>JAECXF010000002.1:6111250-7422500 GCA_018151655.1 Drosophila bocqueti | reverse complement strand
CCTCAGCAGCACAAGTCACTCAAAAAGCCGAGAGAGAGACAGGGATATACCAAGGAAAGAGATAGCCAGAGGAGAGAGACCCCTACTCGCACACACACTCGGTTTTTCGACTCGTTTTTCCCCGGTCGATATTTTCAATATTTTGAGTCGGAGAGCGACCAACGGCATACGAATTCAGTTTGTGTCGAGACGTTGTCGGTGGCACGTCGCAATCCATAAGAGCGCTACATCCCACAGATACAAATTTACGCAGATACGCAGACACAGAGATACACAAGTGCCAAAGCAACAAAGTGCAGTTCTGAGAAACAAAAAGAAAGATTATCAACTACCAAATATAACCAAAAAAATAAACCAGACAACAAGTGCAATGTCTTCCACATCGGCCTCGCCCATCAGCAACATAACCGTGGACGACGAGCTCAACTTAAGCGGAGAACAAGGTGCGTTTGCAAGCTACAATATCTGTTAGATACTCGGGGGAGAAGATACGGAAAAAAGTGAACAAAGACCGACGGCTAAATGGATTATTACTTTGAGTTTTGTGTAGTTTTTTAAAGCAACTAACAGCTTGGATTTTAATTACAGTTAATATTCCGGGTTAATTTATATTATTTAAAAATTATTAAAAATAAAAGAAAATATTTCTTTAAGTAAATTTAATACTTCTCACATTCTAAAAGCTATTCTTAAAAACTCTTACAAACACAATGAATTTAAATACAAAATAATGACTTTGACCTAAAATATCAGCACAACATTCAACCTAAAATATATTTTATCTCATCTTTAAAATCCCAACTAATTTTATATTCTTTTTCTATATTATTTTATAGACTTTGCTGAGGAGGATTTCATAGTGATCAAGGAGGAGCGCGAAACGAGTCTCTCTCCAATGCTGACGCCACCGCACACGCCCACCGAGGAGCCACTGCGGCGCGTCCATCCTGCGATCAATGAGGAGGCGGTGGCCACCCAGCTGCACATGAGGCACATGGCCCACTACCAGCAGCAGCAGCAGCAACAGCAACAGCAGCAACAGCAGCAGCAACACCGCCTCTGGCTGCAAATGCAACAGCAACAACAGCAGCAGCATCAACATCCGGCACAGTATCCAGTTTACCCCGGCAGCCCCGCCGATCCCGTGGCCGTGCATCAGCAGCTGATGAACCACTGGATGCGCAGTGCAGCTCTGCTGCAGCAGCAGCAGCAGCAGCAACAGCAGCACCCACACCATGGACACCATGGCCATCATCACGGACATCCCCATCATCCCCATCATGCGCATCATCCCCACCATGTCCGCCCCTACCCCGCCGGTCTGCACAGCCTCCATGCCGCCGTGGTGGGTCGCCACTTCGGAGCCATGCCCGGCCTGAAGCTGAGTGGCTCCAGTGGAGCCCCAACTAGCGCGGGCACTGGCAGCAGCCGGCCAAAGAAGCAGTTCATCTGCAAGTACTGCAATCGGCAGTTCACCAAGTCCTACAACCTCCTGATCCACGAGAGAACCCACACCGATGAGCGTCCCTACTCCTGCGACATCTGCGGCAAGGCGTTCCGGCGGCAGGATCACCTCCGGGACCACCGCTACATTCACTCCAAGGACAAGCCCTTCAAGTGCAGCGATTGCGGGAAGGGCTTCTGCCAGTCGCGAACTCTGGCCGTGCACAAGGTGACCCACTTGGAGGAGGGTCCCCACAAGTGTCCCATCTGCCAAAGGAGCTTCAACCAAAGGGCCAACCTGAAGAGTCACCTGCAGAGTCACAGCGAGCAGAGCACCAAGGAGGTGGCCTCCACCACCGGCAGTCCGAATGTGTCAAGCCAGGCATTGAGCTCGCCTCAACCTGAGAACTTGGCACAACAGCACCTGCCTGTCCTGGATCTCTCCTCGTCCTCATCCACCTCCTCCTCTGTCTCCGTCTCCGTCACCGTCTCCGAGAAGCCCAAGAGAATGCTGGGCTTCACCATTGACGAGATCATGAGCAGATAGATTTCTAGGACAACGAAGAGACACCACACAACCTGGTTTCTGTTGAGAGAGATTCAGAGAGAATCGACGCCGCCAGGCATGGGAAATGCCTGGAATGGAAAACCCAGTCCAAAGCTGGCCAAAGGTGGAAATCGCTAGAGCCTAGCCAGCGGCACAACGCGCAGCCCCAGTGAGCCGACGTAGAAGAAGCAGCTGCAGTCGAACAGTCATCCTCCGTGCAATCGATGATTGCATTAGAAAAAGAAGAAAAACTAAACAAATGCCAAAGTCCACATAGCAGAGGGAAAAACCTGATGAAAGTCCAGGGAGAGAAGAAAGAAAGTATCCTACAGAACAACAAAAAACAATTCCAAAACACACACACAATTGTAAACTAAATAAAATCCTAAATGTAATTGTAAACTATATATATATATATATTATTATTATTATTACTGTACCTTATAGTTTGTAAATGTTATGTTTCCATAGTTCAATCAAATCAAAACTACTGCTAATCCCAGACACACAAAACCTCAAGCCCAACTTGGTTATTGAAGAAAGACTGTTTTAATAATTATTGTATTTATATATTATTATCCCTAAATAGTTGTAATAGACTACAATTACCCATACTTGAATAAATCAAATCAATCCAAGGATTGTTTAATGTTAAACGAAACCCAGACAAAGTGTCATTGATTCAAAAGCAAACCTTGTGGCTTGGCACAAAGATACCACGATCTCATTATTGTCTTTAGTCTGTATATAATAGTTGTAACTATAAAATATATATACTGAACACTATATAAATGGAAGAGTAATTTTCAAACTGAAATTTAAAAGGCGACTTCTTAATGGAAAATGGGATTTTTCGGGGTTGTTTTTATACAATTATTACAAACTTCCATGCTTATGATAAAAATATATATTTTTTCAGCTTTATTTTAATTATTTCTTGACTTAGTTGTCTCAGGAAATATTAATCTTATTAATCTTCCACAATCTCCGCTAACTCGAGGCCAACTCCCACGCCTTTCTGGCTACTTCACGCTGCCAAAATAACTCATTTTCGTTACCAATATCCCCATTTGGCCATAAGTGTTGCCCATCAAACAGCAGCTGTCAAAATTTATTAACCATTGGCATAACTCAGGTTTTATTATATTTTGATCTCCGATTTTTTGTGGATTTTTAAAGCAGCTCTATTAATTTTTCAGGTTGCGCCGATTAAGTAAGCAGAAGTCGCCTTAAAAAAAGGCCACAACTGTCGCAAATGTTAATTTATGAAATCAAATTGAATTAAGTTTGTGACTTGATCTCGATTTCGTTTTGGTTTTTCAAAATTTTAAGGTGTGGTCTGTGGAATATTTATGGCTTGCGTTTCAGCGGTGGCTTCTTCTTGTGAAATAGATTCGGGAACGTGCCAAATGGGCATTGAAATAGGTCTTATTTTGAGGTTTTCCATTATTTTAGATATACCTTTGCCATTTCTCCTGAGCACGCTTCTTCCTGGGAACTGTCAATTTGAACAATTTTAGATTGTGATCTTTGTTTTCTCGAAAATCGACCATGGAATTGTCTTTAATTGAGCCCTGAGGTCACTGCAGGGGAACCCGCATTATAAGGCCTACATCTGCCTCATTTGCTGCTCGATTTTCCACATTTTCATCTCCATTTTCTTGACTCCTCCACCTCGATGACACTTGGTACGAGGTCCTTTTGTCTTGGGTTTGATTTTGTTTTGTTTTCACAAAGAAAAAAAAGCAAAAGGCAAGCAGAAAAGTGCCAACGTATATTCGCCAATTGATGTCTACATTCGGGTTTCCTTTTTGGCCAAGGATCTAGGCCTGACAAGTATCCGGGACGCGCCCCCTTCGACGCACAGTGCAACGTCTCCCCTGCTGTGGGTTTTGGCCAGAAGGCGCAGCAAGATCCTGGACAGGATTCGGGCCTTGGTCGTCTTATCTGTCCAGATTGGTTGGTCGCTCGGTCAACCGTAGGACTTGTGTGTGTGTGTGTGTGTCCTGTGTTTTGCAACACCTCGCTGCGGGCAGTCGCCGAGGACGAGATTTACGCACACACAGACACACCTTGTGTCCCTATAATTGCACTGCGTACAACCAAAATATTTTGTGAAAGTCCCAGCGGGGTGCCCCACAGGAGAGGAGAGGATCCTTCGAGGCTCTGCTTCTTCCTGTGCCTGAGATTGATAGGTGTTGTGTCCGCATGGGGTTGTGTCCTTTTTTTTAGGCCACAATTAAACGTATCGGTTCCGCAACTAGGGTGGCCAGCTCTCGTATCCTGCGGCCAATGTCCTGGCCATTGTAAATTCTAGTGGGCTGGGACGTGCTGGCATAAAGTCGCCTGCCAAAAGTGAGCCATTTACTGACACAGGGGCATCACAGGATCTTACTTTTTGTTGGCTCCTACCGAGCATGCAATTTTAATGAGCTGCCCCTGGGGAACACGAGGATCCACAGGACACGGCCCATTGTCTCGAAACACGTTCGCACTTGGCCTTGTTTGTTGAGAGGAAAGACCACCCAGTACAGGCCGAGGAGTGACTGCCAGAGAGAGAGAGAGAGAGGTGTCCAATTAAAACGTTGCAAATCAATTTTCAGCTTCGAATCGAATCGAGGACACGCTTAAAATGGCCGCTGACAAGACACACCGCACACTCTTGGGATGCCCGATCATGATGCTGCTGCTGATGATGATGATGATGACAGCATTACCGCCGTAACATAACTTGAAAACTACACAAACTCACACAAAAGTTGTCAAGTGAGCCAAGCCCAAGAAAAAAATGTTGAAAAACAAAAAAAAATAGAAGGAAACTTGTCTCTCGTAATTGTACATTGTCTAGATTGTCAGCTTTTGGAAGTGGTTTTTGATATGCGCCGACACATCGCGGCATTGCCACTTCACCAGTTCCATTTCTAGCCAGGCTTTCAGGGAATATAATTGGTAAGAATAATATAATTGGTGAATGATGGTGCTTGGGTTTATATTTTATGCAAGTTAAGAAAACAGCGATTGATATTGGGCCTTGATGGGTTGCTGTAATAACTATTAGATTCCAAATAAAATCAAGCAGGGGAACATAAAAAAAATGAACTAGGGAGAGTCTTGAAGATAAATATATATTAGTTTTGGTTTATATTAATGAAATGAGTAATTATATTAGAATTCTATTACAGAATATTCTCAAACTTCTTACTTTTGGCATTATATCATACATAGTTAATGCCTTAAAATAATATGAAATAAGACCAAGTTTGTTTTAAGAAATATTTGCAAATATTTGCCATTTTATTACAATATTATAGTAATAATCTTTATATATAAATATAGATAGATGAATATAGATACATGTTTCATTCTAATTCAGTTATAAATATTCCGAATCAAAGAAACTACCATGATTCATAGCCGTTATCTGTTATCAAAACGTTTTATGGTTACTAAGTACTCGTGCAAAAAACCACTCTGCATGAGACACACAAATATTTCATATCACACTCCCATAAACAACCCTCTTCACATGTGTTACTCTAACCCCCCTTGCTGGAGACGTCTCTGGGCGTTCTTCGAGCACTTGATACTCGCAGTCGTCGCTCGTTGAATAATGTTGACTGTGAGGCGCACAGTAGTTGCATGTGTCACAATGTCGCAGCCTAATTGCACTCTACAAGCGTAGTTACTTAAGGAAAAGAACTCGGAAAAACTGGGCTGACAAGCGCCTACACTTACACTCCACAGTCGCAGGGGGAGAGCCGCAGATACGAAGATACTTAGATACCGAGATACTCGTAGCTACGATCTGAGCACTCGAGTCTGGGAGGCAGGCACACTCTGGGTGTTCGATTTTATGGCCGACGCGTCGCCGCTATCTATCGACTATTTTGACACTTTTGTTTTGCCTAAAAAGGTGTTTTAAATATATAACTTACTTAGGGGCTAAATCGATAAACTCAATCTCAACCGTAACACAAAAGCAACTGTGTCTGGGCAAGGGCACTGGGAGAAATAGGGTTTATAAAATGGGAAAAATATACTCCAATATTGGGTTTTTTGTAGAAACAAATTTAGTAGAACCAAATGAGTTTTGTTATTAAAATATTAGACACTGTTTTTAACACATTCTATATTATTTTATAAGTTAGCTCTTAGCTTACAACCAGTTGCTTGGTTTATATAAATAAATTAAAAAATATATTAATGATAATAAATGTGAAATACACTTGTAAGTAATATATAATAATTGTAGAAGCTTTACTAATGACTTTTGAACTAATTACACCCAAAATATATTTTATTTTTAAACGTTTCTATTTTGTCACAGGCAAGTAGCTATTTTTCGGACCTTACATTTAAATGTTACTCTTATTTCAACACTAATTTTCTTAATTCTCATTTTTTCAGTGTTTTTTCCACTAACAATTTAATCACCTGAGGAGATGATTTTCTCCGACCTGTCCTGACTTTTTCCCGCCTTATCGCGAGGGCTCAATCTGGGGAGAGCCAGTGCATTAATTGACACCTAGAAGTGGAAATCGTAACCGGAGACCCTCGAAGAACCCAGGAGACAGGGACCGGGGACAGGGCACACTGCTGCTGCTGTCAATTAGGTTGCTGAATTTATCACCGGGCACAAATCAGTTTGGGAAGGAAAATTGGTTTGGTTAGCCCCGAAAAAAAAGAAGAAAAACCAAGCTAAGAGAGCGATCAATTCCATGGACAGACACGACACCTTCGGGGGGACCTCCCATATGGGTTCTGTTTGGGCGAGAACCTAATTGAATTACCGGGATATAAAGGTGATATCAAGTTAGTTAGTGACCGAGCATCCTCCATGGTCCATGGTCCCTCTCTTGACAACTCTTTTGTTTGTTCTCACTTGTCCACTGTCTGTTTTATTTTTTATTATTTCATCCTCCGTTCGTTTGACATTTTAATGCGCCCGCCTTGGCTTTGTGTGCTGGCCACACACAACAACAGGGCCAATGGTGTGATGGCCATAATCCGATATAAATAAGACATTATAAGAGGCTCCGCTACCCCTTCCAGGCATAGCAATTCCTAAGCAGGATCTTCTGCGGGCTCTCAGGGGGAATATAATTCCCACATTGTGGGATTACAAGGAATCGACGACATGTGGCGCTCAGAAAAAGCTTTTATTTTATTTTGTTGTGAGTTTTTTTTTGGGTAGAATGATGATGGGACTTGAGTCATGGACCACCTAACTAGAGGCGAGTCGGAGTTCTCGGCTCTCGTTATGATGCATATATATCCTCCCATTATTCATTCTCAAGTGGCTCTGCCAGCAAATTCGATTAAGAAAAGTGAAAACAAGGCTAAGGCCAGGGGTGTGGCCTCGAAAAAGGGGTTTAAATTGAAGGGAAAATTAAAAGGTGAATAAGATAGGTAACTCTGATACATTTGAATTGTATTATCCAAGCCTTTTCATAGATAGATCTCTGATTTTTTATTAAAATTTCCAAAGAGCCTTAAGCCTGAGCCTGAAAAATTCAATCGAAATCGTATGGAGCTACGCATCTTATTTATTTATTTTGCGATGTGGATTGAGAAAAGGATTTAAATTAAAGGAAAAACGAAAGGGACTTTTAGAAGAAATGGAATTTAATTAAAGAAAATATAAAGAAATATATGTGTAACGCTGATTCCTTTGTATTGTTATATTTTTACTTACTATTTATATGTTGTAACCTTTGTCTTCCTAAATTCTTTTCTTTTTCTTGTCACCCTTCTTTGGGGTTCCCCTAATTTTTAACTACGCTCCTGGTTGATCTGCTAGCCAGCGTTGATCGATTGATTTCATCGATTATAGCACAACAACAGTCAACGGTCGCTCTGGTCTCCTGGTTTCAATGTTTATTTGTTTATTTGTTTGTGCCTCGGAACACGCAAACAATATGGATTGCCAAAGGGAGAAGCGGACAAAACACATGATCAATTACAAGCCCAGGCAAGTTCCCCAGGTTCCCCAGGTTCCCCAAGTTCCCGGCCGAGTTCCCAAGCCGTAAGCCCACGCTCTCCGGGATCTCCATCCCCAGACCCACCTCCACCTCCTCCTCCTCCTTAACCACGGGCAAGCGCGCACAGCTTCTTTCACTTATTATTAAAAGTAACAAATTATTTTCAATTGATTTACACACGCTGGCAGTTCAGTTCAGCAGTTCAAAAGCGGTACACCCGCGCAACCAAAAAAAAAACCGAGAAAAAAATAAACCCGAAACCTAAAAGCCAAAGCCAAACCCTGACCCTGAAAAACCCCTCACTCTGGGGCTGTTGATTAACCACTCACTGGGAACATTTAATGTGTAATAACGATTTGTATCCGAGGCACAAAGTAGTTATGTTGAAATTCCTTTGCCGCCGTCGCTGTTTTAGCATCATTAATCATCTGAATGGGGAATCTTTTCAGGGAGAATCGAACAGAACACCTACAATCCGAGTATCCAAGTATCCAGTGGGTTCACATGGAGCGAGAGATCTTCCGAGTTCCGAACAATGATCATCTTCTTGGGCACCGGGCGATATTTCATAACCATAAATGGGCAACTTCTCTAGGGGGTTTACGGGGGTACTATACTCTTCCTCTGCTTCTACGTCTATGCACCGATTTAACGCCCCGACATTTACATATGTTGGTTCCCGCACCCCCTGAACTTCAACCTGAGAGAATCTCAATTGGCGTTGGCGTTTGCCCAGTGTACGTGCCTACAAATTATGTTTCTACACGTTTACATGCCTCTGACATGCACTCCACGGCGGGATCAGGCACTGAGCGAAAATAAGGTAGGAAAAACGAAGGAACTTAGGTAATTAATAAAGAATTAATTAAGGAAAATAACTTAAATATAAATACAGAAATAAAGGGTCAAAGAATTATTCTAGTTAAGCTGGCAGACGGTTGGTTTTTCCAACGACTCTAAAAATAAAAATAAAAATTCAACTTTAAACATAAATTGTATTTAAAAGCAAGAGAGAAAATTCTTTTAAATATTATTTATACTATAACTTAAAAACCTACAAATCAAACACAGATTAATATCTAGGTGTTATATTGAATTATTCCTAAGCATTATTCCTTGACAGAAAATTGTCCTAATATTAAATCTCAAACCTAGTATTTTTCCCTTAAAAATATAAAAAAATGTGTATTTGCAGTGTTAAACCTGGGTTTCTGGCTGGGATTCAGCTGGCTATGTCTCTCCTCCAGTCTCCACTGGCGAGATGAGATGCATCCAAGAGGCCTGGCTCACCGGGGTGTCCCTGGGCATCAAAGTCAAAGCCTCGTCGATGCCTCGTCATCATCCATCGACAGTGTCGGTGGGTTTTTAGTTAGGTTCCTACTCTTTTTGTTTTTTTATTCAGTCTTTCAGTGTTTTTGTTTTTTAATTTTGTATGTGTATTTTTGTTGTTTTTGTTTTGGGTGGGTGCCCAGCATACCCGCTGAGCGATCATTGGGTTCGTTGAGCTTTCTACGTTAATTTGTTAACAACAATACGGCGGGGATACGCGAGTTGCGGCGGTGTCGCAATCGCAATCGGGGAATCGGAATCGGGTGGAGATGTGAGATCATTATGATATGGTAATTATCCGCCGATTGATTGAAGAGCGTTGAAAATTTGCCACAAAATTTAAACTTAAGTGGTTTTTGGGATGGAGGGATTAAAGGAGGGAGGAGTTCTTTCGAAGAAAGTTGATTTTTAAAAGTTAAATTTTTTAACAGTACCTATAAAAAGATTAAGTTAAGAAATAATCCTAGAAAAGGTACATTAAATAAAATAGGAATTAAATTCACCGTAAACCTCTTTAAATATTATAAAAATATTATTTTAGGGAATATTTAAACATTAGATTAATTTTATTGGTTCTCCAGTTTCTGTTTATAAAATAAAACTCAAGTTTATACCGATACATCAAGTAATTTATTATTTTTGCTTTAATTATTAATAACTATTATTAATAAATAATAAATAAAAAAATCCTTCCACACAAATATATACTTTGAATTAAAATTTTTTCTAACACTTTTCTTTCAACCCAAAACCCATTGGGAATGAACTCCAAAAATCTCTCTTTCATTCACAAATAAACCCTAAAAATCTATTCCAGATATGAATGAAATCCAACAGTTCCCATGAAGATTCAAATAACGCGAAATATGGTATATAAAAATCCATTGATCTCCGGCATATAAATATGAATGAAGCCCGCGGCTAGAAAAAGAATCTTTGTCCGAATAGATTTCGCCAGCCGCTGCTAGAGAAGAACCGTTCGTTGGCCATTTTCACATGATTATTATGGGGGAATGGGAATGGCCAATAAAAATATAAAAAGTAGAGAGAAAAAAAAATCCGCATCGCCACTTTTACATATGCAGAAAAATAAACGTAATTCCCTTGCCTTCGTCTGCCTCTCTCGCTGGCCAATTCGCCAAACTAATTTCAAGACCATATTGCATGATGTAGTGGGTACAAGAGGCGATTTTTATGTTAAGCACAAGGAATTCGGGCTATTAGCGCCAAAGGATTTTCTCATGGTTTAAAAATACTCAACGTGCGACAAATTTCGCCGCCGGCCATCTGAAGCACGAAAGCTGCACGCGGAGCAGGCCGCAGTTCGAGTTCGAGTTGGCTACACAGAGAGAGAAAGTGGGTTTGAAAATATTATAGAAATATTTTAGATAAATAAAAAGATTATAAATACTAAAGGAAAGAGTTATAAGGGTCAGAGAGCAAGGTAGTTTTGCTTAAAAATATATTCAAAGGCGACTTTATGTGAAAATGTGGAAAACAGTATGAATTTTCAAAGACAACCAAGGGACTTTCAATAAAGCTGTTTCTCAAGAGTGTTAATAATCCCATCATCAGTATAAGTTAAAGGAATTTGTAGCTAGTTTGGTTTGAAATTTGGTTTGAAATTTTAGGACAATTTATACAAATTTTAAGGATTTTGTTTTGTTAAGAATATTGTAAACTCTCCAAAACAGGAGCCACAAGTTCTTCTATCATTATTGTATAAAAATATATATTATTTAACATGAATAAATGAATAATAATATAAGAATAATAATAACTATTTATAATATATAATTAAATTCATTATAAGTTAAACCAAGCCCTTGTTTTTAAATGCTACAATTCAATGCAGTTAAAAGATTCAATAGTTACCACATTGCATTACTTTATCAATATGAAATCTAAATTATTTTCAGTGCATTTTTAGTGCAGTGGAGGCGTGCCATAGGGGGAGGATTAAGGGGCTAGAGGAGTGCCTGACCGGCTGCTGACCGGCTGGGACTTGGACTTGCAGATGGAGTTGGAGTTGGAGTCGGGGCTGCGACTACGACTGAGGGCGACTGGGACAGGGCTCTGGCCAACGGGGAGGAGTACTGGGGGGCAGCACAACACATCTGATTGCTCGGTAGGCAGCGGCTTGCTTTATGGCAGGACAAACCCCCTTTTCCCTTACCCGGCCCCTCGGCTGACCGCCGCACTACGCCCCTGCGGTTTCAGGTCGCCCATGACCGGTCAGAGTGTAAGCTGAGGTACAGGAGCGGAGGCGGGTCAAGGGATTGCTCTTAATATATTTCATTGAAATGAATATAAATTATAAAAAAAGAATATATAATATTTTATGTATAATAATAAAATGAATTTGGAAACTGCTGCTAAATTCCAATTAAAACTTATTAGATTCCATTACATTTTTTTAATAATTTATAATTTATATTTTTTAATAATTGCAAAATAGTGATAATAAAATATTTAATTATTAATAATAACACTCTTAGAATGGAAAATGGTTTGTTGCAATTAAATCTCATTGTGTCAAAATATTGAATTTCTTACAAGAAAAGCCAAGTCTTTGAAATAAATCCAGCAAGTCTTTCTGAACTACTATGCTTTTCTCAAATAAAAAATTATTTAAAACTTGAAGAGAAATGTTTAGACATTTGCAATTATTTCTTTACAAAACATTAAATTTAGTTTTAATAATTTCTAACCCTATTCTCGTTATAAACATTATTCTCCCTTCTCTCTAAGCTCCGTCCCTGAACCTTCAAGGGGTCTCTCGCCTCGATGCCCGCCTTGGCCGGGGCATACAATTTAATATTAAAGTTGATAAACATTTTGACCACGGCAGTTAGTAAGCAAACGTACGATCCACCTACTCGCCTTCTTTACCGGCAGCCACTTTGCCGCAGCTCGGCTTCAGCTTCAGCTTCAACTTCAGCCTCGCAGTGGCAACAGCACCGCCGCCATCATCATCAGCAGCAGCATCGGGCATCTGTGGAGCTGGGGACGTGGTCGTGAACCGACTTTTGGGGTCGGGACTTGGACTCCGACTCCGTCTCCGTCTCCAGCTCCTACTCGAACTCGGAAACTGGTGAAATAAATTCAGAAACTATGCCAGCAACAGGGGGAACGGCGACTTGCGGTCAACTGATTGCGCCACAGATTCGCACTTAGTCAGTGGCTGACTTTTGGCTGACTTTTGGGGCGGCACGAGGGGGTTAAGGGTAGGCAAAGGGTTAAGCGGAGGAGCCCGGGGAGGAGCGCATTTTTCTGTTTTGGGACATAAACGGGGGCGTGTTGAGCGCCAAACTTGGCGTGGCAATGAGCTTTTGGTAGTCAGACGAGACGAGTCAAGTGTGTGTCCAGCACAGGGTCTCCGAAAATAAAATCAAATCAATCTTAAAAAGTAAAAAAATAATCGGAATTTGGAAGCTTAAGTAGAAAATACAAATAAAATAAAATTCAGAAAATGTTGATATATTAAAATGTAATCAAGTAAGGGTGGTGTTCTTGTTTAATTATCGTTTTCTGTTGCAGAAGTATTTAATTATATTTTCAGAGACTGTTTTCACAAATATTTATAAAGCAAATAAATGAAAGATCTAATTAATAAATAAAATTACAATTAAATACATTTAATTTAGTACTCTAAATATTATTGTCTTAAATATATATTGCCTTAAAATTCTCAACTGTTTCCATAAAGTTGAAACTTAAGAATTCTAAAGCCTCACAATATTAATGAAAATATTACATTGTAAAGAACCATAAATATATAAATATTTACATATTATAAATATTAATCCTCATAGTTTTAAGTGCTTGATATGTATTTAAGACCATAATAAATAATTGAATATATAAATGAATATTTTTATATAACTACAAATAATTTAAAAATTCCCCCCAAATTAAGCGAAACTGCAAACAGGAACGTAACCCCATTAAAGGAGTCCCAAAAAGGAACCCTAAAAACAATGGCAAAAGACCGCTCGATACACGTAATTTGCGTTGGGAGTGGAGTTGGAGGAGCTTCTTCAGCCCACGCCCCAGAGCAGCCCCAGAAAAGCTGGCTGGATGGCTCCACCTTCGGCATTTTTTCTCTCTCCTGCAGCAGCAGCAGCATATATACACGTACCCCCCGACTCTCACAAATATATACATATACAGATATGTATATGGATATATATGCTCGCATAAAGCTGGTTCCTGGACGGGGACCCACGGAACCGAACGCTTTTCAAGAAATCAACGTCCAACGCTCGCTCGCTGGCTGGCTGGCTGGCTGCCTCGATTGTTCCCATGCAAGGTTTCTACAAATATTTTTTTCGTGAATTATTACCTTCGTATTTTTTCCAGTTCGCGAGGAGTCAAATTGGTCGGCACACGCCTCGAGGGCACACGCCATTTCCCACGGAGTGCATTTATGGTTTGGAGCACCAGCCGCCGACCCCCTCGTTCTCCCTCCGAGGAAGCCGCGCCGATCGCTGATCGAGGATCAGCAACTGGATGGTTCAAAGTCGCGAGGTATAGGTAAAAAAAAAAAATAGCTATACAGAAAATAAATAAATAAATAATAAAGAAGAAAAAAATAATGTAAAACTAGGCAGGTGGCGGGACCAGACTTCAATTAGGCCTAGAATCAGACCAAGAGTTCAATGCGTAATCAAATCTTGGCCAGAACCCAGAATGCAGAGCCCCTTCTGTCCCCGCCTTTTGGCCAACTGTCAACTCTGTCCGGTTAATGTGCAATAATTGCCAACTGCCGCAGTTGCCAACTGTCTCGCAAATCAAATATCGCCAGCATCCTGCTGCGAATTTGATGCCTTCGAATTGTGAGAGCCTTTTTCGGCCTACACCTTTTGTGGCTAATGGGGCTCGAGATCGTGGTCACCAAGGAGCAGCAGTAGGAGCTGGGAGGGCAGGAGGAGCTGGAGGAGCTGAATGAGCTAGGGGAGCTAAGGGAGCTCATCCAGGCTCAGGCTCCCATTCTCATGCCCAATGTGCAGTGGAAACCCACGCATTTTCTCCTTGGGAGTGTGTATGTCTTTTGCTACTTCTCAGGGTAGATTAGTTTAATATTTAAATACTTTATGGGAGAAAGTTTCAAAACAAAGTTAGGATAAAATAAAAATAGTTAGGAAGTTACGAGAATTTTTGAAGAAGGTATTCAAAAAGAGCTTCCAAAAGAATTTAACCTTATTGATAGGACTAAAAAATAATTATGGCTAAGTCTATACTTTATCTGTAATGACTTTCGAATATAAGTAGAAGGATTTCCTAAAGGTAGACTTTGTATAAAAATATATATGTATAACTTTTATTTAATATTTTGAAACTTAAAAGAGTCAAGGATATATGCATATATCGATCCATTTATTTGAAATATTTATCGTATATTCAATTATCTACAAAGCTTTATCATTTAACAAACAAAATGTTTAAAGCATAAAGATCATCATATAATTATTTGCTTTAAAATTAGATAGAGTTTTAATTATAAACTAATTTATTCCCATTAGTAAGTACCTCGCAGTCCATCATATTTCCCAACCCATTTTCATTTCTACTTCTGTTGCGACTTTTTTATGTTTTTAATTGGCTTCTCATGGGGGGAAAAGGGAGGTGGAGCAGCTGGATAGGAGGGTTGTCGCTGGGCAGCAGGAGATTAAGAAGGATGCGGACATGGATGAGGAGTCATGTAACCCAATGGTCTTCTGGGGACAACACACAAACTCTCCACCACTGGGGCAGAGGCAGGGCAGGGCTAATAGAAGTGATGTCGATAGCACTTAAACACGATATCCGTTTCAATTTGTTTGGATTCTTCAATTTAAAAGGTGATAATTTTCTACTTTATGGCCCTCGACATGTGGGCCACCCATAAAACTGATATCGGAGTAGTGCCTGTCTCAGTTCCCTGTCTGCTTTTCCTCTGTCCCGTCTTTCTCTCTCTCTCTCTCTCTCTCTCTCTGTGTCTTTGTCTCTGTCTCTATGTCCCTGAGTCTGCAACTGCATCTGGATTACAGTGAGAGAAATGTGGGGTTTTAATGATATATTTTATAATTGAAAGCTAAATATAAACTGAAATCAGTTAATCCATTTTTACAATAATTTCTTGATGTTATATAATTTATTCTATGGTAATATAAATGCTTATAACATAACTTTTTTTAGGTTTTGAAATCTCCTAAAAAGGCACCCACAAAGTATGCTTTTATATGTTAAGGGTCCAAATTTCAATTTAAAATCGATTTTTAAAGCGTCCTGTTAATATGTTTCTGAGTATTTATGCTTATGATTTTTATTTAAAAAATCCACCCAGAATATAGTAAGCCACCAGAAAGTATGCAATGATATTGGGAAAGCTTTGTTTTGGGTATTCTATAGGAAACATATAAACTTTTCTTGCCTTTCCTTGTTTAAAGGTTTCAATAAATTCCAAAATAAATTGTGTAATTAATAAAAAAATATATAAAATAAATTTATTTTTATAATTTTCTCCCTGTACCCGTTGGGGATTGGGACAATCTTGTCCATATACATTCAATACACGACGGTCAGTGTCAAGTTCGAGCCGAGTTCGATTCTCGTTCTTTTGGGGGACTGTGGACACTCGTATCACTCGCTTAATTTGTTATTCGCTGGTTTTCACACTTGATAATTGTGGCAGCGGATGGATGGCTTGGGGGATAAGGAGGGATAAGGGGGACACCACTATAACCAGGTACCAGCATCAACCATCGTCAGATGATGATCACCACTTTGTGGTCTGCTGGCCGGCTGGATGGCTGGCTGCTTTCCGCTCTCTGTGTGGGCAGTTTCATTGCCGTTGTTGATGGTGATGTTGTTGCGCCTGCAATGACTTCAGTTTATCAGTTTCCAAAGTCCAGGGGAATGTCTATATCTTTTTCCTCTTCTCTTTTTTTTTGTTGTGTTGTTTTGATTGCCGAACTGAACTTTAGCGATTTAATGCGTTTAAATACACAGGCAGACTCGTTAAAACAAACAACAGGGAGACACAGCCACAACCAGTCGCCTCTAAAGTCGGAGGCGTTTTAGCATCGCGTTTTAATGGCCAACTAAATCAACAGACAATTAATTAGACATTCGACTGCGACAATGGATTCCGATTCGGATTCGTCTCGAAACTGGATTTCGGAATTGGAATCAACTGATCTGTTATGTTTGATGATGCAAATGCAAATTGCTTTTTACCTTTTTGCCTGAATCAATTCGCTGGGTGGTCCGCGTCTCCCATGAAATAAATTCAACGGAATTGAATGAATGCCTCGAATATTAGCATAGCAGATCTCGTGTTTTGTCTCAACCACTGATAAGCTCGTGTTTGGTTCGAGTATCGAGGGGGAAATCAAGAAATCATAAAAGCCAGTGTTTATTTTCGGCCAGACAATGAGTCTATCATGGCTGGGCCAGAGATCAGTTCTGATCGGACAAGGAAGAGCTTGGGTTTGGCAACAATGACAATGAAAACGAGGTGACGATTTGGTCAATGGGTCTGGTCTTTAAATTGATTTGATGGAGAATTATGGGGGTTTATAGATGTTGCTAGCAGGTGGCAACTAAAACTTAACTAAGCTTCAAGAGAAGTTTTGTATTTGCTTATTTAATAAGTGTTTTAATTGAAACATTATTTATATGGTATTTTAGGTTAATTGAAAGCTAAAAGCATATCAATTCTACACAGTTACTAAATAACAGGTAATCTTTGTATAAAATATGTGTTGCCAAATATTTTACTAAAAAAACACGAGCACCATTTCGGACAAATTAACCATAACTCTTTGATAATTCTTTTCTTAGACCTCAATAAAATACTGTCAAATTTGTGATTATATAAAAACTCATATTGTATAATTATTTATTTTTAAAGCTTAGCTTTTATAATTATTTGAGAATTCATAAAGCTAAGCATTTTGTAGTTTTATCTATATTTCAAGATATTTATTGGCTCGAATTTAACGTGAATTTAACAACTTTAAAACTGTATTTTGAAGAAGAATTTATTTTCTTAAGTAAACATTATTTTTAGGACTTATACAGCTATATAATAATATATTTTAAAAATTTCTAAGTTATATACAAATCATTTTATACTATTGTTGATTTTTTAAGATGAATACTTTGAGCTTTTTTCTTTCCTATCAATATTGAACCTTTTCAATACATGTTATCCACTTCTTCTTACTTTTTAGTTTAAGTAAGTTAGGAAGATATACATTTTACATTTGGTAGCTGAATTATGTATTCACTTTTTAAAACATAGGTTAGGGTTAAAGATAATATATTTATGAAAAATCTGGCAGAATAAAGACATAATAAAAAGTTCCATTTCAAAATCTATAAGTTTGGACATGGGAAAAATTGAATAGAAAAATTAAATCTCATCTATTAATGTTTAATATTTCTTTAAGATTAATTTTTTATATATACTCCTATTTGACACTTACAATTATATTTCCCAACCATTTCTCTGATTACTTCCTGTTTAGTTTCAAGCCTAAAATTTTTCACCTATTACTCATATCAGCCGCCAAAAGTTTTCTCTCATGAAGAGTGAGTGCCACAAACCCAAACTCAAGTCGCAACAAAATTTTAACATGACATCGTTGGAGGCGGCGGCATCGCCATCGAAATCGGCCTTCTTCTCTGAAAAGCCCCGACAATCGAAACGCAAAGTCGGACCGAAAGAGATACTACACAATACACAATGCGAAATCATATCACTAGACATGGCTTACAATAACAGAGTCCGAACTTTGACTGAGTGCTCTGGGCTGGGATCGGATCGCTGGCGGAGTTGTGGAGATTTTACAGTGAATAACTCTGCGCTCTCCAACAATGATATTAAAAATAACAATTGTCTTCAGTGGTCTTTAACACCCGCACCGCTGATAGACAACAACGGCGAGGCAACACACGAGGAAAAGAAACACTTGAGTGGCACATAAAAGTCACATCGACAACTTCGATTGACTAAAGAAAATATTGTACATGAACAACGGCGATCGGTTTGGATCGGATCCAACCGGAGAGCATTTTTGAATGCCTGAACAATCATAAAAATAATGACGTTGCACATTCCTGAGAGCGGCGAAGGAGTTCGGAGCGGATCCCCAAACATCCAAGCCCAAATCCAAGCCCAATCCAGCTGCCGGACGGAGCTGCTGCCGCTGCCGATGATGAGCTTTTCTCCTCTTTTTTTTGTTGTATATATTTTTTTTTATTTATTTGGAGCCACACAGCAAGGGAGCTGGAGGAGCTGCAGTTGTTGGCCCGAAGAGAGCTTCATAAATTAGTGATATTGCATTATTATGAGCTGACTTGGCAGCGGCGGCATGGCGAGGTCAACGCGGCGTATGCGCAATATTTTTGAGCAGAAAAATGTACTCTCACAAAGGGGGAGTTCTGATAAAATTTGATGAGCTAGAAGGATACCTTGGGATATCTAGGGAACATATAAGACTTCTTAAAAAAAGGTTTAGGAATTAAATTATACAATTTGTAGTATTATTTAGTTTAACTCGAACTCTATGTTATTTTTCTCAAAAAAAAAACGAGTGTTCACCTAAGCTTGAATCATGATCTATGTATAATTAAACCATATTTTGTATTGAAATATCTTCCTTAGAATTAAAGGCTTTAAGCTATTTTAAGCTGCCTAAAATACTCTCTTAACTTGCATATCAAAGTAAAATCGTGGCGGCTTTTTGCTTCCTTGGAAATTTCTTAAACATCATGTTGTGATTAATGAAGCATAGCCGAGAACCAAAACTATTGACAGCTTATCAGAGTCTGTCCGCTGGCCACCGAGTGGAGTCCATCTACCCAGAGACTCCTCCTGAGGACTCCTCCTCAGATCCCAAATTCACGGAGGAGGACGCAGGAGGAGGCTCCTGGCCAATTGTTGGTTTGCGTGTTGCGTTGACTAAAGACTTCAATTCGGCTTCAATCATTTCATTTAACTGATGATCCGACTGCCGACTGCCGCTGCTGATGGACGGCATTTTTATAAGCCGGCATTCTGTGGGATTTGGGATTGGTATTGGAATGGCTTATTCCCTTTTTTTTTTATTATTTGTTGGTGGCATCACGCAACTGCCATTTGGAGCGTTTTGGCTACCATAACAAATTATATGCGGTGCGAGAGAGAGCAGCCTTTGGGGCACTTAACTACTTTATAGCTCCTTCAATATCGCATACACTTGTGAAGATCGGATCGTCGTGGTCTTTTATGGGTTTTATAACCGGGGCCCAGACATGGGGATGGGGCCTCGATATGGTTGTAAAGGCAACGGTAAAACTCGGGCGATATTCTACACAGCTTTTCTAGTTTTTTGTTGTTTTTTTCTGTGTTTTTTTTATATGATTGAAAACGTCACAAAAAAGAAGAAGTAAGAAACAGATTTCCAACAAACGCCACACAATCAGGGGCTTCTTCTCATATCGCACTTCTTGCTAATAACCCATTTTAATTGGCCATCAAAGTCCCAAAAAAAAAGAACTATAGAGGAAAACTCCAAAACGTGGCTGAGATTATGGATAATAGCTGCCAGCGTATCAGTTTCTAGGGTCCATATTCATATCCCAATATCCACTATGGTCGGCTATAAATTTCTCTATCGGCATTTTTTGTTTTCTAGTTTTTTTTTCTATATATTCGCCATTGTGTGGGGCCTACGATAATATCATCGGGTTTTTGGTCAGGGAATTTATATCGTGCCAGGTGGCGGCGGCGGGGGAGCTCCGAACTCCCAGCTCCGATATCAAGGCGGCAAGGCAGCAGCCATATTTCACCGGCTGATGGATGGAAGATAGATCGCTGGACAATGAGGGGATACGGGTTGCGGGTTACGGGCTACGGGATTATGGTCACCTTCCGATGGTGTGATATATAGACTCGGCTCGGGTGGTAAACATAAATCAGGAAAGTGAGCTTGGCACGAGGAAAAACCGCTCAAAAAAAAGAGATATATTTTGATAGGAACCTAATGAAAGATTTTTTTTTTGGGGTTAAGTAGATATCAAAACCTGCGGTTGCCTGTGGAAATTCGCATAAAGATAATTAAAGTGTGAAAAAAAAATTATAATAAAATAAAATGTACACGCTTTTGCCATAAAAAAGCAAGAAAAAGATAGAAAGAGCATCGTTTTGCAGTAGTAATAGATTTAAAAATTGATTTTAATCTTGAAGTTCTCTATTGAAATACCCAAAAACATAAGCTTTATATAGTATTCCAGCATTTCTGCAATTTTCTCTCATATGTGGTAAGAAAGAGGCTAAAAATAAATTAAATTTATCGAAGAACCCTATTGCCTGAATCAAATCTTATAATCAAACTGCAAAATTGCCAAAAACTAAATTCATATTTTTAATATTCCCCTAAATATAAATACAATAATAAATCCCGCAACTAACTAACCAAATACCAAAAACAAACCGCTTAAAAATGGCCCTGCACGCGCTTGAACTGCGACCTTTTTGGTAACTTGGCAGCGGCTCCTTGGCCATCGGCCAATAAAGGCAAAATTAAGTATTCAAATTCACAGGCTGATGCGAAGGAAAGTCTGGAACTGACTCTTGGTCTCTCTGGACCAACGATGATGATGATGATGATAATGCCACGGCAATAAAACGAATGGCAACTGAAATCGCACAAACTGGTAGTTGGTTGTGTTCCTGGCCTGAGCTTTTAAGCCTTTTAAACTTCAATCAAAAATTTCTCAGGCTCAGCCCGGTGCAATAATAATAATAATATTGTAATTTGGCCCAAAAGAATGCTGGAACCTCTTTCTCTGAACTCTGGCCAGGCCGAGACAGATGCCAACACGTAAACGCTTCGCAGGGATGGATAGCTACCAAAATTGCCGAATGCCTCTTCTTTTATGGCCGAAAAACATTCCTTGATGAAATATTTCCCACTCCAGCAGAGAGAGAGAATGAGAACTCTCCGCTGTTCTGGCCATATACAAATTGGCTAAGCCATTAGTCTTGGCCAGAAAGAAACGGGCAGCAAGAGTTAAACGTTTTAGTGGCTGCGCTTAAGACTTTTGCCGCAATTTTTCCACTTGAGTTTTTGGAGTTTATTACGGCATTATAATGCCGATCTCTGAGGGGAAAAAAGGGACTCCGACGACTTCGTCTCCCTTCTGGTTCCCACAATTTGTTGTCGCCCCCAAAATCCAAGGCTCCGGGGCTATTCATTCGATTCCAGGGAATACACACATACAGTATCCAGAATCCCTTTATTATTATTGGGAAAACAATTCGATTCGAATTGACTTCTGTCGAGTGCCGTGTGGAAAATACTTTCACGTAAATGCACAGCGATAACAATAAGCTACATTAATTGTTTGCCATTGTGATCCCCTCGATTTTCTTTTCTTCCGGAACAATGGAAATGTATGCTGACGCAGTGGAAAATACTACAAAGAAGGTGGGGGAGTAGGATGAGTTCCATGCGATTCCACAAGTGTATCTCCCTGCTCTTCTTTATTTTCACGCACTTTTTGTAAAGTGGTTAGATAATCCATTGTTTACGGGGGATGATGATCATGATCATGAAGAAGAACAAATACCCAAAAGCCGAAAAACGTTTGGTCATTTTTTTGGCAGCAGCAGCAGCAGCATTGGGAAGATATTGAAATTCGTCTCACGTTTTGTTTTCTTGTAATTGCAGCCAAAAACTTGGCAGACAAACAGGCATCCGAGATTGGTCATGGAATGAGTTTTGAATCAGTCGAAAATATAAAGGGAAACTCTATATTTTGAGTAATGGAGATGCTACTGTGAAAAAGGGGAGAATGTATTTTATTGTTATATATTTATTTTGAGTAAATGTACTGAATTTTAATATATATTTGATTATATTTTAGATAAAGTGCTGTAAATTTGAAATGGGAATTATAGTGTGTTAAAAAAGTTCTGAGTTAAATTATTTGAAATCAATTTAAAATCCTTGAACTAAGCAGTTTCTTCAATATTAAATGTAATTTTATTACAACTGTCTATGAAAGCTGACTTATATTTACAGAAAACATACTGAACTTTTTATCGTTTACAAAGTTATTGTTTTTTACTTCTTATCCCACCTTTTTCAATTAATCAAAAACTGTCGGAACAATTCAATATTTTCCCAAGGAATGCACTTGACCAATAATATTTTGGTTTCCCATTACTATTTCATCTTCTAATCTATCAACCACCTTTCAAAATTCCATCCATCGATCTATCTTGAAACCAAACAAAAAATATTAATAAAAAAAAAGAACTACAGAATTCAAAACTCAATGGGAGTTTCAAAGGCAACAATCGCCTTTCGGGGCGTTTTAAGAATAACAACAATAACTAAGAAAGAAAAACGCAGGCAGCATCACAAGAAATGAAATCGAATCAAATGATGTGTATGAAAATGGAAATAATACAAAGATAAAAACAACAACAACACTATAAAGGGGGGAAAAATGCACAAACAACACAAGGGCAGACAATAAAAATCAAGAAAAATAACTACAAAAGCGCAAAGTATCGGCGATGTTACTGTGGGTGAGATGTTACTGTTGTGCACTTGGAGAAAATAGAGAGAGTAAATAAGACGAAAACATAAAGAATTCTTTATAAATTCCAGAAAGGAACCTACACTGATAAACAAAATCAAGAATTTTGGTCATAAAATCGTGACCATTTCGGTTACAAAAGTAGCGCAAGCATATTTTGGTCTTCTTTTAAGAATTTAGGTTTAATTTAAGAATTTGTGCATTCTTAGTTTAAGATTTTTTTAAAACTTGTTTCAACCCATAAACGAGCTTGAAATAAGAACGAAAAGCGTCTTTAATGTAGACCGAAAAATCTAAATTTAAGAACAAAAAAAATATGATGAAACGGTATTATTTCATTAGTCCATTATTCATTGTCCATTAGTTTATAATTTTCATTTTTTCATATTATGTTATTGTAGTAAATTATTAAATTAGTTTATAATTTTTATTTTTTCATATTATGTTATTGTAGTAAATTATTAAATTAGTTTATAATTTTTATTTTTTCATATTATGTTATTGTAGTAAATATAATTTATAATTTATATTGAAAAACCATACTCACCAAATGTTGTTGAATGCAAAAAGGAGGATCACCCAGGGATTGAACCCGCGTCTTAGTGTTTAACATACCGACAGCTTACACCTTGGACCACGCACGCGTGTTAGTCTGCGTCGCCGATATAACAATACATGCATTCAGCGACTGTAAGGGACAATAGGTTGGAACTCCTAAGGCTAAGGTTCGAATCCCGATCTCGACAAATTTTTTTTTCTTTTTCTTTTATTTTTTTAATCTTTTTAAAATAAAAAAAAAAATTTTTTTTAATTAATGCTTGTTTGTACATTTGTGATTTAGATTGTCATATTTTTATCAGCGAAACAATAAAACTACTTCACTCTCTAGGAATTTTAAGAATGACAAAAATCTTAATGTAAGTTTTTATTCTTGAAATTAATCTTTTTTGGTGTTGGTTTAGGATTATTTCGTATTGTTATTAGAATATTTGGTCTTAAATTAATCTTTTTTATTTAAGAATGTGGAAAATCTTAAATCTAGATGTTTTTGTGCTTGAATGAACCCTGAATTGTTATTGTTATTAGAATATTTGGTATTAAATTAAGATTTTTGTTTTAAGAATGTGGAAAATCTTAAATCTAGATGTTTTTGTGCTTGAATGAACCCTGAATTGTTCTTGTTATTAGAATATTTGGTCTTAAATTAAGATTTTTGTTTTAAGAATGTGGAAAATCTTAAATCTAGATGTTTTTATGCTTGAATGAACCCTGAAAAATCTCACTTATAGAATTTTGGTCTGATATTAAGATTTTAATTTTAAGAATGCACAAAATCTTAAAATAAGATTTTTTTTTTTTTATCAGTGTACATTTTCTTGGTCATAACCCCTTGCTATTTTTGCAATTCACAACAAAGAAAATTATTTTTAAAATTCAAATATTGATTATAAACGTCTTAAAAAATCTACATAAATTAATGATTATTTTTTCCCAGTGTACCTGTTGCCAGGTTGCCATGTTGCCTGCCGGCGCTGCTGCAGACAAGCAACATTCAGCTGAGCTCCGGTCGAATTCGAAGTCGAAGACAACAACATGCGAAGGCGCAGAGACAGAAACTCTTAACCTTTGACGCCCCGAACAATGAAGTGGTTAAAAGCAAGACATTAACACACAGACATATAGGCGGCAACAACAACAGCAACACAACTCGAGAGAGTGAGAGGGGAATGACAGAAATTAGTGAAATTTATTATTGATATCCACTTGAATTTATAGAGCAGCGAACAAAAGAGGTAACCCTCGTTTCCCCTCGAATAAAAGGTGTATCTTTGTGGTGGCGTCGTATCCCCCTGCTTTTTTTTCAGCTGCTGCAGCTGAAATTGATGGCCGAGCATGGGTTTTGGCCCGATCTAATGCCGGTGATAAACAGGTTCGTTCGGTTGGTAGGTGTCGCTGGTGCCATAAGTTATGGCCAAAAAAAAAGAGAGACAATAAAACGCACACCGGGCAGCAGCGCTAATAGCCGATAGCCGATAGATACTTAGATACTTGACTCACCGCTGCGACGATCTCCGATCGCTTTCTTCTCTCTCCTTACCAACTTGATTTGCCTTCATTGTGTTTTCTTATACTTTCTGGTATATACATATATATATTTTCCGAGCCACCCAGAACACCCGCAGAATCCAAATCCAAATCGAAGTGTGGGGACAACATCCAACGGCAGCAGCGACCGAATTTCCGAGAAAAACTTACGCACAACAATGAAGTTATTTAGGGGCCCCGAACATTATTGATTTGAAATATCACACGAAATAAGCAAAGTGCGCGCGCGTTGAAATAACAGGCCAGATCATCGGCGAACAACCACTTGTAACACTCAGAATAAAGTATTGACTTTTTATGAATTTTTAAATATTTTTTAAACACTGATAAACTAATACAAAAAAAACCTCTATACAATTATTGGATATGTAGGAATAACTACATATAAAAAAAAAATCGTTTAAATTTAAGTGGATATTAGAAAAAGAAGAAAATAAGAATTTAAAAGATATTTAAAAATAGGATAGATTATACATCAGGAAAACTTCAGAGACACTTAAGAGTCCAGGACAGTTTTTAGAGAGATTTTAAAATATGTTTCACACTTATAGAGAGAGATTTCAATATAAATAGATAATTAAGGGAACATCTAATTAAAAAATAAATTATAGGGAGATGTTTGAGTACATTTTTAATTTTGACTAATTTTGGCGAGATTTTAGATGTAGGTTTTTCTAAATATTGCACAGATATTTCAATTTTACAGGCAACTTCAAGTATAATATTTATATTTAAGATATATTTGGGAGGAGTTAGACAGATTTAAATTGAGAAGGTAATCTATTAGAGATTTTGGGAGATTTTAAATTAAATGTTTTTTAATATAAATATAAAATTATGAAAATTATTTGAGAAATACTTTATGTTTATATTGAATTTTCTTGGGGATTTTAGTAAGATTTTGAATTAGGAGGCAGATTAAGGGGTACGTCAGAAAGAGATTTTACGAAGATGTTAAAGAGATTTAAATTTTTTGGGCGTTTTCAGGATGATTTTAAATTTAGAAAAACAAATCGAGAGGAATTTTGATCAATATGTAAATGAATTAATATGATGTTTAAGAGAAATTTTTGAGTTACAGACAAATCTCAGAGATCTAAATATTTCCATTTGTTCTTTAATTTAAATTATATTTTCTACTATTTCTCCCTCATATATTTGTTCTTAATATATTTTTTCTCCGTGTAAGATCCTCAAGCGGTATAAAAAAGCCGCCGAACGCTGACCACACTCCACACTTGAGGGCTGATGGGTTCGAGTGGCCTCGGAGGAATGGGGCGAGTCTCCAGCTCAAGACTCAAGAACCAAACCAAAGAGATCCTCAAGTTGCCAGAGACGCGAGGCTGAAAGTTGAAAAGCCAAAATCTTGAGATGTGGGGAGGAGCACACTCTTGAGAGACCCTCGTGCTCGTGCCCTGTTTCAAATGTTTTTTTGTACAGAAGAAGAATTGTGGAACCTTTAATTAAACGGTGGCCTAAAATATGCAAACGAGCTGGAGTTGGAGAGCGGAGAAAGGAGAACGGAGAACGAAGGACGGAGATCGGAGAAGAACGGAGGCCAAGTCCGACTCATAACTCATTTTTGGAGCAGCTGGCAGGCAGCAAGCGCACTTTGCATATACTCTCAAGGCGAAAATCCGCTGCTAAACGGATCACGCCCCATTTTCAACATATATTCAGTGAAAAAAAAAGGATGAGAGAACATCCTTCGGGGCATTTTTTTTTTGTTTTCGGCAGTCAGGTGGGAGGATCCAAAGCTCGGCCAAGGCTACCGAAAAAAACCCCAAGAAATTTGCATGGACCGTGAACATTTTGATTATAAAGGTTTCGCTTTTGGAAATCTCATTTAAAATCGATTTATGCAAGGAATTAAAATTCAGTTTTCAGACCAGGGCAACCCTTTTGGGTTCGCAACAAAAAAGGTGAACAAAAATACTGAAAAAAAAGAACTGTCCATCAGCGGCGGCTCCTCGGCTCCTACGAAGTTAAGAAATTAGTAAAACTCATTTTGCATTTTTAGCCTCTGGGCTTAAACTTAATTCGGAAGCACAGCAGGAGGTTCTAAGTAAATAAATGGTGCCTCCAGTCGTCGTCTCTCTGTGGAGTATCTCTCTCGTGTTTGGTTCGTTTAATTTGCATTTTATTGCAGGCCCGGTGGAGCAGGTCTCAGATGGAGTCAGCGACTGCGACTGCAGCCAATTAAGCGTATATTTGCCACGCTTTACAGCCCCGGACTCCTTTCCGAGTCCGAGTGTGTGCTCTACTTTGGCCAAGAAGCGCAGATAAAAATGATTAAAGGCCTCCTCTACAGAGCCTCCAGACAGCGCTTTATATTAATTTGTGTATTATATATCCTCCGCAAGGATGCAAGCCTGTGCCTTTGCCTTTGAGAAATTGAAAGTGAATGCTTTTTGGCGCTCTCGGAAGGGCAGCAGGAAATGAGTTGCCAATAGAACAATCACGGGTCACCATAGGGGGCGACGATTTGTTTATGGCCGTGAATTGTTGGCCCACAAAAAAAAAAAAAAGTTGGAAGGAGAATTTCAGGATGGATTTCAGGTTGGCAGAGTAAGGAAGAAAGTCTGGCATTTATTAAATGATATCCGGCTTAAATTGGCATAGGGAAATATTGAAAGATGGGAGTTGAAACTAATCTTTATATAATAATTTAAAATCTTTTATTTCACAGAATATATAATTTATAATTTCTTAGGTTGCCACACATTCACCTTCAATAGAACTCAACTCTCGTAAATATAGATATCTATAGTAGGTATAGTATATTTTTTGTCCAAGTAGTAATTGCGCTTTCCCCTAACCTTGCCCATCCAACCATTTCCATGTCCCTGCTCTTGGGTATCCCTAATTTTACCTACAATTCGCTTTTTGACCCAATGCGAATGCGAAATTGAAATACATTTCTTTCTCACGTAGTCTCTTGCCTGTCATTAGCTCAATCAAAGAAACGTTAAATCGCATCGCGCATCAATTTGTTGGCCATTTAGGCCTTTGGTAAGAAAAAAAAACACAGCCAAGTCGACCATTTGGCAGGCAGGAATAACAAAAAAAAAAAGCACACGGTGACCGCGAACACGAAACGATGTTTTATTGGGGTTTGGGTTCGGTATCGGGAACATCAGACACATGACTTACTATATATACAGTAAAGCTTAGTTAAATATACACAAAATAAGAACTAATCTTAGATAATACATATATCGTTGCTGGAATTTAAGTTCATTTAAAAAAGACATTTTAAAAAGAATGACTAATGAATTAAATAACCGTATATGTACATATTGTGTTTCTCAACTATTTATGTATCAAACGAATTAATGTAGTTTTTTATTATTTTTTTATTAGGAATAGTACAAATAATTAAAATTGTCAATTACATTTTAATATTTCATTGGAATGTAATATATTATAAATTATTTAAATGACCTTTTTTCTTAAAAACTATTTTAAAAGTAAGACGGAAGGAATATAAATCAAAAGTATAATTTCGATATAATAAACCGACAAAAATATTTCACTTAATATAATATCGAAAATAACAGATTTGTTGATATATTCAAATTTTAAATGTAGATAAGTATCGATTTTATCTTGAAAATGAAAATATTCATATTATCCATAAACTTCTTTGCCCTGCCCCCTTTCCGATTAAATAAGTCTAATTAATCAACCAAAAATCTCTATATCGTAGTGTTAAAATATCGATTTGTATATCGAATTTATATATTTTCTGAGAAACTTAGCATAAGTAATAGAATTCCCTGTACGAAATCTCCACTGTGCCAACCCATGCCCCATTCAGCGATGCAAGACGAAAAGACTTCGTTCGGCCGTCACTCACTCACTCATTCAAGCCACTCATTCGTTCATTCAGTCACTCAATAATTCGGCAGTTGTACTTACGTCTTTTACTACTTCTGCTGGGCCCGCGAGAAAATTGCAACAATTTGCCGCATTACGATTTTGGTCCGTTTGCGCTGCAATTAATTGACAAACGGAGCCCCTTCGACCCCAGAGATCTCGGGGCTTGAACCGCACACCACACCACACCACACTCTCAGAGTTTCGTTTCGGTTTGGAGTTTGGCGTTGTTTGAGTTTGAGTATCTGGGCATGCAAATTGTATTGAACTGATTCCCACGAACCAGCGAGCGAACGCCTCGGCCAGATGGCTTCGATTGTGATTGGACCCCGTTCTCCGGAGACCAGAGATCGGTTCCGATCGGATCTGCGAGGCATGCAAATCATTCGCGGAATGTTTACGGGGGAGAACTCACATTTCACATGCGCCCTGTTGTTCTCGGTGTGTGTGATGGGTGTGTGGGAATCGAAGGCGAGTGTGATGCATAATCACTTTGGACATGGCCCGAAAAACAATTTGGAAATTGGACAAACATTGAGGGAATTTTTTTTCAAGGAGTTGGGAATTGTTCAATTTTTAGGCGCCAGGGAAGAAGAGGGGAAAATACAGAGATTTTCTAAAGTATTATATGATATGCCATTAGAAATAACTTAAAAATTATCTCGAAAGCAACAAATATTAAAATGTTATTTATTTTCTTCTTTGGAAAGTAGTCCTATATACATTTCAATCTAACCTCAGCAGCATCTTTCATTTATTGACACCTTTTACAGCCCAAATCTAAACCCAAAAAAACCCGCGAAACCCGAGACATCAAAAACCCAAACCCAAAGACCCTCCCAAAAATAATTATCCCAGTTTATCCCACATTCTCCGCTGCTCCTTTTCTTTCTCTAAGTTATGCTACCCATTCCATTAACCAAAGTAAAAAGAACCACACTTATTTGCAGATGATCTCTGGCCATGCGCCAACTCATTTGTTGTTTGCTCGGCTCAAGAACTATGTAAATAGACAACAATCGATTCGGAATCGAACGAAACGGACACACGAAAAAAAAAATCTCAAGTGCTGGCAAACAACAAATTCGATGGGTCTTGACCTACGGCAAAAGATGAAAGGAAGTATTAATATTTCCTAATCCATTGTAATTATGATTTCCCCGCCATTGTTTGTTGTCGCAAGCAATGCAACCTTCAAAAGACAACAAACATATCGGCGGCGGCGAGGTCTTTTCTTTTTTTTTCCCCTAAATTTTTTTTCAATAGATCAAATTACCAAGTAGATATGTCAATTCCTCACGAAAAACTGGCGATAAGAGATCTGCGTCAAAAGTGGAATTAAATGAAATGAAAATAAAAATAGAAAAAAGCCGCTGTGTGCGTGCCAACCGCAGAAATATCGACCGACTACCGCCTGTCTTTTTTTTCACCAGAAATCCAGAACTGAACATGGCCTAATCTCTGTCAGGGATTAAATAGTTGGTCCAATCAGCGGCAACGCCTGCGGCTAATGAGCTGCCGTCTGTTCCAGGGAATCCCAAAAATACGAAAACCTACGCCCCTGATAATTACTCAGTTCCAATAAAACCAGAAGAAGAAAAAAAAGAAAAAAGTCACTCGAAAACAATAGACCAGATGATCGGTGTTAAGCCGGTGATCTTGGCGATCTTATCGCAGGCCTAGATGTGTGTTATGACTTTTACTTTTCTTTGTCACGATCGTGGTGTGTCGCTTCAAATCAAAGCAGCAGATTAATAATTCTACAGCCGGTCTTTGGCCCTCGCCGATCCATGGTTTGCGATCGGAAAGATGACAAGAGTCGGTGGAAAAATCAAAATCAAATTAAAAGACAGCAATCAATAATTTGACACGACTTGGGGCGATCGCACAAAGGCCGAAAGACAACCATGAGGATCCTTACACGCAGAGAAAAAATGTTCTATGCTGGAATTTTGTAACTTGTAATGAGAGCTTATAGATTAATTAATTCAAACTAAAAGTATCTTTGATTGCCTATATTCATCTTTTTTTAAACTTTAAGATCGTTATGAAACCTGAATAAAGAAGTTTTTAATGCATTTTTTGTTCAAATTCTCAACTGGTTCTTTTTAGAAACTTTTGCGCACCATAACTTCCATTAAAAAATGATCAGAATTGAGGTTCTTTCTTATTCCATTCAGAATGCATTTCCATAGCTTTAAGATCGCATGTAACATCTTTAATGTAATTTTTAGTGATTTTTTCTTTAAATTCTCAACTGGTTCTAGTTACAAAATTTTGGCAACCAATATGTATTGTTTTTAAAGCCACTTTTGATAGACATCCTTTCGCTATCCTTTCGTTATTTACAGGATTTTTGCTTAATATAAAAAAGTTATAAATTATAACTTATAATTATTAAATGTAGCATTTTAAATATTATTCTAAAAGTCCACAACATTTTTTCCAAGTGCATCCCTGCAATCGTTTGTCGGTGTCCCGTTGTTCCACCTGGGTTTTGGCTCTGGATCTGGGATCTTTGCAGCTCTCCGTGGAGATTTGTACAGCTTTTGCGACATTTTGTATGAGGCGATGGATCGATCCAATCCAAATCCAATGCGATCCGCGGCGATCCTCTCCGCGTACTGGATATCCCTAGCCCCGAATCCCGAATATATTCCGCACTCTGATCCCGCTCTCCCGCTCCCATGTCGCCTGCTATGTACAACATCAAGTTTTATCGCTGATCGTGATCATGTAATTCCAGCCCACGCATGCGCACTCGGCGCTCGCTTCGAAGGAATCAAGTTTAGCGCATTCTTATATTCAGACTGAGAAGGAGATGGAGACGGAGACTTGGGACTTGGGACTTGGGACTGAGACGGAGATGGAGATGGAGGCTCTACGACTCGAACCGGGGGACCTTGTGACAGATGGTTGTGAGGCTTCAAGGCATTCCCTTGGATCGACCAACCCAAAGCGCGGCCCAGGAAAGGCAACAGAAAAGGAAGGGAAAGGATAGGATGCACAGGACAGGAAGGAGCTGAAGGGACTGGTTTCTCCATACACTAAGGAAAATAATTGCCAATTTGTAATCGGAGTAAATGAATATCTATTAAAAATATGCCAAAGACCTTCAAGCCTCTGAGCTAAATTATTTCTCTTATGAGAAAACCATTAATATTAATTACAAAGCTCCAGGTAAAATAGGTTGCTTTCCCACATAAGGGTTATTAATTTTTTATAATTCCCAATTTATATATTATAAAAAGAATTTAATTTTTCCCAGTGCAGCTAGCTTTTTAGCCTGTGCGATCTTTATGTAAACTGGTACTTGAAATTTGAAATCATGTACCATTTGCCTTGAGACAGACAGCCAAGCGGGAACGGGAACTGAGACCTGCAATGGGATTGGGATTGGGACTGCGATCTCTGGGATCCGGCAATGGAGCCTGGCAATCGATGATCGTGTCCCTGAAGAGGAGACAGGAGAGAGAGAGTGTGGTTGAATCGAGGCGGCGGCACAGGAAACGAGCATTTAAAAGCGCGACTATCGAAATATAACGACATTAAAAGCCGGGTATTTTCATACAACAAAAAAAAACCACAATAAAATAAAAGGAAGCTTGTGTCAATACGACAGAGTTTTTACCTTGGAATGTGCAGCAATCGACAATGCTGATCTTTTGATGGGCGCCGCCATTCAGGATGATCCACGGACCAACACTGAATGATGATCATCAGCATCATCGTCAGTGGTAAGATTCACTAAGCGACATAATTGCTACCGTGAGACAGAAGAAGACTCGAAATGTGAGGCTTGCAGACTCCCGGACTCATTAAAAGCCAGCGATCCTAATGCGCTCCAATCAAACACACACGAAACGAGCATATGACATGTTTGTCCATTATTAATCATGATAATATCTGTATAAATGGTAGAAAACACAGCGAGCCTCGGCGGCACAAATTGCAATTTAATGCAAAAATAAATTGCACTTGGAGCCTGGCACTGAGATGGAGATGGAGTTGAAATTGGAGTTTTTTCTGGGCTCGACAGCCAACCAACCGGCAGCCGGAGCGATGGCAGCTCCCATGATTATTGGTCATTTACTTGGGCCGTTTAGCGCATTAAAATCACAGTCTGTTGGGGTATTTTCTCTGCGTTTCCTTTTCTCTACAAAGAATATAAGGAAATATAATTGACAGTTGAAAAAACCCTCCGAGTCTATGATTGTGCTTCGAATTGTGATTGGGTTTTGTATTTCTTCTGGCTGCCTCGCTCTCTCACTGTTTCTTCTGGGGGTTTCTTCTTGGGAATAGCGTGCGAGGAGAATCATTTCAATCATCAGGCTTTGGCTTCGGGCAGAAGAAATCAACGCGTTGACTAATGGCCACAATTTGCAAATGCTAGCACAGGTTCATGCACTCAGCGAAAATCTGTCCTTATAAAGAGGAGCCAAGTTACGGAGGGAGAAATACCCAGAACATCTCACAAGGTGTTTTTTGTTATCCCAAATATGATCGTAAATATTTAATAGATTTAGCCATTGTTCCATTTTTTTTTACCGGGAAATTTTACGGCTGTCTTTAATGGAGGCGGATAATAACAGCTGGTTTTTTATCATTTCATCGCAATCCTTTGGCCTTACTTTCTTGCTTTTTGAAGGTCGCCGATCATATTTTATTCTTGGGAATTCCATTTTCATGGATTTCGATTTGTGAAATATTTTAACATATTTCGTTTCTTCTTCACAGCCAGGTAACAAAATTACCACTTGAGAACTCTAACAAAAATTTGTATTTTACTGTAATCTGTGATTTCCTTATAACTTTTATATTTTTCACCCGTAGTAACAGTTGCTAAAATTCCCCTAAATTGTCCAAGGTTATCAGTACCACTATGTAGGTGCAAAAGTACCTTGCAAAACCCAAAAAAAAAATCTTCTCAATTTCCTAGGAAAAATCATAAACAATTGCTTGCAAAATTATAAAAAATAAATATAAACGTAAATAAACGAACTACAAGCAGAGCGAGAGGGCAGGCGAAAGGATAGAGCGAACGAGAGAGAGACAGTCGACTGAAAGAGAGGCAATGAGTTGGGCAATTGGAGGAAAAGAAGAACACCCACTCAAAAATCAGGAAAGACAGCGCCACGAAACCGGTTCTCTCTTTTACTCCCGCTCTAGCTCGCTCTCTCCTTCTCTGGCTTAAACTAGTGTGCGTGAGCCGGAGACTAAAGGTGCTCAAGAGATTAACCGAAACGAGTTTGCACCTGGCCGAAACTCTCTCTGTCTCTCCGATCGCTCTTTGTAGACAGTGATTTCACAGTTAAACTCTCCATTCTTCTCTCTTTTTGTACTAGTAGAGAGAGAAGGAGCGAGAGCTCCTGGTGAGAGAGAGAGTCACAGTGATCAACAAGTGAGCGCAGGTCCGCGATCCGTTGGCAGAGCAATGGACTTTTAGTTATTCCGTGATCTTTTACCAATATTGTGTGCGGCGACGGCTGATTCGACGTCAGGAGAACAAGAAGAAGCATCCAGAGAAAATAAACAAAAAACAATAGTTACTGTGTATGCGTGTGCATATGTGTTGGTGTGTGTTAATTCCGGAAGTTGTGATTAAGCGGAAGCGGAAAATCGCAATAAAGAACTCTCCTAAGCTCTCTTGTGTGGACAAAATCACTGCTTCTTAAAAGATTTTTCGCATAATTACTCGCGTGTGCCAGTTACAACAAAAAATAAACAAAATAACTTTTAACTCCTGCCTGCATTTTGCTGCTCTGCTCGTTTTCGTTTCTCGATTTTTTTCGCCAACGTCAAATTCGATTTTTATGACTTTTGAAAGCGTGACTAAGACGTGATTTATGATGGCGTGTGGTTTTTAATATTCATGCGGACGCGCTGCTGCACGGCACCACTGCGTAGGTGCGCCAAACAATAAAAAAAAGAGCCAGAGAAGAAAAGGAAAAGGCAAAAGCAGCCCCTGAAGGCTCTTATTTGCGAAGAGCCGGAGACGCAACCCCGGTATCCAGTATCCAGCTGTGTGCGTGGATCTCCAGGCTTTTTTTATGGAGGCAGTTAAGCATTTGAGTGCCGCCGCAGCCGCAGCAACTTGCAACATGCCGGTGACCAGCACAGCCACCGAGATAGCAGAGGCGCTAGGCGGCGATATCGAAGGCAGTTCAGCGGCAGCAACAGCACCAAGCAGCGGAGCAACAGCAACAAAGCAACAAAGCAGCAGCAGCAGCAGTAACTGCAGCAGCAAGTCTAGCAGCTCAGCAGCAGCAACCTCGGCAATACACAAGGTGACACATTCAAAAGGCGACATAAGCAGCAGCAACAGCAACAAAAGTAGCAACGTTAGCAGCAACATCAGCAACTCAACTAGCAACAATAAAGCCCCCAGCAACGCAGCAATGGCAGCTGCCACAGCCACAGCAGCAGCCGCCACAAATGATCTTGCAGCAGCTGCTGCGGTGGTTCTTTCGCTGCAAGGAACCATGGTCAGTAGCCTGCAGCAAGCGGCTTTGTTGCCGGCAAACTCAGCAGCAGCAGCAGCCCTTAATCTACAGGCCTTGGAGTCCTATTTGGCATTGCAGCGTCTAACAGGAAAGTCGGATGTATTTCGATTTAACAACAGCAGCAGTAATAACAACAACAGCAGCAGCCACAGCAGTAGTAGCAACAATAGCAACAATAATACAACCTGCAACAGCAATGAGACGGAGACACTGCCCTCATCTTTGATAGATATAGCCAACATAGAGCTGAAGTCAAGTTGTTCTTCGAGTTCTTCGGGGGAAAATGCAGCAGGAGGAGGAGGAGCAACAGCATCAGCCGCAGCAAGCTCACCCTGCAGCAACTCAAGCTCCAACAGCAACTCCCACTCCCACTCTAATTCCCATACAAATTCCCACTCCAACAACCACTCCCACTCCAACTCCACCTCAACCTCCACCAAGTGCCACTTGCCTTTGCCCTCGATAGGCACCGTTAGTGCCGCAGTGGCTGCTGCGGCAGCGGCTGCAGCAGCTGCTGCAAGTCAACAGGCAGCACTGGATTGTGCCACAGCCGCAGAATTGGCCGCAGAATGCGATCTCCCCCTGCTGGATGGCGAGGATGCTTTGTCCTTTGAGGCCAGTGACCTGGACAGCAGCTATGGCAGCTTCATATTCAATCCCACGGCCTTTGGCCAATCGGAAACGGACTCGGCTTTGCATTCGCTGCAGGCCACCATGTATCAGGATAAGATGAGTGTCTTGGCCTCGGGTGGTGGAGGAGCATCATCAGGAGGAGCTGCTGGCTTGGATGAGGCGGCAGGCAGCTCGACAGCAGCGGCGGCGGCAGCAGCAGCAGCAGCTCAGCGTTCCAAGAAGCAATTCATCTGCAAGTTCTGCAATCGACAGTTCACCAAGTCGTATAACCTCCTGATCCACGAGAGAACCCACACGGATGAGAGGCCCTACTCCTGCGATATCTGTGGCAAAGCCTTTCGGCGGCAGGATCATCTCAGGGATCATAGGTAGGTAGTAAAGGATTTGATAATTTTGTAAAATAAGTTTAAGAATTAATCGCTTTGAAACTTTGTAAACTAAATAATAGCTAACTGATCTTAAATATACAACTCTAGTTATCCTTCCTCTTTTAACTTCAAACGAAACTAAACTCTTTTCCCCCCTTATCTCTCACCTTTCCCAGATATATCCACTCCAAGGAGAAACCCTTCAAGTGCGCGGAATGCGGCAAAGGATTCTGTCAATCGCGCACCCTCGCTGTCCACAAGATCCTGCACATGGAGGAGTCACCGCACAAGTGTCCTGTGTGCAATCGATCTTTCAACCAGCGTTCCAACCTTAAGACCCACCTGCTTACCCACACGGACATCAAGCCGTACAATTGCTCATCCTGCGGCAAGGTTTTCCGCCGAAATTGCGACCTGCGACGTCATAGTTTAACCCACAATTTGGCTGCCGGAGTGGGTGGCGTCGGTGGCGTGGGCGGTGTGGCTGGCAATCTCAGTGACCTTTTTGGCTCTGGCTCAAGTTCCAGTTCCGATTTAGGACCAGCCACAAATGCCACAGGATCCTCCAGAGATTTGGTGGCCGTCAGCGATTGATCTTTTCTCTCAAAACAAAAAATTAAATCTCATTTTGCAGCTCTCAAGAATACACGAATCCCTCCTCCTTCACATTTAGTGTCTGATCTGTGTTTTGTAATCTTAAATGTAATTTTATTTACTAATTTGCTTGTAATTTAAACTAAGTTCAGTGTTTAAATGCTTAGTTTTAAGCCATGGATATTAGCAGGAAAGTTTGACTTTGTGTAAGGCTCTCGATTGATATATGTTTAGTTAAGTAAGTAAAATTGTGGACTCTTAAATATATAATGTCGAATAAATGATACTAGATTAAAAGGAAATTATTGAAAAATATGGTATTTATTTATATTAACAGACGGAATATTGGGTTATGGGAAATATTAAAGAAAATATATTCCTCTAAAAGGTAATTCAGAAATACTTCAGTTTTAAGGTTCTAAAAACTTTGTAAAATAAAAAGCAACCTTTAAAGGTCTTCAAACACACCTCTTTAAACCTCTTCTCTTCCCTTAAAACCCCTCAGAATTCCCTGAATTGAAAAGAAATATCCTGAAAATGAAATTTCTAAATTTCCTTCCACCACTTAACCTTTTTTCTCACCCTTTCTCCACTCTTGTACTTACACTATTTACACACTTGTCACAAAACTAAAATCAAATATTTGTACTGATGTTTATCATTGCTCAAGTGCCAACAAGGGCAATTAATGTACCATTAAAGGTGAACACCGAAACAACACCAGTTCCAACAAGCCTTTGACAACAAACATGATGATTGGACAACAATTGGGAGTGAGTGTTAAGTGAGTGAGGAGGCTAAGACAAAGAAACACCAAGTAGTTTCCCATTGATTTTCCCCTACAAAGTTTTCCAGGCTGTTCTAGATTTTCCGCAAAGACAAATAGTGTCGAACAAGTGGGGTGACAAGTGGAGCAGGCAAGAAGACCACCCACTATGGTATCATGGAAGAGAAGCACCAGCTTTCCCACACAGATAATGCCCAGGGCGTGTCCCCTGAAAGACTTTTGAGAATCTCTTTACTTATTTTTTATAGCAAAAAGTGGGCTGTCCTGTCCAAGTATGAGAACCAGGGTGGAGCTGCCACAAAGTTTACAATTTTTATTATCGACTACAAAAAGAAAACGATACGGCGGCGGCCATAACGACTCAAACAAAACACATGCAGTCCACAGACACACACACACCCCACGGTCCAGTTCAAAAGCAAACCGCCGAAGAGGTCCGATTCCTGCTCATCTTACCCCTTTTTTTTGCTTTTCCCGAAAAGATCTCGCCGCGTTTGTCAAATCGTTAAACGGATCAATGTAAAGCCGCCTGCAATGTTGTCTTTCCAGCACAGTTTCCTGTGCTTCAACTGCACCAAACCAATTACAACGATCAAACAACAATTATGGATGGAGTCCCGGACTCTGGACTCGGCCACGGAGTCCCATTCTTGACCAGAAATCTCCGCTTAGCTGGAGTTTGTCCATTCTTCTGGGACCGCTCCAGCTCTGGGCTCCTCGCCACCTCACCTCTTCTCTCCTCAGTTGGTTAAACATTTTAAACATTTTAAACACGACCTCTGCTTGCTGCTCTCTGCAAATATTTGCGCGGATATTGTTCTATTTCAATGGAACAAGCGTGCAAGGTACACTGAGAGAAAAGAGGTATAAAAACTAATTTAAAATTTAAAAAAATTGTAAATTTTGTGTTTTCTGACAACTGTAAGTCTGATTTTTTTGTAAATACTCTAAACCAGCCCGCTCAAAGATCATTTAATATATCTTTTTTATAAATTATTTATATTTCATAAGCTTTTGAAGAATCACTTACTTATTTAAGTTTCAGAAACTTTTAACAAATTTTTGTATGTTTAAAACCTTAAACTCTTAATAGAGCATGTTTTTGGAACCATTAAACCCCAAAAGGCGCCTTATAATTCCCTTTTGAAGCATTAGCCTAAGGTTTTATAATCATTTACAAACTTTGTCTTAACCTTATTTCTCTTAATGCATTGACATCTCCCATTAGTCCGGTCTTTAAACGGTCTCCAAAGACGACGAGCTCGAGTTGAGAATGAAGCCGAGCGTCGTCGTCGTCTGCGAATTGCCAGCAATTTCACACTTTATGCGCGACGGCTTCATTTCCAGCACACAGCACTCTGTGTTCTACGTTGTTCACTCTTTCCTCCACCCTCTTGGGGATTCTCCAGTCCAAATCCCCAACTATATATGTATCCGTAGCTCATCCTCCAGGGAAATTCTACCGGGGGCGGCGCGTGCGGGAACAGCGGATGTTTGAACGCTTTCGACGCCGACTTTTTGGAGTTTCGAGAGTTTTACGAACGGGCGAACCAACGCTCGTCCGTTGTGTATTGATGGGAAAATTATGAAATTCATTGTTTGTGTTTGACTAATAATTATGACAGCAAACGCATTGTCGTCATAAAACCAGCAAGGGGGCCTCAGAAGAGGGGGACGGACGGGAAGCGCACTAAATTCGCTTTGAGGTTTCCGCAACGCCCCGAGAGGGAGAGAGAGAAAAAAAAGAGGAAACAACTTCGACTAACTCTAATAAGCCCATCAACAGCCAACGACAACAACGCGGCAACAACACATTCCACCTTCGATCTGCAACACTTACAGTAACAACGGGCAAGCAGCCACACTTAGAACAGCGGACAATGTGCACAGAGAGAAACATATAAGCAAGAAACAAATATATAAATAAAGTAAATAAATACTATGTATATCAGTATAAACTTAAATAAATATAATTTTGACCAGTACAGAAAGCTATAGGAGGAAAATTAAAACTAATTTCTGATAATTGTTCTTCAAATTTGGTGTAACCGAATTCGTACTTGGGAATTTTAAGGTCAAATAGTGCACTTTACTCTAATAAATGTTTGATATCCATTTGGGGGATATTTTTCCAGCCCTTTTATTTAATTCTGAGGCATTTTTAAACTTGTATAAATTAACCCTTCCTCCTTTGGTGGTATTAGGTAATTCTTACCTGAAGCAACTTTTAGGTATTAAATTCTGCTTACAAATTAGGTAAATTTTCATTTTAATATAAATTATCTCTGTCTCTTCAAGGGGTATTCAAATCATACCAACTTTTAGTAATTACTTCTGCTCTCAAACTATTTAAATACACTTCTTATTTAGTAACATAACTTTAGTTAATTTTTTACGGTGTAACAAACACTTGGCCATCCAACAATGTTGTTGTCTAGTGTATGTGAGGCGTGGCCGTTCCGAAGATTCTTTGAAGTTGGCTATTGCTTTTGGTCAAGGTGTTGTTGCTTCATGGTAAAAAAGAAGACGAGGCCGATGTAGCTAGCTGATGGCCAAGAGAGGGCAAATTTTAGTTTTTTTCTTTACATTTTTCTTTTAGTTTTTGGTGCGTTGTGAAATTTTGTTGCGTTTCCCGGAACCAACGCAAAAAAGCGGAACGTTCTCGTTGTCGTCAGTGTTTGGCTGTTTGGCGTTGTCTTTTCGGGGCTGACTGTAAATGTCAGAGGGGGCTGGCATTCTGTCGGTCGGTTTGGTTATTTTGGCCATTTGGCCATTTTAACTTTGGCCAGTTAGTTTGTCGGCACCATTTGCTTTATGATTTGATGTATGTCGCTGTCCGTCCGGTCGTAACTATGCCAATAATTTTGGCCTTTGGCCACATCGGCACCTCCAATGGGAAACGAATCTGTGTTTGCACAGCGCTGATCTACGCACCGGCAAAGTGCACTGGAAATTCTATTTTTTAAGGGATTTATTAAAGAAAAAATAACCCAATAGGTTTTTTAAATTTAATCAAGAGAGAATTCTAAGTTTCAAATAATTTATTGAATATTTTCGGATGGTCTTGTAAAGCCCAATTATTATATTAAATATTATTAAAGTTATTATGGAATAAATAAAATAGTTTTTAGGTTCGAAAATACTATTTAAAAAGTGCTTTATAAGTAAAACAGTTGTATTTTGAATTCCAAAATAAATATATTTTTTACTGTGTAACTAGCACCACTTACTCACATTTTTTTTGGGCCAGTCGCCGGCGTTCGAGGATTTGAAACGAATATAGTTTGTGAGGCTTGAAAGCTGCGCCAGAACCAAAGGAAACGTAAATTTCCTGACGGCGTTCTTCTGCCTAATTAGGTGCCATATCGTAAACCTTTTTTTGCATATTTCTAGCCTATGTTTTGGGATAGTTTGCCGATGGAGGAGGACTCAAGATATTTAGCATTTTTCCAGCTTAGGAACGCAACAATGCTAGAAAAGTTGCAGAAGAGCATGGTTGTGGTCAAATCAAAGAAAATTGGGGTTTCATTGATAAAGCAGTAAATAAATAAGTAAAAAAATATTAAAATTACAATAAATAAATTAATAATTAAATGAATTAATAAATTAAATAAAAAATATGTTTATCAAGGAATAAATAAATAAATACATATGAAGGAAGATTAGGAATAAATTCACATACATTTCTATATAAAGAAATCAATTGATGCAGAACTCAATTAGCCAATAAATAAACAAATCAAAAACTTTATACTTACAGGAAAAATAACGCTATTAATTTCTATCTTCATTTTCATCTAAAGGCCCTTCTTATTACTTTTAAATATCTAATCTAGATCTATCAAAAAATGTATTAAAAATATTATATATTTAACAAGAAACCCATTACATTTGTCAACAAATTATAACCCATTTACCGAGTTCCCAGAATTCCTAAAAAAAATTCCTAATAAAACCCTCCATAAAACCTCTACTTATATCCCATTTGATGTGTGTTAAACCACCCACACCCATGTCATATATAGCAGCTGTCTTCCACTAGACACCTTGTCTCCAAAGTCACAGAAAAATAAAGAAAACAAATTTCTGGAAATGCGCTGCTTTGTGCCAATGTCATCATACAGAAGAAGAAAAGCTGCCGAAAATCGTGCAAGTGAATAGAGAGGCCTTGCTTATAAGGTCTCCTCCTCCGGACTTGGGAGCCCTTGGAACATCACAAGCTCCTCCGACACGAGAAGGGGGTCGGGACAGAGGGAATGACGGTGTCCCCAAGTGGTTATTAGATTTTATTGGACGGGACACTTTTGCCGACGACGGCGAAGTTGGGGGAGGCATTTCCACACAGTTCTCCGGCTCTCTAGAGTTCTGTTCTTCTCACGTTGCGGCGGCGGAGTACTGAAGCGTGCATATAAAATACCTACACTGGGAAAATATATATCTAAATCAAAGTAATATATATAAAATTCTATTTAAGACATTAAAGCTAATTTTGTAGGTTGTATTCAAGGATTATTCTAATCAGCAAAGATATTAGTTTATCCCTTTCAGCATTGATTTCAATGATTTTTTAGATAAATGCATTGTATATCATTGAAAATGTACTAGATCCCTTGTAAAATGCTTCCTGTTCTTAAACACATTTTAATCTTAATTTCCTATATATATTTTTTTGGGTGCATTTCCCATATGCCAGAACCTATAACTCGTTGGCCCGATGTCGGTTTGTTCGGCTTTTATTGCAGGCCCGGGCGCAAATGCAAACAAAATGCGACAAATGTCGAGTGCACACACATATTTAGAGTTGTAATTGACAGTCCGTACCGAGTCCCCCGAGTGCACTGAGGTGGGTCTCTCTGTTCTCTCTGGAGTCCGGCAAAGTGTACTCCCTGTACACTCCATGATCCGAGCTCAGAGCTCCGTGCTCAGTATCCCGTATTCCGTATCCGAGTGCTTCGTATTTGCCAACGGCTTGTTTGACAACTCTTGCCGGGCACGTAGCACGGAGCAGTCGCTGGATCGACTTGTGTACTACAACGACGTCACACAGTCGTCAAACAGTGACAGAAATAAAGGCATACAACTGGATAAGACATTCGAAAAAATTGATATTAAATCATATTTTAACATATTAATTTATGTTTAAAAGGGAAGAAGCATATTGGCGAATATTAAGAGACTTTAAAATGTACCTTAAAGGTTTAAAGAAGTCTGCAATGATTTCCTAGCTAAGAGCCGGGTATTTCATGAGCGGGGCAAACGGATTTACTTATCTTTTTTTCGATATTTTTTTATACTTCCAGAACAGATTTTTTGTTAAGTTTCAATTACTTACACAATATTTATTAACAAACTATACCAAAGCCATGAGAGGGAGATTTAATTAATCATTCTTATGGAGAAGAATTCTTTACATTTGATCTATTATGCTTTATTTTTTATTAACTTAAAATATGAAAACATCTTTAAAATGTTTTTAAATTATTATATTATTGTATATTTAGCTTAATAATAATATAAAATAACTCCTGAGTGATTTTTAAGTTATAATATTGTCTTATATCCAAGTGTACAGAAAACCCCGAAGCTCGAAGCTCTCCCCAAAGAGAGCGAGAGAAACAAACCCCCCTAGATAATGGAGAAGCTTATCTGGAAAAACACAAATTAAGGGAAGGGGGTTGGCTGGTCGGTTATATGACTTGACTGATAAGCTCCGGCTGAGCTGCAGGCTAATTGAGTGACGACTACGGCGAGTGCGCGGTTAAATTAAAACGAAATCATTTGCAAGCAAGCACAAACACACCCCTGGAGGAGATCCGAACCTCCTGCTCCCACAACCCCCCGTTTACACACACCACACTCACACTCTGTGTATTTTTTTTTTACCACGACTACTTCGTCGGCAGTCAGCGATGATTAGAACCAAAACAATCAAACAAAACACATCAAAGGGGTGCCGGTTGCCGTCAATTTGTCATTAACGTAATATACTTGACAAGAGATTGCTTTGCACGGATATCGCTATTACTATATACTATATATAGGTGAGTGCCAGTACTGAGTACCCAGTACCCGTCGGCCATACCCCTTAATATTTGTCAACAAATACACAGAGTTTAGCTTCGTCTGTCCAAGGTGTTGTAATGCCCGGTACTTTGAGAATAAGTGTTAGTAATGGGCGGCAGTTGTAAATTTCTGAAAGTAATGTGACATATTTCTGTAGTTTTTTTTATAGGTAATTTCTCGGAGAGATCTCGTGTGTGTACCTAAGGATTAGCAATGTGTGGGATTTTTTTCTGATCATGAGTTATTTAGAGTGAAATGGCAGTGGTGAAGGGAATGTTTGGTGAGTGATTAATGGACGAGTGTAGTGGCGGTTTTACAATTGTTTTTAATTTTAGATAAGTTCTAAAAATAGCTGAGATTACCAGTAATGGCTTTATTATAGGGAAAGGTATTTTATTTACATGGGTAACATCATTTTTCTTGGGGAATTCAAGGGCTCAGTAGGCTTCTTTTATTTTCTAGAGCCACGCCAAAATATATTAATTACAAGCCTTTTTTTATCCCAAAATCGATCAATTGATCAATGTATTTTTGGAACAAGTATATACTTTTATTTTATCAAAAGGTCTTAGATTCCATGGCTTTCTCAGTAGTTTTAAGATTTGTAAACTAAATTCTACCCATTATTCATTCTAAAGAAAACTAAGAAGCATATTATAATTGTTATTAATAAGAACATTTTCAGCTTCATTTCAGTATTTGTTATTTGATTAATATTTATCCACTATATTTGAATTTTCTTTTTAAAAGGTCTTGACATTTTTAATGAAAGTATGTATGCATATATTTGTTTTTCTAAATAACTACCTCAACTTTCACCAAAAGCCACACACCCCTTTCTCATAACCAAGTTCCTTCAATTCAAGCCGCAATCCGAGCAGAACATTCACCGACCGATCCATGTTGACAACTCCTTCACTTTTTCCCTCTCTAAAGCCGACAGTTGTGACATGATGGCGCTCACTTTATGGTTAATTAGGTTGAGTCCCTGTCGAACGATTACGACACCCAATAACCACGTAAGCTTCATATGGATAGCTAGATAAATAAATCTCGGAGAGGAGCTGGGAAATAAGATGATGGAGAGGAGAAGGCCTCAGGCGACCGACCGCCTGTACGCCATTTGCCCATTTCAATTCATCATTCAGGCTGGAAATATATATAAAAATCTCTAAGCCGATGCAAAGGGAGAGATTAGCTGAGAGCTGGAGATATATAAGAACACGGTAAAAAATAGGGACATAAATACATATTTATTAAATATTTAAATTGGGAAAAATTGTGACACTTAATTAAATTAAAAAAACTATGTTTATATTACTTAATTTTAAGACCAAATTAGCTAAAAATATAATTTTAAGTTGTGAATTCGAATATTATTCATTTGAAAAGTATTTTATTGACAACCTAAATGTTCTAAAATATTAAAAGCATAAATATCTGAATCCCCTTTTTATGTTAAATATCCCTAAAATGAGTATACATTTTCTTGTTGTGCATATAGACACCATAAAGGGGATAGTGAAATACCATTAACCATATATTTCCTTCCTTTTACAAACCCAACAGATGCAACAGAAAGCCAGACGACCAGTCAGTCGACACAATTATGGTTAGGTAAGCCGTTTTTTTGCGTTCAAAGATCAGCGATGCATATAACCAAGTATTATCCGTTCGGCAACCGGAATCCGGAACCCAATACCCGGTGTGGTAACCCCGAACAACCGTTTTCCGATCCCTTCAGGCTGCTGCTGTTGCTCCTGCTGCCGTTGACAGTTCACGGGACACACTTTAAAGTGCTCATTTCACGCTTATCGGACAAGTTTGAGGGCAAACCACCCCTATCCCATATCCCATATATCCTCTTCCCATTGTCATTGTTTATTAGCTTAATAATTTGTACCCACTTCAGCACCCCATTTTCATCAGCATTTTGTTTCCTCTCTCTCTTAATTTTCCGGAGGGGTTGTTTAATGATGATCTCCGGCTTGTAGAGGGGCGTGGCATTTTGGGTGTAGATTACCAGCGAAAACAGTTGCTTACTAATGGAGGGTTTCGTTATAATAAGCCGAGGGTTGCATTTTATTCATAGGTTGTTTTCTCGGCCACCATGCTGCGATAATTGAATCAACAATGGAGGCGGTACAAGCGAGACTTGATGGGGGATTTTCAGAGTTTTGAAAACGATACATATCACAGCTTTTTATGTGCCAAACGGGCACAAAACGGGGGCGGTGTCTCATCTTGATTCGAATCTTTGACTTTGTCAGTGTTTTTTAGGGCTTTTGTTCTTCATTTTTGCATATCTAAAATGGAAATCTTGGCTGACTAGGGGGAGGATATAACCTTTGAAAATCTTTTGATCTAGATGGGATAATCGGTGTTGTTTGAATATTTTCAATCTCAGCGAGAAAATTAAATATTTTAAAAGGGAAAATATATAAACAGATACAGAAAGATTGAGGTAATGTAATTCTAAGCGAATTTTTAAGAATCTAGAATACTTACATATAAATAATACATTTTTTGGAATTAAGTTCACAAAACTCCCTACAAATTAAAACCCCATCATCGCCATAATTAATTTGTTCAAATCAAAAGCCAAAACCCAAGAATAACCAACTAAGAAGAAACCAAGGAGAAGCGTGAAATACTTTGTATTTCCACTTGGGGACAACACCTCATCCAAAAAAGCCAAGCTTCTGATTCTGATACCGATTTGGAATGGAGAGAACCCGATTTCTCGATCTCTTGCCGCCCTGATTGATGGTCCCAACACGCGACTTCTTTGTACTAATAAATTCCCAGCAAAATTCAGACAAAATTCCAGAGTCTACCAGAGGGAGATAAGGTCAACGCAGACAGACCGAATAAAAGACAGTCTCTGAAGACAGTGTGTGAGGAAAGAATGATCATCAATGGATGGATAGCGGGGATGCTGCCTCTTCCGGTTGGGACATTTTGTGACAGTATTGCTGGTCAGCCATAAATAAACGTACAATAATTTCTTCTTCTTTTTTTTTGGGTTGTTGGAGTGTAAACAAATTAGAAATTGACCACACTTCTTCCTCGGCATGCCAGTGTGTTTACTTAACCACTGATAACAAAGTTGAAACAATAAACATTTTTCTCGCACAACAAAACACACAAATCCACTTAGCCACGCGCGTAGAAAGAAAGCCACCGGAGAGACCGGAGACCCCAGAGACCACCAGGGCCCAAAAAAAGGCATCCCAAAGGCGAGGGAAAAAGAGAGAGAAATATATTAAGAAAAATTCCACATGATTGTGTGGTTGCGTTGGTGGTTCCACTGGCGTCATATAACCAATGCGAAACAGACGGCAATTTATTGATGAGTTTATTGCAACCACTTGAGCGGAGGAGCAGCGACGGAGGAGGAGGAGGCGATGAGGAGCCTGCACAGAATGATGCTCGATGATGTCTATGTCGTCGCATCTCGGCATCATCATCAGTTGATTCTTTGTCTTCCTCCAGGCCCATGGGCCAGCGGCGGCGGCGGGGAGACACAATTTGTAAATTTTCGTTTTATGACAACGCGCGCCACGTAAAATAAAACCATCTGCGGTGGCTTCGTGTGTCGCCGCTGTTAGCCGAGCCCAACACTCGAAGAAAAATCGATTAACTAATAGTCAAATTTTATGGAAATTAGAAAACAATATTGCCAAGGCTTGATTATATTCTTTGTTTGCATCTGAGAGTAAAAGCAAAGCAAGGATCATCATGTTCTGTATAGTTTCCAAATTTGTTAAGTAAGGTTTCAGAATATCCTTTGATAATAATATAAATATGTAAATATATATTATTTTTATAACTATACTACAAAGTTGAAACCACTCTTCGATCAGAACATGTTTATTTTCATGTATTTATAGTATTTCTTAAAAGATATACCATTAAAACAGCTTGAAAGAAGAACTATTTATAATATTTTAAAGTAAAAGAGGGGTCACTCTAATGTGAGACCATGACCATTTTAGAAATCTTCAAAGAACGCCTTACGGTCTTTTTTCCTTTTGATATAGCCATCCGATTATTTCTTAAGAAATATATTTTACTTTCGAAAACATTTTAAGCCTATTTCTAGACTGACAAATTAATAAAATATGATCAAAATTAAAAAATAAAAAAATTCTGGTAAAACTTAAAAACCCAAAAACATGCATTTAACAATTTTTTATTATTATATATTAAAGTCTTTTCACTTGATACTACCTTTTTATTCTCAGTATAACCCAAAACTCCGACCAAAACCCATGAGACGAAGAAAACAAAAATGCTAATTTAAAAAATTATGAGTTTCGTTCGCTTTTGGTCACACCTTAAAAATGTTAACTTGATTTTTTTTTAGCTGAAGCTGATCAAAGACTCTTGACTCGCGGCTGTTGTTAGCTACATGTTTTATTTTTTGTTTTTTTTTCTGGGGAAGATCTCTCGGCGTATACGGTAGGTCCAAGCTCTAACTGTTATTTATCGTTAGACAAGACAAGCGGCAAGCTGCCGCTGTATTTTTTTTTGAGAGTCGCGTCAGTCGAATACCGAAAACAACGAGGTGATATTTATAACCAATATTTATGGCGCGAGTCGAAATTTGTTTTGTCTGTGACGACGACGAGGTTAGCCAAACAAAATATTAATGAATCCGCTCTCAAAAGAAGAAGCCAAAATCCAAATATATATATTTACAGTACAAAGAAGCATATAGAGAGGTTGAATAGAGGTTTAGCCGTTGGCTCTGACTTAAATATGAATTATCTCTTTATTAGTCGGTGATTTAATTCAATTTTCTGGTTGCATAAATCAAAATCATGAAAAACTGTATTATTAGATGAGTGAACATATTAATTTTATTTCTCGTTAAAAAGTTAATAGAATGTGTTGATGGGGAGCATTAATTATTTTAGATAAAGTTGTTGGGTAACAAAATTTTGAAACATTTTTTCTTCTTACTTTAAACTATATAAATAGCCTAAAAACTCTTCTAGGAAACCATTCTACTTATCCCCCTTTAAACTCCAGAACCTTTCCATGAATGGGCGGCGCTCTAAGCCGGTGCCGAGTAAGTGTTAAAGGCGAATAATTTTTTTTAGTACTGTGCCAAACGTTCCCCTTTTCCGAGTTTTTCTGGCCAGCTCTTTCCTCTTTTTTTTTAAGCCGAAAAAAAATATGATTTAACTAAATTATTACCTGGAGCACACCTTAAAGTAATACAAAAGGCAACACCAGCAAACCACCAGCCAGACAGCCGGCGCAACAACAATAAAGGAAACGCTTAATTCTGCATTGTCTTTATTTGTTCGAACTTCGAAGGGAAACCAAAAAACTAAACCGAACCTAACCGAAGAGGAGATGCACCTTCCAAGCAACACCGAAACCAAAAACTTAAAACCGAAAAACTGAAAACCGAAAAGCCAACGGAAAGCGGTCTAAAAAATCGAGCGAAGAGGAGGGAGTGGCCCCAGTCATCATCATAGGTTTCGCTGGATATTCTGCGCTTCTTTCCTGCTGCTGCTCGTGGGTGGGTATCATACATTTGAGCAGAACGCCCCTCCATCGCCGGGTCCTGGTTCATGAGAGTGAGCAGCCTCAGTCTGGGGCCGCTCGCTGGGTTCGGTTTTTTTAAGTTTTTTTTTTTTTGAGGAGCAGGCTAAACGCATCACCATCACAATGTGCCATCAATAAGTGGTAACAGCGTGTGTTGTGGCCCCATACCTTGGCATCGAAGAGTCTTGGAAAGGGTATGCTCAGTAACAGGGGTTTCTTTCTTTGAAACTATTGATTACATTTTACAAAATGTATTTAATAATATTTACAAAAAATTGCCCCTGGAATGTCTTCTCCATCTTAGAGATAATCGCCGAGTATAAGGTAAAAAATTAACCTTTCTCTAATTAAACTTTTGATTACAAAGAGAAGTTCTCTCAGTAGTAATTGGAAAATAAAATATTTTTGTATAAAAAACTGTATTACTGAATCGAAGTGTAATACAAAATAAAACACAAAAATCCAAAAACAAAATATATATCAAATTATTTCAATCTTCCAGAATTTTCTTTGTAAGTATCTGACATTTCTTTTGAATATACAAATTTAAATAGATTTTTTTCTCGACCAAAAATCATCATTTCATAAAATTGAAAATAAGTAATCTTTTAATCTTTTAAAAATAATTCTAAAAAAAATTGAAGGCTACTCTAAAAATCTCTTTAATTTAAAAATTTATTTCCTCTAATGAATTGGGAAAAGGGTACTCTTCTTTTAAACTTTTAATTACATAGGGGTTAAAAATTAATTTCTACCACAAAAAAACCATCAAAATCTCAAAATAAATCTCAAAAAACCCATCTAAGCCCTGTCTCTCATCCCCTTCCATTTCAATAGGTATTCCCAGACTCCATCACCTGCCACCCTTTAACCTAGTCGTACGTACCGTACCGTACATCTGTTGTTGTCTTTAGTGGTGGCGCATACCCAGAGATCTTTTCGGTTCATTCGTGAGCGGAACGTCCATCAATGTGGCAATACTCTGGCGCTGCCATTGCGAACTCCGACGACGACGACGACGATCATAACTTGAAGTTCAATCGCAATGCCGCGGGCCATTTGCCGAGCCTTAGTGCCAAAGCCAAAGCCCCAAAAGCAGTCGCCGTCCCCGACAGAAACTCAAAGCCCAGAAAACCGAAAGAAACGCTGGGGATGATGGGGCCACGCGAGGTACGAGAATCAATCGCCCACGTTTATGAATTGCTGCGGCGCCGAAAACGAGAGACGGCTTCAGGGGTGGAGAGGGAAACCACCGGCAATGTGCAACATTTTAGCTGTCCACTGGGCCCAGGCTTTTTGTTTTTGCTTAAAGCCCATGCCCCATGCCCCGTGTGCCTTGCAACCACAAAACGTCGCCACTTGCGCCTCATAAAATCGACGGAAGAAAAAAATAAGCACAAATAAAAAAAAAGAAATATAAAGCCGAACCAGAAAGAAAGAATGGAGCAATGGGAAAATAAGGGCTAGGCACACGCGCCATCCCAAAAGACTTTTCCCTTGGCAAAGCAATGTACTGAGAGAAATGTAGAGCTTGAAATAGTGATTTTAAAAGAGGCTCAGAGGCAATAAAAATTAGGAATAATTTAGAATAAATTCCAACCAATTCCAGATTCAACAAACCAAAAGAATTAAACCTTCTCTTGAAATATTGACTTATAGTAACTCAAAATACAACTCCCTTCCCTTCTTCCTTAAATAATATTCCCAAAAACCCTACACTCCCTAGACTTTCTCCCTGTGTTCCTTAATTTTTTCCCCTTCCTCATTTTCGGTGTGGTGGAGCTGCTCGCTGAGACTGCACCTCATGCACCTCGTGCACCATGGGGTTAGGCCAAAGCCACAGCCCAAGCCCAGCGCCACCTACGCTCGGCTCTGGAGAGAGATGCTGCATGATGCTCCCATCCCGGTGCCGATTCTCGATTCTCCTCCTAGTGCCTCCCAGTGGTGGTGCATGCGACAAATATTTCAACACACACACAGTACACACCGCGCACTCCGTTCTCGCTATTCTAATAGACCGATTTGTCAGGGATCAGATTACATGCCTGCTGACGCCCACATCCGGTCGAGGGTCCGTCTCTTGGCCAGATAATAGCTGGCGGTGTCCGCCAAGTGTTGAATGAATGTTAGAGCTTGAGACTGTGAATGAACATATTTTACGAAAAGCTCCAGAAGATGCCGCGGCGGGGGTGTTTTCTCAACAGCAACAAAAAATGGTTAAGGAAATTTCATTACAAAAACTGCTACAGGGAAGGAGAGCGTAGATGATGGTGGGAAATGTACTAGATTTTTGAAGAAAAACTAGAGAGTAGAATGATTAGTACTTTGTACTACTTGTACTTTGTTGTTTTCAACATTTAAAAGGTTTTAAACAATGGTCAAAGAACTTTATTAACCATATTATTTACTCAATTTATACATCCAGCTTTTAACAAAACACCTAAAACATATTTTTTAGTACAATGATCACTCTCCCTTAAGGCATCTCTACCCTAAACTTCCCCTCGCTGCTTTTACGCTACCACATGACTGACCACCTCCCTTGGCGCATTGTTTATGGTTAATCTTTATCAATTTAAAGAAATATCTTTGTTTCGACATTTGCACATAAACAGCGTTAAGAAAAAAGGCCGTGATTTTAGGGCCAAAACCGCTGCCTACTGACCAATCCAATTCCCATCGCCATACCAAACCCAAATCCCGCGTCCAGAGTGGCGTCTCTCCAACGGAAGCAAAACCACAGGGGGTGGGCGTGGTGGCGGCATCGTCGTCGTCGTCTGGATTTTGCCCCTCTTCGGGACACCTTCATATATATTTTTTGTTGGATCCCCCTGAGCTGACAACAAGAAGCACCAAAAAAAGCACAATTTTAATGAGAATATATTTTTCGGTTAAGCGACCTTAACATTGTTCTGTGCCAAAGCCAAGGAGGAACGGAAATAATATTCCATGAATTATGAAAAGTAGGAGGTGGATCGAAGCCCGAAGCCCCGAAGAAGAAAATGTCGTTCACACAGCGTGAAATGTTTTTGAAAATGCCATCACCAAAGAAGAGGCACCGGAGAACTCCCCCCTGCTGTTGGGGTGATGACTACTACAGGGAGACTACTACTACCACAGTGGCTACCCGCAACAAAAAATTAAAATAAAGAATAAGAATCTGGAGTCCGAACTGAGTCCCCAAATCTTAACCAGCATTTATATGGTCATCAATAAAAATAAATCAAAAAGCGCATTTCTAGAAACCTTTTAAAAATATAAAAAGGTAAAAATAAGACAGAGAAATGAGTTAAAATCATGAGAAAAGCTAGCAATTGAACCAACGAAGTTATAAATACTCTCAAAAAAGGATTTTAGGTAAGGAAAATATTATTTTTACAATGATTTTAATATTAAAACATATTTTAACTAGGATTTATGCATAAGAAAGGATACAATGTCATTATTCCTACTTTGCTACAAAAATATATCAGTAAAAATATTCATAAGAAGTTCTCTAGTTTCCAATCTCAACTTCATACATTTTATATTAATTCAAACCACATATTTTAAATCCAAAATCCTTATCTTTTAAGCACTTCTGTTTCGAACCCTAGGACACCAAAATACAAGGCTATATCTTGGCCAGCACATATGAAAATTAACCGGAGAAGAGCCACCAAGACTAACCTCAGCCAGGCTTATTTCACTTCTTAGTGAAATACCAAAATTTCTTGGGGACTGAGGCTTCACTTCAGCAAATCTTTGGCGCATTTTGCAAAAAGCAAACATCGCTACCGGATTATCCGAGGAGTATGAGTATGAGGAGTTATAATGCCAACTGTGACGGCTGTCGCTGTTCCCGGTAAGTATTTGTTTTTTTTTCCTCTGATTCGATCCGATCCGAAGAGATCATCGTCACTTGGCACTCTGGAAGCGTCTTGTTAACATATCAACATCATGTCGCACTCTCGTTTGTTCAGTTTCTCTTTCATTTCACCCCCTGTGTCGGGTCGGGGATATATGTATAAATATACAACCCTCCTACCCGTCGCATCACGTTGCCTTTTTTACGATTATTATTATTTTTACCGCTGCGGCGGCGGCGGCGGCGGCATTCACACGAGAAGGCGCCTTCTCTGGATTTGGTTTTTTCTTTTTTTTTTCTTTTTTTGCTTGTATTTTGCACCTCCTTTTTATTTATTTCGCTTATGGCTTTGCAGCTAATTGGGAATTATTTTTATGCATGAATTGTGTGAAGAAATTGGTAATCATTTGTTGAGCGTAAGCCATGACAGCGGCGACAGCGGCCTGCTGCTGAGTTTACCGCCTGTCTCGAGGAGAGAGAAATCCCGATGAGGATGCGTTAAAGCGCCATCTACGGAGGGATTTAAGCGGATTTCGGGCGAGTGTTAGGGGCAGCTGTCTTTCAGGGATATCTTCAGATATCTGTGCATCCGAACGTCAGCCGAAGAGAACTTGGCTGTCACTTGGAGATTCTTAATTAAGATGCTTCTGGGAATAAGTGTCCCAAGTGGCTCCCTCTACGGAGGTTAGAAGCTACTGGGGTAAATGTCCTAAGTGGCTTCCTCTATAGAGGGAAAATAATCTTAAGTAAGAGGTTACCTGGGTTAAGTGCCTCCTTCTAAAGCGGTCAGAGACTAGTGGGTTAAGGGTCTTATATGGCTTAATCTACAGAGCTGGTAAGTGGCTCCTCTTAGAGAGAGCAGAGGCTATATGGAATACATGTCCCAAGTGGCTCCCTCCATAGAAAAAATAAATGTAAAAATCCCTCTTTACTTTCCTAGCTATCTCCCACCCCTATTTTCCGTATCAACACCTCTCTCAAGGTGAGTAATATCCATTTCCGCAACACATCAACCGCAGATATCGTTTCACACATCACTACAAAACGTAGAGGGGGCTCAACCGCAGAGTCTCCTCAGAAGAAGACAACCGCCGGAACTACGATTTGTTTGAGTTTCAATAAGCTCGGACACGTGAACTCTTGGGAAAAATTGATTTTTCGCATTAGCGACAGAGCAAACTACAAACCTAACAAAAAACTACAAAAACTACCATGGCGGGCACAGGGGTAATGATGACAATGAAAAGGTGTCAAAGTCGGGCCTTTGACCAGATGCGTGGGATTCTTCTTCAGATGCATGGGAAACTCAGGGCCAATACTGCAGCCATTTGAGCCATTAAAGACAAATGGGGCTGAGATTCAGAGCTGGCAAACAACAAAAAGCAAAGCTCAAAAGACAAATGAGGCGGTGGCTTAAGGCACTCTCACACAATGTGTGTTGACACGCTTTTCGCCGGGGAGTGCGAGTGCGAGTGCGAGTATCTCACAGATAAAGAGATACAGGTACTGGGATGCCGATACAGATGCGACGACAATTTGTCAGCAAACCCGACAAATAGCCGACGTACGTGTGCGCACCGATCGTACGTGAACTGGGTGACAGAATCTCCAATCTCGAGAAAAGAAATGCGATTATGCAACCCCAAACATTTGTCTAGGAATTTCCATCGATTTGTTGTGACCACCAGGAATACAGAAAGAAAAAAAAAAAGGGAAAACAAAAAAAATCCGAGACGGGAGACCCGAGCCTGATATCAATCTTGATCTTGATTTCAGTTCGGCGCCTCTTTGATGGAAGCGGCCAAACAAATTCCTCTCTCTGGAGCTTTGGCTACACGACACCCCATGCCGGTATGGTATCTCCCTCCGACCTCAATGTGCGCTGAGTTGTGTAAACAAGCTGACTCCAAACATACTCGGCATCATCAATTTCCAGAGCAGATCAGCGAAGACGGGGACGGAGTCGGAGTTGGAGTGGAGTCGGGGTCTTATTGGAAATTATCATAGCAGAGCATCTGAGTTATGCCCTATGCCGCCTCATCGTCGTCTGCGTCCTCGTCCTCGTCCTCGTCGCGTCGTTGTCGTCGTCTTGGTCGTCGTCTTTGCAGTTCGCAGTTGTCGTTGTCCTGCCGATAATCAGACGCGCTTGGTGGCTCCGATTCTGAGATGTGGCACTGGGAAAAAAATTGTATTTAAGTTGTATAAACACTCCTTAGAGGGCAATCTCTTTGGGGAGTTGTTAAGATTGGGAATCTCTAAGGAAGCACAAGATTCCCAGAGACCTTTAAACCGCCAAAAGCACAAGGATCCAACCCGATTGTTTTTAAAAAAAGTCACCGTGTGGTAAACTTTAAAATAGATGGATTTTTAATCTTAGAAATTAGCTTAGTAATTTTAAAAATTACCAAACAATTTGATAAGTTTTAAATACAAAATAAATATGGTAAAAACTTTCTTAAATCGTTGTAATATTCCTAAGCTCAGTTCCAAAGTTCTTAGAAGTAGTTCTAAATATAAAAGAACATTTTTATAATAATACTAAATTGTTGCAACAGACGTAGAAAGAAACACCAATGTTCTGTGCTATTAAAGGACACAAATTTTATAAATAAAAGTCTAAATATTTCACTTTAGAGTCCACTTTTCTCCGGGTGAACCTTCTCAACTTCTCCAGATTCCACCAGCGACTCCTGGACTCTGGAGCGTCTCTCCACATGCACTCGCAGTTGGAATATTTCAAGCGAAATCTGGCCAAATGCGCGGTATCGATTGACTTCGGCGGTGACTTGGTCTGGATCTGAATCTGGATCTCTTTTGCATTGGCACAGGGGACTGTGCTCTGGCTGCTGCGTTTGCGGCCTTTCAACAAATTGACTCGACGATAATTGAAACTGACATGTGACTAATCTGCACCGAAGACTGCTCAGCTCAGCTCAGCTCCGACGGCTGCTCCTTCCAGAAAGAAACTGGTTGTCTCTTTTGGCCTTCTTTTAAAGGTGTTTTTTTTTCGTATTTTGTATTTTGATTTTATTTTCTTACGTCTTTTTTTAGTTTTCGCTGGTTGACAATCGAGGCACTGTACTTTGCGACCATAAATTTTCCAACTGTTTCTCCGGCTACTTTGTTGGACACAACATTTTCGAATCCATTCGGTTGCCTAACATGCGGGCTGGATATTTATTTCCACACACACACTCCACTCCGCCCGAGATCGAGTGTGTGTGGTGTGCGCATGTGGGTGGCTTGGCGTGGCTCAGCGGCGCGTTATAGAAAATGTTACTTTTTGATTATTATTTATGCGACATGATGAAGCGGACGCCTCGCTAGCTTCCAGCTCCAGTCTCGACTTCCCCGTTTCCAGTCGATCCGATCGATGGCCGGAGCGTGAAAACAACAATATCATGTGTGGTGTGGTGTCTGTCTGTGTGTGTGGGAGGGCACACATCTCGGTTAGATGGATCGTTAGATGGATGGTGAAAGTGTCACCTCCAGATAGATCTCCTCCGCCGAGTAAGGGGAGATGAGGGATGATGATGTAAGGCTCTAAAGTTAACTTTTGTGTGTAAGAGTGGTTCCTGTGTTCCTATTTGTATATTCTTTAAACCCGAACTTTGTAGTATCTAAAAAATACGTGTAGGATCTTTAGAAACTAAGATCTTGACTAAAAACTGCATATAAAATACAGAAAGTGCTCACCTATACTATTTATTTATGTATTTTTATAAGTTAACTGACTTTTCTTTAAAGAACTCTTTTCGTTCAACCCATTTTCCTAGCCTCATGATGATTCACACATGATTTCCCGTTAATCATCATTAATCAGCAAAATTGTTTGTGTATATTTTGGCGATCTGAAATTTGGGGGAATGTCCACAGCTTTTATTTCTCTTTTTTTTTTGTTCTATTTTCTGGCACCACCCACTGAAAGAAAGACTCTTATCTGGTCGCTATTTTTATAAGCCCCTTCTGCTGCTGGCTGACTACAATTTAATGGGAATCTAAATGGCCTTTTTCGTCATTTGCCGTTCGAGTGTTGGCCATAAAGTAATTTCGTTACGGCCAGCGAAATAATAATCATGCGAAAAAAGGAGAGCGAACGGAATCGTAATACAATACCAGTAGTTTTTCCCTGAAAGGTTTATGGCCTGGAGGTACTGAGAAATTTAGATTTTGTTAGATCTTTGCGGCGATAAGACTTATCACGATACTTATCGAAGAGCGTTCGATAACACGTCATTTGACAGAGCAGCTGGCACACTTAGCGAATCGAAAAGGAATCGTATCGAATCTCTGACCGATAATGGTGCTTTAATTACTGGTCGCTAATTGCCTAAGAAATGGAATGCACGCTTCAAAAAAAAAAAAAAGAAAAATACAAGATACGATACATTGGGGTAGGTGAATATAGTGGGTCTAGATTCCGGGGCCTTTTTCAAGTTGATTCCCCAATGGGAATCAGCTTTAACTTTTATATAGATTTGATAGCATCGATCGCCATAAATTTGTGGAGACAAATTTTTGAAAATACTTGTGGCAGGCTTTTATTTAGAGGGGAATACCCTGAAAACAGAATTGGGTGTGATGAATCAGTGGAGATTTTTGGAAATTAAGAGGAGGAGAAAAAAGATTAGATTGGGATCCACAAATAAGAGATTTGAATGCGTAATAGGACAAAACACAGATTATGCTGAAAGTGTCCACTGTTTGAAACATCTTATAAAACCCCTAATAAAATGGTTCAGAAAATATTTGTCACATTTTTTCCGAATGATTTGGAACTTTTATAAAAATAAAAATGTGTTTTTTGATTAATTCTACAAACTCTTAAAAAATTTATTATACTTTTAAGGTTTGTTTAGATTTTTCAAATGATTTAGAGTTTGTAGAATAAGCTGTTTTTTTTATAATTAAAAAATTTTGTAGTAAAGATTATTTTGTTTATTTTAATTAATTTACTTACGTTTTCATATATATTTTAACCTATATCATTCTAAAATTAAATAATCGAATAAAGTCAATTACAAATTCGACTTGTCTCTTTTCATTCACTTGGCTTTTAATTTTTGGTTTTCTTTTCGTTCTTTTTTTTTAATTTGGCAAAAAGAACGTCACCATAAAGATAAACTCTAACATGCTTTATACATCATTAAACATTCCTGCACAGTCGTCGCTCTTTTTATTGGCTGCTCCGCCGCCCACATGCCCCTCTTCTACCCGCCTTCTGATTTTAGCCAGGATCCATTTTTTTATTTTGTTTTTTTTTAGGGTTGAGGTTGAGGTGGCTTTTTGGCGCAAGCTCTTTCTCAGGTGATTTATACATGACAGGGCTGGCTTTTGGGGCTTGCTTCCCCAAAGTTTACTTTATCGCTAAAGTGGCGTGCCAAAGGCTACACGAGACCCGATAAATGTCACTGATATTTAATTAAGTCTGGTCGGGAACCGGGAGTCGAAAAAAAGTGTATAAAAAAATATAGGGGGTGCATTGGCAGGGGGAGATATTGCATACCAAAGAGTCATCAGGGTGAGTCGAGTTCTATTATAACAAATTTAACAGAAATGCCTTAGTTTTACCATTTATTAAGACAATAAATTTAGGTTATGTTCTTAAGACAAACTTTCAACTAACATCTACATATCTAATTATTTCCTGCAATATTCCCAAAATTTTTAATAAATAACTTTGTTTTATTTGATAACTCACTTTTTTAATCCTTCTAAAACTGGCTTACCCTTATAAACACAAATATTTATAAGACCGAATACCCGATCGTAAATGCTTAATAAAAACTGAAAACAAAGCCCCGAAAAACGTTGTCATTTTATTACAAGGCGCCCCAATATTATATCCCAATCCCAAATCCCAATCCACATTCCATCTCCCAAAAGCCGCTGCTGACTCAGCTCAGCCTTAACCAATAAAACCGATCAATTTATAAGCCCTATATTATTCCAGAATCAAAGAAAAAGTATCTCAGGAATCTCCGCTACCGCTGCACGCGCCATAAATATGTGTTAAGTATCGCCTTATATATCGAGAACTTGTGTTCATAACAATTTAATTCTGCTTTTGTTTCCCAACCGAAGAACAACAGAACAGTGACAAGGAAAACGAGGCTACAAGAAATCGGGGCAACGAAAAAAAAAAAAAATAAACTAAAGATTGTCGCGTGTCCAAGACACAACGACGACGACGACAGCATCGCGAAAATCCCCGAAGTGGACCGGGATCGGAATCGAATCGAATCTCCTCCAGCGACAACAAGTCGTGCTAATGGGAATAGTATGTAAACGGATGTTTTAATGTCCAAAAAGTAAACTGCGAAAAGGCAACAACTTAAAAATCGTTCGAAAAAAAAGAATACTAAAAGTAAAACAAAAAAAAAAAAAAAACAGCGTATCGATCGGCCTCGAAGAGAGTGTACATTATAAACACCTACGAGAATTCTTCGCGTGGCCGATACACGAGTTTTTCGTCGAGCTGAAAACGCGTACAAATTGCTTCAGGAAAGTGGTGACAAGCTCTCCAAGATCGGAGATCCCCAGCAGCAGAAGCAGCAAAAAAAAATAAATAAACAAAAAGGGAGTTCAATATGTGATACAAAGTAAAATTGGGATATGAATGAGTATGGAAAGTGAAGAGGTTTCTGAAATTATTAAATAAACATTGAATACAACATTGTTTTAAGAAAAAGTGAAAGGGAATCAATAAGTTGAAAGATAAATAAATTCAAATTTGAACAATTAGAAAATACAAATCTGTTCTTTACATTTTTAATTTGTTCCTAAATCCCATTTTCCCATCCCAATTTAAATAAATGAAAATCCTACATAAAGTATTTTTCTGTATATGTTTCCTTTAAGATAGTTATCCCTAATTATAATTTTTAAAATTAACTAAATATATAATTCAAACTCTAATACTAGTTAAACCCCATTTCAAGATACCTCTCCTATAAAAGGGTATTTTTTGCAAATTCCTGAACCTACAGTCAAGATCTTATCCCAATATCCCATCTAACAGGGGCAGCAAAATGTCGTCCTACAAATTAACAAAAATTCCAAAAATGACTGCCTGTCTGCTGGTGGAGGAGACTCCTCCTACTTCGTCTCCTTAGGATTTTTCTTCCTGCCTTTTAGCTTTAAAGTTTGCCTGGGCATCCATTGATTCCATCATTTGGGGAATGGCTATCAAAAAGGCATTATAGGCATTATACCCTCCCTTGGCTCTGCTACATTCCAATTGATTTACAGGTTTAGGGGGAATATAATCTTAAGTTCATAGAGCTTTTTACTTAGTTATAGAATTGTCTTGAGAAAAATAATATAAATAAATAAATAAATATGGATGATATACAAATAATTTCCTTCCTAAACTTTTTATGGCTCCTGTAACGCTTGTTTTGCACTTGAATCTGGTTCTGGTAGCAGATTTATTTTTTAAATATGCATTATATTTGTAGTTTTTTTCTAGAAATTCTTATAATTCCTGCTGCAAATTATTTATATTTTTCACTAATCTGCTCACCAAAAGGTGATTAAAAAGTCCCTTAAGTGCATTTAAAAAAACCTCCCACTATCCTTATCGATAATATCGCACAAAGTATTTGTGTAGTAAAAAACCAAAAAATTAAAAATAAAACCGAACCCAGGAACGCGGTCAAAAAGCTTGATCGAAGCAATCGTCTAAACATTATATACATACATACATGCATACATATAAACTGGACAGGGAAGTGAGCCCAACTTTGGCCGTCTCCCCTTCTTTCTTTTTGTCTGGCGGAGAGCCCGCGCCCATTCATGTCATCAAGCGTGGTAAAACATGCAACGTGCCATTAGCCTGGGCGATGGGACACCGTCCGAGGGGATCCGGAGGGGAAAACCACAGAGGGATCGAGGGATCGGGACGAAAACCCAACTGAACGGCCGGCAAAATCGAATTCCTTGTTAGATGCATTCCGACAAGTTGTTTCCTGACACCTCGCTCGCCAGCGAAAATACACTCATAAGCAGCAGTCGCACTCAGCGGCGGCCTAGGTGTTGGCTGCAAATTTAACGACTGCGTAGAGACTGAGAGAGAGGGGGACGACCGAGACCAACCAACAAGCCATCCCAGTATCCAAGTAACCAGCCGGCGATCCATGCATCCCTGCCGATCCAGGTCCAAGCGATCCAGCGATATAGCTTGACAAGAGTTTATGAAACGAGCCACAGTCGTCGCCCGTTTTTATATGGGCCGTAAGTTGACAGGCCACAACTGGCCAAGGATACAGTCTAAATTGGTTAAGTTGTACGGCATAATAAATATAATTATGATGTCATATTACAAGCCTGAGATAACAAAGTTGTCTATAAATAGTTTCTTCATATGGTAGCGGATAAGAAACAATGGGTAATAAAAAAAAGATTTGTAGGCTTACTATCATAAAAAGTAATAATATTTGTAGGACTACTACTTCTAGTAACAATAAGAAAACAAAATATCCCCAAGTATTGGCCAAGTATTTCAGTTTCTAGAGAGGTTTTTGTGCCTCTCCAGAACATTTCCTGTATGCCGTGATCCAGTAAAATGCGATCCAACCAAAAATGCGTACCCTTCTTTGACTAAATATTCTAATAAACTCTTTAAAACCAGTGATTATCTATGATTTTTAAGGTTTAGAAGGTTATAAACCACAGTATCCCCATAGCACATATATTACTAGTATAAAAAGATATAATATCTTATAAGAACAGAGTATCCACATACCAAATTTCAGCTCAATTGGTCTGGTACTACTGTTTCCAGGGAGGATTTAGTTACTCTCTAAAAAGTATCCTGTATGCAGACCCTAATAAGTAGGCTATAAATTTTTAGAATTGAATTTAGTAATTTTTGGGTGGAACGTTTAAAAAAGCGTCATTAAATTTCTTTATAAAATATGCAAATTTAGAATTCTGCTCTAGACAATTCCACCTTAGCCAAGCCCAACTGTAATCAAAGGTTTGTCGGTGGCTCTCCATCCGGGAGGCCGGTTTGGTGATTCACTCTAGCAAAAGCAAAAGCAAAAGCAGCTCTGGCTGCGGTTGCCCCGCCACTAAGCCGAGATTGAATTAATTATGAAACTTAAGCGCAGTGTCGCTGCCGCTTGCAATTTATTTTAATCGCACATTGCTAGGCGCATTTATAATCGATTAGGCTGGCAATATATAGTTGACCCCCTAGGGGGGTGTTGCGGTGAAATGTGTGTCAATAGCCATCGTAAAACTGTTATTTCTTTTGTTGTATTTAGTTTTAGTTTTATGCTAATGGGTCATCTGATTTTTTATTCATTTAATCGCGGCGTCTGGAATCGTCGTCATCGCCTGCTGATCGCATTTTAATTGCGGTCTTTTTCCCTCGCTTATTATTAATCTAAGGCCAAACCCAGACCTATCCCTCCTGCTTGGCTACTGATTTAAGTCGGGGTTTTAAGCTGGTTCTTTCCCCAATTAGGCATTGATTTGTTTTTGGTTTCCCCGACTTAAATATGGAAATTGGTATCATCGGGAGGCAAAGACTAATAGGCCTAAATGGGTCGCATCAGCTGCTGGTTTTTGGTTTATCAGTTGGTCATTTTTTTAGACTATATATTAAGTAATCTTGGGTTTGATCGGAGGGTCATAGCTTAGAAATATTAATAATGGAAATTAATTAGGGATAATTACAAGGCAATTTATAATATTAATTTAAATAGTGGAGGGTTTGCAGGTATTTTATATAATTCAATTATATATGCATTGGATTATAATAATATTGTTATGAAAATGTAATAAAATATGTAATCACTCACCAAGCTTTTCCTATCTTTCTTTAAATATTTTAACTCTGGCAAAAATAAATAAAAATAAGCTATGTAATACATTTTTCAATGTTAAAAGATAAATATTTTCATATATCTTATTATTCCCCATAAAAATCTCCCAAGTTTACCTTCCAAAAAAGGTTCCCACACAAGTTAAGCCCCTCCCCAAGTTGAATTTAATTTTGATCTAATTAATAATAGAGCTGCCACAAAATGTATAACATATAGCACTTGCCACCGCGTTAAATGTGTAGATTGTGTGGGGATTCCTATCCCCAAATTTCAAATCGAGATTGGGTTGGCAACTGGGTTTTTTAGAGGGGAGGAGGGATATATATATGTAGATATATAAATGGTAAGGAAGCCCGCTCCCAGACGGCAGACACATTTAATCTTAATCATAACTTTGTTGTGAACAACTCGGCGGCTGTGTGGTGGCAGTGGCACCCAAGTAAAATTCCCAGAAATCAATCAGACTGGGAGACGGGAGACTGGAGGCTGGAGGCTTTCGGTAGCATAGCCAACGGTTCCCCGGCTCCTCACATTAGTCCCAAAAAAAAACCCATGGGTCTGTTTTTGGGGCGCTGCCCCGCGCTGAATAAACGCATAAATCTGAAAGCCACAAATTGTAACATTGGCTGTAATAAATGCCGCGATCCGCCCACCATTTGCTCCATGGGTTAAGGCAACAGCAGCGGCAGCAGACGCTAATCGAGAGCGACGAGCGACGAGGGTTAAGAGGGGACTCTGCACACAGACATTTTGGAATTTTTCGACAGCCCTGAGCCTTTGAAAATTCACACGGGCTGGGCTCTGGGCCTAAACACAAAATAAACAAAATGTAGCAACAGCAGCAGCAGCAGCACAACAGCAGTCAGGATCAGCCTCTCGGAACCCAAATCCCTATACCGTTCCCTGGCCATATTGTCTTAATGCGCCGTGCCCTGTTGCCGCCCCCTTCGTGTTGGCCTTAACCCCCGCGATGCCTTAACCCCCAGCTCCGGCGTTGCCCCAATTAGCTTGATCTGCTTCTGATACGCGCGCCGAAAACGTCGAAAATCATCTCTCCCGCCGTATGACCCAGGGGCAAAGGGTTCAGAGGTTAGAGATGACACAAAAAGGTTATGAAAAATATTCCTCAATATATAAGATATTTTAAAAAGAAATAAATTTCGGAAATTATGAGATATTGAAACAAAATAAATATTAAAGATATAAAATTATGAAATATATATCAAAGGAGCAAAGGGGTTTTCTAGCTTTTCAATTATGATTATAAAAGTACCACAACAACATTTCCAAAGGTAAATATTCAAGGAAATAAATGGAGAGTTAGGATATTAAATAAGAAGTTATTTTAAGAACTAATTATAAGTCAATCCGAGGAAGATCATAAAATATTATATGAAAAGCTACACACATTAAAAATGCTTTCCATACGCTAATTGCTCTCTAGAAAGAAGTTGCATATATAAGAGTTATTTCCTGATTAAAATAATTATATAAATCTTATCAATTAAACTATTTGGATGACGAAACAACAATTGTAAATATTTAAAAATAAAATAAATCAAATATTTTTTTATGTATTTATTTTTTTATATTTATTCATATATTTTCCAAACCCCTTTGACCCCTCACGCTCTCATCTCGAACCCAACTTAAGACACTCACTCTCGCTCTCTCTCACTCAGTCCTGCGCCTCCTATACACATATATTTCTCGACCTTTTTGACAATTTAATAATAGGTTTCCCGGTGAGTTTTGTGCTCGCTGACCAAATGACGGACTACAATGTGGCCACGGACTCACAGAGCCCCCTACACACATTTCGTAGAAATCCATGGCGACCTCTGGTCCCTACCGCTTTCCTCCTCCAACGATCACCGATCACGGATCACGGGATCATGGATCCTCCTCCTACATATATATGTATATACATATGTACGTGGATATGGCATGGTAGCTCCCTTTCGTTTTCAATGGGCGTTAAAATTGGGCTGATCACGTTCCTGCACGCCGTTCACTTAGGTAGCCGTTTATATCTGCGTGTAATCCAAGTTCCAGAGTCCACCGAGTTTTATATACACAGGGAACAAATATAAGGATATAATTTGGGAAAATTGTTGGAATTTATTGAAAGGAGAAAGAGCTGCTTTCAAGAAAATAAAAAAAGCTAGTTTATTATTTAAAAATATGCCAAGATCTCTTGTATATAGAATAGGAGAGAGTCTATGTTAGAGCAGAAAATGTCAATATATCAGTACTGGATTGATATATGAAAGTGCACATATCGATATCCTAAAATTTTCCGATATTTTCCATAAGATATTAAGCACTCGATTTTTGTGGATACATCATATCCAAAGTATCCTTTCGATAGACATACTTTGCTCACTAACCGTTTGCATACTTCCTTTTTTCTTTTATGTATTTTTTATACCAAATTTATTTAATTATTTAATGCACTTTTTTTTCTTTCTGTATATTTCAAATCTTTTGCTGCATCATCCCGCAACGCGTCGGCGTTAGAGACTTTCTCAGTCGTCTGATTTTGGGCATGATCTGTGGCTTAACCATGGGTTTTGTGCGGACTTTTTGAGGCAATAGACCGACTTGACTGACTGATTCCGTCTATGGCTTTTGATTTTGATAAACGCTGCTAAATTGTGGCAAATTAAATTATTAAAACAACATTTTGGTGCCGTTGCCCGTTTTGGGCGTCTCTGTGTTTCCCTCTCTCACTGGGGTTCAGTTCGCTTCAGTTTCGGTTTGATTTGGGGACGCTGCAAATTGTTGCAAATTATTTTTGGCCTTGTCTAAGTTTGGCTATATGGGACGTGATCTGAGTGGCTGTGGGCCTTGCAGCACACACATCGATTTGAGCCGCAATTTGAGCCACTTTGATGTGTGGTCGAACGAGAAGAGAAGCAGGTCGAGTGGGGCGTAACGTGTCATTAAATAAAATAGTGAGGGAGGTTTACAGTAAGTCTCTGAGTCAGAGTGATTAGGTTCACAAGGTTCTTATAAATAAAATTCCAACTACATTCCCCTTTAAATATTATTAATATATAAACACTTTAATAGCCTTAACAACAGCTCTAGTTGTCATATTTTAAATACCTCAAGACTTCCCCCGTCATGACGCATTCAAGCAGTGAAAATAATCACGATTACTTTCGCAATTACCTGACTGTTGGCTCACTTTCCCCCAAAAGCATTCTTCTGAAATGCCATTGACTAATGGATTCAGTTGACCATAAAATAAAAACCTTCAAAAAAGAGTAACCAACCTTAAACCAGTTCCGTGATGTATTAAAGTCCCTCTTCGCCTTCGTCGGGTTTTTTTTAAGGCCTGACAAATTTGCTGACAAATTCAAGGCAGCGCGACAGCCACAAAAGCTGCCAGCCATCAATCAAACCATTAAAAAGAATGCACCGCAAAATGAGTCAAGTCAACGCCACCTACAAAAATCCCGCTGCCTGACAAAGGAGGGTCCCGAAAATATAATAAAAATAAAAACAAAAATCAGGGAGAGGGTTCAGGATTTAGGGGAGTTGACACGGTGAGAAAAATTATTAAAAAATTGTTTATGAAGCTTACAAAAAATTGTTGTATTATATAAAACAAATGATATATTTTTTATAAAAATATGGTGCTATGTTTTAACTTTGCTTGTACATTGCAGGATAAACATGGAAATGAACGTTTGAAAAATATGGGAATCAGTGGCAAAAGATGATTTTGCCAAAAAAAATATTGAAGATAATAAATAATAATTATAATATTAGTACAAATAAAAAAAATAAATAAGCTTAAGAGTGGTTCTTTCATAATTTTAAAAGTTCAACAAATTTCAATACACAAATTTTTTAGTGTAGCAACATTTTCCCCCCTAAAAAAAGGAGACAGGGCCAAATTATCAGCAAACATGTTGATTGTTATTGATCAGCGCTGTTGATTAAAACGACGGGATCCCCGAGTCTTGCCTTCTTTTATATATACATTTTCTCAATTTCAGGAGGGGTTTGGGACATTGGATATTTCTGGCCTGGGTGGCCCCTCAAAGCGACACTATGTCGCCTGTCAAAATCCTTAATCAAATACGCGGCGGAATGTCATCATTATGCAAAAAAGGAGCCCTCCATGGATCGGCTTCTTCTTTCTGAAGACTGCCGCAAAAGAGTTTTACAATTACAGAGGCAGAGGGTCCAAGAGGGATTCCTGCCACCTTTTCTAGGCCTCCTTTTTTGTTGTGTTCTCGTTGTGGCCAAGTTGACAGACGGCCAACAACATTTGTGCCACATTTACTTCACACGTTGCCGTCGTCGTCTCAAGCCAAGTCCCTCCTGCCAGTGACATTTTAATCGCATTTGCTAAAAACTCAGTGAACAATTCGGCTTTTAAGGAGAGGGAAGAGCAAAGAAAAGAGGAAGCTTAAACATAGGAAACAGAGGAACTTTAAATACTCTATAAAAAAAGAGACCATTTTTATAAAAATCTTACAGATGTAAGAAAACAGGTTGTAATTGACTGCAGCCTGGCAAATACTTCACTAACTTTCCAATTAAAATTTCAATGAAATTTAACCATATCAAAGATGGTTTTGATTATATTTTTATAATATTTTAAAATAATATATTTAATTTAAAATTTATTGTGGAAGATTCCAGGAGTTCTATAAGATATTTTTTATGATTTAGTTTCTTTCTTATTTTTTACTATTAAAATGATTACCTTTCCCTACAACTTACTTTATTTTTATTTTTATATAACTTTAAACTCTCTCCTATAGTTATTATACCCTCTATCATATATTTAATATTCCCTATGGCAACTGTGCAACTTCCAAGCTGCTGGCTCCTCCGTCTCTAGGACTGTCATTAAAAAAGAGAGGATCGCGAAACGCGCGCGACTCGCACACGCATTTTACGAGTCAGCGGCAATCCGCAAGATCTCAACCTCCTCCTATCCATTTCCTCCTCTTCTCACCTGGAACCTTCTCCCATTTTTTTCGCAGCTCCCCCAGGTGTATTTCTTGGCCCACTATGACACAAGGGTACACGCAGCAAAAAAAACTAGCTTTAATTTGGAGTAAAAATAATTAATTATAAGATTGATCAGTTATGATTCTTTGAAAAAACCAGCAAAATGGTATTACAAATCTATTAGTTTTAAAATACTATTAACTATAAGAAAGTGTAAATAATTTTACTTGACCTGACTGATTTTTTATCAGATATAGATCGCTGCTAACAAACACTTTGTAAATGATTTAATTTATTAAAAAAGAGTATAAAATTAATTTATAATAAAATCTCTAAAAAGTTTGACATATTCTTAAAAAAAATTTAAGTGTCTATTAAATAATAATGTTCTGAAAAAAATGTATTATAAAAAGAAATAATATAGAATAATATAATAGAATGTCTTTAGTTTTCAAAAAACTTAAAAATGCATTCAAAAATTGTATCTATAGGAGGAATAACTATCTTTTTTTATTGTGCATCACAAGCCTCCTCGTCTCAAGTTGTGCAGCCCGATTCCGATTCCGATCCGATCCTGAGCCCAGAGCTCTGAGCCTGATGATAGCTTACTTAGTGACTGCGACTGGGAGACTCTTTCCTCGACTCTCCTTGAAGCGGATTTCTTCTGCAGGCCGCGTCGCCTTATTTAGGAGATCGTGATAAAAGTTGGAAGTCGCGTTGATTTATGTCAACGCATGGTCTCCTCTTCGGCTCGCCGCGTCTCTCGAAGAATCCCTCACCGAAATACGAAAGAAGAATGCCCCAATGTCTCATTGAATTTAAGTGCCAAATTAGGAGGCAATATTGAGGCACAATTGCTGGGAATATTAGGGATACGGATACGGATTCTCCAGTATCTCTCTCTCACTCTCTGGGTTCTCCGGAGATTGTCAAGCCCAACACTGAAGTGAGCTGTCACGTTTGCGGTCCGCTTATGTCAGATTCAGACTGCAACCGGCTGCAGTCCCTCCACAGATTTCTACCGTCTCCTTCTCAGGTTTAAGCCCTTTAAAATGTGTTGTTATGATCGGGCGGCCACGATAAGTTTTTTGTCTCTTTTTTGCCTCCAGTTTCAGATTCAGAAATGGTAATGGTAATGGAAATGAAGTTGAGTTCCGAGGCTGCAAGCTGCTAGCTGCGCAATCGCAATATCTGTGTGGCAGGGCAGCCTTGCCACAGGCTCTAAAGTTACGCCGGCATTGGGTTTTAGGTTTTTGTTGACTTTCGGATGCAAATCATTTTACGTGTTGGCGACATTAAGCGCGAAATGACCCCGTTATCCCACTTGTCATCATCACTTCATAAATTAATGCTAACCGAGAGGAGAGAGAAAATGGCATATCACTACAGAAGGAAGATCGCTGGAGACTAAGGCTGTGGGTTTTAACTTATTTTCGAGATTGGGATAGAGGGACAGAAGGAAGAGGAGGTGTAGAGGCTCTTGATCTGGCTAGGGAGAAACAGAAGTTATGCACAAGGAGGGACATATTAGAGTTAGGGGATTTAAAGGTTTATAAAAAACGAAAATGATCAGGAATTAAATGAAATTATGTAAATAAATCAGAAGATGAATAAAAATAGTATATTTCAGCCTCAACTCTTTAAAAGTATTGGAATATAAATAATCAAACTATATTAAAAGAAAAAGGATCAGGAATTAAATTAAATAAGTTAGATTTTTAATCAAGAACCTAGTTTTGTGATAAAGGAAAAATTATATTGCAGTCTTATAGGTAAATTTTTTTATAAACCCTCACTACAATCAAAAGGAAATGTTTAGGTATTCATAAATCTAATTTTTACTTCCCCTGCCTCACCTTAAATAACCCTAAGCCCTACCTTTCATTTCCATATCCTAGTAGAAAAAAGGGGGTAACCCCCACTCTATCCTCACGATTGGCCTCAAATTTGTGCAGACAAATTGGTGCCTTCCGCCGAACAGCGAAGACCAAAGTGTGTGAATGGCTTGGTGCCGCCTTGGACTTGGCCAAAACGAAACCAAGCCAAGCTCCAGCTCCAACTACAACTTCAACTCGATTCCGCCCAGAAGATATCTCGCTCCTGAGACACTCGGTCTGGGGCGTGTGTGTGCGCTGGCTGCTGCTGCTCCGCTTTGCGATTACGATCACTTTTAGATCCAATATATCAGGGGAGCGTTGACGGCGTACATTGGGACGACAATTGATATAAGTTGTGGTGAAAAGTTTAGTGGCATTCAACGATTGCTTTGCTAGATTAAAAGCGACAGGGCAGGCTTGGAACTGAACTGGGATTTGTACACGGTCCATGGTTTGCTGAGGCTGGACCGGGATCTGAAGTCTGGACCCGGCCACAAATCTTTCACAATCACAATGCCAAGTAAAACAAAACCGAAACGAGCAACACAAAAATGCGGAACAAAAACCAAATAAATAAAAAGGAGAAATAAGTTAAGAAGCAGGCAGAAGGAGACAAGTCGGCAGACAAATAGCCCCGAGTACGTGAGCACCGCCCTGGAATCCGTTTATACATATAATACGGATTTGTAGTACTCGTTTTGGGAGGGTGTAGATTTTTTGTGCACTTTATGTCAAGTTGGGAGTATCTTTTTAATTGCAGATACAGCAGCAGCAACAGCAGCAGCCGCCGCTACAGGAGCGGCTTACCCCGTTAGCAGTTAAAAAGCTGAATTATGCGATCCTACGTGATGATGTTGATGACGACAACCGCCCGGAGCCCGGAGCATTCCAATACGTCGCGCTACGCTACTGATGCTATCGGATCCGGCAGATACGAAGACGTCGCGACTTTGGCTTATATGGTAAGTGCCTTGTCACTTATTACGTATAAATTGAGTAGAAATTGGAAGCAGAAAGGTAGATGCTCTTTGTTTTAGTTTGGGGAATTAAATTATTTATAAAATGAATTATGAACAATACATACTAAAGAAGATCTAGTTAGAGGAAGAATGGATATTTAGTTTAATAAGAACAAAGCAACACATAGAAATAGGTGTTCTTTTACGGTATTTAATTAATTTTTTATCACGAATCTAAAGTCAGTTTTGCTCCATCAAATACATTTTTTTTGTCTCATAAAATAAATTTTAAAAAAGTAATATAAAATATATTTAATACCTTTAAAATACCTCAAAACTAATATTTCCGTGACTTTCCTAAATAAAATCAAATATTGGTGAAAAATCCGGCTAAATTTTAATATTTAAAATTACTTTAAAAACCTTTCATTATAAATTTGTCACAAATTCAAACACCAAATAATGCCAATTTAAAGCCTCATAAAATAAATTTAAAATAAGTATATTTAAATACTTTTAATATTAACATCCCTATTAACACCAAATATTATAATTATGTATAAATGAAAAACCTTTTGAAAAGTAAATCTTTTTACTAACTAATTAATATAACAATTAAATGTTCTTCTAGCAACCCAATTATACTTTTTTAACACTACCCTTTTCAGATTTAGAGTATAAAGCAAGTGTTTATCAGCAAATGACATCTAATGAGTTAGACATCGTCTCTTAACGGGGTCCCCAAAGTCTGTGTCTGTGTGCCGAAACGCCGAAATACCGAAAGGTCTGGCTGGGGAGTTGAGGAATCTGCTGCTGAGGTTGCTCCAAGATATGAGTATCTCAGCTGCTGGCCTCTTGGCTGAGATCTATCTTTGATCGGGTGACAGAGGCTGCTGCTAGCTGGAACCTGTTGCCAAATAACTCGCGTAGATTTATGCAGTCTTTTGGGTTAGAAATTCGAGTGAGTCAGTGAGAAATTGGGAAACTGTGTGCGAGTTTATAGTAGCCACAGAGCGATGTTGGTGGTGAATCAGAGACCATTAAAGAAATCTGCATGTGCAACTATACAAAATAAACCCCAATCTGTTGTCACCTCATTTTTGAGCAACGGAAATGAGGATTGCGCTACCAAAGTGTTGAATCAGTTACTTTTTGGGCCAGTCCCAACGATGGAGATGCCCGAAATTGATTAGAAGAGCTAAGAGGCATCACTTAAAACAAGAAAAAAAAAAAAAAAAATGTAAGTTTACAATTTATATACAACATTAACTGAAATTAATTTTACAGTCAGTAAAAATTACTATCTAATTAATTAATAATGTATAAAACAAAGTAAAATAATTTAAAAATGCAACGAATATTTCTAAAAAATGTATCAATACTTTAAAGAACAACATAATATTATTCAAAAAAGCTAGATCGTGAAAAAATACTATAATTATTTTTCACACATTTTCTAACAATTTTCACACATTTTTCTCAAGTTCTCCTTGCCTTAAACCCTGCTTTCCCTAGCAAATACTCTCCTTCTAGCGAGTGGGTGGGCCTGTAGGTCGCCCCCTCTTCTGACCATTTCCGATGTGTCGCCCCGGATCAGATCGGATCGGATCGACTTGGTTTAGTTTTGGCTTTGGGTTTTGGGCCAGGCTAGGCCCAGGCCTAAGCCAATGTGCGGCCAACAAAATCAGCGGGTGACGGCGCACACAGCGGGCCTCCGTTTTGGCCCGGATTTGACTCCGCGTCCTAGCGAGTGGTGGTGACTCCAGAGAGTGACTCTGGCCCGCTCCGAAGTCACACTGCGTGGCCGCCGTCGCGACGTCGTCGTCGTCCTTTTTGCAACGGCAAGGGAGGGCAGGGCCAGGAAGGTGGAAACAGTTTAGGTTAATGCCATAAGCAGCAGCAGGAAGCGGCTCGGAACCAGCTTCGGCAGCGGTTAGCTGGAAAACCACACGTGCCTCGGAAGGCGACCACATGCCGGCTCCACAGCGGAGGTCAGAATAATAGAAGTGCCACCGAGAAATGCGAGACCAATCTCGGCTCGGGGTTTGTGTCAATTGCGAAAAAAAGGTTCACGCTTTTCTGCGATGTTTGAGGAATTCACTTAAAATAAGTTTTTTGAGGTTGCATTTTAGTATGTGTGAAATTTTTAATTTAAAGGTAATTTAAATGTTTGTTTTAGGTAGTTTATTTATGCAGAAAACATTTTGTTTGCTTTGAAAAATGAATTATTCTGAAATTTTGAATAGCTTTATGGAGAAGATAAAGGCTAAATGTTGTATGGAAAAGGACTGACATGGTCCGCCATAAATATTTTATTTAGCTCATGTTAATTTTTAGTCTTCATTAGATTACAATTTCCTAATGGTAAACTTCTTCTTTGAATGCTTTGAAATTATATTAATTATTAATTTTAAGAGACAAAGCCAAGTTAAAGAACTAATTTCTTAATATATATACAATTCAAGACTCTTACAGGTTTTAAAGTATTTTTTACAATTTTAAATATCCCACATATTTGATAACAATTCCCCAAATATTTAATAAATCCTCGCAGCTAACAATTTCCCATATATTTCTAAGCCTTAATGCCACCTTTGGCCTATTGTTCTGACCACTTTTGTACCTGCCATGTGGCGATAACCACAGGCCACATCCGTATCGATATGCGGAACCACAGGTCAGATCCGAACCACAGGCCCTATATATCTATATCTGTCTATATGTGTCCTGGCCCACACTCACCACAGTAGCTGTTGGCGCATTCGTTTCGCATTTGGAAACGCTTTCATTACCATCTTTTTCTCCGCTCTCCGCTCCGTTCCCAGTCCTTTTCTCCGGCATATCCTGCCGCGTGGCAGCGTCAACATTTAAATTTGTGGAAAATCGAACTCGAAATCGGAGTGAGCAACAGCAGGAGCTGAAGGAGGAAGGAGGACACCTCCCTGGGGCAAAATGTTACGGCTTATCAAAACATAGTCAATATTTAATTAACAGGAGAACACGCACCGGAGTTTCGGAACTTGGAGAAATGATTTATGATCATCGCATGTGAAACTCTCCTTTCTATATCTCTGTAGTACCTCCCTTCCCTTTTTTTTTTGTTGGTGTTCTGGTATTTACCAATTGTGCGAGCCGACAAAGGAACAGTTGGTCTTAATAGTTTGCTTAATTGTTCGGTAAATAGTTAAACCTAAATGCTCGGTAAACGCAACAAATGAATTGATTATCGCGCATCCCTCACACACACCGGTACAGGTACAGGTACAGTGGGTGTGCTTGCAAAAGGGGATATTATGTATATTCGAAAGTGAGAAGTTTCCTGAACACACAGAGGGCATACACCCACGTACCAGAGATAAGGAGCGGGTGATATATCGGCTATAGGAAGTTGGGACATTAGCTTGTTTAATAGGAAATTATTTTAAATTAATTATACCTCAAACTAAAACTAAAACAAGAGCGTAGAGTTTGATTATAACCTTTCTCTAGGCTTTGAATCTAAGCAAAGCCTTTCCAAACTCAAATATATGTAAATAAATATAAGGAGAGTCTAACCGGAAGTAATAGGATGAAGACCTGCGGATTAATCTCCTTAATTAATTTTGTATAAAATTATATATTACAGTTGAACAATTGATCGATCTGTGCCCTTAACTTTATTTTAGAAAATCTTTCAAATAAGTTTGTAATTACATAAATTTAAATACAAATTGTAAAATGTTTTGACTCAAGGTTGCAATGTATTTAGAGTTGATTTTTACCTTATTCAATCCACAATATTAAAATTAAATACATAAATGAAACAGCGTTATATTAACAAAACAAGACGAAAGACAGCTAATAAAATTTCAAAATATTATAAAGTAATCTTATATATACATATGTACATGTACATTCATATCTTCTTTAAAAACAATTTTAAAAAATTCTTAAAATGGAAAACCTATTTAAATCAATACAATTCATAGGAATACTTGCTTAATTAAAAAATTAGTTTTAATTAAAACAAACTAAAAAAATATTTTAAGATACCCAAACATTTATAAACAATTTGTTCATATTCATATTGCTAAGCTACCTATAAAAAGTCTAAAGACAACTAATAAAAAAACAAACAATTACTAAATACTAAAAACTAGCAATTACAATAACTGTAAAAATAACACGACTAATCCCACTCATCCAATTAGCATCAATTAAAGTATTGCAGTGAATTATTTAATTAAATTCAATTCAATTGGTTTTTCCCTTTCGATCAAATAAAACGCAAACCAGCAACAACCGTTACCCAAGATCAAAAGCAAAATCAAAAGCATTAAAACCCCACACACATAAGTACAGCTTGGGCTCCCCTGCATTTGCATTTGCATTTAATTTTGCGTTATAAACACCTGAACTTCCTTGTTTTCTGTCAACTAAACAATGTTTTGTGTAATTTAGTAGTCACAGTTCATTACCACAACCGATTAAATGACTAAATACACAATTACCTGTTCATTTGCGAGTTTACAATAAAAAAAAACAGCACTTACCTTACGATTATGATTTTGCAGCGAACCCCGCAAGGAAAATAATGTTTTCCTTGATTTCCACTTAAAACAGCACCATTAGCGAAACACACTATTTACGATCAGATTAATTGCCCATAAAACACTTTTTATTAATTTTTTAACTCGTCGACTTGCCACGCGAATTAATCCAAAGAATAAAAAGAAAAGGAAGCAGGTGCTGAAGCCCAGCTTGGAGAGAACGCCAATCTTCTCCCATCCATTACGACCTCAGAGAAAAACACTTTGTTTTTGTTTTCTGTTTGATTTTCTTTTTAATTGTATAAATATCGTTTATTTTTAATTACTTATTGTTTCGCCGTTTTAACACTAGGGTTTTTTATGTATAAATTGCGGTTTTCTTTAGCTGATTTATTTTGCGAATAAAACAGAAAATGTTCAGAGGGATGATGGCATTATTAATTATTTTATTATTATTATTATTATTCATAAATAGCGGAAAAACATTTACAATCTTATTGCCGGGTCACTTAAAAGAAAGGAAACAAAAACAAATAAACAATTTTAGTTGTTTTTTCGTTGCTACAAGTTGCGCTTAAATTTCGCTCTTTTTATCATTTTTCTTTTCTCATTTTTTATTTATTTAAAATTTAAACTTAAACAAAACAATCGCATATATCGTAAATATGTATTTAATAATTTTTTTTATTATTTAATATTATTAATTATTATTATTAATTTTATGTAATACATTTTCAACGTGTTTGCTTTTTGATTTTTTAAAATACAAATACTTATGACGTACGTGTTGTGTGCGGGTGTGTGTTCGTGTGTTTGTTTGTTTTTGATTTTTTGCATTTTTAATATTATTATTATTAAATGGTAATTAATTATTGAATCAATTTTTTAAGGCAAGATAATTGCAGCTGAGTTGGTGTTGTTGTTGTTGAATGTTGCTGGTGCGTTGTGGGAACATTGTTGCTGGCGTGGTGATACATGTTGCTGTCTGGCCTTGTTGCTATGCGGAAAGTACAAAAAGCTGTAACTTAATTGCACTTTCACTATGCAACAAGCCATTTGCAACAATGTTGCGTTGTTAGAGATGATAGTTGTCTTCATGTTGCTGGAGAGTGCGTCTTCGTAGATTGTTACTGGGCTGGAAATGCTGATATGTTGCTGATTTGCTGTTGGTTGACATGCTGCTAATGCGGGAATGTATCCGGTTACATGTTGCTGGTTGAATTTAATATTTAATATTTTTGTTTAACTAACATTTAACATTGCAGTTGGTATAGGAAAAGTGCTGCATTAGGTATAGAACATTTTTCGTTATTCTTTCATTTTCTTTAATTGAAAACTTTTTATGGTTAGGCAGTTTTTAATAGTTTTTCCTTTTCCTTTGCTAAATCTGGTTGCTGATATTGTTGTTGCTTCTTCTTCTTCCTCTTCTTCATTCTCCACTCACTTCCCATAGCAGCCACGCCCACAAGTGTCCATGTGTAGATTTCTGCAAATATTATTTAAAATATTTTTGTTGTTGTTGTTGCTGTTGCCGCAATATACATGTTGCAATATGGTGTTTTAGGAGCAATGTTGCCTTGCTGGTGCTGCGCCTGCGCAACATTTTCTTGGCTTGATTTTTATATATGATATTTCTCATTTTCTTTTTAATACTTCAGTTTTTAATTATTTTCAGCTGTTGATGGGAGTGCATTTTTTGTAAAGACCAAGATAACCGAATAGATTTGGAAACCAACACCTGAATCCGTGATAATTGCTTGTGGCTGTGGCTGTAGATTGCAGATCTAGTAGTTTTAAGCAATATTTTGCAGAATATATTTATTTATTGGATATTGTTTTATTTTTTACTTATGCCTAGGGTGGTGGTGGTGGTGGTGCAGTGAAGAAGAAGAAGTAGGCGTGGTGTGTTGTTGCAGTTGCCGCTTAGATCAGATACCATTCATTCCAGTATTCAGTTTATTCAGTATATTCATTCAGTAATCAATATATTCAGTTTGTGATTTTTTTTTAAGATATAGCTGTGATATAATATTGCGTGCTGTTGTTGGTGCTGCGGTGCTTTTAGATATCGGTTTTTACTTTATATATATATATATTGCTCTGTGTGTTGTGGTTGTTTTTTATATATATTTATATATATGTTTATATATATGGTTTTTTAGCTTATCGCCAAACACACTGACTACATCTACAAAATAGAAGAGAGAGAGAAAGAAAATAGAGTATAAAATCGTGATGTGGCTGAAGGTTGTTCTTATTATTATTTTTGTTAACAAAAAGCTTTGAGCTGAATGCCCCACAAAAAAATAATAAAAATACATGATTTTGGTTCTTTTATGGTTGGTTAGACATGAGCAAGTGTGTGTGTATGAGTGCGCTGATATAGTATGATTAAGCTTTTTATCAATAAAACAAAAAAAAGAGCTTATTGGTGGTGAAAATGCGGCGTTATCTCATATAATTTATCGAATTTGGAGATATTGAAATTGGTGGGATTTGTTGTGTTCTCCGTATATCGAAGATTTCTTACTTAAAGCCTCTTATTTATCATAATTTATGTAATATGTATAAATTAATAACTTTTAATGACTTCATTGGTCAAGATAATTATTTCAATAAATCCCATATAATAATGCTAATCGTTGGGGTAATACTTGATTTAATTTAATTAAATATTACTAAAACCAAAGGGAAATATCCAATTTATGATTTATTTTAATTTACTTTAATGTATTAAAAATGTAACTAGTTTATTTTTAGAAATCGTCACATAAGGGGAAATTTTTCTAAATGCAAATATAAATATTTTTCTTACTACTGTCAACTTTCCCCATCAAAGTAAGTCCCCTTTATAAATAAACAAATTATAATATCTGGCTCATTCCCCCTGAGGGAATACCAAACTTAGATCACACTTTATTTTGTATTTTAATGTCTATAACCAACACCTTTACAAAGGAAACCAAAATTTGTATAATTTCAGTTTGTCTTTTTCCTTAATTCATGCACTTTTCTTTACGAAATTTAATTTACTATTTATATATATTTACACATTTTTAAACATGATAATGAACATGATTCAAGCTGAATTAATTTATTTAAATTATGGTTGCTGATTTAAACTAAAGAGAAAATGAACTGAATAACCGTTTAGTACACCTAGTTTTCGGTAAATAATAATATTAATTTACGCAATTGTAATGTTTAATTAGTAAGCAATGCATAAACAATTAAATCAATAATTTAATTATAGAAATTAAAAGTTTTTTGACAATTCAAAACTATACGAAAGATCGTAAATCTTCAAAGACCTTTAAAACCTTTAAAAATTGATTTTGATGGACTCTAAATTTGTTGACTATAAATTAAATAGATAATATATAAACTTGTTTTATTATTTCCTTATAACATTTATAATTAAAATGTGTACATTAAATAAAATGTATCTAAAAAGTGAATTAATGAAATATTGAATGTTTGTCAAAATTAAAAGCAAAAATTGTGAATTTTTATTAAATAAATTCAAGTTTCAAGTTAAATCTCTTCGGTTTCAGTAAGTTTTTTCTGTGTGTTTGAGTAGTCTTTAAATGTTTTAAAAGTCACAATAAATTTCCTTGAATACTATGATTTTAAATCTCAAATTCAATAAAAAATCAGTTCAATCTTCTAGAATTCATTCAATCATTATGTATTCGTGCATTTCCTTGTGAAACATATTAAACAAACAATTTGTAGCTCATTGATTCTTACCTGTGCTGACGCAGGTTGTCGCGCTGCTTAAAGTACTTGCCGCACACCTCACAGGAGTAAGTGATCTCTGGTGACTTGTGGGTGCGCTCGTGGATCATCAGGTTGTACGGCTTGGTGAATCGCCGCTGGCAGTACTTGCAAATGAACTCGCACTTTGGACGCATCTTGCGGCGAAAATCGGACCGGCAGTCATCGTTGTCGATTCGCATTACAGCAAACATTTTGACAGGCGATATGTGTATACTTCTCCGCCGACGAAAAAAAACAGCACAGAAAGCTCCAACGTTTTCTCAGGTGTACTCAGGTGTGCGTGTGTGCTCTGCTCGCTCTCAGGTGCTCCGAACTGGGGAGCCTCGCTCTCGCTGCCTGTGAATTTTCTATGGACCGCACTCTGAACTTTTTTAGCCCGCTCCAAAGCGCTCTCTCCTCGAGGGTTTTCCACTCAAAAAGGGGTATTATTTTTCTGTATTTTTTTTATGGTTTTTTGTTGCTATAATCGCTATCTGGGAGATAACACCTCGCTTTAATTTCTGCCTTTTTTCGGGCTGATTGGTCGTCGCTGAAAAGCGGCAACGTTGCTTGGTCGTTCCTCCTGCTGCTGCTGCCGGCTTTATCTTTTCTATATAGCTCTGTGATTTCACCTCTCTCCTCCCCTTTTTTTCTGCTGCTGCTGCCGTGTCCAGGTGACCAGTTGCTGGTGGTGGGCGTCGCTGACTTTTAGGTTTCAGTTTTGTTAGTTTATGGCGCACTTTAAGGCAAACACCTAAAAACAGAGAGGGAGACGCAAAAAAAGTTTAAATAAAGTTGGCAACACCCAACGCCTGCGACAGCATTAATGGGTTAATAAATTTTAAGCAAAAATATTATATATGTATATTAATACACATGTGTTGTATACAAGAAAATACGTGGTGGAAAAAATTTCGAAGAGTTTGGTTAAAATAAAAGTTTATAATTTCGAGGACTAGGAATGTATATGAAGAGGAAAATTTCAATATAATTATCATACGCTCTTATATCGAAATATATGCATTACATTTTAAAGTATCAAAAAATATAGAATTTAATTTAAAAATATTATACTTTGCCATCAAATGTCTATATGTTAAAATTCGTTAAATATCGATGTTATCGAAAAATATACAATTTAATTTGACTAAATGTTTTGTCTGTTTTCCAATTATAATAATTCAATATATATTTTATGTATTTTTAGAACATGTACATACTGGAGCATTGAATATATCGTAAACTCAGATATGTATACCGAAATATAAAATCGAATTTAATTCAAAAATATCGTTATTATCAACATAGTTTTATTTATATAGATTTAAAAAAATCCATTATCAATGTTTTTCATTAAAATGAAGCTCACAAAAACATTAAAAAGCTCTGTAAATAAAATGTAAATTAATATGAAGCAACACCTATTCCACAAATACCGTAATTTAACTCCTTTTTCTTTATAACACCCGTAATTTATGATGCTTTTATTTTAACCACTTTTTACGTATGGACATTATTTTCTCAGAGAGATCACGCAACATGAAATCGACAATATGAGTCATTAAATGAGCCACAAAATCCCGCACCTCGGACAACGGCGGCAGTGTTGACATTTACAAATCACCATCGCCGACAACCGTTTTCACAGTTGCTAACCTTCGGCTGGGCTTTATAATAATTTGTCTTCAACGATTGTTCACCGCTGTATATATACTATATATACATATATGCTTTTTATTTTTGCACACTTAACAGAGTTCACAAACTGTACTGAACTTCCGCAAACACAATTGTTCAATTAGCGAAGCGACGGCAGCACTTGTTTTACTTAGGGTAACTAAGTGAAGAGGTGTTTTCAACTGCAGGGAATGGTATTTACTTAAAATATTTGAGTTCTAAACGTTTCTATACCAAATTACAGAATGATTTACTGAGTAGAAACCAAGATATCATAGATATCATAGGCTAAAAACAGGCAAAAATTACATTTATCAATGGTTCTTTTGCAAGAAATTCCTCTGAAATTATGGTTTGGTATGAGTACGTACTATATCCTTGCCAAAACCATTAAGGTCTTAATTCCACAACTCAGTTAAAGCTCAAAATTGATGGGCTCACTCAATTGTCAGCTCGAATTACACCTTTCTGGAGGGTTATCTGCCGCAGAGATTCTCCTTTACAGAGAGTTTCCTCCGTGTCCCCCTTTGTTCTGAAAACCACAGACAATTTCATCGTCATTCGACGCATTCAGTGAAGATGACCAAATAGAGTGCTTAACCCCGGAGAGCAACCCGTGGCTAATGCCGCCTGCTCCACTTAGGCCCACGCTACCAGAGACAAAAACCAGAGCCAAAAGCAAACAAATCCGAGTCCAAATCCAAAGCAAAGCATAACCAAATGCGAGACCGATCCGAGCTGAGCTGAGCTGGGCAGAGCAGAGCAGACCCGGACCCAAAGAATCCATATCGAATGGATGGCCTTATGCAGGCGCCCTGTGTCGCATGATTAACGGCGTTAAAATGCCAATGTGACGCCACATTGTGTACACAAATTAACATTGGAGGAGTTTCTTTTTGGCCAAGGCATTTCCAGGCCCCAGACATGACCAATGCGATCAGAGCGACCCAAGGCCTGAGCTCGAAGCGAGCCCGAACCTGAGACGGGGACCCTGGGCACTGGAAAAAATTAAGGAATAATCTTGGAGAATCTATGCTCCGAAGAACAAATTATTAGTATTTTTATGTCCTTCTTTTTTAATCCGTAATGATCATTTAATAGGGATTTATATCGACAAAATACAGTTAATTTGCTAAACTTTTCATATCAAAATTGTAAATATACAAAAAATCGAGTTTAATAACCAAATAATGTTACTTGTTTGTGTCTTTCCGTCCAATATCATATGGGTTATGTTCTAAACTTTGATATATAGAAATTTTAAATGGAAAAGAATAGAATTTTATGTAAAAATACTGCCACTGCATTATTGCATGGTTTAAATATCGATTTATATCGACTTTTGGTGGCAACATAGGTATATCATCGTTATAACGATTTATTCATAAAATAAATAAGGGAAGGCCTTGAAAATCGCCACGAGTTGATACAATTCACTTTATTTTTGGGAAGAATCTTACAAGAAAGAACTTTCCAATCTCAACCCTTAATTTTTCTCAGTGCCTTCCCTCAGTCCGGGACTCTCAGTGTTATAATTTGAATATGTTTAGTGGGCATTAATGTTATAATGACAATAACTACGTACCGTCTGCGGCCGGTGCAGGCTACCCGCTGTGACGTTTGCCTTTTGTTGTCAACGTTAGCTCCCCAAAACGAACGCGGTTCCCATTCCCGATTCCGATTCCGATCCCAACCCAATCCCAAGCCCATTCGGATACCTTCCCAGCCGCAGTGCCCAGAAAGTGTTCCAGCTGCGAGCTGAAAGCACCATATAACATATAAATAAATATCGAAATATATCGGGTCTCGCCGAGAGACGCTTGTCGCTACCAGTCAGCGCCTGGCTTTTGTTTTGCCAAAGAAAGAGAATTCCCAAAAGCGAAACAAAAAACTGCCACTAAATCTGGGAAATATATATCCTGAAAGAGAATATCCAGCGGCGCCGAAATGACAAAAATAAAATTACATAAAAAATAACAGTTGTTAACTACCGCAACGCATCGATTTCGGCATAAATTTCGATTGGCAAGGCGCCAATTAAAAAAATAAACTTGTTACAGCCGCCACCTTAATGAAGAAAACACTGGTAGAGTTTTGGCAACTGTAGAGGATACGGAGATGGCCATAACCCAGCGGGGGAGTACGCAAGAAGAGTCCCCCAAGGGTTGCTCCCATGGCCAGCTGTGCAAATGACTCAGTTAATTTAGAAATCTCTGAAACTAACCATGGGAACTCGGGAGTTAATGGTCATAACATGATGAAATTTGGGATGGAAAATCGTTTTGTTAATGGAAATAATTTCATTAGGGTTTTGTTATGATTTTATTATTTTATATAAAATATATTTAGTATTTTTCAACAAAGCAAAGGATATACTAAAGAAAATTTAAGTTTAAAGCATCAATCCTCTAAAAACGAAGCCAATATGTTTAAGAAAATCACTTTATGCACAAATCTTAACAAAATCTTCTTTCAAATCTCTGAAATTTCACTAAAAATCCCTAAGAAAGAGGCGTCACCTGGTGGCACCTTCTTCGATCTTGCTTAGCGATCTCCAACTGTTAGTATTTGGCAACTTGCAGATTGCAAATCCGCTTAACATTTAAAGCGATAAAGAACCCAACGAACACCCACAGATCTGGCCAAATATTGTATAATAAACTGTTGTCCAAACGCCAAAAGATAATCCCATTTAATCCGCACTGGAAATAATTACACAGAGAGCACGGCCGCAGGACGATCGGGAGGAGATCTTTGGCACAGCATGATCCTTCCTCTGGGCACGAAGGGCATGCGAAAGGCGTTAATGCTGCGTGAAATTAGATTTGCAGAGCGATGGGAATAAGGGAAAATAAGATGGAGAGTGAGGGAGTTACAATCGGGGGACTATTCCACGAACCTCAAACTCGGAGTTACAGTTTAACACCCCGAGATAAATGTGTAGCGGGTTTCGGGCGATAACAGGCTCGAAAAAACTGGGCTCAGAGTGACACACACGTCGCCAGGACGGCATGGGACATGGTCAAAAGCGATTACCACACTTCTTTCACCTTCTTTTTTTTTTGTTTTTTCTCGTAGGAGGCGGACAGTGAGTTGGCAAGGTGCCATTAAAAATTACAACCGAAAAGTGAAACAAAAAAACGAAGCGGACAATAAAAGGGCATAAGGTTGAAGGGACAAAGGCACCGATGATCCCATTTGATACGAATCTAATTGTGCTAATGGCGCAGAATTCTCGGGAAAAACACCCACGCACATGGAAACACCATTAAGGATGTGTGGCACTGCCACTTCAACCCGAACAAAGGACTCCTCGAACGCCGAACCCCAAACACACCGCAAGACAACACTGAGGACACAATGGCCAAGGGATCCTCTTTCTCTTGGGAACGAAAGTCAATTTCCCTCGCTTCTCACCTTCCTTCAGCTGTTAAAGATATGACAGTTGCTCAAAAAAAAAAGGACAGAAAGACGATGGCTCAGATTAGAGCTGCCAGCTGAGAGCGCAGAGCGGAGATCTTCCACCATTTACCGTAATCGCTTAGCTAATTAGACTCTTAATTGATGAGGCACTGCGGGCGGTCTCTGGCAGACGAGGTCAAAGATCATCCACATGCATAGTTGGAAAGTCGGAGAGGTGAGAACAACGACATTGAAATGGTGACGGGAAAAGCGGTACCAAATTCCAGAGGAACTCTGGTCTTACGGTTTTCTAAAATTTTCCAATACTTTTTATATATTTATAGCCTATTATAGCCTAAAATAGGCATTAAAAACTTAAATCATTTCCATGTAAGTATAGTGATCATGAATTCTTATTAATGTAATATAATTTATAATATATACTAAAAATTATTATACATTTTAAGACTATTGCCACTTAAAAAATTCATGTTGATACCTTGTATTTTTGTTTTAATGTATTTTTTTAATGAAAAGGATAAGGTAAAACTTACTGAAATGTATTAAGAAACCAATTTTAATATATCTTTAAAGTTTCCTTATTGAAAATCTTTTTTTTATTTTAAAATGTCTTTTTAAGTAACCAAAATATTTAAATTTAATACTCAAAAATAAAAAGCCTCTTTAAAACAGTTTCTTCTTTAATTTCCCCTGTTGATTCATACAAATTTCGCACACAGGTGGTTGACAGGTTTATCCTAATCTTAGGTATTTCAAAAACATTTAAACCCTTAACTCACTCACTAATGTTATATATTTGAACATCTGTTGGTAACTTGGCATTTCATAATCTCACGAAAAATCGAACTCATGACTCATAAGTTAAAAAACTTGTCCAAAAAACGGCTGCTGAGATGGTGATGATGATCTGTCGGACATTTTTGGCGATGATTCGCTGTGATTTGTGCGTTCTTTTCAATTTTAACCCTCCCGTGAGCTAGGCTTTTGGCCAATCTATAAGAAGTGCCTCTGCGCTGAGTCATCGAATTCTTCAATTCTCCGATTCTTCCAGCTTCCAATGGAAGCCTTTCAACTTAAGAATGAAGACATGCCGACGGGTTTTAGTAATCTCGAAAAACATTGAATAAATGCCAGTTTTATTTCATTTTCCGTAAGATTTTTAAAAATTTTAGCAATACATTTTGAAAGAAGCCTGTGAATCTTAAATCTTTTTCCACACTATTTCAAAAAGCTTTCTTTTAAAAGAGTATCCCGCAGATTTCCTTTGAAAACCCAAAGAAAATCTTTATATTCAAAAATTTTCAACTCAAAGAGCCCTACCATTCTTCGGGGTCTTCTTACCATTCTTCCCCCTTCCAATTGTTGCGCCGCTTCCAGTTTTACGCTGCTTTCATTGGACACACACATACACTGGCAAGCGCACGCACACGGCGAAAAAGCTCCGTTGGCCCACACGCACGCCATATTAGAGACAGCGCCTCTCTCCCTCTAACGCCAGGCCAGGCAGAGAGAGTGTGATAGAGAGAGAGCGCCACACGCAACCGTGTTACGTTGTGGTGGGGTTTTTGCTTCTCCTTCTTTTCTTTTTCTTCATTTCTTGGTGTTTTTTCAGCTGTCCAATGAAAGTGGCGTAAAACTGGTAGCGGCGCTGGTCTGATGGGGAGGGGGCAAAGAACGAACGCCATTTTCCAGCTACCGAATTGTGAGGAGAAGAATCGGAGACTTACCCAATGGGAAACTGGAATTACGCGTTCTGCGGGGCTGTTTGTGTGGAGTTGTGTAGAGTCACAGTGTAGAATTGGGGTTTTTCCGTTCGTTTTTCTTATGTATTTTCTTATTCTCCTTAGGGTTTTCTTTCTACACACGAATAGATCGATCAAGGTACGTCGCGAAGGAACTGATGAGGGAACTGTATACGCACGCTCGAGCGGCACAAAGTTGAATGAATGAAATACTAATAACTGAAAGAAATAGTAGTCGCCTCTGCCGCTGCTGCTGGCTGCGCTGCCGCTGCCGGCGTCGCTGCTGGCAAGTTGAGGAAGCGACTGCGCCGAAGACCGAAGATCATCGCTCTGTCTCTGTCTGTTACTCAATTCGGTGGCACTCAATGTGTTCGCTCCTTGTGTGTGTAAATGTGTATGTGTGTGTGTGTGAGTCATCCAGATCCGAAGTTGGAAGTTGGAAGCGAAACGAAGAAAAACGAAGACCAGTAGCCGAAGCAAGTTCTCGAAAACCGAGCGAAGGGACGGAAAAACTTCGGCTACTGCGTCTGCGCAACGTTCTAGCCGTCCCTGTTGCACTCACTTTGTTGTTAGCTAAATGCGTAAGTGCGGTGGCATGAAAAAACCCCTCAACAGTAGCCACAAAATGGCGTCGCTTCTAACAGAAGCAAACGGACAGAAAAAAAACGCCACAAAATGGCGAGCTACTTGCACTTACCTATTGCGAAAGCCTGCGCGAAGTTTTTGCTGTTAGATTTACACACTGGAAGCGGAATATACACTGGTACAAACGCCGCTGGTAGCCCGCAACTGTTGGGTAATATTATTAATAAAATATATTTCACTTCCGAACGCTTCTGTGCGCGAGAGTCAACTGCAGAGTTACCGTAACTCAGTTACGATCGAAAACTTCAGCTTGATGGGTTGAACTTTTTGTGTTTTTCCTTTTTTTCTTTTTCGCTCCAGTCTCTCTCACCCTCGCTCTATCCTTTTCGCTCGCGCTGGCTTGAGCGGCAAACGAGTTTTGAGTGCTACCGCTGATTGGTCGTCGCCGATTGAGCCAAAGAGCGCGATGAAAGAGAGCGCGGGCGAGCGCATTGAGTTGAGTTGAGTGTTTTTGTTTGGCGAAGGCGTGTTACCTGAGCTGACTGTTAATTAAGCTTAAGTAAGTCAACATTTCAATTAAGTTTAAGCGGCCTAATGAGTGCGTGAGTTCATCATCTTACAAGCAGGGGCTATAAAGAGGGCTTAAATAGCTTTATGTTCTTAATAATAAAAACTCTGGTCTGATAAGCTCCCTCTCTCTTGCGAAACAGTAACTTTCTTCCACACACACATGCATAGAAGTAGGCGTGGTCTAGTGGCATGTGGCGCTTTGGGCGGCGCTCTGTCCATCTCGCTTCCTCGCTCTCGTTCTCGCTCTTTTTAACTGCTTCTCAACCCGTTTTACGCTCGAGTGTGTGTGCGAGCGAGAGGTCCGTCTGGCATTAAAAACCAGTGGCAGAGCAAGAGCAGAGCAACTGGATTACGCAGCACCGCTTTTTCGCCCCCCCACTTGCTTCTTCTCTTTTTCGTAGCTCCATTTTGTTTTATTTTCGAGGCCTGGGAAACTTTTTTCACTCGCCTTTCCTTTGGCTTTTGCCGCCTCCGCCTTTGCTCTGTCTGCCCTCCCTGCTTCCTCTTCTGCAGCTTGTGTGGCCTCTTTTAGTAGACAAAAAACGAGGGAAAAAAAACACCAAATATTGATGGTCTGTTTATCTTTTATTTTCAGTGCCTTTGCCATATCTGTTTATCTTTTACGATTTCTCAATGAAAACCGAAAACTGTCTTCATTCAACAAAAACACAAAATAAAAAACTTCATTAACTCTTGTGTGTTTTTAATTAAGTGAGCTTAAAAAGGATTTGCTTGACCATTTTTTGTTATGTTTTTTTAAATTACGTTTTCGCCTGTCCATAAAGTTTAACAAATTATTTTTGCCTTCTTCTGTTGACTGTTTTTGGGCATTTTTAAGTGCAATCCGTAAGTTTTTGAGCTTTCAACTCCAATTTTGATGGCTTCATCTCTGTCCGCCTCGCTTTTGTTTTTTCCCTTGTATTTTTTGTTTCTTTATTTGTGTTTTTGGTTCAAATTTGCATTTTTTAAATGGGCAATCAGCGGACTCGAAAAGGAGATGTATCGACAATTGTCCAGAGCTTCCTTATGAAGGCGAAACTAATTAGGGAACTCAAAAAAGATGAAATAAGGCTGGAAAAAAAGGAAATACATTTTGAAAAATGAATTTTTGGGGCTTGGAATGTGATGCAATTTTGTATACATTTTTAGAGATGTTTGTTTAAATTAATTAAAAAAGGGGACCGAAAAAAAACACTTACAATATTGTGGAAGACAAGAAGCAAATTCGGGAAAACATCTGCTTCAGAAGAGAGATACCTTTCCTCATCAGCAGACGTTTTAAAAAATATTTTAAATAGGTTTAGAAGTTATTTTAAGTCAAAAATCCATTGAAAACTCAGTTTTCAAGTAACAAAATGTTAAATAAATTGATATTAAATACAAAATATTAAAAGATAATAAATTTAATAATATTTAGTTTATGTTTTTATTTCAAACTGCCTTCATTTATATTTCACATCTTCCCTCATAAAAATCCTTTAATTTTCAGAGCCTCACATTCTTCTTAACCATTTTCTAAACCCATCTATCATCTATTTAGCCAATCTGTCACTTCCCAAAGACCCTTAAAAATATTGCTCAAATTCCTTTCGGCGCAACTTTCCCAACTTATTTTTCAATAAAAACGAATTAAGGCCGAAACAAGAATGCTGCGCCCCCGACAGACAGTGCACACAAAAGTATTAAATTTCATTAATTGCCAAAATTAAAAAGGCAAACAAAATCAGACAACATCAGCAAACAACAAGCAGCAGGGCAGAGCAGTAAAAAAAAGATTGGGTGAAAAAAACAAAAATTAAAAATTCATACGGCAGCGATGCGGTCACATAAATTTTGGAGGACCCACCGACAGATGCAAAAAAATTATAATAAATATATATGCATAAAGGTGGAAACACAGAGATGAATCTGTAGAAGCGGGTAAAATGTCGAAGACGTGTGGGCGTTGAATGGGATCCGTTTGGGGCTTTTTTTTCGGTATCATAAATACATATGCATATATATTTTGTTGTTGTTAATAATAATGAAACTGGACCGCAGCCACCGCAGCAAGGCGTTGTCAACAGTTTTTTGGCGAGGATGATGACGATGATGACGACGACGAGGCGGTTGGTTCCGTCTTTTCATTTTTTCATCTCTTCATTTGGCACACGGTAGTTGTCTGAGTTGTCATTTAGCTTCAGTTTGCTCTGGGGCCCTCACTCAAGGTGTACTGGGAAGACGGGGGCCATCACCACACAGAGGGAGAAATGGTAGAGAAAGGTAAACAATCGTTAAATAAAATAAATTATTTAAGAAAAAGAATTAGGAGTATAGGTAAATTAAATTTAATTTTTAATTCAAATATCGATTTTTATATTATTTTTGTTTTAAATATCGATACAGTATCGATATATTGCTGTTTTAAGATTAAGATTAGGATATTTTGCAATTTTTCCGTTAAATTTTGAAACATTATAGTTTGATTTTTTATCATTTTTATATTAGTTTTGCTGTAAAAAACGATAGGTATATATTTATTTTCTACCATCTTAATCTCCACAGTCTTTTTTCACTTTGGTCCCTTTAATTCTCAAGTAGCTTTTCTGACATTGTTTTAAGGGCTGGTAAAATTGCTAAACTTTTTTTAAAACAAATATATACAGATATTTTCTACCATCTCCTATCTCTGCAGTTTTTTGGAATCTTGATGCGTGTAATTCCCAAGTAGTTTTTCTGTTTTGATACAAATGTTGAATACTCTTGAAAATACAAATCGAATATGCTTTTAAATTGGAAGTTTTTGCTGTCTGATAAATATTATTTCATATTTTGGTACTCTAATGTTTTCTATAATATATTATATGTATTTTTCAGAGTGCATCCTACCCATCTACACTAAGCCAAAGTCGTGACTTGATTTATTTTTTCGGCCCGGACTTGTGTGTTTTCACATAAATTTGAATTATGGTCCCCTCGTAAAGTCGCGCCGGGGCTGATGTGTCTATTTTAACAGTTAGTCTGCTTCTCCCGGCGATCTATCAATGAATCCGTAAGCTGAATGAACTGGCCCCAAAAAACTTGATCTCCGGATCTCCTCATTTGATATGCGCGCAGCTTCAAAAAATCTTTCTCAGTTTGTATGCTAATTTTGCGTTGTTCGGTTTTCGGTTTCAGTGCCGCGTTCATTGTTCGCCTTTTTTTCGTATTTGTTGTTGCGTTTTATTTAATTTTAATTTTTATTTCGTAAATTTGAAATTTGTTGTCACTTCTGTGGGAGCAGCAGCAGCAGCAGCAGCCGCAAAGGTTTTTTCACTCTACGAATATTCGTTGTTTTTATTATAATTGGGGTGCGGTTCGGTAGTATTTTCTGCAGAACTCCATGAATCGAACCGATTGTTCAGGCAGCAGCTATAGAAATTAATAAAAATTTATGGTTTATTTGGAATTTTTGTTGGGTTTTTTTTCGGTCAATAATTTGCCATAAAGAAGTAGGCAAAGTGTGTGGCAAAAGCTTTCAGAGTTTGGCAGAATACAGAAGGGAAACGCAATCCATTGTTTAAGATTTTAACTTTGAAGAAATGTTGACAACTTAGTTTTTTGAAATTCTCTAGAATTTAATTAAGAAACACTTCAAAATCAAGTCTCAGTACCCTCTATTAACCTTTTTGTCTCCTAAATGAGTTCAAAAGTAGATTATTGACCATTAAATCACTTTACCACTTGATCTCGTCCATATAAATGCATTGTAAGTCGGCTCTTATGGCACTTATCACCGACCAATTGATCTCGAAAGGTGTCAACCCATGTCTCTTCGGTTTCTAAATGGAAAATCTCCACCTTTAACCCTGTAAATTGTGTGATTTTCTTTGGAACACACACAATATCCCCCAATTCTAAACAAATTACATCGGCCCACATATATTTTTTCACCTGGTTTCTAAGGTGATTTACGTTCGATTTAGTTCTTTGGGTCTTTTTCTTTTTTTCTAAGCGCCACACGAACTTCCGTTCCGAAAAAATGGGGGATATTATAATCACAAAGGTGTCGCCTTGCGTGGGTGCCCATGGTTTCAATTCGAAATTAATAGTTTAAGGTTAACCCAGGCGACATTTAATACACAGGTGCACTGGAAAAAACGTAATGCTACAGAATTTTTTAAAAGAAATTCGATAAATTAAAGAGGAAAATATTTTTACTACACTTTTAAATACATTTCTAAGAGGATTTAAGAAGGTTTAGGTTTTGAAAATAACTCATGGCTCATTTTTTTAAGAAAAAAGTGTTTAGATAAATGCATGTGTGATAAATCGATATTTTTTTTTGTTAATATATCAGATCGATATAATCGAAAAACAGGACAATTCAATCATCATTGTAAGATAATCTCAATATTTAAAAGTTAAATGTCATATTTTGTGATATCTAAGATCTCGATATATCAAAATTAATGATATTTTTGTCATTATGTAATAAAATTCTTATCCTTTTGATATAAGCCCTGAAAATCCTTAAATTTGAATGTTTTTCTAAATTCCAATCTCAAACATAATTGGCAATATTATTCTTAGTGTATATCAAGACCCAAGCACAGTGAAAAGATCACAAACAAAAATGTTTTATTACATTGATTTGCATTTAAATCGATGTTTGGCGGCGGCGTCACTCTTACCAAATTTTTGGATGAAATGGGGGGATAGGGGAGCCTCGAGGGGCCTAGGGGGGACATAGACCGTTGATGATTACGGGCACAGCAAGCGGTCAAAATGTTGACAATGATCCCAGATATCCCACACAGCGTCTTTTAGACCGAAACCCAACCCGAAACCCAAAAATCTTTAAAGTTTTCAATGAATTCGTCGTTTCTTTTTTTTCTCTAGCGCCGAAGTTTTCATCCTTCAATTTGAAAACTTTTTTCATTATATCTTTCTCACTTTTTGTACTATATTAGATCATAAATTATGGAACTTTGCATATATGACAAAACAAATAATTTTTTTTGTCGGTCTGTCGTGCTTCCAGTAGCCCGCCCGCTGGGACTCGAGCCTCCGACTTTGCTAGTTGGGCTCGAAATTTATTAGTTTTTCCATTTTTATTGAGAAATTACAAAAGGCGAGGGCATATCCAGGCAAAAGGTCTGGCATATATCTGGGGTAGGTGGCGCCTGGGCTAGGGATTAGAGATTCTGGAAGAGAGAGAGAAAGAGAGAGTAGAGAAGAAGAGAACGAGATAGATATAGGCAGAGAGATCCGATTCCGATCCCCTCACGATTTATGCTCACAAAATGCTTTTTAGCCGCAGGGCTAAAAAATTACAAAAAAAAAGCTATACATTTTTGTTCATTCAAAGTAAAGTCGAAAAGGGGCAACAGGTTTACTCTTTTCTTAGCTGTGGTCTCTCCACAGGGAGACTTGAAGAATTGGGATTATCTACCAGATATCCTAGAAAACATTTTCCAAATATCTAATTATTTGAAATATGTATTAAAAAATATACTACTTATCAATTACAATCAGTTTTAAATAATTTCTATCCTTATAATAATAAAATCCCCCTTACCGAAGTCCACCTGTAAAATAAACAATGAGAAAATGAAACTCATCCCAGTACTTGCAACAACAGCAACGAGCGCGGACAATGAGAGCAAGAGAGGCAGCTGCCTCCCACAATAAAAAAAAGACCCGAAGCCGAAGCTCAAAGCCGAATGCAAATAAAAACGAAGCTTGAATCAGGCTCAACCACAACAACAACAACAATGGGAGCAGCGAAAAGAGAGGCTCACTGTTGTTGTTGTTATTTTGCCGCTGCTGCCAGTCACTCAGTCTCATTGGAATGGAATGGCATCTGCGGCATGAGAGAGCGGGAGAGAGCGAGCGAGCAAAAGAGAGAGAAGTCCTACCGTGGGAAATGAACAGTAGCTTTTTGGCTTTTTGCACCAGCAACAACAATAAAAGCAGTAAAAGCAACACGCAGCAACAACAATCGAGTTTACTGACGTTCCTTCTTCTTCTTCTTCTTCGGCTGCTGCTTCTCCTTCCCTGTGCTGCCTTTTGTTGTTGGTTGCCTGCTCTTTGGGGGCTGAGTGAGCTTTTGCAATTTCACTGCAGCAGCTCATTGTTTTTGTTGTTGTTTGCTTCGGCTCGGTCGGCGCATTTCAAATAAGCCTAATAATAATGCAATTTATGCCAAGTGGAAAGCCCCAGCAGCAAAAGCAGTGCAGATGGAGACAGGAGAGAGCGAGATGAAGCTCTAGAGTGGGGGGAGTACGACAGAGAGGAGGAAAAAGGAGGTGGGTGTGGAAGATGGCATTAGGCGTAAATAGAAAGAAGAGCAATTTAATAATTTTTGGGATTGTAGTCAAACTTTTAATTATAAATATGAATAAATAGCTACATATTTGGCTTCATTGAGTCGCTTCCTGTTTTTCAACTGTGGAAAATTCCCATACTTATTTTCCTCCGGATTTTCTACGTGATTCTGTGTATGTTTTGCGTTTTGGAAAAACCTTTTAGCACCTTCGGGACCCAGAACATGCAAGCAAATCCTAACAAGTTGCGGACCAAACCACAATGCCACATTTGGCCAAAACAAAGGAAAACTCCCAATTTTCCAACTTGCCAACTGGCTTATCTTAGTTACTGGGCCAAAAAGCAGACAAACAAAAAAGTTTGGTAAACAGTGTTCTTTTGGGATATTTTATGAGATGACGGATGCAGTGGTCCAGCACCTCTTTACCGCATTTCGAGGGTTTTCCGGATGCCAGTCGGGTTTGGTTAGGTTATGGTTGTGGTTACACTTGAAGAAATTCTGTGGAAATATTTATAGAATATTAAGTTTTCTTTTATCTAAAATTTTGTTAAATTAAAGTTCTGTTTATAACTATTCTACAACAAATTTTATTTTGAAATTATAAATATTTATAATATTCGAATATCTTGAATTTTAAAACATAAATAGCTAATAAATTATAATTAATATATTTTGAATTCCTTTATTTTTATCTGCTTTTTTGAACCTTTCTCTCAGTGCACAATTACGCGACGGCGGCGGCGACTTCTGTCAAGTACGTGCGCCATGGGCGGAAGGAGATAGGCGATAGGCGATAGCGCAAGAGCTGCTGCTTCCGTCTCGCTCTTGCGCTCTCTCGCCGTACCGTTATCTGGAATTGATCGTGGAAGGATCGCACGCGCGTGTTGTGTAGGTGTTGGTGAGCGTATGTGTGTGTGTTTGTCCGAGGAGCAGATAACAAAGAGGTGATAATTGACCGCCCTTTTGGTTTTGGCTTGGCAACCAATTACGAAACTTATCAGCGGCAAACGGCGATCGAATCAAACGATCGCCAAAGCGGGCGGGGCAACGCCGGTGGTCCCGCAGGCTATCTTGCTCTAGCCCGAAATGCACTGACACAAAAATTGGGGATCAAATATAAGAGAATTTTACAACTTCTTAGAAAATGTCTGCAAATAGAAAACTTACTTAATTATCGAATGAAACTGACTGCTTTTCCAATATTTAACAATTTAAATAGAAAAGAAAATTTAAGTTTTTAAAATATTTAAAAATTTTAATAAAAAAGAAAAGTTGAGTAAGGATTGTCTTAAATTATTTGGGAATTATAAGGGCAAGCAGAGGCAAGTATAGAAATATAAATAAAAAATAACCCTTGAAGCCCTTTTTAAACCCATCTTTAATTTAAATTTAAGAATCCATTTAACAAGAATTTTATTTTTCTTTTCTCACTCATATTTTTCTCCCAGTGTAGATACATATCTCCCACAGATCGCGTGTAAACGAGAGCAACCGCACACCCATTCGCGAGGTGTGAAGCGATCGGGCTTAGGACATCCCTGCGGATATAGACATAAATATATAGTATGCTAAGTAGTCCTTATCGGTTGGTTGGGTTTTATGGATTGTTTGCCAGATCGGTGGTTTGCTGATCGCTTAGCAACTGCCGCACCACAATGTCCTGATCGTGGGCATGCACCAGGAGAGCCACCTCCAGATTGAGCTGAGCAATGTCCTCCTTCAGCTTGGCGATCGATTTCTTGATCTGTTGCACTGAACCTGCAGATAAGGGAGGAATTAGCACCTTCTTTGGAGTATAATATAGCATGGTGGGTGGTTTTAAAGGGATTAGGATTAGGGGCTCTGAGATTTTTGTTGACCAGAATCAGGATTTTGAGATAACTTATCATTGTAGAGCAAGAAGAGTGGGGAAAACAAGGTGTTACTGGTAAAGATTACACTTTAAGCTGATTCTTAATGATTCCCTTAGAAAAACCCTCTTTCCCCACTCACTTCCATCGGACATGACCTGTCCCCGTCGCTCCATTTCCTCCTTCTTGAGCTCCTGCTCCATCATCACCTCGCTGAGCTGCGCCATTTGCTTCTCCGTATCCGCCTGGAGTTGGTTCTGGGCATACTGAATCGTGGACAACTCGATGGATAGCTCCTTGAACTGTTGAATCAGGGGCTGCAGCTCATTGTTCAGATGCTTCTCACGGCTCTCGACTTTCTCCAGACTGAAGGTAAACTCGCTGTGAAGCTTCTTCAGCTGGGCTTGGGTGGTTTCCGATGCCTCCGCTATATTGGTCCGAAAGGCATCCATCTGGGTGATGTGCGTCCTCCAGTCACGGGCATCGGCCTTGACGAACACCTTGAGATGTGGCAGGACTCTTTCCAGCTCCAAATGCCACTCCTGATGGTCACTCAGCCGGGCATCCAGCTCTTGATTCCTCTCATCCAGATTAACATCGCCTATGGATTTTTTCTGCGGACGATTTAGCCAATTGAGTTGCCGGAAATTATGTGCATCCAGCTCCATATCGCTGTCATCGCTCAAGGCGGCGGCATTCTGTTCGTCCTCCAGTTTTTCAAGGATAATCTCAGCATTATCCTCGAGGTAATCACCCAGGAACTCCTCCTCCTGGGCAATGTGCAGCCGCTGAAAGCCCACCTTGGCCACCTTGCAGGCCTGGGTGGAGAGGACATCCAGAACCGTGAGGCAAATGGGTCCGGCTCCGCGTATAAGCTTATTGGGTTGAAAATCTACAGGGACGTCCTGGAAAATATGATTTTAATGAGCGGTTTTACTTAACAATTCATTAATTATTATTAGGTATAGATTTTTCAACAGGTTTTTACTCACAATCTCCTCTAGCATTTGTATTATCTTCGCTGCCACCGTATTGGGATCATCGTACTCCTGCGGCCGCTCCATATCCTTGCCCAGCTTCTTGGAGAGCCACCAACATATCAGGGTGAACATGTAGAATTGCTCGCCGGGATTTGTGGCCTTCACAAAATAGAAACGCGACAAAGGCTTGAGTTTGAATTCCTTTAGCAAATGCTTTTCGTAGTTGAGTAATTTCAGTTTTTCCAGCAAGTCATCCGATTGAAAGTTTTGCAACTGCTGCTGGGTTTTCTCGCCGGTGACTTCATCTTGCTGCATTTTGGAGGGATTTTCTAATAATTATTTTTCGAAAATTACAAATTTGTGATGAAAGTGAAACAATAAACAAAGAAAAGGGTTTCCCTGGCAACCGGAAAAAGGCAAAACAAATGCAAGGTGCTTTAAGGGCTGGAAAATATGGTTTTCATTTACATAGAATTTACAATATTTTAATTGTTTTGCTAGTTTTAGTTATTATAATTACAATGATAAATTTTAAACTTTAAATAAAATTCAAATATTCAAATTTAACGTTGTAAAATAAGTGCAAAACTTGGGTAAGCGGCAGAGGCTGGTTTGCGTCCAATCTATTTTATTTAGATATTTAAAAAAATATCTTATCAATGTTATTTGTTTTATAAAAATTCAAAATAATAATAAATAAAATAACATTTAGCAATATAGATAAAAAAATATTTAAAAATATCAAAGAAAAATATCGCAATAAAAAATCACGATATAAATATATATCGATTTCATCTACATCGATCTATCGATTTCCTTTCTCCTCTAGCGTCACTTTTGAAAAAAATCTAACAAACAATTTGAAAAGAGATAAATCTTCGTCTTGGGGCCGAACCCACTCGAGTGCAATATGTACAACAACCTGGACCTGAACGCCCTCGCGGTGGACGATATTGTGGAGGAGTACAAGCTGCTGCACCACCGCCACCAGAAGCTGAAGTCGCAAAGCGACCAGGACGCTCAAAGGATCCATGAACTGAAGCGCAACCTGGACACAGCCCTGGCCGCCGAAGCATATCTCACACAGGAACTGGAACAGCTTAGCGCTCAGCCGCAGCAGACCAACTCTGGCGGGGATTCGCAGGAGCTGGACGAACTGCGGCGCAAGTACCGCAATCTGCAGGAGGAGCAGGAGTCCCTGCAGCAGGATTACGACCAGAAGGCGGAGCAGGCAAGGGATTTGAGGAAGCAGCTAGAGACTAAGAGAAAGGGAGCTCTCCGAGCAAGCCGGCTTGAGTTCGCGGGATCTCCATGAAGAGTGTGCGGTGCGTTTGAATGCCTTGGAGCTGGAGAACTGCGAGCTGATGCACAAATTGGCGGACTACGAGGAGAATAGTGTGAAGATAACGCTGTCCGTGGCTGAAAAGGATGTAAATATGGTTTACTTACTGCTTAATACAAATTTATTAATCTTTTATTTAAATTCCACCAGAAAAACCTAGAATGCCTGGCAGATCGCGTGAGTTGCCTGGAACAGAATCTCAACTGCAAGCGCGATGAGCTGGAGGAGAAACTCCAGTTGCTGGAGAGCTGCCAGGAGCAGCTGGTGGATGCCAATGCCAAGATAGCCTTGCTTACCTCTGCCCCTGAGAACCATGGTGGGTGGAAAATGGGCTTATATCTCTTAGAGAGTTACATTTCATTCCTATTTTAATAGATCGCAAAGGCAACTCGCTATTCGCCGAGGTGGATGACCAAAGGCAGGCCATGAAGCAGGTGCTGGCTGCCCAGAAAAAGAACTATGAAGAAATGAAAAAGATCCATGCGGATAGTCAGTTTGAAATAAGACGCTTGAAGCGCGAGAATGTGGCCATGCACAGAGAGCTGCAGGCATGCAGCACGATTTTTTGCAGTGCTGAGAAGACCTATAGAAGTAAGTTAAACCTTTACTACCTTTTTAATATATGGTATAACTCTTCCTCCTTCTCCCCAGGCAAGTTAAATGAACGCATTCGCTATCTAATGGCCACCAACGATAGCCTGGAAAAGCAACTGAATCTCTCCCAGGAGCGTCTGCGTGATATGGCCAAAGAGAAGGGGGTCAACTGGCTGGACTCGATGCTGGATTTCTGCAAGTATGAGTTGCCCAAATGCATCGACAGCGCCCTGGCCCGGCTGACCAGCTATGGCCTGTTGTTGCTGACCAGTTAACAAAAAAAGGTAACTCCTTCCTCAACCTCCTCAACCGTCTCCTTCCACACAAATTTTAGACGCGAAACCCATGAGCTGAAGACGCAGGTTCACAGTTTGCGCATCCAAAAGGCCGGACTGGAGGGTCAGATGCGTTCGGTGCAGCAGGAAATGGCACGGTAGGAGGAATCTATCTGTTAATTTATGAAGATCTTGTAATTTGTATTCCTTTTAATTGAAATTCTTTCACAGCTGGCGCTTTGAGTCGCTGAAATCCCGCTGCGTGCTTATTGATCGCGAGAATTTGCTGACGGAACACAAGATTGGCTTTAAACCCATGCAGGCCATGGAGTTTAATATACAGGAGGAGGAACTTAAGGCTGCCCTGCCTCGAATTGCAACTCCTTCGGCTCCAGCTACTCCAGCTGCTCCTTCGGCTCCTGTTGCTTCTGATGCTCCTGCCGCTCCTGATGCTCCTGCTGCTCCTCCCGAGATCCCTGCACATGAGGAAATAATCATACTCGATACACCAATGAAAATAAGTCCAAAGGAGGAGCCATCTTTGGCTGAAGGAAACCCTGTGCAAATTAAAATTGAGCCAGTCATCAATCCCTTGGAGAAACTTAGCGCTGTCAAGACCACAATGGGTTACAAAATTAAAAGGGAAGCAGTTTCGGTAATGGAAGAACAAGAACAGGAAAATATGCCAAAGGAAGAAGACATTGCAATTAATGCAGAGGTAAACCAGGAACCAGGAACCACTAACGATGCACCTTTAGTTAAGGAGGAAATAATACAGGAGCTGCTTAAAGAAATACCCAAACCCCAAGTGAAAGGCACCCCTGTCAGGGGTCTTCTAAACCCCCTTAAAATCAAAAACGAACAAGAATCTTCCGAGTCTCAAATAGACTTAAACCAGAATGAAGTCGAAGACGAAATGGAAATGGAAATGTCTATGGAAAGCCTGCCCAAACCACTACAGAAAGGCACTCCAGTTAGGCACCACTTGAGCACCCTGAAAGTCAAGTCCAACGAGGAATTACTTGGCCAAAGCGAAGAGCCTGCCAAGTCCCAGCGCAAGGGAACTCCCGTAAAAAAATTAAATTTCGCAAATAATAATATAGAAAGCGATGATGAAGTGGAACCTTCGAGTGCGGCCACAACACCCTCAAAGGCAGAAAAAGGCGGGAGCATAGAAATCCTGGATAGCCCCACGCCTCAGAAACCCCAGCGCAAGGGGCACTCCTGTACGGATTGCTGTTATCAAAGATGCCACAAACGATAATATACGCTCCATTTTGACCAAAAAGAGGGATATTTTCGCTGAGGAATCCCACAAGGTGGTCAAGTTCAGCGAGAGTGATCCCACCATTCACAATTTGAGTCCAGTTGAGCAGGAAGCCAAGGAGAACGAGAAACCCACCATTCGAAGGCCCGTCGTACGTCGCATTGTTGTGAGCTCGCGGAAACCGACAATGAAATGATCTAGAGAACTTATGGACCCTAACTTTGCCCTTACTTTTAGACTACAAAATATAAAAACAGAATTTTAAAATAAATATTAACTTGATTTCGGGTTGCATGTAATAAAAGGTTGTTTTTTAAAAGACTTTACAAATCTTTTCTCTGTCTTTGGGGAATTTTGCAATTTTCTTTATCTCATTTTGTGCTGAACTTGGGGTTTTCTTTTTTTTCCTTTAAACTTAAAATTAATATTACTCGTCCTATTACCTTAATGACACTAAGTAAGAGCTGCTACCCAATAATATTTGTCTCCTTTTGTTTCTTGTTTTTTTTTATGGAGAAATATTCACATTTCTCTGTTTATTTTAATTATAAACATTTATTATATGCTTTATATTGATGATCACAAGCCAAAAAAGTGTGAACAAGTGTCAAACAAGCATTTTAGATACGATATAAGGCTTGCATGACACTAACACGCAATCTTTTGACTTGAATATAGCATTTGGGGAAATTTTAAATTAAAATCTTAAGTAAAAGCACAATTTGAGGCCAAGAATAGAGGGTTTTCAAGATTAATGAAAACTGGTTAAAAAAAAGGATAGCTCACTTCGACGTTAATATCTAGCTTTTGGAAAAACGTTTTCAATATTAATATTATTTTTCCTAATAAATTAAACACCTTCAGGGGTACAAAAACAAAACCTGCACAGTGTTAAAGATTAAACAATGATTTAAGGCATACATAAAGTAAAAATGCATAGCATTTCATGTACTCCTTCCTCTTAAGTTCAATTTGTAGCCTCTTAGGTTGTCATTAGGTGCCCAGCCCTGCTTTAAATTCACAAAATTAACCGAAAAAAATGGTGAAAAGTATGCACAAACCTTTTATCCAATATAATTCCTGCATACAAAATTCCTTAACACTTTGTTGAGTAGTTTTCTCTTACATAACTTTATTTTCTAACTTCACAGTTAATTTTTGTTCGGTGTTAAATATGGCACAGTGAATTTTTTACACTAAAGGCTTAGGAAATCTCCACCCTCGTCGCCTCCTGCTCCTGCTTCGGCTGCACCACCACCTCCTCAAAGGACAGATGATCGTAGATGGGAGCCGTTGGGCTGGCTGCCAGCATCTCGCCCGTCTCCTCCGCCTGATCCTCCTTGATCTCCGCATAGAGTTGATACGGCAGCTCTGCTGGCAAGGACTCGTAGGTGACATGGTGGGTCCTCGAACAGGCGGACTCCCTCTGATTTCCCGTGCAATTGCAAATGGAGGCGGCCCCGCTTACGGGCGTCTCATAGCCATCGGGCAGAGGATCCGCTTCGAGGTCCAGCGGGGAGGAGCCATTGCCTATGGGATACCTAACGATATCCACATGATCCACAAACCGGGAGGTGGTCTTCTCCCCGCCACCGAAGCAGGGCAAGCCCGAGGCGTAGTAGGACAGGTGGAAGAGCCGCTCGCAGTGGAGGTACAGGTACAGGAGGAGGAAGAGCAGGGCGATGCCCAGGGGCAGCATGAAGACGATTATCAGGGCTCCCTGTCGCTGACTTCGATGCAGTTCCACGGGATTGCCATACAGCACCGTGAAGCTGGACACATTCCCGGGCGGATGGACGACAGGAACTGGAGCTCCGGACTCCTCTGAACCATTGATCCTCACCTGCATGATCCTCTGCAGCTTGGCAGGCTGCTCCGTGGGCGCTTCTTGTGGCCGGCAACTCAGGCCATTCACATTGATGTGGGAAATGTATTTGGAATATTGGAAAAGCCGGAAGAGCTGCGGTTGAGTGTGCGAAAAATTCAATAGCCACTGGCAGCTCCATGGATTGCCATCGATCAGAAGTCGCAGTTGTGGTTGCCAATAAGCAGAGTTGGTTTTCTCCCCATCTTTGAGGCTCATCAATTCGTTGGACCTTAGGTCCAGGTGGTAGAGAGTCACAGGTGCAATCCTGGTAAGCAAGTGGTGCAGGGAGAGGGATTTAAAGTGATTCTCCTGCAGGAAAACCCTCTCGAGACTGGTCATCCTAGAGAACCAGTTTGTGTCTAGGTTCACCAATTGATTCTTGCTTAGATCCAGAGTAATCAGCGTGCTGGGGCCATCCAGAAAGGTTAATCTCAAGAACCTCAAGGCATTGTGGCTCAGGTTGAGGTGGGTGATCTCTAGATTTCGTGGCGGTTCCAGGGAGAAACTCCTCAGCTGGCAGTTGGTGAGGCTGACATTAATGAGGTGGGATATGCCCTGGGTAAGCAGCAAGTCTCCCGGCTGGATGGGTGCGTCTGCTATAATGAGTTCTGTTAGATTTTCGGGCAGAAAATGCAAGAATTGATCTTCTATATTCTTCACGTTCCTCAAGTGCAGTTTCCTCAACTCGAACAGCTGTCGAATGAAGTCATTATCCTTCAGCACCAAATCCCTTTCATCTTGTATAATGAGCTCCTCTAGAGCTTCACCACCTTCCAGGATCTCTAAGAACTTAAAAGAGTTCCCTCTAAGCTCCAGTCGTTTCAGTTGAGGCACATCCTGAAAGGTCTCAGCTCCCAAGGCTCCTATTTCGTTATCCCTAAGGGTAACCGCTGTAAGCTTAGGCAGCTGAGCTCCCCCACAGCTCAGATTCAGGGTCTCATCACCCACAAATCTCTGGATCTCCAGGCTCTCCAGATCTACGCAATTGTCCAGATACTCCAGGCCATAACTGGCTATGCCCAGCGGCGGTGTCTGCGAGCCATCGAGGAGCACATGCCGCTTTCCTGCCATCCTCTGGGCACCCAAATCGAAGGGGCTCAGCTCCTGCCGAAAGTTTTCACTGCAATCTATGTCCAGGGGTAGGCCAAAGTCCCCGCTACTCCGGGAAATCGAAGGCGACACATAGAGCGTGGCCCGGATGACGCAAGAGGGAGTAACCAGAGATGACGATGATGATGTAGTTGTGACATTGCCGGAAGACACTAAGGCATCATCATCATCAGCGTCAGGCGCCGCCAGCACGTGTGACAAAATCAGTGGCAAAACGAGAACGAGGAAGACGCACTGCGTCATCTGCGGCGAGCGGGTCATTGGAGCGTGTCACCGCGAATTTTCACTAATCTCTGTAGGAGAGCCGCCTTCATCCGCCAGCTCGCGTCGCGTGCGAAAATCAAACTGAGAGGCGACCCTCACATTGGGAAAGCCTGAGCACTGAGCATCGAACACTGAACCGCTGAAAAGTGGAAAACCAGTGGCGGAGCGCACCTTTGGCTTCCATTTCAATATGCTGCGCCCCGCTGGCCATGCCTTCGTCTCGGATAATATAAGTACCCATTGCCCAAGATGCTGGGAAGGGTATGATGGGTGCGTTGGAGGTTTGAAATTTATTTTTAAAAATATCTAAATAAATATTTAAGCTTTGTGGTTTGTTATATATTTAAATTGATGTTTAAAATAGGCAAATATATACCAAAATTAATTAAAAAAAATCGTATAAAATCATTTTTATTAATTAATAGCAAATAATTTGTTCCAAAAGAACTTCCGTTTTAACTACATTTGAAATCCTTTAAAAATATATTTTAAATTAATCACATTTTGGTATTCCAGGTTTTATTAATAGGAAATAATTTGTTCTAAAAGAACTTCCTGTTTAACTACATTTGAAATCCTTTAAAAATTTAAATATTTTACATTAATACATTTTTGGTATTTTAGGTTTTAATATTTCTAAGAATGTAATAAAATTTTTAGAAATTCATAAGCCTTTGAAAGTTTGCCTTATACATGATTTATTTTAATTATCCTGAAAATTATACTAACTCCTTTTTACTTTATTTCAAAAATATATTGATTTATTTTTAAATATGACTATAAAATATAGAAGAAACCTTTAAAGTAAAGCTAGTCCAATTATAGTATTTCATTCTATATAAAACATTTATAAAACAATTAAAAATATATAGAAATCTTTAAAAATGTTGAATAATTGGTATCGCTTTAGTCTCAAAATCTCTGAAACCTTAGCTTTTCTAGTTGTTTTAATATTAAAAATTATTTCTGAGAGAATCTTTGTTATATATTTAGACCGCCTGGCGTTCTCTGTGGTCTCTCACTCACTCTCTTTCTCCTCCGAATAAATGCTTCCTATTTGCTTCGATTCTTTCTTTCTTTTCCTCAGCTGTCATCGGCCTAAGATTCCTACCCCCTTTACCTTCTGACCCACAGAAATCATTCCAATTCCAAACAATTTTCGCACAGAAAATCCATACTCCACCAAAGTGGCTGTGGAAATTGTTTATATATTCAAATATATGTATATATGTGAGATCGAGGGGATATACTGCATGAATCAGCTGGCTGGGAAGATTTCTTTGGAAACCTTTGTTTACATTGCACATTTTGGAACGCCAATTGTTGGTCAGGTACTTAAGAGGTGGGGAATGAGATCATCAGAGGGAGGAGGTAGAACGAGACCAAAAAATATATTTAAAATGGGGAACTTGTTAATTATGCGCAGGTAATTAATAGGTAATCAAATTGTAGCGAAAAATGCACAGCATTTAGTGCAGATAATTATGAGAGACATTGACTTTGTCAAGAAACAAATTCACATTCCAGACAAGCAAGAAAATAAAGATTTTCTGACATCAGACAAGTTTGTAAAAGCCTTTTTAGTCTTCAGAGCTCCCAAGTTTGTTTTTCGTTTTAATAAAAAACTTGACTACGAATTTACGAATAAAGAAATGTCTCTGTTCGACCCTCTTTCGTTATCTCTTAGTTAAAAAGAATTGGCTTCCTTATCTGTCCCAACTCTCTGCCTCTTTGTAATCATTCACAGAAAACCCACTCCCAATAAAAACAATAAAATATAAAAAATTAATAAAATGTTTATAGGATCATCAGAGGGTGAAAGTATCTTTGTCTCGGTAACGCCTTACAAATAAAGGGGTCCAGGCAACCTGATCAAATGGTTCCAATGCTGACAAACCATATCATTAAGTTGCCCGGACTCCGCTCTGAGGGAACTGACCTAGGCTGCTAGGTCTTCTCCTTCAGCATTCGCGGGTTACCGAGTCGTCCGGTCATCGAGCTACTGCCTGCCTGATTTATCCGCAACAGACTTGGTCGCTGGGAGCTGTTCCCAATGCCGGCGGCACCGCTGGAATTGATGCCCACGCCACCGTTCGCATTCGTCATGGAGTAAATGTGTCGTCGCAGGACCCTGATGTGCTTCTGCGACACCTCGAAGTTGTGGACCAGCGTGTGCAGCTGCGTTTGGAGCTCGGCTATCAGGCTGTCCCGCTCCTGGATCAGACTCGACGTGGAGTTCTGACTCCTGCCCAGCTTCAGCTCCAGGTCGTAGATCCGCTTCTGCAGATCCCTGCGCTGCTTCTCGCTCTGCTCCCGGTGGCGGGAGAGCTGTCGCTTGCTGCTCACCTGAAGCTGCTCCAGCTGCTCCTTCATGGTGGACAGTTCCCGCGTTAGCCGGGTCTTTTCCGACTTCAAGGATGCATTGTAGTTCTTGAAGATCTTGAGATCCCTTTCGGCCGCCTTTAGCCTGTTCACGGCGGCCTGCTTGCGCCGTCCGAGCTCATCGATCTTGACCTTCAGTTGCATGGCCTCCTGTTGGAGGACATGTAGCTTATCCGCCAGTAAACAGTTCTCCCGCATTACCTTCTCGTACTTGGAGTGCTCCTCGCGCATCATCCTGGGCAAATGGGAGACGCTCTTCAGCTTGGTGTCGATCTTGCACCGAAGGCTGTCGAAGTCGTGGAAGATGCTCGACTCCAGCTGCTTGTTGTTCGCATTTAGCTTGTCGATCTCCTGCTTTTGGGTGCTCATGATCTCCTGGGCCTTCACACAGCGGGTGTGGTAGTCGGCGATCCGCTCGTGTTGCTGCTGGATGAGCGATCGGAACTGCTCCTGCTCGTTCTTCAGGCTCTGGATGGTGATCAGGAGTCCGGCATCCCGATCCCGTTCGTGCGGGTACTTGCGATCCTGCTGGAAGAGGTAAGAATAAATATACATATTTATTTCTCTACCAAGTGAAAACCCTTGCCTGTTGGTTATTGGTCACATCATTGAGCACATGATAGATTTCCTTATGCGCTGCGGGCTCCATGTCCTTCTCCTGCTGCTCTAGGGAGGATCTCTTTCGCCGCTTGACCTGCCTATTGGCCAGAGTTTCTAAAATCCGACTATCGTGGACTTTGGTGGTCTTGGACGGCGGACGGCGGTCCTGCTGCGACTGGTGATGGGAGCTCCTGCCCGAGGACGAGTACTTCTTCTTCCGGGCGAGTTGATCGTAGGAGCTCTGTGCCGATAGAACGGTCATAAAGCTGGTGTTGCTCGGCCTCACCTCGGGACTCTTACGTCGGATTGTCATCTGCGAGGTCACACTGCTGGCCGAGTTATAGAAGGGATCCTCGGGATCTGCTTCGCTCTCCATCTCCGTCTCGGCACCGGAGTGCTTCCTCCTGCCCTCGACAAACTGATCGTGCTTCTGCTGCATTTCGTTCAGCTCGTAGTTGATCTTCATGTACTTCTCCTCCAGCTCCTTGGTGGTGTCGTTGTACTCCTTGAGCTCCTGCTTGTACTTGCACAGCTCCTCTTTGAGTTTACTGCCAATGGCCTCGGAGTTGGCCTCCTCCTGATAGGACTCTCCATCGCTCAGATCTAGATCCCGATTCCGATCCCTATCCCGCTCCTTCTTGCCAGTCTTCGATGGCAACTGCAAGACACTGGGTGTGCTGTGCTCCATGAAGGTAATGTCGCTGTTGGTGGGACTGATATCATCCTCCTGGATGCTCGAGCTCCTCCTGGCGAGACTGACATAGCTGGACTTCTGGTCAAGCGGCTCCTTTTCGGGGACCATTGCCGGGTGGTCTGTGGCCTGTGGCTGCTCCTTCGAACGAAACCCCAGTGTGCGTTGTTTATTGGCTATTGGCGACCTTGGCATATACAAAAATTTGGCTTATTGTGTATGTATTGCACTTGGTGAATTTTTTGCGTTGTTTTCTGACCAACAGAGAATTTTTGTATGACGTGAAGCATTTATTTACCAAAAAAAAAGAGAAATATTCCTATGACTACGAAAATAATTAGTTTGGAATCTTGGTTAACGCCTACTGGGGCGGAAGGGCGAAATTCGGAATTCTTGGAAAGCAAATTATATACGGGTTAGGGCCCCGATTTCTTGGGCTAAGAGTGCCGCAGACTATATAGACAATAATAGCCTGCTGATAATAACCCTATTGACATAATTAAAGTGCTCAATATTGAAAATATTGTATTTAAAAAACCCGCCTAAATCGAAGCGTCTGATGATAAGAATAAACAAATTAATATATTTATATATTAAAAAGGTTAATTTATAATTTCTTGATTAAATAATAAAATAATAAACATTTTACTAAGAAAAATTAAATACTCAAAAGTATAAATAGATAAAAATAAGCACTCTTTGCATAACATACGCCCTCATCTTCAGTAAATAAATAAATATATAAGTTAAAATTATTATTTGTATTCTTTGGAAAGCTATAAATTAAGCAACTTTTTATTAAGTAATATTTAGTACTCAAAATTATAGAATTAATTAACAAAAAGTATGTTCTTTATGTTACATGTTGTTTATGTATATTTTATAGGGTCGTTGGAGAAGTTTACTTCTGGGGAGCCCAGGATTCTCAAATGCAAATAACTAAAATACAAACAAAAGGTACTTTGTAACCTTGACCAGATTTATCCCTTGGGCCTTACCTATCCGTATCTCCCCCCAAAAATCCCAGCAGGCTATCCCAAACCGCTCTCAACTGTCGTCCAGCAGAAAACATCCCAAAGTCTCGGTCTCATTCAGTCTAATTTTATTCGTAACATAAAGATCAACTTATTTTCGGAACTTTTTTTCACCAGAATAGGTAAAGAAAAAAAAAAAAAAAAATTAAAAACACAAAATCGGTAGTAAATTTTGGACAAAATAATATAAAAATTCTCCCTGTAAATTGAGATAGTTGTTCCTTTTTCTTTAACTAAACGAAATCAAATAAATCGCAATGGGGGATAACACGGAATACACGGAAGAGGGCGGCGACTATGATGATGATGAGGAGAGGAACTACATGGGTGAGCAGGATATGATTGAGGAGGCCCAGGAGAAGGATCTGTTCTCCATGCTGGGCGAATCCTCTGACGATCCCGAGCAGAAGCGCATGTACCTGGAGTATCTGGCGCTGATCAAGGAGATCGACTGCCAGAACAAGATTATCCAGGACATCAAGAGCAACATCATGGACATGTGCGCCAAGCCCTGCAAGACGCGGAACGAGCTGCGCGAGATCAAGCGCCTGAGGATCTGCATGGAGCAGGAGAACATCAAGCTGCACGTCATGATGAACCGGGCCATCGAGCTGCAGAACTTTGGCTCGCATCGCCACTACAGGGAGCTGCCCATGACCACCACCGTGGACGAGGACAAACTCTCGCCGTACATGTGCGGCATTGGGGTCGGTCCTCCGGATGGCAGTGGCAGCGGTGAACCCTGCGTCGAGGACAACAGCTCCGAATCCTGCGGCGGTGGTCAGCGGGACGATGCCGGACAGGACGATAAGCTGATCTGTGCCCTGCAGAAGGCCATGCAGAAGATGAAGGGCGCCTGTCCGGAGGACAAGAAGATGATCGATGAGATTGCGGCCGCCATCATGAGCTGCAAGAAGCCGCAGCCTGTCTGCAGTCCTCGGCCATGTCCTCCCAAGCCCTGCCCTCCGGAGAGCAGTAACAGCAGCAGCGATGCTCCTCCACCCTGCCCGCCGTGTGCCCAGCAGCGTCGCAAGTCCCGGCCTTGCCCGGGGGCCTCCGGCAAAAGTGAGTCCATGGAGAAGCTGAAGCGTCGCATACAGAGCATGCAGAGCTCTGTGAAGAAGCTGCTCCAGGAGGTGGGGAATCGCGAGGAGAGTCCCTGCATGGACGATGACGACGATGACGACGAGTACGAGCAGGTGGATCCATGCGCGGGGCCCGCTCCGCGGTCGCCGTGTCCCGAGGATCCCGATCCAATGGTCATATGCGGCGGCAAGCGAAACACCAAGGCCGACAAGTACGAGAAGATGAAGGAGAACTACACCAGGCTGCTCACCGAGTTCCAGCGCAAGGACTGCCAGATGAAGGAGCTCCAGAAGAGGTGCGTTGTGTGTAAGCTTTCATTGGTAACATTGGTGACTTATAAGCTATTTCCTCCAGGATGAAGGGCATCTGTGGTGGTCCCGGCGCCGGCGCCAAAGGTGGCGATGCCGATGCCGATGCCGCCGAACTCAACCTGCTCCGAGCCCGTGTCAACGAACTGAAGGAGGAGCAGGTGGAGTTCAAGTGCATCATGAAGGAGCAATCGCAGCAGCTGGAGGATTACCGCAACAAGTACCTTCTCGCCCAGCAGAAGGTCGAGGAGCAGTGCGTCTCCCTGGAGAAACTGAATATGAACAATAAGCGCATCGAGCAGCAGATCAACACGGAGGTCAAGGAGATTCGTGCCAAGTTCCAGGAGAAGCTCAACGAGCTCCTGCACTTCCCCAAGCTCCTCGAAAACGAGCAGCTGAAGCTGGCACAGGTGTGCAAGGACAAGGACGAACTGCAGACCAAGCTGGTGGTGGTGTGCAAGGAACTGAAGGCTTGCAAGACCCAGCTGGAGCAGCCCAGCATCGATGTGAGGCCCCAGTTGGCCCAGTGTCAAATGGAGCTGGGTCAGGCCCGCAACGAGCTGGAGGAGCTCCTCCGGCAGCGGGATCTCTTCTGCGAGCAGCTGAAGTCCACCCAGGATGATCTGGACACAATGCGCACAGAGTCCGCCAAGATTATTGCTGGCACCAAGGAACGCGCCGAGCTAATCAAGGCCGGGCAGCAGCAACAGATCAATCGCCTGGAGAAGGAGCTGGCCCAGTGCCGAGCCACGGCTTCGCTGTCTGTGAACGATCGCGAGGCTGTGATCCGGGAGATGCAGGGACAATTGAACACCTTGTCCTACAGCTTCGATGCGGCCCAGAAACAGATCAAGACCTTGCGCAATCACATCGCCTATGTGTCCAACGAGAACTGTTTCCCCGTCAAGTGCTAGGAGGGGGGATCCTTGCAATGCCCCCCCCCTTTAAGTTCATACAAAATTTGTTTGTCCCGCGAAATCTCAGTAAAAGAGCTAATAGGAACGTGGTGCTAGTTGTGAGCAGGAAATTCCTTGGAACAAAGGCAGCCACTTAGCGGAGATCTTTCCTTATCAACCATTACTTTGTTTAAAATCTAGTTGTAAGTAAATAACAATCGAACGTATTTGTTTTTTGCGCTCCATAGGAAGCAAATATATAGATATTGCTTTACTTTTCTGGCAAATTTGAGAGGAACAAACTACAAGTGGTCGTTTTTTGTTACGGAGGAGCGCATGGCACACTATAAATAGGATCTCTCTCTACAGCGATTTAACAGCCAGTCTCTTCATTTTGGGCGCATTCTTTTTGGCCTGACGCTTCTGCTCTTTGAGCTCCCAGCGACGCTGCTTCTCCGGATCCTCGTCTGCCAGAATACGCTCCTTCTCCTGCTTGCGCTTATCCTCGCGACGCTGGGCAGCGGCCTCCGCACGGGCGGCATGGGTGCTCTTCAAGAACTCCTCCTCGACGCGAGCACGATTCTTATCGGATTTCGCTTTGCCCTGCAAATATTTTTGTTGAATAAGATTCAAGGATAATAATGGATTTAATGACGGAAATTACCTCCTTGGACATGCGATAAGTCTTCAGACGTTCCATCAAGTAAAAGATCAACAATAACAACGGTTTAATGGTCTCCATTTCGGCATGTTTGGGCAGATTGAAGCCGGCCAGGAGCACCGCCTTCGTCTCCGGCTGTTTGAGCGTGCTCGAGCTCTCCTCCTGCTGGATGGGTCCACTGAACTGGTCCGAGATGTGCAGGTAATCGATATAGCTTTGGTACTTGTTAAGTGCAGTGATAACGCGTGATTCTAAAATGGCCGAGGTGGCCTCGGGGACCTCGGAGAGGACGCCAAAGCCACTGGGGACATTGTAACGATCCTCGGGCTTTCCGACTAGACTACAGAATTTGCTCTGAAAGAGGAGACAATTAGATAGTTGATAGAAGTAAGTAAATAAGAATATAATTACCAAGTCTGTGTATTCCTTGAACACCTTCGTTATGGTCTTCTTGCTTCCCACTGCAAATACGAATGCATCCATTACGCCGCGCGTTAGTTCAATTTTGATATGAGCCTGATCCAACTGCGGTCGCATCAGTCCCGCCACCAAGGACACCAGATCCTGTCGCTTGATCATCTTCAACTCGACCAGCATGCCCTCGCAGCAAGTCCGGCCCGAGCACCACAGCGTATAGAGACTCTCGCTCTCCTTGATCAATCCCGGATTCTCGTTCTCCGCCTTGCCATCATCGCCGACCAAAGCAAAGTTCTCGTCCAGGAGGGCCCTGTGGGTGCTGAACCAAAGCTGGGCCAAGCGAGCGTTCTTGGTCTTTCCCGCAAAGAAGTTGGCGAAGTAGGCCAAGAGTCCGGCCACCATTAGCATCTCCATCCAGTAGGAGTCCCAGTGGGTGCGGAAATGCAGCGGGATGTTGGGGATGTTGAGTTTGGGCTCAGTCTTCTGATCTATGGGGGGATCCTTGGCGTCGCCGCCGTCATAGCCCTCGAACTCTTCCTCGTCCTGGAATAATAAAAACATTATTCAGGCATTTTCTTAAAAATATTGTAATTAAGATTTGATCTTTGAACTTGTTTACCAACAAACCTTTGACCTTAGAAAAATTATTTGTATTAATATATTAAAATATATAAATAAACTCTATTTAAAATATTTGTTACAAAAAAAGTTCTTCAAGTTTTGATGACAAAATTCTACGCACAGACCAACCATTTTAACTCCAACCCTTATCTTAGTTACATAATAATGACAATCTTTCTTACAGACCCACAAAAACCCTGAAGTTATAAAAGTTAATCTAAACTTCACTAGGTATTTGTACTACATTTAGCTTTTCCCTCGTTTTTCCTTTGCAAGGTGAAAGTATTGCAACCTTCTGTTCACATTCTCATGCATAATTAATGACCATTAATAAATATTAATTAAGTATCCAATGGAACCTCTTAAGACCTGAAACCCATAAGGCGGCTCTCCCTCTATAAATGAAGCATAAACCCCAAGTACCCATCACCTGCTAAACTTCCCACCCCCCAAACCCCACCTCAGGTGACCCCCCCTCGCTCACCTGGAAGTGCTCAAACTCGTCGTCATCCTCCACTAGGCCATCCTCCTCCTCGTCGCTCTCCGCCGTTGCCTTGGCTGGCTTACGTGGCTCTTGTGGACCCTTCTCCCGGGACTCTTCGTGGCTGGCGCCAGCACCTACGCCGCCGCCCGATTCGGCACTCTTGGACGCCGGCTGCTCCGTGTAAAAGCTGCCATCGAATTCATCATCGAATTCGGCAAAATCATCGTTGGAATCTTCCTCGAAATCGTTCTCGGATCTGGTGCTGGCGAAGCACAGGAGCGCCAGTAGCAGGAAGGCGAATACTGGTCGCATCTTGGTCAGTGCGCGGGGGCTCTTAACTTAAGTTATAATTTAGCTAAATTTTGTCCTAAAGGTTACTCGCACTAATTAATGAAAAAAAATCTAGGTTAAATTATAAACAGGGTGACCGTAGCTCTATCGATCCGAAATACCATACGGCTGAGAAAAGTAAACAGAGTGAAGTTTGAGGTAGTCGGACAGCTAATACCCTGTACTTGTTGAAAACATTACACTTTTTGATTACGTGAATCATTTACTTCATAAAACTATCTTAAATAAAATGGTTTTAATAAGTTAAACAATTTTAATAGAAAATGAATATATTTATCTATATAAAAAATAATATATAGTCGGAAAATAAATTTTATATTTATATATTGGATATGTTTACTGTAGCCATTGACTAAAAATAGTATATGTTAATGACTACTTAAAGACTGAGGAAAAATAAATTAAGTTAATTAAAAAAATACTTTGCTTGGGAATTCTACAAAATTTGTTCACTAGGAGTGCACCTGGGTTTCATAGCTTTTAAAACATAATTTTAAAACTTTAGGATTTTAGTGTTAATTTTAATACAAAATAGAATTAATATATTCGACTCAACAACTTTTATAAATACATTCCAAGGCTCTTGGTTAACTCCAAAATATATTTATTTTGTTAGTTTAACAAAAATTATTTTTAAAATTTTTTAAACAAAAAACTGTTGCAAAATTTATTTCGTATATTTATCTTCAAGTAAAACTAACTTAACATAATTAATACATCAAATAATTAATTTATTTTTTTATAATATAACAGAATATAACAGAACATACACAAAGGTCACTCTGCAACTATCGTTTCAACGCGAGCTGCCCAAATTATCTGTTCTAGCCACGGCCACACTGGCAGAGGTAAACACGTTGCACTGCAGATTTAATTTTTGTAAGTGCTGCGAACTGAATAAAACAATTGTTTTAAACAATTGCACGGTCCCTCAACGCATTAACTATGGTGAGTACTTGTCGGAGGAACGAATCCCGGCGAGATGGATGACTCATCGGAAGTGCCACGAACACATGCCGGCGGCTGATGCAACGTTCCTCTGCATTTCCCAAGCTGGAAGCTCCAAATATACTAATTTACTTACATTTTCGATTCGAAACAGGCCACAACCGAGCGAAAGGGCACCTTTAAGGTGGAGTACCTCCAGAAGATCGAGCGTGAGGTGCAGGAGCGATGGGAGAAGGAGCGTGTCCACGAGTCGGATGCCCCAACGGCTCCCAAGAAACGGCAATCGGAGAAGTTCTTCGTCACCTTCCCGTTCCCCTATATGAATGGCAGGCTCCACTTGGGCCACACCTTCTCGCTGTCCAAGGCTGAGTACTCGGTGCGGTATCATCGCCTGAAGGGACGCCGCGTCCTGTGGCCCTTTGGCTTCCATTGCACCGGAATGCCCATTAAAGCCTGCGCCGACAAGCTGACCCGCGAACTGGAGCAGTTCGGGTATCCGCCAAAGTTCCCAGAGATCGCAGATGAGGCTCCCGCTGTCGTGGAAACCAAGTCGGAGGTGCCCAAGGACAAGTCCAAGGGCAAGAAGAGCAAAGCGGTGGCCAAAACAGGCGCAGCCAAATACCAATGGCAGATCATGCAGAGTCTGGGGCTCAAGGATGAGGAGATCAAGGATTTCGCCAATGCCGAGCACTGGCTGAACTACTTCCCACCGCTGGCGGTGCAGGATCTCAAGCGGATTGGCGTGCACGTCGATTGGCGACGCACGTTCATCACCACAGATGCCAATCCCTACTTTGATTCATTTGTCCGCTGGCAGTTTAATCACCTGAAGGAGCGCGGCAAGATTATGTACGGCAAGAGGTATACCATTTATTCGCCAAAGGATGGACAGCCCTGCATGGACCACGATCGCAGCACGGGCGAAGGTGTGGGTCCCCAGGAGTATACGCTTATCAAGATGAAGGTTCTGGAGAAGCCCAAGGCTTTGAGCGCCATCAAGCAACCCATCTATTTGGTGGCCGCCACTCTGCGGCCGGAGACCATGTACGGGCAGACCAACTGCTGGCTCCACCCTGACATCAAGTACATTGCCTGGCAGACGACCAGAAATAACGAAGTTTGGATCAGCACGCGACGTGCAGCCCGTAACATGGCTTACCAGGGATTCACCGCCGAAGAGGGAAACATCCAGGTTGTGGCTGAAGTCACGGGCCAGGATCTGTTGGGTACGTCCCTGTCAGCCCCTTTGACGCCACACAAAACCATTTACACCCTGCCCATGCTGAGCATTAAGGAGGACAAGGGAACGGGTGTGGTGACTTCGGTGCCCTCTGATTCGCCCGATGACTACGCCGCTCTGGTGGATCTGCAGAAGAAGGAGGCCTTCCGCCAGAAGTACGGACTGAAGGATGAGATGGTGCTGCCATTCGAGCCCATACCCATTATCGATGTGCCCACGCTGGGTAAGCTGAGTGCGGTGCATGCCTATGAGACCCTGAAGATACAATCGCAGAACGACAAAGAGAAGCTGGCGGAGGCCAAGGAGCTGTGCTACCTGAAGAGTAAGTTTAGGGTTTAGAGAAGGTTTTTTGATGATTTCTAATAGTTCTTTCCTCTCAAAGGTTTCTATGACGGCGTCATGCTGGTGGGAGATTTCGTCGGCCGCAAGATTCAGGATGTGAAGAAGGATCTTCAAAAGAAGCTAGTCGATGCCAACGAGGCCGACATCTACTATGAACCTGAGAAGACCATCATGTCGCGTTCCGCCGATGAGTGCGTCGTAGCGCTGTGCAACCAATGGTACCTCAACTATGGCGAACCCGTGTGGCAAGCCCAGGCTACCAAGATTCTCAGTGATATGGAAACCTTCCACGAGGAGGCACGCAATAACTTTGAGGCCATCCTCAACTGGCTGCACGAGTATGCCTGCTCTCGAACCTATGGCCTGGGCACCAAACTCCCCTGGGATGATCAATGGTTGATCGAATCTCTGTCCGATTCCACCATATACATGGCGTTCTATACGGTGGTGCATCTCCTGCAGGGGGCACCTTCCGCGGCGAGAAGCCAGGACCATTTGGCATTAAGCCCTCGGACATGACGGCAGAAATCTGGGATTATATCTTCTTTAAGGAAACTCCTCTGCCCAAGAAGACGGCCATCAAGGCGGAATTTCTGGCAGTGTTGCGCCGCGAGTTTGAGTACTGGTATCCCATGGATCTGCGAGTTTCCGGCAAGGATCTCATCCAGAATCACTTGACCTTCTGCCTGTACAATCACGCTGCCATTTGGCCGAACGATGAGACCAAGTGGCCCAAGGGCATGCGCGTGAATGGCCATCTGTTGCTCAATTCCTCCAAGATGTCCAAGTCGGATGGTAACTTCCTGACCCTAACCGAAGCTGTGGACAAATTCTCCGCGGATGGCATGAGGCTCTGCCTGGCGGACGCGGGCGACAGTGTGGAAGATGCTAATTTCGTGGAGAGCACCGCGGATGCTGGTATCCTGCGGCTGTACACCTTCATCGAGTGGGTGAAGGAGATGCTGGAGGCGAGGAGTAGCCTGAGGAAGGGTGCAGAGAAGACCTTCAACGATAAGGTCTTTCTCAGTGAAATCAATTTGAAAACCCAGCAGACGGATGAGAATTACCGCAAGATGTTGTTCAAGGAGGCCCTGAGGAGCGGCTTCTACGAGCTCCAGCTGGCCAGGGATAAGTACCGGGAACTGTGCGGCTCTCAGGGTATGCACGAGGATCTGGTGCTGGAGTTCATCCGTCGCCAGGCTTTGCTTGTCTCGCCCATTTGTCCACATGTGGCGGATCATGTCTGGGGCTTGTTGGGCAACAAAGAGTCCATTGTTCACGCTCGTTGGCCCGAGGTGGGTGACATCAATGAGGTGGACATAATGTGCTCGGAATACCTCATGGAAGCCGCTCACTCCTTCCGCCTGAACCTGAAGAACTTGCAGCAACTGAAGGGCAAGGCCAAGACTGTGGATCAGGCGGCGGCGGCGGGAAAACCAAATCGTGGCCTAATCTGGGTGGCCAAGACCTATCCTCCGTGGCAGTGCTGTGTCCTGGACACCATGAGGGAGTTGTTTAACAAAACCCAATCTCTGCCGGACAACAAAGTCATTGCTGCCACGCTGCAACAGAAAGCGGAGCTAAAGAAGTTCATGAAGCGGGTCATGCCCTTCGCGCAGATGATACGTGAAAAGGTGGAGTCCGGCAAGGGTGTGGCTGCCCTGGCTGTGAATCTGGAGTTTGATGAGCGTCAGGTGCTCATCAGCAATGTGGATTACCTCAAGAACACACTGGATGTAAGTTTGAGTTGATATTTATACAATATTCTCACCTAAAATAATCCTTCCCCTCAGCTCGATGTCCTCGAAATCAAATACACGGATGATCCTTCGGCCCCCGAGAAAACCCGTGAGGAAGTACGCCCCGGCTCGCCTTTCATCAACTTCACCGTGGCTCCAAATGTCAGTGTGGAGCTCACGAATCCCATTGAACGTTCCTCCCTGTTCCAAGTCAACACTGTCATCTCCGAGGGCGATACGGTCAAGTCGCTGCGCGAAAAGCTGTCCAAGATCATTGGCCTGAAGACGGATGCGGCGGCTAACCTGAAGATTTGGCGTTACGATGATCCTCTCTTGGGTCCCCGGAAGATACCCAACTTTGAGGATTACAAGACGGGCAAGAGTGTACTGGGCGAGGGTAACTTTATCCTGGACGTGGACAGCAAGAAAGTGAGCCTGGAGCAGGGCGGCAAGCTGACAGAAGTGGGCAGGAATCTTATCTATGTTGTGGACTAAGAAGGAAGAGCATCACCGGGTTCGTGAGTGAACTTAAAAACTTGTAAACACACAAAATCGTTGGCTATTAAAATAAAGAAAATATGATTTTTTGTAACAACGAAATTATTTACCAAAAGTAAAGGTTGAACTTGTACTTAGAGGCAGCTTCTTTCAAATGAATACAATTTATTTTAGCCTTGTAATTAACCCCAATTGACAAGGTTAAACCTGAAACAAACCCATAAATAGAATTTTCTTTCAAAGTCTTTACTGTGTCAAGAACCAGATAAGCTTCACAGCGGGTCACCGCCCTAACCCACTGAGAGACTATCGCTAATCCAAGAAAGAAAGCCTATAAAAAGGTCTTTCTTGGCTTTAAGCCTCATAGTATACACCATGTTGGGTCTTCGACTGTTTCTATTGCTGCAGTGCAGCCTTTTCGTCTTTGGCGGCGTTTGCTTGATCCCTCAGCCCATTATGCGGCAGCGCTCTCTAAAGGACACATTAGAGAAGAAGTGGATATATTCACCGCGCCTGGATGGTCGCATAGTGGGAGGACATCGCATTAATATCACCGATGCACCACACCAGGTTTCTCTGCAGACTTCAAGTCACATTTGTGGAGGTTCCATAATATCCGAGGAGTGGATTTTGACGGCGGCTCACTGTACTTAGTACGTTGAAGGATAACGCTTTTAATTTGCTGTTTAAAATATTTTATTGCTCTCACTTTTAGTGGGAAAACAGCAGACCGCTTGAAGATCCGATTGGGCACCTCGGAGTTTGCTCGCAGTGGCCAACTGCTGCGTGTCCAGAAGATCGTCCAGCATGCCCAGTTCAACTTCACCAATGTGGATTACGATTTCTCTCTGCTCCAGCTGGCGCATCCCATCAAGTTCGATGAGACTAAGAAGGCCATCAAGCTGCCGGAAGCCCAAATGAAGTTCATGGATGGAGAGACTTGCTTTGTGAGCGGTTGGGGTAACACGCAGAACCTTCTGGAGTCCCGAGAATGGCTGCGACAGGTGGAAGTGCCTCTGGTCAACCAGGACTTGTGCAGTGAGAAGTACAAGCAGTATGGCGGCGTCACGGAGCGTATGATCTGTGCTGGCTTTCTGGAGGGCGGCAAGGATGCCTGCCAGGGGGATTCGGGTGGCCCGATGGTGAGTGAATCCGGTGAACTGGTGGGCGTGGTCAGTTGGGGTTACGGCTGTGCCAAGCCCGACTATCCGGGTGTGTACTCGCGGGTGAGTTTCGCCCGCGACTGGATCAAAGAGCACAGTGGGGTGTGAGAACTCTTTCAATGGAATTTAATAAAGGAATGAATGAACCCAGAGAAGAACTTGATTTTGAAATTAATTAATATATTTTTATATTTATAACTGATTTTTGTAAATGTGGAATTTAAATATTAATTAATTTTCCAGTAGCTTAAACTCAGCACCCATCAACAATCGACGTCCTGGTGCCCAATTTCCTTGGAAATTCCGCTGTGAACCATTTCATAATGTGCTATTTTCCCAGAATGATTCGCACACACGTTGCCAGCACGCAGCCAACTTGGCAGACACGCGACTTCCTGCCTCTCGCACACTCTGCCGGCGCATGTCGCGTTGCTCGAACTGAGCTCCTAGTTGGCCACGTTAAGGGGCTGGCGACATGGCCGCACGGGTTCTGGGACTTGCTTGACTGGGCTTTGCCTCCAGAGATTGCATCTCAATAGTTTTCCCATTTTAGTTAGGCCCATTGTGAATGGGCTTATCGGACTGAGAGAGTTCATGTGTTACATGCGGCGTATACGCAATTATTTGCATTACGTATACGTCGGGGCCAGGGTTACTTTGTGTCCGCACCAGCATGAACAATTTAAAATGCAATCAGCTTACTTTCTTGCCCTCCGGATTCACCTCCTCTCCTTTATTGTTTGTGTGTTTACTTAGTGATAAATTAGCTGTGAAAAATTAACATTACATGTTGCACAATCTGGATGTTTTTGTACTTGCACAGCCTTGATCGCACAACTAACGTTTCCTAATCATGGGAAACCTTCCGTTGATCAGTTCAAGTGGATTTAATAATAGTAGTTGATATTTCTGAGAGATGTCAAATAAATAATTGAGGGGTTAACTATGTTATGATATAAGGTATTATTTAACGTATTCTTCAAAGAATTAAGGTTTTGAGAAATGGCAATGAGAGAGTACAGAGAAAATAAGCGAGTTCTAAAAGTATATAAGACTATTTTAGTTAATAGTTATTAATATTAGTTTCAATTAAAATTAAATTAAAATAAAATTTGACTCAAAAAGATTGATCAAAAGTGAATTACAAATGTTATATAAATATTTTAAATTAATTTATAAATACAATTATTTTCAGTGCATAAAACTCCTTACTAATTTTCACCGATTACTAAGATAAAAATATTGTTTCACTTGCTTATGAAATCCCTAATTTCCTGCCAATGAACCTACACCTTACCTACATTAATTATATATTTTATATATAGCTTTTTTCGTTCTCGAAACGTGATAGCCTGACTCTCAGGGGAAATAAACCCACAACTACAGCCATGTTGAGTAACACATTCTGGTCAAAATGCACTTTATGGCGTTTATGTGAGACTCCTCCGGTAACCAGACACTCTCTCGGACCTGGCACAACGCCTCTGGCCCGCGGTATAAGTGCGCCCCCAGACCACCGGATTCATTTTGTTTCCAGTTGATTTGCAGCCGCGATTCGGTGACGACGTGCCTGGGGCTCGACCAGCGAAAGAGGTTTACATATATATAAAAATACTAGACTAAATATGTAATGTGTCGCTCAATGCGTATACGCCGCGTGTGCCCATTGCCAACTGTTGATTCCCTTCGGTTCGCTTACCCACAAGGATTAGGCAACGGATCGGAAACAACAACAACTGAAAGCGTCATCATCATCTGCGGCAGTCACTGACGAGCAAAAGTCACCCTGACGAAGCCTACGAACGAATCGATTCTGTGGCAAGAATTTGTGCTTTTTTTTAGCTAGAAAGAAACGCTTAAGGTTGCACTGAGAGAAATCAATAAGCTTAATTGGAAATTTAATTTTTTATTATATATATAATATAAATATTAAATAAAACAAAAAATAATTTTTTAGACATGTCTAGATATTGTTATGAAAATTTGTTAGTTTATTTTTGATGAATTTAAAAGCAAAATTTATTTAATCTTTAATTATTTTTATATAAACAAAAAATCCATACTTGTTAGGAATAAGTAATTTAAACATTTTGTACTTGATTTAAAAAATATATATACTTTGAGATTTAACCAGCAAATAAGTATCACGAGTAAAAAATGTATATTTTATGTATTTGGACTTTTCCAAATATAAGTTATAAAAATGCTTTAAAAAAGGTTTTTCCAATTAAAGACATTTTATTTTTTTTATTTTCATAAAATCGGTTATTTGAGGAAGTACATCATTATAATATGCTAGTTTAATTGTTAATTTAAAATATTGAATAGTTATTACAAACATGCAAAAGAATTATCTTAGTTATATATTTCTTTGAAAATCAAAATAAGTAAAAGTTACTTATCTCATTCATAAATTCCTTATCAATTGAATTATTTAAAATCCTTAATTTCAACCCTTTCGGTTAGCTATACATTATTTTTCCCAGTGCCACCTTATAGCCCCGACTGACTGTTGCCGTTTGTTTCCCAGAGTGTTCTCCGTGTTTTCCTCCGCTGGTTATTCATGGTTATCGAACACTCGCTGGCCGGCGGGCGAAATAAACGTGCGGCACGTTGCCGCTACACGTGAGGGTTTCGCGAGCGGCGAGCGAGCGAGAGTCCGCTCTCACGAACACACAAAGCGAGCACTTGTGGCATCTCACGTTGCCCTCTGTGTGTGCTTGTGTGTGGGTGTCTTTTCTCGCAGTGTGTGCTCGTATCTGTGCGATGCATTTGTATCTGACTTGGGTTATCGTGGCAGAACCCAGCTCGCATTCAGCATTGTGCGTTCCCAGCAAGCGGTTCGTTGAGCGGATTAAAAATAAATTCAACTCTCAACTGAATAACTCTCTTATAAATAACACTCAAACTTGAGAGAATAAATAAAGTAAATTGGTAAATAAAATTCTAATTAAAGTCACTGCTCTGTGGAAATATTTAGAAAAGAATTTTAATAGAATTGAGTGCTGCCGAGCTATGGAAAAATTGCTATAAATTGCAGTTTCGAGAGTGTCATTTTTGTGAATCATTGCTTTGAGTTCTCTCAGTAACTTTGAAACATTAAAAAGTGCAACTAATTGTTATTGTTGTTTTGGCATTTTACATAGCTCAGATTTACTAGAAAGATAATACAAATGGAATGACAATAAATCCAGCAAAAACAAATAAATACAAAATAAGTAATTAATATGAATAAATACAAAACAAAAGTAATTGAAGAAGATAGCAAAGGAAAAAGTGCTGTGATAATAAAAAATATTATAAAGTGAAATGTATTATTTAGAATTTATTGTAAAGTGGAATATTATTTTATGAGTCATTATATACATATATAATTATTTTCAAATTAATTACAGATATAAATTCAACAAAAACATATTTCTAAAGTGGAAAACTAGTGATTAAAACTAGTAAAGAAACCCAAAAAGTGCTTAAAGAAGAGTATATAAAAACACTGTGTCAGCAATTACCTGAAATTGTAGACTAAAGTTTTAATATAAACTTTAAATAAACATCACAGTGTAGCGATCAGTGGAGTGCAAAAAAAATAAAACACAACTAGGTGAGATAAAAATCCCAGAGAATATTTATTCTCTCTCTAAAAACACGACCTAGCACAGTTTGAATTTTCTTAGCCCCTTTTAAGCTCAAAAACTTATTCTGAGCTTTAAAAAGCTAAATAAGCTTTTAACTAGGCGCTTTAATTTAAATATTTTGCTTCAAAAAACCAACAACTTTATAATTAAATCTTTAACTTTAAATTAAATTTCAAAGGGATTCCCCTACATTTTGTAGCTGTCAGTCAATCTCGAACAACTCTTATGTAAATTGCAGTCACTGAACTGTACAGAAAAGAGGCTTGGCCTTCGAGGAATGTCCTGTCAATTGCAGGATGATATATCAAAATCATAGATAATTCAGGAAACTCCCCCTAAGTCCTTCTGCTAACGACAGGTCACAGATGTTGATCGACCAGTTTACATGGCCCTCCCCAGGCACAGATTTAAATATTGGCATTGCAAATTACTCGCACATTTTTTGTTCTTAAATATTTATTATATGAAAAAATCTATCTTCGCTTTCCGTTTCGTATGCTAATTTTTTTTTTGTATTGTAGAATTGCCTCAATGAATTTTCCCTTTTTTGCGAAAGAATGAAAAACCTTCTCGCCCGCCAACTCGACTAAATTTTCAATGCGCATATCATTTTGTAGTGTTCTCAGCTTTGTGTTTTTATGTAAGTTTTGTTCTGTCTTTGATTTCATAACCAAGTCAGCGGAAATGGTATTGAGGTTGCCACAAAGGATCTATATAAATGGATTTGATGGATGAACTGTGATTATGCTAGAGTGAGGGATTATTTGAATTAAATTTATTAATTTTCAGAATCTTATTTGTGCATAAAAATATTTATTGTGCTTTAGTTTATGAAGAAAATTAAGATATTACTTGTTTTTTAGGTGTTCAATTTGATTATTTTGATATAATCTTATAGTTCATGATTCACAATAGGATAAGCGTAATTCCAATTTAATATTTTATAATTGTGGTATTTTTTCTAATTTCACCTCAATAATAATAATTAAAATAAATTTTAACTATCCTAAATATTTTTTGAAAATATTTATAGCTTCCTAGTATTTATTTTGACCCACTTTCCGATCCATTTTCTAATCAAAAACTTTCCGTTGCCATTTATTTTTCCTCCTCCATTAAACGTGCTCGCCCAAAAGCTGGCTACACACTTTGTGCCATGCCAGCTTAAGGCTTTTGTTGACAAAAATATAAACTGCAAAAGCAACCTGTTGAATTTGCCGGTGGAATCGTTTCAAAGTCAGCAAAGTGGAAGGAAGGCAGGAAGCCACACAAAGGCCCAGGACCTTCTGCGGCGCCATTCAGCCATCTCCATGAAGGCGCTATAAATATCGCAGCAGGGGGTCGGTTCTTGGCATATATATTGTTTGTTTCTGCGAGTATAGGGATATTATTCGAGAAAATGTTATTGTTACTGCTACACAGTAACTCAATTATTGGGCTAAACTTGTTGATTTTTCTTAGCGATGTATGTAAATCGAGATAAAAATCCGGTAGAGAAAAATATCAAACTTAGTATAACATTCAAAATATTGTACATATTTTTTTAATTTAATTTTAAAGCATTGAAATCTATTAAATTTAATTTAATTTTTATTTTATTGAAAACTTTCCGTTAAATATTTTTATTTATTATTTATATTTTTGTTTATTGTTAGTCTTTTTATGATTATATTTCTCCGATATATAAAGCAGTATATTGATTGAAGGCACATAAATCGAAAAAATCTATCGACAAGTATTAGATGTAGTATCAATATATCGACATTTTTTGCTATCCCTGTCTCTACTCAGATTATCTGACATTTTGTTGTTATAATTTTTATGTGTTCCTAATAAATATCAAGGTATTTCTTACTGCTTTTATATGCTTTTGTTTTAATAATTAAATAACTTTTTTTATTAATTTATTATTTTATTTATTTAATGATTCTTTAGATATTTTTACCTTAATAAATGCTGTTACTATCAGATTAGGCTAATATTGTTTCTGTTCTTTTAAATGATCCTGTTACTAAAATTCCTCCCGTTTTTGTTTATATTTTCCCTCCTCTTTTCCATTTTCTTACTATTGCTTTTCCTGTTGTTGATGCAGCAATTGTTGCTGCTGCCAGTGCCAGTTCCTTTGTCCTCCAACTGCGCTGTTTACACAATCAGTCGCCGGGTTTGTGTGTCTGCCAAGTCAGTCACATGCGCCAGGCGGGTGCCGCAGTGGCTCTCGCCCGGTGGAAGCTTCGCTGGTTACGTGATGAAGGCTGGTCTTGGGCTTGGGTTTTCCCCGATTGCTAACCCACATTTTTTTCGCCTGCCCATGAAAACTGTGGCTTCTGGGAATTTCTTATTTTTTTTTCGGGGCTCGTCTTGTAGGCTGACATTTTATTTTTTTGGGGGTGTGTTCCTCTGCCAGGTGGTTGAGATTCTGGAGCTGCGGGTGGTAAATGGGTTGGAGGCACGCTGCCGGGGCACGTGTGTGACTTTAAATGGGAGTTGATTCGGATTCGGCTTTCATCCTGATGCGATGTTGCTGCTGCAAATGCTGCACATTGCACGGACTGCGCCCTTGCGATGGTCACATGCGAAGTGGTGGCCGAGGCTTTGGTTCCGCTTTTGTTTGCGATTGCGTTTATTTTTGGGACGACGTGTGGTGGCTCTTTTTGATTGTATAATTAAACATTTCTGCACTGGACAGCAGTAATTGGGTGAGAGTTATTTTTGGAATAGCCTCAGGGGTGAATTACGGGGAATAAGACCTTTGATTATAGACAAAGGATGAGTGACCTTTTACGTGGCTTTTGTCTAGTTCCATAATTAGTTGCGTCTTGTAATATAAGCAAAGGTGGTTTGTTGTTTCTTTTATATTTAATTGAACTTTACTTTAAGTTTTTATAAATATTTTATTGTCTTGTAGGTAAACCTTTATTTTTAGACTTTTTTTGGTGGTTAAGAACTTGATATAACTCGGTTTTCTATAATCATAATTACTTTTTATTGTTACCTATTTATTATATTAAATGTAATATATATTTTTAAACAATTATTTTTCAGATCCTGCGGTTAATCGTAAAGGAAATCATTTAATGTTTGGCACCAACAATGAGCAGAGTTAGGCAACTCAAGCATCACATCTGGAATAATCAAAACTATAAAGAGTAAAGACCGGTTATGGACTGGTTACTAGCAACGCCGCAGTTGTACAGCGCCTTCTCCTCTTTGGGCTCCCTGGAGGGTGACACCTATGTGGTCAACCCGAATGCGTTGGGTGAGTTAAATATAATTAATATAAAATAATAATATAAAATAAAATAAATAAATCATTAAATTTGAGAGAACCTTTTGATTGCCAAAACCATCACAGAATCTTGTTAGTAAAAGTCACTTAACCATAATGAATTTATAACATAAACTAATGAATAAACTCCCAAATTTATTTATTCCCAATGAAGCCCTATGAATTTTAATGATTAATTATAATTCTTTCAGCGATTCTGGAGGAGATAAACTACAAGCTTACCTATGAGGACCAAACACTACGCACCTTCCGTCGAGCCATTGGCTTCGGGCAGAATGTGAGATCGGATCTGATACCGCTCCTGGAAAATGCCAAGGACGATGCAGTGTTGGAGTCGGTTATCCGCATCCTGGTCAATCTGACAGTCCCCGTAGAGTGCCTGTTTTCCGTGGACGTGATGTACAGGACAGATGTGGGTCGCCACACCATCTTCGAGCTGAACAAGCTGCTGTACACCAGCAAGGAGGCCTTCACCGAGGCCAAGAGCACCAAGAGTGTGGTGGAGTACATGAAGCACATCCTGGAATCAGATCCGAAGCTATCGCCGCACAAATGCGATCAAATAAATAATTGTTTGCTGCTCCTGAGGAATATCCTTCACATCCCGGAGACCCATGCCCACTGTGTGATGCCCATGATGCAGTCCAGTGGTCCGCACGGCATCTCCATGCAGAACACCATCCTGTGGAACCTGTTCATCCAGAGCATTGACAAGTTGCTCCTGTACCTCATGACCTGTCCGCAAAGGGCCTTCTGGGGCGTGACCATGGTGCAATTGATAGCCCTGATCTACAAGGATCAGCATGTGAGCACCTTGCAGAAGCTGCTGAATCTCTGGTTCGAGGCCTCGCTCTCGGAGAGCTCCGAGGACAATGAGAGTAATACGTCGCCACCCAAGCAGGGCAGTGGTGACTCCAGTCCCATGCTGACCTCCGATCCCACCTCGGATTCCTCGGACAATGGCAGCAATGGCCGCGGGATGGGCAACAAGCGCGAGGGCACCGAGGCCACCCTGCAGGAGGTGAGCCGTAAGGGTCAGGAGTATCAGAATGCCATGGCCCGAGTGCCGGCGGACAAGCCCGATGGCTCGGAGGAGGCCAGCGATATAACCAGCGAGCTGCCTGGTTCGCCGGAACAATCACAGCCCGCTGGAGAGTCCATGGACGATGGGGACTATGATGATCAGCACCAGCAGATGCTGACGCGGGATGATGAGGAGGAGGACGACGAGGAGGAAGATGAGGAGGAGCTCGAGGAGGAGAAGTATCTGCAAATGGCACGCGACTCGGAGCCCTTGAACCTGACCCAACAACAACCAAAACAACAACCAGCTGACAATGTCAACAACACTACCACAAACATGGACACCAGCGCCATGAATGAACCCTTCAAGCCGCCGCCACCGCTGCCCGTGAGGGCATCCACCTCGGCCCAGGCTCGGGATCAGATGCATCAGTACAACGAGTCCTCCTACTCGAGTCATGTCTCGGCGGTGAAGCTGGGCCAGAAGTCCCCCCATGCCGGCCAACTGCAGCTGACCAAGGGCAAGTGCTGCCCCCAGAAGCGGGAGTGCCCCTCCTCTCAGTCCGAGCTCTCGGACTGCGGCTATGGCACTCAGGTGGAGAACCAGGAGTCCATATCCACCTCTAGCAACGATGACGATGGCCCCCAGGGCAAGCCCGCCCACCAGAAGCCGCCGTGCAACACAAAGCCAAGGAACAAGCCCAGGACGATTATGTCGCCGCAGGACAAGAAGGAGCTGCGACGCAAGAAGTTGGTCAAGCGGAGCAAGAGTAGTCTGTGAGTGAAGAATATAATATATATTGTTAATTAAAATATATTATTAATTTTAATATTATCTCAGCATCAACATGAAGGGTCTGGTGCAGCACACGCCCACCGATGAGGATATATCCAATCTGTTGAAGGAGTTCACAGTGGATTTCCTGCTCAAAGGCTATAATTATCTGGTGGAGGAGCTACACAGCCAGCTGCTGTCCAATGCGGTAGGTGGAACTTATCAGAGATATTATTTTAGACATGCCTAAAACCCATCTTTTATATATTTTTATTTATAAAAAAACAACCACAAATTAAATGATTCAGAACAAGGTGAAACTATAAATATTTCTGATGATTTTGTATTGCTATTATGAAAGTATATTTATATTAGTACAATTGAAGTAAAATATTTGGTTAAGAAATTATGAAAGTTTTATAGTTTTAAATATTTTTGACTTATTTACTAATTCAAATAATATAATATTTGCTGGATATTTTTAAAGAGTGCAAAATATTTTTTTTATTCCGCTAGAATATATTTTTTATTTATAAAAATCGTACCCTTTTTTTTTTTTTAATTCGAAAATAACCTTCTTTAAATTGTAAATGCAATTGTGAATGTAATTCCACCTATATAACACACCTTTACTTCCCCCAAATTTAAAGGCAAAACCCTTTCTTTTAGTAAAACCTTTAAAACTTGTAACAAAATATTAAAGTAGCTCCTTACATTTTTAATTAAATCTAAGAAAACCCAATGTCAATACCAAACTAATCCCATTATATTGCATTTAGAAGGTGCCCATAGATACCTCCCACTTTTTCTGGCTGGTCACGTACTTCCTGAAGTTTGCCGCCCAGCTGGAGCTGGACATGGAGCACATTGACACCATACTCACCTACGATGTCCTCAGCTACCTGACCTACGAGGGAGTGACTCTGTGTGAACAACTGGAACTGAATGCTCGGCAAGAGGGCAGCGACCTGAGGCCCTACTTGAGGCGAATGCATTTGGTGGTGACGGCCATAAGGGAGTTCCTTCAGGCCATCGAAACCTACAACAAGGTTACCCATTTGAACGAAGACGATCGAGCCCATTTGAGGCAACTCCAACTGCAGATTAGTGAAATGTCCGATTTGAGGTGTCTTTTTGTGCTGCTCCTGAGACGTTTCAATCCCAGCATTCACTCCAAGCAGTATCTGCAGGATTTGGTAGTCACCAATCACATACTCCTGCTGATCCTAGACAGCTCTGCCAAGTTGGGAGGCGGCCAAAGTATACGCCTATCGGAGCATATATCACAGTGGGTTTTTTGTGCCTTAAATAAATCTTATTTGTAATTAATAAAAATATTTTTCTTTAAAGATTTGCCACCCTGGAGGTAATGCACTATTATGGCATCCTGCTGGAGGACTTTAACAATAATGGAGAGTTCGTCAACGATTGCATTTTCACCATGATGCATCATATAGGCGGTGATCTGGGACAGATCGGTGTGCTTTTCCAACCCATTATTCTGAAAACTTATTCTAGAATTTGGGAGGCTGATTATGAGCTGTGTGATGTAAGTTGCAATACTAAAATTTCCTTCAAAAAATGTCTTAATTTTTCTTCTTTGCAGGATTGGTCCGATCTAATCGAATATGTCATCCACAAGTTCATGAACACTCCGCCTAAGTCACCGCTGACCATTCCCACCACTTCTTTAACGGAAATGACAAAGGAACACAATCAGGAGCATACCATTTGGTAAGGCTTAAGATGCATTACGTATGAGCAATATATCTTTTAAGGCGCATTACGTATACGCCCTGTTTCCATTAAGTTAAAAAAATATACTTGGTTTCTAAGGTTTAATAAACAAAGAACATGATTAACAATTGTGGAGCATTTAGGTGCGGCATTTAGTGTTTTATTTTAGAATTATATGGAAGCCCTAACTTATGTTTTTACGAGAATGTATACATACCTTAATATTTTTCAAGGAAACTGGAATTTTGATGTAATTATTATTTATTTTATTTTATTGGGCATAAAAAACACTAACATATATATTAAAATTGTAATGTTTTTGATTTAACAGAGCTTACTAAACAAATTGTATAAATAGCAAGGCTTTAAATCTTATTTTGTATGCAAACAAATTATATTAATAAGTTAGTTAGTTGTTAGAAATATTTAAATGTTTTTTTTTATTACTTAGCATTAATTACAATGAATTATTAATTCTTACACAATTAGCTCATGGTCTCAGGAGGAAATGGACACTCTGTATTGGTATTATGTGCAAAGTAAGAAGAACAATGATATTGTGGGTAAAATTGTGAAGCTCTTCAGTAATAATGGCAACAAGCTGAAGACTAGGATCTCTATAATACAGCAACTATTACAGCAGGTGGGCATACTTACTCTTACTTATTATTAATGAATTATTTATTAATTAAATTGTTACTCATAGGACATAATAACCCTGTTGGAGTACGATGACCTGATGAAATTCGAGGATGCTGAGTATCAAAGGACATTACTTACAACGCCAACTTCGGCAACCACGGAGTCTGGAATAGAGCTCAAAGAGTGCGCCTATGGCAAGCCCTCAGATGATGTTCAGGTGGGTTTCGTTTATATTTTAATTATAATAAATCATTTTTAAATTATATTCTAATAAATTTTACTCCCCTTCTAGATCCTTCTGGACCTAATCATCAAAGAGCACAAATCCCAGCATCTTGTGTGGCTTCAAAAGATCCTCCTCGAGTGCTGCTTCATCAAACTGACCCTGAAAAATGGGCTTAAGATAGCCGAGGGAGATCCCATCATGGAGCCAGTGGCTTATCACTGCATCTGCAAACAGAAATCCATTCCGGTGGTTCAGTGGAACAATGAACAGAGTACGACGATGCTGTATCAGCCCTTTGTATTGCTCCTGCACAAGTTGGGCATCCAATTGCCGGCGGACGCGGGTTCAATCTTTGCCAGGATACCAGACTATTGGACACCGGAGACCATGTATGGACTGGCCAAGAAGCTGGGACCTCTGGATAAACGTGAGTTGACGTCATCCCACATACAACAAATAAATCCTTGTCATGTCTCCCAAAAGGTGAAAACAAATATTAATGAGAAATGAAGGTTAATTTGATATTATTTTTACTTACATATATAAAACAAAATTTGGGTAATTTAATTTTTATTTTCAAGAAAATCAAATTTAAATAATTTACGAAAGGTAACAAAAATATCTATTAAATATATTATGTTAAAAAAATAATTTAAAATTTTGTGGCTTACTTTTAAGTTTAATTTCACTGATTTTAAATCAATAACGTAAATACTTTCTATTGATTTACGAATTTTGTCATTATTAATTCAAAATAATACATTTTTCGATGACAATTATAAATAAAAGCCTCTTGATTAAGCTAAACATTATAAAAATTGTATCAACTTATCAACCTACTCTACATATTTTTTTTGTGTGTACCGCTCTCTCTGTGTGAATTTTTGATCATGGAAATCTCGTCCGAATCCGAAACCTGAATCTCCATTCCATTCCCATTCTCATCGTGTGTCCGTCGGTGTATCTCGATATGCTGTGTGCCTCTCTCCTTCTCCTCCTTCTGGGCTCTTATAGTGCAACTGAAGTTCGACAGCAGCGACTTGGAGGATGCCACAGCGGCGAGTCCTGCCAGGTATCATCACACAGGACCCAGGAACTCATTGAGCTCGGTGAGCAGTCTGGACGTGGATCTGGGAGAGCCAGAGGAGCTGGCCTTGATACCCGAGGTGGATGCTGCAGTGGAGAAGGCACATGCCATGGAATCAACGCCGCCGCCAAGTGAGATCTTTGCGGTGCCCAAGACCAAGCACAGTAATTCGATAATCAGGTAAGAGAATTAAATAATTAATTTAGATTTAATTTATCTACATTACTAACTAAATCCACCTGCTTTTTTGCACATTTCCCCCGACAGATACACGCCCGATCCCACGCCGCCCATACCCAACTGGCTGCAGTTGGTCATGCGCAGTAAATGCAATCAGCGTTCGGGCTCCGGCTCTGGTCCGGTCTCCGCTGATCCCAGCGATTGGTAAGTGCATTTCCACATTGCATCCATATCCAGACCCAACGGGGCGACCTAGCCCAACCTTACCCAGCGAAGACAATGCCGAAAATCTTCAGATTTATGGCACACGGCAGCCGTTAAGGCTCTTCGAACATATTGTTAACACGACGCGCTCTCTCTCTGTCTCTCTCCCTTGGTCTCCACTGCAAACTGCAGGCGGAAAATTGCAGTTGGTACGACTGCAATCTGGAAAACTGCTAAATCCAAAGTTTGCACAGCGATTTATGAACTTTGCGGCCCCCAGCGGCACTCGTACATTTACTTTCGTGTGTTGACAGTTGTTGTCGCCAGTTGCGCACTAAATGTCAGCTCCGTTTTGGCCATTGTGTCTCAGGCGGAGGCCCACTTCGTCGTCCAGTCGGAGTGCAGCCTTCCCCTTCAGAACTGACTGCACTGGGAGAATATGTGGGGTCTTAAATGGGGTTTGAAAAACGAATTTAAGATGCGTGAAAACAGCTTTCAAACTTTTTTTTTTAATTAAAAACCATATATATTTCATTCATTTAAAAATGAACAATATTCATCCGAATAATCACTTTAAGTTCATCCGAATAATAAACAAATTTATTGAAAAATTATTTTGGTTTTGAAATTAAAAATTTATTATCTGAAAATTTTTTGGAAATAAGTTTACTGCAAAAATTATTTTTAAAATGAACGAAAGCAAATCTTCATCTTGAAAGCAAACAAAAATCTTTCCAAAGATAAACAAATACTTATACCTAAGCAGAACAAGTGTTCATCCAAAAAATTACCAAAATGTTAATCTAAAAAATGTCATAGAAAAAAACATTTTTTTTGTGTGTGTATCTTAACCGCTGTCTGGCAATCTATCTAGATGCATATGGAGTATGTGTATCTCATCCGCTTTGGCCATATGTGTCCGTATTATTTTTGGTCCGACTCCGTCTCCGTGTTCCTCCGCCTTCCTCCACCCATTCTACCTTCTACCGTCTCTGGGCTGGAGACCCCACACGAACGACGAACCGCTGCTGTTTGGTGGACAACTGCTGCTCCTTACGATTCCGATTCCGATTCCAATTCCAATTCTGATTCCACTGCGCGCTCATGTTGAACAGCAACATATTGCATTTGGGGTTTATGACTTTTTATGTATGGCATTTTGTTGTTACACCGAGCTAGCGTTAGATTGGCGATAAATAGTCGGACACAGAGCGATGGTAGAGGATAAGGCAAAGTATATTGGTTCCGCAGCAGAACACGCCTTGGGAATAAGTCCGATTGAAGGCTAAAGCCTATGCTAATTTCGGGTATTTAATTTGAGTGGCAATTTGGAGTGTTTCGTGATTGATATCTGGCGAGACCCAGTTTATGGCGATAAAAAAGAATAATTAAATTCGGTTTTCAATTACATCACACGGGTTTTTATGTGGGTTTTGAAATAAAGATATAGGGGGGTTTCATTTAGGTTTTAAATTTAATTGTTTGAAATTAGTTTGGTAATTTAATCGTATCCTATTATTGAGTTAATTGGGGTTGATTATAGGTGACTTGAAGCACTCTTATGATTTAAATGTATTCTGTATTTAGAAAAAATGTAATATTTATTTTATTATTAAGTGTTATTTGTAAATGAAATAGTTTAGGTTACTTTTTTAGAAAGACTAAACTGTTTATGTACTCTTTAAGCTTGCTAAAACCAAACCTCCCATTTTGTTTTTTTCCAAATCTCTCTCCACTCCTTTGCCTCGCCCTGAAATACTCCAAATGTTCCTTAAAAGAATCATTTACACCTTCGACAAGTTGGCCGTGTTGCCGCCACAAGCTATCCGTCGATCAATGCTATCCTCCAGATACATGGGCCTGACCTCTGTCAGCGCACCCAACAAAAGTCGAACAGCAGCAGCAGCAACTGCAACAACTGCTGCAACATCAAGAGCAACACGAAATGAAGTCATCGCGATTAGCACGCGCAGCGGGCGCAAAAATACTCAAAGACTCGTGGACTCTCAGACTCACAGCCCCAGACAGAGGCAGAGACAGTTGTATCTGATAGATACACCGGACCTGGACAGTGGCAAACACACACTGGCACCCTACATAAATAAATTGCATAAATTGTCGCCGCGATTATATCGCAAAAAAACGGCCGTCGCAGCTGCCCAAAGTCAATCAATTAATTAGGCGAATTATAGGGCAAAATCAAACTTAAATTACAGAAAGAATTAACTTAAAAAAGCCGCCAGATGATTGCCCATTGTTTTTTGAAGTAATTAGAAATAAAAAAACTCAAGCTTAGCTGCCATTAATTACAGCTTTAGACGTTGACATTTAGCTGGGGTTTACAATCCAGTGACATCCTTAGAGGACGGTCTCGGTCTCTGTCTGAGTGCCTTGAACCCATGAGAATTTTTGAGAATCTTTAAACAGGCAAACACTGAACCAGTTTAAGGCTATACAAATTTACATGTGAAATATTCTTGTTGATATTTTTATTTATTGTTTGCTGCAAAACGATGCCTCGGCTGCCTCTGCCTGTTTTTGTCAAACGAGTTTTTTATAAAGCGTTTACAGAGTCTGTTACTGTTTTTTTACGGCATTTAGTGTTTGTTTTATTTTATTTTTTGTTTTTGCGTGGAAAGTAAAAGTCAAAAGTTACGCGATCTCCGCAACTCCAACTACGGTCAGCGGGACCCCTGGGTCCAAAAGGCAGTGCGTAAGTCCCAGAGTGCAGCAGCCAAGAAAACAAGTTCTTTTGTCGGTGCCACGACAGTATATAAATAAAGTATTATATATAAAAGCTAACCCACTAAACTGCTGACTCAATAGTTGGCTTAGATCATTAAGGATGAAGTCACCTTCTTTTTAATTTTTTGTTGCTGAAGAGTTTAAAAAGATAAAGTATTTTACAAGCTAATCTGGTAACAATTGTTAAGTATTTAGAGAGAAATAATATACATAGATACATAAGGTTTCTTATCATCTTCAAGATATTTTATTTTAGCATAAATCTTCTTTCCCAATACTCGTTCCTTTTTCTATCTCTTCACTGTAAGAGTAAAAGTATCCCACAGATACTTGAAATAATTGCACAACACACTTCTAAAAGCTTAGGCAAATTAACACAGAATGTGGGCACGCTTCAAAGCGGCCTTTATCCATGTATATCTTTTTTTTTTTTACATTTTTTCCCTAGAGGCGTGGGCGTTGACAAAAGGCAATTTTCCAAAGTAATTTACTTTGACGCCTGGCGAAAATTGAATTTGACATTTTTCTCATATTTTTTGTTGCTATTTCCCTGGGAGTAACTGCTGGAAGTTATAGTCAATGGCCAGCCCACAAGAAAGCCCAAGTCAAGCCGAGTTGAGTTGCACTTTTCAAGAGGCCCGTGGGCTGTGTTTCGAGTCTGCAATCTGTCAGACACAGCAGCAACACCAAGTGAACAGCAGCAACATCGTGGCAGAAGACCACTAACCATTTGTATATATATAAAGAGTTTTTTTTTGCAATTTGGTTTTCCCAGCTTCAATTGGCGACCTTCTTTGGGAACAGACTTCGTTTCGGGGTTTGGCTACAGTTTCCATTTGGTTAACATTTCGGTATTATTACCCTGCTTGTTCTCTGGCTTTGGCTGCTGTAATAAATGCAGCATGCAGCCAGAACATGGACACCTATTGCTCTTGGATTGGACTAGTGGCCTGCCTGCCTCCACATCAATCAGGCTCATAAATCATTTTAATTATTAAATAAACAAGTTGCCGAAAAAGAATAAGAAAAAGAAAAACTATAGCAGGCAGTAGCAGCCATTGAGTCTCGCTGAGTCATTTCAATTTTTGTAAGCTCGCTACTTCAGGGCGTAAAGTGTGAGAATATATATGGAGTGGAGTGGCAAAGGGTTAATTGGGCAACGATCTCGGTGTGCGGTGACTTTGAAAAGGGAAGGGATATAAGTTTAATGAGTTTTGGGGATTTATTAGGAATTTTCTTGGAATATTAGGATTTTTACTTGAAAGGGAAGTAAGTAATAGCTCTTAGGTATATCCTATATGATAAGTGTATCCTCCTTTATATCTAAATAAATTTACTTAAAAAATAGTACAAATTAAATTAATAATGTTTTTCCTTCTATTTTTCTGCTCTTCCAGCTTACCCCCATCCACAGCCACCTTGGATGATGAAGGACTTGGAAAATCCATAAGTACCGCCACCTCGCAGGCAGGCAGCACCTCGATGAGTGCCGTGAATCCCACCAACACGCTGGGCAGGTTGGGCATGATGAACAGCTTCATGGGCACCCACAATGAGAACAGCAGCAGTTCGGGATGTGGAGGCACCGTCTCCTCACTCTCCCTGGTGGCTTTGATGAGCACAGGAACACCAGGCTCTGGGGGAACCGGAACAGGTCTCGACATGGACGTGGATGCGGCCATGAAGTCGTCTTTCGAGCGCCTGGAGGTCACCGGCCAGCACTTCTCGCGGGCCAACAATCTGGACCAGGAGTACAGTGCCATGGTGGCTTCGGTGTACGAGAAAGAAAAAGAGTTGATCAAGTGAGTGCGATTAGAAGGAAGCGATTTCAAGGACGCCCATTTAAGAAGTCGCACTGTGGTTACTTTTGTGAATTAATTTTCGATTTTATTTTGGTTTAATTTCTTCTAGAAAATATCTTGGAATATGTTATTTCAAATATTAATTGCCGGGCTTCACGCCAAAACAGAAAGATTTGATAGATTTCTTCAATGCAATATTTTCCAGCTCGCTTTTCTTTATTTTCCATAAGGGATTTTTACTTCCAAAGAGTACAGAGAAAATATTGTTTGGATAGATTTTTTGAATATATAATTTATAGAATTCTTTAAGCTTTGGATATATATTCCCCGATGCTGTGCATTTGGGATATTTCCCCCTCTTTACCAAATACTTATTATAATGCTGTGGAAAAAAATGTTCTTTTGACAAATTTCTTCAAGACAATTCGCCCAAATAAGCTTTTCAAAAGCCTAAAGTAGATAATTAATAAGCAGAAGTATTAATAATGTTAAAAATTAAGAAACGGCTGAATTGTTTAACTATCTTCCCCGTATATATTTAATCGAATTTGTGACCCAAAATTCTAGAGATTTATAAACTAATACATAACTTGTATTGGTTATTTTGTACTTGAAGTGCTCTTTTTATATTTATTTATTGATATCATTATTTTTCCTGCCACCCAGTGGCATCTGTCCATCGAAAATGTAAAGAAATCTCAAGACAAGTGAGCTGAAACAGGCAAAGGCGAGGCTTTTCGACCTGGCTAATTGACAATTAGACAGATTGCGCAAATGGCAGGAGCCGACGAAGCCATTGACAGAACGTCATTCTGTCAATAAATGTTTTGTGTTGGAATTGGGGGCTGGGATCTGCCCGCCAGTCGGAGCAGCGGCATGCCAGACATTGCCGAACAGTGTCTCACATAAATTTATGGCAAGCAATTATTCAATTTTCCGACATTTGCAACTCAAAATGGATACGATTTTCCATTCGATTTCCAGCTCTTTTTTTGGGGCGGGTAATTTAATGTGTGTGTTGCTCATGTTTCGACTTTTGGCTCATTGGATCCATTGCAGCAGCAACAACGACAATGTCTCGGTGGCCTCCGACCTGACCCGCATGTATGTGAGCGATGAGGATGAGCGACACGAGCGGACCGAGTTCCGGGTGCCCCATTACCATTGAGTGGTCGCAGATTCCCAGAACCCAGAACCCAGAACCAAGTTCCCGAGAGAAAGAGAGAGGAGTTTTGAGTGAGGCCCACACCCTTCAGCTGTAAAGAATTGTACCTTAAACTTTAATAAACATTAAAGCACACCCTTATGCTGAAAGCAGGAGTGTCCAAGCAAGGAAGTCTTCAAGCAACACCCAAGATTGCTCTGCCTGGGCACCCCTGCTGAAAAACCCCGCCTTGAGTGGATTGTATATTTTTCGAAAGACCTCTTTTTATGCAAACTTTTGCAGAAAATACCTGATTAATTAGCAAAATGGAAAGAAAGTGCATTATAAACGGTTAAACTCTAAGTTACATATGTGAGAGAGGCTCATTAGTTACCCCTAAGTTAACCCTAGTTTTCAATTTTATTCTTATACACTTACAAAAAAAAAGAGACATACTAATACATGTATAAATGGGCAGTTCCTGGTTGAAATAGTGCAAATATATATATACACACCCCACACACAGATATATGTATCTATTTACACGATTAAGAAACAGAAGCCAGACCGTATTGTATCTGTACGTTTATCCCTAGTCATAAGTTATGCTTAGCCTGAAAAGAAATAAAGCTTTCTCTGTAGCCAAAAGCCACAAATCTCTGTCTTCGACTTTGGGTCTTTTGGGTGCAAATCCACGATGTGAATAAATGTGCAGCAAATTGGCGGAGCCAAAAGATAAACGAGCTATGGCCACAGCGAATTAAGGTCATCTGGCCGATCTTTTGGAGGGAGGGGAGGTCGTCCGAGGCGGATTTTCCGAGGGGTGGAAACTCCACGCATGGCTAGTAGAAAAATAAACAAGAAAGGAAGCTAACTGTGGGTAACCGAAAATTGTATACCCTTGCAACTTTTTGGTAAAGTCGTTTATAACTTTGCCGAAAATGCATTTATTTTACTTGGTAAAACTTTTCAGTACTAGCTATTATTAGCTATAAAAATTTGAATCGTTTTTGATTCATATTATATTATAAATTTTTCACAATTTTAACGATGAAACCCCTAATAAAATTTGGAATACATTTGAAACATTTTTTTTCCAGCCGTGGCTAAATTAAACCGGCTGTTGATGCTGATCAAAAATATATGTATATCATTTATAGGGTCGGAAATGACTGCTTTACTAATTTGCAAGCTTCTGACTAAAATTAGAATACCCTGCAAGGGTATATAAACGGTAGCTACTCCGAACTAAGGAACAACTGCAGCAAATAAATATTGAAATAGAAAAAAATACACGGTAAGGAAATATTTAATAACAGCAGTTAGCTTTAAAAGTCTTTACAAATTAAAAATAGTAAAAGATATGGTTTATATAAAATAGCCCATAAATTATTCACACAAAAGTCGAGCTTTGTATTAAAATATATCCTGAATATTGTTTAGTTCTTTATGCCTTAAAATTAAATATTTGTATATTCTTCTATGCTTGTATTTCTATATAATATAACTTATATTAAGAATATTGTAATATATTGTAAGAAATTTTTAAGCATAATTATTTCCAAGTGCAGCAAAAAACATATAGACAGCTCCAGTCACATATTCGGTCTTGGTCTGGCCCATACATAAATGGCAAAACATGGCTAAAACAATTACCAAAATGCGGCGGGCACAACAATCGGTGGCGGAGCATAGTACTACCACTGCTCGTACAAGAAATAATAATAATAATTGTGGCCAATTGCTGCTTAGTTGGTTAGTTAATTGCAACATGGCCAAGACGACAGACGACAGTCCAAGCTCGAGTCCCACTCTCCGCCAAAGAAGACAAAAATAACCATCGATGGCCACGAGTTCTTGGCTTAAAGAGTGGCAGAATCACAGAATGGAGGCTGTGCTGGTAAGTGATTCATTCCGCCAGAGGGAACCAGTTCGGAAATGGTCTATTATGGTCAATGCTTAGTTCCGTTTTTTTGTTATTTCGGGTGCCTCTTGTATTTCCTGATTTTTGTTGCTTTATTAATTGGTTATAACTTTTATAGGGTAATTTTATTGACTAGGGTTGTGAGCATATTAATTAAGTGGTTTGCACTATATATTTAAAATGTTATGGGCAAGAGCCTTGTTTAACCAAAAGTTAATGCATTTAGAGCATGTTAAAGAAGAGAATGTTCATAAGTTTATGTAGATATATTTTATAGTTTATTTATTCTTTGTTAGCCAAAAATAAAATTATTTAAAATACTCTTCGTTATGGTCTACTTCTAAATTTCTTAGTTTTCTTTGAAATAAGATTTCTATATTTTAATATTTATATTAAACCAAATAAAGTTTATCTCATTATAATAAAGGTATTTTATAATATGTATAGGTATTAAAAAATGTTTATATAAAATATATTTTATTAGTAGCATCAACACTTGATTATAGTCATAATTATAAATTATCATTTACATCTTATATTTGTTTCTTTTTTAAAATTTCGTTTCGTAAAATTCCCATATTTTAGTATTAATAAGTTAATGTTTACAGTCATAAATAAGCCCATTAAAATTGTTTACGTTTATAATAAACTCCTTAAAATATTTTACAAATTCTTTATAGAATTAATGACTCTATTTCAGTTTCCTTTAACCATTATCTCTTGAATTTATGAGGATTTTAGTACTTCCCTCACTGCACTTCTGGTTCCAAGAGTTGTCCATTTCTGGTGCTATGATTTTTTTTATTATTTTTATGCCTGTATGCTGGTGACGGGCTTTATGGCCAAGTTGGTCTGCAACTCCTCTCGCCAAAATGCAAAGGCGGCACTGCAATTACCAAGACAAGCAGCTAATTTTATTTGCTGTAAAACGTGCGCCTCCATCGAATAGATTTCTTACTATAGTGCCTTATGGGTTGGTTTTTTCTTGATTTCTTAGTTCTTTTCATATTTTTTTGAGCTGATTTGTTGTTGTTCTTGGTTTGGTGGGAATTAAACTTCGATGACTGCTTGGAGGAGGCTTATGGGTTGCGTGTCTGGGGCCCATTAGGCAGCTCTGACGCGCCGTTTATTGAGTTGTCAGCACCAGAAGTAAGAACATTAATCAGGGTGGTCTCCAAATTGATGCTAAATGCTGTTTTGCCCAAAATGCTAAATCAAACCGGAAATCACTTCGATTTGAAAGTGAAGAGGAGACAAAAGATGCCCCAGCGCTAGTCACAGATTAAATAGCACAATGAGCCCCGGAGATCGCGAAACTTGTTCATTTGAAAGTTGAGTTCAAGTTCAGAAATGGCAATGGCAACATAAACAGCAACAGCAATAGCAACAATGGTAACAACAGGTTGCTATAATTTATATATCACAAAGACCCATTATTCCGCAAAAAAGAAAAAAACACGAATAGTTGTCAACGGGAACGCTGGGGCCAAGAAAGTTTTTTGCTCATTTTTTGTGGTTTTTTTTATGCTCTTCATTGCGGATATTGATTTGCGGTTTAGTGATAAAATAATAAAATATTTGAGGATTTTTGTTAATGCCAGCAGTGGGCAATAAGTCTTGGGTTCATTAGAGGGTTTTAATACTGTCTCTTGTGGGTTTTACCATCATTAACTAGTGAGTTATTGTTTAAGCTTAAGTATTTAAGGAAATAAAATATTGATTGATTCGGATATTTAATTAATTTTATATTCATTTTAAAAATGTTACCCCTTTAATTAATTATTTATATTTTATTTTAAACTTAATTTTTCTCCAGCAAATCCCATCGAAAACCCACCTTGCCCACCTGTTCCCTATACCAACTTCTTTCCAAACAAATGACTATCCTCAATGCTCATTCAATAATAACTTTGATCTTTAACCAAATCGAACAATAATCGCGGCGGCATAACACAACATAATATTATTTTTTCAATAGGCATTTGAAATACAACAAAAAAATCAGGCAAACTAAATTTATGTAATGGGGAAATGTAAGGCATTTAGATAACATTTTTAGGCGCACATTTCGATATAGTACTTGAGATCGGGTTTGGGAATGGGGAGACTAAACCCCGTAGGTATTTCGAGGAGCGACACAACAGGACGGACGGACAGGAGAGCAGACTGTAAGCAGCCCGAAAAAGTCGTGTCAAGACAAAGTGCAATAATTCACACTCACTTTCGGGTTTGACGGTTTATAGGTGGGAACACCAGCTAAAGGAATATGCAACAAATAACATTAACATGGCATAGGTAGCACAGTTGGGGTTAAATTAGTAGGAGTGATAAATGAAAACAAAAAGAAAATATTACAAAATTATGTTTAAGTAACATGTTTTGGTGGGGAAAAGTAAAAAAGAGCACATAGTGAAACAAGTGGAGTATGTTTTATGTTAAAGAAGTGAATTTATTTTTATATACTTTAGACAAATTATTATTTTAATTATTTACCATTCTGTAGTGTTTATATAATAAATAATAATATTTTCCTAATTAACGTATTGATACCTTTTATAGCTCAAAAATATTCGACAAAAATTCAATTACTACAAAATTCTCCTGAAAAATAAATTTGTATAATAAACGTATACAATTTACCTCAAACTATCAATAGGTTATACTATTTCCCCCTCAACTGTGCAAACACCGCTCAGCCTCAGCTTCGACAGCATGGACATGCCCAGCCGCACTCCGCTTATAGACTCCCGATCCGCTCGGGACTCGGAACCATGATTATGAAACCTTACATGCACTCGGCTGACACTTTATATAGTTTATGACTTGATAAACTCTCGTCGCCATCCGCAGATCCCATTGTCTAAATAGAGCTGTGTGCGAGCATTACCATGAGAGCGAACATAAAGTAAACCACATCTCATATTCAAATTCAAATTCAATTTACGATTTGTTTGATCTGGAAAACACTTGAAATATGAAATGCTGGACCAATTTTGCGAATTGCCACCGGCGGCAATTTTCTGGTTTTTCTGTGTTTTACTGAACCAGAGATTTATAGTTCAATTTGATCATGATTTATCCAAATGGCCATAAATAATAACAGCCATGATTAGGTGGTGGCCGGGGGAGTGGCTGTGGCTTTGGCTTTGGCTAACTCTCTAATTAATAGCGGCTTAAGAAAAAAATGTTAAGTTAATTAGTTAGTCGGAGCAGACTATCAGGGGCAGGCACAGGTGCTTTCAGATGAAAATCTTCCTTTTACTTGGCTATTTTGCAGATGATTGTGGAATTAAATTAAATTAAATTAGGATTTTAAACTATCATTTTGAGTTTGCTTGTAAATTATATTTTATCCACAAATTTTTAAAGAGATTGTCAATATTTTAATTTATAGTTTTAGCCTTTGGACACTTTTAATCAAGATGAAAAGTAGAATTTCTGAGTTTTACATTTATTTTCGAGAAACCTAAAATTTATTGGTTGTACATGTGTACCTTTCCTAAAGCTTTCAAAATATTAAATTTATTTTAAATTATTTGTACAAACTTTAAGTTGGAATTTTATATTGTATTTAAAATATTATACTTCTGAAAATGATTTAAGAAATATTTCAAGATCATTGGGAAAATGACAACACACAAATTATTGCTTCATTTAAGAACAAACTATTTAAAGAAATAAATTCGATAAAATTATGGAAGATCTTTTAATTTAATATCTAGTTGTAGCTTAACAAAGTGTTAAGTGCCCCCTTCCTATGACATCCTTTCAGATCATCTTCGAAAGCATTATCTCCGATGGACCTAGCGGAGAAGCCAACCCCAAAGAGCCGACACCAAAGAGAAGCCTGCAGTCGAGTCTTCGGATGCTTCGTCTTTAGGCTCTTCGCACACTCGGCTTTTCGGACTCGAACTCAGACTCAAGCTCGGACTCGGACTCAAACGATCATTCGGAGTCAGCGTCGGAGTCGGCCGAAGCTATAGCTTAGCTACTACTTCTACTTGGCGCTGCATAAAAAGTGGTTCAGTGGAGCAAACGCCTTCAGACCGAGAGCCTCGCGAAACGCCTCTAAATAAATCGCGCGGCGGCAAAAGTGCAAGAAAAGGATTCATCCATCCCTATATATCCTTTATATGGTGCGAGCTTCTAGTTTTGTGTGTGATTTAAAGCCTTTTCTAAGTTTTAATTTGCAGCTCTAAATACTTGGAATATAAACACTTTCGGATACAACAGAAATTAATTGAGAGTTCTATACGAAAGTGAAGGTAAGATCCAGTTTTTGTTTGCCATCACTTTCGCACGAGAGTTCTTCGGTGAGAGAGAACGTCAAATAAATACCAGAATTAATTAATTATTTATTTTTATGTGCCAATGTTTATGTTATGTTTGGTATTCGAATTTTGTGTAAGTCAAATGTCAAAAATTTAATAAAGATTTATTTAGTTGTGCTAGAAATTAATTGAAATGTATTATAAAATTTATTACAAGGATTTAAAAGCAGGAAAAACTAAAATCTTGTTTTTTAATAATGAAATAATATGAAAATTATTAAAAAGTTTCATTAGAAAGTTTATTTAAATTAAATTGAAAATAATAGTCAAGAAGTATTTGCGAGCGTTCATAGTGTATAGTAGAAGCCGAAAAAATAGTTTCTTTAAATTCAAATATAAAGTAATTCTGAAAATTCTTTAAAAAATCCATCTAAGATCTTTTAATGTATCCCATTATTCTAATTTTATACACTAAATTTATGATACATACTACACTTTATTTATGAGTGGCTTTTGCTGACAAAAAAGCATTCTATAAGCCAAGTGTCAAAAAGCACATAAACTTGCCCATATAAAGAGCACACACTTTTGTGAAATAAAAACGCTGCAGCTTAAATTTGATTAATATTTATGCCACATTAAGCAAATTAAGAATTCTCTCTTTATCGCATGAATTCGTTAAGAAATTCTTAAGAAATGCAATCAGAAATATATACATTTATTTATGGGTGACTTTTGCTTATGTTTCAATTTTCCTTAAAGCCAAATGTCACAGATTGCATAAACTTTAAATAGTAGAATTTTTAAGAGGATCTACACATAAACTAGCTGCGCTAAAATTGTATTAATATTTATACCAGTTTGCCTAGTTTTTGTTTGCGGAAATATGCTAAAACTAATGAATGCAAATTGTGTTAAATAATAATAACGAAGAACAAAGAGTTCAGGGTAAGAGGAAAAAGAAGAAAAAAAAACTATAAAGAAAAGACTTTGATGTCTTTTATTACGGATTACTTTGGATTAAATTGAAATTGCAATTGATGGGGAATTGCAATGGGGAATTGCGCTTTTAATCAGCCTGACAGACGTCACACAGTGGCAGACAGACTAATTTGCATATTAATTTTAATTGAATGAACAGCGAACGACGACCGGCCGATCGATAAAGTTCATTCGAATTACGAATTGAAATTGAAAATGTCAGCCTGCAGACTTGGTATCAAAATGGAGACAGAAATAGAGCCATTGGCAATGCAGCTGGGTCGGAAAGGGGTCCCAAAACCAACGCGGAATAAATTTAAATTCAAATTTAAATACAATGCTTCCTAGCTAACAGATTGTCGAAGTTTATTTGCTCTGGCAAAACTGAAAGCTAGTTCGTTGCCTAAGTCTTTTGATGGATTAAATGCAAAACTCCCTCCCCAACTTTATGGCAGCATCATCTCCCTCTCATTTCACTTTTTTATATTTTTTGGTAGCCATAAAAACCGCACCTATCAAAGCTTCCGCCTTTCCCAGTGAGTGACAAGCTTGGCAAATTGTTACACACTCAACCAATGTCATTGGCAAAAAACCAAAGCAAATGTGTACAACAAATTCGCAAACAAATCGCAAAAAAAATCGAAAAAAAAATCCGCAAATCTCAAACTGTCTTCCATCATCCAATTTGCATATGCAAATTTCATTCCCACGACTTTTAATTGCATCTTGAAACAGAAAACTAGAAACCCGAACAAAACTAGCGAAAGGAAATGGAAATTGAGCCAAAAAAGAAGACAGCTCTCGATTAAATTCGAAGTGTTATAATTCTGGCTTTCAAGGTCAGGGCCATATTATCGCCCGGGATCTAGGCTTGTGTATTGGTAGCTTCTTAGCCATATAATTTTAATAGTGGTGAAGGTTTTTTAATTGGTTTAACTTAAATTGGATTGGCCACAACCAATTTAAACTTTAAGATTTATTACAGCTTTTATTGGAGTTAAATGCCTGAAGATGAGCTTGTTATTTATATTTTTTGTTAAAGACAAGCTAGTGTAAATATTTATTGTGTTTTATTTCTCTAGAGTTTCTCTCGAAATTAAGTTGTAAATAAATAATAAAATTAGACAGAGCTTAGCTGGTATTATTAAAAAAAATATATATATAAAAAATAACCTTGCCTTTTTATTTATTTACTAATTTTTTAATATGTATTACCCCTTCAGAGTATACAAAACTCTTATTTTACTTTAAAAAATATTGCAAACTTATATGATGTACTATACTTTTTGGCTTTGGCACATCTTCGGGTCATTTGAATTAACACAATTAGCACACAAAGCCATCGAACAAGGCTAATTAATGAAGCAAAGTTAATTGACATTTTGGACGGACGTTTTTTATTTGCATTCAGTTTCGATTTCCTTGGAAGCAATGTGTCATAATTAAGTCAGAGGGAACTACCGAAGCAGGTTGGCTTTTCCACACTGAAACTCGTAAATTAAAGAACCAAAAAGAACCCATGGGCGAGGCACAAGCCACAAGTCCACAAAGTTGGTACTGCTGCACCCAGAAATGCGTGACATTTCGCCCGGACAGCCTCACCAGACACCATCCAAGCCTGAAGTCTGAGTCGGAAAACAGCGACAGCAACACGGGGACAGGCCCTGAGACAGACAATTACTAATTGAGTTTCCCACCCCAGACTCGCATTAATTACAACCTCAGCGGAGGCGGTATCCAAAGACTTAGTCCAAGCCCTTCTCATTAAGGGCCCGGGAGTTGTCTTGGGGATTATGCAATCCTTGGTATCTCTCTGCCCTGGCTAAATGTTCAATTTACAAATTAACCAAGGCAAACACTGTTTGAGTTCAAAGTTCAATTACAAGACTGACTTGGAGAAATAAACAACAATTGTTGTGAAATATCCCCCTGGTAGGTGAATCGAAATCAAACGAAAACAAACAATAACAAGGGCAACACGAATTAATTGAAAGTATTTACAAAAGCTAGCAGGCATTTAATATCTGGTCTAGAAATCGGAAAAATCAAATTGAAACTTGAAGAAGGGGCAGCCACTCAGTGCTTGATCTCGAAACTGATTGAGCCCAGCGGGTGAGATTGTGTTTTTGTTTTGTAGCTAAGAAAAATCCACAAGCTGTCGAAAGGGTTTCCTACAACTACTGACCTCTGATTAATTAACATGTTGATTGAATATAAAAAATAGGGTTTGTAATTGAAGATATAAAGTCATTAAAGGAAAGTAATTGATTTAATCTTTTGTTAACAATGTTATAACTATTTTAATCTGATATATTGAATTAGAGAAGCCTATAAGTGGGAAAATAAAATGTACATTCAAAATGATCAAACAATATTAATTCTGAAAAAAAAAATTCTGGTCTCTTTTCTTTTTTAAGCAAACTTTCAGCCTTTAATTGCATTCAAAACAATTTTTTAACGCTTTAGCAATTATTTGCAACCTTAAGGCAAAACTAAGTTATTACAAAGCCAAAGTCCGTATATTTCTTAACCAATTACAGATTGATCAATGAAGTTCGCAAGAGGTATATTGCCACAATTCCCATTGAAGATTCCAAAAAAATCATTTCTAAGGAAGACAACCCCGATTCCGATCTCTGCTCTTTGGAGCCCAAGGCGTTTCATGGATTATTGTCTGGTCAAATTGGCCAGGTATTGATTGTGGCGACTTCGGGTTCAAGTTGGGTTGAGGAGTTACGTTGGCCAAAGTCACGCATATGCCCCTTTTCGATTGCGATAGAAAACTCTTTTTTTTCTGGGATTACTCAACTCGGTTTTCGGGGGAAATATAGCAAGGCGACGACGAGTGCTATGCAAATCGGAGTTAGTTTGAACCGAAATTCAATTTGCATTTCGTGATATGTCAGCGGGGCGTTAGAATGTGTTGTTGGAGGTCAGCACGCCCCTTATTTCGGTGAGTTTTATATAGTTTGCTTATAGTTTTTTAATAGCATTTGTTAGTTGACACTTTTAGCTTTGGAACTTGACAATTAGCCAGGAACCTTTCGCTGCTGATGAATGCCAGTTCAGTTCGGGTTTAATTTCGCTTTTAATTGCTTTGTCAAAATGCCAGGCCAAACGAATGACTGAGGCAGCGAACTTGATTCGAAAACGAGTTGCAGAATCTGCCTCTTTGTATGTCGATATCTCAGATCCATCCTCATTAATAGTTTCAGCTCACTGTTTGATGCTATTTTAATCGCCGGATCTTAATTGTTGTTTACCAGGCCGCTGCTGCTGTTGCATTTGCATAGTCGCTGGTCTTTTGGCACCTGTCCTAACTTATTGAAACATTTTTATTGGCATTTATATATATATATATAGCTTAGCATACACATGTTACTCCTTGTCCATGCTGATTTTTGTACTCTCGGTATCCAGGTCAAGTCGTCGGCTGTCATTTGATGCAAATTATTAGGCAATGTTTTATGCCTCACCTCTCCTTCACCTCCGCTTCCTCGTTCCGCTTGTTCCGCTACACACAAATTGCGTTTTGCTTTCAGCTTTTGGCTTAATGTTTAACGCACATGTGGGCGTGGTCCGGCTGCACTAAGGCGTAGCTTTTGATTAGAATTTTGTACGTTGCTTTTAGAGCAAGAAAAGAATAATGCTTTTCAAGTTTGCCTTGGAAAGAAGTTGGTGCAAAAATTGTGGAGGAAAATTGCATAATATTATATCCATATATTGCATAGAAATACTTAATTTATGAGTTTACCTTTACCTCAAATTAATATATACGTCTAGTAACAATACATTATTTTATTTTTCAGTAGCTTTAGCATCTATTTTAAACCAGTTTTTTTTTCTACGGAAACTGATCCAATTCAATAAGCAATTAAAGCAGACAATTGTTTTCACTTGACACAATGATTAATTACCTTTCTAACTGGTCTAGGAGCCGACTTTATTTATAAATTAAACATTTCTCAAAGCTCATTGCAATTTATAATTTCTTTAAAAAGATAAAAAAATTTATAGTAATATCATTGAGTTCCTTTGAAATTATCAAAATGATTATCTTAAAAAATATTATGTTAAGAATTATGCCTACTTGATTTCTTCAATAAAAGCAGATAAAAATAAAAATGCTACTAGGCTGTCAAGAATTAAAATTTTTGCCTTATTTAGTTAAGCTTTACTAGCTTGAACACCCACTTTAATTGCCGTATAAAATCGTAGAGCCCAAAGCCGAGACCCGTAAGTGATTAGATTAATTAGCATGGGTCAGAACGAGTTTTAGGCACTCGGATAGGCGCAGTTTTGATCCAAGATCCAAGATCCGAGGTAGATGTTGCAACTAGCCAACTAGCAACCTGTAACAGCCTCGCTGCCTGCCAACGACATCAATTAGCGGCGTTTTAAGTGCGTTCCACATTTGGCGTGAAAAACAGCTGAAAAAAAAAATAAATAAACAAGAGGAGAATGCGTCGAGAAACGCCTGGAGTCAATCAATTTTCAGAGAGCCTGGCTTGTGTTTAGTACACTGAAAAAATTGTATATATATCAAAAAAACGAATAAAGAATTTTACATGAAAATTGCAATCTAAAGAGGCATACTTTTTTTAAAAACGAAAAATAAATTTTGAAGTTTATTAAAGTCCTTAAATACAATGTAAATAATTTCCAGATATTACAAATTATCATAGAAAATGGGTTATTGTTTGAAGCTTAAATAAGTATATATAATTTTTTCCGTGTACTAACCCACAAGGAGGCTCGAGCTCGGGCCTGGTCAAGATTGCGTGGCCCGATTGAAAGCCATTTGGAAAGGCAGCGGTCGCGTTACGCGCCGGCAACTTACGCAAATTTTGTCTGTCCTCCGTCCGTTCCCGATCCTCGATCTAAGAGCTCCCCTTAACTCTAACTCCGAGTGTGTCCAAGCCACTAACCGCTGCCTCATCAGAGGGAGATACCGAGTACTCGGCGACACACCCTAATCGGGCCAACTGTGCGGTGAGATCTCTGAAAGAGCTGCAAGCTGCGTTTTCCAGTGCCAAGACGGAGTCCGATTCGATGTCTGGAGTTTCTCAGATTTTTTTTAATTGAAATCTGGCAATGGTCTGGACTGTGTGTGTCGGGCTGACAACTAGTTTACGCATTTGAAAGTGCTCTATGCGGTGCGCTGAGCTGGTAATTAAAAACTTGTCGTTCGATTTGATAACTTTTTTTATGCTGAGTACCCTTAGGCGATTTTATGGCAAGGAGATTTTTAAGAGCGGCTTGAATAATTTGGTTTAGTCATAAAAGGGGATTTGGTGTTTTTCGTGGGAAATAAGATGATCAATAAATATGTATATTTCGACGGGTTTTTTATAGATGATTACTGTGATTTACTTCAATTTTTTATTACATTTATATGCTTGCGAATTGCGTAATCCATTTAAATATATTTGCAGAAAATCTGTGTGGCGTAAGCTTTTAAAACTGAAGGAATTTCGTTTAATTATATATAAATATTTTATGTTTCAAATAAACATTTAAGAATTCTTAGACATTCATTTCCTTTTTGTATATGTATTCTGTGTTTTGTTATTATATTTAAATGATTACAAACATTGTATACAAATTCCAATAGATTTCGAAAAACTCAGAACTTCGTAATTAAAAAAAGTTACAAATATTTATTGTTTCAGCGTTTCAGAGCAAATATTTTATAAACATATTATTTTTTATAGGTATTAATTTAAAAAAAAAAGGATTTTACAACAACAATGAAAAAAGTATTCTTAAATAATTATAAATAGATTAAAAATAAAATGAAAATAAATGTAACTCAAAAGGTTTTTGGATTAATTATGGTATAAATTATAAACAAATTATATTGATGGTAATACTTATTGCCCAACTTATACGTGAATTCCCCTTAAAAATATTTCAATAAGAGCATTCCCAACGCCAGGGAACTCCCCACACGATTCCTTTCACATTGCGTTGCCTGAGTCGGTCAACGTGTCGCATATGCAACATTTGTCATGAAAAATGCCCACTCTCCGGCTTCGGTCTTTCTGGACATGATCATTTGCCGGTAGGAGGAGGATGTGCAGCTGAGTGATTTATGTTTGCTGTCTGTCCCCTCATTCCGCTAACCGATTCACATTCCTGGCCCTGCTGCTGCTACAACGTCATCGCACACAGAGAGATTTCTAAGTAGCCGATGCCAATTGGTACCAGTTTGTTATTAAACCAGTTTAAGCGTAAGGCGAAAACCCAAACAAAACGCCCCTCAAGCTAATCCGAAAATATCCCAAAAGATTACAAAAATTAAAAAACAAAATGATAAAAACCCCATAAAAGTTGCACAACTCTAAGCAGAGCGAGGGGGAGGGAGATTGCAACGTGACATCCTGGCAGAAACTTAATATGCAACGCACTGATTGCGTTTTATGGCCGTTAACTTCTTGAGTGAGGGAAAAATACCCAAAGGATTTTAATTAAGCAATTCGACTTAAAAAAAACTAATTTCCGTTGCCAAAAAGAGAAAATGTAGAAAAAATACTTGGCTGTGATGCAATAACATTCGAAAAGTGCCACGCAAAAGTTATCAAACAAATCAAAGCGACTCCCAGAGCCGCATTGACACAGTTTTAAAGTAACCGCCCGCCACCCACCGCTTTTCCCCCTCTTGGCTTTTCCCGTCGTCTGGCAGTGGAAAAGCCACATAAAATTTATAGAGCGAAATGGCCGAAATAGCCAGGCCCAAAAGCGAGGTGCGTGAGTCGTTCAATCAATGCAATTCATTCATTGAGCCCGAAGTGGCCAGCAACACGCAACATTGACGTCTGGCCCGCTGGCCAAGTGCCTTTCAAGTATCCAGAGGTGTGGCTAAGAAGGGGGAAAGGATTTTGTAGTTTAAAAGGAAGAAAATAGAGAAAAAAAAGGGTAAAAAGGATTTGATTTAGACTTTTCCTATTTTTGCTATTTATTGATCCCATTAAATTTTACTTTTTTTCTTTCTTTCTCCTTTACACATAATTTGTTCATTAAACCAAAGATCAAAGCTTTAAAAAGTAAATTTTAATTAATAAACTAAAATACGGTTAAGCTGGTAATTATATTTTATTCACTTTTAAATACTATTTAAATATTATTTGAAGCTACATTTTATTATATATTAGAGTATTCTTCATCCTGTAAATTAAACTAATTTTTGTAAGTTCAATTTATCCCTGTTGTTTTTTTACGCATTTTTCTTTGTTTACAGAACTTAATCCAAAACCACTTAACATTTTTTCATCCCCTTCCCCATCACTGAATTGAACTGTCACCTCTTTTTCTGCCTTCAAATTTTTCCTGTTTTCCATAAAAAACACTCATACCCCTTTCTGCGTTTGGCACACGCTGTTACCTCTGGCAAAAAATGCGTTTTTGTAGTATGCAAAAAGCAACAACAACAAAAGTGGAGCAAACGATAAAAAAAATGGCAAAAAAAGACGGCCAAAATCGATGACCAGCAAAAAGTTGCGTATGGCTATAGTTTATTGATTTATTATAGTGCATATAGTGCATAATTTATTACAAATCTATTTGAGCTGAAACCCCAGACCAGGGAATGCCAGAGGGGGGCATTTGTGCGTGCCACGAGATTTATACAGCAGGGAAATTCATAAACAAAAGACTTAGGCAACAAACTTGCTGTGAAGAACCAGGAAAGGAAGGTTGTGAATGGGATAATTAAAAGAGGAAAGGAGAAAGATGTGAAAATATAACCTTGTTGATGAGTCAGCAAGAAGGTAAAGTACCATATAACCCAATTGGGTGTCCAATTGGGACATTTATCAACTAGGTACTAAAATAAAAAAGAAAAAAAAATTTATTTTGTGTAAGAAAAAATTATTAGGGATATTTAATTTAGAACTGATAAGTAGTTTTTAATATTTTAAAGAAATAAAAATTATTTGCCAAGTTAAATAATATATTTTTAAGTTTAATAATAAACACATACATATACATATTGTTTTTAAGCTTATTAATAATTGTATGCCCGAACGCACTAAAGTTTATTGCCATTAAAGTTTTTTATTTGATATATTTTTAAAATTAATAAATACTTATTAAAATACATTGAATTATTTTTCTTTACCTATCAACTTTGATTTTATTCTAACTTCTTCCTTTTAAAAATCAAAACTTTTCCACCATTCTCCTTAAAATCCTTATACAAAAAAAAACAAAAAATCACCTTCACCACCCCCATTTTTGGTGACACAACTTAACTAAATACATGCTTTATTATCGCAACTTGTTTAATGACTTAATTAAACGCCTTTTATGTAAACAACGGCAAGTGAGCCGGCGACAACTCGATGCATGATCTGAACCCGCCACTGACACCCAAGCAACGCCCACGCAGCACCAGCAATAGCAACAAAAACTAAACTAAACTGAATCTGAAGGCAACAACAATGACCACACGCCACTTTACTGCACACTTCCCACGCCCACCCCTCCTTTTCCATGCCCCAGTCCCCCCTAAGCCACTGCTTTTTGGGCCCCCCTTTTGTAGCCATGGCCCCTGAGTTTGAACCTGCTGCCAGTTGCAGTGGCTGATTGTTTGGTGTTGGTTTTGGAGCAGAGAAAAAAATATTTGAAGGTATTTAATAAACAAAATATTGCAATGTTTTGTTAAGTAATTACTTAAATGAGTTATATTATTTGAAATGATCTAATTTTACGTATTTTAAAGCCGTTAATTTTTAAAGGTTTTAATTTTCAAAAACTTTAGTTTGCGAGCTCCAAACTTGGCATTTGCTAATCTCTGTTATTTTTTGTTTAAGATAAAAGTTGAAGAATGAGAGTTTTTCCTAAAAAATTAATAAGTATAAGAACAAATTTAATAGAAATAATATTTAATTTAATACTAAAGACAAATAACACCTTAAAAGAATAATAATTTCTTAAAAAGTATTGAATATAGTCCTTCCCAAATTTATATTGTTTCCGATTTACTGTCGACTTACTCATACATTTCCCTCAGTTTACTCTGAGTTAGAGCTGGCTCTGTCGACTTGGCCAATTGATAAATATCATTAGGAGTCCGCCCGCTTTGCTATTTTCGTTTGTTTTCCTTTTGTTTAAAGCCACCGAGAAAGATTGATAATGCCCGCACACAAAGGACGGCTCCTGGTGTGTGTGGGAAGTGTTAATGGGACGAATGAATATAAATATCCAATTAAGTGCTGCGATTTGATTTAATTGGCCAAAGATTACCTGGCGCTTACCTGGAGTGAACGGAGGAAAGACACAATGTTTGCCTTCCGATTTGCTAATAAGCTTGTGGCTCTCTTTTTGGCCACCGCCTCCTCCCATTATGATCGACGCGTCGCCTTGGGCAACGATCTCTGCATGAAATATCACGCCAATTACAGTAGCTCTGTTCGAACCGATCCGATCCGCCGGCTAACTCGATCCAATGATTCAACAGCGATCTTCCAGCGGACAACAAAACAAAAAATAAATAAATAACCAGTTACTACTGTTAACTTGGCGCACTGCGAAATTAAATCAATTAAATCGTATAAAGACTAAAGATTTGAGAAAGGTTTAAAGAAAAATACAGTAATTTTTAGATACTCTTTCTGTGTAATTTAAAAGTGTAAGAAAATATGGAAAGTAAGTTTTAAAATTTAAAATTTAATTCGGGGAAGGAGATGATTTTAAATAAGGTTTTCGGATATTTTTAATTGAGCAGGTTTGGCTTTAGATTTATTATTTAACATTGTGATCATCAGATTTCCTTTGCAGATTTATGTATAGTTGAGAGTAATATAATAAAAAAAATATAAATTTAATATAAAGAGTTTTTATATTCCCATAGAATATTATGTTTTCTATAAATTAAAAATCTATTTTAATTATAGTTTCATAGAAATAAACCCCCTCTTATAATACAGAGTATCCACTCCCCATAGCCAACACTAACTGCTGGCGTTGAGTGATTTTTAAGCAATTATGTTTACTGTCTGGGGCTAAGCCCATTAAACATTTATCTAATTGATTGAGCGGTTATGTGATGTCACAACATAACAGGAGTAACAAGTGTGTGCCAAGCGAGATATACCCAATATTTCCTCTTTTAATTGCCAAACTTAAGTGCAGTTTTCCAAAGCTAATTGAAGCTCTTAAATTAATATTAGACTGTAAATACATCCATTATTTATTCCCCATAAATAAAACACTCCTCTTTCATAAAGCTCTTAAATTAATATTAGACTGTAACTACAACCATTATTTGTTCCCCATAAATAAAACACTTCTCTTTTATATCTTCGCAGATGCCTTACCACCGACTGAGTATTCTGGGACTGCTCTCGCTGACGCTCCTCTCGCTGGCGGCTGCGGATGTGGGCTATCATTACCAGCGCCCGACGAGACCCACAGCACCGTCAGCTCCCTCGGCTCCTTCGGGACCAGGATCGATTTACACTGGTCACCAATTCAGTGCCTTGCCCACGATCCATCCACTGCCACCGATTCCAGCACTTCCGCCATTGCCCACGGCCAGGGTTCCCCTGCCCAGGAGTCGTCCCACAGCTCCGGCTGCCAGCTTTGTCAGTCGCTATCTGCCACCCACATCGCCGCCAGTGGTGTCCACATATATACCACCACCGGTGGTATCCCCCATCTCATCCATTAGTTTCCATGGGACGCCGACTCTGAAGCCCGTTTATGGAGCACCTCCGCCACTGAGGATCTCCTCGCCAGTGCCCACGCTGTCCACTCCCATTGTGGTGGCACCTACTGGACCTGCTCCTCTGGCTCAGGGAGGTAACCTGCGGATACCCTTCGGCAAGCAGGCACTGATCTCTCCCGGAGAGTCCTACGTGGCCAATGGCAGGCAGCTGAAGCAGTACGCCGTCATTGAGATCATAGACAACGACATAGACGAGTCTCCGGCTCCGTTCCTGTCGGGTTCCAGCTTCTTCGATCGCTTTGGAGCCCATGTGGGTGCCCCATCGGCCAATGGTATCCAGATAGGTTCCCGGGCCAACTCCGTCTTGCTGGAGCAGCAGCAGCTGGCCATTCAGCCGAGATCTCAGGGAGGATCAGCCCAAGGTGGAGATGCCATAGCCTTGGGATCGGGCGGACTGGGCTTTGTGCGCTTGGCCAATGGTAATGTGTACTTGGGCTCTGGATCTTTGGGCTACATTAGTGGCCAGCAGCGGGTGGCTTCCGTTCTAGATGCCCGCACTCGATCGGAGTCCACCTCGGATGCCCTGCACTTTGGCCACGGACCTCTGGGCGGAGCGGATAACCTGCTGAGGTTCAAGTAGTAGAGAGGCTAACGATCAATCTATCCTAACCACACTACACCTACACTCTCACCCATCCGCTCATCTATATATAAAAATAAATATTGTAAATATTTGTAATTAAAACCCGTCTTCTTTTTAGTAGATTGTAAGCTTGCTTCAACATTTAGAGATTCTTGTACATTTGTCCTATGCGAAACAACGAAACTTGATCAAATAAATATATGAAAATGGTTAAAAACAATGGAAATTTACTATTATTAGTATATAAAAGTGGTTAAAAACAAAGAAATGAAATGGAAACAAGGGTGGAAAATACAAATTAAAATATATTTCGGGGCTTTTAAGTATGGAAATTTATTTTAAAGTATTTTAGGTTACCATTTTTAATGGGAAACGAATTGATAGTGTTCATGTTTTCTTATAAATATTTCTAAAATGGTAATGTAACATTTTGGTTTATTTTGGCTTAAATAATATATTTTTTTCTAATTTTGTTTGTAATTTAAAACATGTTTTCAGCTCTATTTTTGGGGCTCCATAAACAAAATGCTATTTAAACGGTCTTTTACAGAACCGTCTACTATATAAAATGGCCTAAAAGTATACTATATTTTAAGTATTCACGTATAAAAAATACCGAACATTAAATTAATACTAGCATATGGCGCCAATCTTTAAATTGCATTTGTCTCATTTAATAAATACATATATAAACTATCTTTTTACAACTAAAATAAAACTTACCTAATGACTTTAGAAGAAAAAAATTAAAACAAAATTCAATTGTCTTCTTTATTTTGTGGGTCAAAAAATAAAGGCAATGTAAAATATATAAAAACATTTTTGTTTTATATGTTAAATATATACCCACATAGCTTATTCACATGTTTATTATTATAAAAAATAACTACACAAAGAAAATAGTGAACATAACGGAAGAGTTATCTTTCTAATGTGTGAGTTCACAGATTATAGCAAATTCAAATAATAACACATATTAATAGCGTAATAACAATCTTAGTTTGTAGATAAAAATATGAATTTAATTTAAAAAATAAAAACATATTGCTCATAATTACTAATAATTTATATATCTTATATTAGTAGTATTTAGAACCAATAACCAACGAAACCTACTGAAAACTATCTGAAAAATAATTGAATTCATTTACTTTTCCCCCTTTCCATTTATTCATTTGTAAATGCAAAACTCCACAGAAAATTAATTAAAAAAGGTACATAACACATCAGCAATTATTTGTTCTGTCTAGACCAAGGCCATAAGTTTACCTATTAAATTAAAATTGTTTGCCATTTATTTATAAGCGAGTAAACATTGGCAGATAGCACAGAATTTGCATGCGTAGGAACTGACTACTACTTATTCGAGCCTCTATCTGTGGGCTAATCGAATTTTTGCACTGCGATGCTAAAACCCAGACTAAACAATTATTCAAATATTAAATAATTACAAGTATTATTCATGCGCAATAATCCAGATGGGGAGGCGCTGGAACGTGCTCCGGGATGGGATTGCCATCTAGCTGGCTATAGTTTCGTGCTCTCCGGGATCGACTCCGATCGGCTGGCTCTATCTGAACATGTGCTGGGCATAATATACTCGAAATAAAAGGGAGGCAAGGGGCAAAGGCATAGGCAAAGGCAAAGCCAAAGTCGTTTCCTAACTGCGCAGTTTTTAAAGATCTATTTTTTGTTGTTGTTGGTCTTGTTTGCCGGTTTTTTCTTCTAGATACATATTCACACACACCCTTGTGTGTTGATCTTTTGTTTGCTTTATATACATATATACAATATTTGTTTTTTTTCGGTAACTGGGACACGCGCTGCTGGGGCCAGTGACTACTTAGCTAACTAAAAAAGCCGGCCGGTATTTCCAGCTGTCTATAATTCTTCCCCCGGCCTCTATGCCTCTCTATCTCTATAAACACTCGTTAATAATTTCTCCGATAAACAGTTCAACAAACTGACGAAAATATATAATTATAAACTGACTCAAGGTGAAGTGGGAAAGTGTTCTATCACACGCGTTTCAGGGTTCGCGAGGCCTCCCCAAGGTTCAACCGCTGATAAAGAAAGCAATTTTTTTGGGATTCGCACATGTTTGGCAATCTATAAGCTCATTCAAACATCAATCTAGATTTTATATAGAGAAATATGACCTTGATAAGCCGGCAAATAAATTAAAAATCCCTTTCAAGTTTAATTTTTAAATAATATCAATTTTTTTATTGCTTTTTAACTTACTCACTAGAGATTTACAAATTTTACTGAGTCAATATGACCGAAAGAACAAGAATCAATTGGAAGAACTAAGGAACTTAACAAATTAAGAACTCAAAAACTTAGGAACTTAATGAATTTAGATCTTAAGCATCTAATATTTAAATTAATGTAAAGGTTTCTAAGCTTATAAGATCGGGTTTTCTAGGGTTAACAATTAAAAACTAAGTATGATTTGGCAGTTGCTGCTTGCTTGGAATTTAAAGCTCTCCTTGACCAGACTACAGCTCCAGCTGGAACTGCTCCTGATCCTCAATCTTCAGAGACTTGGTCTTCTTCACCAGCTCCGTGGGCACTGGAACACACTTCCTGAAAGGTGTCCTGGGCGTGCCCCTCATCAGGCAGCTGGGCACATTCGAGGGAGGCGTCTGGCTCAAGGGCGATCCGCGGAGATTCTTCATGAAGGCACGCTCGTAGATCAGCTTGGTGCCTGGAATTACCAGAAGAAGATAGTGGTTAGTCAAGGTGTCTGGTGTCTGGGGTTGCATCAGCCAGGCTAAGGAATATCTAGAATTCCCAACGATAAGGCGCACAGCTGCGTAATCAGAGTGAGTCACGAACTCCGACGGGAGCACATGTGGCCCGCCGGCTGTGAGTCTGTCTGTCTTTTTTGGGTTATCATTCCGCTGACTGATTCAGTCGGATGTCCAAGTTTCATCAGCCAACAACCAAACAAAATTAAGGTGAGTATGGTTTTTAAAAATAAATTTAAGAATTTTAAACAAAAGCTTTGTTTGTTTGTTGAAGTATAAGGGATAAAGTTGCACTGATAAATAAATTTGAAAGGCAAATTGAAATGGAAATTGCAATAAATTCGGAGGGAAATCAATTTGTTGATTATAGAATTTGTAATATTGTAAATCATTTAATAATATAATTGTTTGTAGTTTTAAGTTATTAAATTTCATTAACAAGTTCATTTATTTTTAACCCCAATTTGCTTTGGCAAGTTCATTGAAATAAAATGTAATTAAAATTGTTCTTTAAATAGCTTTAAAATACTACGCATAGGTAATTGAAAATGTTTTTAAATAGTTTATGCCTTGAGTTTTAATTTTAGAGCATGAACTTGATATTTAAGTGCAATTAAAATTCTTAAAAAAAGAAAAGTGAATTTAATACCATTTTAATGTAATTTTCTTTAGCTGATTTAACTTGATTTGCTGAATTAATTTCTATATTTTTCTTTCCCTCAACTTACCTCCAGGAGTGGTGGAGTACAGGGTGCCTCCAGGCGTCGAGGAGTACACCTCCGGCATCTGGATGGGATCCGAGATGACAATCTTCCTGGTCATCATGGGCAAGGCCTGGCTGATGGCCTGACGGGCGGTGGGCGAAGCAGACATCTTGTAATTGATTGATTTTACGCTTTTTGCTGGAAACTTTCCGCTGCTTTGCTGCTCTGCTGCTTTTGTAAGCTTGTAAGATATGGCCTCCGCAAGAGTTTTATTGTTTACACAAATTGCGTTGTTTTGGTTGGCTTTTTATCAGCTTGGTTTATGGTCACTGATGGCTACTAGCTGCTCCTTGCTGCTGGCTGTGGGCTGTTCGCTAAGCGATTGCTGGCTGAACTCGGAAAGCAATCGCTATTTATACCTCCGGCTCTCTGGGGTGGCGGTGTCTCAGCTATGCGCTTACTCTCTCTCACTGCCAGTGGCTCGCCTGATGTTTTGTTTTTATCGGCGAGTATTTTCTGCGTAGTTTGTGACAAACCGGGCGGTTGGTTGTGCCTGTTGTGCTCTTTTTTTTGTTTTTGCATTTTAATATTTATATATTTTGTTGTTATTGTTTTATTTTGTTTTTGGTTTAGTCTGCTGCACACCTTAGAGACAGTTCTAGCAAAAGAGAGGAGGCAGAGGGAGAGCCTTCTTGAGGGGCTTCTCGCCTTGAGCTCTTGTTTATCTTTAGCCATTTGTTATTGTTTAATGCATGGCAATATTATTGGTAAACAAGTTAGCCAGGCAGCCGCATTTCTTAACAAGAATTTCTATTATCGATGATCTGGCCAGGGGGAAGTCAAACTCAAATTATGATGATGACTCAGGTGAGGAGCTGTTATCACCAGGTCTCTAAAAGGTCTCGCTCTCTCTTATTTTTTAGTGCTAAAACGTCTTCCGTGGAATTTCGGGAAGTACTCTCCTAGCTCCTATCTCTGTGTCACAGCGGCTATTATTTTGCACTCGTTTTCATGAAATACAATTAATTAGCATAAAGACACGTTGCCGGCAAACAGTTGACGTAGGTTTCAGAGACGTATTCCGTGTGCATGCTCGTACTCAGCGAGCATAGCAATAAAATATTCGATATTTTATGGAGGTTTTTGAGCTAAAGAAATACCCTGTAAATGGAATTTTATGATTTGTTATCAAATTTTGTTAGGTTTAGCTGATATCTATGTTATAAAACTGGATCTTAGATACCTAAAGATAAGGTTTATCTGGCGAAAGCATGAGTTTATTTAGTTTACTAATTTTATGCAAAGAAAAAGTTTGTGAATATAGAAATTTTATGTAGTTTTTGAAATAATTAAATTAAATAAAAATTAATTACATTTTAAATTACATATATTTTTTTTAGAATAATTAAATTTTTTTTAAAATACTAATTAAACATCATTAACATTCATTGATATTTCCCAAGTTACAATAGGTGTATATTACGAATTTGTTGCTTCCATGGGTAAAATAAACCTTGTAATTTGATTTATCAAAATAAAATATTAAAAACTTTGTGCATACCAAATTTGGAAGCAATATCACTGATAGTTCCTGAGTTCCTAGAAGAGTTATATCTTATATATGTATTTGTCATTATATAACATATAACATTATTTCCTGACAGAATTTCATAACGAAACTCTAAAAATGTATCAGAATATTATAATGTAAACTGGTACCAAAATTAAAATAGTTTATCTTTTTTCATTATTTCTTAAACCCATAATCAACCTCAAAAATTTCTGAAAGAAGTACTAAATAAAATAAGACACCAAAACCTGCCCACATACCAAAAATTCAGATCCCTACCACCCTTAGTTCCCGAGTTCTTTAAGGTGCAGAAGCACCCAACAAGTATAGGGTACTCCTAAGCAGCGGCACGAGCGATTCACGCCATGCGGGGGCGATGTTGACGATTTTTAATCGTTGGACGCATGTAAGTAGCGCCAAAAGGAACTTTTTGCTTACGTCGGCGCCAATTCGGCGTAATTCGCTTTTTTTTTTGGCCACTGGCCATGCGAAAGGGAACGAATGGATCGCGGGGTTAATGTAAAGCCGCCACGTGTGCTGATCTATAAAGATCTAGGCGATCGCCCACCTATAGAATTCTGCACAAGGTCAACCACTAAGCGTGCTAAAATTTATGTGTTAAGCAGGGGAAACTTATGCTTGGACCTTGAGGAATATATTTGGGAAGGGGCGAAAATATTTATGGAAAAGCCTGACCCACATACATCAATTACATTTAATGGGGGTGGGAGTTGGGCAGCCATATCTGGGTAAGGTAAGTGCCAACTGACCCCCAAACTGTAAACAGGGGAGCCTAAGTAGAATCCCCAGAACAAAAACACCGAGAAGCCGGCGGAATTATGCCGTGTCATCCAGCACGTAGTCCACAGCATAAAAACCGCCCTACGTGCGTTTGCCGGCCTATGCGGGAGATTTATTTCTCCGGCGAGAAAGAGAGACTGAGACACAGCCCATTAGGTCTTATCAACCCTCAAAGAACCGGCTCGGATTTCCCTTTCCATGCATACCTGCGCAGAGTCTGAGAGAGAGCATAGTGTAAACACAGGAAAAAATATTGTTAAGAAATGGTAGTTCATAATAATTTATTTTATTTGGCAAAATAGTTGATATTAATACTCAATCGATATAAAAAAGTGTCTAGGAAATATCTGTTGATTTATAATAAAACAAAATATTTCACTGCATGCTTTTAAGCGCAATTTAAAATGGTTTCCGACCTACTTAAAACCGTAAAATTAAATTAAATTTGATTATTATTCTTCATAATTAATTAGAACTTATGAGATTTATCACCCTCATCGATGCTCAATTTTCCCCATGTGTAGAAACTTTTCCTATTGCGTTGCAGCTAAAGTGAAAATGCGTCTTGAGAAATTCTTAGCCGACTCTCTAAGCGCCGAGGGGTGTTCTTGCCGTTCAGCCAGAGGCAAAGGGGAACAAGTAAAGACAATAAAATTCGTCTGAAATCTGTTTTCCGCCGGGTGAAATTGAAATTTGCTGATGAAATTGCACCATCCGCTTACGTGCTACGTGTTTTGGTTGAATAGATTTTATTTTTTCGGGTGGGATCTATTTCTAAACGAGTCTGAGATAGTTTGTGAATGAGCTGCTGTGGGTCGAATGGCAACTTGTTTTTATTTTTCAGCCTGAGTGGAATACTGAGAAAAAGGTAAGAGAATGAAAATGTCAACAAACAATGGGGAGTTGCAGAAGTAGGGATGCTCTTTAATGCTGGGTATAGGATGTTCCTAAAGTATGTTAAAGATATATTGAGAGAATGTTAGGGTTTTTAAAAGCTCTGCCAAATATGTTATATATAAAGTGCTTTAGGAATTTTATTATTTTTTAAATATAACATATTGCTTTAGGTATTTTATAATTTATTTTATATAATTTAATGGGCCATTAAAAATATCTTCTTGACATACATTAAAACACTATATTGAAAAAATGTTCATTACTTGAAAGATAATTTAATTTGGAAAAAGAGAGAGTATCTAATAATGTCTTAGCCTAAGTTGAATATTTTCTCAAGCCTTTTTTGACACTTTAGTTGGTAAACACATTAATTCAGCAGTAAATAGTTCTTAGAACGGAATGCAAGAAAGAATAGGTAAACACAATATTATATAAGGAATTACTTAACATAGTCGTAAGGTTGTCTGACCATAAATATATTTAAATAATTTATATAATATTGGTACAGTATATGCAAACTTTATAACCTGAAATATATGTACTTATGCTCAAAGCTTTGACATTTAACCTAATTAAGGTATAAATAGTTAAACATTTCTAAGGAAACATAAACAAAAATATAATAATTTTCAAGAACTCTTATTTTTTCATAAAAAATCAATACATCTTCTAACTCATATACTTCCTAAGAAGTGTATATATTTTAATACAAAATAAACCGAATCACACATGCGAGCATCTTGGTTGACGTCGATGACCCACATTTTCTGTGAATTCAAACGTGAAGAGCGCCGCCGTTGGTCGTCGACGCTGCGTTGACCAAAATAAAAATCAAATCTTTCATGTGACTTTGTTTATGCACAAAATATGAAAAATACACCAACAAGGAAAACACAAAACAAGCTGAAATAAATCAAAACAACAACAAGTGGCCTGTAATAAATTAGCATGCGCATAGATAAGGATATATACCCGACTCAAATCGAGACTGCTTGACGCTAAGTCATTCATGGATCTTCGATCTTCGTCCTCTCGAAAGTGAATCTCGTGCAATTTGCGTCTTGAATTACATCAGCCTTAAAAATGTCTGTTTTCTTTGGGGGTTGTGGGACATCTGGGATCTCACGGGGGTTGCAATTCTCCAGTCTAGCCTGCGATCTGCTACCTCTTCACCTCCGTCGCTTTCTTCGTTCTCCGTTGCTGTTTTGGAAAGTTCAACAGCCTTTGATAAGGTTTGGCGACAGACAAAAATTTTTGTTTAATCGGGAAAATCATAAAATTATAGAGAACTTGGAATGCTCTAACTATAATATTTATTTAAAATAATTAAATAAGTTTTAATAAATTAAAAATGAGGTTTAATTGCAAGTTGAAATCCTTAATAGTTTTCTAAATATTTATCAACAACAAAATTACTAGTAGTAGTAAATATTCGATAAATTATATATTTTAGAAAACATATTGTTACCTAAATAAAACCTTGTTATAATAGTTTTTGCTAAAATCCTAATACCTAAAGATAGTGAAAAGATATATAAATCAAAAGTTGTGCCTTGCGATCAGATTGAACCCCCATCTCGATAGCAATCTCTCTTGCGACGTCCAGATCTTTCACTTTTTGTTGGCTATGAATCAATAATGCATGGGGAAAGAATTAATGGAAAATTAAATGTTCTTTTTTTTAAGAAACCTTCGCATCGATCAATGAACTAGGCCTCGTGACGCACGCAGGTCCACGAACTTGTCTGATCGAAAGGTGGCGATATGCTTATGTATGGGACTTTATTCACAAGAAGATTACAGATATTCGTATTCCAGGTAAATGTTTTTATTATGTGTATTGTTAAAACTAAAAATCAAGAAAGCATTTCAAAACATAACAGATATAGAGAAACGAAGAGCGTAGGTATTTTTAAAGGACTTTTTTAGTTTGATTTAATTTACATTGATTGTTTTTAAGTATTGGTTTCAAGAGACATTCATTAAGCTTACATTAAAATAATATAAGTAGGTTCTGTGTCCAAAAATATAAAATACAAACTTAGAGCTTACTAAAATACATGGAATTTGAAACCTAAATAAATTTCTTGAATATTTTATGGTACCTTTTAAATTGATTTAAGACCTTTTCTGTCTTTTTTAAATACTTTTCAAATTACACAGCGATTTTGGAGGTTTTACAAACGACATGTACAATCATTTCTGTAATATTTCCATATCATTTCCCTACTGCACATCCACACCCTCATAGAACTTATCCAGCAAGGTTTCATTCACAGTTCCAAAAATCCATCTCTGGCGATCATTGCCCCTCTCGCACTCATTCACAACGACCAAGGGCTTTCCATCTTCCATCACAAACCCCTCCATGCAGCGATTGGTCCTCCTGCCTTGGACCAGCCACTGGGTCTCCCTGTCGTAGAACCAAAACTGATTGCCACCCATATTATGGCAGGACCACATCCAGACAGTGGCATTCGGTGGAGACGCCTGCACGTCCAGGCAAAGAGAATCCGAGTGCTGGCGAAGCTCACGGTGCGCGGACAGCGACCAGAACTGAGTGGCCTGCGGATGGGTGCGGTTTTCCGCGCAACTGAACAGGCCCACCACCTCATTGGAAGCCTTGCCCATGGTATCCAGACAGTACTGCGAAAAGGCCACATTTTGGATCGCACCCGAGGCATAGCTGGGCGGTTCGATGGGCGGGAACTTGACCAGGAAATCGGGAGCCACCTCCGTCATGTACCAGTTGAAGGACTTGCACTGCAGTCGCTCCCGGATGGCCAGCTGGCGGGTAAGGTCGCCGGCATCTAAATCGTTATAGACATCCGGTTGGCGGGCATATACATATTGCTTGTACTCATCCATCCAGACTTCGGCCACTCGTTTGTGGTTCTAAAAGGAGAGCATTTTGATAGTTAAATAAATGAATGAATTATTTAATATTCTTGGTCCCCACCTTGGCCACAAAATTGTAGTTCCTTGGACTCGGCCTGGGCTCCATGGGTCCCCTGAAGATGTGGGCCACCCTGGAGCAGGGCACATCCAGCAACATGCCGCCACACATCCAGATCTTGAAGCTCAACTCGTACTGCTCACCGCCCCAAATGTCCAGCTGATCATCATAGCCACCCAGATCCCAGAAGAAATCCGTCCTAATGGCAAACAAGCCGCCCATCATCACGGGACTGCGATAAGGCAAGGACTTGTCTACCGAGTCCTCGGGCAGGACAGGTAGCTGTTTGTACAGAAACTTCCAGTCGAAGCCACCACGTGAGCCCTCCTGATAACCGCCGCCATAGGAGAAGTCGGTGTGGCTAATTACATCCACAATGGGACAGGTGGAGATCTTTGGGTTGATGGCAATGGGTTCCAGGAGGGGAGGTAACTGGAAGGGGAATAAAATTATTAAAGCAAGTACGTAAAAATATATAAATGTAAAACCTACCCAGTTATAGTTACATTCAATGTGGGAATCAAAGAACACCATAACTTCCCCTACGGCCACCTTGGCCCCGGATAACCTGGCTCCAATCAGGCCACGTCTCTCCGGATTCCTAACTATATCCACCAAATGGGGAAAGTGCCGGGCCACATAGTCATCCAGGGGTTGCTTCAACACCTCCCACTCACTGCCATCGTCCACTAGGATAATCTGACGAAGTAACTCCGGCGGAGTGCGATTGATCACACTGTAAATGGATCTCAGCAGGGTGTTGAAGTGTTCGTTGAAGAAAATAAAGATTACACTGACATTGGGCAACTTTGCCAGGTATTTGCGGGACTTGCAACTAGAAAAAGCTTTAAAATAATTTAAAAATATTAGAATATTACCCTCTGAACTCACGCTTCCAGTCTCACATCCGGCACAGATCGATTAACCGAGATTCTATCCGACAAAAGACCATTGAAGCCGTTCTTCTTGTACAGCTGATCCTCCAGCTCCTTCTCGTCGGCATCATTATGAGCCCCTGCGCCGTGCTCTCCCAGGCCGACACGCAGCTTTGTCCGCCTCCATGGCCACGTAATCATGCCAATCCTTGCGCTCACCCTCCGGTTCCGGCAACCTGAAGCCCTGCTTCTCTTCCTTGGGCGGATTTATAAAGGAGTTTCGATCCTGGTAAGGAGGTCGTGGTGCCTTCCTTGTGGGAATAACATTGGCTGCCCGGAAAATGGGTGTAATGGGATCTCCGTTTGGATCTAGGTTCTCCTCCTCGGTATTCCCAGATGGTCGCATGCGCTTCTCCACTATCAAAGTGGTGACCAGGGAAACAAGGGCAATGAACAGCAGCCAGAGGATAACCTTTCGCACCAGGCGCTTCACATATCTCTTCTTCATAGCCATTATCCTGACGTCTAGCCGGCGGAAGTCCCAAGCGGAGACTGCTAGCATGGCAAGGCAGCCACGGAGCAGCTAGCCGGAGACACCTGGCAAAAATCTTTGGCCATTAGTGTAATTGATCTGCGAGGAGAGTGGGGAAAATGGTCAGAGATAAGGCACTGGAGGCAACACCGTTCTCCACTATCAATCAGGTGGCAGAGTAAGTAGTTGCCGCTAGAGTGACGTGTAAGATCCGGCAGCAGTTCGAACTGAACCCACCTGAAGAAAACAAGAGCAAAGATTCAAACCAAACCGAATAAACAAAAGGGCATCAAGGCGTGCGAATTCAAATTTGAAAAGCCCGCGTGATGGCGGCGACATCTGTGGGGTATTCCAGAAACTAATGGTGAGTACTTCTAAAAAAATTTTAAATTACTTTAATTTTGAAATCTTTATTTTATTTTTGTAATTAAATAAGATTTACTTACTTTGGAAGAACACAAAGTATTTAAAGAAAGGGGGTTTTCAAAAAAATTGCTTGAAATTGTTTATTATACTCTCAATATGAATCATGATAGATTTACTTAATTTTTTATTGATATTCAATGAAGGTAAATGCAACTTAGAGACCTCCAAAGTTCCACCTCTGCTGTAGATTGCTCTTATGGCAAGAATTGGATACCACTCGGCCAGGATTGGTGCCGTTCGGCGGGATGGCCTCGAGGCATCGATACCACATCTTACCCTCCTGAATCCACTTCCACTTTGGATTATAGTACCAAAACTGATTCCCGCCCATGCTGTGACAGTAATACACAATCACGGCGGCGTTTTCGTCTTTAGTTCCGCTCTCTTCCAGGCAGCCATTGCCCGACTTCAGTCGGATCTCATGCTCGTGGGTCAAGGTCCAGTCCTGTAACTTGGTCGGAGGTTTACGGCAGGGGGCAAGGCCCAGCGCCTGTTTGTAATCATCCCTGAGAGTGTCTACGCAGAGGGAGGGATAGGCAACACTCTGGATCACACCCGAAGCCAGTGGCGATGGCTCAACTGTGGGAAACTTGGCCAGAAAATCGGGAGCCACCTTGGTCATGTACCAATGAAAGGATTTGCATTTAAGCTGCTTCCTCCTTGCTATCATGCCGCTCAGATTACCAGCATCCACGTTGTGAAAGAGTTCGGGGTTCCGTTCGTAAACGAATCTCTTGTAGTCATCCATCCAGACCTCGGCCACGCGCTTGTAGTTCTGCATGGAAAAATGATTATTTTATTTATATTTTTATTGGATCTACACTCACCCTTCCCAGAAAGTTGTAGTTCCTTGGATACGTTCTTTCGAGCACTGGACCCCTCGAGATGTGGGCCAACCTGGAGCAGGGTATAGAGAGCAGCATGCCGCCGCACATCCAGATCTTGAAGCTGATCTCTAGATACTCCCCGCCCCAGATATCCAGCTCTTCGTCGTAGCCACCAAGCTCCCAAAAGTATTTTCTGTCGATGGCCAAGGCGCCCACCAGCAAGGGAGTGCGATATGGCTTATCTGGCTTCTCTTCGGGTAAGAGCGGCAGATGCTTAACTTGGAGGCGCCAATTGAAGCCAGAGCGGGTCTGCCTGGCCGCCTCATACGCAAAGGTTTCGCGCGAAATTTCATCCACAATGGGTCCTGTTGCAATGTTACGATAAGAGGCAATGGGTCCCAAGAGGGGGGGTAGCTGAAATCCACAGAAAATACAAAACAAAAAAGTGAAAATAACTTAATACTTAAGAACCTTACCCAACTGTGAGTGGCCTCAATGTGGGAATCCAGGAAGACCAAAACCTGGCAGGTGGCCCTTTTGGCTCCCTCCATTCTCGCCTTAATCAGACCACGTCTCTCCGAAAGTCTAACCAAGCTCACTATCTCTCCAAATGCCTTTGCCACATATTCGTCCAGTTTTTGTTTCAAGTCTGGCAAATTACTCGCATCGTCCACCAGGATAATCTCACGAAGAAGCTCCACAGGAGAGCGATTCACGAGGCTGTGTATGGATCGGAGAAGGACACTCAAATGCTCGTTGTTGAAGGCGATGACCACGGTAACATTGGGCAATTTTGCCAGGTATTTATAAAAATGGCAGCTGCGTAAGTGAAGCGTAAATTTAACTATTATATTATTTGCAGTAAAACTCACTCCGGAGCTGTGAAATCTGGCAAAGATCGATTTACGGAAATCAAATCGGACAGCTGGGCTTGGAAGCCATGGAGCCCAAGAAGCATATTTGCTGCAAGGTTTGGCCCCGAAGTGGTAACCGCCACTCCCTTTTCGCCAAATCCCTTGCGGTGCCTGTCCAACAATATGGCCTTGCGATCGTGCCAATCCCGGCGTGCGCCTTTCACCCTCAATAGACGGATCACACCATTTCGCTGTATTTTCAAGGAATCGAATCTTTTGGCAGCATTATCCATAATTAGGTCATCGTTATGGTTATTAGTAGGGATTTCCGAAGAAATCACTAAGGGGGACTCTAAATCAATTTCCGTCGAAATATCTTTTGGAATCTCAGTTCCCAAATGACTATCCTTTGGCTTGCTGCTGTGTTCCTTCACCAATTCCACTGTGTTCTTGTGTATGTGCTTGCCCAGGAAAAGTGTGGATATCAAGGACAGCACCAGTATGGCCAACAGGAGTCGTACCAGCCGTTTTAACTCCGAGTTCATATTTGGATTTTCTTTACTGGATTTGTGATTTCAGATTGGTTTGTTGGTACTCCCGGGAATGAATTTATTTCCAGAATCTACTGGGTTAATTTTTGGTGTATAAATTTTCAAACTAACTTGGTCTAGAGCAAAAAAGTAACGTTCCCAAAATTTAAAAACATTAAAGGTGTGTACACACTTGTAAGTTAAATAAATTGTGTACTCACACAGTCTGGCAACTCTCTGGCAACAACAGGGTAACACTTTTTTCTGCCGCGCAAAACGCATGGAAGATCAGTTGGTTTTATTTTTTCTCGCTAATATTTACTAAAAACCTGACTAAATCGGTGCTAAAATCGCGATGGATCTCAACGACGCAGTGCTCACGTGTGCGGTGAACATGCAGTGGACGAACTCCGTGGGCGTTACGGGCCGCAAGCTGGCCTACAAAACGGCCACTTTGCGCTTGGTGCGCAACGATCTGCGGGAGCTGTTCGTGGAGGTGACGCCGGAGAAGCTGAAGCCGCTCAAGTTCAAGCTCAAGGATCTGATGGTGCACAAGAAGTTCATGGCCGAGGGCAAGGCCACGTTTAACTTCAAGGCGGAGAGCTGTACGCTCTATCTGTCCAATGCCCCGCCCGGCACGCTGATGTTCTTCCTGCGGACGATCTTCGTCAAGATGAACGGCAAGGAGGGAGCTCAACCCGACGATGCCACGCTCCAGAAGAAGCTGCGTGAGCACTTGATGTCCGGCAAGCCAAGCAGCTTTGAGGATGTTTCTCCAGTGACCACGGCAGAGATGATTTTGGCTCGAAAAAAGGCGGGCCTGCTGTCCAAGGGCTCTACAACGACACCATCCCCCCAGGCGTCCAAGAAGCGGCGTTTTGAGGAGCTGCGAGAGGAGAGAGAAAAAGGTGGCTTGCCGGCGGCCAAAAAGCTCTACCAGTCGTCCACCGATGAGTCCCTCAAGCTGAGCGAAGAGCAAATGGAGGTGCTGCGGGCCTGCACCTCCGGCAAGAATGTCTTCTTTACGGGTTCCGCTGGTACCGGTAAGAGTTTCCTGCTAAGACGCATAATATCAGCCTTGCCGCCGGATGGCACGGTGGCCACGGCCTCCACGGGAGTGGCAGCCTGCCTAATTGGCGGCACTACTTTGCATGCCTTCGCGGGCATTGGCGGTGGAGATGCGTCCATGCAAAGGTGCCTGGACCTGGCCTCGCGACCCATGAGTGCCCAGACGTGGCGGAAGTGCAAGCGTCTGATTATCGACGAGATTTCCATGGTGGATGGGCAGTTCTTTGAGGTAACATTACCCTTACCCCCTTTCATCTTTATATTTAATAACCCCCCCTTCCTCTTCTAGAAAATCGAAGCCGTGGCCCGTCACATTCGTCGCAATGATCGGCCTTTTGGTGGCATCCAGCTCATCCTCTGCGGCGATTTCCTGCAGCTTCCTCCAGTTATCAAAAGTGACTTTGGAGCAGCTGCCACGGCCGCCCCACAGCAGCGTTTCTGCTTCCAGTCCAGTGCCTGGGAGACCTGCATTCAGTGTGTGTACGAACTGAAGCAGGTGCACCGTCAATCCGATCCAGAGTTTGTGAAGATCCTGAACCACCTACGCATCGGACATGTTAATGATTCCATAACCACGCGACTGGCGGCCACATCAAAGCAGAGGATCGAGGGCAATGGCATCTTGGCCACCCAGCTCTGCTCGCACACCAATGATGCCAATTCCATAAACGAATCGAAGCTCGAAAATCTTCAGGGAGACAAGATCCTCTTTAAAGCCGACGATTCGGATGCGTCGATGACCAAGCAAATGGACCAACAGGTACAGGCCCCATCCCAGCTCTACCTGAAGGTCAATGCCCAGGTGATGCTGCTGAAGAACATCAACATAGCCAATGGACTGGTGAATGGAGCCCGCGGAGTGGTCGTTCGGATAGACAAAGATAATCTACCCGTGGTGCGGTTCAAGAACAACCAGGAGTATGTGTGCCGGCACGAGAAATGGATCATCAAGACCGCCACCGGAGGCATCCTCACCAGGCGTCAGGTTCCCTTAAAGCTGGCCTGGGCCTTCTCCATCCACAAGAGTCAGGGATTGACTCTCGACTGCGTGGAAATGTCGCTGTCCAAGGTATTCGAAGCTGGCCAGGCCTATGTGGCTCTGTCGCGTGCCAAGTCCCTGCAATCCATTCGCATCCTGGACTTTGATGCCAAGCAAGTGTGGGCCAATCCCCAGGTGCTGCAGTTCTACAAGGGATTCCGCCGTAGGTTAATGGACACCACAATGATCCCATTGGGACCCAAAAACAAAGACAAGCAGCCCGGTGAAGGCAAGTCTGCGACTAGCGCTCTGGCCAAGCTCAAAAAGAGTCTCATGAACAAGCCTTTGGTCTCGATTAGCTGATCATTGGGATAAACCATAGATGAATTTGTAGTCTATAAACTGAAGACCTATGTGGATTTTCGGTAATTAATATTAATTAATTAATTAACTAACACAATTACAAGGAATATTGACGATTAATAATGAAGGAAATAACTTAAAATTCCGTAATTCTATGAACAAAACAGGTTTCATTACTAACCATTTTTACTTGTAATTTAATTTTTGTTTTTAAAGCAGATTTGATTAATTTTTACACACATTTTTGATTGAACAAAATGCTTAAATTTGCAGAAGTAGATTTTGTATTTAAGATATCATAAATAGGCATGACTTTCTTTGACATAAACAACTTTTTTTTACAGTTTTTCCTCTTGTTGAAAATATTAAAAATTATTTTTTAATTATTTTAAGAAAAGGAAAAGCTTAAAAAACATTTGTACTTTTATATAGAATTTGAATACTGTTTTGGTCATTAGTTTGATGGAATATTGCAATTATTTTTCATTGTTTATTGTCAAATTCAATATTCCAATATTTAAGTCATGAACAAGAGCGGCAAAAAATGCTAAATGATTCTTAGGAAATCTTAAAGACTGTTCTTCTCTTTTTAGAAGATCGATACATTTCTCAAAATATCTACTTAGTTTCAAGAAAATATAGTATTAACAAATCTCTTCTAGAATAATTTAAAACTAAATATTTTAACGTCACCATAAATGAATTAAATCAAATCTTATAAAAAGACGAACGAAAGAGATTTAAAAAATATATTACAATCATTACTTTGAATTTTAGTAAATTCCTTAATAAGAAATAAAATAATTTTGATTTATAAATGCCTCTTAATAACTTCTTAAAACTTCTTTGCAGATCATAAAGTTCACTTTAGGGAGTGCGCAAAATATCGATAATTTACGCAAAAGACGATAAATCAATATTTTAACGTGCGATAAATCCATATCAACTTTCATCGGGTTAATTTAATTAGAAGAAAAGATACGAATTCTATAAGTTTTCTTATATATTTCGAAATCGATAATTAAACCCTAAATGCGAGAGTTTTCGAGATATCAAAGTTGACCATCTGATATTGAACTCGATAAACGTATTTATCCTTTTTCCATTCGATATACATACCTAATTTACTTTTCCTTCAACCTATTCCTTTTAAAGAATTTTCCAGCTGGATTATCCTTTTAATCAAATCACTTTTCAAATGCTCACTGCCTTCGATTTACCATTTTTTCAGGGCGTGTGTGTGTATATTTTCGAAATAACGGATAATGGAACTAAAAAAACATCATCCTGCCTTTAGTGGACAGCCTCCTCTCCCTTCATGCCACTGCCCACGGGTCCATGGCGACGCTCCCAGATCAAGCGATGCTTCTGCTTCATGTAAGCGGTCTTGGCATTGGCATAGCCACCCAAGTCTCCATCTAAAGCATGGGAGAAGCGGAGCAGTAGAGGAGTGGCTGGCATCGCAAGAATCTCCTTCGATAATACTCACACTTGATGAACCAATTCTCGGTGGCCTTCTCGTACTGTTCCAACAGCGGCTTGCACTTGACCATGTGATCCGGAGCCTCGTACAAGGTGCAGTCCTCGAAGCGCTGGCGCAGGATGTTGACAATCTCGTTGTCCACCATGCGATCGCGACGGAACTGCTGGTCCGCCTCGAACCGGCAGACGGCGTCGTCCACATAGCACTGATCGATGGTCGGCACGCGACGGAAGCGCTGGTGGTACCAGTTGTACTTCTCCTGGTTGGGCTCCACAATGGTCTCTGCAAGGTAATTGATATACGAAGCATATTTAATTTGGGTGCAGAAATTGCACTGGGCGCGAGTGTAAACAAAAACAAACAATTCGCGCGCAGTTGAGGTTATGTCATTATGTAATTGTCTGCAGTTTTTCCAAGTTCTTTCGCATTTTCCCATTCGTTGGTCCTTGCATCCTATTTCCGACTGTAAAGGGGGTCCGTCCGGATCGTTTTGGGCGCTATTCGCCGGATATTACGTACCACGGAACCAGGTAATGGGTCCGTCAATCACATTATGCACGGATTGGGCAAAGCTGGCCATCGGACTGCGCGGCTCCGGCATTTCACAGGCTTTTCGTTTACCCCCCTGCAAGGGTACATAAGGGGTGTTAGTTTTGTGTTTTCCATCTGAATACCCTCTAAAAAACAATAATTACTTGAAAAATTAATCAAAAAACAGTTGTAGTATGACCGCAGTCAGGATAAACGAAAATCAGGGCGATTTGCTTCGGCATCAGCTATTTCTGCCGTACATATGGTCGTACTGTTTGAGTGTTTTCGAAACCTTCCAACAGTGGCGCTGCTAAGGGTTTAATTTCGTTTATTTATTAAATTGAATTTATTATTTATTAAATTAAATTATTTATTTGGTTATTACTTTGGTTCGAGTCATATATGCTGCTATATTATTTTGAATCTTCATGTTTGTGATTTATTTTCATGTATTATTTATTGATTTCTTTATATTTATATTTTCAAATTTAGTAGGTATTGACAAGCATTACTCAGATCGTTGAGTTTGAATGCGTGCTCTTGCTCCATATGATCGTGGATGTTCTTCTTAGTCACTATTGCTTATATTTCTTCTTATATTTTTTGCAATTGCACCAAAGGTGTTCAGCTTAGATTTTACACTATTTAATTTTTTTATTAATGTCTTGCTGGTGGTATCGTCTTGTCCTGGTATCCAAATAGTTTAAATTTCGTGCTGATTCTCCATTTCTTTATCCTTCATTGTCTGCGATGGTTAAAGGCAAGAAGCGAACTCTGGAGCCTGATAACTCAAAATAAAACTAGAATGCGTGACTTAAAGATAAGACTATTATTTTCATTAGAATTAAAGAATTCCTAATTTCGGCTTTTGCCTAGAACTTAAATTTCAAAGTTAACGGTTGTTCCTATCCGGCTTGACAAAGCTCGCAGCTATAAAACCGCATATAACAGTTTATGCTGTCTGGAAATAGCTAATTTAGCACCAGATTGTGTACAGTCTGGCAACTCTCGTTCTCTAACGTTATAATTAAAGCTTTTATATTTTAAAACATGCCAGATCTAGCCTGAAATAATATAAACTGGCAACACTGACGGACGCACTTAACAGAATTTAGCATATGAAATCGTACCAGTGTTGCCAGGTGTTGGTTCTCAGCAAAAAAAGCTAAATATAAACAAAATTTAAATTTTACAAGCTATAGCCGAATAATATAATTTTACATTATTTTTTTCAATTTAAATTAATTTTATTCGTATTTTCAAAAAATAATTCAGATAAGTATTCGTTCAAGATTCTAGTTGTAGTAATATTAAATGGACATTTCTTCTTTGTTGTATTATTTTTTTATATTTTGGGATCTGTGGCTACATTTAATATAATTGATCGCTATTATTTAAAACAATTTGTACATAATTAATTAATTATTAATTAATTTGTACGGCTGATGTGGGTGGAGAGTGCGAGTCTCCTGTCCAACTATAAGCTACTTGCAACTTTTCTATGCTTTTCCCATTTTCAAATATGCCAAATATAGCGTGAAATGTGCTAAGGTGGCAACACTTAATCCTACAGAAGAGAATAACAGAGCGCATCGTACAGAGAGAGTAACAGAATTTTGCTTACAGAGTATCTTATGGATTGAAACTGCTCGGCAGAGAAAATTGTACTATAAGATACCTCTGAGCTTCAGCTGCCAACTTCATTCAGTTACGTTCGGACGTGTTGGCGCCTGTCGCTGGCAAAATTCGAAATATATCTCGACGACGGCACAAAAAAAGCTCGCACGTGCGACGCTTGCGAAAAAAAAGATAAATAGAAAAAAGGTACAAAGATACAAAACGAGCGAGAAAATACAAAACAAAATAAAGTGCGGCGGCAACCCAAAGATAAATGTGCAAAAAAGGAAAATACATAATTTGCAAATAGAAGATTTATAAATAGTGCACCGACAACAACAACAACAAATAAAAAAGAATTTGTCAGGCGGCGTTTTTTGTACCGTACCTTGCCTCCCGCTTTTTCGCTCTCTTTCGCCGCCGCCGCCGCCGCCGCCGCTCATCGTCTGCCGGCCTTCCTCCCCCTCCCATGTATTCGTGTATCCGTGTATTTCGGTGTATTCGTGTATCCGCGTGCCGCTCTCCGTGTGGCGTGTGAGTGTGTCTGTGTGCTTTTGCAGTTGAGAAATTGAAAAGAAAATGAAATACAAAAATTTAAATTAAGAAATTGCGCCGAAAGGAGGGAAAATTAATTGATGGCGAAAATCAAATAAAGTGCATGCGGGAAAATCGCCGAAAAGTGCGCACAAGTTTTGTCAAAAAAGAAAAAACCAAAACGCCGGGAAATATATATTTCTATAAATACAACTTAAAATAATAACGAAATAAAACAAAAAAAATAATATAAAAATATGTGTTTGTGCTGTGCCAGCTGAATGTTTCCGACGGCAAAAAGCTAAATGCCTAAATTCAAAAAAGAAAAGCTGGAAAATAATTAAACTAGCTGACAAAAAAATAAAGAAAAACAAACCCAATCACAAATGTGCCAACATCTTTCAAATAAAATTAAATAAATCACTTCAAACGTTCATAAAACGCAGAAAAAATGGATCCCAATCGTAATTAATATTTCAAAAATCAAGAAGACTTCTTCAAAGTTATAATCAAGTGAAAGCTACTCAATCAATCCATACAAAAAATTAATAATAATAATAATAATCACAAATAAGAGGGTTTTTAAGTATCCCGGAAGGATAAGTTCTCAAAATGGATTACTAGATATCCTGGAACTCACACTGTAAGGCACCAAAATGACCGAATACGTGACGCCCATGATAAGCAACGTCCTGAAGAAATACCAGACGAGTGCCACCAAATCGCTCCAAGGACCAGGACATGCCCTCAATGCCGCCGGCGTTGTCCTCGGTGACATAACCAGCAATGGTAGATGCGACAGCCCTGGCCTCCTCCTCGGCAAGTGCCAGGCCACCTCGCCGGTGGTGGCCGCCGCTCTGATCAAGAAAGAAATTCTGAGTTCGCCGGAGCCGCAGGAACTGCACCATCACGATTGCTCCACCGGGGGGAGCAGGGGCAGTCCGCCCCAGATATATCCACCTGCCACACCGCCCCGGGAACTGTCCCAGCCCATACTATCGGTGGCGGATTCGGGATGCGCTGAACTGTACGAGACGCGGCTGGAGGGCAAGACCATTGGCTGCTTCTCCGTGGGCGGCGAGATGAGGCTGTGTCTGCCGCAGTTTCTCAACAACGTCTTGAATGACTTCTCGCTGGAGCAGATAAATCGGATCTTCGATGAACTGCGCATCTACTGCTCCCAGTGCACGCCGGATCAGCTGGTGGAGTTTACGGCCGCCAAGATCCTGCCGCCGGATGTCAAGGCAAGTGGCCTGATCACCCGAACGGATGCCGAGCGTCTGTGTGCCGCGCTGCTCCATCGATCCGATCGGAATAGCTATGTGCCCATCGAGAGCCTGGCCAAGGGTGCCCTCAGCTTCCATGTCTATCACAAGTGCTTCGGGAAGTGCGAGGGCATCTGTACACCGGATATGTACTCATACCAGAAGCCGACCTGCATCAAGTGCCTGGAGTGCGACGGCTGGTTCTCGCCCCAGAAGTTCGTCGGTCATGTCCATCGGAAGTTCGAGAACCAGACCTGTCACTGGGGCTTCGACTCACGCAACTGGCACGACTACCTGCATGTGGCGCTCGATGTGGAGAACCGGGAGAAGTACCAGATCATCCTGGATCAGCTCAAGGAGGTGGAGCTCAAGGAGATGCACAAGCAGCAAAGGGAAATGGATCATAAGAAGAGAAAGGCAAGCAATTACTTTTAAAAATTTGTTAAACTTAAAATTTAAAGTTTAGGTAGCATTGGGGAATATAATATTGCAAGTGAAACTTACCATAAATCTCTGGAAAATATAATTTCACAAAAAAAATTTCTTTATGCCTTTTATTTCCTTAATTTTTGTACCCTTAGATTAGTGTATTTAGGTTGTATTTTTCCTATTTCTGAGTTCCGGTAGCTGAGCAGAACCCAAATCGACGACAAGTGTTACTTTTCGCCTTGTTGTCGGAACCCCTGAATTCCTGAGTATTCCAAGGGATTATTAGCTTGATAATCTCTCTCCCCAGACCCGCCCTTCGTTAGCTCTCGCACTCTCACCCCTCTATTTTTATGCGCACACATATTTTCCGAGCCCTGATCTTAATTTTAATTATGCATATGACCCACCCAAAGCCCCACCCAGCGGCAATTACGAGAATAACAACAATTTCAACGGCAACGCCGACAGCGCGGCTCCATACTCGGAACCCCCAACTTCCATTCACATTCGATCTTCTTTATGGCTTTTTTTTTCGTTTCTTTAACACACAGAAGAAGACAAAAATGCAAAATATACTTATTAAAAAAAAAACCACAAAAATATAATGAATTCATAATAATTATTATATCCAATGCAGCTGCAATTTATGGCGCTCGTTCTTCCATTGGGTTGGGGTGTAAAACAATTTTTTTTGTTTTGCCGGCTAGGCCAATTCTCTGCTCTTTTTTGTTTTGTTTTGTCGGTTATTATTTATTTAAACTACTTAATTTTATGCTTAAACAGCGCTCGCGAAAAATATTTTCACGCAAACAGACAAAAAACACAATAAATAATACATTTTTTCCGCTGCAGATTGTGCTTTTTGTAGTCTCTCTTTAGTTTTGGGGGATATTTTGTTGCTGTTTAATATATATATTTTTGTTGTTGTTCTTTTTTGTTGCTGCATTTCGCGGTTGCCGGCGCGTCTGCCGCATTTTGGCATTTTGTTTGCCGCCGAGGCAGCGCAGCCACGCAGCTTATTTTTAGCTTTTTCCGCTCAGTTTTTGTACGTTGTTTTGAATCCTGCGGGGAAAGGGTCTTTAGGATATAGGGGATATAGGTTTAATAACCTGTACAGGGAAGGATTCCTGGAAAAAATGAATTGGTTAGGAAAGCTTTCATAGAATTGTAAGGCTTTCAAGATCTAAAAACCTTATAAAATGGTTTTTATAAACGGAGGAATTTAATACTTTGGGAAACTGAATAAAACTATTTTGAAAGTGACTCAAAAACTGTTGAAACTTGTTCCTTATAAAGCGATATATATAGGAATTTAGAACAAGACAAATCCGATTTGATATTATAAATCGTTCAATATCTACTAGAAAATATTTTACATTTTGATATACAAATTTAAAGTATTTTTTTAATTTTGTATCCCTGCAGAAGTTTTTTGCTTTTTATAAATAAGAATTTATATAAATTTTTAAAATACAAAATGTAATAAAAGCATTCTTACACAGAGTAAATAATTTACTTTGCCAATTTTAACCTTGAAACCTGATCCTTGCCCAAGAACAATTTCTGTATCCAAGGGTATTTTAAGCTTCGGCGCCCTTCTGCTCATTCCTACACATATAAAAAAACATATATATTTTGTTTTTGAACCCATGTGTGTGTTGGTGCCATGAAAATCCGCTTCGACCAGAGCTTCAATGTTAAATATTCAGCAAATAATAATAATAATGAGCCAGAGAGAGCGAGCGAGACAGGGCTGATAAGGAGGGGGTTGAGCGGCTAAATACAAATACAAATAAAAATAAATCGCAAACCGGTTGCCAACATTGTCTGCTGCTGCTGCTGTTGCGGAGTCTCTGTACTTTGCTCGGGGACTTCGAGTTGGGTCTGCCTTCGGTCGGCGTCTGAGTCCGCGCCGTCTGGGTCTGGGCCCTCGTCTCGTTATGGGATGTGGATGTGTTTTCCGTCTGGCGATCGGTTTGGGATCGCATCTGGGCAGAGCCAGAGCCCAGAGGCAGAGGCAGAGGCCATGGAATCCCGGGAGCGAGAGCGGGAATTGGGCTTGGAAACCCGAAGTCAAAGTCGTTGCGCAGTCGCAGTCGCAGAAATAACAAAACAAACGGCTTGCGGCACATTATTTTGTTGCGCAAAAAAAGTAATAATAAAAAACAAGAGAAGAAAACCGGGAGATTAAATAAAAAGAGCAAAAGAACGCATAGTAAATTATACAAAAAATTAACCAAATAATAACAAAACAAACGGGGGTATTCAGAGGATTGTTGTATATATTTAATTTATACACTTTGCACATCAGCTTACAAATAATTAGGTTAGGGTTAAACTTTTAATATAATACTTTTGGTTATAAAAATCTTGTATGTTTTATTTAAACAAGAAAATGCTTAAAACTCCATAATATAATAAATTGATTATAATAAAGTATTTATCAGGCAGACCAAATTATTAAAAAGTTACATCCAATAGATTGTATGTACATTTTCTACTTGAGTAACCAAAAGCCTTGATATTACGTTCAAGACCTTCTCTTGATCTAATTAAAAAAAGTATTTTTATTCGTGCTTAAAAGTAACAGAAAATATATAAATAAATTTAAAATAAAATATATTTTCTAGAAAATAAAATATTTATATTTTACAACTCTTGTAACTTAATAACTAACTCATAACAATCTTTAGACTTTCGCTGCCTTTCCCTAACAAATTCCCTCATCGCCCAGCAACTTATATAATCTATTGACGAAAATATCCCCATTTGGACTTTGCTTTCCGAGTTCAAGAATTTTAAATTTCGAGTCGCAAATTTACGGAATTTCATGTTTTGAAATCAGGCTTATATTTGTTTGTTATGGCGGCGCCAACAGGTTTATGTTTTTTTTTATATATTTTTTGTATTATTTGTTCGTAACTGTTTTTGTGCTTTTGATTTCGCGTCGCTCATAAAATTTCCAAATTTATGCTAATCTCTTTTAATAAACTCTTTTTTTTGTGTCTTGTCTTAGCCTGGGCGTTGTTGTGTGCCATTCATCGTGTTTTTCTGGTTGGTCGAGCACGTTTCTGAACCAGACACAATTTTATTTAAAAAAATAAAGCAAACAAATTAAAATAGCAAAAAAGAGAGCCCCCAGTGAATTGTTATTTAAAATTTCATTAGCTTATCAATGTGTTTTTGGACTCTCCGCTGATAAGCTACGCAGCTCCGTTGCTCTGTTGGCCACGTTTCTGCAAAAATCCAAAATCGAGTCAGGGTTTTCGTTTGTTTCTTTCCATCCAGCTAAAGATTAAGTTGAGTTTTGCCAATGATAAGAACATGTCGAGGAAGTTTATGGGCTCACGGGGCGTATTAATATTTTTGTATGATTGCGTATACGCCATGTGGGGCCCAGCCAGTCCTAATTTATTTGAAATTGAAATTCCAAACACTTGGCAGTGTCTCTTGTGTGATCCTGCTAATTGATAAATCATGGGGAATGTGTCGAGATAAGTGGAAAAATCTGGAGCTAGATTAGTCGAGTGAGGCTTTATATAAGATGGGGGAAACCTAAGATATATAAATAGTTAGCAGAAAGAACTTAATAGAAATGAAATAAGCTAAAGCTGGTTGAATAAATTAAAGATATAATTAAGTTACTAAGCCCATTATCAGATATAATTAAAACTACCAAGCTGTCTTTATGGTTAGGAAATATAGCATTTTTTCAGAGACTTTAATCCAATTTATCATTAAACTTTAATTGATTTTGGTTAATTTCTTATCTGATTTTAATTATTTGTTCTCCTTTTATTTATTTGGTTTTCTGGAAAGCTAATTTCCAAGCCCTTCCTCTATCCTTGTGATATTTCCTGTGTGTAATTACAGGTTTCCCCCCTTACCAAGTCCTTTGCCCCATCAGATGATCTCCCAACTAATTGCATCTTAAATCAGCTGAACAAAAAGCCAAGACTTTAAACCTGATGGATCTGTCTTATCTCCACTGCCTGTGCAATATTTTAGTGCCCCGCAGGGGTTTAGCATTTTCCCCGGTTTTCCTCTGCTTTTTCTTCCCCCCAAATACCTTTTTGCGCCGCTTTTCCCCCTGCCAGCTGTCTGTTGGCGATTTGATAAGCGCGATAAGGCGAAGAGCGATCTCTTCCAGGGCCCCGCCTCTAGTGGGCCAGTCTCGGGACCCGATGATCACCTCCTGCTGCCCCCGCCCACCTGCTTAGTTGCTCGCTTGCCCACTTGCTTGCCCTCCCCTTTGGCAACCCACCGAACTTGTCATGTGATGTTCGCCTGTTCTTTCGCTCGGCGGATCTCTTCTGCTCTCCTTCCTCTGTCTTTGTGTATGTTTTGTTTTTTGTTTTTGCGCCATATTATTATTAGCAAAAAAAACTTAAGACACACGACAAGGCAAGCGGTTAGAAAAACAAGACAGTGGTTGCTGGGTTTTTAAAGAAATTCTAGAGATTTTTAAAGATTTAAATTATTTAAGCAGACTTATTAAAAGGTCTTTTTTCGAGTTTAAAAATTGTTTTTTTTAAATAAAAACCAATATTGTGCTGGGTTATTTTCTTAATTATATACCATAAATACCTTTGTATTCATTTAGAAACTTAAATTTATAAAACTGTCACGTTAAGAACGCATATAAAGCCATGTATAACTTATTACAACATTTAAAATACATTTCAATTAATTAATTCCTTACACGAGCTATAATTTGTGTTATCTTTATGTTAAAAACAATTAAAATGTGATTAACATTAACAGAGTCATCAAGTCAAAATAAAGCAAACACAAATATTCTCTTTATGATGCAAATTAAATTTTTTAACACAACCGAAGCATTTTTTATTGACAAATCAAATGAACTAATTGTTTTTAATGATTTCTGACCTACTGAAATATATAAAAATAAACAGGAGAATTACAAATTTTTTGATTTAATTATCATCGATTTAAATTAGTTAGTTTTTATATTTAAAGCCTAAAAATGTATATTTTCCGTTTGTTGTGATCTTTTTAATTTATTTTTACCCTCTTAACGATTTTTAAATATAATTCTCAATTTTTTAACTTAACTTTAACCACTGTAGATTATTTGTATATATCTATATACTTCTTGTTACCATATTGCAAAAGGTGCGGCCTTCTAGTTGCGATTTAGGAGGAGAGAGAGCCAGGTGCAGGCGGCTTGAGGATGTTTTTCAGAGGTTTTTCTAGACGAGATTCGTTACCAGAGCAGGAGAAGGTGTATTCTTCTTCGTTTGCCTTTTTTGCATACATTTATCGGCGCCGTTGCTGGGTTCTACCTTTGCCTAGACTGTGTTTTCCTTATACTTCTTGTAAAAGTTGCTGTTGTAAGTGTTCTAGGGACAGGTGTGTGTCTGTCTTCTGCTTTTTTATGCGTTGTCTATCGCTGATCTTACATCTAAATAGGCTGACGTCGTCGTTGGATGTTGTTCTTGTAGTTTTTGTAGCTTGTTAATGCAGTTCCATTGGTGGTCCCCTTCCCCGGCGCTCTCGAAGCCAAGCAACCTGATTTCTAGACCCGTCTCGAGATCTACCTCCTTGCCTCTCGCTGCCACTTAGCAAAAGTTTAAATATCATTCTCATGTTTATTTTAATTAAACACATATTTAATTTGATTTTCTTAATATTGTTGTTGCTGTTAATTGATTCGAGCCGATTTTTATTTTTGCATATTTATTTGTTTGAGAGCAAAGAGCAAAAATTAGTGCAAATATTTAAATAGCCGAAACGTGTTTAAACAATTTATTTTAGCACGGAACTAGAGGGAGAAAAAGGGTGAGAGATTTTGAGTATAAATATGAGGAATGAGTAGGTGAAAATTGTTATGCAAATGTTTTTGTTTGGGTTCTTGATTTTGTTACATATTTTTGTAATACCCTTAAATGGAGATAGCTTAGCTTCAAGACTATTTTAAATAAATAAAATTACTTCAAACACTAGGAAATATTTATTTTATTAAATTTATAATATTAAATTTTGTTTAATAAAATATTTGATACATAATAAATTATTAGTAACCACAGAAGGGCATTTAAAAATTTTTATTTTTCTATTTACAAATTTTTTACGCATTATTCTCAAACAGCAGCCATTGACCTCGCCCTGATCTCGTTCTCATTCGTTAATTGCCGTTGCTGTCGAATAGCTAATATATTTATTTACATATTCATTTATATAATTTTCAATATTTCATTTAGCAATTGAAATCGTCGGCCATCTCACAGTTGATAATTTCAGAATAGCAGAAAACGAGGTCGCCTTTGGCTGGTTCTTATCAGGCCGAGTGGGTTTCTCTCTCCTACTACCAGACTATACATATAACTATATCAGTTGCTATTTTCGTTATCGCCCTCGAGTTGGGCTCTCTCTTCCTCCGATTATGGGCTCCATGCTGGGGCCCTGCTGCCCCATTATCCAGTTATCTAGACCGGGGTCAGCATTAACCCACGTCTAAGCGTCTTATTCTCCGCCAGACGTGACAAAATTTGCATGGCGATTAAATCTCTCTCTTGCTCTGCCCGCTGCTGTCTCGGTCTGAACCTTATCTGAAATCTCTGAGCTTTCGGCCAGCATTTTTTCAGTTATTTTTTTTTTTTTTTGTATTTTGCGCATTGTTTACCAGCGATTTCCTAGTGTCATTTCCCATCTTTCCTCAGACTCTTGTCCAGCATTTCCGTCGCAAGTCGATGGGGAACAGGGGCGCAAGAGCAGCGGGAAAACTGTGCACAGAAAATAAAAATATATAGAAATGATATTTGTGATATTACTGAGAGAGAAAAAAGTGAAACAAGTGATCTTAAATATTTAATTTTTTGAATTATAATATTATAAATAGTTCTTCTCTTATGTACAAATTCCGCAGAAAACTCTCAAATTAGTTCCCTTCATTCTTTTTCTCTGCACTTTAGAAAGAAGAAAGAGGTGGCAAAAGGGGGGGAGGCCATGGCTATATAGTTTACACCTGGCACAGGTGACGGGCAATGACGACTTGCTTCACTGGTTAGGCTTGCAAAAAATACGAACGATGGAGGGAGGCCTCTTCTAGCCTGGTTCTGGTTCTGGGTCTTGAACTTGTTTGCTTCCTTCCTATTTGCTTAACGGTCTCTCTCTACTGCTGCTCAGTATCTCAGTGTCTGTATCTTTATATCTATTTTTTCTGTATACTTCTCCCCCTTTGCAAGTGGCTTTTCTTCTCTCAACAATCATCGCTAATTGAGCAGCCGAAGCCAAAGTCTAATACAACAATTCACATTTTATAATAATGTAGCTCCTAATTATCTTGACAATTTTTGCGAATAATTTTTGCAAATGACGCAAAAGAAAAATAATAATGAGAATGGAGGGAAAAAGTTTAGTTTGTATTAAAATGCCAGAGAGAAGAGAAAACTCAATATGTGCAAACATTTGTTCAATATATTTTTGTTAAAAAGCAACAAACTTTCTATATAAATGCTGAACCAATTTGCTGTCTGGCATAAGCAAAATACAGACACCTTCTTTTATTTGTTTAGACTTTAAATTAGAATTTTAATAGATTTCTATCAAAGTAAAGTCATTCTATGTGATATAACATAAACCAGGGAACCCGTTTCCCACGCTTTGAATTCCCTTTCCATAAAATTGCAAATATGTTTGCACAAAAAAGCAAGAGATTGAAATCAGTGAATGATTGGCCAAATAATTAATTCGATATCTTTTGGCCTCCAATTCATTTAATCCAGCCCACTTGAAACTATATATCGCGCGCGGCCCTCCCCCTGCTCTTTCAATTGTAGTTTTTTGATTGACAGCTGGTGTAATTCGAGGCTTTGACATTCGTTTTATAGGGCAGTTGTGATAATGATGATGCATGGCTGGATGTGTGTGTTGTAGCTTCTTGATTTCCCAACTGCCTGCCCGCCCCTGCCCCCCTTATCTGTCTCGTTTTTCAGACTGACTTACATCTTAATCTTTATCCCCCGCTTTTCCCCTGGCTTTTCCGCTGCCTCGAAACTTTCACACGCGATGTGTGATGACGACAGAAGCAACCAAAAAATTCTACAACAATTGTCGAGAGTTGTGTTTTTTTTCTCTTCTTTCTTATTTGTAGTTTTTTGTGTGTTTGCTGTTTTGAATTTCAACGGCTACTCGTGTTGAGCGCTCCGAGAAATTCTAGACGTTTAAATGTCATTGTTGTTGTAGGTGGACTGTTGTTGGTGTAGGCTGTGGTGTTGTTGTTGTTTTTGTTGCTGCTGTCACTGTTGCAGCCGCCTGTCAGTGCGCATGAGTGAACATTGAGCAGCAGAAGCAAAAATAACAAAAGTAACACCCAGCGGGAGAAACTGCAAATGCACAGAAAAAATAAATAAATAATTATTAACAAAAACATGGTTACAAGACCTAACATAAACTTTATGAGATATAAAAAAATATGCCTTAAAGCAAAAAGAATCCCAGCATGCGTTCTAAAAAATTCAATAATAAATTTTAATCTTTGGTGTATCCTTAGCTCGCAGTTTTAGTTCTGGAAAACATCAAGATTTTTCATTATGTTTCTTTGTTAGAATTTAAATTTAAAAATATTAGTTCATCACTATTTTTTTCGGTGTGACTACAAAGTCAACGTCAATTGTAAATTTTTGCGCGACATGGCGGCAAAAAGCAACAACAACAATTACAACAACAGCAGCAGGCGCAATTTTCCATACCCCCCTACAAGCCCCAGGGCTCCCTCCTCCCCCGGAAATCTGTCGGTCCCCCGTCCCCCACACCCCTTGAATTTCCACCTGGTAACTCGGCGCTTGTTGTAAATGATATTGTCGTCACACCAATACAAATACAGCAGCGAGCACACCGGCAAAAGCAAGCAAGCAGACAGCCGCATTTGCATAGTGAGTGCCGTAATGTTTCTCTGCCCCTCTGTTGCATTTCCCCACCCCTTGTGCCCCAAATTCGATTCGCCACAAAATGCAACAAGCCGCAAAAACAACACCAACAACGACAACGACAACAGGAGCTGCATTACTACACTAACAACAGCGATGACGCTGCTAATACACTTTATAAGCACGAACAACAAAGCGGGGCATCATGATATTGACATTGAATATACAAGTTGAAAGTCGGTCAGAAAGGAAACTGGGATATGGCTAAACAAAAATTTGTTTTTTTTAATTTAAGGCTTTAAAATATTATATAATAAATAAAGCTATTCATTTTCAAAGAGATAAAAGTATTTTTAAAGCCATTTACATTCAAAAGAAATATTTTAAATAAGATTTAATTAAAATATCTTAACAAATGATATAAATGAGCATTTGTATATTTTTGCAGTTTCTGTTTTTTTCTGATATTATAATATTTAACAAATGATATCATTATGTGTAATTTCCCATCTAGTTAACAATATTTAAAGATCTACGGAAATATAAACCCAGTTATCTTCCTATTTTCATAGAGACTCTTCAAATATTTAAAAGTGCCATAAGTATAACGAGTAATCAGAGCATTGTTACTTCGTTAATTGTTGTTAATTTAATCACAGCTGTCTGTGAACTGTTAGACCCTATTTTATACCCCAACCTCTCTCTATCTCTCCGCCCCTTTTACCGGCATTTCCTCTCAGCATTTTGTTGTTGTCGCAGTCAGCGAACTATAAAAAGCGTACATTGTTGGGCCTAGCCGCCCACTCGATGTAAGCCCCCCTCCTGAAATCTCCCGCTCCAAAAACCTCTTCCCCCCTTTTTGTGTTACTTATTTTTCTTGTTTTAATTGGCGCACGCAAATTGTGCACATAACCTCAGAGTGGCTTTGGTTAGAACCCTCAAAACCCAACTGCTGTTTTTCTACAACTCACTAGGAGGATGGCGATGACGATGATGGGAATGACGTAGACTTGGCTGTCTCTCGGTTCGAGCCCGGGGAGGTCTCTCTTCGGAACGGGCACGCGACTGGCGACTCGAGACTCGAGACCCAAAACCCGAGACCGACACTGGAGACCGAGACTCAACTCGCCGCTTAATGAAATATTAGAAGCTGTCGGGGCGACGAAGACGACACCCAAAGTGGGCTGAAAGTGCAGGCAGGGCCGCAGAGAAGGCGGATTTTCAAGGGGAGTTACAGGGGTGGAGAGGGTATCCCTCTTTGGGGGTCGCAAGTACCCAGATTCATAGCCGCTTCAAAGTAATTATAACGTAACGTGCACAAGAGACGACAATGTTTGCTGCTGTAATTAATGAAACGTTTGCAGCTGATGCACTCTCAGCCCGGTCCCTTTTCTTCCAGTCTTTCTTCTAGCTGGTTTCTACGTCTCTGTTTTTTTATATAAAAAGCACTTGAAGAAACTTTGAATAAATATTTAATTAATTTAAGTACAAATTGCTATATTGCTATCTTTATAGATATAAAGTCTCCAACGCAACGAAAAATGTTCTCATAAAAACCATTTATTCTTCTTCAAGAACATCTTTTTTGTATAAAAAACTCTACCCTAGTTTGTAACCTATATTAAGGGCCCCTCTATTTTTTTCCCCTCAATTTCAGGGTGATGTTATAAAAAGCTCTAAATTTTTTGTTCCAGTGCAGTACGCTTACACTGATGTTTACGGAAATGTTGAGACAGCGCAAGCCAAGCACAAGCGACCTCTTTAATGAGCCCTCCACCCTAGGGCCTCTCTCTCTATCCCACTCTATCTCCCTCTGATATATCTATATATATATCTCTACCCAACCACCTCCCACTGCTCCCTGTATAGTTATCCCCCCCTTTGTGCTGCCTTCTTCAACGCCGCCTATGCGCACTTGACGCCGCATTGTGCAATGTATTGACTTTTTTTTACACGTGACAGGCAATTGACGAGTTGCCATTGTTGTTGTTGTAATTGTTGTTTCTGCTGCTTTTCCGATTGTTGTTGTTGGCAGCTCGTGTTGCTGTTGTTGCTGGGCATGTGTCTGGGGCATCGCACGTCTAATTGCTGCTGGCTTGGCTGTCTGGATGTTGCAGTTGTTGCACTTGTCTGACCCTTTCTGCCGGCAAATGTATAAATGAATAATTATGAGTAGATTCATGACAGAATCAATCATTGCCTGGGCTTTTTGTCTTCGGGGTGCTTTTCCGGGTGTCACAGCTGCGGCTTCTGTTGCCGAGAGGGGGGGCAGAGGATCTGTGACCCCAGGTAAAGGCAAGTTGCAGGTGTGAACTTGAGGTGTCAAATGCAAGGGACAGTTGTCTAATTACAACAAGAACTCTTAAGAGTTCATTGGTTGTCTTGAGAGCTCATATAGGTTTTATTTAATGAAGTTACTATGCATGTATTTAATTCATTTGTATTTTTTCCTAGGTGATATTTCCCAAAATCCAAAAATAGGGTAGTAAATGAAGTAAAAGAGCCTTTCAAAATCTAAAGGAATTATGAAATATACATTTTCAGAGCCATTTTATTAAATTTGTAAATCAGTTTTATAGTTTCCAAGTTCCAAAATTATCTCAATTATTTTTTAAAGGAATGAGTAATAAATATTTCCCTCTTAAAAAATATTTGTAAATATTTTTTTTATTTCAATTGGAACTGCCCCGCGTTAACTTGCCGCTACTCAAGTTTGATTGCTGCCACTGATAGCCGCAATTTCTGCGGATCCTCCTCCTCGCCGCACTCATCATCAGTTGCAAGTTGCTAATGTTGCTGCCCCAGCAACGAGTTCAAATTGTTTTTTTTTTTTTCTGTATTTGCAGCTTGTTAAGCTTCGGCAGTTGCAACTTGTTGCTTGGCATTGCCTGTTTTTGGTGGCCAATTGCCTCGGCCACGCCCCGCCAATCGCCTACTTTGCGCCTCAATTATGCCAATTGCCGCGCCAGAGCCATGACCTTAAAAAGGCAGCATGGAAATTGTCTGAGTCGCCGCCCCCTTCTTAACCCCTTCATGGTGCTGTGCACTGCCTCGTCTTAGCCCCCCAAAGCCGCTCGGCTTTGAAAAGCGTTGCAGCTGTTTGATGTGCGTTGTCGTCGCAGTTGCTGTTGTTGCTGCTGCTGCTGCTGCGATGTCTGCTGCCTGATGTCTGGCAAAGTCTTCGCTGTCCGTCTGCTGTCGGGCCATTTGTGTTGGGGCACTGTGAGAAAAATGGCGTACATTGTATTCGATTTTTTTTGGAATTTTTGTTTGCTCGCGAAATAAGATTGGTGACTATAATTTAGTGTTTAGGAAGCATTACGATTGTTTTTAATAGAAAATATTTAGCTTTTTATGAAAGAACTGTATGTTGAAGTGTTTTGGAGTTTCCTAGAGATTCTCTGTGTTTTTACCCATTTTTTTAAATTTAGTTTCAACTCAATTTACACTTTTTAGGAATACATAATGGGGTCTAGGGTTTTATTAATACATTTATATTAGAAAAACACTTTATTTCGTTATAAATTGGATTTCTAGCTGAATTCTATGCACATCTGCTTCAACTTTATTAAAAGTATGTGGGAAAAATATTATTAAAAATATATTTAAATTTCTATCAAACATAGAAAGAAGAGCTTAATATTTAAAGACTTCCATGTTTAGGAAAACTTTAAATTCAAATATTTTTGAACATATACTCCATTACCTTATCTCTTTAAAACCCCAATTTTCCGTCAGTGTTCTGTTCGAGTTATGCAATTCTTGGCGAAAAACATTTGGCCGGCCAAAAGAAGAAGAAAGAGCGACCGAGAAGGGAGGGCCAGCCGGCCAGCCAGCTAGCGAGCCAGCTAGGCAGCGAATTTTGGTTAAATATTTTAAGTGGTTCTTGCCATGCGCTCTAAGGTTGGCTCGAAACTTAACGCATTTGACCCACTAACCAGAGATGGCGAAAATGTTGGCCAAGGCGGCGGCGGTGGCGGCCGCTGAACATTAGAGGAACTTGGGGAGGAAAAACGGACCACAGCCAGACCAGAGACCAGAGACCATGGCCAAGCAATTTTCCATTGGCTTTGTTTAACCCTCCGCTCACTGGCCATTCTCGATGGCATTTTCAAGTTAATTACGCCTCGCATGGTTGTCATTCATAAGAGTTCTCGATGGATGAGTCAGTCACCTTGCCACAAAAAAAAACCAACCAAAAGAAAACCACCTCCTCCTCCTGCTTATCCAATTGAAATCGGTTCGCAACTCATGCGATTTTCTCTAGTAATTCATTTGAAAAATATTCATCGTTTCGAATCTCATTCAGAGACACGGTGGAAATGGTGGAAAAATGTGGTGGGCGTGTCCCGGCGTCGTCGACGACGGCGACAAACAAATTTGACTGCCAACACACAGTCCGGGAAATTTCGGCATTTTTCCTCAAGTTCTTTTCGAAAATTTTATGACAAAAAAAATGTATATAAAGCCGCAAAGTGCAAACAAGTTGAATATTTTGTAATTTATGGGAATTTTCATTTTTGCCGGTAGAGAAAAATTATTTAAAAGGAAAGGGTATTGGGGAGATATATTTGGTTTATGGAAAAGAAAATTAAAGATAAAGATTACAAATATTTATTTTAAAATGGAAAATGCAAATCTTTTATTGCAAATTATAATAAAATATTAAATAATTAGTAAAACGTATACCATTTGTTATGTCACTTTTCAGTTTTCTTTTAATAGTTTATATTAATTTTTTATTCCCTGAACTGCCCAACAGTGACCTACACATTTTGATTTACTTAAAACTTATCCATATTAAATATTTCCCTAGAACTTATTATTTTTTACGAGTTTCCGCAGAAAAATCCACTCGAATGCAGGGCATCCTTCAGCCAAAGACATTCCCAATTTCCCTAAAGAACGTATATATAATATATATTAGTACAATCTGTCGCCTTTGGTGTTTCGGTTGTCTTGTCAGCGACAATTAGCTGACGTTGCCATCGTTTTTCGTTCGTTTAAAAATATACACAAGGAAAAATAAATCAAATTTATGCGATGAGTAGAATAATCTTTATATTATATTTGCCGATGATATATATGCTCCGCCTTCTGCATTCCACATACACACACTTGGTTGGTATACACGATCTTATCCCGTGTTTAATCGCCTATGTAAAGATCTAAAAAGATCAAAAGCTAATATTCTAATGATGCCGATGGCTCGTCGTTGTCGTTTACAGTTTACAGATGAATTGAAAAGATTTCCCCCGGTCGGACCGGAGTGCAAAACAACCCCAAGCTCTGCTCTCAACCACAAAAGCCAACCCCAAGAAAGTAAAGCAAAAAATAAAAGACAAAAGTAAATTGCGTTGCCTCGACAAACAAAGTGCGTAAGGACCGAGAGGAAGACAAAGCAACACCTTGGGTCATGCGTTGTCCTATATGGTACATATTGGGATATCAAGTTGTATAGGACGCACAGGGGTTGTCTTATGTAAAAGTTCCGAGTGCGCGCTTTGTGTACTTAAGCTGGGCCATTATATCATTTTCTAATAGACCGAAAGCTTGGTCTCTGGAGGGGTTACTACAAAGGTACAAGAGGACTTCAATGGGTTGGGATATCTTACAGGGGATTTTCTTATATGTTTTTTAAGAATTTATTAATTTTAATTTTAGTTTATTAATTTTACTGTTTTATAATTTTTTATTCATTTTATTATTTTATTTTACTTTATTAATTAACAAAATTTTGATCCATTTTGTTCATTTTATTTATCTGATGAATTTTGTTCATTCTATTAATTTTGTATTTTTTTATTTGTATTTTTTTATTCCTTTTATTTATTTTACTCATTAAACCATTTTTTTAAATTTGATTCACCTAATCTGTTATTTTCATTTGATTCATTTTATTCATCTAATATCTTTTGATAATCGTATATAATAAAATAGATAATTTTTATAAATTGTGTCCTTCCCCTAATAGGAAGCTCCACTGCCTCGTGAGCTGTCAGTTAGAAAAGTGCGTAGCCCCGGTCGTTGTTTTTTGTGTTCACCCTTTTTCCTCTCCGCTCTTACAGAGTTCATCAACTTTTCTTGTCGCTCCCCCTACACTATCTTCATTAATTTATTAGATTTTTCCCCTCTGGCTCTGGTGGCTGGTGCTGCTATCGTCATAAGATCTGTAAATAGCTTCTGCTGCTGCTGCTCCTTCTTCCTGGAAACGCTGGGGCTTTCCCCGTTGGGTTATTTAAGCCAATCTGGTTCGATATCCGTATATAGGAATAGTGGGGAGCAGGGGGAGGGGAGGAGCCAGAGCAATGCCAGAAATATCCTTGAAAGGTTAAAGACATTACCAATGCAGGACATTGTCGTTTCTCCTCTGCCTCTGATTCTTTTTCTCTCCCTGTTTCCACCTCTTATTTCCACTCCTTGTTGAACTCGTTCTCCCAAGCCATGCGGTCGCTGCCCCTGGCCTTTTGTTGCCGGTCCTCAGCTCGGCTCCTTGGCCGCCTTCCTTCCCAGCCATTGTTGTTGGGCTCAAGTTCCTTTCAATGACAATGCGTTCGGGTCCCCCTGTTCCTGAGAGCTCTCCTTCGCTCTCCCTCTGTCGTCATCAGTACAACGCACTCTGAAAATCCCTTTATTTCTATATTTAAGATTATGTCAAGGCAGTGAAAAATAAATAAGGAAAAGCAGGCTGACTTGCTTTGAACTTTAATTTGCTTAAGGGGGGTAACGCACCGAGGAATTTCAAAATTTTCGATTTTTATTTTTTTTTATTTTCTTAAAGTTTGATATATTAAGAATGTCTGGTCCAATTTCAAGTCAAATTCGAAAAATTTCGAAGTTATGGCCGACAATGTATGCCTTCGTTACACGTGCCTTACCCATTGACAAATTTCAAACGCGTTTTTCTGAAACCATGTTTTGAAATCGGGGCCACGATATCTCGAAAACTAATAAACCGATTGACTTAAATTTTCTTGCTATTCTATACATAATTATCTAGTTACTACGTAGGATTTTTTTAAGATTTTTAGTTTTTTTATTAAGAAAATAAACTTTTTTCCCCTTAAATATCGCAATTTTGAGTTCAAGCGGCCGCCATTTCGCCAAAAATCAATATTTTCAAAAAATCCTACGTAGTAACTAGAAGAGGATCTACAGATTAATAATCTTTTGTTTTTTTGATTTGGATAAATACAGATGAAACAGAGTGGCCACCGCGGAGGTCCTTCGATTTTCAGGACGTTGCGGAACAAAGAATATCTCGCAGTGTATTTAATATTTTTCAATAAAAAAGTTTTAAAATATTAGTTAAAATGTGTGCTTATCATTTAAAAAAAAAAGTTGGTTTGATTACTTTTATAGGTTGCCAGGAAAAAATTTTACAAAAAGGCCTTTTTTGCGTTTCTCAGTACCCCCTTAAACCGAAAACTAAAAAACCCATCAGGTTGCCTTGCACTTTTATGTCAGACAATTCATAAGCTTTGTAATAGAGCTGGAAAAACATCGATGTTTGCTTACATCGATGTTTTTAAGTACTTTCACAAAAACCATCGCTTAATAATCGATGCTTAACAGAAACAAAACAATGATTTTGTTAAGTCTTAATTTTTATTTGAGATCATTTAAGAAATGGTTCTTATTAAGAAAAATTAGTTTGTTTACAACTGTAGCCTGCAGGCAGGTCCTGCGATCGCTAATCATTTGTCCAGCCTTGCTGAATGTCCTGTCGGACTCGCACGATGTAGCTGGCACGCAGAGATACTGCCTTGCAGTACATTTGAAAGCACTCATGCTCTTTGGGCTCATCTAAAATATATTTTTTATCGGTCAATAAAAAATAAATAAAATTTAAAAGCCAACTTAGTAACCTATTTGCTCGCTTTGCTCTAGAGAAGTGAGAATATTCGATGTTTGACAATTGAACATCGATGTTGACCGGGTTATTGGAAACATCGATTGTATCGAATAAACATCGGTGTTTGTTCCAGCTCTACTTCGTATTGCTTGGCACAAATATTTCAGTTCCTCCTTAACGTTCGAAAGGCACAGTACAAAAATCGGAGCACAATAAATTCAACCACTTCCTAATTTCAAGATTTTTCATTGTAAAAATGCAACATTTGTTTTCGAATTTATTTATTAGAATATATTATTTATTTAAAGAAGTTTTTTTATTTTATAAATATTTTCTTGTTTTATTTATTTTAACTTTGTTTGCCAATATGAATACTTCCCCATTATTGTACATCATTTTTAATTTCGAAAGAAGGCATTGTACACATCTCGGAATTTAAAAATTTCTCACCAAAAATTCTACATTTCCGGTTTTATCAATATCATAATTGATTTACCTTTATCGGTATTCAGGGTTCTAACTCCTGAGTATGTACATTTTAAAATGCAAATCTTCAGTCGCGTGAAAGAAGTCATGGTGAAAAATAATTCAGTCGCTATTTAACTTTCCAAAGGCACAGTACCACTATCGGAATTTAAAATTTCTACATTTTTCGATGTATTTGTTTATTTTTTGCTAGAACATTTGTTGCGAAGACAATGTTTAGCTTCAGTGCCTCGCATTTGTATCTGAGATATGTTTTGGGTCAACTGACAATTAGTCGGAGAAATATGGATAAGAAGGAGCCGATGCAAATTAATGTCGCCTTGATAAAGATCAACACAATGTTAGTTAAAATATGTATTTTCTTGTGTTCTTCTGTAAATTGTGAGTTTTCTGTCTTCTGTCAAAAAGAGCAAATTGTAAAGATTAGGAAATGTGCCTTATTTTTCGACCTTTTTATTTTGTATTTGCAATTGTTGCTCTCTTTATTTCCGTTTGACTTGCCTTTTTTATTTATTATTACTTTCTTTGCTTTTGCCTTTGCCTCGTTTACCGTTCAATTCTTAACGACTTCTCGTCGTTGTATTTGTTGCTTTTTATTGCTGTTGACAATTGGCCAAGCGCCAATAATTTTCATACATTTTATTATTCATTTTTATACTGTCATTGCTTTGGCTTTATTTGATTAGCACCAGCTGGCCGTCGTCTCTCTGTATCTCTCTCTCTTCCTTTTGATTTAAATGTATTCTTAAATATATGAATTTGCATGTCGTTGTGTGCTGTCCGTCCCTCACTACGATCAGCTTCAAATTTTTGCATCTGGGCAGAGGCTCTCTTATTGTTTTTATTTTAAGTTAATTTATTTTATTTTCTTTTTTTTTCTCTTAAATATATGAGTTTGCCTCGTCGTTGTGTGTAGCCCGTCTCTCGTGACGATTTTATTGGCTAGCAATTCTCTCTTGGTTTTTTACTGTGCTTCTTATCGCCTTAGTTTTTATGCTTTTGTTATTATTTTGCTTTGTTTGCTTAGTATTCGTAACAGTTTTGTCTGGACTTCGTCTTCTGACTTGTGAAATTTACACAATTTTTTTCTCAGACAGTTTTTTTGATAATGAATTTTAGCGCCATATCTCTGTTTTATTTTTATATATATTTTTTTTTGTTGTCTTGGATTCCCTAACACCTTTTCTATAATTTCCGAATTACGTTTTATTTTTTTTTTTTAACATTGTTTTTATAAATATTATTTAAATTAATTTATTTGAATTTATCTATCCAGATTTGTTCATCGGCTATAAGCTTGGACAGGTCGTATACATTTTATTATTTATTATTTCCATTCTTTCAGCTACAGAAACTCGAACTTCTTGGAGAGTAACATTAGCATGCATAACATGACAGTACAGCTTACTTTTGTTGTCTTGGATTCCCCGATAAGAGTTCAAGTGCTAATTTAGCGATAGGAAAAATAATACTTTAATCCATGTTTCATTGACAAAATGCCGACGACACAACAACTCGTTGAGGTCAACGCCAAGTGTCGTCACATTGCATAGTTCGGGGGAATCGGGTGGATCGAGGGGGTCTATCGAGGCGGCAAATGGGGCGCATTATATGATGGTTCTCCACAAGCGAACGCACATTAAAAACTAATTATGCGTGTCTACTTTTGGGCGCGTGTATTTCCGAGGGGATGAGGGATCAAAGATCAACAAGTACAATTAAGTGGGCGATTAGAGGAGGGAGGTGATCAGAGATCAAAGGTTAGAGAACAGAACAGCAAATGGAACCTCTTATTAGAAGATTAATAAATATTTCAATACAAATAGTTCAACATAAATAATAAATAAATAACGCTCTTAATATCGTTTAAAAAATATCGTACAATGTGATATACTATTTAAAAAAAATATATAAAAATATCAATTTATCGAAAAAAGTGGTTTGTCTCTTTTACAAAATATATGGCTTCTATATATCAAACAAAAAATATATATATGTATATCGCAACACTAAAATGTCGATCTATTTATTGACTCTCGTGCTAAATATCGATACTATCATTATATTGTTTGGAGCATTCAATTATATTGTTTGAAGAGATTTGTTTTTACACTCTTTAAATAAAAGGAAATTCCTGCTGTTTAAATTTAACTATAATTCAATAAATTTAATTAAATAAAATGAAATATAATGTTTAAAGTTTATATAGCACACATTTATCCTGCGTTTATTTTAGTTGCTACAAACACTTTGCAATAATTTGTAACCTTCTCCATTATTTCACTACTTTATTTTAACCTCCCCTTTTGGAATTGTCACTCTAGTTGTTTCCGTTGGAGGCCCATAAACAAAGTTTGCCATAGGAAAACCCTCTGGAATGGGCACTACGAGTGCAAATACAAGTCTAGCCCCATAATTTTAGGCCAGCACACATTATAATGTTAATTGTTATTCACTAGCTCACCTGTTACTTCGCCAGGAAAACACTGTACTAAATCACCTGTATAATTCTCACCTTCTCCTCTTTATTCTCTCCATTGCAGGTATGTACAACTACAAAAATACAAGAAACAATTGCCAAGTGAGGCAAAGCAAGAGGAGTTGGTCGGTAGAGAGTCATTCATCTATGCCACATCGTGTGCGGATTTATATCCCCTTCGCTCTCGGAGGAGCAGCAGAGATTCGCAGAGATTCTGGGAGACACTCGTAGAGAAAAGACACGGGGGCCTTTCGGCTGTCGTCTTTGCACAAAATGACACTCGGCTGTGGTACATTTCCGGTTCTAAATGCGTAAGTCTAGTCAAATTAAGGCGAGATAAAAGTCGCAGTATGGCTAAAGGAGACTTCACCTGCCACAGAAACAACATACGCATACAGACACACCTGTTCCCTCTGTTGCAAAATGTTGCAATTAGATAAGCAGAAATTGTTATGTTGACATTGCCGGGGACAAGATAAATGCCTTGGATTAAGCCAAACATATTTCCCTCTCTCTCGGCTTGGCTTGGGTGCACTTGAGTATTCTAATTCATTCTGGCAACAAGTTGCACTGAGATAGATAGATGTTGCAGTCAAAAGTTAAGGCATTGAAAGAAATTGGGTTCAAAATTTATAAGGAATTAGTTTTTAATATGGTTTTGCTTCTGAAAGAGGTTTTAAGTAGAGAAAAAAATATTGTAGCAATGGGTTTATGTATATTACATTGATACAATTTTAATTTTGTTTTGGAAGCAGTTAAGTTTTCTTTTTCTTCAGGCAACTACACATTTTTAGGCATAATAAGCATTCAAGGTTCTATAATTTGAAGTAAAAACCTCTAGATTTTTCATAATTTTCTTTCCCAGAGTCCCAGCCCCTCTCTACTCCTCCTCCTAGCCCCCCGTCTATCTCTGTCACGTGGCATTAGTTGCACTCAAGTGCATCCTCTCGGATGTCAGGCGGGCAGAGCGTTTTCCATGTCGGTTCGAGGCGCGTTTGCAATTAGTTTGCAATTGGGCCGTGAGACAAGCTCAGAAAAAAGAGACCAGAGCCAGCCGCCAAGCTCATTAAGTATCCGCACAGCTTGGACACTGGTGGCAGTACTGGCAACGCCAGACACCAAGAGCACCGGAGCAACACCTCGCTAAAACGTGAAATACACGAAATGAAATTACAAGTTCCGCTTTTTGGCTATTTCGTTTTGGTCTCTTTTTCAGTGTTTTAGTAACCCAAATGTTTGTCGCTCTCTGTACACACACACTCTCTCTCACACACCTGAGTGTGTGCCCCTCTGCCTTTGTATTTGTGTAGTTTAGCCGCCGGCTAGGCACATGTGTCCCAAAGTGCCCCAAAGTGTTGATGATGATGACCACGATGACGCCGTGAATGATGATGATTCCGGCCAGCTGCTGTTAGAACAGTGATTTGAAGCAGGCACAAAAACATTTTAAAATCAATAGAAAAAGTAGAATCATCAATTATGTCTAAGAATAGAATTTAATTAGCTAAAATTAGATTTCTGCTACAAAAAAAAGAAGAACTTTTTAAAGTTCTTTATCAACAACTGATATTATATAATGTATTATATCGAGCATATTGATTTTGATTTATCGTACTTTAATATCGAAAAATAAATTATTCAACTTTAAAAATATCGATGTTGTTTAAGAAATTTTCGTTGTTGATTGTGTTAATGCGATATATAGTCGACTTTCGCGTTAAATATAGATACCACATCGAACTATCATCATTCCTTAATCCACGATCATATTTATTTCATTTTCATTTTAGTAGGATCGGTTTGAATATAATATCCATATTATTTTTGAAGAAAACAATACCATTTAAAGCCTGATTTAATTTGCATTTGTTTTCCCTCATTCTTAATCCACCTTAACCCACTGTGCCCGCTGGGGTTCATTTGATATTTGGTCAAGCGGGTGTTTGACGGTCTGGGTCTCAGTGCTGCTGCTGCTGTTTCCCTCTCTTTTCCCCTCCATGTTTGCCATCTCTTTTGCTCTTTCCGAGTATGTGTGGCTGCCAAAGCTGCGCTTAAATGTTAATAATTTTTATTGCCGCCTGTCGCCCGTCTGACGCTGTCGTCGTTGAAGTCGTCGTCGTCTGTGCTCTCGGCTTCGGCTTGAAAATACGAATATACGAATATAGACGAGCAGATATGGATATGGGAGTGGGCCTGGTATTGGTGGGCTCTACTTGAGTCCGGGGCTTGAGAGACCCGAGAGTCCGGCTCGCGGCCTGAACGATGATAATGCTAATGGCGCTCGCCGCTGGGTCATTGTCTGGTCATTGGCCGCGGCGTCGGCGACGACGGTGGCGGAGCTCTGGAGTTTTGCACACATCAGCAGAAGAAGGTGACGCGGAGTTTGGAGTTTGTCAGCGAATTGTCAAGCGATGCACTGAAAGAAAATTTTTAAGTTGAATCGGAAATAGTGGGAAATTTTTGGGGAGTTTAGGAAGGGAAGAAGTAAATAAATAAATATTAAAGCGGTGGTTTAATTATCTGTTAAAGAAGTATTTTATTCTCATTGCTTAAAATTCTGTAGTAGGAAAATGCGAATGCAAATAATAAGGGGTTTAGAAACTAAAATAGTTATAGTTATAATTTCCAAGTAATAAGTTAGGAGACAGCGTAAATAATACTTTAAGTATTTACCAGTACTATTCACCAAATATATTTGTAGTTTGGATAAGTCTTATAAAAGACAATCAGAACTCTCCATCTTAGTTTGGTAATTATTTCACCTCACTAATTTTTAAAAAATATTTACAAATATTATTTAGATTTTTCTCCTTTCTGTCAGTGTTGATTTTTCCTATTTTATATTTTTATTTATTATGCCTGTCGGCAAATGTTTGGAATAAACCAATAGCGAAACACGCCTTTGAAAAAGTCGAACCCACGAAGCAAACACACAAACCGATCCTAAATGTAAAGTCTACTATATGCCGCCGCCGATTGACATTGATTTGGGTTTCCGTAAAAATGCATACTGCACTCCATAGACTCGCAGTTAATTAAAATATTTTGCATTTTGCATACAGCATTTGCAAATTGCGAATGCGAATGCGAATAACAATTGAAAGTGTCAATCACGGGGGCTTAGAGAACAAATGCAATTAACAAATCAAAGCCAAGACAAGGCGCACCGCACGGCACAGAATAGAGATACAAAGATACAAGATACTGAAATTAGCGTTACAATTTCCAGTCGACTGGCAGTCGGGCAGGCAGCTGCCAAGACGGATAGACCAGCTCGGAGTCCGAGTCCGAGTCAGTCAGTCATTCAGTTAGCCTCAGTCGTAGTAGCTTCCCTCCCCCCGAACCATTTGAAATGGCCTTCGAGAGGCACACAATCGCACACAATCCATCTAATCTACAGTTCCATTCGCGATTTCTTCTCCGCTCAATCCGATCTGACTCGATGCGATGCGATGCCATGTCGGTTTGTCTCATTGATTTTTGCAGCCACTAGAAACAGCAGTTTCAAGTTCAGTTCTTCATCAATCAGGCCTCTGACAACTGAACAGTTTTCAGGAACAATTCGCCCCGCCTGTGTGTAATCGATTTTTGAATTGAGGCTGTGCAGATAAAATTGCTGGAATGCGAGCGAATAGATAAATAACTGCTTTCCGTCATAAAGTTTAAATAGTTTCTGCATGAAAAAGTCATTTAAGAGATTGGTTACAAGAGGTGCTAAAAATCAGAGAAGTGTTAAGCTTTGGAATTTCACAGAGTATCTCTGGCAGTAAATTAACTTTGAAAAATAATATTACTTTGAGCTGTTTGAAAACCATAACATTATGTGATTAATTGCTATGCCATTATTGCATTTTTTACTCAAGTTCGAAGATAGTAATCTTCCCAGTGAGCTCCCAAAAACTTGTTTATAATACGTTGTTCGTTTGCCCACACATAATACTTGGCATGGATCATTACTTCTAGGATTATCAATCAATTTCCATGTCCGCAGAAATACAAATCACGTATTGGCTATAAATTGTGTGTGTGTTTTTTTTTATTTCTCGCCAAGATTTGATGAGAGCTCTCGCACTCTCATTGGCGTGCCAGACATTTGGGTAAAATGTTTGCTAAACTTTCGCAATGCCCACATGCCGAGCGATAGACTCAACAAAGGCGGCGGTATTTGGAGGCATCTGGTGGCTGCGATTCGATATTGGATTGGCCAACTGTCTGCCACCAAACTGTCTGATCGGATCAGAAATTTAGGAATATCAGAATATGCTCCCTTCTTCCTCACCTTCTCGAATCAAAAGTGCAAAAATAAACAACGGATCTCGCTCGGTCTCGGATCTCTGGTCTCTGGTCTCTGGTCGTGTTAGTTTTTATCATTTTTCAGAGAGGAGGAAATACGTACGAAATGGGAATGGGACTGAGACTGGGACCGAGACAACGAGAATTGCTGAATAAATAAAATGCGCACTGACTTTTGGCTTGTTTGCTTTGCTAATTTATTTTCGAATATGATGTAGAGCTTTTAAAATAAACAAAACAAAAGCAAAACAAAAAACCGAAAAGGAAGGAAAGCGCTGAAAAAAAATATATAAGAGACTTGGAACAGTCTGCGCGTTGGGCGACAGCGACGACGATTAGCGTTGAAAGAGAAACAAACTAGCAATGAAACGAGGACGGATACAGTGCGTTTCATATCATAAATAAGTAGGAATTTATAGGCAGATGATAGCAGAAAATATATGGGGTCTTAAGAAAAGAAATGTGTAAAGCTATGAGTGGGAATGGTGTTTATTTTGTAAGGAAATATTTTTTAGAATAGAAATAAAACATTCAAAGCTCTGAAGAATAATGTCTCTACAGGAAAAATATTCGTTTTAAAGACAAAGCTATGGAAATTGTTTAAAATCGAACTATTTCTTATTATAATTTATACTAATGCCTTCTATAAATCCCTTAAACATATTATTCTTTGGCCTTTACACCTCTGAACTTCACTTTAAATGCTCTCTCTCGTCACTTTCTCTGCAGTTGCCTTGAACTGATTAGATGCGTACAAAAAAACGAAGAAAAAACAAACTAAAATGTCCATTATAAATATCACTCATACGCCGCGTTGACCGATAACTGGGCCCAACCGCCGAGCCCAAGGTCAGCGCATATAGTTGCTCCGCTAGCCGTTAGCGCTTACTGCCGTGCCTTTCTTCGGGTACTTTTCCGATATTAACACCACCGAAAAGCGTCCCAGGCGCTAACCAAGGCAGGCGCTAATGAAAGACACGTTTACCCCCTTGGCCACAAAAGAGCTCGGCAAAAAGCCAGGCTAAGAGCAAAAACAATCCGCAGAAGCCTTGCCAGACATGCGGCATCCGGCGTGATCAGCTCGTGGCCAGAGCAGAGATGTGAGCTGTCAACGAGCGAGGCGATGCGATCCGATCTGTTCACCTGGGATGAGTTAAAGGGGTTTTTGGGGGGCCTAGAAGGGGTTTATTTGTTTAGTTCCGAGGGGGTTTTGGGGTGTTAAAGAAACGAAAACTAGACGCAGGCTAAGATTGAAATTGTTAGACAGACAGATCGTCACACGCAGTGTTTTGGCAGTTGCAGGGGAAACTATGCCAGGACAGTGGGCTGAGAGAGCAGTGAAAGGGGGTTCTAAAAGGGGATTTTGATAGTAATAGTTTTGATAGTAGTTGATGCTGATCAAGTATATATATTGTTTATGGGGTCGGAAATGACTCCTTACTGTGTTGCAAGCTTGTGACTTAAATAGAATACCTTTCTAGGGCATACAAAAAATACAAATGATATTTTTCGATAACAAAACTTACGAAATATGAAAGTTAAACGATATTTTCGATATGATGTTTAGCTCGCTGGTTTTGTCGATATATTCTATCGGATATCCTTCCTCTCTAAATACATCCCCTGGGCAAACTTCGATGCTATTTTACGTACATTTCATGCTTATTTAACCACTGTTTCTGCCCAAGAGCTTCCTTCCCCCTTAACGAAGTGCGACAATCAATCAGCAAAGACTTGGGTCAGCAGGTCAAGCGCCCGCTAGGTGGCGCTATTGATGTTGTTGCCGCCGCCAAAGTTTGCTTCTGTTTTCTGAGTGCAATTGTTGTTGCTGATGCTTCTGCTGTCACTCCTGCTGCTGTTGTTTGTCTAGACTTTGTTTTGACTTTTATGCTATATATGCTAATTGATGTCAGCAACAGTAGCAGCAACAGCAACTTGTTATTGCCATTTGCGAATTGCGAATCCCATTGTGTGATTGCGTCGACTGCCCCTTGCCCGCTGCCCCTGCCCCTTGCCCGCTGCTGTTTGTTGTCTAATTTGAAAATTGCATTGGCCTCCACAGGCAGTTTTCTGTAATTTTTCGCCTTTTATTTTCCTATGCAAACTTTTAATTTGATTTAGTTTTTTCTCTGCTTTTTTTATCTTTTTTATTACTTTTTTTTGTGTTTTCGGACCCACGCACAATCATATTTTTTTCCAACTGCCTGCAACTGTAAACACGAGACGCGTCGCAATGTCTGCGGCAGCGCAATGGGAAAATCGGGTTGAAAAGTTGGGGGGAGGAAGGCGGAACAGAAGCGGGGAAATGTGGGGGTGAACAGGGGGAACTGGAAATGGTGACGGGGGCGTGACAACGAATCCGCTGCTGCTGCTGCTGCTCCTCGACATGAATATGAAACGTATGTAAAATGAAGGGAAACGCACTGCAATTTGAAAGCGCAGCAGAAAAAATTGTATATAGGGGAAAATAGGGTGATGGGGGGAAGGGAGGGTGCTTCCAGGCTTTACTGTACAGTTGGAAAAATAATAAAAATATAGGTTGGGTTTGAAATATTTTGTTGTATTTAATTGTGATATAAGAAACTTAGAAGAGCTACAAATTGTTGTCCCAAGGTTATGGCAATAAATAAATATATTTTTCCTATAATACTTCGGCAATTTATGAATAGTTGAAAAAAAAATCAAATGGAGAAACCATTTAAGAATTTTACTAACAGTATCTTAAAATGTCTTGAGAGAAAAAAAACGTCGCTTAATATAATTTTTAAACGAGTGTCAATTTTAATTTTAATTTTGTCTACAATACAAGTCATACAATAATATATTTAATTATTATTATTTCAATTTCTAAAATATTTTCCACATCAACTTCGTTTTCTTTCTTCTATTTCTCCCTGTGACTGAGTTGCTCTCCTTATTTGGTTTGTATTTTTTGTTGGGGTTTATGATGGCCACTGGCATTGTCAAGTATCTCTCCCCTTGCAATAGTATTTATTTGTTCAAAGTTTACCCCCAAGCAAGCAGCCCCCCAGCGTTTTATAACCCCTCGAAGTTCCGACGAATCTCCCCATTTGTAGTCACTAGTGAAAACTTCGAAAGGGGGAAATTAATTGGCAATGCAGAGATGCAACATTGCAGCATCAGCATCAGCAACTGCAACAGCAACAACTCATTGTCATTAGGGTGTTAAAAGGCGATGCTGCATTATCATTAGTTCGCTGCTGCAGCTGCTGGGTGGGCGTGGCGCAAGAATTTTCCAACATTTTTCATTATTTAATGTTGCTGCAAGTCTTTGCTTTTCTTTTATTTTTTCTTTAGCCAAGAGGGCATCACTCTATGCTACTCTTTCGCTCCCTATCTTATCGCACGCTTTCGCTATCTCCCTCTATGCCCTGGGGCGCTTTTCTTATTTATTTGCGTTATTTATTTCTTGGCGCTCTCTGCTTTCGCTTTTGGCAGCGCCAGACGGCAGCCGTTGTGTTGTTTGCATTTTGTGACAAAAATAAATGCGCTTGCATTAATTTGCCCGTCTGCAAATTGCCACCGGCCACAGCCCAAGCACAGTTTTTCCCGCTGCAATTGCACAAATTCAAGCGAAATGCAAATGTTTGACAACGAACTTTTTAACCCCCTTCCATTCGTTCGTTTCGTCCATGTTTGCTCTGGTTCGGGCTCTGCTGCTGCTTCTGACTCAGCGCCGGGAATTCGAATTGAGTAATAGTCAAAGAGGAAAATATATATGTATATGCACGTGCATATGAAGGGTAAAACCACTTACTTTGTCCCTTTTTGGATCCAGGAGCAAAGGCTCAAAGGTGTCAGCCAAGCAAACAAATCCCCAGCATAAACGCACAAAGACGAAAAGTCAGTCAGCGGTGGCAAAGTGCAACTAGGGCACTGAGAGAAATTTATGGAAAATAGTTGGAATGCCTCAAAATATTTGGAAATAAGAAGGATTGTTATGAAAGGATAAGAACTGTGTTTGAAAACATTTTTATTATGGAGAAATTTAGTAGTTTAGATTTAATTTAGGTTAATTTTGGTTAAATATCAAAAAAACTTGAATTTGGTTGTCTAAACATATACATAAATATTGATAAATAATAATAGTATATAATTAAAAAAATAATCATATATTTAAAAAGAATGTGTACGGATTTGCTGTATTTTATTAAAGAACAAAGAACTAGAAGAACTGGTAGAAATTCTAGAAAAGGTTTTGAGGTTTGTTGCCTTGAAAACAATTGTTTCTAGCTTTAAATTATCATTTAAAACAAAACAAAAATGGTAAGAAACAATCTAGAAGCTAAATTAAAAAGTAATTTTAAAGAAATTAATACGTTTTTCGCTTATTTTCGTTTTAATGAAGAATGTTCCTTGAAGTAAGGCAAACACGACATTAAAGAGTCCTAGAGTACTTAAAATAAATACTTCCAAATATTAAACTAACTTAAAAAAATCCCTAATACGCCACGAAATAAAGAAGAATTTTAAAAATTAGTTCCTTAACTCTATTTTCTAATTTTTCTCTCAGTGCCCTGCAATTTGCAGCCGCTGACGATTATTGTTGCTTGCTCCCTAGGATGTGCAAACATGTGTTAAGCCAAAGCAACAAACCAACAAACCGACAAAGGCAATCAAACACACACACATACAGAGGTATATTTCCCAGCCATTTGAACAATAGATAAAGCCAGAGATCATAGAGAGTCATTAGAGTCATCACCTAACCATAATTATTGGCATAATTACTGCACAGATGGCAGGAGGAGGAGCGGCGCAGAAGTGCGTAAGGGAAAAAGTCTATAATAACATTGTCGTTAGGTTTTAGCCGGGGTAATCAGTGTGTGCTTATCGTGGGCCTTATAGGGCCCCAGTCCTAGGTGCATCGCGATGGTGATCGCCATGACTAGACACGAAATGGATTTCTAATGAGACCGAAGAGGGGGGAATACCGCAGCTGCCACCTGAGCTACCTGTGTGTTCCCTCTGTCAGTCCCCAAGGGGGAAGATAAGAAGAGGAACACCACACCTTGGCCTCAAGTACATCGTATGTATAAAGGCGAGAATGCAAAAAAGGAACTGAGGAAAACGCCCATTAAAGTTCAATGATATACCAGCAAAAATGTTGTAAGGGAAGTGGTATTTAAATAAGAGTTTTATCAAGGAATAATATAAACCAATGGTTAAAGGAACAAAATATGATTGTTATAGTTGAGAAAATGAAGCCTTTTCAACTCAAAAAAATATTTTAAGTCCCCTCTCTTCAAGCTTTATTTTAAAAAGTTTATTTTCTCGCATATATAAATATTTAGAATCTGTGGAATATAGTCAGTTCTTATGTCTCTTCAATTTTCTTTTGATTTCCTTTACTCTCCGACTGATTTGTGGCGAGTCTGCTGAATTCTTGTTGGTGAATTATTGATGATGCCGATTCGATTTCCGATGCAGTTGCTCTCCGACTTGATTTCCATTCGATATAACGAAGAGCTATAGCTATTTCCTTTAGTTTGTTTCGATATTGTGGAATTTAAATATTTGTTTTATTATTCTTCTCTGGTTTTTTGCGCACCGGGACTTGTTGCAGTTTTTTTTTTATTGCGTATACGCCATGTGAGTGTCACACACGAAATTTATGATATTTGTTTAAAAAATTTGTAGGGAGAAAAAAATAATGGCAGCGTAAAAATCTTTGTGTGCCCGAAAGGCAGAAATTCCCGATACCATCAACGAGACGCCGTCAACACCTGCAGTATTTTGTAGCCTGCAGCCATGACGACCACGCCCCCACGCCTCTTGATTTTCCCCCTCATATTTCCAACTCCCCCCCGCCGGCTCTGCCCTGCACTGTCCAAGCCAAAAAAAAAAATTTTTATTTTAGCTAAAATGCCACACGTCGAATACACAAACTTTACCCCGTGCGCCAAGAAACAAACAAGAGCACAAACGTGGTTGGGCGCAGGGGGCGGCCAAACAAAAAAACAAAGTTTAAAGTAACCAACAAGCTTAATATTTTTATCATTTACTCGCATGTTTTGTTTATTTTAAAATTAATGCAAAGTGTGTCCAATTTAGACAAAAATGCATATGTAAACAAAATCACTAGACTTTAGTTGTTAGTCCACGAATCCGTGACAAACTACACAAAAAAAACGATATTTACAGATTATTGGAAAATCAGCCTAGTTTGCAACCCCCAACAATAAAAACAACGCCCGCATTCGAGCATTTGTCGCCCGCCCATACAAGAGATATAATATAGTAGTCCAATCTTAATAAAATAAAACCGAAATCAAATAATACAAAACCAACCAAATTAAAAAAGGAAAATACAAGTTAAATCCAATCCGACGTTCAGGCAGCTATATTATATAGTTGTCATCTTGATCAAATTAAGCCCAAACTATAATAAACAGAAGGCCATACTAAAATTATATAAAAAATAACGGTAGTAAATCCAACGCCGCAGCAAAAACGCCGGCACACACAAACAATAATTTTAAGTTTTGGCCAAACAGCCGCGAATGAGCACAGCAATAGCGGCAGCAACGTGCAACTTGCAACTTGCTGCAGCAGCAGCAACCAAAGTGGCGGTCCAATGCATGCGTTTGAAATTAAAAACTGAAGTTTTGCACGCTACATTTAAAGCAGCAGCAAACGGCAAATGCAACAGCAACAGCACCAACAACCAGAAGATGGAGAAGCCTGCAGAGCTGCAACAATGTGAAAATGCAAACTGCGATCATAAAAATTGTGGCCCAACTGCAACCGCAGCCAAAACGGGACGTGAACGTGGACTTGGACATGCTCGTTGCCGTGGATTTGGCTGGAGGAATGCATGCAGGGCACTGCAAGAAATAATACAGAACTTTATAGAGATTTAAAATTATAAAAAAAGAGAGAAAAAGCCTGTCAAAAATAGGCAATATCGATATTTATTATTTTTATCTTCAAGTTCGTTTAAATGATTCTCTATGATCATAGTTATTTAATTATACATATAAAACATTCTAAATATTTCTCAACGGGGAAATCGTTTAATTTTTACCTTTTACGTGCCACTTTTTTAATTCTCTTAGAGATATATTTAGGATTTAATTTTTTACTTTATTACTTCGATTAACAAGATAGATTTTGTATATTTTTTCTGGATGTGTAAAGGAAAGGGAGGGGCTGAGGAGCAGCTCGCAACTCATGTGGAATTGATGTGTGGCATGACTCGTCTGTCTGTCTGTCTCACTCTATCTCTCTCTGTCTGTCAGTCAGCCACTGAGGGAGGGAAAACGAGGCGGGAAAAGCAGCGGCAAAACCAGCGGGAAAAGAGGAGCATCGAGCTGCGAGCTCACCCAGCTCACATTGTTTTTGCCGTTTTGTTTGAACTTTATTTTTCAATGTTGCGCCACGGCGCGGCGGTGCAGCGATGCAACAATTTGCACGCCGCATCCCCTTCTCCCCTCTGTCTCTCTCACCCTCTTCTCTATTAGTTAATTTGCAATTAAAAGCCAAACACGTTTTGGCGGCATCCAAATGTCTTTCGGGGCCCACCCACGTTGCCTTCGGCGTTTTGATAATCGTCATGGCTCCAATGCCCATCCATGCCTTTGCATCTGTGTTCACGGTGGGTGTGTGTCCGTGTGTGTAGCTGTGTGTGTCTGTCTGTGTTTTGGCCAAGTCGCAGGTACAGAGCCAATGGCCAAGGCCAACAACATGTGCTGTTCGAAGATGGTTAGGCCAAGGGAGCCGAGCATAGGCTTTGAGATGGAAGCGTGAAGCTGAAATATAAATGAAATGTTTTAAAAGTATATTTAAAATAATTATAAAATTAGGAACTAATTTATTATCATATAGTTTAACGGAACATTAAATATTTTGACTAAATTCAATGGATATATGAAGAAGAAAATATATTTTAAAAAGATTAAATAGCTTAAATTGTAAAACTATAGAGGTAATTATTCTCTTAACTCTTCATGGTAATGATATGTTTTTATTCTAAATTTGTACTTTTTAAAACCTAATGCAAAACCTTAAATTATTTACAAAGGACCTAAAGTATCTTAAAAGTCGAAAATATACAAATACTTATTAAAGTACCTATTATTTGTAGGTTTATTTAAAATTAAAAATTCTTTTCTACTTTTCTAGTTGAATAAATATTTATATTTTTATTTGGTTCAGGATTTTCTAATTTTCCACCCCCCTCACGCTGTCACCTCTTTGGACTCCAATCTCTTTTATTTTCTGTATTTTTTTAAGTATTTTTTCCGCCGCATGTGTGCATTGGCATTTGCATTGCTCGCGTGGAGTTTGCCCGTCGCCAAAGTCGCCAAAGTCACAGAGTCGCAAAGTCGTCTGCTGTTTGCCATGGCTGCGACTCTATATATCGCTGATTATCCGGCTGCCAATGCCATTGCCCATTGTTGCATTTGTTGCATTTGTTGCATTGCTGCTCTGAGCGATTTGTCTTCCATTTGGGAAGGAGGTGGAGGAGGAGGAGGAGGAGGAGGAGGAGGAGAAGGTGGGGCGGGGCTGGCAAATGTCAGGCGACAGAATGGAGAATCGAAGCAGGCGAGCCGAAACGTGAGCTGGCAATTAAGCAAGCCAATATCTTGGCCAGGCTGCGAGCCAAACTCAGCTCAAATGCCAATCCAAGACGGTTGGTTTCGAGCCGAGTCATCCGTCTATATATTCCACGTCCAAGACGTCCTGCCTGACGGCTCAGACCCAGAGTCTCTTGGTGCACATGTCAATTGCACTCAACTTTGGACTCGTCGTCGTCGCATTCAAATGGCTAAGAAATACTTATGGCCTTATAGGTACCTAGGTTCAGCACTGAGGGGAAAAAACAATCTGAAATATGCTTATATAAGAATATATTCAATAATGCCTCCCATATTTCTTTTGAACCCAGCATCAATTTGGGGTGACAGAAAATATCTATATATCAATATTGTATAGATATTTGACGTAAAGTTTCTGCATTAATTGGTATTTGAAAGTTTGCGATAGATGTGCAATAAACAGAATATTTTCTTTGATTTATTAGACCAATATAATCGTAAACAATAATTTAAACTTACTCCCAGAAGGCGAAGATAGAATGCTCTTGAAGTTTGCAATTGGTTCAGGGGACCAAATTTGAAACCATTCATAACTAAGCCAAAAAATCACTAATTTTAATTCGAAAGGCTTTACTGTATTATTTATTATAAGCTTTAAAAGTCTGCATACTGAATTTAAATTGTTTTTATATTAAAATTTGTATCAATTTTAGACAATTTTAACGAAACAATTGAAAAAATTGATACAAAATTTGTTTATGCTCGACACGGGTAGGTTGACTCGGCTTTAGATGCTGATCAAGAATATATGTATATGATTTATAGGGTCGGAAATGACACTGTCAGCAATCTTTTGCTCAAATTATAATAACCTGGAGGGGTATAAAACATCAAATAACTATTTTCGCATATTTTTCGATATAATATTCATAATAATATAATATTCATTTTGATATTTAAAATACAGATATATACATTTTTACAATAATTGAGCAGGATATTTTTTTTGATATATTATATAGGACTTCCTCTAGAAATGCTTACCCAGCACCTACATTTTTTAATTTATAGATTTCCTCTTGGAACCTTTTTTCCCATACAGTTTTCTCCCAGTAATAAGTCCGGTCAACTGATTAGTTTTCCCCCATATGCTGCTGTCCGGGAAAATGGTGTGACGAATGCGGCATCAATTGAGCCAGCGAGCTGTTTTCCATCTGACCATGGCTTTTCCCAGCGGTTTACCATTTTAGCCATTTCCGGGAGCAAAGGGAGAGAAGTAGAAGTGGAAGCCGCGTTGGCTAAGCCGCGGAAAATGCGCGCGAAAATTGTGTGAGAAATTTCCTGGAAGAGAACCTGAAGATTAAATGAATGACTGACTGACTGACTGAATGGACGATGAGCTGGGATGGGTTGGGTTTGGTTGGAATAGATGGTCATCATCTTTGTGGTTTGTTTTGTCTGCGGCTTCCCCCACTCGCTCCTCCCTCTCTCTCTCTTAGCCGATTTTAATCATTTAATTAAAAAGTCTGATTTTTAATTAGTTCAGCGGAAAATTGTCCGAGGGGCGGGGAGGAAATAGTTTGCTCTGCGCTCACGCAATTTGTAAATATTCCTTTATTAGTAGCCGCGGCCACAGTCCGGGGGGATAAATATCATTCGAGAGTTTTTTAAATATCATTTACACGCAATGAAAGCCATGCTCTTCGCTCGGAAGACATGGCCAGATACGGCCAGATCTATATGCACATATAAAGACGCAGCCACAGATAGGGATCTCTGGGCAATTACAACTCGGTTTATTGTGCGAACTGTGTATGCGGTCAAATTACATCGATAAATATAGCAAACAATTGCAGCCGAATGCAGCGATGCGAAGTAATCCCCAGTGCAGCCCCTAAATTATTATCACAAAAAAGCAATCCGACAAATAACAATTGCATTTTAATTTTTAGGGGAATTTATAAAGTGCAAAAAAGAATGAAAAACGCGTTTTTAAAAGGGGAATTAAAAAAAGTGGCGTATAATTTAAGGTTTAATAAAAAATGAATAAAAATGAATTTAATGAACGAATAAAATTGAAATGAATAAAAATGAAGGAATACAAATTAAATGAACTCATTAATACTCTTAGACAAACATCAAAGAAACACATTAAAGTATTCATATTTTGTATAATTTTTGTATTTATTTTTTAACTATTAGTTTCGATCTCCTTAAAACTCACGAATTCCCTGGCAAATTTCCTAATCTATCCACAAATTTCATCCATTTTAGCTTATGGATTCCAGAGCCCGGTGGCTTCTGCATTTTTCATGTTCGCTAGCCAGGATAATTTGCATTCCTGCTCCTTTCTCTCTCTCTCTCTCTCTCTCCGTGTGCTGCCTGGCTTTGTCTCCTTTGGCCTGTCTGCCATGTCAACGACTCCCCCTGACTTCCTCTCTCTCTCTCTATCTTCCTCTGTGTCTCTGTGGGATTCCCCCTTTTCAGCCGGCTCTGTGTGCCATTTGCATGAGAAGATAACGTGTTTATAATTTTGACCCAGTTTCGCAGAGACGCCAGCCGTCCTGTGTGTGTGTGCTGGCTCCTATCCCTACCTAAACCTACCTTCATTGTTGAAGAGTGTTTGTGAGTTGGGAACACGGAATTGTGGGTTGAAGTTTTACCTATTTACCCCATTTCGAAATCCCTTTTGAGGCGGCCCCCCTTTTTCAGTAGTTTCATTTATCTTTTTCGGGGCGCCTGTGGCAGGCACGCTTCCCTGATGCTGATGTCCTTAATTGCTGCGGGCTTCAGGTTTGCTGTGCGGCTGACACAGAAACTGATGCACAAAACTCTGTTAAGTTTAATTTTCCGTCACTCAAAGTGGATTTAATTTAATTTAGATTCAGGAAATAAACGTGCGACAGTTAATTCAATAAAAATAAACGCACTCTTAAAACCATGATAGAGTTATTACCTACCTTATTCCTGGCCATATTTATTTGCCCATAAATCTATAGTTCGATTTCCTTTCCCTTTTTCGCTGACCTTCTGATTTTTAGTCCCCCTGCAGAAACCTCTTCTCTATTTATAGAGCTTCTCTATATTGCACTTTTCATGGGGATTTGTGGCCCCTAATTAATATTTCATTTGCTGCACTTTGGCACTGCTCGGCCGTTAAAACAAATAAACTCAAGCTAGAAAATTTTCCTTTTGCCTTCCCCACTACCCCTCCTCTCCCTCACCCTTTTCCTTTTTGCCATTTTTCTGCCACAAATTAATTGAAAGAAGCGCGATTGCCTTCTATTTCTATTTCGTTTGCTGCCTTCGCAGCGATTTTTCATGAAAATTTTTTCATTAGACATTTGTTTATTGTTGTTTTTGGGGTTTTTCACCCGTCCGTTTTTTCTTTCTTCTCGCTCTGCCAAACCTTGAGCCATGATTTGTGCCAAAGGCAAACAAGGGACAATGATGAAGGCGAAGAAGATGGAAATTATGATTATTAAGAAAATAATAATAATGGCAGTGGACAGTGGGCATTCCAATTTAAATAAATCACCAAGGGTAATGGGAAACAACATTTTTCCCTCTCTTTTTTAAGCAGAATTCTGCTTAGATTGATGCTGAAAAAAGAGAAAGGAAGATAAATAGAATGAAACAGAGAAAAGTCAAAGGAATAAGGAAAAATTAAGTATTAAGAATTGTAATTGTTAATTAATATAGAAACTATTTTTTTCATTTAAAATAAATAAGGAAATACTTCGATCTTGAAGTTTTAAGAGCTATTTTCTAGAAAACATTTGAGAAATATTTTTACAAAATGGATTCCTAGTTGTTTAGTTGCTAAAATATTATAGCAAACCAACAGTAACATTTCTCCTAACAATTAAAGCCAAAACTGGTAGAAAATAAGTGCACTTTGGGTTCCTTGAAAGCCAGCCTTCCGTCCTTCCTTCCGCTCCTGTTCCTCCATTTCCCATTTGGCCAACTCTCCCCGGCAATTCCGCAGAGAGAAAACCGCCGCAACATCCCGCGGTCTCATTACAATAAATTATGCAAACAAGCGACAAGCAACAACTCCACCGCCGTCTCCACTGTCATCTCCTCTGGCTCCTAGGCCACCTTCATCCGGACGACGACTGCGACGACGACGACGACAATGTCTACCCCCAACATGGTCGACCTCTTGCACGACGAGGCTGTAATTAAAAGCCATTTCGAGGAGCAGACTTGTCTTTGATGTAGCCTGAGAGGAGGATGCGGAGCTCCCTTCCATTGCCTATCCCCATTCCGAATCCCGCAACCAACCACAACCCCCGGGTGACACCAAAACCTCAAGTTGTCCCGCCTTCCCGAACCGCTGGCCTGTGGGAGCAAATGTTGTCCATAATTAGCGCAGTTTTGCATTAGAAGGCAGATCCGAGAGGCCGGGGCAGGGGAGAGTCGAGTGGAACGAGCGAAGCGGCAAACTTACACCTGTCTCAGAGGTGCACTGTGCATAATTTTCAATATTAATTAAAGCGTTAAACTTAAAGAGGAAATGCCTATTGCGATTGGATTATGTTCGAGGCCCTCATGCTCTCTTGGGCATTAAATGAGTGTATAGTATATATTCTTGAAAATTAGTTTTAAACATAATTACGAAATATTAAAATCTAAAAGAAATTAATTATAAAGAGATTATATAATACATTAAATAATATATGAATTATAGGAAAACCATTGAAAATGTGTCTAAAGGTGTGTGGCTAAAAATGCAGTGTAAATTTCTGTATTTTTATACTGAAAAATAAAATAAAATCAAAGTACTTTTAGGCACATTTTTAAACAGATTCCAATTTTTCGTGATTTCCGTAGAAACCCTGATATATTTTATTTGAAATAATTAAATATAAATAGAAATAATACCTTTAAATATTATATTATAAAGGCACTTTTGGGTATTTATTTTATTTTTAAACTAGAAGTGTTTGGTAGAGTTTTATTAAGGCTACGAAAAGGTTTTAAAAAGGCGTAAAAATATCATTGCATTTTGTATTATAAACCTTCTTAGGGGTTCTAAAAATAATAGTGATTTCTGGAACACCCTAAAGACAACAAATACTTTAAAATTTTAAAAGATAAACCATTCCTAAAAAGGATTTTTTATAAACATTGTAATAAATTTTATTTCCTCTGTAAATTTGCTCTACTTTCCACCCCTCGAACTTTCCTGTAGCGGTTTATCCTTTCTTTTTTCCGGGTGTCCGTGTGATTTATTGTCAGAACTCCTTCAGGTGCAACCGGAGTGCTGCTCCCCCTGTACCCCTTCTTCAAGATTGTTTGTTTATGCAAAATTCTGTTGGCACCTCTACTCCTGGCCTTCTTTCCACATAAATTTGTGGCTGGCTGATAGTAAATCAAAACTGTATTTTTATGGCGATTAAGATGTCCTGGTTAGGATTTTATTTCCTCGTTTTTCTTTGCCGTTTTTTGTGCGGCAATTAGCTATGGCCACCAACCAAGAGTGACTAATGCGAGACCAAAAGACCAGGCCAGGCACCGGCCAGACCTCCTCTTTTTCCTCCTCCTTGCGACACGCAATAAATTAGCGTAAATTTACAACATTTGCTAAATTAAAAATGGCAAACCGAAAGAGACGGCGGACGGGGAGTGGGAAAACGAGAGCCTCGCGGAGAGGGAAGGGGAGACAAATGATAATGATGATGCTCGTATAAATAAAACAGCATTAGAGGGATGCCGCAGGAAGGGTATTGGGTACGCGGAGTGCATATTCTTCCCTCTCCCTCAAGATCTGGCGACTTTTGCAACTGTTTGCTCGTTTATCGTTCGCTGTCACTCAGCTCAAAGGGGGCAATTAACGCTCCCCACAACTAGAGACAGTACAACAGCCATGGCAGTACATAGAGGGGCAAAAGATACACTGGAAACAAGCAATTGATACCATTGTAAACCGTTAATTTGTTGGGCTTTTCCGTACTTTTTTTAAGTAAAATAATCCTAAATCCATATTATGCGCTTTAAATGTTCAAAATCAATTTAAATTCATTTCACTATAACTCTGAAGTAGTTTCAGCATTTAAAATAGGCTAAATTCGAAAATCCACATTTTACATAAAGGAAAAATTAAAAATATTATTTCCTTGCCAAATGATTTTATTTTAATAACATAAAATTCGAAATAAAATCTTTTTGGTACCTATTTTGTGGAGAACATATTTTTTCTCAGTGCTGAAAACCCAGTACAGTGTCGAGGGGATTTTTATAGACAGGCGGGGATATCGCTGGGTTGAAATAGACGCGTCGCCCATATTCCAACGCCCGGCGACATATTGGCGACGCCATTTTGACGCCGTCCCGCCGTCAGTTTGTCTATTTGTCCGTTTGTTCGTTTTTCGCACGCAAAAAGGACAACAACGCCGGACTGTCTGTCTCGCTTTCGCCATTGAGTTTGCCTTCTCTTTCTGGCGACAAACAGAAAGGCTGAGCTGACGCCGCTGCGAAAATTCCTCCTTTTTCGCCACCCATAAGTCTGCATTGTTTTCTTTTTATTTTATTTGTGCTATAATTAAACATTTTTCCCTTAAAATATAATTTTGCGTAATTTAATAATATTCATACTAAGTACTTTCTATTACATCTATTATTTAAGTTCAAAAACCAAGAGACTTTGTGCTTTATATTTCTGTTTCTTTCTTTTATTTTTTCCTAAATTTACTGTGTTAATTTATTGGGTGCCAGGGCCAAAAGCTTGTGCGATGGAAGCGATTTGCATATTATTGCAACCATTTGGAGGAATTTATGTGATCCCCATCCTCTCGTATGCCCCTTTCCTTTCCTTTTCCCTCTGCAAAAGAAACCCTTCCCCGAACTGTAAGAAGTTCAAATAAGGGACAAACAAATACAAATCGAAAGTGAAAGGCTCTATGAGTCACACAAAAAATATAGTAAATAATTTAGCAATTATTGTGCTGCAGCGTATTTAATATTCGCTTATATTTCTGCAATTTCGTTTAGAATTTAATTTTAATTTTTGCGAGAGTTGGTACCCTGGCCTAGGGCTAAATGGTATTGGCCTGCTCATAAGCCTTTTGGTCGAAAACACTTTTAGAAAAAATCAACGCTGCTGCGCCGTCAAAGAGACGCAAAAACAAAAACCGAGCAAAAATAAAGGGAAAAATTGCAGTGAAATTGAAAATAATTGCCACGAGTCTGGCACAAAATTTTCCTCCATTTTCTTTCTTTTTTATTTTTGTACAGCGTTGAGGGCGGTGGTCAGGGGACGCTGCAACAACATAAATCTTTGGCAGAAAAAGCCAAAAAAAAGGGATGGTGAAGAAAATAGAACGCAGCAAAGTGCAAATCCTAAGAGAAGGAAAAGTAGTGAAGACACTGCTGCTCTTTCGCTAAAAGCCGAAATGTGTTTTATTGACAAATTAATTGCAGGCATTGCAGCAATTAAAATTGTTGCTATTGCAACAACAATAATGAAAATAACATATTTGGCACGCTCAATGCAAAAATGTGCGCAAAAAAGGGAAATAGAAATAAAAACAGCCACGAAGGCAAGCAAATAATAATGCCAGAAACTATTTCATTGATATCCGAACGTAATTCTTTTTTTTACTGATTTTCTCTCCTCTCTTTTGCTCTATTTGCAGGTGAGTCCCACATTTACCTGCTCTTTTTTTGGTTGAAGCTGTGGTTTTCGCTTCGAGCCGCTTAACTGTCACATGTAAGTAGATTGCGGTTTCTTACAAACAATATCACAAAATCAGCCATCATTTTATGGGCATGACAAATTTTTAACGTCAATTTGAAGTTGTACGATTGGCAAATGCTCTTTAAATCGGGGAAATATAAAGTATACTTTATAGTTTTTCATGTAAAATATTAAACTTCCACTGTGTGATGATAATACAATTTGAACTTAGTTGGTTAACTTGGTTTTTTTAATTGCCTTAAAATTAATAATTAAGCCGAGAAGAGATACATTATATGCCGATTTAATTTCTATAAGGTAATAGGTATAGGCGTAACACACTTATCAACATCAAACAAGTTTTTTTCTAGGGATTACAAACAATTAGAGCAGCTTTTTTGCTTGCTGAAATTTCCCAACGTCAATTGGCGTCTCAAATGATTTACATTCGCTTTATTTTATTTTATTTTATTTTCATTTTCAATCGCATTACCTTTCGTCTGTATTCACGAGCCAAAAAAAAAAGAAATAAACATGACCAATAACTTGTTAGATCTGGTTTTATTGCCACAGACTCTGCTATTGACTTACAAGCGGTTGCTACTCAATTTTTGACACCTGTTTACGCACCTTATTTGATAGACATGAAAGAAGGCAAACAAAAGAAGGAAAAAATAAAGAAAAAATAAAGAAAAAATGAATAAAAAACGAAGAAAAAACTCAAGTTAAACAGACCAACACGTGTTCACAAGTGTTTCGAGTCTATGAGATTGCGGAGATTAGAGCTTTTCTCAGTAGCTTGTGAATGCTTGGGGATTTATATTGAATTTTAGGGGTTTATAATGAGAGGTTATAAATAATTTTTAGGGAGTTGCTTAGTAGAGCATATTTCTTTAGCTAAACAAATATTTCAATATTTAAATTTTAATAAGGCTAGAACATTTCATTGTATTGATAGCTCTCTTCACTTTATATTCATTCTTAAATATTTAAAACATGAATAAGGTATTTAAATAAATTCCATATATATATATATTATATATCTAAGATGAGAAATACAGAAATAGGTCACTTGATCTTCTGCCACAAAATGAAATTCCTGTTCAACTTTGAAATCAATAAAATGCAGAAAGGAGAGGCAAAAAACGGAACCTGCCAAGAAGAATGAGATGTCATAAACCACCCTTGAGACTGTGCAACTAAAAAAAGGAGGAAAAAAGAGGATAAAATAAAAGAAAAAAAAATTTCGAAAGAAGAATAGTGAAGGGCCTTAGGGAATATATAAAAACTAAAACAAAACCGGGCAAAGGGTACAGCTTCCTGCCTGCCTGCCTGATGAGGCTGTGTCTCTCCGCTGGCGAGTCGATGTCGTAAGACAAAAGGGCGTCCAAGTGGGCCAGCCAGAGCCTCCTTCATCATCATACCCGAGGGGCCAGCAGGCTCCTCCTCCAGCTCATCCTGCTCCTCCTTCCAAAGAGCCAAAGGCAGGGAAAGTTGGCTAGAAGCAGCAGAAATGTCGGCTAAGGAAATAGGAAGCAGGAGAAGCGCCAGAAACTTATACAAAAAAATATACAAAAAGAAAAGAAAAAAGACCAAGAGGAGAAAACTTTTTGCCCCAGAAGAAAACTTTCAGCTAGTAAGGAACGAGAGACAAGGAGGGCCCTGAATCGAATGACGACGCCCTCAGACAAATTTTGTTGCTGTAGGTTGTGGTGGCAACAACAGCTTTTCCAGGGGATTGGGTTTCCATGGGGGGTGTTCCGAGGGGGGTGGGTGTTGCTGTGGGTCTCATGGCTTAATTGGGTGGCTGGGCAGCGTCTGCCGAGACCGAAATGTTGGCCATAAATGGGGAAATTGCTTTTTGGGACGACCCGACAACGCAACGCAAAAAAAAGAGAAGAAGGCAAACCAAATAAAAAAATAAAAGGAAAAACACTTTTCCCCGGCTTCTACATAGGCGGCGCCTCATCTTTCCCTGTCACACGCACTGCTAGCAGCTCTCTGCCTCTCTCTCTCGCTCTCTCTCCCACTCTCTCTCTATATAGTATGCGATGTCTGCCAGCATTACTAGACGCCAGCTGCCTCGCCCCAGAGCCTTCCGTTTCCGCCCCGCCGCCCACTTCCTCTTTTCTGCTGCCGCTGCTTCTTCTTTCCCCCCACTTCCGCTTTGCTGCTGCTTCTTCCTGGCCGTCTGTGAGTGCGACACAGTTTTGTGTGTTGTGTGTGCGCTGTGTGTGTGTGTGTGCGAGTGTGCTGTGTGCCTTTCTGTGCCAAATGTATGGCTCGTTATGTCTGCCACTGTACACAGGACATACCTACACATTCTCCACTCTATATATACACACATATATATATATATATATATATCTGTGTATGGGTGTGGGTGTGCGTGTTTGTTGTGCGTCTGCGAGTGTGTGTCTGTGTCTGAAACTGTGGCGCGTGTTTGGCATTAGTGACAGTCATGTCAGCAAAAGTTTGAGGCACATTCAACATTCCAAGTTTATGTCGTCCTTTCCTTACTTGCCACCCCCACAGCCCACACCCCAGACCCATTTTCACCCAGCCATCTCTTCCTCTCTTTCCTTGTCGGCTTGGGCTTGGGCGTGGCTGGTCTGGTTTTATTTGCAAAAAAAGACATTAAGCTTTAAGCGCTTTAAGCGAATATATTTTCAAGACTTGTCATGACATCTTTTAAAAATCAAATTGCCCCAGCAAAAACCAGACTGAGAGACAGACTGAACTGAAACTGTGTTGAAATTGAATTTATATATTTCCAACGTATAATATATTAATTTCAACCAAGACTGTAAAATCAATTTGATACGTTTTTTTTTTTTAAATATGTATTTAATGAGAGAACCATAAAAATCTAAACATGTTCTTTTTATTTTTTAATTTTCAACAAATTTTTTTAGTAAATTTCTGTTTGATTTAATATTCGGTAGCACTGTTTAAGGAAAATAATTTTCCAGCACAGACGAGGTAACCGAGGTTTACAAGGGTGATTTGAAATAAACCCAAAAGAGCCACAAACATCGAAATCGAATTTATACACTTTCAACGTATTTAAATTTCTACCAAGACGGTAAAATCAAGTCGATCCGTATATTAGATATTGTATTAAAAGATAAAACCGCTTCTAATATTTCTACCTTTACTTTTTTGTTGGCTTTCCCCCTTGTTAGCAAAAATCCTTGCAGGACTTAAAGGGCTTGTATGCCAGCCTACTTTATAGCTCTTAGTGTATTCTCTTTCTTTTTCCATAAATATTTATTCAGTAAAAATCGATACATGTTATAATTATTTTAATTTTGCCGCACATCGTTTAAGGAAAAACATTTTCCAGCACAGACGAGGTCGAGAATGACGAGGTTTCTGCTCTGCTCCAGCCTGGGGGAGTTTGAACAAACCCAGAAGAGCCAAAACCAGGATACAAATCATGATCGACTTGAGATTTTTAAACATTTCTTAAGCAAGAGACTGACAGCTTTGAACTCAATTGAGAGTCTGAATTAAATTTGTATATTTTCAACGCAAGAATATAAAATCAATTCGATTCGTATATTTAAGTAAACAGTTTCAAATCAGAAAAATACTCAGTTTGCTAGTTCTTTTGTCATGAATTTTATTTATTATTTATTGTATTTTATATTATTTTTTTATTAACATTGTCCATTCGGCATTTGCTTGCAAAGAAAGTCTCTGGCATTTGCAGTTCGTTGTCTCTTAAGCTCTCTATAGTTCAAAAAGACACAACCACGTCCTGGAAATTTACTACAAGGTAACTCGGCTTTGGCAGGCTTCAGTGAACCCAAAATAATGAAAAACAGGATCCAAATAATGCGGGAATTACGATTTCTTAGCATTTTTTTTAAAAACGACTGACTGTCTTGATGGGATTTTAGAATCTGATTTGAATTTTTATATTTTCCTAGTTTATATAGAATTATTATATACTATAAAATTAAATCGATCTGTATATGGATTTTGCAATCTAGGGTTGCTTTACTATAAACTCTACATTTCTTGACCTATTGGTGGAATCAAGGGTTGTGACGTCTCGGCAAATAATCTTTCAAATCAACTGCGAATGACTGTAATTTTCGAGGTATTATAAAGTATATTTTGATAAGGGGTTTTCTCTTATATATGTATTAACTAAATATATTTTAATTGTGCCTTAAGAATAATAAATTCTAGTTCAAACTGAGCTGGTTTAGAGTTTTTTAAATACTTGTTTATATATTTTAATGAGTTTTCAATATTTTCTAAGGCATTTTACATTTATTTTGTTAATTTCCCATATGTGTTTTCAAGTATCTTTCTATAAATATAGAAATATTTTCAAAAACTGAATTTTAAGTCAATTTTTATGAATGAAAATTCGTTTACTCCTAGCTTTTCCAGCTACTTTTAAACTTTTCTATAAACCCAGTTCAAGGCTCGTTTTAAATCATTTCTTTTTAGCCAATTTCCTGTTTTATTTTCGCTTATTTTCCCCTGATTTTTCATTCCTTACCAGAAGCATTTTGCGCCTTCTGCAATTACCCAATAAAGCCGCTGCTGCAACGCTCCTATTTACCCTTTCAAAAAGCCTGCCTATCAATTTGTAGGAATCATTTCCGCAATTTTATTTCTTGCCTCGTGCCAGAAACGTGGGCGTCTCGCTAAGAGAAAAATGTACAAAAAATGTAGGAAAATAAAAGAGAAATTATGCTACGAATCAACACCACTGCTGCCTCTCCCCTCTTTGGCTGTTTAGGCCATAATTCTTGTTGGGCAGCTGGTGCTGCCACTGCCACTGCTGCTGCGCAACTTTGGGGATACATCTAAATCCGTTCCATGGCCAGGTCAAGTTTGGCCTTTTAACTGGGTTGAACACGAGGCTGGTGCAGTTGGGTCTTTCTGCTTTGCGGTAATAACTTGTTTCATCCCGCCCCTTCCCCCGCTAAGTTGCCAAATGCTTTTTTGCATTACAATGTCAGATTAATCAAAACGAGCCAGCGAACAGCAACGAGCAGGCAGCCGTGGTAGCGGCAATAACAAAACGTTAGAGAAAACCGACAATTGTTTGTTACACTTTAAACTATTTATTTGTATTGTATTTAAATGTGATTTTACGATTTGTTTTATACTAAAAATGGTACAAATTAAAGAAGATTTAAAAAACAAAACAAATAATGCTAATAAAAAAAATTATAAAGGAGTCAATGCAACAAAAAGTTTTTATATTTTACCAAAATTGCTTCGATTCAGCTGTTGTTGGTGATTAAGAATATACATATGTAAACCTATAAACCGGTCGAAAATGATTCCTTCACTGACTTGCAAGCTTTTGACTTAAATTAAATAATAACCTGCAAGGGTATGAAAATATTTATAGAACTTACTTCCCTTTAATTCTTAATTAAGATTCTTTTTCTAAGATATTTCCATGTGTTCCAAGCTTGTCATATTTTCTCCCAGTGTCCTAGAGAGCATCTGGGAGGGGGACAGCGGGTGGGTGTTGGTGGCTTTGGGGCGTATTGCTGACTGCCGCGCTTCACAAGAAATACGAATGCATAAAATTTTATGTTTTTCTGCTACCACACTTGATGACGACGTCGACGATGGTGGTTTTTGCCTGTCCGTCTTTCGGCGGTTGGTAGTTGGATGTTGCCAGTTGCTAGTTGTTAGTTGGGCGCTGTTCGTTGGTGGTTGCCAACAAGTGGGCCAAGCTAAGCCAAAGCAAAGCCAAAGTCAGAAACAAAACTGCAACCATGGCCGCAACCGCAACAACCGCATCAGCAGCAGCAGCAGCAACATCAGATGATTATCGGCTACAACTGAGACTATGCTGCGCTGTGCATTAGTTTTTATTGAGGCTGGGGCTCTCGACTTCTGCCTCAGACACAGCGGCGCAGCTCTCGGCCAACAACAATGGAAGCAACAACTGACAGAGCAACATTTTCATTACCATTCATCACCTGACGACGACGACGAGTGAAAACCTTGTGCCGACAACTGAAAACTACAGAAGACTGAAAAGACCTCGACTTCCTTTGGGTCGATGTAACTGTTGCTGGTTCTGGGTGCTCGGTTCTAGGTTTTATTTGCTTGCAATTCCAAGCCCCCTCCTGAAAGCCCCCATCTGTGGTGTGTGTGTGTGTGGCCCCCATGGCCATGGAAGTTGCCTGTCCAAGTTATGGCTTTCCATTCTGATCAATGATCAATGGGGCAGCGTTGCTTCGGTAATGATTCAGGGGAAGTTGTAAAGAAAAAATATTACAAAAGGAAGGGAGCCAGAAAATAAAGAGAGAGGAAAAATAGAAATATAAGATTGAAGAGCTCTATAAACTGTATATTAAATAAGTTAGTAATTCAAGGATATTTTTCGTCTCAAATACATTTATACCTTTTTTTCCTAATAAATTCCCTTCAAACTTTTACTTTTAAACCTTGCTCTAGACCCTCGCTTGATTTCTACGATTTATCTAGCTTTATCTCTCCACTCGAATCATATTTTTATCTGATCGATCTGTTTAGCCTTCCTCCCAGCACGCGTGCCTTGGTGCTTTTCCACTTAGCACCTCGAACCGCATTTCATTAGCCGATTTATAACATTTGTTTTTCATCATTCCTCCCAGCAGTTAGCAACTGTATGTTAATTTCTAAGCGAAATATTTTTTGGAACGTGCAAAAATCAAGAGAAAAATACATTTTTGCCTCTATTGTTTTCTGTGAATTTGGGGTCAATGGGAAAGAAAGAAAGAAAGGATCCATTAGGCAAAGGGAAACACAGTGGCAGCCTTGGCAAAGTTTCCATTTAATCCCCAAAAAAGTAGGCAATGGTAAATGGGAAGGGTTTGTTGCAGGGAAAATACAGTGTGACAGGAAAAATGGGTTAAAAGCGAAAATTAAAAATGTTTACAAAGAATGAATCAATAAATTGTTATGTTTTTTCGGGTTAATTTCTTTTAAAAATTCATATAGAAATAATTCTTAAAATTTAAAAGACAACCCTTAAAAATTATAAGTTCTTCTTTGTAATAATTAAAAACCCTTCTTTAAAAATCAAAATAAGTAATTTTAAGCTCTATTTTACTAAATTAAACCCTTGAAGCGCACTGTTTTCCCAGAAAATGTTATGGAAAGTCACAGTAAGCTTAGGGAAATGAAAATTTTCCATTCCCCACAGACGCTGGTAGACCTTTCAACCGACTTTCAGTCATTATTATATAGTACTTCCCGTTGTTGCTTGCCACACGCGCTTTATGACATGTTTGTGAAGGACAGACACGCGGAGGACACACAGGACAAAGGCAGGACTCTAATGGCACGGCGACAACGACGAGCAGAACTTAGTTTCGGGCGTGGAAAAAAAAGGGACAGAGTTCATAACTGTGTGACATCGTCCCTTTTGCCATCGATAAGCAAGCCAGCAAAAAGAGGGACAATGGGGACAATGGGTCTGCAGGACTCTGCTTCCCAGCTCCTCTTGGTCTTTGCCTGGCGACACATCCTTTTTCCCGTCTCCGTCTGCTTTCCTGCTTTGTTCTCCATTCTACTCCACTCTCTGCTTTCCGCTTGTTCCGTCTGCCGCCCCAATTTTCCCCATTTCCCCCCCGCTTTTCCTCCTGCGTTGTGTCTCCGCTTTTGCCGTCGTCGCCGCCGCTGTCTGTGTCTGTGTGCGCTCGTTTGACTTTTGCCTGTATTGGTGCGCGTGTCTGCCGCGTCCTTTGCCGCCCCGGACCCCGCCCCTATGGCCTGTCGAAAATGTTTTCCATTTCAGTTAGCAAATTATGTCGGCCAAAAGAGCGAGACAGAGAGCCAGGCCGGAGGAGGAAGGAGGAAGAGCGAACGAGCATAAAAAATAAATGAAAATTTCAGACGCGACGCAGTTGGTAATATATAAATGGGAATGGGAAAGGCTGGGAAAAAAAGGAAAACTGGCGGCGGAAAAGCAATGGCAGGGAAAGCAGCAGGGCTGGAGGAATAGGGAGCAGGGAGAAGAGCAATGGCAGCAGGGGTGTGGCAGACATTGTTGGTTACACAATAGTACGAAGGACACATTGGGAAAATAGGTTCTGGCGCTGCTGCTGCTGCTGCTGCTTCTTCTTCTCCTTCTTGTTGTGTCGGACTCCTCGGACCATTCTGTTTTCATTTCCCTTTTTTCTGGCCTCAGCTATAGCGTATACCCTTACAGGGAGGTATTAGGTTTGATTATCAATTTAAAATAAGAGGCGAAATAGAAATAACTATCTTAAATCTATTTATTTAGAACCATTATAAATAACAAGTAATAAAAATATCTCAGTTAGAGTGTTTTTTTCTATTTAAAAGATTCGAATAAATTATCAAGTTATATTTATTTCTTAGATCCAAGATCAATAAAATAAATAAGTATATTCAAAATATTGTTCAAAAACATGCTACAAATGAGCTAAAAATAAATGTCAAGCTTAAATAATTAACTAACATAATTTGAATTAAAATTTCAATTGATTTACGATCGAATTTGTATTAGAAATATTTCTATCTTCTTCAAAATTTTCTCTCGCTAGCATATTTAATACTTCGGTGTAGGGAAACTTCCTTTACTGATTTTTTTTATTTTATTTCCCACTTGGCTTTTATGGCGACGCTTTCCGCTTGAATTACGCGACCAGCGAGCCGTGCAAACAGCAGGCGGGCTGCGTTGCTGGGAAATCCAAGGGAAAGGCCGGCAGGAAAATAGGAGTAAAGCTGGACAACAACATAAAGTTGCGAAAATGTTGTGAAAAAGGGCGGGGTCCCTGGGAAGGCAACTAGAAGATATTCGCCATTTTGAAATGGCAAAAAAAAAACAAAAAATAATAAACAGCAAGCGGGAAAACGGAAGGAAAATGGCTGACAGCCATCGTTTTTGTTGTTGTTGTTGCTCTTGCTGTGTCATCGATAATAAAGATTAAAAGTGATAGGGAAATGCCCAGGGAGACTGCGAGGACGATGAAATAAAACGTAGATGGGACTTCACAGATTCGGTTTGATGCTGTTGTTGTTCGCATTTTCTTCTTTTTCCTGCCGCACACACACACACACCGCTCGCAAGTGGTTGACTAACAAAAGAAAATGCAATTCTATTGTAAATAGTCGAGGGACACTCACAAACACACATCACACACTCGCATATGAGTCCTTTTTATACACTCCGGGCTTGGGTTACTGTTTGTGTACAGTAAGGTCCTCTGAAAAGGGTTTTTCTGATCCCTAAAAGGGTCAAGTTATGTGAGAAACTTGAAGAAAATTGTAAAATTGTAATTTCAAAGCCTTAAACTGAAAGCCTAAAATATAGTTTGCTAAGCAGAAAGATTAAATAACCTAAAACTAAAGGATAAGCTTGGCAAAATAATGGATTTATGGATTATTTAGATTTATTTAAACATAAATAAAGTTTCTCTTAATTTTCTACAGCTTAATGATTAATATTCCTTCCAAATTCGAAGCTCTATCGATATCTTCACTATAATATATTTTTATTTATATTTATTTATCCCATAACTTACTGAGTACCGACTGTATTAGTATTATTCCCCCATCTCGCATTGCTCCATTATGGCAGAGCCTCGTCAAGGGTCTGCTGTGCTTGGGCTCTCCATTTGTATGGAATGTGAGGCCGGCGAGTGTGTGTGCCAGAGAGTGTGCCATGTGTGTGCCATGTGTGTGTGTGTGGTTAGCCAAAGTGGTGCACAAAGTGCTGGCGGCGGCCAACAGAGAATGTGTGAGAAATGGGGGGAGCGCTAGAGAAAGGCAGCTGCTGCCTGGGAGGGGAGGAGAAACTGAGAAAAGGACTCTGTTAGTTTCAGTTGCTGGTTTGCTGGGTTTGCTGGTTGCCGGTTGCTGGTTGCCGGTTGCGGGCTTCTCATCTCATTTCTCATTTCAAACAAAACGACCTTCAACTCTTTGCTGGCAAAAGAAACACAGGACAACAGGGGGGAGAGATGCTGGGTGTGCTAGCCAGGAATGGGCCAAACCAGGATTCAGGTCACACAGCAGACCAAAGAGAAGTAGGGACTGTGCACAAAACCAAAATTGTAACCAGCAAACTGTACTCTGCACTCGGTACTCTATGTACATATATATGCTGCCGGCTCAGTTACAGTTTGATTTTCGCTTTACAATATTGCGGCGGATGCATTATGCATATATGTATACTCTCCCCCTACTTGTATCAACAAAAGGAACCGCAACGGCAATGGGGGAACACAAGAATACAGAAGGATCTCTGGCAAATATATATAAGCTTTCTTTGGGGTTTTTCAAATGCTATGGTTTTTCCTGTGGCTTATTTTCTAAGCAAAGAGGAAAAACCCTATGGAAATGCATTTAATTAAGGCATATTTAGGCAGTTTTGTGAATTAACTAAGTTTAGTTTTGTCTTAAAATACTCCAAAGGGTTGTTCTTGTTCAAATTAAGTGATTAAATTGTTCCTAAACAACAAAGTTATCTGAATACATGGCGTATACTTGATGTATTATGAACAACATGTCGTATACTTAATAATTCTTCTTTATTAAGTACGCTTTTTAGAAGCTTAAATATCTTTAAATATTATATTTTAAATACAATCTAAGCACTGCCTTAAGTAAATCATGAATTTTCCAATAAATACTTCCAGATTTAAGCCCTAAAACCACTGCGTATACTTAATAATGCTTCACCTTAAGTATTTTCTATGCGTTCAATGAGCAGAAAGAGTTCTTTAAAGATAATTACTGGGAAAATTATCGTTAAAGAGCATTTCCTACCCATTCCCGTCCAATTAGGGAGCTTTTCGTTTAAGCTTCGCCAAATCACAGGCTTAAATCGACTGTCCAGGCATCACGGAAACGGTCAACTAGCAACCTCCAACTTAGCAGACCCACTAAGCAGCTCCTAGCTGAGCTCAATGCCCAATGCCCAAATCCCACCCACAAGTACTATTCTCGTTGCATTTTCCGACCCAAAAACCCAAGGCAGAAAGGCCTCCCCTCCGCCACTACAAATCATATTTCCGCCTCCGCCGTTGTCTGCCATTGAATGGGGAATCTCTCTCGCTCTATATAAGTCCTGCACATCACAGCCCATCCATCCATCTGCATCTGCATCATCTCCGTCATCATCATCATCATCATCATCTTCTCCGCCATCATCATTATGGGGCTTGGGTTATAATCGTCAACTGTCGGACGCGTTTTGCGGTCGCCAGCAAATTGAATGTAGGTCGACCAAGCGATGAAGCAACGGTCGCGTGACCACAGAAGAGCCATCGATCAGAGGCTCATTCAGGAAGGGGTTTTGAGTAAGATGAGGTTAACAGGGGGGGCCAAGAGGGGGCGAAGGAGTCCTCCTCACTGAGGTGAGGAGTCGTAATGAATTGGCCGCCTGGATGTCTGACATGTCTGCGGCGGACAGCGAGCAGGAGCTGTGGATTTTGCGGTCAGTCAGTGTCATGAGCTCTTGACATGCACCCACATTGCATGCATCCCGGTTTTCCTTCATTTTTTTTCTGAGTTTTTAACTCCGCCCATGCCACGTCCTCGTTTCCACTGACTTTTATGCTGCTCCACTTTTTCTGCTGTCTGCATTTCCCCGGAGTTTTTCCACATATTTATATGTATATTAATATGGATATAACCTATTTTGCAAGAGGAAATATTATGGTAAGGGGAAGCCATAACTTGGAGTATCTGCTGAGGTGGGAGGTGTGAAGTATGGACTCATAAGGAGGTTTAAAGATCTCTAAAGAGTTTGATAATAAACTTGTTATATTTCTGAACCATTTTCATGTTAAAATTAATGAAAGCTTTGCCTAAATATGTAAAATAAGTATGAAAAGATTAAATAATTTAAAAGTAATGCTAAATCTATGCTGATCTGATTATATCCTCTTTCTGCTGCTTACATACATATATTTCAGTTATCTCATAAGTTCTTATACTCTTTGGCAACTGGCATTCCTTTCATATAACTATGATTTACCCTGCAAATATTTTCCAGCTTTCTAATATATATTTATGTGAAATATCCCCCAGGAGTTTTGTTTCCTCTTTTTTTGAACACCAGAAAGTAGGCAACACATACTTTTAGCTAACACACTTAGCTGGCAAGCTGTTAAAGTTTAACTTCACCCAGCTTCTTTCTGTCCGGCTCCTGTCTGCTGCATTTTAAAGTTTGCCTTAAAGCGTATAGAGCGGGTGGGGCTCTCTGTCTCTACATATACTATATATATATATATAAGAATATATAGACAGGCAACAAAAAAAAAAGAAAAAACAATGCCAAATGGAATATTCGCTGGCTATATAATGCCTGCCCCAAAATGTATGCTACACATATTTTTCCCTCCTCCCGCTGCCGCTGCTGCTTCTGCCGTAGTCGTTACTTTCAGACACTCCTTTTTGCAGTTGTTCACACAGACACACCCCACGCACACACTCGCACAGCTCACCAATACATAGAGACAGAGAGCAGACACAGACGGGCACACACAGACAGTGGGCTAAACTGATTTTTAGGTCGATGGCGAAAACGACAGACCGACGAAACGGCGAGCGACGAGCGACGAACGACGACGGAACGACGCCTGAATTCGGGTGGCTTTTTGGGGGTGGCCCTCGGTCTGGTCTGGCGCTTAACTGTACATGTATACATATACATATATATATCTGCGAATTTATGTGTGTGTTTGTGTACCCTGAGTAAATTGAGGCAGACGCAACAACGTCATCATGGCGTTTTCGCTCGTTACTCCCTCGTGCTCCTCCCAAAAAAAAAAAAAAAAAAAAATTCAGAAACAGAATAAAACCAACTGAAAACCGAAACCAACAAACCCAAAACCCAACTCAGACCCAGACTTTTTTCCCTGTCTCTCGTGCTCTCTCTCTTTCTCTCTGTCTCCCTTAAGCTTTATTTTTATTTTTATTTTTGCGCAATTCTCCAGCATTTGCTCTCTCTTTCTTTCTCTCTATCTCCCTCTCTCCTTCTAGTGTTTGCTTTGGCTGTCGCCAGATGGCGCCCGCCGCTTCCCGTCGCCTTCTCTCGCTCGCTGGCTGCCCATTTTTTGGCGCGCACTTTTCTCGCTTTTATATAGCTTTTCGCTTTGTGATGGTGTGCGTGCTTTTGTGTGATATATATATTTATATAGGGCTGTATATGGGTAGGGCAGTTTTTCATTCATTTCGTTACTGTCGACCACAGCAGCAGCCATGCACAAAGGGAAACAGGTTGAAATGTAGAGATTTCTAAAAAGTTTACAGACTTTCTAAAATTTCTATTTATGTTTTTTAATGACTTTAAGTCTTAAAATTGATAGGTTTTGGAAACATAATATTTCTTGTTTTATATATATTTTTTTTTATTTGCAATAATGTATACAAATAACATGTGAAAATGGTTTTTCTAAAAATTAATTACAAGAAAGTTGTATTATTTAAAATTTGTATATTATATTATATTTTATATAAATTTAAATCTAATTTAATTGATTTCTTTGCCTTCGACTGCTAAGTTCTATAAGTTCATAGTTAATACGAGTTCTGCAGAATTTTTTCAAGTGCTCAAATTCTTCTATAACATTTTTTCCGCTGTGTACAAGTAGCAGACAGCAGTTGCTGTTGGGTTTGCCCCGTGTGGATTTTTGGTTCGTTGCGTTTTTGCCATTTTCCCCCTTGGGAAGAGTGCGATGGTGGTGGTGGTGTTAGTGGGGTGGGGCTCTGTGGGTGATGGGTGGGTGGCTGTGGGCTGGCTTGTGCCAGTCGTCCTCAATGTGGCCCGCATTGTGCGCTAAGGATTTTCCTTTTTATTTTTTTCCTGTTCGCTTGTCCCAGCTGTTGTTTGGCTCGTGTGCTGGCTTTTATTTTTATTTTGCTGTATTTTTTTCACTCCTGCTACCAAGCAATTTTTTCTTGCTTTTGTCTGCCTCTTCTACAGCTTTTTTTCTTGGGCTACCATTTTTCTCTGGGGCTGTGCTAAGCCTGGGAATTTGCGTTGCCATGTGCGTTTTTCATATTTATTTTTTCTTCACCCCAACGGCAGTAGCTTTTCTTTGCTGATTGCGGTTTTCCTTAAGATATTTATATTTAAATAAAATCGTATTTGCTGCATTTTATAATAGAAAATAGCATCAGTATAGGAAATACGTTTAATATGAACGCTGGGAAATACAGTTTTCCTAGGAAGACCATAAATTAAAGCATACTTATGAGCCCAGAACACGCCCACGCACACACACACACTATCTCCCGCGACTCTTCTGCGGTTTGTCGCACTTTCTGGGACTTTGTCACGTTCTCCCCAAACCCAGTAGTTTTCCCCAGGAAAAACTCCCCTCTGAGAGAAAAGCTCTGCCGCAGAAGAACAGGGGGAATGAAAGTGTCAAAAGTTTGGGCTTAACTTTTCGCACGAGCAGCGAGGAGCAGCTCAAGTGCACTTCAAAAATGCATGATATCGAAATTTCTTTTGGGGTCAATACTGGAACTATGAGGAAACTATGTATGTCTAAAGTAGAGTTCGTGGGGGAAAAATTTCACAACTTTAGCACTGCAAGGAATAAACTTTTAGAGACAATTAGAACTGTATGTCGATAGGAAAAGTTTGGTATAATATATGATATATATACAATGTATATTATACATAGAGCATAGAGAATATATTGTAAAATATGATTTATCATAGTAATAAATGTCGGAAAATATTGAAATTTATTTCAAAATATCAATTTTATATTGATAAAAATATGAAAATTCGTATTTATTTTTTTATACCCTTGAATGTAGTTTTATTTTATTTAGTTAGAAGCTTGCAACGCTGTGAAGGACTCATATTCTTGATCAGCATCAAAAGCCAAGTCGACTAAGGCATATCATGAGGAAAGAAAAAATGTATACATTTTTTCCAAATTTTTTTAAATTATTAAAATTTGACAAAAATATGCTGATTTGAAAACCTAATAAAAACTAGCATAAAAAAGCTTTCCGAAGTAAAAGTAAGACATTTTTGACTTAGTTATAAACGATTTGGAAGTTACAACAAATAATCTGATTTATTATATTAAACTTTTAAACGTTTACGAGTTTAAAACACAATTTCACTCTCTACACATCTCTCTCACGTTGAAATGAATTCATCATTAAGATTTAAGTTATGCTAGCTAACCCCTAATAATTTATTTGAATTTTCTTTACGTGTACAACCCCGACAAGAGAAGGCAATTGAGTTTGCTGCCTTTTGCGGTTGTCGCCTTGATTATGCCGAACATTAACATTATCCCTTTTGGCCTGGGTGCCTCCTCGCCTTCTCCTTCCTCTTCCCCCTGTCTTGTCTGTGGCCTGTCTTGTTCTCCGTTGTTATCTCTTATCTCAGCCCCTAAACCCTAGCCCCAAAGCCACTTCCCCACAACTACCACCTCGGACTAATCAGGAATGTCGCTCCTCTGTCGCTGTCTTGACTGTCTTGTCTGACATCTGTCTGTCTATGCCGTAAGCTGCGTCGTCTCTTTCTCTGCTCAATTCCCCCATCTCTTTCTATCTCTGTCAGGCAGCAGCTTCCGCTTCGGCTGCTCCCCCTCCTGCTGCTCTCCTTTTGTTCTTGGGAATATATTTTCGGTATAATTTGCATATTCAATGAGCTTTCCATGTTTCCACTCAGACACAAGATACCGAGAGGCAGTCAGAGAAACCAGAAACAAGGCACGTGTTACATAACTCGGGGGCTACGTGTCTGGCAGGCGACGCGACTTGGTTCCTGTTTACGACGAGGAGACCCTTCTCCTTCTCCTTTCATGCTCCTTTCCTTTTCCCGAAATGGCTTTACACGTGGCAGAAATTGTTTTGCCGGCAGTAAATTAAATTTGTTTGCCTTTTTTGTGGGCCAAAAGTCAGGTGGAAGTGATGGGGGAGACTAAACTTTTTTGCCTCCTTTCGGGTCCTTAAAATGCCGGCACGTGGTTGTCCTCGGCTCCCCCTCTTCAGGCTTTCATTGGAATTTATTGATTAACTATACAATATCTATAGCTTTGTGCATATATATATATATAGATATTGAACCTGTCTCGTTCTCTTACGCATGTTTCCCTAATTGTTTGCACAGGTTTAAAGCCTTAAAGGCACTTCAGAGAGAGAGAGAGAGAGCACCTGGTGACGTGTGCTGCTTTCAAGGGCATTTATTTTTGGGTGTCGTGCCTGCCTTTAATATTTACTCAAAGCGCGGCACACGCGGCGTATGCGTAATAATATCAAGTATTCCCTTTTACGGGCAAGCTGAAACTTTAAGGGACTTGCTGGCTTTCCAGGCAGGCTTTTCCTTTTCCTCCCTTTCCCCCCGACTTAAGTACTTGGTCCAAGTAAGCCCCAGACTAAGACGTTAACAACTTGAGTTTGCTTAACGGCCCCGAGGAACTTTTCGCCGCTAAGTCACAGTTGTGCAAGCGCCTGCAAATTAGTGTACGAGAGGAGATGGGGAAAACTCTGGCACGTTTTTCACATTTCATTTCATTTCGCTTCACTTGGTTGCCATCATCTCCCGGAAAGCTGTGAGTCCTGAATGGGCTGTTGGATCATCGTTTTCCCTCTGATTTCGAGTGGCTTTGCCAGGATCCAGCTTGTTTGTTTCGCTGTGACAATGACACGAAACGCGGGTCTGCCACTGCGACTGCCACTGCATTAATCATCATCAGTAGAAGTGGCAGGACCAAGAGGAGGATGAGGCTGAGGCTGAACTGGACTCCTGAGAGAGCTCATGGAGGAGAGATCTTCAAACAATCACCGGCCTGCACTCATTAGGGGAGACCAGACCTGACTGACTGCAGTGCAAATCCTTCAAAATGGAAGGGAAAAACAAGGAAAAACCTTCACTTCATTTTCTGTGCAGAGGCCTTCGTGTAGTGTTCTGTGTCCTGTAGATTTTTTTTCTGTTTTTTTCTTGTTTGCTTTTCTTTTGTTTATCATTTTTAAAGGCCAGAGAGAGAGAGGCGAGGGAAAGAGATAGCCACCAGCTGCTGCTGCTGCTGGAAAAACCTGCTGGTTTTCTCACTACTTTTTTTGGCTTAATTTATTTTGCCAGCTTACACACCACTATATGTATATATATACTTTTTTGTGCAGTGCAGTGTTGCACAGTCTCCGGTAGAATTTCCCCAGCGGAATCCGCCCCCCACACACACTCGGCAAAACAAATAGCGTCCACGTCTATACACAAAATCAGACGCTCAAGGACTCTCGAGTTACTGCGCTCTTAGCTCGCCATCTCGCTGAATCCTTGCCAGCCTGCTGCCCCCTCTTACACTACCCCCTGTTACACTACCCCCTGTTACAGTACCCCTTCTTACATCCCTTTTACACTACCCTTCCTAGAATAACCCTACATATATGCACCCCCCACACACACACTTGAAAAAGCCGTGCAATGAAAGTAATTTCACCAAATAGACTCTGCCGAGTTTGCACGGCTCGCTGGCAGTTCTCCCGCATTTTTCCCTTGGCTTTTCCTCATTTTCTCTCTTATATTCCTCACATTTTCCCTGCTCAGAAGCAGTTGCAGCCATTAGAAATATAAATGAGGAACTAAAAGGGATACAGATTAATGAGAGTAAGTAAGCCCAAGGCAAGCGGATAAATTGAATATATTATAGGTATAGACATGCATTAAGGGATTTTATCTAAATAATTAGGAAATACCTTAAGTTTTGATTAAACCAAGTCACTTTACAATCTCCTTTAAATCGATTAATGCTTTGCTCCAACAAAACTGTGTATATTAAACATTTGCCATTACGAAATGCTAAAGTTTTAGCCATTTCGATTTGTTTTTCATGGCTTTTCTTTCAGAACAAAGCACCATAAAAAAATTGAAAAACAAAGTAGGAAAAGAAAACAAAACTCAGCGAAAATATTTAAATGTGAAAAGACCAAGACGACCCTTGACAATTTGGTTCCTCTAATTGCTTTTCATTTGCCATGTTCGCAACAATAAAAGCAGCCAAAGAATAGGAAAATGCAGGGAGGGAAAATGCTCAGGGATCAGGAATAGAAAACTGCTGGAGGGGGGGAAATTCTCAGGGATCTTTGCGGAAGGATGGATTGGCAGTCGTAGCCGCATTTCAACATTTGCACAGTTAAAGTTTTCCTTTTCTTTTGGGAGAGAAAAGTTAAACCCCCCGCAAGAGCCAAGGCAGACATAAAAAATACGAGGAAAACTTTTCTTCAGCATGCTGCGGCTTCCCTTCTTCTTCATCATCTATTTTCTTTTTTCCCCCCTTTTATTCCATTTCGTTTTTTGTTCTGTTTTGTTTTGGTTTGGTTTTGAGCTCCATTCAAATCATTGGCAAAGGGAAAAGGATGATAGTAGTGAGAGGGAGAAGGATCTGTTGCTGGGAAAGCGAATCCCCTGGCCCTCGGAGATTCCTCCTTCTGGCTTGTTGTCAGTCGTCGTCAGTCGTTGCTTTTGGGGTTTCTCTTCGACCAAGTTTTACTTCTCCGGACTTGGCTTGGTCCTGGTCCTCTGCTCTGGCAATATATCCACGTCTGCCACAGCGTCTGCATCTGCTGCTGACTCTGCTGCTCCTCCTCCGAAAAGAGACTGCTCCTGCTGCTCTTCCTCCTCCTAGGCAAGGAGACTTGCCATGCTCCTCCTTCTGCTGCTCTTCAGCTTCCTCCCTGAGACTTCTCTGTCTGTCTTTCAGTTTCGTTTCCATTCAGCTCTGCTGCGTGTTCTACTTATTGCTTTCGATGGTTGAATTTGTCCTTTAAAAGAAGGTTACTTATTCGTAAGGGTTTTGATATAACTAAACATTTAAAATGCGACTGTAAACTCTTTATTTGATGTATTTAAATAAATCCTTTATTAGGCCTTGTGGAAAGACACTCCTAGAGAAAGAATCCTTCAAAACTTCAATTTCATAATTTAATTCGTAGCCAAAAAAAAGGAATTTGAGAAACTACAACCTCCAAGGACTTACTAAGACTCAAATTCCCCCTTCTTTGTAATTATTGCGTCTAGTTTTCTAATATTTTCCGAGGCCTGGGAAACTTGTCTTGACATTTGCATGCGCTTCTTATTCCTGTGTTTCCTTCTGCTCCTGCTGCCTCCTCCTCATCTTCTCCTGTTTGTGTTCTCATTTCCATTTCCATTTGTGGAAAACTGTTCCCCACTTTCAGCTCTACAGCCCAGTTCCACTTCCACTCTATGTTTCATCTACTTGAGTTGAATTTTCATTTGTCCGCCTCTGGTTACTCTTTCTTCTTGGTATCCCATTCCTCATCTGCCTCGTACCTTTGGGTAATCATCATTCCGCTGTGTCACACTCTTTTTTGTCCAGCTTCTGCTCGCTGTTTTGTTGTCGCTTCTTGACTCCAGGGACTGTTTGTCCTTCGCTGGGAATCCTGTGCTCCGCCTGGCCCTCCCTTCCTTTCCTTTCTCTTAATCTTTTGGCAAATTTTAATTTGTCTCTCTGGAGGAAAGGCGGGGAAAATCAAGGGGAGAGAAGGCAGTGAAATGAAGGATGATGTCCCCAAGCTCTTCTTTTATTCCAACCATGGCACATCTCTCAGGAATTTAGCAATAAAACTTATTTCCAGGAGATGTATCTCTAATTTCCCCCTATTTTACAGATAAAATATTGTAATTATATTTCCTAGAGAGATTTTGTTCTTCCAAAGCCTAGAGATAATTCTTGGCTCTTCTGATCTCTGCTACTCTGCCATGTCAGCGGCTACTTCAGTAGCTTTTGGCCACTGGTCACGCCTTCCCCTAAGTTCTCCCCGCCAATCGCCAATCTCTGGTGATTTATCTTAAGTGGCCCCTCAGTGAATTACAACAAATTTCTATAATAAAGCAGACAAAAATCTTCAAATGCCCGATGGCAGTGGGAAGAGGCTGAGGCCACCACCAGCAGAAGAAGCAGCCAGGAGAAAGAGGAGCCCGCCCGCCAGGCTGAAAAGAATTCGGGGGAGTGGGAGCCAGAAACCGCTACTTAAAACGGTCAATCAAAGATAACAATGCGTGGTCGTCGTCCTCGTCGTTGCTAGATTTCACCACTGAGAGCTGGGGGAGAATTAGCCGGAGAAGCCAACTCCGCCATCAGGAATCGAACGAAATCAATATACTTGTTCAAAATATTACTCGTATTTTTCGAGAGTTCCCTGGGTTATATATTCCGCCACTTGATGCGATAGAGCCGAGTGGACCTTATCAGCACCTAAGCAAATTGCGTGGGGCTGTAAACAAAAACAATCATTCCATGAACTCACTTGATAAGCTTGGCGCTAACAAAATGAAAAAAATAAAAAAGCAATAGCAAAAAAAAAAAAAAAAAAAAAAACACAAGCAACGACACCGACCTTTGATTTGGTAGAAAGAGAGAGAAAGAACCATGCACCGAAAAAAATAAACATCAACTGTAATATGATAGGAAATTTAATTTCTACAGTTTTTATAATACTTTGAGTTCATTTTCTAATCATTGAGTATAAGATTTATTGCTTAAATATAAATTCAACAAATGCTTTGGGCTACGAAAACCAAAGCTACACTTTGCGGTATAGAAATACAAGAGACATCGACATATCGATAGATTATGGGTATTTGACACGATCCCGATATATAAATCGGCATAAGTATATGCGATAAATCTTTATTCTTTTCATTAATTAAAATGTCAATTTTATATATTATTCGATAATTTCGATATTTTAACGTTAAGTTCGATATTTTATATATTTAAAATTTTGATATTGCCAAACTCAAATAATTTAAAATTCTATAAAATACCGAGAGTTACATTTCTTCTTACTTTTTCTTTCTTTTACATTTTTGGCGCTCAATCAAGCTCTGAATTGCAATTTTTATATATTTTTATTATTATACATATTTTATTTAATAGAAAAATTAGTTTACCAATTTTAAAATATTTTAATCAAAATTTTGTTTCTGCTGTTTTTTTTTTAATACAAATTAAATTTGCGACTTTTTCAAACTCTAATTCCTGGCTGTGTACACCCCGCCTCATCATCATCGTTTCCACTGACCAGACACAAGTGGCAGGCATGATGCCAGAGCCCCCAGTTTTTACTGTGCCAGGCGGGGGGCTCGTTCGGGGGGTAACAGCAGCAATAAATGTATCGATTGCCGGGGCTCCACCAGACTGCTGAGGCTACAGCTACAGTTCCAGGCACACAGACCAGCCACCAAAGCACCTGTTCACTTCGTGGCTAGTTGAAAAAAAAATACAAAAAAAAAATAGCAGGAAAAAATAGAAAAATACAGTACAGCTAGAAGGAAAGCAAAAAAAAGTATAAGCTGAGAGAGAGAACCGGCCAAGTTATCAGCATCTGCCCAATACTAATACCAGGACGAGTGGCTGGAGTCTCTTTCGGTTTCTGTTAGCAACGATGTGTCGTTCACTTGCAAACGAGCCACCGGGCACCGGGCAGCCGGGAATAAGAAGGAGAAGGAGCTGAGCTGGAGCACAGCCACCCAATCTGCGCCTCCCCCCAGGAAACAACAGCAGTCTTCTCCTGCTCCTGCTCCAGCTCCTCCTCATCATCTGGGGCTTCTCCGTCCCTCGGTTTTTATGAACTCATTTCGATGGCAACGGGCCAGTAACAGCTAGATGAAACAGTGGAACTCTAGACTCAAAGAGAGAGATGTATAATATTTTATATTTAAGACCAGAATGGGGAGAATTTTAAATTGATATTTTATGAGATTCTTAAAGATTCTATAAGGAACTTTCTTCCTCTTGTATTATTTGAGAAGTTCCGGGTTTAAGTTTTCTTTTGAAAAGAGAAAGAGTCTTGCATCCAAAAATTGTTTAGATCCTTAAAGTAATCTGGTTAATGGTGACTATAGTTTTCTATACATCTTTCTCACCTTATGCCCCACTATGCGCCATCGATGTTTATAGAGCTCGTGCGTGGCAGAAGTGGCCACCTTCTGGCGAGCTCCTGCCACTGTTGGGGAGGTACCACCTCTTGGGGACTCGAAATCGAACTCGAGTCCCGGCCACGCTTGTTCATAATCAAAATTAATGATTGAAATTATCTAGCCAAGCTAAAGTAGGCAGAGTAGGCAGCAGGCAGCAGGAGTCCGGCAGTCGCCATTCTGCAGGTTGCACTTGCAGTGGCGGCCAGAACATCGTCAACAACATCATCGACAACGAAGCAGGAGGAGAAGAAGGAAAAGGAGCCGCAGCAGCAGGAGCACTCCACTGATGGCAGCACTTAGACAAGGCTATCAGCACCCGAAAGAAGAAAGGCCTGGCAGAGGAGAGTTTCGTTTGGCCAACAATTTCATATTAAATTGCCAAGTACGAGAGTATTAAATGGGCGCGCAATAAGGGGGAAGCGCGAGCCATCCACACTCGATCGAAGAAGACCGCAGAACCGGGAGTGTGTTTTCCACTTCCTTGTTTCGAGAGACCCAGGCAAGGTGCGGATTAGCGAACGCTTTTTCCTCGCTTTTTCATTTGCCATTTTTCCACAATTTCCAATGGGGGCCCCGCAAGGGCTAATTTGTAGCAGAACAGTACGAACAGCAGCGATCTGGTTCATGGTTGCTGCTGCTTAGACTTCGTTACATATTTGCCAGCAAAAACTAATTACTGGACTTGACCCGATAATCATCTCCAACCGGGTTTCAGTAATGATAAAATGGACCCAAAGTGGACGCAGAAGAGCTCTCTTCCTTGATAGACGAGCAGCAAAGGTTGAAACCTAATTATTTTAATTAGATTGGAAAGGATATTAATACAAGAGGGTTTATCTTTAAGTATTATGCTCTGCACTTTCTAGTTGTTTAAATATTTAATATTTTAATTAACATAAAACCCATGAGATTCTTTGAAATATTTCCCATATCCGCAGTTTCTCCTTTGATTTTAATTAATAAAAAAGGAAATACGTAGTGGGAATTTTTCACACGCTAAGCTGCAGCCCAGCCATAGAAAAGTGTCAATGTGGCATTTTCCCAATCGGATCGATCAGATCAAGAAACCCAATTCGCGTTTCCTGTCGATGCCGCCGCCGCGAAGAAGAAGAGTATCTCTCCAACCTGATCTTAGTGGCCATCTTACGACAATTCCTGTACAGAGACCAAATTGACAGCCGATTTCCGTCCCAGAGAGAACGAAGAACGGAGACTATAGACTATAGAGTGAAGGAGGAGGGCGGAGCGGGTGAAGCTCCGTTAAGGCCAGGCTAAAATTGTCCGTCTACTTAGAGATTGGCGCCAGTCTGAGGCAAGTCTTGCCAGGAGAGCGCCACGCGCCGCCGCCAGCTCTTCTGGGCGCCAAGGCGGCATTCAAATTTGAGCTCCATCCACATCTTGCTGGATATTCCACTATATATCAGCCCCGGTTGCAGCCCATTCTGGTCCACGCCTTCAGCTCTAATGGCTAGTATTAGCACTGTGAGAAAATAAGCTATGATACAGACAGTATCTGAGATGATTTCGATCATTAATAGGTTGCACTCAGGCAGGACACTGCGTTTATGAGGCTTTCCTGTTGTTAAAAATGGTAGATTATGTTGCAATTTAAATCGATTTAAAATAAAATCTAGCAGAGGTAGGAGGAAGCTGATACACAGTACTATTGATAGGATAGCTCGGTATCATATCAAAAAGATTAACAAGCTCGCAATTTCGTAATTTAAGATATCGAAAAATATCGAATGTAGCGTTAAATGATCGATTCAATCAAATCATAAGCGCAAATTGGTTTTAAAAAAATGTGTTCTATTTGACCGATTAAATTGTATCGATATACATAAGTATTTATCAAACAAATTATTGATTTATTCTAGATCTTTGTATCGAAAAATATCGACATTTTGATAAAAAAATTTTTTTTTAATTTAACCGATGTATCAAGCATAATAAAAATTAATCCAAAAATAAATATAGTTATCGGCTTTCGACTAGGATCGATCATTTTTCCATAACAAAAGCCGTATCCTCGAAACCTCGAAACTTATAATGAAAATAAAATACCTAAAAATCGCAATAACTCTTCTTAGAAATCCCCTTTGTGTCCCAGTGTAAAATAGCTCTTAACCAAAGCCTTCTCCTGGAGTTCAACACGACAATGGCAGTTCATTATAGCAGGGCATCGCATAATCGCATAAGCGATCCCGAGAAGAGAGGCCAAAAGCGCGCCGCAGGCTCAAGGACACGCCCCGCCTAATGATGAGCAGGTGAATGGTCCACCACGGGCGCAAGCTCCAGCATCAGCCTCGACTCCAGCTCCAACTCCCAACTCCTCCTCGTCGTCGTCGCAGTCGTCGCCATGAAAATTACTGTTCTCTGGGCGGCTAATCACAGACGAGGCCGCCACCGCTGTCGCCCCACCTGAGGGGCCAGCTAGCCCCAGCCCCAACTCCCAACTCCCAACTCCCCTTATTAAATCGCCAAGCTGCAACTGCAACTGCAAGTCGCCTTTATTATTTACTTTAATTAGCATTTCCGCACAGCCAGGCAGTTGCAGTTGCAGTTCAAGTTGATTTACCGCAGAATGGTCTTCGATTTTGGTGGGGCTACGAGTTCTAGTCGGTCTAGTTTCTAGTCTGAGAGGTAGTAGAGAGATATTCCGCATCGATAAATAACATTAATTAAGTTGTTCTTGGGCGGCGCACCCAACTCCCCCGTTTTCCTGACCGATTCAAGCTCAATTTTAATTAACCATTGAACATATTCTAAGCCAACTATTGTCTAAGGCATTTTCCGCCTGACTCTAAGCGGCTTAGCTTCAAGTCTTTTGGTCTTTTGTCTATGCTTTGCACCAGCGGCAGCAGCTGTCAAGTGCCACCGATTGGAACAATGCAATAGCGAATCGAAGGCACTAATCAGGGGCTACTCCTCTCTTGGAATCTTAATGGGGTTTCCCTCTAGGAGAGCAGCATTGAGGCATCTAAAATGGTTATTAAATGGATGCTATTGTTATCGGTTTTGGCGGGGATTATTAGCCATGGTGGGAATTAATTACCAAAGAATCAGTATGGTATAGGCTTTTATCTTTAATAATTAATATGTTTTATGAATTTCTTTAAATGTGTTCTTTGCGTATAGAGACTTTTATTTGAGTTTAAGGTTCTTAAGTTTGCTATAGTTGTGGCAAAGTTTCCAAACCGTTAATTTCCTGAACCTTTTTAAGCCTCATATCTCCTGCTCATCTGTGGATAACCCTTTTTATGTAAAGCCTGCTTTCGTATCTCTTGTTCTCTCTCACCGCTCATCGCTCGTCGGAAATTAAATGCTAATTTTCTTATATAGTTTCTTTGATCTTGATGCGGTGCAGTCCCCCGCTTTACATTTTATGTCTAACTGTGCACAGCGAGGAAATGCAGCCTGGACATTTTGACAGCTGCTCATACGAAGGGGGAAACTATGTTGCAGCAGGTCAGGGAAGCGCTTGGCTGAGTCAAGAATAAAGAAAGACTTTGGTACCTTTTGCTAAGCTTGAGCGCCTCTCTTTTTAATAGAGAGAAAGATCGCCGGAGATCTCCGATCTCTGATATCGAACTGAAGGCGGGGGCGCGCTGACTGGGCGATATCGGATCGTAAATAAGCGTTGAAAACTTTATATAAATGCCCAGCAGTCGCATAAACTCGGCAAAGCCTTGTCTTTTGTGTGTTGTTTTCTACGTGTTTACGAGGCGGCAACCACAATGGTGGTCACGATCAAAAGCGGTCAGCACAGCCACAGCTGAGGGAAAAAGCAAAGGCCCAAGCACTAGCAACAGAAATTGCCACAGCAAAAGCAAGATCACAACAGCCAACGACAGCGGCAAACTTATTGTACTTTAACTCCAGCTTGAACTCCGAGTAACAGAGTCTGTGCTCGTGTGACAATCGTTGCCACTGCTTCAAGACTCAAAAACTCAAACTCAGACTCAGACTCTCGGCCGCGAACTCCAAGTCAGATATAGATTGCAGTCACGGAATGCACTTTGCAAAAATCAAAGCGGAACCAAGATTATAAACAAGAAACGCCAAATCATCAAATGAAAGTGATGAAATAATCATCATGACAACATTATCAAAACGAATGCTCGGAAAAGTATGGGTTATCTGCCTCCTACTGTATAGTGAAGAAATCGTAGAGGGAAAGTGAAGAATTTTGATTGCAGGTTTGAATTATCATGAATACTATAAGTTAAGATTATTGCCACATTTATTTTTAATAAATAAGCGGGCTTATTGGAATTTTTAAATAGAGAATATCTAAAATATATTGAAAACACGAACAATAATTAGAATTTCTTGTATATCTAGTGCCTATAGAATTTGTACTAGGGTTGTATATCGAGAAGAAAATTTTGCAACCAGTATATCCAGTATGTACAGTCCATAATTCAAAATATTTATATTTCTTTACCTACTCTAATCTATATTCTAACGATACATCTTTTTATAATTCACACTTTTTATCTCTTAAATATCCCTTAATTTGTTTGATTCAATACACATTTCCTCGCAGTGCAAGATCAGGGCCAGAGTAGGTTTGATCGTGGGCAGTTGTCGCCATTGTGGCTGTGTCTGTTGTTCTAAGCTGCAATTTCTGATGTTGTTTCTGCGGCGACATTCCTAACAAAAGCGAGCTGTCGAAGGCATTGTCATAATTATTAATAAGCCTTAAGTTCGATTTGAATGTGTGGTCAAGTGTGGCTGCGGTTGCCGGTTACTCGCCATACTTTGCCGGGATTGAGACTGCGATGGGGACTGCTGTGTTTGGCATATTTCGCTGACCAAGACAAGTGGCGGCCTTTTTGATGTCCAGCTCGTTCGAGAGATTTGTCATTTTCTTGTGCAAGGTTATGGCAGGTGGGCGTGGCACAACAGCGGCCGGCGAAGCAGCCTCAGCAGCAGCACGCCTTCTAATGACACGCCGTCCAATTGAAAAAATAAGAAAAAACACAAAAAAAAAGACGAAAAAAGGAAAAGCGCACAGGAAAAGTAGCAGAGTTGCAAGTGGCAAGTTGCTGTTAGCTGATGGAGATGTGTGCTGTGTGGCTTTGAGGAAAAACTATGGCCTCCACAGGCTTCTTCTCAAGCAAAACTGATTGCCGTTTGCAGCTAATTGCAACACTCGAAGGCAAGTGCAGCAGTCACCCAAGGCCTCGGCTACCTGACTTGATTTCTTCACGATTCTCAACACTGAGAGCAAAATAGGGGTGAAAACAAATATTAAAAAATAAATTCGGGTTGTAACTAAAAGGAAATAAGCAACAACAAGAGAAAATCAAGTATCTGAGCATCTATAAGTATTTTAGAGTCTGAAAATAGTGTCTTTACTTGGACGATTCTCTGCATAATTTTGTTCATAATTTAAGTACACTTTCTAGATTTTCTCCCAGTGCATTCTACCCTCTTTTTCTCTCTTGCCTTGACACATGGCAGGCCTACAGCTGGATCTAAATCTGAGACTGTGGCTCCTGCTCCTCATTTAAATCGCACATTTGTACGCGTCATCTTCCAGTCGCTGTCGCTGTCTGTGTCTCTGGATTTTCCGCGCCCTCCCTCTCCTCCTCCTCACTGCTGGCAGCTTATTTCCCTGGCGGGAAATTACAAAAAAAAAAATCTGAAATAAAGCAATAGAATGGGAGCGGGGCGAAAAAATTAACTCTTTGGTATAATTTTTCATTTCTCGGAATGAGTTTGGAGCACTGCCGCAAGTAACACGACTTGTGTCAGTATTTCCCCATTTCCCCCCAGCCAATTTTTCTTTATTTTCATCTCTTTCTTTTTTTTTGCTTGAGGAATTGTAGCACAAACATTAGGAAAATAGGCTCTTCTGTCCGTTGTTCTGTTCAGGCCATCTCTCGTTTTCAGGGAGAGATGTCTCTGTATATGTAAATATTGGCTCAGGTTCTATCATTCGCAAAAATCTATGACCAGCCCACAGGCAAACATATGGAGTGCACTGAGGAAAAAGGAGGTAATAATTTAATTGTAGAAATTTGAAAATAAATTTGGAAAGAGTAACAAGAAAAGAATGCTTTGGTTTCAAGAGAGGTTTGGCTTCAGCATCCTTTCAAGAAATAAACTCCACATTTGGCATGGTTATGACTAGGTTTCGACTAGAATTGTTTGGGAATTTTAGCTAAAGGCCTCATATTAGATAGACTGACTTGAAATTTTCTATTTTTAAAATTTTTTTCAACTAAAATGTTATTTTTCCTATGAAATATATTTCTTTATTATTAGAATTAAGTTTTTTATCTTAAAACTCCATTATACAATTTTCTTTCTCTGTAAGAAAAATAGAAAGAGCGAGTGCAAGGAAGCTCTCTAGGGGATAAAGATGGAGGATAAGGAAGGAGCTAGCGGAGTCAGACAGCCACCAAGGCGATGACTTCTTGAATGAGTGCGCGCGCCCCCAAAATGCGGAAGTTTAGATGCATTCAAAAACACAGAACAAAATATATATATATATATATACATATACATCTATATGTGCAGATTTTCCAGCGGGGGAAGAGGGTTGGGTAGGAAAAACCTGGAGGGAGGCGGCAGTGCAACATTTGCAACTGTCAACGCGACAGCGCGATTTGGACAGAGAGTTTATTACCGGGTTGGACTAAGGCCAATAATGATGATGGCTGTGTCGAAAAGAAAACTGCGAAAGAAATACAAAATACATAATTGCCAAGAAGGGATTTGGTGCTAGTCTATTATTAATAACAGGAAGAATAGAACATTATAGAGTCAGCTGGGGCTAATTACAGGGATTTCTTAAAATATAAAGCCTAAGACTTAAGCTAATATTTAGGGGTAATATTTCTAGGAACTTTTGACTGAATTTAGTGCTATAAAATGATTGATTTGTATATAAATATTTCCCCTTACATATAATTTTTTTTTTAATAACAAATGCAATTAAAAAATATTTTCTCCCACTTCTCTGTCGACCTGCTGCCATTACTTCACCTCTGAAATATGCTGCTGCTCCCACACACAGCCACTAGCATGGGTTTCTCTCTGGCCGGAACCTTGAAACATAATTCTTTGGCGGCCACAAAAAAGCGACAGAGTTAAACAAACAAATAGTTAAACACTCTTGGCTATTTTCCAGTCTTGAAACGCTTTTCAAATGCATTCAAACTGGCCGAGGCGAGCTGTCAATGACATGGATTTGCAGCCACCGAAGAAACAATCGAACTCGAGCCGAAGGAAAAACAATAAGAAAAACCCCTGGTCACATGTGTGTGCAGTGCCAAATCAAAACGTCAAATTATAATTGTCTACGACTTCGAGTTCGAGTTCGAATTCTTGTTTTACTTTTTTGCTGATTTCTTGCATTGCAATTTTTTGTGGTCGTTTTTTGTGTGCCTTTTGTTTTGGCACGAGCAGCGCAAAAACAGTTAGAGAGCACGACCGGTGGAGCCAAACCCAAGAAACGACACCCACGCAGGAAACGCAGAGGAAAACCTATAAGAAAAGAAAAATACTGAAAGCCAAGAAAAGCGACCAAGCGCAACCGACTGGCATTGACTTCAGCGAAGTGCACTGGGGAAAATAATGAGAATCAAGGGGATATGAACTATAATAAAAGAGGGAATTCGATAGAGATTACAGATATTAAGATTCCTGACGAGTTCCCAAAACACACTTTAAGCCACAACTTGCTAGAACTATTTGGGAATAATAGTGTCTTAAAACTAAAATATGCTTAAAAACAGAAAGCCTGGATTTTCATTATTTTATTGAAACAACTGAAAAAGCATATATATTTCTCTTTCGTTGTTTTATCGATTTAAAAAATAAAATTATGGATATTTAGATTACATATCCATTTTTAATCGAATTAAAATTCAGAACCGTAGACAACATGTAAATTTGTTGGTCATTCTGTTATCGCTTTTGAGTAAAGGAAAATAAGAATATTAAATAATTTGATTTCTTGGTCGTTCGGTTATGGAGAAAATGTAAATCGATAGAACCGATAAATTCGTAAATATTTTTCTAAGCTATAAAGTATCAAAAGATTATTTTAGTCTTCTTCTTGAAATTTTAGGTTTTCTAATTTTTGAGAAATATTACAAATGTACACTCAGTTATCGACAAATACTATTATTTATATATTTTTCTATTAAATACCAGTGGATATTGTTTTTTTCCGAGTGCATTAACCATGTCTCAGTGCTTGAATTTGAATCGAAGTTGAAGTTGCAATGCGGCGAGGTCAGGCTTTGAGTCCGAACTCTAGCTCCAGTCCACACATAAATTAGTCAGAGTTGCATGCAAAATGAGCTGCTGCCCGCCCGCTCGCTCCTTCCGAGGCGGTGGCACCCCTGTCCAAGGGAACTCGGCCAGCGCGCCGTCGTCAAACTGTCTGGGCTTTAACATTCGATTCTGTCGATTGGCAATTAGCTCCGATCTCGAGACCCCACCAGCTCCACCGATTTCCATTGCTCATTGGCCGATTGTTCAATTTTCGGTTAATTGGTTCTGATTGTTTTCGGGGCGTGCTTAGTTGATTTTCTCTATTTTTTTCCTTTCCTACTTATGGTTGTTAAGTGGGTGGAGGAGGTTCAGCTTTGACTCAATATTGAATTATGCTTTGGAAAATTTGCTTGCAACTTCTTTTTGGAAATGGGTGTTGCACGTCAGTTATGGTGTTTGTGTAGGGAAATATATTGTAATTTGATTTGAAATTAAATATAGAAAATAAATTCTGTCCAAAGGGAGTTTATAATTTTCTATAAGCTGGAAACAGCTAGAAAATATTTAATTAAAGTGCTTTCCATTTTAAATATATTGAACAACAGTAACCAAGCATCAATTACATTTGTCTATTAGTATTCCAGACAAAGCTAATTACAACTGATTGACAAGTGAGATGATGTTGATGGATTGTAGAATCTAGATTTGTAGCTTAAGTATATGCAAAATGCCATTCCAATTTTCAAGTGACTAATGTAGTCGTATCTCTCTCTTGTATCTTTGCAGGTAAGCGCCAAGGTCAAGTCACCTGGATTTATGAATTGCATGTGGAAGAAGCGAGAACCCCAAGCCCAATTATCACGTGGGTGTGTCTGCCAGACAGAAATTGAAATCTCGACTGAAATCGAAACTGATTCGCGGCGCGACTTACACACATCAAAATGCGGCATCGTGTGCCGCTGCCGCTGGCAATTATATTCCATGTTGTGTGTGTGGCTGGCTGCCTGTTTTGCTATAAATTAATTAAATGGAAAATAATCGTGTGTGCACAGAGTCTTCAGAGACACCGCTGCCGCCGACAAACGGAGCCGGGCTCTAAATGCCTTTGTAATTTTAATTGCAGCGCGCCAAATGCTTGGCGTTGCCAAATAAGGTTGGCAGCAGCGGTAACTGCAGCACAGATACGGCTAAAGATATAGCTGGCAGATACAGATACAGATGCATCGGCCTTTGTTGCTAATGTCTCTGTTTAACCAGCTTCCTTCTCCTTCAAAAGCGAATAATGCATCACGAAAGCCTGTGTCTCGCCGCACGAACTTCATTTGCCACCCGCCGCTGAATGTATCTGTATCTGTATCTGTATCTGTATCTTTGGCTGTCGCCAAACTTGTATCCGTTTATCTTTCCGAGCATTTGCATCAGCATCTTGGGTTTGAGCGGAGAGTACAGCCTTTAATCGCGCGGCTTTGAATTATTTATGTGACTTTATATGCCGCAGCTCAAGTGCGATGTGTGATCTTGGCGCTGCCTGAATGCCAATCGATTCGCTAATATGTCCCTGATTGAGAAGTCATGGAATTAGCAAACATCTTGGAATTGAAAACGATGAAAATATGGCGTCATTTAAAGCTCAAGGTTTAAATTAAAAGGGGACTTGAGGAAAATTCTAAAGATAAAGATATTTTGAGGAATGATCTGTCTCAGAACTATTCACATTTTTCTGGGAGAAGCTTTCATATACCTCAATTAAATATTAAATAATATTTTAATTCGATTTAAAATACTCAAAAAATTCCTTTTGCTTCTCTTATTCTCCTTTTCCGTGCTCAAAAAGTTATCGAACTCCTGTGCAGCTCTGCTATTCAATTTAAATAAATTATATAATTGAATTTGCACTCGCTTCGAACTCTTTTGAACAAAAACAGACTTTTAAATGCATTCATTAACCCCATGGTGGCCAATGGTAGAGGGAGAGCCTTTTGGCTTTTGGCCTGGCCCTTTTGTTTTGGCCACAGCAGGCGGCAGCGGCAAGAGAGAGAGAGAGAGCACGCTCGTATTGAATTACCAAAGTAAAGTACAGTGAACACTCCACTCCGTAGCGCCTTTGTTTGCCTTTTACGCTTTGTGCATGCCAAAATAAAGAGAAGGAGGAGGTGAAGGAGGAGGCGGCGGCGCACTCCGGGGGCTGCGACAGAGCGGTGGGCGTGGGCCGCTGGTCAATGGGCAGTGGCCGGTCCGCTTCGAGCTGGCGAACGCCTGAACGTTGACTGAGTGACGGACTGGTCGAAAGCGACGTGCACTGGCCGAAAAAATGCAAATAGAAAATTGGCACTCTTTTTAAAAGACTAGCTTGGAGGTGATTTCTGTTGAGTACAAGTTAAGAATTAATTAAATAAAAGGCATTCGAAATAACCCCTTAATTTTGAATCTTATCTATCTCTACCACTCTGCCTTTCAGGCGTTGCCTTCAATGTACAAACAAAGCGGCAACAACAGCTTATAAATTCCTTTGTTTCACTAGATAGCGAATGAGAGAGTTAATTTTTACATTTTTTCTCTTTCTGAGCGGAAAAGAGGCAAAATCCGAGATCGCTCTCCACATAATCTTGTTCGGCAACCGATAAAAAATATATGGGTTAAAGTTCTGTTAAAAAAAAAATGGTTTCTCCCGAAAGTTTAATTTCAATCACCTCAAAATTACCCCCTGTTTTCTTCCAGTGCCATCGTCTGTCTGTAGTCTGAGTGACTGACTGACTGACATGCCCATTTCGCATGCCTTTGTGTTTTTGGCCTGTTTACCTCGCCCACAAGTCCCCTCGTAACCCCCGTTCCAAACCCTATACCCCCTGAATAGGCTCTCTCGTATTCCTTTCTTTTTGGCGCAACTTTTTTGGAGGTTTTTTTTTCGGCGAGGGGGTTGCTTTTTGCATTTTGTTTATATTACGTGTCGCTCGCGCTTCAAGGCGGCACCACCACCACCACCACCACCTCCGACGGACAGACAGACTGGCTGACTGACAACTTCAATCAGCATCAAAGACACGGAGCCGACTCTCCGACACTCTGGACACACTGCAGTCCCCCCGTGGGATATATATATGCCGCATGCTATATGCTATATGCCACGCCCTGGTCCGCCGCTCTTGTAATTGGAGCAGCATTGAAGTTGCGGCCTTTATTTCGTCTCAAAGCTTCGATTTTTCTGGGTTTTTTTTATTCCCCTCCCATCTCTTCTGTGGGTGTTGACAAAAGTCAGTGCTGTCTGAGTGTCTGTCGTCCATGTGGGGTTAATTGTGGAATATGCCACTAGAGGGTTAAGTTAAGTTTAGTGTGTTGTGAGATAGAGATAGGAGCGGAGACAGTGAAGACTCAAAATGAGAGAAGATGTGTTAAGACTTAAGACTTAAAAAATCACTCAACATAACCATCAAAAATGTATCGATATTGTAAAAATACGATATGTCAATAAAAATATTTCTCAATATCGCATAGAAAATATTGTTCACTTTTATATAGGTATCGAAATTAGATGCATTGAAAAAATATTACATATTATCGAAAAATATCCGATAAATGGTATTTGTTATGTTTGTTTGTTTCTTTTTGTTCGATTATATTGATTCGATCTTTGGCCATCGCACTTATTTCTGATTTCTTTAGTAACTAGCTGATTTTAAATTATTATAGTTTGCACTTAAAAGATAGTGGGGTAAACCAACATAAAATTAACTAATCCTAGATTTAAATTCTAAAGCCTTCAAAAATATGAATACTCCTTTCAAAAATTCCAATCTGAGTTCCTTAGTTTGAATGGTATTTTATTCGCTTTGCTTTTGTTTCTCCCCCCAATGTCTTGAGGGCTTAATCGATCGATTTGTAATCAGCAGCGGTGATTTACCATGTTTATTCAATGCTCGTTTTCACTGTACTTCTGCCCGGCACTTCTCTTTATGCATGCCGCGAGCGTGACTTCATCTTGACCTCGCATACGCCGCATAGCCGGCATACGTATACGTACGGGTATCCAGCCAGAGAGCATCATCCATCCATCCCGGGCAACCCATTCCATTCCATAGCGATTCCGATTCCGATGTCGATGCCGGTGCCGATGCCGATGCCGTTTCCAGCCCACACATAAATGCCGCCGGGCCAGCAGGCAGCCAGGCAACCAGGCAGCAGCAGCTTCCCAAACGAGACAAACTGTCTGCTCGGCTCTTTCGCGTTTGCTTTCTTTGCTTTATTTCTTGTGCGGCGCTTTGCAAGTTATTTTTATTGATGAAGCGTACAAATTGTGTCGGATATGTGGGCAACAATGTTGCTGCTGTGACTCCCCGCTCTCCAGTCTCCACTGGACACTGTCCGCCACCGGCAACATTTCATCTAGATGAAACATGAGGCTTCATTAGCGGCGAATATTGAATTTATGTTGCTCGCAACAATGTTGCAGCACATTCTTTTGGCCCGTCTGCTTCTTCCCTTTCTAGATTGATTCGTCGTCTCCAGCCAGACATCATATATTATGCTCCGTGTGTGGTCCAATCTTGTGGCACTTCCTCTCGCTTTTTTCTCCTTTTGCTCGGTCGTTATCAGCCGAGCTCCACCATTTAAGCTTTGAGTGCCTTTTCTAATTCACACTTTTTTTCTGTCGAGCAATTCTTCCCTCTTCGCGGTGGCTTTTCTTCTGGGTTCTTCGCAGTTCCCAGCAGCAGCAGCAGCAGCATGTGACGACGTTCGCGTTTTTACGCGTCTGAGCGAATGGCGAGCGACAATGAAGAATTGAGGAGGAAGTGGAGAGACCAGACTTTGGAGACTCGAAGATTTGGTACACTCTTCTGCGAGTTTTATAGATTATTATTGGAAGAAAGGGAAGGATTTTTGTAAAAGAAAAAGATAAATTCTTGAAACTTAGTAAGATTCTATTTCATCTTAAACAATCTCTATAATTTCTTGCAATTCTTTCAATTTTCTAACTTAATCTAATTTTTTATTAATGGAAGAAAGTATTAGTTTTGAGCACTATTTAGTAGGAATTAGTAAGAACCAAAAAACTTGTAAATCTTGTAGATTTTGTAATTCTTCTAGGTCTTCTAATTCCCCTAGTTCCTTTAATTCTTCTAGCTCTTCTGATTTATCTATCTTTTTAAGATCCCCACCTCTGTAAGGGCATCTCCATTCTCATATGAAACTCGCAGCTATATCCGATCGCTGGGGGACCACACACGACGTAGCCAAGTGACGGCGGCTTTGGTTCGTCTAGTCCAAGTCCAAGTCCAAGTCAAAGCCAAAGCTTCTTCCTCCTCTAAGCGCTGTGCGACATTGCGACGTGATGAATGAGCAGCGACAACATCAGACGCAAATACTGTCGGCGGGGGAAATTAGCCGTTCGGGGGGAAAATGGCAGGGGGAAACCCCGAGGAGAGAGATGAAGAAGAAGAGTCGTCGGCGGCGGCGGCAGTTGGTCAATCTGTGCCGCTGTCAGCTTTGTGCGACTCTGTCAACGCCGTCGCTTTTAGGCCGCCGCTTTTCACAGCCCGAAGAGACCGACCCAAACCCAAACCCAACCCATCATCTTCTGGCGACGACGGCGTCGGCGGCTTTTAATTTGCAAATGAGCTCAAATCGGAAATCTCTGTAGGAAACAAAACTGACCCTGGTTTCACAAGGGTCACAGGCCACAACTGGATGATCAGAAATGCTAGAAAATGTTTAGATTTTCCAGAGGAGATTAGTTAATATTAATGGGTTATGCTTCTTAAATATAAAGAATAATAGGTATATATAGAAATGTTTATTTATAGAAATATAAGGATACTGACAAGGGATTTGATGATCTCTGAATCTTGATCTTGACTGAATCTTGGAGTATTTTTAAGAATCTATAAATAAATCTTTATTTTAATAATATTCTTTAAATATTTACTAGTAAAAATTATTATTTTATTCCTACAAATGCTAGAGCATATACTTTGATCACCAAAAAACGTCCTTATGGTAATTTATCAATACTGTTCCTTCTTCAATTTATTTATCTATAAAAACCCACTCCTTTTCCTTTTCCAACTTTAAAGCTTATTCAATTAAATAGCAAAATAGCAAAACAACACAAGCTGAAATTTGTGAAATAGCTCAACCTAATCGCTTGGATTAATTAAAGGCTCCTTTTCGCTTTGTCAACTGTACCACCTTTGTGAGATGCTTGGCCCATTACTTAATTATTCCCCTTTTACCTATATCGAACTAAGGGAACTAAGAGGAATTAAAATTAAATTCACTTTGGAATTTTGTTGTTTTCGCATGGCTCAGCATTCCGCTGACAGACGGCGAGGGAAAAATAAAAGCAAAAAGTAAAGGAAGCGGAAAAACAAAAGGCTTCGGGAGGCGTGGCAATCCGAGGTCTAAGTCTATGTCTGGCTTGAGCTTTAGCTCTTAGGTTTCTTTTCCTTTTTTTTTTGTTGTTCAAGTTAAGGTTTGTGGCGTTGTGCCATTCCCGGAATTGTTTGTCTTGCTGTCTGTCGCCGTCTAGAATCTCTGGGATCGCCAGCAGTTGAGAGTTTGGGTTTTTTTTCGGCTCTTCGGTTTTAGGTTCCTCAGGGTTCAGATGTTTGTTTTGATGCTACTGCTGCTGGCACAGCATAATAGTATTTTTTATATATATAACGGCCACGCACCGATTTCCAGGAAGACACAAACAAAATTAGAGTTAGGGAAGGCACTCCATTCATGGGCCATTGATTGAATTACAGCTCTGCCCTGAATGCGGTTCGATTTCGCTGGATTCGCAGAACCCCAGGATCGTTAGGCAGTCATCGCAGTCCTCTTACTACTACTACTCCTTCTCCTCATCATCATCATTATCATTCCCTGGAAATATCTAGGTCGAGACGAGAGCTCCCTCGTTGGGCCAGAAGTTGACCCATTTCGGGGGAAGCCGCATGAGGGCCTCGAAAACACCATCATCCAGCCAGCAATTCCGCCTACCCAACCAAATCTCGTATCCCATAAATTATAAACAGAGACACAGAGCGAGGAAATGTCAACTCCATCGTGTGGGTCATCAGGCCCACAAATATAGAAAATTAATATAAAGCGAGCGAGGTGATAGTTAGGGCATCGAAGTGTCTAATGCCCTATTATTTGTTAGTTTCTGAGGTATATTGTAAAGATATATTAAGAATAACCTGTTTTATATATTGGAAAATGAATTATTAAGCTTGTTTCTTGTTAATTAGCTTGTCATCAATATTTATACAATTTTCTCTTACTTCCATTGCATTTTTGTAAGGTTTTGCAAGTTTTTCATTTAATTTATCAACGTTTTTTAGTTTATAAATATAATATGAGGAATTTTTAATTACTAATTACGAATTATTTTCTCCTTAAAAATTACGTAATTTAAAAAGAAAACCTATGGGTTTTTAATATATAATTTAAATGCTTGTAACAAAATGTACCTATTCCTTGATTATAAATATTTTTTTATTGAAAAGATGTTTTTAAAGCGTAAAAATAATTTTAATAATTTATAAAAACTACTTCCCAAACTTGTAAAAATAAATGTCTACCTTCCATAGAGTATTAAATATATATATACAAATCTCTGTTCGGCCCTTTGTGAATATATGCCTCTGTTAGATAAAATCTGTCTTGCGACTATCGTAAAAATCAAAATTATGTCAGAAATGCAACCCACCCGAGGCCCAAGGCTTCACCCACCTTAAAAGACATTTTTTGATTTGTGTTTCTCTCAGACTTTTGTATTTCCAATCGCAGAAGGAAAAGCCGGGGCAATCTATGCTAATCAGTATAGCCTCCCACATGGCCAGACATCGACAGACGAAAAATAAAAAAGCGAACTCAACTCAACTTGTCTGGCCAAAAATAAATACTATAAATGTTTCTATTTGGAATCTGTCGATCGCTGTATTTGGTGGTGTCTCTTCATTGGCAGCAAATGAATTTATTATTTATTAATAGACTGTCGCAATCTAATGTGACATTTTTGGCATCTCATTAAGAGCGTATTAGAGACTGGCTTTAAAGGGTTAGATGTTAGAAGTTAGAAGAGGAAAAAATAAAGCGGAACAGGCTGAGCCATAAAACTATTTACGGACACTATTTAATTGGTAGTGATGGGGGCTTAATGTGAGAATTTGTAGCCTGGTTATTCGGTTCAGTGAGAAAAGTAAACCGAAAAGGGGATTTATGATATCAATTATGGTTATGCATAAGGGGTTTAAAGCGCATTTAGTTAATTAAATGGGAATTGAATGAGAGAAAGACTATTATATGGAATGTACTTGCAATAATCCCCCTTACTTATTTGATTTTTATGATTTTTATGATAATTCTAATAACCACATTAAATCAACTTTCGTGCCTTCAGGTTTTTATACCTCATAATAAACCAATGTAGAATCAAGTATTAAAATCATTCACAATCCCCCAAAAGAGAGTTGATTAGGGGAAAGAGATGCCTCTTCAACTGCAGCTTCCTTTCCCAATTATCTGTGCAGAAACATCTTTGAAAGACCTACCTACCTTTCTCCCCATTCATTTTTAAGACCTGAAAAGGAGCTTGCAACCTGCTCGCAGCTGGAAAAGAAGAAAGTTTCCTCCAAAAACTCTCAACTATCCCTAATTAACGCCTTCTGCCAACGAGGATGGCCGAACCTTCTTAGACCCACTTGATGACAGTTAACCACACTTTACACAGCGCTGCCCCCCATCGTAATTATGCTTTTCCAAGCAGCTTTTCCCTCCATTTTCTACCCCGCTGCTGCAGCTCGTAAAGATCAGGTGCTAGATGCTAGATTAGCCATAAAGTAACCTGAAACGATAACAGAAGGCGGCAGCGTCAAAGTTAAAGTTAAAGGGCAGCGACGAGACGCCAACGCAGACAGAGTCGGAATAGCGGGTTAAGGCCGGGACGACTGACAAGGGGTTAAGGAGGGTTCTGCAACAGCAACAGCAGCTGGCACACACAGCCAAAGGAAGCGAATCAGCAATGGATGAGCGGCACATGGTCGAGGGAAGGCAGCCGGGAAGGCTGAGTAGACACCGACACAGCTAGAGGATGGAGGACAGGAGAACTAGAGGACTGGAGGATGCCCGGAGGCCTGCCTGCAATGCAACATAAATAAGCAGAAAGGCAAAAATTGTCTTTTATGATAGGCTGTTTAGCTGGGTAGAGAGAGAGTTAAGAGTGGGTTAAGGGGAGCACTAGGGATGGGTACAGTGAGTACTTGTAAATTAGAACCTAATTTAAAGAAATATTTTGTATTATAATATTATACGATTTTTTAGAGTATTTTGGATTTATAAAATACCTCAAATTTCATTGATAAGCTCAAAGGTTCTTAAACAAAAATTAGTATATTTTATAAATGGGTTTATTGTGAGAAATTTGTCTGGTACCTAAAAATGTAACAAATTCCAAGGCACATACATATTGCAAGAAGCAGGAGTCTCTAAACACATTTCTATATTTTAATTGAGCAATAGTAGTAGTAGTAGTAGTAGTACCTTAGAATTCCCAACTACTCAGAGAGCCGCATTTATTTCTACCTTTTAACTTCTTCCCTATATCCGAGGTAACCCTGTTTAATTTCCTAAATACAGTTCAGTTCTCTTCGGGTTGTTCTGTATTTCTTCATTTTTTGTTGTATTTTTTGCTTTATGATTTGCTTTGGCATTGGACTCTCTGACTGGCCCTCAGCTGGCGTCGCTGCCGCCGTGGGGCACTTAAAGGTGCAGCGCGTGTGCCAACGCATAAGGGGCATCGAGGAGCATGGGGCGAAAGGCGGGGAATGGGAGGCAGGAGGCAGGAGGAGGCGGTACCCAGGACCAGGATGAAGATGAGAAGCATCACAAGAGTGGAGGGGGAGCAGCATGAGGCATGGATGTGGCGCAAAATAAGCGGAAAGCACAAAACACAATGTTGCGCAAAGAACGTTGAACTCTCCTCCGTTGCACGTGTCTGTATGTGCCGAGCATATACTACATATATATGTATATGCACTTGTATATATGATGTATGTATATATTTATTTCTTTTTTTCCATAATTTTTTCATTTTCACGCACTGCTGGGACATTTGAAAAAAAAATTGTATATTGCGCCCAGAGAGATTTGTTGCTGCTGCTGGTGCTAACCCCAGAGTTACCCTGGGCAACCCTTCTACGATATTTTTTCCACCCCCCTTTTCAGCTGCATTTTGCACTCAACTTAATTGGGGAGAAGCCCCAGCGAAGATGAGGTCGAGTCGAGGGGAGCGAAAAAGTCCTGGGAGAAATTTAAAATGCATTTAAAAAACATTGAAATTGTGCAACTCGGCTAGGGATAACTTAGGGGATGCTAAAGTTCGGCCAAAGTCAGATGATGCTTAAATGGTTTAGCTCTAAGTTTGGACTTGAGAGAGTTTTTAAACAGTATTTATAATTTAATAACAAATATATATCATTGTGGATTTTAATATAAGTGAAATTATGCCTAAAAGCTTGCTAGATCCGTTTGAAAATCTATACAAGAACCAAAGTCTAACCAACAACTTCCTATATCTATTTTATGTTGAAATACTGACCGTTACGCACACCTTCAGCTCTCGGATCTTAACAACCTAAAGTCTTCAAGCCACAGACACTGAGTTTTTCTTTGGGCTTTTGGGTTTTTTTTTCTCGTCTTCCCAAGAGACTTGAGGAGGCTGAAAGTCTGTCTTAGCTGCGGTGTGGCTGCCATTTCCAAGAGTCTCTGTCATAATGTTTGAGGATAATGCGGCCTGAAACCATTTTGTTTGTAATTGGCATAAGAGTCTCTAATTCCAAATGCATTTATTATTTCGACATGGCCAAAGACAAGTTCTTGGCACGCAATTCCAGCGGATTGCCGCTGCACCAGCAACAGCAGCTGGAAGGCTGGGAGGGGTTTCTTTTTAAGCCAACTCTTAAGCTGGAAGCCATGACCAAGAGCTCTGGCCAGAAACAGATCAGCAGCAGCAATGCGCTGAGAACTCGTTTCGCAGTCTCCTTTTTTACGCGCTTTATTTTTATTTTCATTTTATTTTTTGTTGCGGGATATATTTTTTTGTATATATACATATATATCGTATACGAGAGATTTTTACATTCGTGCGCGTTTTGGTTTTGGCCTGGCAAAAAGGAGACTCCAACAGGGGGAAAGGGGAGAACTCTTGGCTGGGAGAGGACCTTGCCAGCTTCAAACCTGATTGCGTTGGGATGACGACGACCAAATAAAACGAACCCAATCTGGTTTGCCTTGTGAAAATGTGGGGATTCAGAGGGTTTCGGGAGAGGGGAGAGTAGGCCTACCTTTCAGACATCTGCGGCATTTCAAGGTCTGACTCAGCGAATCGAGGAAAAAGGAAACGCAGTCCCGGCGACCGGAGACCGAAAGCTCTGCTTCGTTTGTCTGTCGCCGGCTGCGCCCTTTTCTACCAGCCACGCCCTCAACCATATAGCCATGGCCAGCGACTCAGCATCCCGGTCCAAGACCAAGTCCAAGCACATTCCAGTTATGGCAATTCCCCTCCAGACACACCTAGTTTCTGTCTCTGTCTCTTCCTCAGCTTTTCCGTTTGCTTTTCTTCCTCTTAGTTCGTTTTTATTTAATTTTTTTCGGGTTTTTGGTTAGGGTTTTTTGGGTTTTTGGGCTTGGGTCTGCGCAGATCTTGGTCTGGGCTCTAGAGATGCTCGTTTGCGGTTTCTTGACCAAGTTATTGAACCCTGAACCGGAAGGGTTGTTATTTTGGCCTCCAAAATGTTAAGAAATAATATAAGAAATATTATTTAATTTTAACAGGACCAGAAACAAATTTAAACCTTTAATGAAAATCCCTTTCAAGTCCCCATAATCTGCAGTCAGCTGCCATCACTGTGTGGCAGAGCTTACACTTTTCCTTCCTCTTAGCTCAATTGTTTACCTGTAGTTTAATCACACATGGATGGCTGCCAGAGGGCAGCAGAAGGAGCAGGGAGTGGACTCCACTGTCCGAGGCATATCAAATATCGTTTGATGCTTCAAAAGAAGCCGACAAATGTGACAATGGCAACAATGGATGGCGGACGACGACGCCAATGACGACGACGACGACACAACACACGACAACAATAATTTAGTTTTCTCCGCTCTTGTGCGAGTATTTAAATTATAAACTGACCAGGAGAAGGGTCGAGAGGAGCCCAAGAAGTCACATCAAAGCGTTGACTCCTCAGCTTAGCCCGTTCTGCTGTCAATGACCCCACGAAAGCCAGGGCTTGAATTACCTTCTAGGTTAAGCGGGGGTCCTTTGTAGTTTCACCGAAAACAAAAAATATATACATTTATATAGGCATGTATATATATAATATAGAGGGGAAAAAAGCCGACAGAAAGCTAAATAAGAACGAAAAACAAGAGCGTCAGAGGGTTTCAATTACGTAAACAAAGTGCCGACAAATAAGGAACAGGGGCAGACCTCCTCTTAACCGCTCTCTGTTAACAAAGAAAGCTTAAGGAGGGGGGCTAAGAGCCATTACAAATAGTTAAGACTTATTTAGCCATGTCTTGGCGCCACTTGGGCCATTAAGATTTGATTGTAATTATGGGTAGTCTTCGCCAGGCGAAAGAAAGGTGCCACAGCAACAACAGTCCACTTGCATACTGCATTTTCCCGCTGGCCTGCATTTCCCTCCCGCTCGCTGTTTTATTGGGGCCAAAGTCCAAGAGGCGAAAAATGCTGAAATGGCGCCATTGAATGCAAATGAAAATGCGAAAAGCGAGTGCGAATGTGAATGTGAATATGAATGCGAATGCGAATGCCAAAACCAAAACCAAAACTAAAACCAAATGCGAATAATATTTTCTATGCCATGCGCCATTTGACACATGAAATGCAAGTTGCGGGAGGCAGAGGGAAGGAAGCACGCATAACTCATACGCAGTGTGTGACGGCATTAGAAATTCCCCCCAAGAAGCCAAGGAAATCGTCTGAAAACAAAAACAAAAGAAGTCTAAGACGGGGGAAATCCCTATCTCTCTCTCTCGATGATTTGTGCTTCGATAAATGATAAACTTTAATTGATAAACCGCAAGCCACACTTTGATAAATTGCAGCAAAGGGAAATAATCAGAAAATGAATGATGTTTTGAGGAAAAACATAAATAAAGATGGGTAGCAGAGATGCTGCCAGAGAACAAATTAATTAACAAGACAGGCAAATCATAGAAATAATCAATATTTTGGAGAATTGTTTGAAACTATAATGCCTAGAATTTGCCAGAATTAAACAGAATTTATACAAAACCCTCTTAAAGCTTTAATAACGCACTCAGGCCTTCTTGAACTATGTTTTCCTAACTGTCTAATTGCGAGTGCTACTCAAGGAGCCTGCAATTACTGGCAACAATATAGGATTTCAGTGACATGTCGACTGGTTCCCCCCCAACTCAATCTCCATTTACCGCCAGCTTCAATCTTCATCTTCATCTTTATTTCCAACTCTATCATCTACAGAGAACGCTTAGCAATTCGCTAAACTTGGCAGCGTTTCGGGCTCATTTCTCAGCTGTCTGGCCCGCGGGCTTTCGGTAAGAAAAAGAAGCCCAGGATTGGTAGGCCGCTTTAACTACCGTTTGCAGATGCGCAGGAGACCGTTTCGTTTCGTTTCGATTCTGAATCCAAAGTTCTCGGTTCTTTGGGCCCCTCTGGCCATTCATTCATTCATTCATTTGTCCATTTGTTGTGCTGGCTACTTGGCTTCTTCTTGGCTTTTGGCAGTTGGCGGCAAATGTGGCAATTAACTGTTTGATGGATTTACTACTGACCAAGCCGGCGATGTTGACGTCGCTTGAGGGTCTTAATCTTGCTTATAAACTTTAAGAGTCTCTCTTAATTTAAAGTAAAATAATTTAAACTTATTCGATTGCAGAAAAAAGGTTAAATTAATATCAGTTTTATGTTTTGTATTTAAATATTATAAATATATTTTAAACAATATAATTGTATAATATTATAATATAATATTATATATTAATATTATAAATATATTTTAAACAATATAATTGTATAATATATTTATAATATTTAAATAAAATATTTAAAGAGGTATCCTATTATTTTTTCAAAAGACTTTTTCAGATACTTTAATGCATGAAAACCAAGGTTTTAGGCTTCAAATCATTTAAAGAACTTTTGATTTAACAATTTGAGTCGTAGTAATCATAATCAAATATAACTAATAAATAATAATAATCATAGCTTACTTAAATTCTCATTAATTATAGTAAAGAATAGTTTTATTTTTTTAATCAAGACCAAAACTAAATTTTTGCTAAGAAGAATTTGATTCATTGATGATGTATTAATCATCATCAATGCTTTAAAAAATATATATATATATTTTAGTGTATTTATATATATATTTTAAATATTTATATATATATATTTATAAATATTTTAAATATATTTAAAAAACAATAAATTTATATATATTTTAAATATTTAATATAACAATTAAACTAATAATATTCTAGTTGATAATAATTACTGTTACATTTTATGAAGCTAATTATTTTCGTATTTATTTAATTAGATTTGCATTGTTAAAGCTCAATATGTACCGCGTTCTCACCCCTCCTAAACCTATTTTCCATTTTAATAATGGCCACAAAATGCGTTTTTCGACTCCAAAACGGATGCAGCGTCGGGCCAAAGAACCGAACACACTCCACAATTATAAAATAACCATCATTTTTAATGGTCGTCTGGCAAAGGCTGGCTGCCAGCGGCAAAGTTCTCTCGCTCGGAGCTAGCGGAAACGCAGTAAACTGCAACTGCAACTGGAAAATGCGAAATGCAACTGTGCAGGGAAAAACTGCGTGCAGATTTGGAAAATACATGAAGGAGAAGAAATATTCTGCAGACATTTAGCGGCGCTTTTGGCCAGCAAAGCTGAAATTATGGCCAGCAACTGGCTGCAGTTTTTCCGAGTCAGAGAAGCGTTTCAAATTACAGACACCAAATAAGCCGACGATGCCTCAGCCGACAATGACTCCCTAAACTTTAGTTTTTTTTTTTGCTCTTCCCCTACCCCCACCCTTGTTGGAAAAGCCTCCTCGTCGCGGTTGCCGCCTCCGAAAAAAAGAAAAACAAAAACAACGGAAAACTCCAAAGGCAACAATAAAATGCGTGGCAAAATGCAATTGAGAAATTAATTTCTTTCATTCATTCGGCGGCGGCGGTGGCGGCAACGGCGACGGCAGTCTCCGGCTTCGTCTTCTCGCATTTAGCTCTATAATTATAACTAATTTGTGTATGCGAGGAGCCCCAGCCTCGACTGCAACATTAGCAGCAGAAACTGCAACAAACTACACACACACACACACTCCGCACACTCGGCGGGAAAAACGCCCCAAACAAACACTTGCCTTTGGACGGAGTAGGAAAATGGGGGATTGCAGGGGGATCTGCAGAAGAGACTTGCCAAGATCTCGAGATAATGGGTATCAGTTTCTTGAAATCGTGTAGGAATATGTGAGAGTTACAAAGAATTTATGACTTGGGAATTTAAGGGATTTTCTGCTAAGAATGTAGATGGAATGTGATACAACTTTTCGGTCATTTCTGATATGAATTTCGAATTATTTATGATTAATGAAACTAGGTTTATAAATTTAATTTTAAATTCTTCAAGTATGTTATATTATTTTTTCAGAAGATGTATCATATTTTGAATATTTTTTTATAAACATTTTAATTTATGTGTATATTATTTTCAATTCCTAATAAAGATTTATTTGAACCTCCTTTTTTATGCAACAAATTCTAACTTTAAACATATTTTAAATATTATTTAAGGTAATATCTTTATATTATTACAAAAAACCCTTAAAATCAATCTCATCACATCCCAGAATCATTATTCCCAAGAATCCTTTAAAAGTAAACTTCTAATTAATGCCACAATCAATCAATTAATTCCAATCCTCAAAAAAAATAAACTAAAAGAGGCTGTAACAAAAACCAAACTTAACCCCAGAACATCCCCAGAGGCCGAATGAAACAAGTAAAAGGCTTTTGTGCATTAATAATTAGAAACTATCCGGAACAAACTCAACTCTGGGCATCAAATTAAAATAACAGACCAGCAGATTTCCAAGTGGAGACACCAAGAGTTTTGTGGCAGTTTTTCAAATGTAGTTGGGGCATATATAGTTTTCCTTAGTTTTTCTCGTTTTTTTTCAGGTCGATCTACTTCATCCGGGCGTGCTAATGAGCTACGGCCCAGGAATGGACGATGATGATGATGATGATGGGATGGATGCCCCATTCATGTCTGATTTAGGGGAGGGAGGCGCAGGGAGGGAGGCTGCGCCGTGGCCATAGTTTTCAAGTACTTACTGAAGGCATGCAACCAAATGAAGTGCCAGAAATGCGAAGCGAAATTGCATAAACCTCTCGTTCGTTCGCCCAAGTGGGTGAGGAGAAGCCGAGGAGGAGGATAAAGGGGCTCGAAATATATATATATATTTTTTTACAGTCCTCCGATGCTTGCTGGCTGAGTTCATTAACATTCCAAAAACTTAAAAAAATATAAAATGAGAGCAGGTATATTGCTGGCGCTGCCCAATTCCTGTCAAACTGTGTGCACCGCAGCGCATATATATGTATATATCCCTGCAGGACCTGCTTGCCATATCTACCCCAAGCCTTTGCAAATCTAAATGACTTTATTACTTTTTTCCCCATTTTTTCGCCATTTTTTCCCATTTCTCTCTGGCTTTTCAGTTCTTTTTTTTTTTGCAAAGCTCTGAGCTGCTGCTCCCTCTCGACATGCTCCTGCTTCTGCTCCTTCCACTTCCACTTCCATTTCCACTCCACTGCTACTTTCATTTGAAATTCCCGCAAGGATACAACAAAATGCGGCAGAAAATCACCAGCAACCAGGAGGATTTTGCAGCAATGCAAATATAGGCTCGGGAGGCGTAGAGGGTCGCTCTGGTTGTGTTTCTGCTCTTATTTTTATATATCCAGGCCCCCTCTCAAGTGCCCTACGGATTGTTGTTCGGGGTTTCCCCCAGACCCAACCGAAAAAACCCCTCCTGGAATTCGCTCGAGTTGCTGTTTAAATGCTGTATGCAAAATGCACTGGCTTGCAATTTAATTAGACAACAAAAAAAAATCTTGCAAAAAAAATGGCAAGGGAGAACTTTTCAAGAGTCGGGTGAGTTGGTTTCATGTGCAGGCGTGTAGGATATTTTTTGTGTTTTTTTGTACTATAAGCTTAGGCCATGTTTCAAGGGTAAAACAGCGAGGGAGCCGCTTCGAATACACCCGACAGAGCTTACAATTTCCACGGAAAATTGTGAGAAAAGGCGGCACATTCCAAGGAGTTTCCCCTGTACAGTTTCTCCCCCCATTGTTGTGATGATGTCTCCCGCCTCGGGGGGCATTGCTTTAATTGCATTGCATGCTTTTGGGCGTTGGGCCAATGCCTCTCCCTATTGTGGCTATTGAAGAGTGTGTGTGGGGTGTGTTGTGTGTGCTTTTTAACCCTTTTCTTTTCTTTGTTATATGTATATAGGAATATATATATTAATAATGAATTAAACTTGACTTTCGCCTGGCTTGTCAGCCACAAAAGAAAGTTTTGTGCTGAAAATGTATAGCGAATTTCATATGCTCTTGAGAGGTTTTAAGAAATTTTAAAAATATAATAGTAGGTAATAAAAAGGTATTTCTGATTAATTCGTAATGAATTTAGAGATTTTAATTAATAATTCCATGAAGTTCTAAAGGAAAGTTAATTTTTAATGAGGGATTTAAGTTCATTTTTAAATTAAATGAATGAAAATGAAAAAAGAATGGATATTAAATAATATTGAATAGCAATTTCTTTTCTCTTTATTCAGTACATACATATTTAATATTTTCCTATCTTCCATTAAATATTATAATTATTTAGGAAAACCTACCTACCTATATATCTCAATACGCTGACTTTTAAATATTAAATAAAATGTAAAATAACTCCCTTTAAATCTTGAAAATAAAGAAAACGTTTTCCCGTAAATTCCCCTTTTATTCCAGCTTCCTTTTAGATGGTATTTCCCTGAAACCTTGCTTATCTACGATTTATATCTTAAATCTCTTCTATATACCCCGAAAAAAAACCCTCAAGGATGCTGCTCATAGCCAAGTTGCTACAGTTCTTGTTTTTTGTATACTTTTATTCCTTCTTCAATGTTTTTGGCATTTGCCTTTGTGCCAAGAGCTCCTCATCTCCTGATTTTTCTGTTTGCTGCTTTTGATGCTTCAGCTTTTTTTTGTTTATTTCTTTTTGCCTGGCTGGAGGGTTTCATTTGGCGACAAAAAAAAAAGAGACTCGGGTTCAATGACATTTTTCCCGCTGAAATTCCAGTTGCGGTGACAAACAAGCAAAAAAATTACAGCACGCCCTGAGAAAAAATAAAGCTCCCAAGGCGAACCATTAACCCGCAGCTTCGAAGCTTTAACGGAGCCACAAAATTTCCAGAAGATCCCAACCGATCCTCTGGAGCTGGAGCCTAATTAAAGCCGTCAAGAAAAATCCCGCATGATTTGGCCTGGACTTGGGGCTGGCGAAATAGAACCTGGCCAAGATCAGCTGGCGGTCATAAAGTTTTACTGGCAGTCTCTCCGGTGGTGACCATCTTTGGCCAGATGGAGATGCTGGCAATAAATAAATCGAAGCACTCTCTGCAAATTCAATTGAAGCGGCGAAGTCGAAGCACTAAACAAGGATTGCCCCGGCGAACATTTTCATAAATTTTTCCACGGGATTAAGAACCTCAGTCGCGCTCTCTCCGAGACTGTCTCCTTCTTAATGGGATTTTTGTGCAAAGTTTTGGCCATTCTAACTGTACTTGGCTTGGCGGTGGAGCTCAGCAGGTCAAATGGTCAACAATGAGCACTAAATGCCAAACACCTTCAAGAGGCGCTGAAGAAATCTCCGTCTCCTTCGCCTTCTTCACTGACAGTTTGACAAACATTGCCGCTACCTCACTCTTCTTTTTTTTGTACCATTTTCCTATTTATTTATTTTTATTTGTATTTTTTTCTAGCCTTTTCCCGATCTATCCAACCCTTTCTCCACGTCCACGTCCACGTCAGTCATTCTCTCCCATTCGAGTGCAAACCAACTGCAGTTTGACTTTGTCAAAAGTCAGTCCTGCGGGCTGTCTGAATTTCAACCTCCTCTCACTTTGGGCTGGGAGGAGAATCTATGGCAGAATATATATTCATAGGTGGACAGAGAGAAATTATGTACGAGCAAATTTGGTTAGACATTGTTTTGCAAGTCTAAGTTGGAAGATTTAAATTTAATCGAAATATAATAATTCCCTTTTCCAAATTTAAACTAGGAAATATTAATATATCAATACAATCAATAAAATATTAATATATCAATACTGTACCTATGTATATCTTTATTTTATTTAATATATCGAACAATTATAATAGAGACAAATAAATTATGTTATGGAATTAATAGTGTTAACAGCGATAACATTCAATAATTGAAAATTAATAATATTTTTGATAATATTACTCACATAACTACATCTCCCCAGTGTACTCCAGATACCTTCTTTCCATTCCCATAAGGCCTCTACTACTAAATTCTATCCACAAGTTTTGACTGACATCTTCTCTCCGACTGGCGGGGGGCGTGGCCCAAGAAGTTTCTTCGCCTTCGAGGGGCTGGCTAAAAGTTTGCCGAGAAGTTTTCTCTAATTTGCTGTGGTTAAACTTTTTAATTTAAATGACATGGTGGACCGGGACCATGGGCTGGGGGATGGGAGATGGGCAAAGGCAGAGAGTTCCTGGTTAAAAAGTGACGCCCCCCCTCGGACAAGCGACATTTGATGGGCATTTGGGGCGTGGTTCTAACATGTTCATGTTGATTTTGGTGCCAGGCCCCCGAAAAGATGAAGATTTTTATTAGCCTCCCCCCTTGAAAAAAACAACAACAGGGATAGAAACAGAGACAGAGTCTTCCCTGGGCCTTCTCTTCGTTCCGTTTACCGTTTTCTCACAGTGTCCGTCGGGCCGAAAACAAATCATAAATTTTGTGGGCCAATTGCTGGGGCCAATTATGCAGCAAACAAATGACCCATAATGAAGGAGAGCTCTATCTTCTGTGTTTTGCAGTAGTGGCCGCTGCTGCTGCTGCTGCTGTTGTTGCAGCCATTGGGGCAACCTGACAAAGTCAACATTTATCTTTGCCATATACGAAAACGTAGAGGGAAGTAGTCTCCGAAATGCAGGAGTTTCCCATTTGTATAGTTTTTTTGATTGAGGGTAGAGCAGAAATGGGAATACCCTTAAAAAGTGGAGTTGGGTGAATATTTGTTAGTAAATTTTGACGAAGTAGTTTTTGTTTAGATTCACACAACTGATAAAATTCCTGTGCCGACACAGGAGTGTAAAAATATACAAATATCGCTTTAGGTATCGACTATATCGTCATTTATTGATACACTAACGATACATCGATCTTTGTTATATCCATTTTCTATCCCTTTCCTTCCCTGATTTCCCTCAACTAACCCCTGGCCTTCTCAGGCATTATCCCCATCTCAAACTGTACTCAATATGATGGCAACCCCGTTTTCACAGTGACCAACGTTTCCCATCCATTTTCTTAGACTCGGACAATAAAGCCTTGGCGGGCAACAAATAAATTTTCAGCCCCAACTAACTTTTTTTTTTCCTTCTGAAGCCTGACTTCAAAGGGGGGGCAGTGTGGCCAGCCTCTGATCGGATGGGGGCAGGGGCAGGGCAGTGTGGCCAAGCCAAGCCTTAATTGCCAGGCAGCGGCAACATGTTGCTCTGATCAATAGGAAACGCGAGACAGAAAGATGATAATGGCTATGGGGAGCAGTTGCAGTGGCAGAGAGCAAATTGTCCATGTTCAAGTCCAAGTCCAAGTCCAAGTCCACGACCAAGTGCAGAGTCAAAGTCAAAGCCAAAAACCCGACTTGCGCCATGATTAATGACAATAAATTTGATTCTCCTCGTGGATCACCGGGTGTACAATGGAAGGCTTGATTAGAGCGAGCTCCGAGCGGAATCAGAAGCTCTGGGCTTCCCCTCGTAAATTCCAAAAATATGGCATAGCTGCGGCACCAGGCAATACAATGTTGCAATTTGTTGCTCCTTTTTTTAGCATAAAATTAAGCTGGCAGCGGAGAAGACAAGAGCTGCGCCTGCGCATTGTCTGACTTTGGGCCATCACTCAAAACGTCGCACGCTAATTGGACAGAGAAATTGCAGAGTGCAAGAGAGAATCGACCGAGGGGGACGGGACCCCAACCCTGACGATGATTTAGTAGACAAGACATTAGCTTTTTATTTATTTTACGCTTAGTTTCAGTTTCATTCTGGAATTCTCCACAGTTTTTTTCATTCGCATTAGGGAAATAAAATGCAACCTGAGGATGCGGTTTTAACCTCGACGGGAATGTGTTTTCGACTTCATTAAAAGTTGATTTAAATATTTCTCTAAACGCATTTCCTTATTCCACCCTATCTCATATTTCACTTCTCGCCTTTGCAATTTATTTAATTTATTTTTTATTTGTAGTTTTTATGATTCTTGTTGCTGTTCCGCTTTCTTTTCTATTTCCTTGCGCATTATTACAGTTTTCGAGTTGTTTCGCTCGAAATGCTGATGATTATTATATGCTCTTTAATTAAATTAGCTATTATTTTAATGGGATCTGCATGAAGTTATAAGCGTGTTAAGGTAATAATGCCTAGATTATATATGGTAAGGAAGGGGCCTTAGGATTTCTTCTGTGGCAGAAAATCCAATTTAGTTACAAGCTATATTTTTATGATCTTGCAAAAGCTAACAGCTAAGCTCCAGGTAAAGAATAGGGGGAAAAGATTAAAGTTTTATTAATAGTAACACGAATATAAAGTGTGAATGGCTTATAAATTTTTAAAATTTGCACCTATCATTAACCCAGATTTAATGGGTGGAATGATTTGGTTTAGCTATTTTTTATACTTTAAATCCTTAAAACGACCGATAATATTTTAGGAACATAACCAATATGTTACACCCTAAGAGATGCCTGTTTTTAATGTTGTAAAGTCCCTGTAAATATTATCCCCCAAAATCAAGACTTTAAAAGCAAATTTATAATATTTTTGGGGCAACTTCTTACAATTTTATAGTATCTAGGTTAAAAGTTACCCAAATTGAGCTTCAAATTAAGCAAAGTTCAATGAAAAACCTTCCCTAGAAACTTGAGTAACTCTTTTGAACTCTTTTGTCATTGAAATACTTTAGCTTTGGCTGTGTGTGTCACGGTCATGCTCGGCAGCTCTTGACAATAGTCACTGTGACTCTGTGACTTTGTGACTTCCTTTTTTTTGGTAGTTGCTGGCTTGGTTTTTATCTTTTTGTTGGCTGTATTTGGCGCTTCCTGGCGACGGACAGACAACAAACACGAATTGAAAATTGTAAAATGTCGCCGTCGAACGAACAAAAAAGAACAAAATAAAAATAAGAAAGAGTTAAGAGTTAGGAGAAATGGGATAGTAGTAGCGAGTGTAATGTCGATACGAATTCGGCGGGATAAACAAGTTTACGGCTTGTACCAGACGCAGAAAAAATACAAAAAAAGAACTAAGTCCACACTGTAAGATTAATAATATGGGTTTAAAAACAAAAATAGAGCTTGTAAAATGATAACCTGTTTGATCTGGAGATTTTTCTCGCAGGAAGAACGACTTTGAACTCTCTCCCAGTGCTGAACTGCAAAAACCCCTTTCTTTCGCTACTAAGATAGCCCACTTTAACCAAGAGAGAGAAAAATGCGAGAGCTAAAGATTTAATATATAATATTTCCCTCTCTTCCTTGTATTCAGATTTATAATTATAATAATTTTATGTCATTTTCTGACCAGATTAAATCCCAAATACTTGCAAAACCTATACAGATTTCTCTCTCTGCACAGCAGCAACAACAAGATGACGCCAAGAAATGCAGATGAGGCTGACAGCAGCCAAAAGAAGACGACGATGCAGTGTGTTCATTGCATATGGGTCGCGCTGCTCCATTTCCACATAGACGCCACTGCATCCAGCTGCAGCTCGCAGCTCTCGCGATATCCAAACCCATCCTCATCAATTGAGGAACATGCAAGCAGGACGACGGCGACGACGACGGAGACGCCGATCTTTGGCTGCATAATTGCCAGTCTAAATCAATGGGGCGCAAGTTGTTGCCGCTGTGCATGTTGCAGTTGCATCAGTTGTTGCTGTTGCACCCATACATGACTCTGTCGGACTTCATTGTCAACGCCGGCTTTGCCGTCTCCATTGGCATCTGTACAGCCACAAGCAACTCGGCATCCACATCCACATCGGCATCGCCATCGCCATCTCCATGTCCCAATGTCCCCAAGTCTTGTGTCCATGTCCGTCGCGGTCGTCGTCAATATTTGCCATGATCTTATCGTCAAGCGGAGTCATGTCTCTGCCATGGCTGTACTCCCAACCCAGTGGTTACCTCCCCGTTGCTGGAAGTCTACTTGAGAATCCCCCTAAAAGAAACCCACTCCCTCCAAGCCCCCCTTCAGCCAGTCTCAGCTACAACAACAGCCGTCACTTGGGTGCAATTATTTTGGAAGATACTCTTTCAAAAGGGGTTTTATAATATCAACACAATAATTGAGCTATGAATAAATACCTAATATTTAAATTCCTTCAAAACGCATTGCTAGTAAAATTTGTTTAACTTTAGGTATTATTTTTTAACTATAATAACAAATACCTAAAATATCCATTGTTAGGGTAGTTAAGACTTCCTTATATACACAAACTGTTGGCTATATCTTCCCCCTCCTATTATCTCGCATGACTCCCATGGTTGGCCATCATCTTTGTCGCTGAGTTATGGCAAAAGACCTTGGACTTAAGCACCAGCGACGACGTCGATACCAAACTGTGCCGTCTTGCACCCGCACTCACTCGCTGGCTCTGGAGGTGACTACTCCTCCGCCCTCCCGCGAAATCCACTCCTGCACCCTGCTCCACCTCTGCCAATAGTGCAATTTGTCATTGCACCGTCAGCGACGACGCGTGCGCCAGCATGGAGACTGGAGACAACCGGCCACTCAGGCACTCTGCTTCATGGCGACTCTGCTTCGAAGTACATAGACAGAAAATTACTGGAAAATCCGGAAATAAATGCGGGATAAATACGTCAAAAGGGGGAATTTATTTACTACCATTTAAATAACATACTTCGGGATTTTATCCCATTTTTGGGAATTTTAAAGATAAAAGTAGAACCATATACTGTAATAGTATTCCATATTTAAAATTTATTAATTTGATACCAGGAAAATCCAATAATAAACTTAAGAAACCTACCTTTTACGACAAAGAGCTTTAATTTCTACTGACTTCCTATATCATCTCCTGAGAAATAAGTTGGGAATTATAATGATACAAACAAGGATGTTAAAGAAATAAAATAAATTATAAATTACCATACATTTTTAAGAATTTTGGAACTTAAAGAAAACAGACTAAACTACAATTTAAGCTAAACATTTTTTTTTTAAACATTCATAGCAAAAGTCAACCTTCCAAAAAGCAACTTGGGAATTATTAAAACCAACTAAACTCACCAATTAAAAACCAATTTTTTTCTCCTATAATAAAACCCTATTTCACAAAAAAAAATATTCAGATACAAGAAATCTTCCTTAATTTTATTAGAGAATCAGTTAATAAGCTTGAAAATTTAAAACCCACACATTTGCACCGATTTTCTGCCTATTTTTTTTTAAAGTGTAGCTCCGAAACTCCTTCAGTGCTTCGATGCCTCGTCATCTATCGCTGGCTGCCATCTGCTAACAGTTAAAGCGACTCTCGGTCGCCGAGCATCTCCTGCTGCGCCTCGCAGCCTCACAGCCTCGCCAGCTGGTGGTTGCCAGTGGCAGCAGGGCCCAGGTCTTCGCTGGAGCTCTGGAGATGGCGCTCCTTTGCGACGACTTCTTTATGGCTCTTGATTTTTATGATTCTGCTGTTTAATGGTTCATTTGTGTGCGCCTCCGCTGTGTGTCTGTCTGGCTTCCAGTTTTCTTATCGCCGTCACTAGATCTTGCTAAGTTTCTCTTAAATTTTTCTATTTATTTTTTTATTTAATTTTTTCGGTTAGCAGCAACTCATGGCTGCCGGCCTTAATCTCTCGCCTAGTATTTATATATTTTTTCGTTGGCAACTTGTTTGCTCAAAAGCTGGAATTATGGCCCAAAAACAAAGTCATTTATGTTGCATACTTTTTTGTGGCTGACCAAAGGGAACACGAATAAGTAGAATCGATAACTGGTTGTTTGGTTGGCTTAATGACAGCTCCCAAGAAACCCAATGCCATGATTATGCTAATGAGCCGTTGTTGACACGCTCTCCGCTGATCTTAAGCCCGGGATCTTAAGATCTCCATCATCGTTAGCCCACCTTTCGGTTAAGCATTTACCAAGTCAGCAGTTGCAGCAGCAACTCCTCTTGACTTCATCCTCAACAACTTTGTCCCGACTCGATCATGGCCATCGTTTGCCTTGGCCATTTGTTTAACTGCCGCTGCGACACCTCCTCCGGAGCAGGGAGCATGAAGATGGAGCTTCAGTTGGGACTTGCTCATGATGCTGCCGATGGAGATGCAGTTGGAGTTGGAGTAAAGCGGTAATGGATAATGGCGCCGCCTCCATTCAAAAATCACTTTATGGCTGCTGCAACAGCCGCCGATGCGGATGATGGCTGAGTCTGCGTTGTCCATAATTGGATGCAGTGCCAATCATTTTAACAGCTACACAAACACGCGAAACCGCCAAACCGGCTGGCGATTGCTCCTCTTCGCTTTTCCCATACTCATCTCTCGAGACTCCCTTTTTAACCATGCTGATAATGCAAATATTTGCGCAAATTTGGAATATCAAACAGAAGAGTACCTCTTATGAAGGAGAAGAACTTGACAATACTTTGAATTAATTTAGAATAAATTGCATTTCCTTCTTTTTGAGGGAAGAAGCACTTAGGAGTTTTGAAATCGTTTCTAAAGGTGTCTAAATGTAGGCTATTAAAGATTTTAAATAACTTTAGAATTCCTTGAGTTAATTTAGAATAAATTAGATTTCTTATTAAATGTTTAACTTGAAATACATTAATGAGATTTAAAACCATTTTAAAAGCTGTCTAAAATTATGCAATGAAATTCAATATACATGGAAAATAAAGTGGAAAAATATTAAACAAAATTAAATTCATATCAAAAATATTACAATATATAAAAAAATCATCCTTTAGGAAACCTAAAAATGGGAAAAACCACAGAGTTGTGTAAAGAAAATGCATTTAAATAAATGACTTAATTCCCTTCCTTAGTTTTCCTGCCTTCAAACAAATTAAATTATTCCTTAATAAGCTTTATTTATCATCCCAATTTCCTGTCTTCCTTATTCCTTCACCATTACAGGGTATACAGGAGTAGTAGAAGTAGTTGAAGGAAAGACAACTTGTGGTGGCAGGCACTTCAAAGCGGTCTGCAGTCCAAGGACCAGGCGTAGACTAGCTCAGCTTCCTCCTCCTCCTCCTCATCCTCTTCTGTCTGCCTGTTCACTGCCACTTCCCTCTGCCTCTTCGGCTGGGTTCTGGTTCGGTTCGCGGTCTCAATGACAATTGGCGCCATAGCCGCGGGGTTGCGTTTGGGGGCTTGGTTCGGTGTCTGCGATGAGGATCGTCGCTCCTTTGGCCATTCGGGTTGTTTGTTTATAATTAGCCCACTCGCTGGCCTGCTCGCGGCGGCGGCTGCAATTCAAATTGATGATGGCTACTGGTTTTGCCAGGCTTCAACTGCTATTTTTATGGTCGATCAATTTTGTAAAACAGCCTTACACTCTTACAGAAGGTGCACAGTTATCTGGCTTAAAGTTCATGAAAAGCGGTTACTGCATTCTGATAATTCAAATTAAATTAAATTAAACTGTTGAAAGTAAATTCCTGATGATTTTAATAGTTTCTAAAATTATTTAACTCGTAAAAAATCAATGTTAACCCAATTGAGAGTAAATCTTGTCTCAGTGCATCTGCTCTTTGCGATCCATCTCTTTTTCTAACAACTCCTCTAACTTCTCTGTGTTGCTCTTCTTTTTCCAGGCGGAAATGCTCATGGATGACGGCCTGCTGGCCACTGGACATGTTCTCGGCTTGGCTGGACATCCGCACGGACTGGTGGTGGGCGCCTTGGCACCGCCACCGCCGCCGCCAATGAAGCAGCCGTCGTCGCTGGACAAGAAGCGGGAGCAGCAGCTGAAAGGCGGCTCTCCTGGCGGAGCTGGAGCCACGCCCACGATGGAGTATCACTACCAGATCATGTATGCGCACTGTGTGCAGCAGCAGCAGCGGGAGAGGGAGCGGGAACGGGAGAGGGAGAGGGAGCGAGAGCGGGAACGCGAGCACCTGCCACATGCCCATCCGCTGCCGCATCAGCATCGCGCTGTCCTGGTGGCCGCCGCCCCGCATCCGCATGTGCCGCACGTGCTCCATCCGCCGCCGCCAGCGCTCAACTCCTCGTCGGCCTTCCGACCGTGGGGTCCGACCACCACCAAGGCCTTCCTGCATGCCTACAGCGCCACGCTGTCCTCCCTGCCCTACGCCTGCCAGGAGCCCCCCGAGCTGCAGAATCCCGAGCGCGTGGTCCGGAGCACGGACAAGAGGTACGCGGAGCGCACCTACCAGCCCAATGTGGCGCTGGCGCCGCGCAAGAGCATACTGTCCAAGGAGCGGGAACGGGAGCGGGACAAGGACAGGGAGCGGCTGGAGCGGGAGACGGCACTGATGGAGCGCCAGCGGTTGAGGGAGAAGGAGCGAGACAACCATCAGGTGGTGCACATCAAGCAGGAGCGATCACAAACGCCAACGCCCACACCCACGCCCACAACGACGCCCGAGGAGGAGGAGGAGGCACAGCTGGAGGTCGTAGAACCGCCGCACACCTCCTCCAGTGGCAGCAACTCTCCCGAGACTCCTCCAGCTCCGGCAGCGGCAGCTCCGCCATCCTCCGCCAACCTCCGTAACATGCGCAGTCCCGAGGAGTTCTCGGCGGGCGGCAGCAACGAGATTACCTCCTCCACCTCACCGCATCACCAGCAGCAGCAGCAGGTTCAGAAGCAGAAGGTACAGCATCAACAGCAGCAGGTGCATCCGGCTCAGCCATCGGCTGGAGCTGCTCCTCCGCCAGCCGCGTCGCAGCACGTGATTGCCACCGTTAACCAGCATGCCAAACTCTTGCCCAGCTCCAGCTCCTTGCCCATGCCAAATGGGAGCAGCTCATCCCTCACGGCCACCCACAGCGAACCGAGTCGGATTCGGATCAACAAGAACCTGATGATGAGTCAACAGCAGCAGCAGCAGCTGCAGCAGCAGCAGGTGTCGCCTCATCTCCACCAGCATCATCACCACCACCACCTGCACCACCTGCCCGCCCACCATATGCATCACTACAGCAGCCATGGCTACTACAAGAGCCAGGCCTCGTCGCCCACACAATCCTCCAGCGCCGGAGGAGGCGGCCTCAATCTGAGCACCCACTCCTCCAACGTGGTCAGTTCGCCCCACCCGAAGGGTGGCACGGCGAACGGGAAGCCCCATCTGGGCAGTGAATTTGAGCTGTCCACGGATACCGATGACACGGACAGTCTGAACGGAGAGCCCGACTCCAGTGCCATGTTGCCGCCGTGGGAGCAGGCGGTGGAGTCCCTGCGAGAGACACGGCCCAGGGATCGGGAGCGAGTGCTGCACTTGCTGCAGACGCTGCTCCAGGAGAACCATCAGTATCGGTACAATAACCTCCAGTTGAGCGAGCTGCTCCACAAGCAGGACGCGCACATAGCCGATCTCACGGAGCAGTTGCAGCGCTATCGAAGGCAATTCGAGGAGCAGGACTGCAAGGTGGATCTTCGCAAGATGCCATTCAAGAAGCAGCAGCAGCAGACGACGACCCAGCTGGACGAGGTCTTGGTCGACGAGGGCAGAGGGGAACGAGCAGCGGAGGAGGAAGACGATCAGGAGGATCAGGAGGATCTCGAGGAAGAGGAAATGGAGGATCGAGCCAACAATAATAACCAGCAGGAGGCAGCGGCTCTGATAAAGGCGCCAGCGCCAACCAATGGCCTGAGGAGGAGTGCCTGTTGCGAAGTCCAGGACTTTGAGAAGCTGGAGGAGCCGGAGAACAAGAGGATAAAGCTCCAGGAGGACGAGAAGAACCCAACCGGCCAAGTGCAGGAGGAGGAGAGTCCTCAGCCTTTCGAGAAATCCAGAGAAACAAGTGAGAAAGTCACCAAGAGTCCGCAGCCCAGTCAAATCTCCAGCGATGATGAGGAAATGGAGGAAGATGACGACGAGGAGGAGGATCAGGGGGATCACGAGGATCAGCAGGAGGACGACGACGAAGACGAGGACGAAGAGGTCCAGGCGCAGGCTCCGCATAGCAGTGCCCTGGCCACGCCCCCCACAGCCACCACGCCCATTTCCCCGGACTCGGCGGCCACTGCCGGAAATTGTCAGCTGTTCGACAGCAGCAACAGCAGCGACGAGTCCTCGATGAAGAAGGCCCAGATGTCCGCATGCCATGCTCTCGAGAAGATCACCAGCCATGCGGGCAGCGAGGAGACCAAGGAGGATAGTCAGGTGGATAGCCAGGAGGATGACGAGGAAGAAGAGGAGGAGGAGGATGACGAAGACTCCGAGGACGATGAGATGCCGCTGCAGCAGCGACAGCAACAGCAGCAGCGCCAAAGGAGCACAGCGCGACCTCAGACTATACTCAGTGGTTCACCCTCAGCAGGACACCACCATCCACAGGCACACACACAGGCACAGTCACAGTCCCAGCCACAGCCACAGCCACAGTCACACCCACATCCACATCCACCCATGGCCACCAAGGCCAGCAAGAAGCAGACACCACCACTTACAGCAACAGCAACCTCAGCCACTTCAACCACAACGACAACGAACTGCGAGTTACAAATCAAAAAGGAAATAGCCTAGAGATGGGATAAGCTCTCGGAGATCAGCTCTTCTACACACGAAAAAACCAGGCAGACCTAAGAAATGTTATTATTGATTTTGGCACAAAAAAACTTGGAAAATATTAAATATTTTTAGATTTTAGACAAAAGAAACCATTGAAAGTGGTTGGGATTGTAAAAACAAATCTTATCCAAGTGCTAGTCTGCTTTTCAGTACATTTTTGGTTAGCTTTGCTTTGCCTTTCCTTTTCCTTTTAATGGTCGCAGGCTCCAGTCTTCATATAATATTTAATAAAACATTTTGTTAAATCGGAATTTTAAAAGACGAACTTTACAAAAGATTATTGACATTATTCAAAACTATCAAATAAATTTGATTAAACAGATGTATTGTCTCTTTTCCGATTACGAGTATATTGTTGGATATATCAATTTATCGCCACCTTATCGATTTACGTATCGATTTTCGCATAAAATATCAGTAAAGTATAGATATTTTCATATTTTCAATCTTAGTCTTACACCTAAAACAAAAGCAAAATGAGTTTTCTTTAAATGAACGTATTAACCAGAATCAACAATAACATTTATTTTGGAAGCCCTGGCTAACACACAGAGTTGTATCCAAGCTGGAATCCCCATATTTCTTTATTTATCTATTTTTTTTATAGGAAGTGCAGCCCAAATTCAAGCACAAAGCCCAAAGCGCACAGACATTACCCAGTTTTACAGGGTATGATTTGAAATACTTACAATACTTTGGCAAAACCAGGAAGAGATAAAATATAATTTTTGACTTTTTGGCAAGACGTTTTCAATGGATCCTTATATAGTTATTTTTATTCTATAAAACATCAGGTTTTATTAGGAAACTACCTTTCTACGTCTTCAAAATTTAAATAAACAATTTCGAAACGCTTTCACATAGCTTGAATTGATCTCACTTGTAAAAACGAAAACAAAAACGACAAATACAAAAACAAAATTTATTTAGGCTTCCCTATTTCGAAACATCTTTCAAAACGTTGCTTGCAGAAATTATAAATGAAACCAAAGCTTTAAAAACAAAAACAAAAACGAGAAACAAATTAACATTTGTGTATATTTGTTCAGCGACCAATTTGTGCGTGTGTTTTTTACCACTTACTTGTACTGCTTAAAACCTAAATAAGTTATTATTTTTTATTTGTAAATTTGTAAGCTCTGCAAGACATTTAAAAGCGATACAAAATATTCAAAGCTTCGAGGCTTCGAGCATGAAATTTAGGAAAGGCAGGCAGCTGGTTCTTATAAAGATTGAAATTACATTTTAGTTCTTAGACCTAAACTTAAGTTGAACAGACAAAAAGGAGAGACAGAGGGAGAAAATGAGCAAGAAATACACACAAAAATGAACCCACCACAGAGATAACAACAAAAGAAACAAAAAACAAAAGCTAAACAATTCTAAACTTAAAGAAATCTTAATCAAGAGAGGGACGAATGAAAACAAAAAATATATATTAATAAGAGTTGCCGCGTTAAATTTATACAAATACGAGTAATATGCAAATAGAAGAAGATGAGCAGGATAAACATATACATTAAACATTAAACATATACGCGTCGTACCCATAAAGATAAATATTTATTGTAGCTGCTACTAGTTATAGATCGAACAATTCTCTTAATTGTTTAACTGTTTAATTAATTAATTGTTTTACTCTGTTCTTATCTGTCACCTTGTACGCTTCTTGCTCTTCGTAGGCATTTAGTTTTCTTCGTAGATTTGTAACCACCTTTTGATAACTAGTTGGTAAGGCTTCTTTGTCTTATTTTGTAAATATCTCATTTTCCCTTCGACCTTGAGACTAGAGAAAGTACTACGGATTTTAGTTGCCAACACTCTGTGAGAAACGTATATATATATAATAGTATATATCTTCTGGATAACAAACCAAGCCAAGAGCCAAGCGAAAGGAGCGCGCAGAGATTTCTAAAATCTATAAACTTTTGTTATAACAAAAAAAAAACACAAAAAACAAAAAGCGAAAACCGAAAAACATATTTCATAAATTATTTATGCCTGTATATGTGTGTTTGTACTTTCTAAAAGAAAACAAAAAAAAGAAAACATTTCGTTCTGTATTTAAGAATACAATTTCTAAAACTAAAATTAATCGATACAAACAAAAATATTTAACAAGCGCAAATTCATACCAAAATTTGTCTAGAATGTAAGCCTAAAGAAATTTTGTAAAATTGTATAAAATTCTAAAGAGAACAAGCGAGAAACGAAAAGTTTGACAAGTAAATATTTAATGAAAACATTAAGCATGAAAAACAAAGAAAAACAATTGTTATGCATATTTAAGCAAAAAGTTAAATACAAATATATATGCAACACAAAATGAAATTACGATTGCTATGCAAAAACCAATAAAAAACATTTAAATATATACAAATTATTGTAAATGAATTCTCTCCAAAAATTTTGTGTTTCATTTTCGAACCCCAACCCGAACCCAAAGCCCAAACCAGAACCAGAACGATAATAAACTTAATTAAACGTAACTAAAATCATAGTTAAACAGGAGTGCAGTGCAGGTTAATCAAAAAGAACGTCGAAAAAAAACGGTTTTCAAAACATTTTCTCGTGTATTTATGGCCAAATTTTACAAAACAAACCAAACCCGAAACACAAACACATTTTTTGTATCATCATTTTTTGCTAACAAACCCAAAGAGATAAACAAAACAAACTAAACAATCATTTTTATATATAATTAAAACGATTAATATATATATATATATATGGACAAATTTTACATAACCCGAGTGTTTATATATGACATTATGATATACTTAAATTTAAATACGAGACAGCTCGCGATATCTTTGCCCCGCTTGATATTGTTAAAAAGTAAACTTACAAAAATAAATAAAAAGAAAACGTGCAAAGGCTAAGCAGCAACCAGAAGAAATCACAAAATAATGGCATAAGTTATATATATATAATAATAATAATAATAAGCAAACATGCAGCAACAAATCCGCGTCTTGTCAACAAACAACAACATATATATATAACATAATTATATAGATATGTATGTCTGTGCGTCTCTGACGACGGTTCAGAAGAAGCAGAAATAAAATGTACAAATTGTGGAGCAAATATATAAACAATAGAAAATGTAGTGAGAAATTCGATCGAGAGGCGGAAGTACGAAGAGCAGAAAAAAATGAAAATGCACCACAAAGCAAATAAAGTTTAATCAAATTAAACAGTTAATGAACATAAAAAACATTTGACTTCAACGTTTCATATTTAAGTAGTGCAGAAACAAATAAATACAATGAAAACAAAAAACAAAAAAGCAAACAACTTATTACACACATGTAATGAAAACAAAAACAACAAATAAAAAAGCGATAAATATTATGCAAAATACATCAGACGTGACTTTTATTTAACAAACAAATAAGTAATTTAAAGGAAACAAATTTAATTAAATGCTTAAAAAATGCAATATACTTAAATTGAGCCGTTTCTGGTTTTTTAACCACTTTTCTAGAAGGCTCAGAAAGATAATTTATCTTTTTCAGATTGAAAAACAACTTTTTCTTCTTTTATATTTAAAAAAAATAAGTTTTTTCTACATTTTAAAGTATTTTTGAAGGCTTTTAAATATTTTACATGTTTTCTACATATCGCTGTCAATTAACTAAAGCGACACTTGGCGCCTCTATGACACTTTAAGCATGGTGGCTGCTCTGGTGAAATAATTTATTACTGTCTTATATTTATTTATATTATTATTTCAAACAATTGCAGATTAAGAATAGGTATATATAAATTAAAGCATTCGAAGCCAAATTGTTTTAATTAATTTACAATTTCTAAGCGTCAAATTTGAGTACAACAGACATTTATATTTTACATAGAGAGTTGCCATACTTTTAAAATAAGAAAGTAAAGTCAATTTGTCTATAATTTCAGAAATTTCGTTATTTTTTAATTATTATTATGCCTTTTCAAAAAATTCGCTCGTTCGCTACTGAAGGAAATTGATAAGCTTTTTTGCTGCCTTGCTTGTACTTTGCAGGTAAAACAATTTTAAACCCTTTTTAAACGATTCCGCGGTTAACCGGGCTTTTAAGAACCTTAAGTGCATTTTTACCCCTCTCTTGTGGGCTCAATATCTAATAACAAACCAACCTTGACTAATCCACCGATCTTAATTTCATTATATTAAAGTGTATATATAATGCCCCCAGCTGCCTAGAAATATAAGTTTCCAATAATGTATTTTTTGGGTAAGTGGCAGCTCAACTCAAAATGTTTTTCTAAAACTAATCCAATTTCCTTTCCAAAAGGTCTAATTTTTTTGGCCACGTCAGTGGCAGGCCATTTCGGAAATGATTTCTATCGAGTTCTGGCCAAGGAGCATACGAACGAGAATGTAATAACGTCGCCGCTTGCCCTCGAGATCGCCTTGAACATGATTTACATCGGGGCCAAGGACAAAACGGCACAAGAACTGAAAGGAGCTCTAAACGCGGCAGAGAATAAGAATGAAGTGGCTGGCAAGTACAACGCGTTTTTCCAGGTCCTCAAAAGACGGGAGACCGGAGTCTCCCTTGATATTGCCAACAGTATCTACGTCAGTGACCAATTCCATGTATTACCCGAGTTTAGTAAGTTGGTCGATTCCATTAGTTCCCAGGCTGTAGGTATTAGTGTGGCAAGTGCAGACAAGGCTGCAACTATTGTTAATAATTGGGTCAAGGAAAAGACGCATGGCATGATCCCGAGCGCCGTTGCGCCGAAGGATATCGATCCGAGTCTTAAAATTTTGCTCCTGAATGCTTTTGCCTTCAAAGGCAATTGGCTATTCAAGTTCCATTCGATAAAAACGAAAAAGGAAAACTTCCAAACGTCTTCTGGCCAGGGACGTCAAGTTAAGATGATGTCGCAGTACGGTTTCCATAAAGCGGCCGACTTACCCGACCTGGATGCCAAGGTTTTGCAGCTAAAATACCACAAATCGGCCCTCTCCTTGTTCGTCTTTCTGCCCAACAAAGTCGATGGCCTCAGTCAGTTGGAGGAGAAAATTGGGGGGTATAACTACCAAAACCTGACTAGCCGACAGGTGCACATAAAGCTGCCGAAGTGCAAGATTGAATTCACAACAGAACTTTCTAACATTCTCAATAAGGTATGTTTATTCTCTAGTTTACATATATTTTAGAGATTTTTCCAGGCTTTTTCTTTTCCTTGCTTACAGTTAAACATCGTGGACGTTTTCGGTGCTGCTGCTAACTTGCAAGAGCTCGTGCAAGAAAAGGATACCGGGATCAGCAAAGTCCTCCAGAAAGGCTTCTTCGAGATCAGTGAGCAGGGTGCCAAGCTTGCTTCTATCATAGGTTAGAAGTAGTTATACACTGTGTTCAATGAACTTGCATTAATGCTTCCATTTTTTACAGGGTTTCGTGATTCTTTCATTAAGAATAAGCAACTGCCTTCTGCTATGAACTTTAAAGCCAATCGTCCCTTCGCCTTTGTCATTCGCGATGAGAAGGCCATTTACTTCCAAGGTCACATTGTCAATCCGGAGTGAAACTAAAAACTTATAACTAACCTGATTTTGCAAATAAAGTCAGTAAAATTTAAAATCTCTAAAGTAAAATGTATACCTTGGCACAAGTTGCACAATAAAACAACATTTATTTAACCGGTATTCAAAAAAATGGTTGAGGGCGGAAATTCAAGACTGGATTTCGAAAAAGGATGATTCAGAAAAAATTAAAAATATCGATTTCTTAACGTTAAAATCCATATTTTTTCGATATATAAAATGTCGATTTAGCACAGTTTACGATTTTGGCCAGGACAGGTTCTGTGATTTCTATCGACTTTTGACCAAGGAACAGCGGACCCCAATTTTATCATAAATATTAAGATTTTCAAAGGATGTATTGACCGTTTTTAAGAAAAACAAGTGAATTTACTTTGTAGCCGTTTACATATTTGTTCAAGTCCTTAAGTACAATTTTATAAGTATTAAAGGCTCATCGCGGTCGATTCTGTCACCTTCAACCTTATTCATTCAGGAAACCTCTCTATAGCATCCCTAAACTCCTATTAATAATACAAAGAGCAAGAGAAGAAGGAGAAAAATAAGCATGAGAAAAGCAAAACAAAACAAATCTCGCTTACCTGTTTTGTTTTTTTTTTTTTTTTGAGAAAATTGAGAAAGAGCCGAAAGAGCGACCTGTTCCAAGTCTCTTCTTCAGTCTTTAAATCAACGCGATCGCGAAAAGAACGCTGAACGGTCGACTAAATGCATTTTATTCAAATAAAATAATAAAAGTGTTGAAGAAAAATGTTTAAAGCATTAATAAAATCTACAAAATAAAGAAATTGTGTAAATAAATTACAATTATTCCGGCTGTAATTGCTTTTCCCCAAGATCTTTTTGTTTGCGGAATAGATTTTGGCTTGGTGTTGGCCAAGAATTTTCAGCCAGTAACCGGTTTCTGAGCTCCCACAAAAAACGAGCCATTAAAAGAGAACGAAAATTAAGAGCAGGCAGAGAGCATTTTGAAGCGTGGAACGTGGAAGTGAAAAACATAAACAAACCGATTGGCAAAAAGACAAAAACAATAACAAGACTATGGCAACACGTGGTACTCTGCAGGAGTGATTTAAAATATTTCATAAAATATATTTATTAAATAGAGACGTGAAAAGTCATGAGTCTTCCACAATTGATCGATGACCTGCAGCGCCTGTCCGAGGATCAGGATAGTGCAGATGTGGTCTTTATATGCGGCCGAGACGAGCGCATTTATGCCCACCGATTGATGCTGATGGCGCGGTGAGTTTGAAGCCAGCTGAAACATATTTTTTCCATATTTTTTTTTGGACTGTAAAAATAAAAATGGAACGAAAACAATGCTAGAATATTAAGATTGTGTCAGAAAGGATTTTGGTTTACAATAAAAAACAATAGAATGCGAGACACCTTTGAAAATAATTTTGATTTAATAAAATATGTAATAAAAATATTAAAACCAGAAATTGTGTAGACAAATTCCAGTTTAAACTTGTTATAATTATATATTTTTGTATCCCCCTAAAATATAAAATATATGTATAAGCAATTTGTATTTCCTCTGTGGCAGATTGTTCAAGATCCACTCGATTTCCTTTTTCGGCAGCCCACGTACAATGCTGCGTGCTGGCATCTGAGGCATCCAATCCCGATCATTCAATTAATTTCCACTCACTCCCCATTTCAGTTGCAAGAGCTTCAAGACCGCCAAGCGGGGCGAGGTGTGCCGGATACCCGGATGCACTGTCTCGCCAGCGGCACCGGGTGCCTCGACGCCGACAACCATAAGATTGCCGCACGTAAATCCAGAGCTATTCAGGCAATTCATACTGTATGTGTACACAGCCAAGGTGAGTTGGGGGGATAAACTCAATCTAAATTATATTCAATTCATAAATACGTTCTTCTAGTTGGTTTTGCAGGACTCGCAAGTATTCCAAATGATGATGATGGCCCAGGATATGGGCGTGGTTGAGCTGCGCACAGCCTGTGAGGATCATGTTATATCCACTTTATCGGTGGACAATGCCTGCACGTTTCTAACCGCCGTAATGGATATCCACGAGAAAGCAGGTTGGTGTTTTTTTATTTATTTAAATTTAGGTTTTTATAAACCGAGTATGTTTCATTTAATTTTCAATGTTTTAAGCCATTTTTGGAGCTAACAGTTTTTTATAAGCTGCAATCTCTTCAAAGTGTATTAATTATCTCATTATCTTTATCTCATTTTTACCTTAATTTATAATATTCAAAAGTCCTCAAGAAATTCGCGCCAAATAAACATTTGACAGAAAATGTAGAAACAGATTTCATTATGTCAAATGTATAAACAGTCCAAATACTAGTATTTAACAGCTAGTATTTTCTGCTAACAGCACCAAATATTGTGCCTGTTAAGCGAACAATCGATAGCAAAAGAAACCTTCAGGCACGTTGTGTTATCAAAGTCACGTAACACACATGTTTTTATTGCATTTAAACAGTTTATTAATTAAAACTAATTAATAGCTGGCCGAGTTTGTCCATTGATCCGCTGCATAAATGCGGATCCCTTCACTTTGTCTCCTAGAATTTGGATTGTTCTCTCTGTAATCTCTGGCCGTACGTCCGTGAGATGAGGTTCCACGAGTCCATAAACCGGTCCATGCACATGGAAATGCATTTCTGCATTTGAATAATATAACAATATGTACATTAGTCTCTACATTTTGAATTAAGCGATCCCAATCTTGCCTGTTCGGAGGAATCGAGCGAGGTGCCCGGCTTGTTGATACACTTTTTAAAGCACTTTTGCGTCATTTGTTGCAGCAATTCCTGGGCATTCGCAACGGCAATCTGTTGCTTCACCTGATCCATCAGCTCTCCTTTGTCCACATTCGCCATGGCCATTTTCTTTTTGTGTTTATTTTAACTTAAAAGCAGAAAACTTCAGCAATAAACTTTATCAATCACCCAAGAAACTTAACAGAGCCGATAGTTCACTCCACAACGTATATCGATAAGGTCTGTTAAAACAATAACTCGGCTCTGTTAATTTATCAGTGTGACCAAGGATTATGTTTGCTTGGTTTTTCAAGTTTTAATACTAGTTTATAACAGTTTTGCCTCTTCAAGTCGGTATTTTTGTCGGTTTTTTATAGGAACACGCCTTTCGGTCACCCTAATAACACAAGCCGGCAAAAAAGGAAGCTAAAATTTTTGTTAAAACTTCAAGCGCAAAAAAATCACAAAAATGTCGTTCAAAGGCAATCCCAAGGTGCAAAAGGTGATGGTTCAGCCCATCAACCTGATCTTCCGCTACCTGCAGAACCGTTCCCGCGTCCAGGTCTGGCTCTACGAGAACATTTCGCTGCGCATCGAGGGCCACATTGTGGGCTTTGACGAGTACATGAACCTGGTGCTGGACGACGCCGAGGAAGTCTATGTGAAGACGCGCCAACGCAAGAATCTGGGCAGGATAATGCTCAAGGGCGATAACATAACGCTCATACAGAATGTGAATCCCACTAAGGATTAGGACTAAGGACCCAAGAATGCCCAGAGCTCCTCCACCTACGATGGCTGCACGTCGTAATTATTAGGTTTAATCGCATAAAAATATGTAAAAGCCAATTTCTACAGAGATTCTAGAGAATGTACATTCATATAAATGTTAAATACAATTGTGTTAGGAAAGGAATGTTCATTCAAATAAAATGTAGACTTTCTGTGAACGAATTTCTGAGGTTTCAATGGGTCGACGAGGAGTGTGAAGAGGCATTTTCTCCATATTTTATTATCAATTATTAGAAATTTTAGGCTGGAGAGCAAGTTTCTTTAAGAAGGTAGTAGTTAATATATTTGAAAACAATACCCAGTTATAAATAATCATATTTTCCCTTCTAATTCCAGGTGCCAAGTGCGCTGCCTCATTTATGGAACGCTGCATCATCTTTATAGGGGAAAATGCCATTGAATGTGTGAAAACCAATGCCTTTTTGACTTTAACCAAGGATGCCATCATCAAGATTATTTCCTCAGACTATGTAGGGACAGAACAAGCTTAAAATGTCCTGCTTAATACTAAATACTTCTTAAATTCCGTTTATCCACCCCATAGTTCTGTCTGGAGGAGGAGGAAGTATGGCGCTGCGTCTTGGCCTGGGCCAAATACCAGGCAGGAGTCACGCAGCCCACCGCTCATTGGACCGAAGAGGAGCGTGCTCGGGTCTGTCAGCATCTAAGTGGTGTTATGGGTCACGTTCGCCTCCTGCTCATCGACAGTCAAGTTTTTGCCGAGGAAGTGGAACCTACTGGGGCGGTGCCCATGGAGTTATCCCTGGAACGCTATCGCTATGCCGCCCTGCATGCCAACAAAATGATGGATAACGACAAGAGACTCCAGCCGCGTCTTACCGTGGCGGTCAATATGTTTCCGGGTTCCCAAATCCTCAGGAATGACAAGTTACCTTTGCAAACGGTGCTCAATAATTGGTACGGTGTGGCCAAGCAAACCTGGAGATTGGTTTTCCGGGCCTCCACACATGGCTATGACTCGGGTTCCTTTCATCGCTACTGTGATGGCGTGGCTCCCTGCATGGTCGTTGGTTTGGGTGGCCATGGAGAGATCAGTGGTGGCTATACGGACGTGGCCTGGGCCAAAACGAGTCGCAAGGGTGGCTACGTCCACTCGGATCGGGCCTTTCTCTTTACCCTGAATCCGGCCAACGGCGAGCAGCCTGCCAAGTTTGATATTGTGAAGAAACCCTATGCCATCTGCTATCATCCAGAGTGAGTAGTGTTTGTAAGGACAAGGATAATGAGTTGATGGGGCTTATAACTAGCATTTTATTGGAATTTGAGCTTTATATCGAGAGGAAAATATATCAGGAAACAATATCGCGCTCAATGTCATGTCAAATCATAAAAATTTTATTTTTCATAAGATTTTGAATGCAAAAGATTTGAAATTGTAAATTTCCGATGCGAAATCAAATTCTTATAATTTATAAGTTATAAATAAACAGAGAAAGAGCAAAATTGGACACCAACTTCACAGACAGAATGCAATATCAGAAGTTTATTTTTTTCTTCTCTATTATCCCACAGTTGCGGTCCCATTTTCGGTGCTGGTGCGGATCTCCTCATCTCCAGCAATTGCCACAGCAATATGGACTCCTACTCAAACCTTCCCCACTCCTATGATGGCGCCAATGCCGCTCACTTGACTCTGTTCGGCGACTACAACTTTACCATCAGCGACTACGAGGTGTACACTCTAGCTTCCCCGGGAGGTGGAGGCGGAGGAGGAGGAGGCGGAGCAGGAAGTGGACCAGCAGGTGGTGGACCTGGTCACAGCCACAATCACACCCAGAACCCGGCTCCTGGGGTGCTGCCCACAAAGGGGAAATACGATAGGTATTAGGCAACATAGACATAGAACGAAGTAAACAACAAGTTGTAGTTGCATAAAATAAAAACTATTTCCTTGAAAAGATCCAAACACAAAAACACTCGAATATTGTAATCCCAGATCCGCAACGGATCGGGTCCATGACTCCGCCCAAGGTAAAAACCAGAAATCGAAAGGTAATTAATGAATTGTTATATAAAGAAAACTTTTTTGGCGTTTGTCTGATGCCAAGAATCGAACCAAATTAATTAACTGGTTTCCCGCTTGTATGTAAAGCTGAAAGTGTTACCAAAAACGCAAACATTAAACAAAAAAAAAAAACAAAACAAGAGGGCAGCTTTAATAGTTGATAGTTTTCGCCGAATAAATACTTCAACTTTGGTGCCTGGCACCAGTGTTGGCATTTCAGAGATTTCTTTTATGAAATTTGAATTTTACAAAGGAATATCTAGGTTATGTGAGTTCGCTTACCTTTATAATTGTCACCAGGAGAACTCAAATGAGTGAAAAATCTATAAATCTATGAAGTGCGATGTCTGTAAACAAAATACCATATGTAATAATATGATAATTTCAATAATGAAAGTCGATATAAATCAATATCTTAACTTTGCATATGATGTGCTATAAATAAATACTTTGTTTAACAAATAGCATAAGCAAAAAAGGTTTTAATTACGATAAATGTGACATTTTTTAATGTTTATTTACAATATTTTTATCTCAAACTAAGTTCAATATTTTTGTGCATGCATATTTATTAAATTGGACTTCCTAAACATTCAAGACAACCTAAAATAAAAATTATGTCTTATAAAAAGAAAACTATATATAAGCGAGATTGATTCGAGTTTTTATAAAACTTACAAAGCCGTATCATTTAATTATAAGTTATCAGCATTATTTTGCCTCTAAATAATACTAAGTTATAGGAAGTGTCTACATTTAATTTAATAAGTACCGTAAAAATAGCAATTGCTTTTGTTAAACGTTGGTTTTTGTCCAAAGTCTTAAGCTTGACGTAGCAAATCGAATATATATACGTATATATTTTCCTTCGGCACGTTCATTAAACCCCCGACTTAACTCCACAATTGTTACAGATATAGATCTCTCTGGGGAATATAGGTATGAATAGTTATGAATGCGCTGCACTTGAACCTGGGGTCCACACCTCTCGAAATTGACAAAGAAAAACAAATGCGTAAATGGCAATATTTCTGCGGACAGCGGCGGACCCAGTTGAGTTGGTCTTAAGCCACACAACAATAATAATAATGTTGGCTAATGTTGAATTATAATGAAATCCACGGCACCTTCCAGCTTCCCTTCCCCATGCCTCCTCTGAGATGCTGAAGTTGCTCTCGACTGGTTTTCAACTACTTTTCAAAATGCTTCTGATAAATTGGTCCGCGCTCTAAATTGGTTCTAATTAAAGCGTTTTTTTATTCTTTTATGCTGATCGAATCGATCAACATCGTTGGAGCACATTTTTGTCATTCGATTCGACCTGGGGATTGGGTCGGAGATGCCGACCGAAAGAGATCCGAGAACCCTTGACAATGGCAGCAGCCCCAGCAACAAACACTTGATGTTTTCGTGGCGCTTTTTATTTGAAATTTTTGTTAACGGCTTAAGGCCACAACAGCTCGAGAGGTACAAATCTTTGACAGACGACAAAAACCGCCCCGGGGCGGACCCCGTTGGGTCCAGGCGCTAAGAAGGAATGTCATTTGTAGATCTCTCGCTCGATTCAGTTCGATTTCGCGTCAAATTATTTGATTGTCGAGTGGCTTGGTGCTTTGGATTTTTTTTGGTTTATTCGAGCCATGGATTCGCTATGCTCCAAGCACACCAAGAAGTTTCAATGTCTGTGTCGCATGGAAAAAAGGGAAAGGCAAAAAATATATAACTAACGCTTTAGAGCTTAACTTTATTTTGTTTTTGTTTACTTTTATTTTTATTTGTTTTTTTTTTTTGTTTTTGTTGCTGGAAACTATGTGCGCAAACTAGTTCTGACTGACGGTTCGGCTGAAATTGCATCTGGATTTCTGTGCAACATGTGAGCAGCAGCCGATGGAGAGAGAGGGAGAGACTAGGGACGGGCAGGAAGTGCCAGAGTCTTGGATGAATCATTGGTTTCCTGAAATGGGAAAGAGCAGTAAAAACCATTTTATTGGCATTGTAACAATTATTTAATTTGGAATTAAGGCTCGAAAAAAGATAATTAAAATACTTCAGAGTAGAGCAATATAAAAACCATAATACAACACTTTTTGGATTTCAATGCAGTAGAAAGATTCCGGTTAATTCTAGAACTCAAATTCCAAATCAAAAATTATAGATTTATAGGGGATGCAATATATCACAAATAATAATTATTTTTATTAATAGTTTCGCTTTATTTACTTTTCAAAATATTATTTAATCTTTTCAAGACCTCCATCCCTGGCTTCTTATGAAAATATGCGATATTTGTTTGGGCTTGGTCAGCAGCAATAGCCATAGAACAAAGGCGCCTGCCTATTAGCCATGGCCATGGTTACGTTTATGACTTGGTCAGCAGCACTCAACATTACATTCAGAGAAAAGGAGCAAACACTTTCACAATAAAAAAATAAAATTAAGCAAAAATATTTTTTAATTCGAGTTATCGAATTTTAAATTTTTAAAATATGGAACTTAACCAATTGATATTTTATTGATTTCCAATTGAATCGGTTATATTCAATTATATCGATTAATTGATAATGTATTACAATGTTAAAATATCGATTTGAATTTTAAAATTATCGTCAAATATTGATGCAGTATCGATTTATCGTTGCTAGTATATACTTAAATCTAAAACAAAAAAAACAACAACTTTTTTAATGTTATTACAATTTTATTACAATGTTAAAAAGAAAAATGTACCAAAAAACATTTTTTAAAAAAGACTTGTCTAAGAAAACTTTTCTTTAACAGATATCTCGTCTTACATTCCAATTTAAAAATTATAGATTATGTTGGCAAACATAACTCGCATTTTCTCTGAGTATTTACAGGCAGACCTAGCAGCAGCAGCTGGCCAAACCCAAGTGTTACACTTTAAGTGACTTATTTGCATGTAAGAATGCGAAAAAAAAAAAAAAATAGATGAAAGGAAAAGTGGCTCAAGAAGTGACCCTGAAAAGGGGACCACAGGTCAGGCCATTAATGTATATCCTACTCGGGAGAAATTCCCCCAATCGCCCCGCTGATTCATCGTCGGCATTCGGCAAAACAGGAGACACAACCATTAAAGGGCGTTTTTCCCGGGAAAAAATCAAATCATGCAAAAGATAAGATCACGGCACGCTGCTGGGCGTGCATCCGTTTCCGGCTATCAGCGTGAGCGAGAGAGAGTGCGGGTAGGGGAGCTCCAGTTAGCGAGGTGCTAATATGCAAAGTGGACGCATTGAACCGACATCCATGACGTAGTCCACACACCCTCCGTCTAGCAGCCTATCGCGTCATCATCATCATCAATTTGCTCATCGCCCGATGCACTCAGCCCACTTGAGAGGCAACCCGCTCTTAGCCCGCAGATAACCCCGCTGTAACCACTGAGAGAGGGGTTATCTCACCCAGAGACACCATATCACGTATGGAGTTGAGAGAACTTATATTATCCACTCTCTTAGACTGGCGGTCATGTGTGTAACGACGACTCGACGCTCGACTCGGCGCTCGATGTGCTCTTCACAACCAGTTTGAAAGCCCACTTTAAATATACTTTTGCTTTTCATTGCCTTCGATGTGAAATATAACATCAGAGCAGGGCAGAGCAGAGGAGAGCAGCTCCGACTGTTTTGGGGGCTCCTACCAAACTGTGATTAATATGCGTTTCTTGGCTAAAACACGGCACTAAAAATGTATAACATTAGACGACGCAACGCATCCAGGCATTGACCTAGGTCACAAATACCAACAGCAGCACCAGCAGCACATCATCATCATCATTAAATGGGTTCTCATTAACCTAATCCCACTTTGAGGGATGCCGTCAGGCCAGGCACTTGTGTCGGCAAGAAGATTCCCTCTCGGTTAAGGTATATGGAAAGAGGGTATGCTTGAATTATGAACTTATCAAATATTAATTTCACAAATTAAATGTAAATAAATATATTTTCAACCAATGGAAATGGCAGAAAATTCCATTATATCGACAGTGTATCGATATTTGAGGGGAAAGTCGATGAGTATAAGAAGGCTTACGATATTTTTATTAATAATAGTTTTGTTTATATATAATAACGGACTTTTCCTATCGATATAAATTCCTGGTCTAACGATTCTTAAGACCTAAATTAAAAAAGTTTCAGTAGTTAATTCTGGAATAAATTTCTGCTGATTTTAAAACTGTATTAAACCTGATTTTAAATAAAAAAAAACTCCACCTCTTTTCTTAATCAAAACATTAAAAGCCACAAAAATAATATAAAAGACCTGAATAAAATTAAGATATGCAGCCCAGCAGCAGCAGCTGTCAGCAACTTTACATTCACTCTACAAGGAAATCCCTCACATACGTTTTTTTAACAAAATACATAAATTAAATGTATTATTTTTGGGGTTAATCTATCATTCACTGAATAAATTTACATTGTCTTAATTATGTGCACTAATTGATGCAAGCCAAGAAACCTGTAAAGTTTTATTTTTGCAACTCTAAATAAGGGGTACCCTCTAAAGGATATTTTCATATTAAATATTAAAGATTAAGTTTTAAAGAACTATTCTAGAGAGAAATAAATATATCTGAAATATATTTTATAAAATTAAAAACTCTTTATGCTTTAATATATATTTATTTTTTATAAGAGAAATTTATACAGAACGATTCAGAAAATAATTATAAATATTGATATAGGTTCTAAGAACCTCTTCTTTTGTTTCAGAAACTCTGTAATAATTCTTGATTAAAACCCAAAATAAATCATATATGTAAGAGCATTGCCACTTCGTTCGATTTTGTATCGATTATTTTCCGGTTTGGTTTTATTTTTCATTTTGCTAAAGCAGAAAAAAACGACAGATAATAAAGCGCTCGCGCTCTTAAAGATTCGGAGATTGAGGGAACTCTCAGATCCAAGCTCTGAGCACTCTGAGCGCAATGTTTCAAGTCTTGCGGAGATTTTTTTGAGATTTCGAGAGTTGAAACATTTTCCAAGCCATTAAGTTAAGTTAGGGTGTTTTTTTTTGCGCTTTTTTTAGTTTTTTTAAGGCGCACGCCACGAGAACGGGCGCTCAGTCTCGATTGTCAGCTTGTCGTGAATGGTTTTTTTAGCACGACGACGCACGCGGAGCTCGAGATCGCGCTTAAGTTATTTAATAGCAACAACATCGTTTGCACATATATCCATATATATCCGTATATATCTAGCTTATGTAGCTGCGTGTGTGTGTGCTGTGCTTGGAGTGCGGAGTGCGGAGTGTGTGTGCCAGTGAGCTAGTGAGCGGATCTCTGACTGATTTGTTATTTTTGCATAAATCAATTTCGAGAGCGAGCGCCCATCAATTTCCGTGCGCTGCCTGGAAAGATATCTGTTCTAGATGATGTCGCATGCGCGTCCAAGTCGAGTTCGTGGCCTAAGTCTTTCGTTTAATCACTGATCGCCGAGAGCGCCCCTCCCTTCCTCCCATGGCTTTGACCAATTTCTCGCTGCCTTTCGGTGCCCTGGGCCAGCCGTGGGGTGTCACCTTGGCGCCCCTGCATCCGATCCATCAGTTGGCCAGCAATACAAATAATCTGCTGTACTCGCCGGCGGATCATCAGCAGCAGCAACCCCAGCAGCAGCAGCAGTCTCCGGCTGATACCAATCCAGAGTTCTTTAAGAACAATCCCTATGCTCCGCCACAATCCGTGGGGGGTTATCAATATCAGAATACTGGCGGTCGGCGAAAACAGAATAATAATGCCTACTTGCCGCCCACGGCCCCGAATTCTGTCCGGAATTCGGTTTATCACATCCAGCAGCAGGTGCAGCAGGTTCAACAGGTCCAGCAGGTCCAGCAACAGCAGCAGCAGGATCAGCAGGAGAACAGCGTGTCCTTCCAGAGTTCCAGCTCCAGATCGAGCAGTGCCTCGGGCCAGAGCTCTATTCAGCTGACCACACAGACCCGAGGTCCGGCGGAGGGCTCATACTCGCGGTTTCCGGGACAGCAGCCAGGACAACAACAGCAGCAGCAGCCACAGCCTCAGCAGAAGCAGTTCTTCAATGCCCATGGCAGTGCCAGTGCCACTTTCACCAAGAACAGCGGCAGCTTTAGTATTACCAGCTTTGGCAGCAGGCAGCCGCAGCAGCAGCAACCACCGCAACCGCAGCTGCAACCTGCCCCACCTGCTCCACCCCCACCGCGGGAGACACAGCGCTCCAGGCAGGCCAAGCCGGAGGCTCAACCCGCCCAGACCTATGGCGTTGCTCCGCCCGATAATTATCCAGAACGAGCGCCGGGCTTTACGAGGGTTCAGGCTGGCCAGGGATCCAGGACTCAGGTGCATGCAGTGCTCGACTATGATGTAGAGGAGGGCGAAGAGGAGGACGAGGAGGAGGAGGATGGCGAGGAGGGCCAGTACTATGAGGGTCAGGAGAAGGGTGAGTCACAAGAGTCAATAAAATATTTGCCCTTACTCAAGAATGGTTAAAGCAGAGGAATAGGAATTAATAGGAATTCGAAATTTAAGAAATTTATAAAAGCGCTATCGAAGATCTGAGAATCTATGATAATACCATAGAAGTTCTATTGACTTATTTATGAAATATTATTTCAAAAAAGTTCTAAATAACAATAATAAATTTTAAATGTAATTGTACAGCCGCGTTTTCGGGATGAAATCCCTATATTTTTTAAAACTATTAAATTTTACTTAAGGAAGGCTTACAAATTTATAGAAAACAAAAATCCATTAAATGTTCGCTCGCTTAATTATTTAATTCTTATCTTATTCTTTGCCATTCTTTGTGGATTCTTTGTACTTCACCAAGAAAACATTTCGGCTGATGCTAATTAACTATATTTTATAGTCAAATAACAACCAACAAATCCAGTTAAAGAGCCCCAAGAATTACTTCCTCAATTCTCTGCCAAAAGCCGGGAATTCCTGTCCGCTCTCCTCGAATAATTCTTCAGAGCGAAACATTCCAAACGAATGTACATTTCCTTATACCTCTCATCCGATGCCAGTCTAAGCAAATTTAATAAATAAAAACAAATGTTAGTGTTGAGTCTTAAATTGTTTAAATAATTATAACAAGTATTTGGAGCATGTGTAGTGTAGATCCACGGGTGATAAGCCCCGCAGAAGAGTCCCACGTCTGCACACGACCAAAAGTCATGTTAATTGTTTCTTGTGTGTGTCTTTCCAATTGGGAGCAACTTCTCCACAAGATCGGAGGAGTAGGAGGAGAAGCGACTATATAAGCAACTATAACAAATAGCGGAGTCTTGGTGGGGTAAACAAGCGCGCTCAGGCACAAGCGAACGGAGCGGCGTTTGCGACAAGGTCAAAGGTCTACAAACCGATCTGGCAAGGTCACTTTCGAGACAGTAATGGCCAGTGTTTGACTTTTATAGTAACTAACACGCATCACGATTTATGTATGTTGCGCCGGGGTGTATCTGTATCCATCTATTCGAGTATCCGCGTATCTGTATCTATATCTGCCCTTGTTGTCCTCATGGAAAAACTGTCAGCTTCACTTTTTTGGATATTTCACTTTCGGCCAAAGCTTGTGGCGCCTCTTTGTTACTGCCACTCCATCTCCATCGCCATCGCCATCGCACATCTCCACCTTCATCTCAATCTCGCGAGGCATTAGCCAGCCAGCAACCTGCCCAGACTTCAGACTTCAGTCTTCAGACCTCAAGTACTCAACTCGGTTACGGGGCTATTATGCAAGAAGAAGTCGCGTTTCAATCCCCCCCCAGAAAAAAAAAACATGCTCATGAACCAGCTCTCATATATGAAGAAGACGTGCGCAGGCACGCAAGACCCAAAGTCACAGCATACGAGTTTGGGGCTGCTGCCTTCGAGTACTCATCAACACACTGGGTTTTCCACCTTTGTGCAGGCAGAAAAATAATATAGATAGGTATCGTTAAAGAAGCCATCTCAACTGAAGATCAGAGTGCACAGAAACACAAAGAATCTATTTCATAACTTGCCCAAAGGAATTTCTCATTAGCTGAAAAGTGACATGATTTCATGATGCACTGGTAAAAAACGGGTGTAATTTGGATAAAACAAAATAAATAAAATATATTAAATGGAATCTTAAATCGTATAACGGGTAATGATGTATTTACAGAGAGTTGTTCTTAGAGATTATCGACTAGTTTAAGTGAGTTTCGTTTCTGTTTTCAAATAACTTTCAGAGAAATATATTTAAAATCTTTTCATTGTTAGTAAGATACACATAAGTTTAAATTTTAAATTTAATTTAAAATATGTTGAAGGTTTTCTCATATAGTTTACTTATGTGAGCCTTCCTCGGCGACGCTTCTCCTAGAATTTACTTAAGAGTGCTTTTCTCGGCGATTTTCAAAGAATTTAGTGCGCCTTCCTAAGCGGTTCTTATATAATTTACTTAAGTGACTTTACATAAGTGGGCCCTCCTCGGCGATTCTCAAAGAATTTACTCAAAAAGCCTTTCTCGGTTCTTCTCTTAGAATTTAGATAAACTGATTCTACAGAATGTTGTTCTTCAACATTTTAACAGGATTAATCCCATTTTAAGGGACTCACTTTTCGAAAATTTATATTTTTGAAGTGTGTGCTGCTCCCTCCTTTTTTTCGTACATTCTCCAACCCGTTTTGCATCCTGCAGTATTATTAAAAGGGAAAGTTTTCTGTCTGCCTGCTTGCCTGCCCAAGATCCGGATCTGGGCATTACAAATGCCAGGCAGACATGAAATTTATACTTCGTACATGCAAGTGTCAACTGCAACTGCAACTGCATTTTGTATGCAGACACTGATCTTCGTCTCCGACCCCGGGCTATGCACTTGCAGCTCTTTCTGGGGGCTTTTGGGTTTAACCAGCCTGATTAATGCAGTGACAACGCGCCGGTCCCTGTCCCTGTCCCTGTCCTTGCCATGAATCAGCGCAGATATCAGACTGCCACCGCGGCCATTTAAAAACCACTCCAATTTCAATTTCAATTTTCGACGATTTCGATTTCCACTTAATTTTGGAGCCCCATTTGCATTCCGTTCGCAGATAAGACGAATAATAACAATCAGATGCCAACGGTGACGCCCATCCAGGGACCGATCTACCTGAAGAACGGCACGGTGCCGGTGGTGCCGCTCTTTTCCTATCCCAAGCTCAACAACGGATCGTTTCTCCAGATTCCGGTAAGTACAAATAGAATAATGTGGGCGGTAGGGAACGCTATGGGGTACTGAGCACGCGCGCACTTTAATTGACACACTGAGAGAAATAGCATTCACAACAAAATTGGATTTAAAAAGAAGTTTTGTTAGCTTTTTAAGTTCATATTTTATTAAAAAAATTGTTATGCTTGCTCAGCATAATAGGCAAATAATATTAATAGTTCCTGTGTCCGTTTTCCGTTAATCTTTTGTCCGTTTGGACAAAACTCAGAGTCTATAAACGGTCTGGTTTTTTATTTAAGTTCCTCTAAAACATAATTTTTAATGACTTATAATTAGAAGACATTTTAAATAACTAATTTTTGTAAGCTAGAACTACTACTAAACTTGAACTAAAATCTGTAATTCTCAAGTTTGCAATTTTGAAACATTGCGAATATCTATCTCCATACTTTGTTCTAGTTTTCTTTATTTTTGCAACAGTGTACTCTCGATATCGATCGAGTTTGCTCATTTTGCGGAAATAACTTTGACGATTTTGTGTTTCATTTGGGGTTTTATTTTATTTTCCTTTTTTTTAATTTTATTTTTGTTGAGCTTTTTGTTTTTTGCGCACGAAGGTCGTGCGAGTTCGTTTCATTAAGAGGTGTGATGATGTTGATGACGACGGCGAAAGAAGAGCGAGGAGAGAGATTGCGTTGAGATTGGAAATCGGCGCATGGCGCGGCAAACTCGAGCTTAATCCCAACAAAAATCCACCTTCTATACCCGCCGCTAACCTCCTCGAATTTTTTGAGATATAAAACGAACTTTTATGTTTATGGCTTACTTGAGTCATTTTCACACCCCGGCCATAATTTGTTATGGTCCCGAAATCAATCTTAATCTCAGTACCTTGTGCCTTCCTCAATGCTGCGTGTATACGTGTATATATTAATCGTTTTTCTATATAGATCTGGTGGACGGCTTTGTCGGTGGCTCTGGGCTTGGATGTGCGGGGCGATGTCATCAAGGGAGTGCCATGCATTAAGCGATATCATCAGCTGTTCTGTCCCACGGCCGGAAATAGTTATCCCATGTAAGTATCCGATTGTTCGCCGTCTTTTTTTTTCATTCTAGGAAATTCCAAATGGAAATGGAAATGGTATTTCCCCTGAAAATACTCATAAACCTAAATGATATTTTAAGAGTGTATATTCTCTTGATTAAGTCAAGGATGTTTGCTTTTCTGCGGTTTTTCTTTCTTCGCCAAAAAAAGAAGCTGAACTGAATCACATTTAATCCGGATGACTGTTCTAAGCTGACATAGTTAGAGGTTCTCATTAGCATAGGCGCGTCAATATGCCATGAATTTCATCATTAGGCTGAAAAAGTATCACTTTTATTGCTAGAAACCATTAATTCAATTCCAGAGAGGTCATTAACATGGAAAGCTATCTATTAGGTCTTTTATTGATTGATTAATTCAATTTCTTAATCAATTCTCTTAATGAACATATGAAGTGATACGACCTTATCTTATCACCTTTTGTTTTCCCCCTATAATCAATTTATTTTTGCCACTTCATTATCGTCTTTTCAAGATCGATCTCTCTGATATATATATTAAAAATTTTTGTTTGAGGGGAGATTTAAATGTATTTTTATTGTATTATTTTCCGTAAGTTTATAAATACATTTATTTGTATTTTGAATTAATGATTTATTGATTAATTGCGTTAATGCTTTTAAGAATTACTCTTAAAAAAGTGAAAAGGGAAGTTGGGACATAAATCAAGAGAAAAATTTGACATATCGACAAAAATATCGAGCTTAATTTCATATTGAAAATATCGATCATTTTTATATTCAGAAATTAACGTTTAAATATCGAACTCTTCGATAATGAAGAGTATTGTTTACGTTAAAAAATAGAAAATAATTATTTACATTTTTTTAATTATATTTGTCTGATGAATCATCAGATTATAGATTAATAATCGATTATTTAAAAGAAAATTTTAAAATTAAAATTTTGTTATGTTTCATGGTACATTTTATTTTATAGAGTCTAGGTTTTATTTATATTTATGATTATTAAAATAATTCATTAATAATACACTTTTACATTTCAGTGAAAAGATCGAACGTTTCATAGACGACAACAAGGCTCTGATGCGAAGGATGTACGGGGACTTCGAGATGAATATGGAGGGTCCTGGCGGCGGAGGAGGTCGTCAGCAGCAGGCCAAGGTGCGAAAACGTCGCTTTATAGACGAACCGGATATATTCATACCTCCTGGAGCCTTTGCCGCCAATGCCGGAGAAGCCCCAGTGGAAGCTGGCGACAGTTACTTTGGGCAACTTCGAAAAAAGCGACAAGCAGCCGTCGGAGGGAATCGCAATCGAGGCAATGGAGCAGGAGCCGGAGGAGGCTCTAGTGGCTCTAGTGGGAGTAGCAATGCCAATAGGACTCCAGGTGGCAATGGCAATGGAAACTCGGGCACTGGAAGACTCGATGCCTGCGAGTCGAAAATAGAAATTGTCACCCCGTATTGGGCCGCAAATTCGGCGGGGAAAATCCGGGCCATTGTGAATACACAGCACTTTGAGCAGGCCATCCATCAGGAGGTGTGCAGGTGAGTGGGATATATTATGATTATTTATATTTTTCACAATAACATTAATTATTCTCTCATTATCTTTCAGTAATACCCAAACCCCCCGTTGCGAGGGCGAATGTGGCTGCGAGCAAAAGTACAAATGGCATCGATTGCTCGCCTATGATCCCGATAACGATTGCAAGGGCATTTTTATGGATTGGTTCCTGTTTCCTTCATGCTGTGTCTGTAGATGTAATCCCTAGATATCACCTCTTTGACTCTGAGCAATTAACAATATAATATATCATGTGAAACGTATCATATATCAGTTGATAAATGTAATTGAGACAAGCGTAATCGTAGGTAGAATGCCACTGAATGTATTTTAGTTGTTGTTAAGGTAGACCTTGCGTAAGAACCTAATCGGTAGCTCTAGTTAAGATCGATTCAGCATAAATTAGCTAAGGTTTTAATACGAGCCATATCCCTCCATCAAAATGCGATAGAACTCAACCTCCATTTGTTTTGTTGTACTGTAATTGTAATTGTAATCGTAATTCTAATTGTAATTGTAAACGTAATTGTAAAAACGAATCAAGTGAATAAAGTCTATGCAAATATCGTATACGAAATTCGGATTTAACAATTCAATTAGCATATGTTTAATAACTGAGAACAGGCTGGTCACTTGCTAGCTTTGTATCTTTCGTTTAAGCTACGAAATATATTTAATAGTGCTGAAATTAATAACTGTCTGATATTTATACCTAATTTACTATATATTATATATTTAGGCTAAAACCATTAGGAGTTTACCATTTAACGGGCGCAGTATATTCGATTAGGAAACCATTAATTCAGGCTAATTCGTTGATGGGCGCTTTTAATGTTGTATTGACTAAATTTGGTACACCTTTTAATTAACGCAGCCGAGGCAAGGTCGTATTTCTCAAAATCTGCACTTAATTAAAACTATACAAAATCGGGTCTTTTAATTATTAGAAACGTTTAGGTTCAGTTAAATTGTAGAATAACTTTTTCAAGTGTATTTTAAAGTATTTAATATATTTTGATATTACACGTCTATGATTATTTTTCCTATGAAGAAAAATTTGTTTCATTCGAATTAGGCAGTAATTTAAACTAGGGATATCAGAAAACATGTATCTAATGATACTTTTGACTAAAATTTTAATAAAAAAATAAGACATATTCACAGTTTAAAAGCAAAATAAGAAATTACAATTTTAATTTTATGACCTCCCCCAAAATACACAGTAGTCAAATTGTGACATGATTAAAATCAACAACAATTGATGGAATCGCGAATCTTAACACAAAATGTACAAAATGTTAACGAAATCCCATGATTTATTAGAATTGGCATATGACCAGCTGAGGGGAAACCCCCAATACATGCAATAACTGACATTTTGATAAATTTCAACAATGAAGTTGCTAAAATCGGACTGTCTCGGTTAACAAACAAAGCAAACAAACAAATTCACGTAATAATCAACATACAAAAATTCCATGAATAGTTGAAAAAAAAGTATTTTGCATCGGCCGGGAATCGAACCCGGGCCGCCCGCGTGGCAGGCGAGCATTCTACCACTGAACCACCGATGCTTGACTACGATGTTTGACAAACAACGACATGAGCTTCATTTTGGAGAAATACCTTGGAAAGAGCTTTGGCGAGCTTTCGGCCTAGGGCAACGGAAAGCGAATTTCATTTGCATCCAACGAATGTCGCGGGTTCAACTCCCAGCGACGACGAACAATGATTATTTTCTTTTTTATTTTGAGTAATTGTTTTTCTTGTTCTCTTATTTTTTTTTTTCTCCTGTTTTTGTTTTCCTTGAGAAGTTTTCATAACCAGAACGCAAAGGGCATCAACAATTTTGGGTTTCATAAAGCGTTTATATGCCACAGGGTCATAAATAAGCCAGCAGGAGGAAGGGTAACCCCGAGGAATGTGTGTATGAATGGTCGGTCATATTTGCTACTAGTATTCCCCCCATTGGGTTTTTTGGGGGTCGTAAAAACCCTTGCCCCGAGGACCGACACTGGTCTCCTTACTTCCCCATGCCCGTCACGTATTCAATCACAGCAATGGCTACACAAAACTGCGCTATATCAAAAATTTCGGTCTATCGGTCGTGCACGGTATACAAATGGGTCTTTTTAGCCGCCAACACCGCAAGTTAGCCAGAGTCAGAGTTAGAGTCAGGTCAGAACCAGAACCAAAAACAGGCCAAAGCTGGAGCCAGAGCACCAATGTACTGGAGTATAGGAACCAATAACAATTGACTGCGCTGGTTTCCAGTTAACCGAAGCTATATGATGGCACCGGGGATCTGGGTCTGGGGCTGAGGCTGGGAGCATTTATTGACGCCCGCAATGTCAACAGTTGCAGCCATGACGACGACAGCAGCGGCCACAGCAGCCACAAACAGCAGTAACAACAAGTTCCCAGGAGATAATTAACGTTTTGAAGGGAGTGATACCCAGTATTTAGAAAATAAATACCTTGAACTTAGTGGAAAGGAAAAAAAAAAATAAATTATTTATATATAAATTATTTATATATTTGATTAGAAGAATCCCATTTGAAAGAAAATATGTCTACATATGAGAAAATAATTTTAAGTATTCAAATTAATATTTTAAAGCTCCAACTTCTTATAAAATGGCTTTGTACAATTTTTTTTGTTTTATATTTTGGCTTAATTTTAATTGGTTTAAAATTGTCTGCGATTTCTGCTGAGTTCTTGAAATAGTTCATATATTTCCAAGAAGCAGGTTTCCAAGAAAGGTTATTACCAAACTACCTGCAAGCACAATTTTTTAAAAGCTAATTAATTAACCTTAAAAAAAATACGAAAAATCTTTCTAATAAATTAAAAACCAAAGATCACTCCTATTACCGATACACCCCTCAATGTAGTCCCTATAGAAGTCCCTCAGGGAACCCATTTCAGCGCAATGACAAGAACAACCCACTAAGGGCCGCATCGAGTTAACCATGAAAGTTGGCCAAGCGAAACCATTTCGTGGCCAGGATGAGGACGAGTTGCTGAGGCTGCTGCTCGCTTGTGATACTGCGAGTACTGCGGGGCGTATACGTATTATGATGATGACGCCCGAGAACAGGACAATAGAAATGCGAGGCCACACAAACACGACCGCACACACAGACCGCACACAGCACACCACCACATGTAAACGAGTGTGTGCGGCGGCGGTGACAATGATACTGGCATTTGTTGGCTTTTCCCCACGCGGCGACGCTGCGCGCGCAGAGCTCTCGGCTTTGGTGACAGGACGAGGAACACAACCCGGAGGCTAATTCGAATTCCCCGTAGGGGCGTAGCGCATTCCGAGGCCAGAATAGACCGGACAGTTACTGTGGCGGCGTCCTGGCGTCATCTCGACCAAATCTCGGCCAGTGCCGCACAGTTTTTGGCTATAAATACAAATGCTGGCACGCAGCTTGGCTTAAACTTACATTGTTATCCTAGTTCACAACATCTCTCCGCTGTTGCCTTAAATCGCCGAAACAAAATAGACACCAAAGACTACGTGACGTAGTTAAGACGACAAGCAGGGAATCCTCATCCCTCCTCCTCAATCTACAACTCGAAACTCCCCCAGGACAACAACTCCGCAACTCCAAACTCCAGGCTCCAAACCGTGAGTCACTCTTGGCGTGGGCTGCAGGTGCAGTTCAGTTGCGGTTCAGTGTCAGTGTCATAATCATAAATTTTGGCGAAGCATTGTGTAATCCTCTTTCGATTGGGTAAACAAAACCCGAGTGAGTGGCTGCAGTTTCTTTGTTTTTATTATTATTGCCCAGAGCCGCCAAGGGGAAACGTGAATTAAATTTTAAATTGAAATTTCCTGGAAGCGCCACTTAAGAGGAATGAAATTATGATAGAATAAAATCGAATAATGTTGAAATAAAAAATGTCAGCTTGAGGGAAATATTTAACAAGCTTTAAAAAAGAAGAGCGAAGTTGAAGGGACACCTTGATACATAAATAACAGTTGCTAGTTAAATAAGTTAAAATAAGTAACATAATATTTTAAGAAATTCCGGTAATAACATTCCCTTTTAATAACTTTATGCTTTAACCAATTTAAGCCGAATAAACCACTCTTATTAACTCACTTATAAATTATTTCCCAGGACTAATTAAGACCAGAGCTTTTGAGCTCCATAATAGATTTCCCAGAGACAAGCACAAGATAACATCCTTCCTTCGCCCAGACTTATATATGTACATACACATTGATTTATCGAAATCCCAGCCAGACAATAATTTATCTGTTACTCAACTCTAAAGGCAATTTCTGGTTTGCCATTCGATTTATTCCCACTGCGACCCCACCTTAAAAGCCATCACCAAACCATTGGCAATGCAATGCCAATTACACATCCTGCAATCCTGCAATTGTTGTCTGTTGTCTTCTCTGGCATTCACACACTTTTCTTTCCCCTCTCTCTTTCTCTCTGTCTCCTTTTGCAGTGCTAAGAGCCACGCCCACAAACACGACAATAATGAGGGGATCGGGATTGGGCATGGGAGCAACTCCAGCAAGTGGTCACAGGTGGCTCCTCGTCTGGATGACGGTGCTGCTCCTGGCCGTTCCACCGCATTTGGTCGATGGCCGTTACCTGCCGACAAGGTCGCATGGCGACGATTTGGACAAGTTGCGTGAACTGATGCTGCAGGTGAGCGATGGTGCACTGAGAGAAATTATAGGGGGATTTTAGGTTTGGGAGTTTTATATAAAATAATGCAAAGATAGTTGCGAATGAGGGGTTTAACTGGGAGTAGAGGAATTTGTTTTCCTTCTTAGCAATGTTAATAAAATTGAAACTATACTTTTATAAGTGCAGTTTGGTACCTTCTGGTAAATGAACTTTACTTCTTTCTTAAAATATTAAATATAAATATATTGACAAATAATATAAAACTAAATAGTGTCTTAGACCCAGGGTTTCATAAAAATATATTGATTTTAGAGGCTCCAACCTTGAATATTAGCCATGATATAGAACTTGTATAATTTATTTGAGTCCTTCTTTAATTAAAAATATAATAAAAGTATTTATTTTCAATCCGTTTAATCAAGTTCCTGACCAACAATTTTAAAATATTTAAGGATTATTATAAAGTTATCTTTTTTTTAGAAGACAAAATCTTTAAGCATTATATTCTATAAAAAAATTTACAATAGGATCGATTATGTCCAATATTCCATCGCAACAAAAACACATATTAAAATAAAAATTGCTTCTAAGTCTAATGTAAATACGAAAATAAAGTTAAGTTAAATATTTATAATATTAGATTCATTATCACTTTCTTAGGGACAAATATTAAAACTAAAATGGATTCAAAATTCTAGATATTCTTTTAATAATAAATAAGGAAATATCTCTTTAAAAAATTTTTAAATCAATCGTTTTCATTTCGTATTTATTTTATATATGTATTTCCTCTGCCTAAGACGTATTTATCAGTGCAACCGGATAACATTTCTTAAATATTTTCCAAGTGATTTAAAGTTGGAAACCGAAAAGTAATAGCGTGTTAAAGTCATGCCGTAATCGGTACACATTTATCATCCACGCATTAATGAAGCCGCGCAGCAGGTGAAAAGTCATCACCTGGGCGCATTCGGACAGTGTATTTTTTTTTTTTTTTTCTTTTGAGATGAGTATCTTTTTGGCCCGAAGTTGTTCGTTTTTCTGCATTGGCATTTTTTGGAGCGCTGTCAATATAATTAACTAAATGAAAAGAGAGCCAAAGCGTGGTATTAAGTTGCAATTATGTCGCCAATTATTGAGGTTTTATTTTGTGACTTGTTTTTGTTTTTGTTTTCTGAGCGTTTCTTCTACCTTTTCTTGTCTTTTTGTTTATGGTGTTTTTGCTTTTTGGAATTGAATGGAATGGAGGTTACGTCACCGGGTATAAGGTTACAGGTCCAGGTCCAGGTCCAAGTCCCTCGATCCCAAAGAGATTCCTGCTAACCGCATCCCTCCTGGCGCTGTGTGGTTTTCTCATGCGTCTGCAAAACCATTTCAGAAATATTTTTACATATTTCGCAAGCAAGTCTCTGCGACTCTTCTTTTACTTTTTTATTTCTCTTTTTTTTTATTTATTGGAGGAGCCTGCTCGGCTACAATCGCAAGCACTTGGCCAACACTTGCTCATTGCTGCCGGGGCTCCTCATCTTTTGCACAATTTTGCCGCCGCTGCTGCCGTAGTTGTTGTTATTTAATGTGTGTTTTTTTTTCGGCACAGTTTCCTGTTCTTTTTCGCAACCAAGACACAAAAATGCGGCTCAACTAGGAGGGTAGGAATCAGGTGACCGGGTATGGGGGCCAGCAGGGTATCCAACGCTGAGGAAGCCCCACTTAGCTCTGTGGATGTGCAGAAAAATCCGCAGCTGCGTCGTCGTTTGCAGCCTACAAAATGCTCAAAACTGCAAATGCAACTGTTTGCTCTACCATCGCGATTCGAGTATCTGTAGCAAATAATTGAAACACTGCGGAAATTTATGGGAAATTTGTGGTATAAATTATAAATATTTCCGAGTTGGAGAATGCTATTTGAGCTGTTCAGTTTTCTTACGAGCTAAAGTCATAAATCAAGTAAAGTTTACTAATGAAACTATATTTTAAAATATATAATAACTTTTAATCTCAACTGTTAAATTAATATTTTAAGGCTGGAGTTAGTCTACAAGAGTTCAGAAATCGCATTGGATTTTAAATCAATCAATTTGGTGCCCATCAGTATGCTTTAACTAGTAAAATCTTACAATTACGAAAACAATGTATCATTGCACACTTTCAGACACTTTTAAAATTTTTTTCAAATCTATATCCCTCCTTTTTTACATCAAACTGAGAGTTAAATTCCCAGAAGTTAATGATCAGCTAAAAACTACTTTAAAAACAAAAGGCTAAGCGTCAAAAGGGCGATAATTGCTTACTCTAAAATACATTAATTACACTTCGAACTAATACTTGGGGAATTTAGCAATTTAGGATGCTGGGCTACGCGTGTTTTTTTCTCCTCAACTTTTTAGCGTTCTCCAACCCCTTTTTTTTTTGCAAACTCTTGTTTCTGAGTCATGGTCCCTCTGCAAATCGATAAGTCGCTGACGTGCGACGCAGACAAAGACCAAAGACCAAAGACCGAAGACCGAGAGACCAAGAGCAGACCATGTTTGGACAAAAAAAGCGAGCAGAAAAATAAAGTAAGACCGAGCGAGCGCTAAAGAAAAAGGGAAATCAAATGTCAAATAGCAAATAATGACGATGACGTGGTCGTCGCCAGATGATGAAGGTTGACTTTGGCTACGTCACTTGGCAGACAAGCGACAGAATGCGAAATGAAAGCACTTGACACACAATAATAATGCATTGAACCTGAGAGCCGCCGTGAGACAACAACATACTATACATAACTTGGCCTTTGGCTTATGGCCTTCTTTCCTGCTCCTGCAGGAGACGGATGTCAGCAGAGTGACACGACCTTCCTGTTTTCAATCTATATACTATTATCATCAGGACCCCATTTCCCTTTTCCCCAGCCAAGGAATTCCCAAAAGCAATTTGTGCTGTGTGTGTGTGTGTGTGTGGAAAATGACAATTTCATAATGCTCTTCTGACTTATTAGAGATATATTGGATTATAATTGTGTCATGGCTTGAGGGTTGCCGGTACGTGGGCAAACTTTATAATTATTTTAAGGGGTTCGAAACTAATTTAAGGCTTAAGTTGAGCACTGTGGCTCACAAATGTTAATTTGATAAAGAGAAGATGATGGGGGATGATGGCTTTAAGCGTAATCCATTAGGCAGGCAATTTAATGCGGCTTGGTTATGGTGTGAGAAGTTGCCTAAAATCAAGTTAATTGGTTAAGTCACTCAAAATGCTCCGGTAATTAGTGTTTTATTACGAATAAAAATCTTATTTTGGCGCACAAAGTGGGGCTTTGACAGGGATTTTAAGGAAATGATGTGTGCTTTTGAGATTTAAAATCAATTAAGTACTGTGTTTGTATACAAAATATGTAAACATTTTTAAACAGTGTTGTGTGTTTAGTTGTTTCTTAGGTCCTAGTAATAAACTAAGGCCTATAGAAATTAAAAGGGTTTTGCTTTCCTTTAATTCTGACGCAATTTTAGCTACAATTCCTCACTTGATTTCCTTTCCTTTAGAACCAAAATATATATATATTCCCAAATCAATTTCCACCACATTCCTGATCTAAAACATACTTTTCTACTTATATATCCCAGCCATAAAAACTTTTGGAAACCAAGAAAGTAAAAGTTCGTCCTTCTCTTATTACGCCATTGATGTCCACAATTGATGGCAATTATTTTCAACATTCTTTTTGCCACTTGCCACGAAATGTCTAAGCCTATAAATCCACCACCACCACCACTACTCATCAAGTGGCCCCCTTTCCATGCGAACCCCGGTAAAGAAAAAAATCCAACCCAGAGATTCCCAAGTCGCAGCTGTTTATTTATAAAGTATCTGCCAACCAACTCCCTTTCCAATCCTGGTAAAAAAAAAAAAAAAATACCAAGGGGAGACTCTGCGGCAATACAAACAAATCACATAACTTTTCACTTAACGACAACTCTCAAATTAAACTGTCCAAACGAGGCCTTAATGAAAACGGGGAGATGAAGCCCAGCTGACACCACCCCTCAGCTCCGCTCCCCAGCAGCCACAACCCTTAGAGTCAAGCAGATGCAATGCGATAACCATTCCGGAGTCATCATCAGTGCTTCCTTGGGCATCCATCCATTAATGGCATTTAAGCCAAGGAAAGGGAAAGGAGGCAAACAGTTTTTCGTATTTTTTTTTTTTGTCTTCTTCAAAATTAGCAATAAAATAATTACTTGGCGCGAAATTGTTTTAGGTTTTTCACTTCGTTTGCCGCCGTTGTTTGTATTTGTTCGTTCACACATCATCAGCAACAAAAGATCAGGGATTACAGAGTGGTAGCCCGAAAAAAAGAGGTTGGCGGCTGATAATTACACGACAATACCCCCCATTAACACATTTTCAGCTCATCAGCTCATCAGAGCTCACAGCGGCAGCGATGAGGAGCCCAAAAAGACGGTAGCCAAGTTAAGAGACGGCTCTGAAAAAATAACAAGTTTAACCCATTTTGGGTGGGCTGGAAAATATTAGACAATAGATTCTTCAAATTTTTGAGATATTTTATGTGTAGGATGGAATGTTTGCGAATATGCAATGTCGAGTTTTTTAGATAGTCTGGATAGTGATTGAAATGAATAAGACTAAACAAAAAAAATACTAAAGTGTGTGCTTAAATTAGTAATAACCAAAGATGTGCCCTAGAAAATATTATAGAATAGCCTCACTATTTTAATATATTTTTCTAGTCTCTTATTGGAAAATAAATGAACGGGATGGAATTTGTACAATTTTTTAATGTGGATTCAAGAATTCTTTAATTTTTAAAATATCAAAAATAACTTTGTATATTCCTTATTAAAACTTGTAAGAATAAAGTAATTAAACATTTTGTTATATTTAAATTATAATTTAATAATAATTTTAATTTTAATTTAATTTATAATTTTAAATTTAATTATAATTTTGCAAAAGAAGAGACTAAAATATTTTTAAAATTTTGCCTTTAAAAGAATTGTTAACAATTAAAAATAAAATCTTATAGGTAGGTATAATTTTAATTTGGATTTAGAATCCGTTTCAAATGGTGTCAAAGGTATGCTAAAAAAAATATTTATACAAATTCTGTGACCTGATGAATTATTATATCATGCTTTTAGGTACTTGATTTAAAAGATTTCAAAGCCCTCATAATTTTAATATATGCCTAAGACTCATTTCTAATGAATTCCATATCACTATAGATTATCTTGCAACATATATAATTTTTCGTAACCCAAAAGATAAAATCACTTGAAAAGGTGTCTTAAAATAAATAAAATTGTTTAGACCGTGAAACCAGTAAACATATTATTATTATTTGGCGACCCTTGGCCCCAAATGGGTTAAGACATGCAAACAACAGAAGCAGACAGCCGCCGCTTCGTTACAGATAAAGTTCATTCGATTTAATGATGCGCCAAAAAATACGACAAAAAAAAACGCAGCAAAAAATTAAAATTAACGAAAAAAATGCGAGATAACTAAAAATCTGTGACGAACTTCCCACGTTGGATAAATAAGATTTCAACAGATTTTCCTCTTTTTTTGAAATAACTCACGGCTGTTTGACAGCGGGGGGCCGCGTCGCCTCGGCCGTGTTAACAACAGCAACTATACGATAATTATAACAACCATAACAACAGACTCCGGAGTTTAACTCTTTCTCCCTCTTGCGTTTTGTGTGTTTGCAGATTTTGGAGTTAAGCAATGAGGACCCGCAGCAGCAGCAGCAACACCCACTGCGTCTGCACAATGAGGCCAACGGTGGGGGTGTCGGTGGCAGTAACAGCAACAACAATAATCTTCGTGCGTCCAACGGCAACTCGAACGCCGCCTGGCTACAAAAGCTGAGCGCCATGGGTGCCCTGGATGAGCTGGGCGGCGACGGTGCCCGGTTTGCACCCAACTATGGACGTTATTAAGCCATCTAAGACACACCTGACACACCTGGCACACACAACCTGACGACACACACAGCAGCAGCAACAACAGCAACAGCAGCAACTGACAACTGGAAGCTTGAAGTGGGTATTTTTTTTCGGGGGGAAACCATGTTGGACATGAGAGTGAATCTCGACAAAAAAGGGCTGTTCACAGGATTAAAATCCAATTGAGACGAAGAGCGGAGTGCGTGAAAATGGACAAATAAATGGAGCAAAGGATTCTCTTCTCTTTGGGAAATCACTTTGAAGTGCTTTCTGAACGAGTCTCGAGCGTAGAAGGACACTCTGGGAAATCACTTTCAAAGGCTTCTGACCCTTTTTTTTCGCTCTCAACAAAACTTAAATGACCCTTGCGAGGTCCCTTTTAAAGGCTGAGAATAAACACTCGGTTTGTTTTCATAATAGGAAAACCCTTTTAAATCAATTCAGAGATTTTAATATCACTTAAAATTAGGGTCCTTGGTTATAATTCCTTTATTTTGGTTATTATTTTATGGTCTTTTGAAGATGTTGCGTTAATATAATTTTAATTTTAAAATTAAACCTTTACCTTATAAATCTCAACTGATACCCAAATATATCACCAGAAATACAATAAACTCGAAGTTTTGACCATTTTTATAAACATTCAAATGTTGCAATGTATTTTTTTATATTTAAATTATTGCAAGTTTAATTTATTAATTAAATAAAAAACACAATGTGCAACATGGTTTCCCCCTTGACCCCAAAAATCGATATACACTCAATGGTTTATTAAATGCAACTGGAAAAACTGTGAAAAAAATATGAAGACAACTGAAAAACTATAAAGGAAAAGTTCCTAAGCTAGAACAATAATTTTTAAAAACTCAATAAAGAGTACTAACTTGTACCTATATGTATATGTACCTATGTGTTGTAGAGCAACCCCCCGTCCCTCAAGAAAAAATTAAAAAAAACCCTGGAAAAGTACCCCCCTTTTAATGGTCAGCCAACAAAAAGAGATAAAAATTAAAACTACCATTAAAACCGAGTCAGAGTCAATTGTAAATATTTTAAAGCCCAGAAATACAGAAAAAGAAGAAGAAAAAAACTGAAAAAGAGACCCGAAAGCCCTCCGGAGCCCCATGAACAATAATAATAACTGGAGTTTTTAATGGGCCCCCAAGGCCGAAGCGGGGCATATATATGAAGATATATATTTAGTATATGTGTTGTGTATTTATAAACTATATGTACAACTCCCAAACTAACTAGCCTCCACACTAAAGTCGAGAAGATGGCCTCCGCAATGGAAGATGGGCCCGAAGTTAAGTGCGTTTTCAGAGGAGGAGATATATACAAATATATATATACACTTTATTATATTCGTATCAACTATATATACAATATATATATATATAAATGTACATTTAATTGTTGTTAACTTACATTATCGTTATTTATACTTATGATTCGCCGCCGCAGCAGAAGCAAACAATAAAGGAAAAATCATTTTCGAATGCAACTATTACGAATTACACTCTCAATATCTTAACTGGATCTCTCTGGCAAGGAGAGCCTGTTGCGTAACGATGCATATAGCATGTAGCATGTAGAGTGTAACGCAACTTACAACTATCTCGGGCTCAGATTCATCTCGCTGAGATACATCTGCTCGAGGGCTTCCATTCCCATTCCCATTCCCATTCCCATTCCCATCTATCTCAATTTACTTTCTCGTACTTCAAGTGCAACTCTCGACAAATTAAACGCCGAAAAGTGGCACCCACCAGAAACAGAAGACACACATCACATCTTGCACAGCATCATCGCCAAAGAAATCTCCCATTCAAAAAACCCAAAAACCGAACCCATTCCCGATGTCAGTTCGAATACGTTAAGTACTTTTTATTTTTTTTTTTTCGAGCTTGCCGCCACGCCAAGTGCCGTCGTTTTGTAAACTGAAAATTTTAATTGTTTTCTTCGCGTGTGTGTTTTTGTTTCTGTTTATTTATGTAAATATAATATCATTTAAATGGTTCCGTCTGCCTTTGTTTGTGTGCCTTGTGGCTGCCTGTTACATAAAAGTCACAAGAGATACAATATAATAATTAGTATCTGTATCTCTGCCCGCCGAGGTGTAGATGGCAGCGCGTTTGTACGCAATTTTTTGGATGGTGAGGCCATCGGAGAAAGCAGAAAGATGAATGGCTGACTGCGACGCTGATTATATGGCTCAGAATCGCTGTGGCATGGCTTTATTCATTAAGATGCGGCAATGCGGCGTGCATAATTCGCACAAATGGCCAGCGAAAAGTATTTGCGAGAATGCATAATGTATCTCCGCCGTGATAAATGGGAAATGTAGTTTCATGTGGAAAATAAGGAAATAATAGCAATGCATTCAAGGGTTTTCATATAATTTACTTGCTTACTGAAAATTGTGTGCAAAAAATGTAGCCTGAGAACGAAAGAAATAAAAGGCTATTAAAAAGATATTTTAATGGATCTGAAAGTATCTTTTAATACAAAGACTTTATGACTTATCGAGAAAATAATATCATGCTCAATTTCATATCGAAAATAGAGTTATGCTTTAATATATTACATTTTGGTAAGTCCAAAAGCATTTTATTAATTTTAGAATATAGATATTATCGAGAAATATCCGATAAATTGAATTTCAATTATTTCTATTTTGTTCCGAGGATACGGAAAGGGATAATTAATTATTTTTTTTATCGCAACGCTCAACTACCGACTTATATCAAGTCAAATATTGACACAATATCAATTAAACAACGCTACAAAATCTTTTAAACCTGATATTATTTGATATTTAATATATAATATATATATTTAATAAAAAATAGTAAAGGTAATAAATACACTGTTCACTCTTACTTTAAAGTTACTCTGTATGTGATTTATCATTAGTATTCCCCATTTTCAAGACATTTATTCACACAATTTCTTGTAAAATTCAAATAAAAGTGAGCATAAAATTAGCTTTGCTGTATTTTTTATGTTGTGCTTAAATAAACAGGAAGCAGACATCACTTGATTTATTGACTTTGATTAAATACTGTTGTTTTTATGCTCTTTGAACAGACTTTAAGCAACTTGTTAAGCATTAAATGAATGCTTAAAATAACTATTATTTACGCATAAAAATTCCTTAAATATTTCCTTTATTTCTTTTCAAAATTTCTAAAGTATGACATCAGTTAACCCCTCTTTAAAAACCCAAGTACATACCTCCTAATTCTTCTCCCACAATACAATGGGTCAAGGGTTGCCTTGAGGAAAGTATCTGCCAAATATTTGCATGTGCCTCATTTGCAGATACAAAAAAAAAACAAAACAAAATTCCCCTAGGATGCGGACTATATGAACCTGCACCTGTTTCACCTTCCAGGGGAATTTGGCGAATAATTTGCGACGAATGATGATGATGGCGATGGTTTTGAATGTGAAAGATGAGCGCTGGAAAATTAAGGAAATGCAATCTGGGGAGCAGCAGCAGTACTGCCGAAGATGAACAACAAAATCAACAGAAACAAAAACAAAAAAACAAAAAAAGAAACAGAGTTGCCATTTGGCTAACGGCATTATAAATGATGCCATCGAGTAAAAGTGACAGTCTCCAGAGAGTCAGAGTCTGCCTCTCCTCTGGCTGAATCTCTCAACTGTTGCAAGTGGCAGGTTGCAGGTTGCCGGTTGCATATTGCAAGCGGTGTCGTCCTCCGTCCAACGTTTGGCGCCACTGGCCACTGATTATGCCATTTCATCAAATTCCGGCAGCGATTCAGCAGCCAGCCAGGAGTGGCCGCAAAATGCGACCAAGGATCGAAACTGATTGCCATTCATAGATTATGTGCATGATTTAGAGGGAAATGTTAAATATATACAAATAGCTTTAAGTCAAGGAAAAGTTGCAAAATCATAATTTTATTTCTTTTTCGCTTTTTCCATCTAATGCAAATTGTCATGGCCTGGGCGTAAATTATTAAATAAGAAAAGAGAAAAACAACAAACAAAACAACAATAAAAATTAACAACAAAAAAAGGGGGGAAAACAAATTGAAGAAATTCAAAAATATTGCAAAAACAAGCACAACAAGCACAGAAAAAATTAAATAAAATGCTTATGGAGATGATGGGACGACGGCGACCCTAGCCAACAAGAGCGTGAAGCTCATTATGAAGCTTCGTGGCCAGAAAACGCGGACAGCAATTACAACAGCAACAGTAACAACAATAACAATAACAGTAACAATAATAATAATAACAAAAACAGTAACAAAAAGGCCGAAAACCGAAAAGAAGCTGGCTTGGCTTGCTGACTGACTGGCTGGCTGGCTAACAAACAAAAGGCCGAAAGAGCATGAAGAAATGAGAAATAAAACCAACACCAGTGGAGATTTCAGTCCCAGTCCAGAGCACAAACCCATCCCTGTTCCAGCCAACCCCAGCTCTCCCCCTTCACCCCAGGTAAATTCCCAGCCAAATGAGAGTGAGTCCACCACATCCATTGAAATTGAAAGTGAATCGTGCCACACGATCCGATCCGATCCGATACGATACGATCCGTTGCGGGGCGATGCGAACCGCAGAGACACCGCGTCCAGTCCATGAGTTGGTTACGAGCACACCGACTGACTGCGATTGGATCCTCCAAATGGCCGAAAATAACAATTTATACACAACAAACCACATATATAATAATAATAATGTAACAAGAAAACCAAAAATACAGAAGGAAAGAGTCTGCAGAGGAAGAGACAAGCAGGAAAGGCTTTGCTTTTGTTTTTGGTTCAATTCGAAGGACGTAATACTCTCAAAAATGTATTTTACTGATCTCTTTTTAAATTAAAATAAAAACCTCAAGACCAAATCTAACTATACTAGGGATTCTACAAAATATTGTTATACCCACTTTATGTTGATCAATATTTTATTGTTTTGAAAATTTGATAATATGTTTAAATTATCGGAACAATTTAATCAGTTCTATAAACATATAAATTATTTTACAAGTTTTCAGCTTTTTGATATTTATAGTGCGATGTTTTACTCAATATTTTGAATTGAAGTCGTAGTCTTATCCTTCTGTAGAACCCATAAAAATAATTCAAGAAAATTAAATAAAAATACAAGAATTTAGATCAAATAAATACCGTTAATTTAAAAAGAATTAAGAATGAATTGTTATGATATTTGTTAGTTAATAAGTAAAACCAAAAACCCAATAAAAAGAAGGCATTCATTCTGTTTAAATAAATACCATAATGTTTCATTATAATATTTTTGTTTTTGGCAAGGCTTTATTTTTTTTTGATTTATTTATTTAGCAGAATAATCTAGCATTATAAAGCCCACTTCTTGTAAGCTGTAAGCATTACTAAAAACCTTCATAATAAAAACCTTATAATAGTCATCATCAAGTAATGACATTTTAATAAGCACCTTAAAATCATTTTATTTCGGTGGCCTTTTGTTTTTATTGGCAAGCTAAGTATATGAATTTAAAGATATATATTCAAGGGCCTAATACTTCGGACTTTAATTAAGTTTACCCCTCATTTATATATTTTTTTTCCTAAACATTTTTCATAAATCTCTGATTGATGTTGCTACCTTCAAGTTATGTTGTAACAATATAAATTACAATATAAATTAATTAAATATAATACAGATTTCAATCCTTGAATCCTAATTATAAAAATAAATAAAAGTAATGTAAGTCACATATTAAATTGAATTATTAAAATAATTATAAAAAGGAATCCCTTTGCTTTGTATTATTACCCAAGATAAGATACTCGCCAAAAAAGAATAAAATCAAGGACTATCATTAAAAATCTTGAATGCTTTATTATAAAGTACATTTACCTTACCAGTTTTATGTTTTCCCCTTGAAATAATCATAGCTTCCCACAAAAACGCAAAAAAAAGGAAATATATAAATTCAAGGCATTAAAAAAAACCTTAACCTGTAAGGAGATATGCTCAAGCCCTCTTCCCTCATTAAAACATACAATGTAACCCAACAGTTCCTTATTTTCCCCTTGAAAATAATCCTAGTTTCCCCCAAAAAAAGAAAAACAAAAACAAAAAACTCACTACCAAGACCACACATAAAAAAAACCGCGAAGTAGCAGTTATTCGTGGAGCCAGGAGGAAAACCCAACCGAAAACACGGCCAAGAAATGGCCAGCAGTCGCAGTCAGCGTCGCAGTCGCAGCTAGGAGCGGCCGAGGCAGAGGCAGCTGCAGAGGATCGGCAGCAGAAGCCCAAGCTGCAGCTTCAGTTTCCCCCAAAAAAAAAACAGAGATGACTTGCTCCAGGTCCCGCTTCTGCTGCTGATGTTGCTGCTGCTGCTTTAAACATTTCAATTTCTTCATGGTTACTACTATATACTATATATATTCCGGCGCTGCTCTTGGCCAACTGCTGCTTCGCTGCTAGCGCCTCAGCCGCTGCCTCAGCTGCTGCCTCCGTTGACGGCGGTCTTGGTCGTCGTCTTGAATTTTTACTTAATTTTTATTTCACGCGCTGCGCCGCTATAAAAGAAACTGCAACAATCGTTGTGGCATGCAGTAAGAGGTTCCGCGTCAAAGCAGCAGCACCACACCACCAGTAACCAGTCAGCAGTAGCAGGTTCCCCCACGGATATAGCCGAAAAATAAGAAACACAAAAGCCCAACGATAATGCAGTCCAGTTGTGTGGTATGTGTGATCATCTCTCTCAAGTGACTTCGTGACAAAAGTGTGCGAGAAAGCTAAAGTTCTCCCCCCGATAAAATCTTCCCTTAGTTGGTGGTCGTCGTCTTGGCCTTGGCTGCCTTGGTGGCCGCTCGTCCCGAGCCGCCGCGTGACTCTTACAGTGCTCCGCCCTCCAGCAGCTATCAGCCGAGCGGACCCAGTGGCGGCTATGGCGCCCCAGCTCCTCAGTATGGACCTCCACAGCAGCCACCGGTGGTGCACAAGCACGTCTATGTCCATGTGCCGCCACCAGAGCCGGAGTATCAGGCACCCAGGTGAGTGGAGATTCTGGGGGATTGTCACTAGAGCCTTGTACAGAAAGGGTTTAGGAAATATAGGAAATACTTCAGACAGGGAGAATTCGGCAGAGATCATTTACAGAAGATGGGTAAAGGATAGTAATAGTTCAGGATGCAAAGTTAGATTAAAAAAAACAGAAGGTTAGACAATATTTTTGGTTATAAAATATATTTTAGCTTGTAAAAGGAGTTTAGAGGACTTTGTTATCCTTAAAAACAAAAAATTATCATAGAAAAACCCAGCAGAAAAGTTTAAAAACTTAAAGTTTCCTAAATTGTTCAAGCTAAAACATTTAAAAAATATAAATCTCTTAAAAGAATCTTCAAAATTTCGATATAATATATTTCAACGAATAAGAAAATTCATGCTTAAGTAAACACTTTATCTAAATCTATAAAACCCTTAAACATTTTCACCAAAAAGAACTATTTTGCAAAGCTTAAAAAGCCCACAGATATCATGTGAACCATTTCAATTTAATTTGTTATTTAAAAACTCTATAAGATCACTTAAGTTTAAATGTTAACCCCTTAAAAACCCTTCAATTCACACTCTTTACCCTTATACCTTTCCCTTTTGTGGCTTTTTTGATCATTATATATATTTTTTTTTACATCTTGCGTGTTGAGCAGCGATTACAAGCGATCTCGCTTTATTTGTCTTGTTCCACTTATGATTGGCAAAAACCCAAGAGCCGAAGAGAAAAAATCACATTGTTGTGTGTTATGAGTATATAATCCACGCCACTTATGCAGATTCTCTCACAATTCAACTTCGTAAGGCAACCTCCAGCGATGATAATAAGTAGACAAAATGTTGCAAGACCCCACCCAGGTCTCCGACAATCATCTAATCCAGCTCAGGGCCCTTTGCAGCTCAGTTATTGCCACATTTCCAGGGTATTTATTTAAAGAGTCTTCTGCAAGGAGGAAAATTATTTAATACCACCGAGACGGAGAAGGCAGCGAACTCGGTTAGTTGCTGGGTGTCTTTCTCCAAGCTTTTCTCGGCTCTTTCTCCGCGCAATTCAATGTTGTTTTTTGTTGTGTCGTCTTTTGTTGTTGGTAGCAATGTTAATTACCCCGAAAACGGGGGAATGATATGGCTTTGCAGGCCGCCTAAGCGTGACTAAAATGTTACCTAAGCTATCCAGCTCCTCCGCATATACTCCGCATTCTCAGTGAGAGTACCATTTCCAAGCTAATTATTAAACGGAGAACAACGACATTACCATAGGGAGCTGGGGCTTCCCTTACTTTATGTAAACCCTCGTCTTGGGGCAGCGATTGTTGTGACAGTCAGTTGTCATCATCATCAGCGTGGTATTATCATCATCACAACCCGGGGGCATCTTCATCCGATTAACCAAACCTGACAGACAGCTGCAGCCAGTTGGTTCACCATTTTCGGCAGGTCACCTTGTATGGGCATGGGCATGTCATTTGCATATGCTCCTCGCAGCGGAACTCCTTTCTCTCCAGAGATACCGGAGATGCGAAAACAATGCAGGAAGTGAGGAAAAACCATTTAGATGGCTTTTTTCGGTTGATATGGTAATGAGTTTCGGGGAACTAAGTGAAACTGAGGCTGTTACTTCCGGTTAGGAGAGAAATTTCAATGGTAAAAATGATGAAAGCCTTAGCTAGGTATAACATTTTGATCACAGTTTTTCTATGTTTTCTTTTTCTTACATTTTCCCCTCTTAATCCTCTATATTTTGTTTCCCCAGGAAACCCCTGTACGTGCCACCCCCGCAGAAGCACTACAAGATCGTCTTCATCAAGGCCCCATCCCCGCCTGCACCCACTGCTCCGATCATCCCACAGTTCCCACAGAACGAGGAGAAGACCCTGGTCTATGTGCTAGTCAAGAAGCCAGAGGAGCAGCCCGAGCTCATCATCCCCACGCCGGCGCCCACACAGCCCAGCAAGCCGGAGGTGTACTTCATCCGCTACAAGACCCAGAAGGAGGAGACCGGTCCGTATCCCAACAGTGTGGCGCCACCGGCACCCGAGTATGGAGCACCAGCTGCCCCGCCCGCGCCCTCGGCGCCCAGCAGCTCCTACGGAGCCCCGTCCCACTAAGGAGATCCGAACCCCAACTGAAGTCCGATTTGCGGCGAAAACTCAAACCCAACTTGCACTCATGGCAAACTGCATATATAATCCTTATGTGTATTATATTTTCTGAACTGCTTCAAATGACTTTAACGCGTGACAAAGTTTACAACGAATATCCCTCATTTTTTCCCCCCAATTCTTACCTCTGAAGTTGTTTCTAAACCACATTGTATGAGAATGTTTTCCATATCTAGGCTGTTTGTTTCAAATTGTTTGTTTTAGTCTTAAGTCTTAGGTCCTTAAGCGAACGATGCGTTATACACTCTACACACCCTCGATACACTCACTGCGAAACGAAAGACACTAGCCTTAGTTATCGATAGAGATATCGATCCCGATGAACGATACACGATATGTACACGATACATCATGATTCTTTTCATCACACAAATGCATTTTCATCTAGGCAATTTTTACCAATACCCCACATTGCTATTTTTCGCACAGCGAAACAATCGAAAAAGCTACAAAAAAATGTATAAATGAAGACAATTAATGATACTCAAGTATGTATATATGTTAAAAACAAAAAAAAACATCAATGGCTAAATAAAAGTTTAACGAATTAATTGTATTTGAATGGAGTTTTTCTTGTTAATTGATTATAGTGCAGAACACAGGAATCAAGAGAAAGAAATTCTTGTTGCTGAAAAAAATATTTACCATTTATGCCTAAAAACAGGATTTACCCATTATATGTATTTAAAAGTACCTTACTATAAAATATTATTGGTATTATATAAAATAGGATCCTTAAATTGCTTAAAAAATAATTTTTCCAGAACTTCTTAAAACAAATACTCTAATTTCATGAGAGCCTATTCAAACTTTTCCTCCTTAATATGAATATTCTATAGTCTTACTTGAATAGGTAATTTTTTAAGAAGTAAAAAAAATATAAATATTGATTTATCATATACATTTTTATATTAGTTCAATTATAAAATTTTTTTCCACTTGCAAGTCTCTGCACCTTTCAAACTGTAACGCTTTTGGTGATGCCATCCGAAGCTCAACCGCCAGATGGCGCCTCCAGAGTAACTGTAAAACTATAGAAAAGTGACTCCCAAACTGGTTAGCTCCTTTCACTCAACTTAAACCCACTCAGCTCTCCGATTTCGTTTAGTTTTGTTTTCTTTCGCTTGGACGATAATAAAATTTGATTTAACCAATGCTGTGAAAATGTTTTTCACGTAAAGTCCCCCCCTCAAGTTTAATGATAATTAGTAAGGAAACACTTTAAAAGCGGATTGGATTACCACAGTTTTTCCTCGTACCGTTGTGCCTTAATACCAATCAGCGAGGACCGCTTTAATTGAGCCGTCGACGTTGTCCAGTTCCACCACTTTGGCCAACAAGAAAAATAAAAAAAAAATAAAGGTAAAGGTAAATCCGGAGACCAGAGTGCGGACCAAACCCATTCCCGGGCCCACGACACATGCTTTTAAATACAAACGAACACACACACTCGACCACGGCTCCTTCACGAGCCTGCCAAATGTAAGCGAACTTAAAAACACATCGTTTGCATTTGGGGCCTCCCCCACTCCATATCCCCCCTTAATCCGCCCCTGGAAAATCCGACCCCTCCCCCCACTCCATCAGCAGCAACAACTCCAAGCGGCACTTAAGTGACGCTCCAGCAGCTCAACTATCACCGTGTGTTTAACGTGTGAGTCTTCTTATTCTGCTTACTACAGGTATTCGCATGGAAAATAAAGGTATATTGTATCTGATGGATCTCTGGTGTTGAGAGGGCCTTGGGATGGAGACTTGGTATAGTTAAATATAATATATCAGACTAGAATGGTAAAATAATATTAAATAGTAAATAATAATATATATATTGTAAATGTGCTGAAGGATCTCAGTTGTTTGAAAAGCTATAATTATAAATTTTGGTATGGTGGCTTGCTATACCTAAATATGTCAGATTATAATGATAAAATAAAATAATATTATAATAATAAATAATCTGTGCTGAAAGATCTCTGTTGTTAAGAGAGATTAAGTTCTAAAATTTTGTATGGTGGCTTGATATATTCATATAATATATATTATATTATAATAGTAAAACAGTAATACATCAAGGGAAATAGTTACAACTTTGGATCATAATTTGAAAATAACTTTTGTATTTATGCTATGTAGTTCTTAGCAAACCTTAACCCAATGATCTTAAGCTTTAAGAAAGGATCATTATGCATAATTAAATAAGTACCTATTAATAGTTCCAATTTATTCATTTACAAGGTACCCTTCAAGTCGAACTCATCACATACTCCATTATCCATTTGTTTTTGTTTTTTTCCTGATGTTACCTGCAGCCAAGCTTGTGAGCATTTTGATGTCTCTACAATATAAACATCATTTGCGTTGTTCCTTTTGTTTTAGCCTCGCTGATTTTCTGTTTACCTGAGCTGTCAAAGCCTGTCGTTGGCCAAAAAAAAAATTAAATAGAATTTCCTTAAGAGCGGCGGCCAGGAAGAGTGAAAGTCCATCGTCCACCCTTCGGGGAGAAGGATTTTGGGGGCTATTTTCTCTCCAACTCTCTTCTTTTCTGGCACGCCTGCGCGTGGAAAGCGCTTGGGAAACCCAAACCCAATCGTAAGAGCCGAAACCGAAGCCGAGTTCAGTTGCCATTGTAATGCCAACGCTGTCGGCACGCGTTTGGCTTTCGCCTCGCCTCGCGGGTTTCTTTTATTTCTGTTACTCGTCGTCGCAGTGAAGTGACAGGAAAATCGGAAGAGAAAAGAAGAGGGAAAAGCAAACCAAATCCCAGCAAACGTCGTGTTAAATAAAGTATAAATCATGGCAATACGGCAGCAAGTCAAAGTCCAAGTCGGAGTTGAGCCAAAGATGAAATCAACAGCGAGAAATTGCCAGTCATAAAAAAAGGGTTTGTGTTTGTTCCTGTTCAGTGAGTGAGGCTAGTGAGTGAGTGTGTGTTTGCGTGCGAGTGTGTGTTGTGCCAAAGGGAAATCCCTTAAAGCCCCCTCCCAGAAAAGCCTTAACCCCTGACTTCAGGCTAGAGACTCCCCTATTGTGCGTTCTGTGTACAATTAGAAGGCATTGCCAATCGATTTGTGTGAAAAGCCAAAGCTAAAACTCAAAAGGTGGACGACGCCAATCCTCAAACAACAACAGCAACAACAGGACCATATAAAAAAGGAGCCCACAGGAAGGCAAAAAATAGAAAGAAAAGAATGGCAAAAGCCACCAAAGAAGTTCCCTTTTTTAGTTGGCAGGTGCGCGTAGTCTGAAAAATGAAGTTGAACCGAACCCGAAGTTGTTGCCTGTCATTCAGGAAAAAAAAACGGAACGAAATGGTGGGGGGAAACCCAGGGAAACTCAGGGAAACCCAGGGAAACTCGGAGCAACTCAGGGGCCCAAATAGGACCGTGAGTCCAGGGGACAATATTAATGAAAGACGTTGCAAAAATGTCACGTTTCTCCAAGTCAAATTGAAATAATAATGAAGGCATTGAAGAAATGTCACGGCTTTCTCTCTCGCGAATGACAGAAAAAGTCCAAAGGAATTTACATGAATATATATCTCGAAAGCAGAGGAATAACATTAAACCTAACAAGTAAAGTTGATAATTCGAGTAATATAAAGCATAACAAGCTCAGATAAGAGACAGCTCCCTGCTCCCCCTGGGGTTCTCTGAAATTCCTAGAGGAACATTTTCTAAATGAACTTGAAGTTTGAGTGACATATGACAAGAGTATTTTCAGAATCCCGGTAGAACACTTTTAAGATGATTAAAGAAATTCCTTAGGTACACAAGAAAGTAATGAATAATTAAATTATTAACAGGAACTGGAGATAAATGGTAATAAATTGTTTAGGAAAATTAAACTTTCAAGACCTTAATGAAATTAAAGAAATATTTAAGTTAGGAAGCTAAAACTTTATAGAAATATAGAAAACAAAGAAACTAGATACTTAATAACCAGGAATTGAAAATAAATATATTGAAACGTGAAAATAATATCAATTCTTAACCAAGGAAAATTAATTAACCTAATTTAAAAATTCTTTAGATAATAAATTATTTTAAATGCAAAAAGTAATAGATACCTAGTAGGACTAAACACTTTAATATCTCTATAAGCCTCTTAAAAAAGAACTTAAAACTGGGGAAAACCCCCCTGGGAAACCGTAAATACAAAAATGTTGCACGCAAACTTTTCAAATAGAAATAAACTGAGACGAAATACGACAAGTGTCCCCAAAAGAATACTTCTCCTTCTTAGGAAGGCATCCAAAAAGGAGCATATAATTTCAACCCGTAAAATCCCCAACAAGTTCTAGACATAAATTTGATTTTATGCACAAGATGCTACAAGTGAATAAAACACGAGCTTAGTGCCGAGTGACAGTGCGAGCATATGATAGTGATGATAGTACAGTGAAGCATGTGCCCAATAAACAGATGTGCCCATAACCATAAAGCGAAAGTGTTATGGCCATTACCGAAGGGTCCTTTTGGCGGCATATCATCTACCAAATAACTTGTGCCCATTGGCCCGGACCGAAATCGCAATTTATGACGGGACCAAACTATTTAAAGAACCATAAAATCCCCCAACTCAGCGTTATATAAAACAAACAAACTTTATGGCCAAAGACGGCGACGATTGACGATTTTAAGCAATGGTCATAAAACAAAAGCCAGGATTTCGGCTTCCTTATTAACTCCCAATTTTATTTCCTTTGTCCCCAAAAAAAAAAAAAAAAAAAAGGAACGGAAAAGTGCTTCCAGCCATAAACCAATCTCCACCAACTGTGGCAACCAATAAGCTACGACGAACCACCATGGCCAGCAGCAGCGGCAGCAGCATCGCCGCCCGGAACGGTGGCTTCTGTGGTGCACTGCAGCGTGCCCCACCGCCCATGCCCGCCTCCCTCAGCCGCCGGCTGAGCAGCCGCGAGTGCTACGGCGTGGGCAAGGTGAAGGTCATGCTGCGAGTGGCTGAGCGGGACGCCAGGAACGCCAGCGGATCCGGAGAGCCTGGAGAGTACATGGCGCTGGACAAGAAGAAGCGCCAGGTGACGCTCACGGATCCCAGGAATTTGGTGTGCCCGCCGCCGCAGGCTGCCCAGGAGCGGGCGCCCATGGTGGCAGCACCCAAAATGTTTGCATTCGATAATCTCTTCACAGCGGAGGATAAGCAGGTGAGTGTCGAGTGAATTGTAATCTCTATAAAATGTAGAGATTTTGAAATCCATTATTTTAAAATTGCTTTTAAAATCCTTCAGCTTTCAAGCATTTATGGAATTTATATCGAGGAGTATAAAGTCCTGAAAGCTTTTAAAGGATTTCGTGAATATTAAGACTTCATTTTCTCAAGGAAAAGATTTTGTTGAACATTGGAAATCATTTTATACAATTTCTTTATTTATAAAGAAATCAAACATTTCTCTTTCTTTTTTTAACTTGTTGTTTTTATTCTTGTTAAATAACGTAAATAATACTATTTTTAGTTAAAATTAAATTAGTTCCCTAAAAATATGAAGTATAGCCTTTTTAAATTAAAACTTTCTTCAAATTAAATGATTTTTGCACTTTTGCAAGTGCAAATGGAAACCAAACAATACAAATTAGTTAAGCTTTAAGTGATTTATTTAAACAGACAGTTTATGTAATTTATTTGCTGTAATTTCCTATGTTATCTGCATATATTTGCGGGTTTAATTATAATTTGCATTTATTATGTGGACTAATTAAACAAATAAACAATAAGCTCTGTAAATAAGCTTAATGACTTCAACTGGTTTACATAAAATGTTTACCATCAGAGAACCAAAGACAACTGAAACTTAAAACAGTTTAATTATTAACACTGTAAAAGTAAGCAAAGAACTTCAATTTATCCGGCTGTTATTTAAATAAAAAATGATCAGATCAATATTGATTAACAATCACAAAAGTCTCGCAAAAATAATAATAAGATACATCTTGACATACAAAAGATACAATTTGCGCATCTTTGTCACTCCCTTACGTTCAGTTTCAGCCATTTAACTTGTTATGGCATTACAAAAGAGGTGTTAGTAATTCCAGAGAATAACAAGTCACCACAAAATGCGACAATCAATCTTCATAATTCATAGGGAAACCGAAGTTCTATCCCCAAGATTTATGACCCTTGAAGTGCAATCACTCATAAGGCAATCCCCCTCAGAGCAGTGCAGAGAGCGGGGGATGAGAAAGAAAAATACACCCAATAGAATTAACACATACGCGGATTGTCCTCCCCCATCGGATCTAATCAGCAATCGAATTAACCCCGCAATCGAACCCAATTCCAGCCATTAAAGGGAGCCCATTAGTATGCCTTGTTAGCCACCACCCACTGACCTCAACTCGGCACTTCCCTTAAACATTCCTCTAAATACACTGCAAATAAATTTTAGTAATAGTAATTATGTTTACTATTAAGCTTAAGGCTTTTAAGAGGCTGGAAATAACACGAAATATTTTTTAAAATTCTTTTTAGACAATCTTCAAATGTTTAATAATATTCTGAAATATTAAGAAACTCTACATATGACTTTCTATGGCTTTGGAAAGGGTTTTTGCCAAGCTTTTTGTTATTTTTCTAGTTTAAATTAAATTTTTAATATTTTTATAACTTTGTCAGATATCTAAGTACACTCTATAATATTTAAAAATTTGTGAAATCCTACTTAGGACTTTATTTAGCTTCGGCAAGCGTCTTCCACAAGCATTCTTGATGTTGTTTTTTAGTTCGTTTTGCTTTATTTATATTTTTATGGCTTCGACACATAAACAAGTATACTTCACATTAAAAAGCCAATATAATAATATATCAAAATAAAATAATATAAAAATAATAAACCCCATTTGAAGTAACATTTTCTCGCTGTACAAATCTTTATATATATTCCAGTCGGATGTGTGTGCATCGGCGTTGAGCGAAGTGATACCCGCCGTGCTCGAAGGCTCCGATGGCTGCCTGCTAGCCATGGGATATCCCGGCACCGGACAGCCCCAAACGGTGCTGGGCGAGGTGGGCAGCCCGGGCAGCGGCAGCAGCGGGGGAATGTGCTCCCTGGGAGCGGCCCCCTGTGCCATTGCCTGGCTGTACAAGGGCATCCAGGAGCGGCGGCAAAAGAGCGGAGCACGGTTCTCGGTGCGAGTGAGTGCCGTGGGCGTTAGTGCCACCAAGCCGGATGCCCTCTCGCAGGACCTGCTCATCTCGCATGCAGCCGGTAAGCATATGGACGGGGAGCTGGGGAACCAGGAGGTGGGGAAGGGAGATTCCGGGATATAAGGGGAGCGGTTCTTGTTTGACTTTAACAGTTTTACTAAACTTTAGTGGGGTTTACCTATAATACATAGATCGTGTTAGTTAAGTTTTATCGCTCTTAATAGGGATTAAAATTTTATTTAATCCAATGAACTAATTAAGAAAGTTTTCTGTGAGTAATTTGCTAAGCTAATATTGAGTTCCTTCAAGCTTTAGCAACTCGCATTGCTTAATTTCCATCTCTCCGTTTAATTTAGCTTTTGTACCCTTAATTTCGGCTACTTAAGCTCCGACTCTGGTCCACCTGTTAGCTGCCAGCGGGCAAAAGCGTCGGCAGGATGAATGGCTCCTTCGTGGATGGAGTTCGGGGATGTGGGAAAGAGTGTGTAAGGTGGGGTAACGCGGAACTGGGGAACCTGGGAACGTGGACCTGGGGGCGTGGCGTAATGTTGCCCCTGGGCCAAACAATGATGATGATGACTGGGGCGGGTTCGGGGTCGTAACTGGCCCAATTTGAATAAACTTAACCTGGGCAGTAGCAGTTCCCCGCCCTCCCTATCATCACCATGAAGCCCCCATACTCTTTATCCCCGTAGAATACGGCGTTTATTCCCACATAAAACCTAATGCCCTTTTCATTCACTCCCCGCTTGTTCTCTTCTGTTCTCTATGTTTTTTTTTTTTTTTGTTTCTCTGGAACTCCAACACCAACTCCGATGGCTACACAGAATCTGACGACTCCCCGGGGATTTATTTGCGTGACGACTTCCTTGGCGGTCCAACGGAACTACGTGCACCCACCGCCGAGCGTGCGGCGTTGTTCCTCGACTCGGCGCTGGCCGGACGCTTAAAAAGTTCCGGTTCCACGGGATCCGGGTGTACTTCTTCCACGCCAGCGGGATGTGGTGGATATGCTGCCCCCTTGGAGTCCGCCCTCATCTTTACGCTGCACGTCTACCAGTACAGCCTGTCCCGCAAGGGCGGTGGTAAGTGTCCAACACATTGTTGTCGTCATTCTCTATGTATATGGGGTGTTATGATTGCAGGGCAAAGGTTGCCAAAAGGCTGGGAGTTGATGGGAATTTTTGTTAGGAAGTGTATAAAAAGTATATTTTTTTATTTATTTTTTGGAAGTGGATTTTTTAAAATAAGTAATTGTTTCAGTAAGAATAAATTGAGTAAGACATAATATGAAGCAAGGGAATTTTTAACTTATCTGTACTTAAAGCAAAAGTCAGTATATAAATCGTTATCTTAACATTGCGATAACTGTGCGATAAATCTATGTTCTGTTTAATATATTAAACAAAAATAATAAGTAGGAAAGATAAATAAAATATTGCAAAATAAATAATTTTTCGTATATATGTATGTTCGATAATATCAATATTTTAACTTTGAATGTGTTAGATTTTGATATATTAAATTATAAATGGGACTATTTCCGATATTTTTGATATGTTATTAAGCGCTATACCTTTATCGATATTTGAAATCGATGTCTCCAGCTTAAAAACTTTAATAAGCTCAACAATCTAAATCAAAATAATAATTTTGAACCGTTAATTGTGTTCTATTATTTTAATATTTCAAAATGTATTTTCTTAATAAATTATAGAGTAAAAATATCACATAAAAATGGATTTAATATATCAAAACTTTGTTCTGCTTTCAAACTTCACGCATATATTACAAAAACATTTTATATTAAGAAAGTCAGTGTATTTCTAGCTACGCTTTTCCCAAGACTCCGTTTTCTTCTTGTTATTGCTATTGTTGCTGCCACTTTTGTTGCTGCTGCTGCCACTCAAGTGGCCCGCTAAATGCTTCACTACCACTAGACGGCAGCGCCATTAAAGTGTCGCATTTCCTCCACTCCAACACCCCAAGCACCCCCAACACCCAACGCCCAGCGTGGCCCACAAACCAAGACCAGGACTCACACCCTTTAAAACTCACTTCCTTTGATTCCTTCCTTTTATTTAAACACGGAGAAAAAATAGCAAAAAATGTAACCGAGCTTTTCAAAAAGATTTTCATAGGAAATAAGGAACATAAAATAATATTTGATTGAATTAAATATCGGAAAACATAGGTTTAAAGTACGTTTCTGGGTTTATAAACTTCCATTAGATTACTTCACGTAATTTTGTTTATACCAGAAATATATCCTTTTTTTTTTATATCAAGAAAGTTGTATAATTTGCCTTTAATTATTTCTCTCTCTGTACAGTGGCTGGCGGGCGGAGCCGTTTACATATCATCGACCTAGGCGGGTGTGCGAATCGCAGCGGGGGCCTGCCGCTGTCGGGGATTGGGAACATACTGCTGGCTATACTATCCGGCCAGCGGCATCCCCCACACAAGGACCACCCGCTGACGCCGCTGCTCAAGGACTGCCTGGCGCCCATCACCTGCCATGTGGCCATCGTGGCACATGTGCGGCCGGAGCAGAGCTACCAGGACGCCCTATCCACCATTCAAATTGCGTCGAGAATTCATCGCCTGCGTCGCAGGAAGCACCGAGTGCCCATGCCCCTGGCTGTGGGATTGGCCCAGGGTCTGGGCGGCGGCTCCTCAGCGGGCTCGGGAGCAGATCCCTCAAGCTCGGAAATCTCCGCCGACACTGTCATCTATATGGGGCCCAATGACGATGCCACGGATGGTGAACATCCGCCCGTATATCTGCCATCGCTGAGTGCCGGCGACAATCGGGCGGTGATGAGCAAAGCCCTAAAGGGTAGCGGCATGGAGAAGCCCCCCTCGAAGTCGGCCACCAATAGTCCCATGATGATGAAGAAGGCCATGGCAGCGGAGAAAGGTAACTATTTTTTAAACTACTATGATTTGAAGAACCTAAAAAGCTGAGTTTCTTCATGAAAATATATAAAATAATATACAAAAATATATAAATTATTATCCTAACCAATCCTCTTTCTTTCTGTTACCTTTTTTCAATCCCTTACAGCTAAAAAACTTCCAGGAAGCAACACGGGGAGCCTGAAGCGTCAGGCGGGAGCAGGAGCCTGCTCTTCGCCCCTGATTCCCCACGAGCAGCCACAGCAATTACAGCAACAGCAGGCCATGGGTTCGCCCATTCCGATACCCCGACACATGGTGTCCAAGGGATCGATGGTGCCCTCGCCCAAAGGCTCACCGTTGCGCAGAGGAGCTGCCCATCCAGGAGCAGCTCTGGAGCAACTGGAGGCGGGAATGAGAAAGATCACCGAGGAGCAGTGGATTGATGGTCCTCGAGTTTCCAGAGCCAAGGTGGCCGAAGCTCGCCATCTAATGCGCGAGGTTAATCATGTAAAACAATGCGAGACCTGGGTGGATGGACCCAAGTCTCAGTCCTGTCGTTCCCTCACAGCCGGCAACCTGCCAGCGGCGGGTGCGAGTCAAGCGCAGGGCTATGGCTTCATGGATGCCCACAAAAAGACCATGATCCGGCAATGGGTTGAGAATCAGACATCGCAAGTCTTCCAAAGCAACGCCGTCTCCGCCAGCAACTCGCCCACGGCCCTGCACTGGAAGCTGTCGCAGTTGAAGCAGAAATCCTTGGATCTTCCCGACAGACCTGCCTTCCAAACGGAACCCTCCTCTTTGGATCTCAATCAGCCCTGCTTTGAGAGTCTTCCCCTGCTGGATCCCGCTCCTCCGGATGGCGATGAGGATGAGGACAGTGGTCCCTCGGAGGTTCCGCCTGCTCTTCCATTACTGGATGATCCCCTGGGCTCTAGGGATATCTCTCAGGATAACCTGCACCGAATGCTGTCGCGGCATGTGTCCAGAGAACAGCTCCATGAGGCTGAATTTGTGGCCAGTAGAGCCTCATCCTCGCATCATCCCTCGCAAAGGAGTATCGACTGCGGTCTGCAGGTCACAGAGGAGGAAATAGCCAGGACTATGGCCAGGGATAGGGACCAGGAACTTGGCGCACATCCTCTGGCGGCCCTAAGTCATTGCGATAACTTGTCCTTTGTGTCCAGCTTCAACATGGCCTGCGAATCCTTCAGCGAGTGCGGCGAGAGAGCTAGGTGAGTTGTTATTTTTGATTTTTTATATAAACCGGAGTTGGGTTTGAAGACGACTGCCACTACGACGGGTTTTTTGTATCTTCTTTTATAAAAAAAACTCCTACTTTATGTTCCTCTCTTCCCTACCTCATTTACTCCTTCACCTAGACACCAATTCGATCAGCTGGCCCGCCTCCACGAGATCTTCACCTCGCAACTGGCAATGGCTGAGGTCACGCCCTCGGCCGCCCTTTTCCGGACGGATGTGGGCAGTGTGTTCAGTGAGCCCGTCTACCACTTCAATGTGGGCCAGAGCAGCGTCTGCAGTGAACCGGCCTACAGACTCACACCCAGTCCGCCGAAGCAACCTTCGCACAGCCCCAGCCAGGGATCCCTGCCCAGTCTCAATGGCATCATGGAGATAGCCGGCATGGATGACTATGCACTGCTCCGGCAGCCCGATGGAGCTTCGGATCCGAATCTGCAGAAGGGTGAGAAGAGATTTACACCGCAGCACGATGATATCTGTGAGTTGGATGAGAAATCTATGGCGGCGGCAGTGGGTAAGCGAAATTCTCTCGAGGATGCCCAGCACAAGCTGAACGAGATCACGAATATACTCCCGCTGGCCGCCCAATCGCGTCTTCCCCTGCTGCCCCTGAATACCAGTTCCGAGGCCTATGACAGTGGTCATGATTCCAACTCCACGCCCAGAACTTCCAAACATTCGGGCATTTCGAGAAGAGCCGAGAGTGGGTATCACAGTGTGGCCACTGTTAGGGATTCGGATGAGAGCAGCTTTGCATCCGGCATGTCCAAGGGGCAGAGGCATCGCATAACGATCTCCGGATCGGGAGCAGTAACCACAGCCTCGGGCAATGGACATTACCAGCGGCACAGTCACAAGAAGCGGCATCGCCAGGATCATCAGGCCGGGGGGACCAACAAGGGCCTCTGCAACTGGCTCCTGACACCGTTCTCCTGCACGTATCCAGAGACTGAGGGTGAGATCAGCGATTTTTAGAAGCAAGAGTAATGAGACACCACATCCGAGTCCAAAAAAACACCCACCAAAAAGAGGAAAATCGAGCTAGTCCAGCATTCAAAATGGCCAAAACACTGAACACAAACCAAAAAGGAAAAAATATCATAAAGTTTTAGGTAAACGACTAGGATGAAAGGTAGAAGGATAGAGGAATCTTTGATAGCGACTGATTAAATTTTACTAGGCGACGGCTGCCACAACAAACAAAGAAAAACACAAACCAAAAACCAAAAACACAAGCAAAGGAAAGCGAAAGCAAAACCAAAACCAAAAACACATGCAATTTTAAAGTAATCTAATACCTAACCCATTTACCTAAATAACTCATAATAACAAGCGTGGGTTTTCCAGCTATTAAGACAGTGGAAAGTTCTGGCAAAGTCAGAAAAATACTTAATGACACTTCATTTTTTATTGTGGAAAATAAGGAAAAACAGAAGAACTATACATATCTGCAATAGGGAAGGCCAAAAATATGGGTATATCGATACACCATCGATATTTGTCGATAATATTGATATTAAAAACAGATATTCTAACATTGCAATATATAAATTTCCGATGAAGCGATATATTGTTGGAAAACATCGTAACTTTGATATATCGATTTAAATATTAAAGATAAATGCGATATTCTAAAATTGTATATAAAAGTTTACGATAATTTCGATATTATATTCAGAGCGACATTTTTTCAATATGTTATATTGGATTTTTCTTATGCAGCATATGAAAAATAAAGCAAACCGATAAACGAAACTTCATAAAATCTTATTCACTAAGCAGAAAATCCTCTAACGATGTGTTGGTTATTGTTTAGTTCTTCAAAAAACGCAGTATTCGTACCGGAAAAACTTAAACCTAAATCATATCCCTTAAATATTTCCGCCAATTCTTTTTGGAATTTTTAAAAGAAAGCAACTCCACTGTCTTAAGAGTTACGAAACCAAATATGCTATCAATCGAATCAATCACTCGACTCACTCACTCACTCACTAAATACACGCATAAGTTCAAATGGGGCTTTAAATATCTTAAGTTGCCAGCTAGCATAATAAATTGGGATAATCGGAATCGAAATCTGGATATATACCTTAAAAACAACCTAAACGGAATTGGGACTCGAAAGCCCACTGCTCTGAGAGAGTTGTAGAAAGTTCTCGGATAGAAACCGATCATCCCTATTGTATCTATAAATATTGAACATAAAATATATAAATTAACATAATCAGGCTACACAATCACTATGACTTTACAATGCAGAGATACATCTATATACATACACTATATATACATGCATATATCATATATATAGCTTATATTTATTGTTTTTAGTTTTGGGTTATTTGTTCGGGCAGTCGATTTAAGATCAAGTATGCTAAATGTTGAATGTTTGCTTATTCAAACGATTTATTGCCAATTATAAGTTACCAAATGTTTAAATTAATTGTTAGTTAGCTAAAGTTATACACACCTACACACACACACACATCTACTACTAATCATGAAAAGCGACAAGAACCACTGACTATAAAAGCGAAGAGCTAGGAGAGGTTTTTTGCAAAGTAGACAAATGTTAAACATACAATTTTGTTGCCATTTTTGCCTAAATAAACTATGTTACAAATAAAACGAAAAATCGAACAAACGGAAGCATAAGAAAATGCAACACAAAAAATAAATAAATTATATATATATATATATTTTATCAGAGATACATATAATATACATAAGGAGAGCGGCGAGATTTTAAGGAAACCTAATGCATATTCTATATATTATATATAAACATATTAATAAAAATAATAATAATGAATGCATGCATGAATGAAAGAAAGCCCGGAGCTCTGGGTATAGCTACAAATTTTGTGCCGCATTTTTCGTTTTATTTCGAATATCGATCGTCATTACCTACAATTATTATCGAAACATTCCTTCATTGCCTTTTTAGTCAGCGTATCATCATCAGCATATAAACAACCAAAGCGAAACAATGTCTAAACACAACACTAATTATATTGCATTATCCTCCATACATAATATTTCGTACAATTATTATCATTCCACAATTATCAAGCGTAGTTAATCACAACATCCAATCTCCCGCTCGTCTGTGCTTTAAATTTTCAACATAATCACCTAAAATCTAAACCCATACCACACACTTCTTTCAAGCCCCAAAATTGCAATGTGCAAAATCCTGCAAAACCCAAAACCCAAAACCTACATATAATATACACTCATACATACATCTATGATGGAGTCGTCGACTTCGGCGCTGAATACAGACTAATTATTTTTTATAATATAAACAAATTGACAGCTGGTTTTATTGCTAACTGGGCGGGAGACACGTTGAATGGGGGATGCTATGCTATGTCTCTGGCTTTTGGCCAGGACGAGCGTTATTTGTGCCTCAGTTGTTGGGCAAATAAAGTTGACGTTTTATAGATAGAGACATGTGCGATACACCCATCCAATGTCTGTGTGTGAGCCGTAGATCTAAACGTGGCAGGCACTCACTCTCTCTCGCTCCACCCCGGGAAAACTCCATCTCCCCTCGGAAAAACAGATGATGGAAACGTGCGGGCGTACAGAGACTTGTCGAACAATAAAACACGAAAAGGAGAACAGGACTCCGGAAAAGTGAAGTTTGTATACTCTGCTTAAAGAGGGGGAGACATAAAGGTTGGATAAAGCTGGAAACGCAGTTTCCACACAGGGGTAAGTACGCGGAAAAGTCAGGCAAGTTGTGTTTACACTCTCCTCAATAAATATGTAGCTCGGCAATCTTTTGTAGCTGATTGAAGAAACGTGATCTGACAATGGGAGCATAAGTAGAAATTTAATCAAAACTCGGGCTAGAGTTTCTTTATTTGAATTTCTAAGTAAACATTTCAGTTTAAAGTGGTTAATGGTTTAAGTAATAAAATATACTATTTATTTTTACACAAATAATACGGATTTATTAAAAACCTAATTTTGAATAAATTTATATAGGAATATTTGTTATATTTTTAGGTTTAATTTGTCCAGCAAAACAAGGATAACGGAAACATCGAAACTGTATCGATATTTAACAAAAAGTTGTTATGTAAATAAATAAATATAAAATCGGATAAATCGATATTCAAAAAACCATCATATGGAAGTTTGTTAAAAAAAAGAAAAAAATTTTTTTTTTTTTTTTTTTTTTTAAAAAAATTTTTTTTTTTTTTTTTTTTTTTTTTTTTTTAATTTTTTAAATTTTTTTGTTTTATTTTAATTTTTTTTCGATAATTTTTTTTAAAGTTTTCCTCTCGATATGTGTATATCCCGTCATCATAAAACCTATCTTAACCTATCATAAAAATTGACTTTTTTAAAGAATATCTTGACATGATGGACCAAAACAAAATCTTAAGTTGTACAGTTTTTTACCTTATCGTTTAGATTCTTTTAAAGACTCTTCCAACAACTTCTAAACGTATTTGACAACAAAATCCAACTTATATACCACCCAAACTGGACACTGGAATAGACGACTTGACTCCTTGAATTAAATTTGATTTGAACTTCCTCGTAAATGTTCGAAACTTTCAAAGTACCTTCCATCGCTTAGAGTACAACAATAAAATGTGTTGGCACCTTCTGGCAAATGCCGCGCGCGTTCTACAATGCGAAAAACTCGTATAAGTAAAGTTCTGCGTTCTGGGTACTGCCCTACCCCCCGTCACCCATTTACATCCTTCACTTTTCCCATCACCTCCACCCACTTCTCCATTTCCATTTGAGATTTTCCACCCCATCCCCATCCCCGGGCCAAGGAGCCGGCAGCGATTTTTCTTGTTTGCTGCCATCGTCTTCGTCTTTTGTCTGCCGCCCTTTTCATGTCGCGTTCCTCGCAAACGTCGCCATTTTTTTGCAGAAGCAGTAGCAGTGGCAGCAGCAGTAGCTCCTCAGCTCCTGTCCCGCCGCTTTTTGTACTTTTACAACCCTCTTATCGGGAAAACTTTAAATTTTCGCATTCGCAATTCGCAGTCACAAATGCAAATGATGCCCCGCCCACCCATCTACACTATGAGAAATGTGAAAACACTTAAATTGAACTTCCTGTTGGGTATTCTTAAATAAACAAAAAGGAAATCAATTGAAGGGGCATTCTTTAGGACAGTTTTTTAATAGATTTCAAATCTTGAAAGGTTTATGTAACATCTTTGTTATGAAATCAATTGTAGAAAATTGAAAAAGTAAGGAATATATCTTCTAGCTTCTTTAAAAAAATTATTTAAACAAAATCTTTTTTACGTATTTAGGAAACATTTTTCCCCTAAGTGTGCATAGGTGATGGGGGAAAATGGCAAATCAAGGGAATGGGAATCCTGGGAGATCCTATGGCTTGCTCTCGGGGAGTCAAGTCTGTTCACCATATGTTGCCAATTGAGGCGAAAATCGAAAACTCGTCTATGCTATGGAATTGTTTATGACCCCAGCGGATTGAGGACATTCAGGGACTGACTTTCTTTTACCCATAATATAGCATTGGCTCCTCCCCACTTTACCCACTACATTCCATCACCCTTTCCCTTCATACTTTTTCCCCAGCATTTCCTTTAACTTTTCCCCATATTTTCCCTAGGTTTTTTGCTGCTGTCGCCTTTTAATTATGGCTCGCAAATTATTTTCGAATTTTTCCATCATACTGCGGAAATAAATGTTGACTGCAATTTCCCGGCACACCGTCCCTTCAACCCAATTCCGAACAGGATGGAAAAGGATTCGAACCATTTCTTGTATTTTTCCTGTGTGTGTTTTTTTTGCTCTTTGCAGTTTTTGCTTTTTTTGCCGCACTTTTCCCTCACTCGGTTTATTTTATATTTCGCCAGGTAGCAAGAGTTTCCCAGAGTCCAGAGGAATTGGCGGAGCTGGGAGTTTCCTCCTGGAGTCCTCGTTGTTGTTGCCGTTGTTGTGACCTAAAAAAATATTCACACTCACTTCACTTGTCAAGTTGAATAAAGCAAAACGTTGCCCTGAAATCATGAGCGTGGGAGGAATGCGGAAGAGAGCCATAGTTGGGGAGTTGGCAAAAAAAAATATATACATATATATGAAACTCTTATATATGCAAATACAGCGCATTTCAGATATATAATTCTGTTTGACCTGCTGCAATCTGGAATAAATCTAGCTTAGGGAAGGTAAGGCTATGATTTATTCCGTTGCTTAGCGGATGTAAATATAAACATTAGCTTGAGACTGATTTAAATCAACGATAATTTAATATAAAGGAATATAAGAGGGTTTACATGATTAAAAAAAAAGCCTTATTAGTCTTTCAAAAGTCTATAAAAAATGCCATAGATTAAAGAGGCGTCTGAAAGTATAAAATGGGTTCGTTCTACTTTTAGTGAATTCATATCACATACAAAAAAATATCAAAAATCACAAACCTTTTCTAATATTTCTAGAAATTAATTATTTAAACAAAACTTCCGCAGACCTATAGTTTTCCCTCATACTGTATTTTCACTATTTGTATGTGTGCACAACACTCATTAAAATCCGTCCCACTTGCAATTAGAGTTTGTCATTTGACAGCAACGCGAAAACATATATATATATATATATAATATATTGGTGACAAGTGAGCAACAAATAATAAAAGTGATAACAAACACCGAAATCAACTCAGCGTTTGGGAAATTACCATTTCTGCGGGGCATCGTTGATAAATGTCATCACCGGTTTTCCACCTCCAAATTTTCCACAAGTGAAAAATGGGATTTTATAATTTAGAAAGGTTTTTTTGATTGTATTTTATATAATAAATTGGCGATAGCTAGCACGGGTGTTTAGTTTGTTTGGTTTTAATTGGTTTCGAGATGTCAACAATTTTGGTTTTAATTTTATTCAGAGAACAAATGCAGAATTTAATATGAATGCTTAAAGTTACCTCATAATTTATTTAAATCTTTAACTGAAAATCACCGAACCCCATAATAAGACATCAATAAAAGAGTTCTTTATTTGAATTACCCTAATAAAATGTACCTGCATTATTATTCATTCCCTTTGAAACATTCTAAATACTTTCTCAACCGTGAAAACTCTCCATTCTGCTCCACTCAACCGTTTCAGCCCAAGGAGAAAGTATACGAGTTAAAGTACCCGCCACAAGTACTTATCGACAGATACCGTATCGAAAGCGTACGATTGCCTTGTTATCCTAGCGAGGAATCAATTGATAAGCCCCCCGCTGAAAGACAGAAAAACCCCAACGATTCCGTTGCGATTTGAAGCGATGAATCAGCCGAGCGCTTTGAGCCAGTGACTTGGGGGCACTTATTGCGCATCGGTAATCGCCGATATATCATTATAATGTGTGGGTGACACACCAGGGAAGCCATAGAAGTTAACTCCCCTGAATGCACTCGAAGAAGTCGTAATATTCAATTTATTGTATACCGAATAAAGAGCTGTACGTAGATGTCTTTAAAGAATGTTACTGACTTTGGCACAATGCAAATTCTTGAAATGGGTGAAAAATTCATATTTACCAAATTTACATTATGATTTTTATAAATTAAATTTGGGGCATAAAATAATATAAAACAACTGAAATTGGTTTTTCTCAAATATGATTGAAAATATGATAATTTAATGAAGTAGATGCTGAAACCTAAACCAAGAAACGCTTTTCAATGACCTAAACAATTCTTTAGAACTGAAAGCTCTCATAAATTAATACTTAAATACATAAAAACAAAAGGTCCTTAGACCTTTTTGGTAATTTACCTGTTAAATATAATTACAAAAGTAGCCCCGTCTTTGTTTGAAGTGCAGGCCAGTATGAGGTTTGTAAGCAATTACAAAAACATGAGCAAACATGAACACAGCAATTGAAAGGCGGGTGAAGTGAAATTTAATACAGGTTCAAAACTCGATTCACGGAAAATTTAGCGGAACAAGGGAGGCGAAACCCTTGAAGCGAGCAGATGCGGTCAGGGGTTAATGCAAAGGTGGATATCCTATTCAATATTATTCGGTGACAGACCCAACGGCCTTTCCCAGCTGATACAAGAATAGGGCAGTTCCGCACACTTGCAAATCCTCACCAACGTTCTCCTTCATGCTGTCCACCAAGACCACTCCGTACCTGACCACAGCCATGACCAGCATCATCCGCAGATAGAGGAAATTCCGCTCCACATAGGCCAAAAATCCGAGGGACACTATGTTGCCCAGAATGGTGAGATCCTTGAGGCTATCCGATATTTCGCAATCCACGCGATTATTTGCCAGACAGCAACTCATATCACAGACCAGCGGCAGCACGAAGAAGGCATGGCCCAAAGTGATAGCACTCCAACCGGTGGACTGCATATAGAGATCCATGTTGGTCAGTGACAATGGCACCAGTTCCAGCACTCCGTGCGTTATGTCCCTCAGCTTCCGACACTCCTCTGGCTGGCCGCTGGCAAAGATTACCCGCAGGAGACCAAACACGGCCGTGATTCCACCCACTAAGCAGGCGGCCAGGGCAAAGGGGTGCTCCTCCGGCTGCATTTTAAGGGCCGAAGTTACGGCCGTATAGAGCAGGACGCCATTGTAGGCGAAACGCAGCCAGGAACCCGAGAGCGGCTCACTCATTGCCGCTACAGGCAGAAAAGTTGCTGCTGGTCAAATGCCGGAAGCTATCGAGTTTTGATACCAAATTTTGGTAGTTACTTTGTAAATGAGTTTTGGGAAAAGGGTAGGTTGATCGGGAACATTTTTAAATTAAAGAAGGCAGATTTTTAGTGGAAAATTTGATAAAATTGGTAAATAAATAAGAGATAGGTCAAGTCACAAATCTCAAAACCCTTCCTGATTTTTTATAAATTAATCTATTTAACCTTAAAATTAAAATAGAAGTTTCTACTGCTGTCAGTACTATTCTATAAAGAATATTTAAATGTGTTCAGTTTTTTTAAATATTCTGAATAACAAATTTTGATAACAATTTTAAGTTCCGATGGAAATAAGTTTTCGGCTGATTTTTCATTATTAAATAAAAAAAAAGAAGTATATCAAAACAGAAAAAATAATATATAATTTTGCTAAAAATACCTATAAATAAATTATAAATATACAACCAGAATTTTAACCCTGGTTAAACTGTCGTTTGTTTTGATTTCGCTTAGGTAAATAAGACTCTAAATATTGCATAATTTTTAACGTACATTTTTCATAAATTATAGCAACATTTTACTGTTCATGAAAATTCTATAAAACCATAGTTGTAAACTTTTTTAAGGTTAATTTACCCAAAAAAAAACAAGAAGTTGGCTTTAATTACAAAGATTAAACAAATGCGAATTATGCGGGTATGAAACGTAAAAATTCACCTGCTGCTATTTGCTTTTATTTCCACTCATGATGGTCCTTCAATTAGGCGCAATTCTCATATTTACATAAGCACATACATATGTATGTATGTATGTACATGCATTTACAGCGCACAATTTTCGCACAATTCCCTTACTTTTCACGGCAATAAACTTTTACGCTCTTTTTTGCAGTAAGGAAAAACACATGAGGACGGCACTGGAGCTGAAACTCCTTTTTCATTGCTTTACCTTAACTAAACACAACGCACACCAACTTATTAACCCGGCGACACACACACGCCGCGGGCGTAATAAAACTCACGCACTTTTTACGGCAACGAAATTAAATTGTCCCGGGGAGCACCCGCAGCAGCACTGCGAATCGCACACACGGACACACGCGAAAATCAGCGGAAAACGTTACCGAGTTATTGGTCCTACATGTGGATCAATAATTTTAATCAATTTCCGCTTTTATTGCAACAATTAAACGGCAAACACGCGAGGAGCAGCAACAGCAACATTTTCGATGATGACTTCGCGCGTTTTTCTTTTTTCTGTCTGAAAGCTGATCTGTGAGAAGAGATCGATATTGAAGGATGAAAAATAAATAAGCAAATCAACAACTAATATTTAGTAAAGGAAAATGAATAACCCAATAAATATATATGAAATTCCGTTTTGTAAACCTTTTTTAAGGACATCTCCTGGAATGCGTTTTATAAGTGTGCTAAGGATATTCTGGAATCTGCTAGAGAATGTCCCGTGTTAAATATCCAATATGGAATTTCTGTAATCCCCTCTTTAAACCTTACGTGTGGCTGTGTGTGTGTATGTGTGTGTGTTAGCCCGATGGGATAACGAAGCGAATATGCAACTTGGCAACACTTGAGCATTCCAGGCACGCACCACGCCCCCCGCCCACAACCGCAAGCCATCACAGTTCCCCCTCACACTTCTTCCTGTGGAAAGCATAAAGAAAAATAATAATTCAACTTTATTTGTGCCACACATACTTACACATACATACCTAGGAGAGGGACAGCAATACAAGGAGGAATAGCAGGATCTCTACTCCAGCTGTTCCCTGTCAACACCAAAAACAAGAGCAGCAACAACAAGAACCCTGGTAAATTTAATCGAAAGCGTGTAATTGACCTCAGTAAATGGCGAGGAATGGGCGTGGAAATGGGAATGGAAATGAAAGTTGGGGGTGTGGGCCGGCATCCCCCCCCCTGGATGCCTGGAGTGGTTAGAGGAGAGCGGGCTTTGTTGGAAGCTTAGCCAACTGCCATCAAATCATTATCAGTTAAATAAACGACAGCCAGCAAGTTAAAAAGATAACGAAGCTGCAGGAGCATAAGCACAAGCAGAAGCTAACAGCAACAGATGATATCTCTGTCCCAGAACCGCCCCCCATGGCGGCCCCCAAACCATGCTCTTCCACGGCGGCTTTGATTCGGATTCACCCCCTTCCCATGCCACGGTTCTGTCGACCCCTTCCAATAGACAGACGTAAGCCGCCTCGTTTTATGCTAATTCAAATGGAAATGGAGCCAGTCAGCAGCTGCTCGCCGGATTGCGATTCCGATGTGGAAAGTGTACTGGAAGAAAATGTGTGGTGATAATTATTTGTTATGTATTATTTTAAAAAACAGCGTTTTATGAGCACAGATATATTTAACCATTTATTTACTGTTTTTTTGTGCATTCTGATTCCTTTTTAAAAATATTAAAGAGTCATCACAGGCTAGCAAATGATCCGTTTTCGAGTTATTGACACAATTGGAAGATCTTAAACATAACAAAAAATAATTACATTAAGTAAATAATTTCCTTTCTATCTTAAATATTAAATACAAAAAATTCCCTTAGTAAATCCCTTTCTCAGTGTCCCTGAGATGAGCCGCGGATGAGGGGCACCGCAAGTTGTCAACGGCGTCGCCGTCGTCGAGAGCAAAGGCAAAAGCAAAAGCAAAAGCTCGTTTCATTATGCGACTTGCCTCGGAGTGGGCACACAGTGGGCGTGGCTCTCTGGCTTTCCCTGATCGGGCTCACAGATAGCCCCGGCTACATATGCAGATGTACGGAATGCTGCGGATTCCGGGGCACAGACCACGGACCACGGAAGGAGCCACCAGGAGCCAGGACCCAGGAACCAGAAGTTCGAAATGCGAAATACGGAATCCGCTCAGGAGCCCTGCGCCTGGCATTCCTTGTAAGGCAAATTCGCCATGATTTTCATATAATTTCCGCATCATAAAGCTGCGAAAGTAATTTTCCACTTGAAAGCACAGCGCAGCCAAAAAGTGTGAAGTGAGGAGCTGGGGGTCATACTGAGTTTTGGGCTCTTTGGTAAAAAGCGGGCCAAAGGGAGGGGTCAGACATTGGTCCAGGCTAAGACCTCAAGCTGTCTGCAGCTCAGTGTGTGTGTGTCTCCTTATGTAAACCCTAGAAAATGGAAGACCCAGGGTATGTTCCATAGTAACTTGGCTGAGGTAGGCCATAGAGCTACCAAAATTGGTATACCCAGTTATGGGCATATTTTGACGTGATTTAGGTATTTTTATTGTGGTTTCCTTAGGCAGTTCATATTGTATTAGCTTTAATTAGAGGAAATACTTTCTGTTATTTTAATTCCTAATTTAATCCAATCCTATTTATCCCAGGGTATTCACCAAGTCCCAAGTGCCTTCCCCTTGTTTGTGTAGTTTTTGTGTCTGTTTGCTATATTGTTCGGTAATGTCGATGATGGTAGCTTGTTTTTTGGCACATTGAACATTTGGTGTTGTCACCTTTTCAGGGGGCGAAGAAGCACATGCAAATAAGCCGGAAAAACAGGACTGAAAACTCTGTGAGAGGACTGGGAGAAACCAAGGCCAATTCAGGCCGAGATTCCTGGGCATTAAATCGAGAGCATCATCGGGAGTGGGGGGGTGGGTAACTGGCGGGCGGAGGTAGCAATGACATCTCTTTAAGGCGACATCAGATTAGGCTAAGCAGCTGGGCCAAAGCGAACACACACAACACAACACACAGGGAGATACGACAGCGACAATAGGGAGTGGCAAATTTCATTATGCGGCTCACGTGCGAGACAACCAAATTCACTGGGAAATAAAGAAAAAAAGGAAAAAAAAATACTGTGGAAAGAAAAGCGAAAAACGAAAAACAGAGGCGGATAACAACAGGAAAAAATAGAAAGAAAACGAAAAAATAATACAAATACAACACGGATGGGAGGGGAGGGAGGACACTCGGCATAAATATCACTTAAAAGATTTACTAGAATTATAAAATAAAATCTTCACCATGCTGACATTAATGTAAAATATACAAAAACAAAATTCTGAAAATAATAAATATATTTCTGAAATAAAAGTTAGGCTCCTAGCTAATGATTTATGAATTGTTTTCTGAAAACTTTTCTAAAAGCTTGTTAAATTATGTTATATAAATAGGGTAGATTTTTATTTAAGTTTACGCCAAAAAAAATATCAGAAAATATTATTTTGACATGAGTTTGCTTTCCGATAAAAGTGGGCTGATATATTAAATAGTATATCAATTTATCGCACATATATCTCAACGTTATCGATTTGTATATCGACTTTCGCGTCAAATATTAATAGAATATTTATTTCCGTTTCTAGTTTTAACAGGAAGATATAAGTAAACATTTTTTTAAATTTAATTTTCATATTAAAAACTAGCTCACTAGCAAAATTAAGTACTAATTTCTGTTCTCAGTGCATATAAAATATCGGAAGGAAACAGCAATAGAAAACGTACAAAAGCGAAACACGCAAGCGAGCAAGGAAGAAGAGCGGCCCGGGCAGAAGAACTGGCGCCAGGCTCCGAAAAGAGGAGATTTCATCTTCTCCGGCTCCTTGAACTTCCTCCTCCAAGTTTTATCCTGGCAGAAAAGGAAGGAAGTCAGTCAATGCCCGCAGCAAAAGGGCCAGGCCAGGACACAACACAAGAAAAGAAAAAAAAGAATCAACAAACGGCAACAACAGTAAGCGACAAAGTAGAAACAAAAACAAAAAAAATACAATGCGGGCACAGTAAAACGTTTAAAGAAATACCTTTAAATATTTCAAATTGATTGCTAATAAGTTTTGCTACACAAAGACAACACTACGTATGAGTGATATTGATTACATAGCATAAATAAAATTAAAATCAAAACAAATACTAACAAATGTGTCTTTCTAAGTAAATCCTTCTAATATTATATAAAAGATAGCAAAATAATTATGTATGCTCCATACATACATATTTAGAAAAACAAAAGTCAACACTGCGTATGAGTAATAAAATTGTAAAAGGTGGTAAAAATGTTGTTGATGTTGTTTATATAAAAAGATCAATAAATTAATCAGATAAATATATAATTATCTCCACGTTAAATACAAATATATTTTCTGTCTTCCGTAAAAAAAGCAAAAGTGAGAGTTTTTTAACTTTTTATTTATTTAGTTTATTATTTATTTTATTTATGTAACGCATTTCTAAAAATGTAAATAAAAACATATAAGTATTATTTATTATCATTAATTAAAGCTTGAAACACTCCTATTTATAATGAAGTATTCGCTATCAAGTTTTCACCGTACTCAAGAAATAGGAGGAGACGCTGATGGTGTCCTCAGAGTGACTAGCGGAATGCCCCACAACCTACCAAACACACGTAGATAAATTTGAGTAATTCCTGCAGGTGAAAACGGAAACGAAACAAAAGTAAAAGCAAAAGAGCAAACTAAGGTTTCCATCTCATTCGGAGGGGGGGCGGGCAAAACTTTTTCCGGGCTAGGAAAAGTCTGGGGGGTAGCAGAGGAAAAGGGCGGACAAGCTGTGACAACATCTGGCTGTTGTTGTTGTTGCTGCTGACGGTGCTGCTGCTGCTGAGCTGAGCTGAGCTAATTACTAATTTAATATTCCATGCCCATTGACCCACCGCACAACAAAGAAAGAAAAACACACACACAAAACAGCTACGGCTATCTGCTTGTTGTCTAAAGTCTCCTCTCTCGGTGCTCACATTAATTATCTTATCTAATCGGACAGTGCAATAAGTTTCAGTTTAAGTTAGATTAGTTGCTAAGTAGTAGCAGGGCTTATATTATACAGATACTTGGATACCTTTTAGGGAATTATAGGGGAACTACAAGGACAGATAGGGAAAAAGATATACTTAGAGACTGGCATTTAATGAGATATTAAAAAGGAAATGTTTGAGATTCTATACTTATTTTGATTGACTTCCTTTGTGAAAATTAGTTCTGGATTATGTTTTGGCAATTGTTTTGAGTGCTTCTACAATTTTAATATCTAACAATTTTAAAGTTATTTAAGGAATAGTGCTCTAAATGGTGATTGTTTACAACTATTTATTATTTTTTACTTTAAATAAGTAAGTCAGTATTTATATATTAATCTTAAAGGACTTTTCTTATCGATATAGATGCATACATCTCTAGAAATAACGTAAATAGTATACACTATCCTTAATAAATCATATTTTTTAATTACTTAATTAATTTGACAATTTAATTTTACAACAAACCTTGCAAATGATTTTTAAACGAGTAAATGAATTAATTAAATTATCTTCGGTAAAGTTGCAATAAGTTTTACAATTGGAATAATTAAGCATATAAAAAACTGAGCATGGTTCAGATTTTGTTGATCTATTTCTTGTACCCATTTTATTTTTTAATGTGAAGTAATTTAACTTTAAGAAAATAAAGAGCGAAGTACATAAAAAACCAACCTATTTTTCGGCGTAAATTAACAAACAATTCAACTAATTTGAAAAACTTTACTCAAAGACCCCACTTGCTATTTGATTTTTCACGCAACTACCTCTCGTTTTCCCTTCAATAATTAACCCAAAATAAACTTAATTTAATAGGTGCCACAATTCCAATCCCTCCCTCTATCCTTGATTTCCCCAATTCCCATTATATACCCTTTCAACAAGCTCCCAAGTGCCGAGTGCAAAAATAAAAGAAGAGTCTACAAAATTTAAATATATATATACAGACTGAGACGCAAATCGTTGGGGATTTATTTATCAGCAAAAAAGCAAGAACAACAAGAACAATAAAAAAAAGCAAGCGAGAAAAACGAAGAACAAACTGGGGAAAAGTTTGTGCTTTTTTTTGCCAAGTTGAGTTGAGTTAACAACGTTACGTTAACTCCTACGGCTCCCCGTAACTTTTTTTTTTGGGTATTTAGCGGCAATCGATTTTCGTTGATTTTTCGCCCAGCCGCCGACCCAGCCTCCCGCTCTTACTCCTATCTCGGCTGTTGGATCTGTTGGCAGCTACCAGCTCCCAATTTCGCCCAGGGAGAACGTGTGTGAGTGTTGCAGGGCCTGACCTTTCAACCTTTTCACCGGAATCTTCAGCACGTGGCCATGGAGGAGCAGCGGGCGGCGGGCATCATCATCATCAAGCGTAGCGGCAATGGCAACTCATCATCATCATTGTAGTCTGCAAAGTTTATTTAGGCAAAGGCAGCAGCAGCATCGCTTCACTTTTGGCTACACTCTTCAATTTTATGGCAACAAATTTGCATCGTAAAAGATACATCCATCGCATCCCTCACAAACACACACACACACACCCACTAGCCCCCCAAAATTACCTCTCCTCTGCCCCACCGCTCAAAACGATAAAAATACCGAAAAACGTTTGTTTAGGGCACGCCTCCTCTCTCCCTTTCTAGCTGGCGGAAAAACCAGTCGTAAACTAAGGACAAAATCGTAAAAAGTGAGCAGTTCATTTAAATTTTTAATATTTAGGCTACCTTCCACAGGCTTCCCTCTGAAAGAAGCCCAACCCCAACCCTATTGCAGCCCAAACCTTAACCGTATCCATCATACCGATTCACTTACTTTTGTTTTATGGTCCGAACATTTTCGGCCATCATCTCTAAGCAAGAGTCGGGATGTACACTCGAAATAAATCAGTGCCTTTACTGTAAATAAATCAAATTTCGGTTACATGTCGGTTATTCAGGGGATTTTATTCTAAAGGAAGCGGGAAATTCTGTTTTAAAGATTACTAGATTTAAGACAAAGTTTAACAAGCACTTTATTTTTTGCTAGGACTTAAGCCAAGCTAATAGAATAGTTAACGTGGGGGTTAGTGCTTAACTGAAACTTTATAAAAGGTTTCAGGCTTTGAAAATCTTGTTAGTAATTGCAAGATTTACTTTCAAATGTAAAATATTTAATTTTATACTCGGAGTTTACTAATAGTAGTACTAAATCAATTTTAAATGATGGTTAGTCTTAACCGGAAACGGAAAGGAGTTAATTTATGAGGAGTTACGATACGAGTAAAGTCAAAAATTCAGAGTTTGTGTTAATTATTACTTAATTATTGACGCCAAACTGGCGATTACTTTAACCTGGAGATTAATCTAAGCCCAACATTAAGAAATTGTTCAAAACATTGTCATATCGTTAAGTTAAAAGCCAGTTTAAAGGAAGAACCAGTCTAAAGTCAGAGTGATTTTCTTGAATATAATTTTTAAGATCAAAAAACGAATAGTTTTAGAGTTAATTAATCCTAAAATTTTATAACTCTTACAAAATCTTCCCTTAGAAAATTCTTGTGGTGTAGAAAATCGAGGGACCATCGTTTTGAATTTATGCCTTTAATTAAATACAAAATCTACCTAGGATTCTTGCCTTGCCATGGTAAACTTTTGCCAGTTGGCATTCCTTTACTTAATAACAGGCCATCAAATAGAGTTGTATTTTTCTGTGGGTTATATTCATGCCGATGGCCTGAGTGAGCAGCATCCCTACTCCCTCCGTTTTGCCCCTTGAACACGCACTCAGGATTTATTTTCACATTTATATGAGCGACTGCGGGGGGGCTGTGGTGTGGGTATGTAAATTTTTCAGTAAAAATTCACTTCGTGATAATGGATTTTCCATGTCGCATACGCCGCAGTCGCCATTGCCGTTGCCGTTGCCGTCGCACGACAAATACAATCTGCTCGAGGCCCCCAAAAATCCCACCGCCCTTAACCCCTCGCAGCATCCAGCCAGGGCGACAATTACCCCCATTCCCCATACCATTCCTCAGCTCAGCCTCGGGAGCAGAAGCTGGAGCTCGCTCTCTCTGGTTTCGGGTTTGTTTGGGGCCATGATAGATGACAAGTCTCGGTAGGAAGAGGTACAAGTTCCTTGGCACTTGAGAGTCCCGTCTCCCCAGCATGTTTTGAAATTTGAATTTCCTTCCACCCACACACAGTACAATCTGCTGATGCAAGAATTATTACGGAAATATATGTAATAACCTTGTTTCGAGGGGCTTACGGAGTTTGCTATTTATTAAACCAGAAATAAGGTTAACATTTAATAACTATTAAGGGTTAGTTATGGGAATTTAGGATAGAACTCTGATAATAGTTCATATTAAAATTTCCTTGCGGAAAAACTATTGAAAATTTAGCATGCTAGACTTGTGATGGCCAAAAATATAGATATATCGATATTAAAGTCACAAGTAGATATAAAAAATATTTTAATATCGCAATATATTGGAAAACTATATTTTTTCTTTTTATTAGAGATTATTTTTATGTTTATTAAATGAAATCATATTTTTACATTGGTAAAAGCTGTGCTCTCATAAACATATTTAAATCAAAGAAGAGTCTATAGATAGATATTCTATATGACCAAAATCATTATTAAAATATGTAATATATAAAAAGGGATTAAAGTTTATTGTTAAAAAAAAAATCTAAATATAAATATCAACGTCACATTGATGGATTTTATTATAAAAACATATTTTAATACAAAAATCAACCTGTAAAATATATAATAAAACCCCAAACACCTGACGAGTTACCACTGTACTACCAAGTTTTTGCCTGCACATGTGGAGCTTCTAAAATATGCAAAATATTATACAAAGTTGGCAAAGATTTCTCTTAGCTTTCGCTTTCGCTGGGAAAACCAAAAAGGCAAGCAGCCGCCTGCCGCCTGGGCTCTGATTTTAGATTTTTCGACTTTCGGCATCGCATCGCATCCCGTCCTGGCCTGGCCTGGCTCCACCTTCGCCCCAACTGTCCATATATCACAGGCTCCTGCTCCTCTGCTTGGCCCCCATCTATCACGCCTCCCGCTTTGTGGTCTCAATTAGGTGGCCGCCCGTTTTGAGGCTCAACTTCCGCCCTGGTCCGTTGTGGCATCATCGTGGCGTGTGTTATCTTTGCCAGGCTTGCATACTACCAAGGAAACGCCGCAGGACATAAGGGAAATGGCATTGCCAGGCAGGCAGGAAAGCCTGCTCCATTTTCGCTCTCTTAAGGGAATTTATCTCTTGCAGGGGAAATTCACTCTCTTAAGAGAGCGCCACTCTCCTCCTTCGTGTTCTCTTCGTCTGCAGGTAAGTTTCGTTTGTGTTTTGTTTTTTCTTGTTTTATTATTATTAAAGTTACATATGAACTTAATTGATAATGAATTTTTTTTAATCGGTTTTATTCCTTTTTTTGTTTTCTTTTGTTTTTGTTGTTTTTTTTTAAATAATTTTATTCGCTTTTTTATTTAATTTTAATCAGTAATATTAAACGTTTTATTTGTATTTCCTTATTTTCTTTTTATAATTGTTTTTGTGTGAATCGCTGGCCCGCCCCAAGCTTCCCCGCTGCTGCTGCCGCCGTTCCTGCTGCTTCATCATTATCTTCCTGCTTGGGTCCGCTGCTACTGCTGCTCGTCCTGGCGTTCGTCCGTCGTCCAACCCGTCCGCAACCCCATGCACACATCACGTCACGTCATAATCCATCCATCCATCCATCCATCATTCCCGCCTGCTCATGCTGCTCCTGCTCCTTCTCCTTCTCCTTCTCCTCCTCCTCTGGCTTTCTGCTTGCGGCGCTTAGTTCGTTATTTTTATAAATTAACAAATTTAGCTAAGTAGTTGTAGTTCTTCTGGTTCTGCTTGCTTGCTTGGTTGGTAGGTTTGATTGGATTGGATTGTATCAGCGGCTCTGTATATACTGCTCCTGCTCCTGCTCTTGCTTCTCCCCAAATTTATCTTTGATATAACTTTCCATGCGCGCCGCCCCCGCTGGCGACGACAACAACAAACAATAAACTGTGTTGTTCAATGCATTTTGTATGTTCTCGCGTCTGTTATGGTTAAATTTGCATTCCTCTTTTTATACAATATTCTCAGCCACAAAACAAATGCATCGAGGTTTTTAGTTTCGGGTTCTTTATGGTGTTTTTTTGTATGGTTTTTTTGTATTTTTTTTTTTTTGTTTGCCATTTTGTTGGATTTTTGTATATATTAATATATTGTTTGTTTTTTTTCGGTTCTGGTTGTTGTTGTTGTTGTTGTTATGCGATGTAAATATGTGTTAATGTAAAGCTGCATAGGTGCGAGCGATCCAGCTTAAAGGAAATAATCGGGCGTTCTTCGTGTAACATGAGGCTCACCGCGACGTGGTGCTGGATCAAATTGTAGGCTGAAAAGGGATACATATTGATGATGAAATATGATTCATTTTTTGGAGGAAAGGGTTTCACTAAATACTCACAATGAAAATTTAAGTGAATCATCCAGTTCCATGAGGGCCGCTTGGTTGCCACAGCGGTAGCAATAGTTTGGCGCTGAGAATATTGTGACCACGTTGCGATCGTGACACCAGTTGTAGCCCTCCATTACCAGTTGATGGGCGCGTGAGACGAGTGTCAGGCCGTTTGTGTTGTTAAAGGTTTCCGAAATGTCCTGGAATTATGTAAAGAAATTCAGTTAAGGGTGCGAAAATAACATAACGAAATTTATAGAGAAAAAATAATGAAATAAGTACATTCTTTTGGCATACTTTACTACTTGAATTACTTTTCTTCCTTGGACTGCTTATATATTTTAATTTATTCAAAAATTCTTCTCCTATTATAAATAGTTATTAAATCATTTATGAAACCCTTAGGGATTTCCCTACAAAAAAAAAACCTTAATATACGATTCTTTATCAATAAAAGGGTTTAATTTTTATAGAGTTTGTTATCAGCACAGCGCATTTCAGTCGTAAATGTCGATTAGTGATTAGTGATTACTGATTACTGGATTTTATTTGCTGGGCAAACTGTGATTTAATGATTACGATCGATATTACCTACTATATAGTTTCATATAGGAAATAATCAAATGAATATTTATATTAAATTCTATTTTAATTTATAACAGTCATCAAAATCTTTCGATTCATTTCAATAAAATGTTGTATTTCTCCGCTTGTTTATTCCAAATTCAAACTAATTTCGTATAGAAAAAGAACATGACATAATAGCCTTAATAAGTTTACTTGTGTGAGTCGTCGTTATCAATGCTATATAAACGCTTACTTTAATTGTTCAAGTAGTTATAAACTTTTCAAGAGATTAAAGTCAACCATGTGGGGTTTAAAACAAGCCTGCTTATATCAAAGTTTTTAAGTAACTTCGCCTGCCATCTGTTTACTTACCTGTCCAAAGGTGTAGCCGGCGCCGCGAGGCGAAATACCCCAGCCGCCCCTGTCATCGGGATCGGACCAGAGCAGATCGCACATGGGACCCTCGTGCGGGACCTCCTGCAAGCGATCCAAGGCCCGAATGTGATCCAGACTGTCGATCGAGGGACTGAGGCCGCCGTGCAGGCAAAAGATCTGCCCATCGACCAGTGCCGTCAGCGGCAAGTAATCGAACAGATCCGTAAAGTACTTCCAAACGTTGGCATTGCCATATTTGCGCAGACACTCATCGTAGAAGCCATAGACCTGTGTGATCTGGCGCGATTCGTGGTTGCCGCGCAGAATGGTGATGCGCTCGCGGTAGCGTACCTTCAGGGCCACCAGCAGGGTAACGGTCTCCACGGAATAGTAGCCACGGTCCACATAGTCGCCCATGAACAGGTAGTTGGTGTCCGGTGACTTGCCGCCTATGCGGAACAGCTCCATCAAATCGTGGAACTGACCGTGCACATCGCCGCACACTGTCACGGGGCATTTTACCTCTTGGACGTTCGACTCCTTGGAGAGGATCTCCTTGGCCTGCAAAAAAATGGGATAATCAGTCAAATATTCGATGGTTATATAGATAAGTGTTTAAAAATGATTAGGGATCAAGGAAAACATCGATATAATGATGCTGTCTCGATATTTGACGTGAAAGTCAGTATATTTATAAATATTTTAACTTCCCGATATATTTATCATTCAATTTACAACATGTTTCTGATATTTTATGATAATTTCGATATTTTAAATTTAAATGCATTATTTTTTGTGGAAATATACACAGGTTTGTATGATATACATTCGTTATAAAAATTCCATTCACTTAGAACGTACATTTTTGTATTATCACAAAACAAATGATAATTTCCCCAATTAAAAATTCGATATTGATATCAAGCTTTCTTCTTATCAGCAAAAAGGCAAATCGATAACCACTAACCCTGATATGTTTCTTTGTTTAACAATTAACAATCAAAGTTTCATAAGCCGAAAGTAAAGTTTACTTAATTTTTTAGGAGAAATGCTTGCAACAACCTACTTCTTATTTCATCAAGATCCAAATCAGGGTCAGAGAAGATAAAGAAAACGATTAGTAAGTACGCTGAATAATGTACAACGCAAATGACTCAACGCCAACACTTAAAGTGGCTGCTAAAAATAGCCTGTAACTAGCAGAGGAGATAAAAGATTGATATAGGCTAAGTGCAGTGTCTGCTACAACATGAAACCGAATGTTTCTAGAGGAATTGAGAAATAGAGGGAATAATAAAATGCGAGATAAACTCTGAAACTCTTCAAAGAATATCTAAATATAGCTGGCCACAAAAAGACGATAAAGCCCTGAGCATAAAAAACAATCAGCATCACTCAATGGAATTTTCTCAATCGGAATAATCAGTTTTTTTATTATGTAAATAAAAAAAATAAAAAATAAAAAGTACCTGACACTCTTTTTTTCAGTTTCGCTCAATTCTTTCAGAAGAAGCATGACAAGACAGAATTATTTCAAGAAACAGAAAGTCCGAAAGTAACGACAAAATCGAAAGTGCTTCCCAAAATAGTTGCCAACAACTTGTTCGTTCATAAAAACATTGGCAAAGGGCGAGGCCAATGAACAAGTCAAAGAACCTGGACCATGGACCATTATTTATTCGCTCATCACATTTTGTATACGTTTTGCTTATATATATTTGCCGCATATTTTTCAGGTGCTAATGAATGGCACATGAAAGCAAAACAAAGCCCAGGTAGCAACGAAGAGATAAGGTAAATAAGTCGGCCAGTTCGTAATATGAATTTATCTGAAAAGTAGGGGAATGAATAAAAGCTATCGAATTGGACAAAGAAACTGTCTAATTGGTTAAATACTCCTCCTGTTTAGAGCCAATTCTTCAATGGCAACTTAACATTTACACAACAAACATTTTAAGTTAATTTAAGTTAATAAAATCCACCTGTATCTTGCGCTTTAGACTAAAATTGGTGGACTTTACAGCACATTATTTTAACTTTTACTTGCTCTTTCGAGATTTTCTTTACATAGTCTACCAGCTGATGAAACGAAACATATAGACAACAAGTTCCGGGCGTAAAAAAGAATAACCGAATCCGGCAGGAACTGAACTGCCGAGAAATGAGCGAATTATGCGTGTGTACCAATTAGATTTTGCTATTTTTTGCATCACCTTGACGACTGTTGCTTCCGCTTGCCCAGAAATCGAAACAAAAAAAATTAAATAAATAATATAAACTCATGACGAGGCCAGAGAGAAAACACACACACACGCACACACACACACAACAAACGCTACAGCAAAAAGGGAGGAAGGAAGAACAACCAAACCAAGGAAGACGCACCCGCGAAGAGCGGAGAACGTTCTTCTGATCGATGCCCAGATAGATTCTTCCTCGATTCTAATGGGAACACACAGACCAAATATTTTGGTGACGCAAACATAACCCTACTTACTCCCGAATCAATGAATCGTTATCTGTCTGCCCCTCTCTCACGCAAACACTCTCTCTCCCTCGCACTCTCTCACCGCTTGTTTGTTTTTATGTGTGCGTGCGCGCCGCGATAAACGGTAAAAATTGGCAGGCAAATTAAAAACAATTGATAGCGCCGAGTGTTTTAATTGAATTCAATATTGCTGAACCTTTAAAAACACAGCAGCGAACATTTACACGAACACAAACACCAAGGCAAATGCACTTTAATTCTAGATACGACGGCCGACCGATTGCGGGTACATTGTAGATACATATTCTAGGGGCGCACACACCTACACACAAAAACATTAAGTAATATTTACTCAGCGAAAAACCGTTTGAACACAGTAGCCGTGTAGCGGTGGGCGAGGGGGCAAGGTCGCATGCGAAATTTCCAGCGGTCACAACAACAACACTTATCACTAGCGCTGAGTCTAAGCTAAACAATTGTATATTGTAAAATCTCTTTTTTTGCCCAGGTTTAGCCCATTAGACTAAGGCGTTGTTCTAGCTGTCGCATTCACGCACGCACTTGCTCCTAGCGACATCTCGCTCGCACCCGTGCAGCCCTATGCGCCGCTTGGCTGTTGGAATTTACCAATATTCCAATATGGCGACGCAAGCCGCCGCCGCCGCTACTGTGCGAGCGAGAGCGTCCGACATGAATCATACCCAGCCAAGTGGGCGAAAGAGCGAGAGGGGCAGAGGCACGCAGTGGAGCACCATTTGCAAAAAAAAAAACTCTCGCATGCAATGATGAAAAATTATTTTTAAACTCCTATTCGGACGGGAAAATGGGCGAGGACCGGATTCTTACCTTGTCGCAGAGGGTGCGAACTTGTGTTTCTGTCAACTGATTGCATTCATTTAACTGCTCAATCCATTGATCAAGATCTTTTGTTGTTGCTTTATCTTCCATTGCAGTTGTGGTGGAAGAAAAAGTCTCGTCAATCTTTGTCGATTCAATTTTGACGGCTTTTTTTCAACTAGGGGGTGCAGGAAAAATGTCAACTTTCGTTGAAGCTCGATGGCCAGTCGCGTATTCACTCCGTTTAGCTCCACACAGGTGTGCTCGTGCCCAATCGAATTAAGCAGAATTTCGTCGAATCGGGCAATTTCCTCGAATTTTTTGTTCACAAAGCGACGACGACACGATTTACAAGGCAATGTGACCGCGCGATGGAAATACAGTGTGACCGAGCGATGACTTAAATGAAAAAACACACAAAATGCCATAGCCCAGAGATTTCTATATGCTGGTTGAGAACTTTGCTAAACAACTTATAACGATATTTAACGATGCAAATCCTGTAACAGCAAATAATTTTGTGTAGCCCATAAATATTACTTCCCTTTAATAATTTTTCAATGAAGAAGTGGTGAAATTGATTCTGAAATTGCATTACGCAGTAACGCAGTATTGAAAAATCGATTAATCGATACAGCAATAATTTATTAATGGAACTTTTTTTTCAAACTATTGGCTCATTACAATAGTATCGACTTAAGCATTCAAGTAAAAAATTAACTGGTTTTCTTCAGAAAGCACGTTTTTACTCATTTTGTTTACAATAAATTATATATAGTTGCAACTTTCAAATTGATCTCCTCTTTTCATCTTATATTTTTATGATCAACATATCGATAAAAATAAAATTTTACTTTCGATAGTGACAGAAGTGCTTTCACATCTCTAGCAACCGGAACTGCCTCTTTTTCCGTCAGCTTGCAGCGCCTTTGGACGTGTTTCAACCGCGCTCCCTTGCTAATTAATATTAAACCAAGATGTCCGAGACACTGCAATTGCGCGGCACCCTGATCGGCCACAATGGCTGGGTCACCCAGATCGCCACCAACCCCAAGGATCCCGACACCATCATCTCGGCCTCCCGTGGTGAGTGAAATTTTTGCATTGAGCCACGAAGCACTTCGGAGAGCGTCGCTAATCCGCGGATATCTGCGGCATCAATGGGCATATATTAATGGTGCTTGTTTTACCTTGCAGACAAGACCCTGATCGTGTGGAAGCTTACCCGCGATGAGGACACCAACTACGGTTACCCCCAGAAGCGCCTGTACGGCCACTCGCACTTCATCAGCGACGTTGTGCTCTCCTCCGACGGCAACTACGCCCTGTCCGGCTCCTGGGATCAGACCCTGCGCCTGTGGGATCTGGCTGCCGGCAAGACCACTCGCCGCTTCGAGGGACACACCAAGGTGGGATAAGATTCCTTTTTGAAATTGGTAGTTTTTCCTTTGAGGGACCCTGAGATTTGCCAACCGATTTGTGACGCCGGCAAGTGGCAAGTAAGGTTAGGAGTGTGAGGTTAGGTTGCAATGCCGCCCTTGCCGCGCGTTCAAATCGAACAAAAATATTGCGCCTATGCGAGGCAGAATTTCTGGTTGACATCTGTAAACCTTCGACCCTTCGCCCCGAGTCTTGGCTCTCTTGAAGCGCTCTCGTAAGTAGGCACAACAACAAAAAATCAATCAAAATATCCATATTGATTCTGATTTGTATTATTTTGTACTATTTGTGGTATTTTTTGCAGACTGTTTTGATTAAAAATTATTTAATTTCATCGTTTGTTTATGTTAAACCCTATTACTTCGATCCAGTTTGCATAAAGCCATTAAATATTTAATTTTACTCAAAAATAAAATCAAAAAACCTACCATTACCTCTTACTAATCGTAAAACACCCCTCTCACTCGCTTTTTAGGATGTCCTGTCGGTTGCCTTCTCGGCTGATAACCGTCAGATTGTCTCCGGTTCTCGGGACAAGACCATCAAGCTGTGGAACACCCTGGCCGAGTGCAAGTTCACCATCCAGGAGGATGGCCACACCGACTGGGTGTCGTGCGTCCGCTTCTCGCCCAACCACTCGAATCCCATCATCGTGTCCTGCGGCTGGGATCGCACCGTCAAGGTCTGGAACTTGGCCAACTGCAAGCTGAAGAACAACCATCATGGCCACAACGGCTACCTGAACACGGTGACCGTTTCGCCCGACGGCTCCCTCTGCACCTCCGGTGGCAAGGACTCGAAGGCTCTGCTGTGGGATCTGAATGACGGCAAGAACCTGTACACTCTGGAGCACAACGACATCATCAATGCCCTGTGCTTCTCGCCCAACCGCTACTGGCTGTGCGTGGCCTACGGTCCCTCGATCAAGATCTGGGATCTTGCCTGCAAGAAGACCGTCGAGGAGCTGCGCCCCGAGGTCGTCTCGCCCACATCCAAGGCCGATCAGCCCCAGTGCCTGTCGCTGGCCTGGTCCACCGATGGACAGACTCTGTTCGCCGGCTACTCGGACAACACCATCCGTGTCTGGCAGGTGTCTGTTTCGGCTCACTAAATTACTGACAATTTTTGTACAGGTCGTGAAATGATTTGTTTAGTAAACGAACAAAAATAAAATGAATCGACCTTTAATAAAAAGGGTTTTCGTGAGACTTAATTGTGGGTTTTAAAATAAATATATTAATAGTATAAATTATAAATTAATATAGCAGTTAGGTGATTTTTCACAATTAAATCGTAGGATTTAATTCAAACTTTCTTTTGCGTTTTTTCTCATTTAATTTATTAAAAGCTAAAATCTGGTAAAGAATGAATGAAAACTGAAAACGTTTTATGTTCATTTAGAATTTAAAAGTTTTTTATAGAAATCTAATAATATTAAATCGAAATATTTCTCTGCAAAGCTATTAAGCTAGAATTCCCAGTTTTTTTTATTTAAATAAAAACAAACAGTTAAATATTTAAGATAGCATCTCGAAATTGTCGCATTTCGTTTGCATGCTTTATTTTTATATTTTTTTATAAACACATTTCGCGATAAGAGTTAGAAAATGTTTTTTTATAATTTACAAGAGCATAACAAATAAATTAAATAAATAAATTACGATTTATGTGATGGATGGGATGACTGTGATCCTCGTTTCTGGTGTGATGTGCGATGCAACTTGCAAGTCGAGTGAGAAAACAAAAGCTAACAGCGAACAATCTTAATCAAGATCAAGAGACACTGAATGATGTGAAATCAATGAATGAATGAATGCTATGTATGACTGAGTGTAAACAGTAAACAGAAAAACAAAGAATATTTTTTTGTAGCATAAAAAAACGCCTAACTATAAATATTTTTTGGGCACTTTTCGTTTGTTTTTCATTATAATTTTTTTGTTCTTCTTTTCTTGCGGAGAAGCTAAGAAGCCTCATTTGGTTTTGATTGAATTCGAGCGTTGCACAACCGCTGCTGGTTGAGATTTAACTGGCACCTTTAGCGCATTATCTCCGCCTTCTCCAACTTTTGCTGCTGGGGCCGCCGCCGCACTGCTGCTGCTGCTGCTGCTACCAATCCTATAGACATCGTTCTTGAAGACTATCACCAGGACAGTGATGTTGTCCACAGAGCCACGCTTATAGGACTCCATGGCGAGGGATTTGGCCCCAAAGTCCGACTCCTTGAGGTGCTCCTGGACAAAAGTACAGGCCTCCTCGTTGTTAAACGTATCCCAAAGGCCATCCGAGGCAAGTATCAGAAAGTGGGGTCTGCAAATGTAGAAAAATATATTAATTTAAGGAATTTAAGGGTTTATTTTGTTTATTTATTATTATCCTAGTTTTTATTAATATTTTTAAACTAGAAAATATTAACACAAATCTCAATCCTAATCTTAATCTTAATTTGCATTTGCAAGTTCTAATTTCAGTTCAACGACACTCACTTGTGATCATTCAGCTCAAAGGTCAAGATGTCCGGCGTGGCAATCACCAGATTCTAAAAGTGTGTCATTTAAATACGTTTGCAATCAAGCTTCTAATCATCAGCTCATCCCATACCTTATCTTTCAGCGGATAATCGCCGAGAGCACGCGACGTAGCCAAGACGCCGGCCACGCGCCAAACGCCCCGAAAGGCAATGAATCCGCCAGCATCGTGGATCCTCTTTCGCTCCCGCACTTGCTGCGGCTTATGATCGAAGGACAGGGGTATGGCAATGCCCCGGGAGTCGTACATGACGCCCCGCGAGTCACCGACATTGGCCACAATCAGCTTGGAGCCTTGGACAATCGCTATTAAGGCGGTGGTGCCCGCAATGTTGGTCTGTTGAAGGGAATAAAAATATTATTTAAAATAGGGATTATTGCAGGATCTCTTGTACTAACCGCGCGCTTGGCCTGCTCCACCAGCTTGTAGTCGGCGGACATGATCTCGTCCGTGATGAGTTTACCAAAGTTAATACGTCCGTTTTCGATATAGCACTTGGCTTCGTAGCTCGGCGGCGGTGCATTACCACCGCCATTCTGTGCATTATTATTGTTGTTATTGAGGAACGAATCCTTGGCGGCACCCACATTGCCACTCGCCCGCATCGCCGTATTCAGGGTGGCGGTGTAAATATCCGCTATGGAGGCCTCTGTCGTCTTCTGCTTGATGGCACTGCAATCTGCCGTGGTGCTGTGCGCCTTCCTCAGGCTATCCTTTCCGTGCCACCGTTGCGCTGGGTTCCGAGTTCTCCTTGTTTCCATCATGGCGACTCTGCTTACGCGCTAGATAAGGACTCTTTTCGTAATCAAAGGCACCTCCTCCTGCTCCACCTTCAGACTTCATCAGCTTGGACATCTCAATGATCTTGTTGTAAATGTTCTTTACCAGCACATCCTTGGCAAAATCGGCAGCAAACTCACCGCCATGGCCATCGAAGACGGCAAAGAAGGAGATTCCCGTGTTGTTGTTAATGTTCTCCTCGATGATGAATCTGGAAAAATAAGGAAAATAATTGGGAAAACACAAATTCTTGTTATTCCTTTGATGTTAATAAACATATGTTACAGATATTGTGGTTTTATAGAGGCTCAGTTGTACAATATTCAACATCTGGGAACAATTTATTTAGCCAACAAAATTGGCCATTTTTTATTAACCGAAGAATTCTTGTATTGACTCACCTATCCTCCATCCGTGGCCTGCGTCCCAGCACCGCAAAGGCAGAGCTCTGCTGCTTCATCTCCTCCCAGCTCTGGTGATCACCGGCACTCGCCGACAGCTCCATCATCTTGACGGCCTTCTGGCGGCCCAGAGTGGCCTGAATGCGTCCCAGGATGCTGCGACTCCACACATCTACCGCTTGCAAGTAGAGCAAGAGGACGAATAGAATCAAGCCGCAGAAGATGACCTCCGGCCGGAGGACATACAGGCGGCACAGCTTCCATATGTAGGCCAGCGGTGAGTTGATGGACGAGAAGCCCACCGCAAATTTGGACAGGATTTTCATGTGCGAAACGTAGGTCTGATAGAACACCTTATCTTCCAGTTCGTCGTCCATTGGGGGAAGGCCGCGATATCTCGCTATTTACTTGGTCGGTCGGTCGGTCTCTGATTTCTCTCTGTTGTCCCTCTGCCGATGATGATGATGTTTCAGGTTAAACGCATGCGAGACTGTCTGCATTGAGTGTGTATGAATATAGGTTGTGTGTGTGGATCAGATTGTAGCATATATATGTTTGTATTTGGCAAGAAATAAAAAAGTATTTATGAAATAAACAACAAAGGAGCAGGCATATATGTATAATATGTTTATAAAGAATAATATGCAAAGCTCATTCCCCATTTAAAATTCTATCAAATTTGTCGGAATCGGAAGTAATAAAATTTCGCTTTTTTTTGGTGGTGTTTAAAAATTTTACGATTTCGAAGACCTCTTTAGGAGGTTATTTTAAAACAAAGATTTTTGATAGGATGGATGCTTAACTTTTTTGAGTAAAATAAGTAGTATTTAACAAGACATTTTTAAAATATTATTTTACTTAAATTAAAGTTGCATATTCTTTTTTTTTTTTATATATGTATATTACGCATTTTATTCAGGGATTAATTTTTGTTTACAGTAACGAAATAAAGCCTGTCACTAAGTAATAACTGACTTCCAAATATTCACCAGCAAGGCTTTAATTTTTAAATGTTTAAAAATAGTATCTGTCTCTTTTTTATATATATATAATTTAAGGTAATAAAACTGATAATGATATTATTAATGCATTAAACTGCATTATTCAAGTGTTTTTATACCAGAAACAAATACATTAACACCTTTTCTTATAATAATATTAAAAAACTACATTTTCAACTGATATTTACTGTATTTTTTTTAAAACAAAAACATTTCACTTTCCGGGCTAATTATAGAGTATAAAGTTTATCACAGGAAATTAACTTTACAAATTCAAAACACCATTAACTTTTTAATTTATTGCAATTATTTATGAGGGATAACTGAAATTTTATGAATTCCGTTGCGGTCTAATTTTAAAACGTAAAATATTGCAGATTGCCCAGAACTTGCATCTTGAAAGGAAAATCTTTAACCCCAATTTGCGGGGGAAAACGTACTCAGCTGAGGGAAAAACACTTGACGCTGCACGTCAGTTGTCGTTTTCCTTTATGTTTTTTGCTCTTTAATATATTTGTTTTTCGCCTGCCGCCGCCGCTGCTCCCGTTTCTGTTTTTCGCTTTTCCCTTTCCCTTCGTCGTTTTCGTTGTCGTCGCTTTCTCGGTGTGCGTGTTGTCCCTTTTCCTGCCTGCGTTTCAGAGACGCTGCTTTTCTTTCGCCGTGTGCCGTTTTCGTCGTGGTTGTTGTTGTTGTTGTTCGCCGCCTTTCTTTGGCATTATATTTTCAGAAAAGATGTTCTTCGTATTTTTAAAAATAAACTCGCTTTTCTTGCATAAAATCAGAACATCCGCACTGCGTGAGTGTGTGCGTGTGCTCTATATAAATATATCCACGTACGTCGCACATCTGCCGCACGGCGGTGTCGCAATAAATAAGTAAATAATTAAATTAATATTTCTCACGCACTGCACTCGTTAATACCGCGACAAACAATGTCGTCGTTTTTAGCGCAGCGCCGCTGCTGTTTTTAATTAAAAAATACGACTAGCAACTTGCACTTGTTGAGATTTCTGAAACTATCGGCAACGGGCATCGGCATATCGATGTGCTGATGCAAGCTATCGATAGGGCGGCAGGGTTACCCTTTCCGCGAAAAGCTCACACGAATTTGGAGAGAACTTGGTCAAAGGAAATACAAATAATAATGCAAAGAAAAACTGAAAGGTTGATGATTTTTGAAACATTTTCGCTTTTTCCGCATCACCTTGACCTTTGGCCTTGCAGTGGGCTTCTCTACAACGGTACCAACTTTTCAAGTTAGTAATTGGAATAGCTTTAAATACCTGCTGAACTTCTGAAAGATCGCCTGTAACGTCTGTCCATTCGATTCGACTTCCGGTTCCACAATAAATGAATGCAAAATAAATATGAAAATTAATTGGCCGAAAATTAAAAACAAAAACAAGCCAGCAGCACGCGACGCTCGGAAGAACTAAAAACAAAACGGAATGGAATAAAAATAAAATGTCAATATGCTTTGCGGGCAGCATAAGTACCAATACTCGAATAAAAACAGAAATACAGTGAGGATTTATAAGGAAGATTTGTTAATAAACAAAAACGTATTTACTTTTTGATATTTACTTGAAAATATGCTTTTTAATGGATTAGTTCTTATAAATATGAAGGGTTGCCACAAAAATAGTTATGAATTTGAAAGAAGTTAAAATGGAGTTTTAAAGTATGCTACAAAAAATTAACCGAATTATACATGTATTTAAGAGTATTTTTAGATTTTAGAATATTCAATAGTAAAATTTAATTGATATATGGTTATATTATATTATTAATTTCCCTTATATTAATCGTTAATACCCATTCAAGATTCCACCTTAGGGATCTACACCTTTAATACCCAAAATACTCTCACCTGTCATTCTCTATTAAAACCATCTTCTTTCGCTCTCTCTCGTTCTCTGTGGTCGTTTTAAGAAAAGAAAACCAAATACAAGACATTTCCACATTTAAGTAGTTTTATTTAATTACATTAATTGTATTACAAAAATTGTGTATAGGGGATAGAGTGTGTAAGAAAAAACTTAGCTATAAAATGAAGGCATTTCGTATTTCTTTCGATCAATTTTTAAAATTAACATTGCAGTTTGTTGTTTGTTTTCTTTTAAGCTTAGAGTACAAAACGTAACGGTAACTTAACAGTGGTTACATAATAACTGTTGCCTTTCTAGTGGTTGTTGTTGTGTTTGTTGTTGTTGTTGTTCTTAACTCGATTTTCTCGTAATTCGCAGTTTTGCTTCTTATTTGTTCATGAAATATGGCAATTCAAATGGCGCGCGCATAGGGAAACTGAAAGAAAATAGAAGGAGATCGATTAATAATCGAAAAATTATAAAAATCATAAATTAATCGAGAACTAAACGATAAAATATATTGATGTTTTGGTGTGAATCCATTAGAAATCGATCGAAACATTTAAGAAAATGTAATATCAGTCTTTCTAATTAAATTATTTTAATTTAAAAAAAATGTAAATATATATTACAATCGATTTAAAATCGATGTAAAGGTAAAATTTAAGTATTTTATAAAGAAAGCCTAACAAAATAAGTATTTTTCTTTAATTTATAATTTTTTGTATAAAAGTTTTGAAAACTTTCTTGTGGTTTTCCTAAACCCTTCCCATACTCACTTTCTTGCAAAATCCTAGCACTGCCTGTAGTAGGACGCCTGTTCCTGGATGTGCTTCAGATGCTGGTTGAGCACCTCGTTCAGCGGTCCAATCGCCGCCTGCAGATCGAGCAGCTCCTGGCTCTTGATGAGATACTTGGTCTGCAGATCGTTCAGATCCTTCAGCTTGGCATTGGTGTCGACCGTTAGCTTGGATGCTCTCTGCAGCAGCTGCTTGGCCCTCTCCCTGGCGTTCTCGGAGCGATCCGCACGATCGGTTAGGGTTTGGTTCGTGGCACTGGCAGCAAACTGCAGATTATTGGCCTCACCGCGGGCACTCAATGCCTCCTGCTTGATGCGGCCCGCCTCCTTGGAGATGACCTTGGCATAGCGATCATTGGTCACAATGCTGTTTTGGAGACGTTGCAGGGTCTGGGCCAATTTCTCGACCTGTTGGGCTGTATTATTGGCCGGCGCCTCGGCGGAATTGGTTTCCTCATCGATCTTCTCGAGATCCTGGGCAGCCAGCTCAATGTTGCTATTGGCCTGCTGAATGGCATCCTGGGCCTTGCCCTGCGATTCGTCGGCCGCCGCCAGATTCTCCACCACCGAGTTTGCAGAGTCGAGGATCTTGTTGGCCTTCTCCTTGGTGGAATTGGCAGTGGCCTGCAGATCATTCACCTTGTCCAAGTCGGGTCGCGTTTTGTAGATGATGGACTCGACGTTCTTTAGGGATGAAACAGCATCATTGATCTTGGTGCCCAGGGATTCAATCTCCTTGGGTTCCAGCTTGAGGTCTAGGTCGAGGGTGTCTTGCGCCAGCTGCTTGCTCTCCGCCGGCGAAGCCGTCTTGTTCTCCTGGAAATTATTGACGGCTGTGAAGAGCTCCTCGGCCAGCTTGAGATTGGCATTGGTCTGGTTGAGGTAACGCTCGGCTTGCTCGAATCCTCGCTTGGCCTTGTCGTACGCCTCCGAGGCATTCACCTTGGCCTGGGTCAGGGCGCGTATGGTCTGATCCGCCTGATCCTTTTTGCTGGTTATCGCCGCCTCCGCATCCTTGGCCACCTTGAGGGCCTCGTCCGAGTGGGTCTTGGCGCCATGTTCGCAGGAGAGGAAGCCACCGCAGTGACCGCAACCAGCGCCGCCGCACAAACTGTCACAGGGATCGCCACGTTTGCCGCAAATTTGGTCGTTCAACTCCGGGATCTGAGAGGTGAGGCTGCTCAACTCGGTGCGATATTCGGCTATGAGCTTGTCATTGTTGGCCAGGGCCTCGGCTTCCTCTTGGATCTTATTGGACAGCGTCTCCACGCGCTTGCAGTTGCGGTCCGTATTGTAGGCCAGCTCGTTGGCCTCCTCCTTGAGCGTGGAGAGATTGTTGACCCGCTCGTAGGCATGCCTGGTGAGATTCAAGGCGCCCTCGATGTTGGACTCTTGCAGCTGGATGCCGTTCTCCTTCAGCTCCTTGGACAGTTGTTGGACCAACCGTGAGTGATTCTGCAGACCTTCAAGCTCCACGCCCGACAAACTCAACGAGTTGTAGATGCCGTCAAGGTTTCGCTCCGTTTCACTTAGCTTCGCGTGGGAGGCGATAAGCTGTTGCTTCAGGGCATTCGTCTCCGCGTCCAACTTGTCTATGTCCACGAGACTCACTGAGGTATTCTGCAGGAGATCCCGTACGTGCTGCAGCTTCTTATCGAGCTCACTGAACTCCGAGGTGTATGCACCCGTAGCTCCCACCTGTTTGATTTCCTTGGCCCGCTGAATGGTGGCTGCCGTGGAGTTCTCCAAGGCACTCAAGATCAAATCCCAATTGTTGAAGCATTCGCCGCAGGGCGAGCAGTGAGGGAACTGACCGATGTAGCCCCGCGCACACTCGTTACACTTGTAGCCACCGATGCCCTCGTGGCAGACGCACTGACCCGTCTCCCGGTCACACTGATAGTCAGCGGCTCCGTACTGATCGCAGTCGCAGGTCTGGCACTTCTCGTTGGGATTGCCCCAATAGCGAGCCTGGCACTGATTACACGCTCTGCCTCCGAAGCCTGGCTTGCACTGGCACTGCCCCGTGTAGGAGTTACACTGCTCCTGCAGGGCTCCGATGGGATCACAGTTGCAGGCCTCGCAGCCCTCGCCGGAGGCAATCTTCCAGTGATTCACCGCACACTGATCGCACCGCAGTCCCTGGACATTGGGCAGGCAGGGACACTGCCCCGTGAACCGATCGCAGTGGGCCAGCGTGTTGTTCGTTCCGAGGAAATCGCATTCGCACTGCTGGCAATTCTGCTGCAGTGCATCCCCGAAGAAACCATCCTGGCACAGCTCGCAGTGATCTCCGGTGGTCTGGTACAGACACTTCAGGCAAGCACCCGTCTGGCGGTCACAATTGCCGGTGTCGTAGGGATCAATGTTGTTGCTGCAATCGCACTTGGAGCATGTGCCGCCATTGTCCGGTTGCCCAAAGAAGTTATCCGCACAGATCTCGCACCGAGCGCCGGCATAACCCTCCTGGCAATGGCACAGCATGTTGTTGTTGCGCGTGTCTAAGGAGCAGCCATCGGCATGGGCCAATCCACTCGACACGGTCTCTGGGCAGCGGCAGGGCCGGCAGCCGATCTCGTTGCCAAAGAGGGGATTGCCGTAGTAGCCATCCAGACAGCTGTCGCAGCTGTAGCCTGTGGTGAAGTCCTGGGGGAGGGAGGAAGGTTAAGTTTGGTTAATAAAACAAGTTAAAACTTGGGGTAAACTTGGGGTTAAAAAAAGGATATTCCTCATCCGTTAAACCTCTCATTTTCTAAGCCATAAAACTCTTCCTGCACTCACCTGACAATCCAAGCAGGTTCCCTTCAAAGGATCACACTGCGCCGCATGACCATTGCACTGGCACACCCGACACTCGGGGAAGTTCCAGTAGCCCGGCTGGCATTGATTGCACTCCCTGCCATACGTATTCGGCACACACTGGCACTGGCCGGTGATGAGATCGCAGTTATTATCCTTGGAGCCAATGCTGTTGCAATCGCAGGCCTTGCAGCCCTCGGGACCGAAGCCATAATAACCCGGACGGCACTGATCGCACTGCCTGCCCACCACATTCGGTTTGCACTGACAGTAGCCGCCGTTGGAGTCGCACACCTTGCTCAGCGAACCCGTCGGGTTGCAGTTGCACATGCTGGCGCCATCGTGGACAAAGGTGCTCACAAAGTTGTCCAGATGCTGGCAATTCTCATCCGATTTGTAGGCCATGTTGTACAAGGAGGCGTTGCAGTTGTGCGCCTCGTATTCTCGCCGGCGCAGATCGGCCATCGGGGAGCCCGTGAAGATGGGAGTCACATCGATGCGGGGTATGAGGGTCAAAGAATCCACCAAAATGGTGGCCGTGGGCGTGTCCTCGCTGTGTCGCTTCCGCTCAAAGTAAATGCGGAACTTGTAGACCTTGCCAGCCTCCAAGCAGACATCGTTGAGAGGCACCACCTGCCGGCTGCGATCGGGCAGGGAGAACTGTATCCTTGTCTCCGAGGATGTGGCCGCCGCCAGCCTACCGCACTCGCCATCGGGATCCACCTCGTCGGGGCGCACTAGCGTTATGTAGGCATCCTCCCAGTCCCCGCGGCTGGTGCTCTGATAGCGAATGACCACATCGTAGGGCATGGAACGGGGAATATCGCCAACGGTGAACACGAGTTCAGAGTTCTCGGGGACCCTGGTGAAGCCAATGCCCGTGAAGCTACCATCCGGAGTCTCGGCCACAATGCTGCAGTTGCCATTCGGTCCGTACGAAATGCACTCATCGATGACCTCCGCCTCGTGGACTTCGGGCAGGGAGGGGATAAAGTAATTCTGCTTGGGCTGCGAGCAAGTTCTGCCCGTCATGTGCGGTCGGCAACGACACTGCCCACTGATCACATCGCAATAGTTATCGTAGGATCCTCCCACATCGCAGTTACACATGCTGCAGCCATCCTCGGCCTCCGAGAGGCCAAAGGTCTCCGGCATACACTGATTGCAATCCTTGCCGGTGACGAAACGCTTGCACTTGCACTCGCCGGTGCGCATCAGGCAGCCGGAATTGTTGACCGTGCCCAGGATGTTGCAGGTGCAGGCCTCACAGCCCTCGGGATTGTCGGGTTGCAGATTCCAATAGCCATCCTTGCACTGATCACAGCGACGTCCCTTCACATACGGCTTGCAGTGGCAAGCTCCCGCCACAGCTCCGTTTTCGGGATCATTGACCGAATCGCAGATGCCGTCGTCCAGAGAGCCCTGCGGGTCGCAATCACAGGGCTGACACACCCTATCCGAACGTATATCCTGCTCGGGATCGCGGTAGAAGAACGGCATGCACTCCTCGCAGTGCTGTCCCTGGGTATTGTGCAGGCAGTTGTCACAGACACCGCCGGAGACATGACCGGAGGCGGTGAAGACGGCCTCATCGAAGTGACAGCTGACGGCGTGCTCATTGCACTCGCACTTCTTGCAGGCATTCGTTTGCTTGCCAAAGGCGGGCTTCCAGGGGAGGTCGTTGAAGAAGTCCTCGCAGAACTCACAATTCAAACCCTTGGTGTTGTGGGTGCACTCGCAGCGTCCATGCACCATGCCATCCTCATTGTCTTCGGGCATAAAGGCCGGATCCAGGGGCAGACACTGGGAGGCGTGGCCGTAGCAGGAGCAGGAACCCCTCACCACCATATTGGAGATGCCGTAGTAGTACTTCTCCTCGTTCTCCAGCCGACTGTCCAGCAGATTGTCGCCCAGCTTGTGCAGCTTCGTCAGCTGTATCCTCAGATTGGTCATCTTCAGTTGGTTCTGGACATGCTCCGCATACGGATCCGAGACGTTAATGTTCGGCGGCAACACCCTGAAGATCACCTCGCCATTCCGCGAGGGCTCCACATTGGAGTAACGCGAGGTGCACATCACATCGGTGATGTTGTGCAGGACCGTGGGCACGCCGGGGAAGGACTCCTTGCAGTCGTAGGCAAAATACCGATACACATGCCACGTCGCTCCAAAGTCAAAGGATCTCTCAATGTACATGGCCGCCGGCCGGAAGGTCGTGAAGGTGATAATCAAATGGGTAAAGTGGAACTCTGCCTCCAGGTTCAGCTGAATGGTGGCATTCTCCTTGCCATTCTCCGACTGCCACCACGTGGGCAGATTCGTTCCGGGCTTCGTCTTGTAGATAATCTGTCCAATGCGATGATTCTTGTACGGATCATGGCGGGTCTCCTCGCGCGTGTCGCAGAGGAAGCACTTCTTGTCCTGCAAGTGGGAGAGGATGCAGAAACGCTCGGGCGACTGCAGGCCACAGGTGGAGCTCGCACTCAGTCGGTTCTCGCGGCCGATGAGGAGATTACCCGTGGCTGGGTAGCACGAGGATCGCTCGCAGGGATGCGTCTTGATGTACTGCCTCGGGGGATTCCTGGGCCTGTCCCGACGGCCATGCTGCGGCAGCTGCTGCTGCTGCTGCTGCGGGGTCCGCTGCGACGCCACTGGCTGGGCCCACTCGCTGGCGAGCAGGCCGAGCACAAAAACCACGGCGATAAGCCGCAGCTCCAACATCTCGATGGCTCTCGCTCGCTCTCTCTCTCTCTCTCCGATTCCCTTCCCTTTCCCTCGGCTTGTTGTTGTTGGGGTCGTGTTTCACTCTGGGCCTGACTTCCGGCCGGGACTTTAATCAGTTCGATGCTTTGCTTTTCTTTTCGTTTCGTTGAGGAAACCCGAACCCTCTTCTCTCGCCAGCTCTATAGTCCACGTGATCCTCCGTCTGGAATTCTGTCAAGTTTTAAGAAGGAAAAGGTTATGAAAAGTGGTCATATTTCAGTCCCGACTTTGGAAATTAAATTCAGGAATATTTGGGAAAAATAAAGATATAAAATTAGATAATTAAATTTTAAAGATTTGGTTTTCATAAAAGATTTAATTTAATGTTTAAATAAAATATTTACTCCCCTAAATTCTTAATAATTTGAAGCTAATTTCTTTTAAATCTTCACCAAAATTCAGTCACTAAAACTTACTTCTTCGTCGTCCTTGTCCTTCTTCCTTCACTTTTTCTTTTATTCATTCATGCTGATAGATATTTTTCACAAATCCCACAGCTGTAAAAATAAATAAATAATTTCTTTTAAAACTTAAGTTTTTTAATCATTTCGTTTTAAAGTATTTTTTTAGTCACTAAAGAAGCTCCTCTGCTCTGTGTTGCCCCCACTTTTGAACCGCTTGGCTTATCAAGAACCCGAGAGATGCTCTAATTTTCTAGATTTTCTTATTTATTTTCGTCGTCTCGCACCAATATAATAGGAATACCAGGCATCCGCGCCCCACGAATCTTACGCACCAACTGAGGCCGCAGACCGAATCTTGAACTAAAACTGAATGGATCCTACTATCATCTGTGGGGACGGACTGCCTGCCCACATATGCTACCATACCATACTATATAGTGGCGATAATGCCGACTGCTGGGATGCCTGCGTGTATGGGGAAGCTTAATCCGTTGTTGCCTGGTGCGTTGGAGAGCTGTGTTTATCAGTTTTTTTTTTATTTTAGTTTTTACTTCCAAAGGGGAACCTCTGGGTAATTGTTTGTAATTTGTTTTTAAAGTAATATTATTAAAAATAAAGCAATAAAGCAATATTACTTTTAATAACCCAAAATCATAACAAAATAATGATATTAAATAATTAAGGTAGAGCTCTTTAAGGCATTTATACTAATAAAAAAATAAAATAGAGCCTTAAGTCTATAGTACACCAAAAATGAAACATCGAATACTTCTAGGATCCTTTAAAATATAATTCAAATCGATAAAAGGACCTAAAATATTTAAAACCAAACTTTTCTACATCTTATTAATATAATTCCTCAAACTTAATAGAGATTCTCTAACAGAAACCCAATTACAAACCTAAAAAAACTCCTTTTTAACCCAAAGAGTATTCCAAGTTCATAATGCGTGAAAAAACCATCCCAATTCCCATGTCTGAAGCCCAAGTGTCGGCTTCTGTGTGTGACTCTTATCAGGGAGGATTCCGAAGGGTATCAGAACTCAAAAACTGTGCTACTATTACCCGGAGCGAGAGATAAGCCACCGGCCAATCCGAGCACATTTTCTAGGCCCCAAAAGCATGGAATCATGCTCAACGCCGGGCCTAAAAATATATATGAATGTATTTCTTATTTCATAATTCCAAACTGGGACCCCCGATAAGAGTTCATTCACAGACACACAGTTCGGGATCCCGGGCAGAACTCGTCTCCGACTCCAAACCCCTTGGCAGACTTTAATTACTTTGTGTGTGTTTTAAATTTTTTTGTTTGCTATTTGTGCGTTGCTTGGTTAATTTCGTTTTCGTCGAGGAAACTGGCAAATAAACAAAGCACACACCACTATATAAGAACGAGTAAATAATGGAGCCGCAGTGGAGCATTCTCTCGACTTCGTGGGGTCTGAGAGTGTGTATTTATGTGTACAAGTCGGTATATATGTTTTATATATGTACGTACTTATGCCTATGACCAGTTCAGTTCATAAAAAAATATTCGCTCATACAATTGCCTGGCTGTTTCATGTTTTTTTCTTTTTTTCTTAGTTTTGCTCCGGAGATGTGATGTTTATATTTCCAATTTCATCAAGGCACGCTGCTTATTTGACCACACAACTACAGTGGCACTGTACAGTGATCACTGGATAAATTAAACCTTGAGATGTAAACAATCTTCTTAAACTTTTAGCTTGACTTTACAACATTTTATCAATGTTTTTTTTACAAATCTATTGAATATAATACTAAATAATCAATAAAGAATAATATTCTACATTATAAGGCTTAAGCTCCTTTTTAACGATACAATTTCCAATGGGTTCTAACGAAGGTACGGTTAATATTTTAAACTTCAAAGATCTTAAACCCATTAAATTTTAATTTCACTTCAATTAGTATTCTAATTTAAACTAATTTTGCAATTTAAAAAATCCCACTTTGCGACTAACTACTGTATATTTACACAGTACACATGTATGCACCATTCCACAAACCCCATCCCCGAACTACAGCCCCGAATTTCAATTCTCTGTCTGGAGAACACATGTTTATGAGAAAGTCCAACATCTAAGCATGAGATCAGCCCGCGATAGTCCCGCTATAATTAGACCCGGCCGCCGACTGAATAAATCCTTTTTCTCTGCCCACAGGCCGCAATCCAATCTAGATAAATTAATTCGTCGGCTGCACATCTTCAAGGCGACAGAGAAGCCCGGCTCACTTTTTAATTAGCCAAGAGCCCCATTGTCGCTGGAAGAAAATAAAGTCAAACCGCTTGGCAATGCACTTTTTGTGTCCAGCCCCACGTCCCCACGAGCAGCCAGTCGTTCACTTATGTATGGCATCATGTTTCTATATTGTACGAGTCCGAGTCCAAGTATGTGTATGCATAATCAAAAAATATTTCTAGCAAAGTAATTGTACATTTAATGTTTTACAGTGTTTTTTTTTATGAGAGATGGGTAATCTTTGTTGGAGAGATGATCAGCAATTAGGTTTTTCTGGGATAAATATGCATTTATGGATGCATACATATGTATGTATGTACATATGTACGATTCAAAGGAAAATGACACATGTTTCGGGAATGGAAATTATTTTATGGAAAGTTAAATGCATAATGTATACTCTTTAATTGTTAGATTTGCTTAGTAAAAAATGTACAAATTTATGGTAAGAAAAGAGTTTCTTAAAACTAAGAACTGTTTAAGAAAGCTTAAAACTAAGAACCGTTGAAGAAAGTATTTTACTGAACGTTCCTTTTAATAAATAAACTAACTAAGGAACTTCTGTTTTAAATTCAAATTTTACAAATACATAGTTGCAAAATGAAAAAAGAATAAAAATAAAAATGGAAAATACATAGAGAGTATTTCTAAGATACTTTTTTTTCTTAATTTTTTTGCTTAAATGAAGAGATGGGTTGGAGATCTTTGCACTCCCCCTTTTTTTTGGGAGTTATCTCGACTTTTGTGCACACAAAACGCACATGACTAAAAAAAAAAAAGCGGCAGTGTGCCAACAACAACGAACAACAACAAATACAAATACAACGGATGCGAAAGGAGGAGAAGTAGAGAAGAAGTAGGCGAGCGAAGTAACAACAAAAACAGGGCACCAGATAAACCTCAAGAAAGAGCGACAAACTGAGACAGAGAGTGCCCCAGAGACGAAGGAAGGAAGAGGGAGACAGGAGACACTGCAGCTGGTCTGGAAAACTGCGTAAAAACTCCGCGTGGAAAAACTAACTGTAAATGGGCTGTCTAGAATATGGAGTACTCACTGGATGCTTCTTTCCTGTGTATATCATCTATTCCTTGATCGCCACAAGAAGTTACCAAAAATTACTTCTGTTATACAGACAGCAACAACACACACACGTTTTTCGGTGTTTTTATTTTTGTTGATGCAGCAAACACACACACTTCTTGTTGACTTCTTTTTTTAAACTTCACACACACACACGCGCGTGCAACAGGTACACCGATCGACACACACACTCGCATGCACTCGCCGCGAAGAAGATATTTTTCCAACACAATTGGAAAAGGAAAATTCCAAAAAAGAGTTGGGGGTGCCCCGAACCGAATTTCGATACTCCTGCCCCGGTCTGTATTTTTTTTTTAGACGGAAAGAAAACGTCCGATCGGGAGATCCGAAAATTTAAAACTGCAATCCGACGGATCGCTCCAGGGCTGCAAATTTAGTCAATGAATGCCAGCCCTGAAAGTAAACCTTCCGATGTGGCGCCCTCTGTCGGCACCTCACAGCTGTTCCAGTCAGAATCTGAGTGACCAGTCAGATTTGAAGGAACTGGCTGTCTAACATTTTGGAAACCCTAGCAGAGGGTACTCTGCCCAAAACAAACGCTTTTCTAACTGAAACCAACAAGCCCAATTTAACTTACCTATTCGGAACTCGACACCATTTTACAACAGCTTGGCAAAAATATTGATATCAAGTAAAATATCGATATTTCGATATTTTGGCAATCCAAAAATAGTAATTTATCATCTTTAGAAAAATATCGATATATTATTATATTAACCCCCAACAAGCCCAAGTTTTCGAACAGTATCCAACGCGTCCGCTCCACTTGAAACGGGAGAAAATATACAAATCGCCGGGAAAAATCATACCAAAATATGGTGCGCGCATATCAAGTGCAATAATGCTAAAGTCTTGACAAAACTGCAATTCCCAAGCGCTTGATGGATTTTTCCGTTAATTACGATTTAAAAAGCAAAACAAGAGGGGGGCCGAGAATCAAAGTGCAAAAGCTCTCGTTGAGAATGTTGTTAACTTAAAAACAGAAACAAAAAGCACACAAAAAAATACACAAAATCCGCTGTGAAAAATTCGTTGACAAAATTCTTACACAAAACCACACACAAAATATCTTTCCAAAAAGAGTTAAATTTTAGTTAAAAAATTTAGTGTTATGCAGAGTGTGGTGTGGGTGTTATTAGCTGGTGCTGCTGTTGCTGCCCTCCCCGTTTCTCCGTTCTCCTCCTCCATCTACACCTCTTCCTTCTTCCGTTTCGAAAATATCCATACACAGCGGATCCCAACAACAACAATAACGGTGTGAAACCACAATTTAGGTGAGTCTTCCTCTTCTTCCTTTCCCCTTCTCCCACAATATCCGTCCCACCTCCCCTTTGGGGATAGTTGCTTGCACTCCGCCACGTACCAACAAAAACTGTGTAACTGTAACGACTCGCTCTCTTATTTGGATTAGAGTGTAAGAACGTTGTGTGCCACGAAAATAGTCCAGAAATTATTCCCCAAAAAATTGATTACGCAGTACAACCAACGTCTCCCCAGTCTTTTGGATTTCTCTGGGATTTGAGTAGAAAAATGCGTTGGTTGCTTTTAATAATACACGACGCACACACAAACACACATAAATGCCAGCAGCGAGCGGGACGCCCATACAAATGCCGCCAAAGCGAAGCACAAGTGTAAACGAGAGAGAGGGAGAGCAGGCGAGAGCAGCTTTTGATTGAGAGAGTCAACGCATGCGCGGGAAATAATGGAAGGGGGCGGCGGGTGGGGCGCAGGTGAATGCTGCTGCTGTTGCCGTTGTAAACCGTATGTGTGAGTGTGCCTTGTTTTTGTTGTGCTTTGCGAGCGCGGCAAAAATCTCTGTGAAAACCGCTTCCAATTTCAACTAACTTGGCTAAAAAGAAAAATAAACGCTATTCGCTCTGCTCTCCATCGATGTTGGTTTCTATTTATTTTTAACCGCCTTTTGTTGTCATTCTCGCCTAGTGTTTTATTTTCTGGTGACGTCACAGGGCTAAATTTAAAAACTCGTTTGTTTGTCCATTGTTTTTAACGACCAAATGGCCTAGGTCTCAATTTCCAACTGGCGCAGGGCAGGGGATAGCGAAGAAGAAGCTACAACAGTGCTTGCTTTCTATCGCATTTTAATGTTTACTTTTTATGTTCAAATACATACATACATACATATGTAGCTGACGAGGAGATAAGCCAGCATATAGAGATTATGAATGTGCGTGTGATATGGTTTTGTGTCGTCACGTGGGAGCTGCATTGGAATGTTTGTCAACTCCAAAAAGTCATGAATGGGTAAGAGAGGGATGGTGATAGTAAATTGCATATTCCCGCTATATTTAGCAATGATCTTCGATGCTCCATAGAAGGGGAGTAATGTGTGTGTGAGTGAGGGAGATGGCAAAAGAAAGAGAAATGTGGAGACACAAAAACACAAAAAGCGGAGTTCACAGTTAGATTTGAACAGTTTTGCTGCCGATCGCCGCTAGAGGGCAGCATCGGTTATTTATTTATATAAGTATTGTGACTATATTTTGTCCAGCGAGTCTTTAACATTAGTATTTATCTAGTTCAGCGAACATTTAAATGTCTTTTTCCACCTTCCAGAAGAAAGATAGTTCTGATCAGAACTGAGAAGAGATCTCAATTGGAATGGTATGGTTTAGTAAATATCTCCAACAGAGGGCGCTGCAGTCATAATCAATGATACAGTGGTATAAAATATATAAAGTTCAAAGTTCAAGAAAACTAAAAGTAGCCTCCAAGAGAATGTTAGACAAACAGAATACCAAGCCCATAGTCATTATAACAAATGTGTGCCTTCTTCACCTGTAATAGTTTTCGAGCGACAGAGCCTCTTTGCATTGTCAGAACGATACCGATTTACACGAACGAAATTACACCTCGAGGACCTGGCAACTAATTCATTTTCCTTCACCTCCTTTCGAGCCCTGACTTGCCCTATATATCCCCTGATATCTTTAGCTATTTTAGTTTCCGTTTGCCTAGGAACACCCAATGTCATGCGATATGCCTGGCAACACACACACTCGTCGTCGTACACCTTTCCCAATCCGATAGGGATCTAAGTTTGGATCCAAAGCCTTTGGCCGACATGCAAATGTGCCATAAAAAGCGCTTGCTCGTTTGCCGTCTTGACTTTTCAACTTTAAAGTCAGGAAAAGGAAGTGCATAAAGCACTGCTGCAAGGTAGAAAAAGGATTGGGGCATAAAAGGGACCAACCTGGGTCTCAGAATTCTGCAAAGGCACGCCAACTGCTGGAAAAGGTTAAGAATTTGCATAAAATCGAATATTTACAAGTGTTCATAAGCATATGTATACATATATGGGCGATTGTGAGGAGTGAGGTTTGTGTGCGTAACACTTTCGGTGAAGGGTCATCGTCGTAAAAACCCCGACCATTAAAATATACCTTTGACGTTGCGCAGGAACGACTCCGGAACGGTTAGTGATTTTCAGGAGATTTGGGGTCTCACAGGGAGATATTACTTATGACTAAAATTAATTTTAAGTTCCTTTTAGAATTTTGCTTCTATTACTTTTTTTGTTCACTAAAAATGAAGATTAAATAAAATTATCCCTATCCCTCGGGGCAATAAACTCGTTAGAAATTATGTCATGGACATCCCTTTTGTTCCTCATAAATTTGCATAGATACGTGACTTTCTTAGATTTTCCCCCAAGACTCTGCTTCTTAAGAGTGTTTTCCCATTCGGGTTTCCTTCTCTCCTCCTTTTTGCCTTTGTTTATGGGACTGCGGAGGACTGACGACTTGATAGAATGAGTGCCTGCCTAACTGATGGCTATATGTGCATATCGATATGGTAACCCACATCACCTACATCACACTAGGCGGAAGAAAAAGTGGAGCAAATAAGGCAGGGAATTGTACTTAGGGGTGGCTAAAGACAGAGCAGAGAGACATACACTCATCAAGTTGGTAAGACTGAACACATGTTTCCACTTAATAGAGATATGTGTAGTATAAAAGACGTTATATGTACTCGTTCTGCCGGGACAGATGGATGGATGGATATGGCTGTATGTGGAACACCCTTTGCGGAAAACATTTTTTACTGTCATATTCCAATTAAGGCAAAGTCAGGTTTTCATAGAGTGGTGTGGGCGCAGTGAGAGAACTAATCATTAAGATGGAAATGTATGGTGTTGACTTGTGTATGCCCTGGGTTTTTTTTTAAATATTTAAAGTAACTTAAGGGTCTCAGAAAGGATATTTATATTGATTTTGTGCTTCGAAAAGCCTTTCTAAATATATGTATATGAAATGAGAAAGCTTGTGAGTGAAAAGGGTAATTTACTTTAGAGAAGGTTTATCGATAGACATAGGGAAACAATGACAAGATCGTGCTTGTTAAGACAGGTTTTCATTTTCCTTAATTATGCTTATAGATATTATCTGAATAAAAGAACAAACTAGATTCACAAAATACAGTTTAAAGCTTTGGCTTCCTCAAGAGACATACTCTTCTAATACCTTTCAAAAAATCAAATTAGTAAGAAATGGCAAAGCGGAAGCTTGTTGGGAATATCTGTGTGGGGGCCAGAGCGAGAGTTTTAACGCTGGAGAATTTTAAAACCGTCATAAAGTATCTTATTCTTGATTTAATTTCTCTGCAGTCGCCAAACAGTCGTTCGTGTGCTTCCGTTACCCGCCCAGTTCCCGCCATGATGTTGGACGATGACAACTCAGATCTGTTGGTCTGTGCCTCAGAGATGCAGCAAGGTATGATGGGCAACGAACTCTCATTTGATTGATATATATATCTGATTTAATACTTTGCTATACATTTACAGACCGCTTATACTTTGTGGCCTTCAAGAAGAACATCAAGCCAAAGAACACCGTGAATACTCACTACTTTAACGTTGACGAGGAGTATATCTACGAGAACTTTTACAATGACTTTGGACCGTTGAATATCTGTATGCTGTACAGGTATTGCGTAAAGCTCAACACCAAGTTGAACGCCAAGTGCCATGCGAACAAGAAGATTGTCCACTACACCTCCATGAACCCAGGGAAACGACTCAATGCGGCCTATCTGATTGGTTCGTATGCAGTAAGTGCTCTCTCCCAGCTTCGTATATGTATATTGAGCGAATCAGAGCAAATATTAGTTAAATCTTTCTTTTCTCACCTCTTTTTCCAGATCATTTACCTAAATAAAACGCCCCAGGAGGCGTATAGGCCGCTTGTTGCCGGCGAAATACCCGCCTACACGCGCTTTTGTGACGCCAGCTACGGACCCAGCAGCTTCAAGATCTCGCTGCTGGACTGTCTGAATGCTGTGCACAAGGGACTGCAGGCGGGTTTCTTCAACTTCAGTGACTTTGATGCGGATGAGTATGAGTATTATGAGCGCGTGGAGAACGGCGACTTCAATTGGATTGTCCCTCAAAAGTTTATTGCATTCTGTGGGCCGCATCAGAAGAGCAAAACCCTGCCAAACGGTTATCCTTGCCATGCACCCGAACGCTACTTTACCTATTTCCGGGATAACAATGTGACGACCGTCATTCGGCTGAACGCCAAGGTCTATCATGCCTCTTCGTTCGAGAATGCCGGATTCGATCACAAGGATCTGTTCTTTATCGATGGCAGCACACCCAGCGATGCGATTATGAAAAAGTTCCTCTCCATTTGTGAGACAACAAAGGGAGCCATTGCCGTGCACTGCAAGGCGGGCTTGGGCAGGACGGGTAGCCTCATTGGAGCGTACATAATGAAGCATTATGGATTTACTGCTTTGGAGTCGATTGCCTGGCTGAGGCTCTGCAGGCCAGGATCAGTGATTGGCCATCAGCAGCAGTGGATGGAGGAGTGAGTATTGCGACGAGTCTCTCTCATTTATTTAATTATTTATAATTTTATAAACTTTTGCCTGTTTAGCAAACAAAGCTGGCTTTGGTCCGAGGGAGAACGCATGCGGCGCCGCACCAACCTATCCATTCTCCGGCACACGTACGGCATCAATAGCCTGGAGCTAAAGACCAAACTGGCGGATACCACGGCGCATGTGGACTTGCTGCTGACCCGCGTTAAGGGCATCTCGCAGCGTGTGGATACCATGCACCTGCACGATCATCAGGACACATTGGATGCTGCTGCGAGTGCCGGCGAGCATCCGACGGCTGAGGAGCTCTCCGAGCAGCGGCAACTGGAGCGAGACGAACATGCCTTGTACCACCAGCACCAAGCAATCGCTGAGGATCCCAATTGTAATGGCAGCGATGACAACGATACGGACACAATCAGTGCCCCAGCAGAACAGCCGCTAACTTCTGGCTACACCATAACCACACGACGCCGAAAATCCCCTTCGGCTGCTAATAAATCCACTGTTATAGCCACCTCCCTGAGACGGCTGGTTAACCCGAATGCAAATAGGAGTACGCCTGGTGTGGCGGCTTATCCCGCTTCCGCCGCCGAGGTGCCCAGCTGCACGGAGAAGAAGCTGCGCAAGCCCAGTGCCAATGTTTTTGAGGCGGCGCGTCACACGATTGCATCCACGGTCCGAATGACGCAGACGGCGCTGGAGAAGAAGCAGCAACAGCAGCAGCAGCAGCAGGCCCAGACGCAGGGCGACAAGCTGAATCAGATCAAAGCGCTACGAAGGCATCACCACTCGCGATCGGTGAATGTCAACAGCAATAGGTAAATATTTTCCACTTTCTTCTTTAATATTTTCTTTATTTATACTTGAATTTATTTTTATCAAACCACCAACAGCGAGCAGGACTCGAATCAACGGCACACGAGAGCTCGATCACAGCCCTTTCGAAATAACAACAATAACGGCGGTGTGGCGGCAATGGCTGCTCTGAAAGGCTTCTGGTGCAACTTCATCTGGTTTGCCGACAAGTTCAGGAGCAGCGCCAGCCGTTATGTTGGCCAACAATTTAAATAACAATGGAAGCAGCAACCTCGGTGGCAACCAGCAACAACAGCAACAACAATAACAACAACAACAACACCAGTAATCTAAGCAACTCCCTGAATAACTATAATAACAACAATACCACTAACAATATATTGGCCAGTTCGGGGAACAGTCGCACCCGCAGCCTGGCGATTTATAGCAAAAGGTAAGTGTAGGTGGATGATACCCGAAAGTCAGTCCCCACGCCCGTCGTCGTACAACCTCGTCGACAACAACTCCCCCTTTCTCTCGAAAGTTCTTATTTTGAATTTTTAACCTTGATTTCGTTACGCGTGTGCGGCTCTGCATTCGAATTTGTACTTAATTTTGAACTTTTATATTGCCTTTGTCCCCTTTTTTGTTCTTACATTTTAGCACAGTTGTACATATTATGTATATTTATATTAATATTATAATTATACAGAATGTTGAACTTTATTCACTCGAATCGGTAAATGAATTTTATAAACCATAGTAAATATTTCAATTAATCAATGGATGCCATAGAAAAAGAAAAACAAATTTAATAGCCACCTTAAAGTATCCATAGAAATTAATAGGCATTGCATTAGTACTTAAGGGGGTCTTCTTACTTACGAATTTTTTAAAATTAGATTTTTTTGTATTATTATTAAATAATAGAGGATCTGAGGAATACGCCATAAAAAGGGTTTTGTAAAATTCGCATTCCTTCATGGGTACCATTTTTCCTATCTTTAAACGCGTTTTCCCGAAAATCACATTTTTTAAACTTTCTGATATCACTTCTACCAGTAATTTTCATCGAATCGAACCAATTTTTTCCCCACTTCTTAATCAAACAATTCTCTATGATTCTCCAAGTACGATTTTTTTTTTTTTTTTTTTTTTAATTTTTACACTTTTCAACAGGTGAAAAAACATGGTTGAAAATTTAACGTTTTACAAAAAAAATTTCTATTAAAAACAATTTTTAATTAAAACAAAATTAATTAATTAATTGTAATTAATTAAACAATTAATTTCTGAAAATAGGGCAAAATTTCGGCCTCGTAAGTAGAAGACCCCCTTAAATTCTAAAATTCTGTGGCATTATAAGCGTCCTTTGTAGCATGCTCGTAAATTTAAAAAATGTGATTTTATATTTTCACCCGAATTGGTACATTTCAAAATTTAACTACGTACAATTTTTAGCTTATTTTAAAATCAGTTAGTCAGGTATTAATTTAAAATACTCTTGCAACATAATTGTGAACCAAGAATTCGGTACCTAAACACTTTTAAAAACGTATTTTAATTTATTTCAACTCCCCACTTTTGGATAGAATTTTCATGAACGAAAAATATAAATTGTAAATTCATTTCGCGTGAAAGAAGTTCGACTTTATTTAATACCCTTTTGAATATTTTACCCGCTCCCCCTCTCCAACTGTAATTCGCACCAAGATAATCCCGAATGGCGTTTATTTTTAAACACTAATCCAGAATTTTATTTCTATAATCGTTAACATTATGTTTTAGCTGCTAATTTTTAGTCTAAAAATTGATATACTCTTTTTGTACTTAGAGCACTTTTCTTTGCATTTCTGTTTTTGTGCATGCCCAAAATTAAACAAAAAAAGTATTATTGTTGAGCAAAATGAAAAGAAACACAATAATAAACAACAAATTATCAAAATTATGCGGCTGACAGCTTGCTCGAAAATGTATTTTGAATGTTTTGTCTATGTGTTTTGGCCTTGTTTTTTGTTGCTTTTATTTATTGTTTTTTTCGTATTTATATTGTCGAAGGATAATGGAGTTGTGAATATTTTAGATAATATCCTTGCAGATTATTTCTTACAACATAAAAATTATACTTTTATTTAGTTATTTTGTTCCTACAAAAATGGAAGCTTAAATAATTTCTAAAAATCTGCAAGTTTATTTCTAAATCTCCGGAAATATCCGAAGCCCTCCCGACCCCCATCTTCTCCTTAGTAAACCCAAAGACAGTATAAGGTTTAGGATGCCTAACGCCTTACGATTTTATGGAAAATTTGCTCAAAAATGGCAATTACAGTGTATGGCGTTATGCATCTTATTATTATAACGTCTTCGGTAATCTTGTCTGTATGTTTTGGGACTTATACCGTTCTTCTGTGCCCCCCGTACACACCATCTCTTCCCTCTTTTCTTTACTCGCCCCCCTTCTTCTACTTTCTCGACTTGTGCTTGCTCCTCCGCTTGCTCCACCGCCCAGAATGGAGCTGAAACATCTGCGCAAGGCGGAACAGCATCAGCAGCAGGCCCAGCAGGAGCAGCCGGTGGTGGTGCTCAGGCCATATGCCACCATCAACGAGAGCAAGATACCCGTGGTATCTGCCGCCAGTGGTGGTGCCGGCAGCTCGGCCACCATTCCTCCTACGCGTGGCAGTGCTGCTCGTGCCTCCCATCACCACATGACGCTCCGTGGAAGGTCACGTATTCGCTATCAGCGTCCGAATGCCGGGGAAACGGCTCCGGCAGCGGCACAAACTCAGCCCTGTACGGTGGCCACGGCTCGCTATTACCGGGACGTATCCGCCATACCCACAATGGGGCTCCTTGGTACTGGTGGTGGTGGTGGTGGTGGGTCCTCCTCCTCCTCCTCCTCTGCGTTTAATATAGCCACACGCTCCGCATCCGCCACGCTCGATCTCAACTCGAATCCGCTGCCGAAAGCAAAGTTAACCAGCCTGAATAATAATAATTCAACATCCACACCACCGCCTCCTCCTCCTCCTTCTTCTTCCTCCCATCCTGCAGACACAAGCCGGCTTAGTGGGCGTGGCAGTGCCGCCGAATTGCAGGCAATCATCGAGCACGACAGCCTGGTTGGAGCGGCCAAGCGGAACAAGCGCTCGCTGAGCTCCACCAGGTTGGACAAGGACAAGAGTGACGAGTACAACACGAAGCTGCTAAGGAAGACAGCGGCGGCGGCGGCAGCAGCAGCCACCACAGCATCCTCGGGAGGAGCAGCAGCAGCAGCAGCAGTGGGCGGTGCCACCAGCAGCAGCAGCAACATGAACAACAACAACAACAACAACTGCAGCAGTAACAACAGCCGGTACAACAACAGCTGCAACAGCAGCACCAGCGGCAGCTTCAAGGTCTCCCGTCGCCTCTTTGGTGGTGAATCGGTGGGATCTTCGGCCTCGCCCTCAACATCGGGTGACTCGGGGATCCCAACGCCCACAGCGCCGCCAGCCTCTGCCCCCCAGTGGCATCATCACCTGGCTCGGGGCGTAAGCAGTCGTGTGTCCAGCGAAAGGGAAAGGGATCGGGATCAGCAGCAGCAGCACCAGCAACACCATCAGCAGTCGCACCAATCTAGCCTGAAGCTGCGGAAGAAGATCAGCTACTGAGGTGCAGCAATTGTTTTCGGCGTTACCTTTAGTTATTATAGCAATATCATTTTGAATAGAAAATTATCCGTTACCTTTTCGGGCAGGTGAAAGAGAGAGTAAGTTTCTCCATAATCCCAAATGCAATCAAATTTCACAAGCAAGCTTTGTTGGATACAAAAAACACTTTTATTACCATTATTTTTACATTAAATATAAGTATACCTATATAAAACATTTAATATATAATTTTTAGAGAGGAATTTCTTTGTAAATATTCTAGTTTTGGCGAAAAAAAGCAGAGAACTTATTTCTGATCCAAATTAATAATATTATTTATGTGCAATGTATGCGAATATATTTAACTTTGGATATTTTTTTTTTATATTTAACATTTGTCACGACAAAATAAAATTACCTGTTAAGCCCATCTCTAATTTGATTTGCATTGCGCATTAATTCAGGGGAAGTCCCCTTTTCGAAAGACAAAGCTAAGTACAATGTGCAACCATTGTTATCACAATTTTGTACACAGGTCTCTCCCTTATCTATCCGAATCTTTGCTTAAATCTTTATTGCCTTAGCAAAATGTATATTGTACAAAGTTAACAAAAGACGACCTTAAATAAAATCACCTTTTCATGTTGTTTTAGATTGGTATTATTAATCGATATATTTAGGTGATAAGTTACATAACGAATATGTGCATTATATGTGTAAATATTTAGGAGCAGTTTGCGTAGTTTGTAAGCCGAAGCTAGTTAAAAATAAATGTTATTATATACACCCATATACAAAATGTGCACCCAGATTGGAACCCCGATTTTAGACCAGCATGTCCTTGAAATAGTCAATTATCTGACCATAAATTTCACTCTCGAATCCCAGAAACAGGCAATCGAGCTCACAATTGAGTTCGACCTTCAGCAGAGGCACTATTGAGTCAGACTCTACGACTCCAATGGTCGGGGTGATTTTCAGGGCACTCAGCAGGCTCAGCACCTTGTCCTTGGTGGTCATATACTCATCGGAATTGATGACTTCAAAGGCAGCCTCCTTCAGAGCCGGATAGAAGTTCTTGAAATAGTTGTGGCGATCGCAGAGACGCAGACCAGTGTTGTCCAGGCTACCGGCATCAGTCAGCTCTCTGTAGGTAGTGAACTTCTTTCTGCGCTCCGACTCCACATCCTCCAGCACCTCGTTTATGTCAACGCCAGCATCTGGTGGCGGCTTTGTGGTCACCACCTGCATCTGGTCGGGACGGATGGCGTCCAAATCACTTGATATTACGGCCAGCATTTCAATGGCCGCCCGCTGGCGGGCATCCTTCTTCTTATCGGACTTCCCGTAGCGTACAATCGAGGCCACGGAGCAGCAGGCCACGAATTCGGGGGCGTTGGGAGTGCCGCTCTGCTGCACAATCTCGATGATGGGCAGCGGCATCTCGTGGCGAACGCAGTAGTCGCGTAACTCCTTCAGCATGTCACGATTCAGGTTGGTCATCTCATCAGCCAGCCCGCCAATGCCATCGGTCTCAGTCACCTCCATGTCGGACAGCAAGCTGCCGACGCCTGGCAGTTTGCGGATCTTTCGGAGGATATTCGAAGCAGCCAAGTGTTTGGCATCGCGCTTGGAGCGCCCTGGAGTATTTGTACAAATGTAACAGCATGAAGAATAAAGTAAAACAGAGCATTAACTTTACCATTTCCAAAAGATTCTATCTCCATCATGGACACTTTGCAAACATAGCCGCCGTCTTCGCCGTCGATAAAGTCGTATGTGGGTGGGCCGATCTTCGACTTGGCGCTGAACTCCTGGAGAGCGGACACTGCCGATTTGTTATCCATCAGGTTTTTGGTATGACAGAGCAAATATTTTACGTAAATGTATTACAAATTGAAAAAGTTTTTTGACAACTTCACAAACTCGGTCCTGCTTTTGCTTTCAGAGATGCACTTTTAATAGTGATGACACCGATAATCACGAACCGGCGCTCGTCTTGCTCGTGTCACGACTGTGAAATTAGGAATTACATATTTTTTAGAAATGAAAGTAAAGATATTAAATCGATATCGATATAAAAAAAAAAAAAAAATCTCAAAGCCCTTAATTATTGTTAAAAAATCAATTTGGGAAAATTATGTATGCAAACAATGCGGACTTACAAAACCCTAATTTAAATGTTGCCGTCAGCTATAATTTAGTACATTTTTTGTTTATTCATAAATTAAGTACTTTATGTTACGTTTATGTTGTTATTTTATTGAATTAACATGTTAGCGAGTTCTTAATTAAAGAAATTCGCAGTTTTTAGTTTTCCATTCAAATATATCAACGTCTAATTTGGTATACACACGCAATAAAAACACACGTCACGTCGGGACAAGTTGGCAGCGCCGAAAGTAAAGGCAACCCTGTTGCCTGTTGAGAACTAACAAGTGTGCTGCCAGTGATGAGCTCGATTCATTGTTTTCAATCAGTAATCAAGGTGTTATATTACAAAACGCAGCACATTTAATAGTGTTTTGTATGTACAGAACAATTGAATTGCAAATTATTTAAGCTACTGGCGCAACCTTGTGACCACCGCTCATCTCTGTCAGAATTAAACGGCGACGAGTTTTTCGGGGCACTTCTGCTGGCGGAACGTTAACTTCGTTTCATAATCAATAATTCCTGTGCTGGCAGCTGCAAAACAACAAAACACAGCTGGCGAACAAAAATATATCCAAATCCAAATGTCAAAATCGGTATAAAACACTTACGAAAAATCCCAGCGAGCGGAGCTGAGAGCAAATTGAGGAAGTGGCGCAGCGCAGCAACTAAACCAGTGGCTGCGGAAATTGAGAGCTGAGAGCAGCTCCCCCGAAAAAAATAAGCGAAAGCAAATCGAGACGACCAGCGGCGGCGGCTATCACTCTATCCGCTCGTGGCTATTAATTAGCGATAGAAAGTGCTTCTCCGCGGGGTCAACGAGAGATGGACGAGACCGTCGCTCCACCCGCTGCCGCGGGCTGCGATGCTGCAGCGCGTCAGAAAATCGCCGCCACCACGGATACGCCGGATACGTCTCCCAGCGCCTCCAGTAAATCCAGTGTCCGACTATTGATCAAATCGTCCAATCAGCAGTATGATGACCTCAATGTGGAGAGCGATCTGGGCTGGACAGTGCAGCGCCTGAAGAAGCATCTCTCGCTGGTCTATCCTGGAAAACCGGTGGGTGGTCTCCCCTGTAACTTTTATATGTAGTTTACGTCAGTTTATAGGGTACCGCGAGCCTATCTTATCTCGAATCGTTTTGTTATTGTTTATCATCTACGCTTAGCATACAAGTGCTCGTGAGCTATTTGCGTCTTGGGATCGCAAGTGGGCTGCCTGCCAGTGGCAGCAAGTACACGTCAGTGAATTTTTAGGCACTGTAATTTATAGCATTCGTCATGCACTTGCGTCATGCAGCTTGAAACTGGGATTTAACTTGAGCCAATGTCAGTTACGCTTCAAAATGTTTTAAGTAATTAGCTTAAGGTGCTGATAAGGAGTTCACGCCATGAGTTAAATGTGATAAGAGTTAATTAGGTATTTGTTTTACATATACTCAAAGCTCAAAGCTCAAAGAAACTTAAGAAATTATCTTCATAAATTTTAATAATTTACTTCCTTCCTTCAGGAAATCCGCGATCAAAAACTGATTTACTCTGGAAAACTACTCGATGACACTCAAAAGATATCGGAGGTGATAAGGAGCTACAAGGATGTCTATCAGCAGCATCATATCTTCCATTTGGTGTGCGCCAGCAAGCATATACCCAAGCCGCCAAATAAGATAGCTCCACCCAGGGAACACACAGTGCCAGCACAGTCACAGGACAACACCAATGAGCTTCGACAGCGTCATGCCGCCGTACACCAGCACCAGCAGCAGCAGCAGGCACAGCAGCAGGCAGCAGTCAATGCCATGGCCAATCATCCCTGGTCACAGTTCTGGCAGCACAGTATGGCCGCCACGGCTGCCTCCAATGGTAACCCAATGGCTGCCGCTGCCGCTGCCACTGCTAGTGCCCATCATCCCCATGTCCTGCTCCAGCAGCAGGCGATTATGTACAACGCGTGGATGCAGCAGGTCTACGCCCAGTATATGCAGGAATTGGCTTTACGGTGAGTTGAAAAGCTTTTCAAATTGAGTTTTTAAGGCTTTATTTTTATTTCTTTTAATTAATTCCCTGGAAATTTCACTAATAAATAATCTATTAATTGTCTTATCTTCAAAATTTTGCAAAACAAACCTGACTGGGCAAATCCAGGGATATTTTTAGTTATCAGCTGAAGTTCCCTGCCTTAATTTACTTTATGATTTTTGTTATTATTTCATTTTTGCCAACTAAATATTATTTATACCAAAATCAGCTTCAAAATGGCGGGTTTTCTTGTATAAATTTATTTTATAAAATTTCTAAACTTATATTCAAAATTTACACATTTTAAAATTTACTTCTTTTTTTGCAGCTCTACCGTTCCCGGTGCAAATAACGCCGCTACGCCAATTTTACCACCACCACCTTTGCTGGCTCAGCCCCTGTTTGCTCAATTAGCGCGGATGCCACATCTGGGCGAGGCCCAGGCAGGTGCACAAGCGGCTCCCCCGGTTCCGGCTGCTGCTGCTCCAGCTCCTCCAGCAGAAGCGGCAGCCGCGCCGCTGGCCAGACCCAATTTTCCTCACATTCAAGAAGAACCCGAGATGCGTGACTGGCTGGATAGCTTCTTTAGCTTCACTCGTCTGGCCATATTTGTGACAGTGCTTTACTTTAATTCCTCGCCGCTGCGTTGCCTTCTAGTGGTTCTCATTGCAGGTGCCATTTATCTGTAAGTTAACTTTCTTAATTGTTGAAATGCAAGCTTCTAAATGATTTTCTCCATCCCACAGCTATCACATCGGCGTGCTGCGTGTCCGCCGCGAACGTAATAACAACAACATTAATCGTAACAATAATGCTGGCGATGCTGCCGCCGCCTTTGCTGCCGTGCAGCAAATCCAACGGATGATGGACGCGGCTGTGGAGCGCGAGAACAATGATCCACAGGCGGCCAATGAGCCGGGTGCGGCTGTGCCAGCAGCAGCGGCCGAGGGAGCAGTTCCTGCTGGGCAGGATGCGCTCGATGCTGCTCCGGCCGCCGCCGCCGGCGCTCCTCCGGCCCCAGCAGCAACAGCTGCCAATCCCGATGCGGCCGCTGCCGATGTGTCGGCCGAAGCCATGGCCGTGGCTGTGGATCCACCAAATGCCAATAACTCTGTGATTTCCGTTGTGCGCACCTTTGTCATCACCTTCTTCACATCGCTGCTGCCCGAGGCGCCAGCGTTGTAGAGAATTTTGTAGTGGATCCATATTTCCTCCTCCCCCCCTTTTCGTAATCAAAAACAAATTGTTATTCCTTTTTAATTTTCGATCTTTGTGCTTTACCTCAAACAAATTGAAGGCGAAAACGCAATTATTGTTTTTTATATTTATTATTTTCCGCGTAGCTTGTAGAATTTTTAGCCAACTAAGAAAAAAGAACACTGTTATAGTAAAATGATGATAATGATGATGATGACGATCTGAAACGATGAAGAAACTATGAAACCAAGATGCAATTACAAAAATAAAACTTATGCTTTAACACAAAAAAAGAAAACAAGGAATAGCTTGAAATTTTCCAAAAAGGCAACATTATTGAGGCTCTCTCTTAATTCTTCGGGCCACTCTTTCTTATCAGAGTGGAAAATTTTCAGGTTGAAAATCCAGACGGAGATCTTTGGCTGCCTGCTACAAAGAGCAGCAGCTCTCTTCTCTTCACAAATTCGCTACATTTTCGTTTCAGCTCCGGGGAGATGCACGATGGAGAGCGGCTTATCGCTGGATTTATGACGGCGGCGGGTTGCTGATTAGAGGTGCCGCTGTTGCCTCCTCCGGCGATGCCTTTTAGAAGAGTGCGAGAGCTCAGAGCAGGCGGATCAGCAGCACCACCAAACCAAGAACATTGCAAACACCCAAAGATATTCGCATTTAAGGAATTCCGTTCCAAGCTGACGAACCATGTGGAGGGCGATTCAACAGCGCGCAATAATCGCGCATCCGTTGACCAGACAGCGTCATGTGAGTGTCTTCATTCCTTCGAAATTGGATTCATAATGAGATCATAAAGGAAGTCGGTTCAAATAAAATTAAAAAAGATTAACGTTCGAATTGTTGAAAAATATTTAAGTAGGCTTCATACAAAAATTAAAGTCAAGCGTATTTTAGAAACATTTTTTAGTATATTTTATTTTGATTTATTTTAAATTTAACAGCAGGTTAGCTATCGAGAAATAGGCACCAAAATTAGTTTAATTTTGTTTTAATTTTTAAAATCACAATTAATTTTTTATTATTGTTCAATTTCAATCTCAGAACATCAATATGTCTAACTATTTAATGTAATCTGAGGAACCTTAACTGGAGATTCACTGTTAAAATACAATTAAAAAAGATTAACGTTCGAATTGTTGAAAAATATTTACGTAGGCTTCATACAAAAATTAAAGTCAAGCGTATTTTTGAAACTAATTTATTTTGATTTATTTTAAATTTAACTACAGGTTAGCTATAACCAGCTATCGACAAATACAAACCAAAATTAGTTTAATTTTGTTTTAATTTGTTAAAATCACAATTGATTTTTTATGTTGTTCAATTTCTTAATCTCCGGACATCGATATGTCTCACTATTTAATGTAATCTGAGGATTAACCTTAACTGGAGATGTAGAAATTGAACAATAATATTTAAAATTATTTAAAATTTGCATAAATCAAATCGATATTTGTTAAAAACAAATACTCTTAACTATTTAATAATAATTTTGTTTATATTCCAAATTTCTCAGAGTTCCGTGATTGCCATTCGCCGAGAGGATCAGTCGGTTTGGGAGCGACGAGCTCCATTTGGGCCCACCCATGTCCAGAAGTTGGTCAAGCAGAATGTCAAGGTCATCGTTCAACCCTCAAATCGTCGAGCATATCCCATGCAGGTGAGTTCATAATAAATGTATGTTGAACTTCTACTCCTTCCGCTGTAAGCCGTATTTTTCCATGGTCAGTTGGCAACGGATTTATTGTGTCGCCGGACTTAATCGCTGCCTGGAAATCATATCGCGGTAGTCAGCCGTCTTTATAGTGTATTGTACTGCGCTATATACACGCCCCCCAAAGTGCTAAGCATCATAAATATAAAACCTCGGACGATAAGCCCCTCTCCGAGGAGCTCTAAATTTGGCAATTTGCTGGCCTTGAAACCAAGTGAAAAACAAAACGAGGATGAGACAGCGCAAGGCGTAAAGGGAAGCACTAAGCTTATCGTTCAAATACAAAGATTTCAAGGAATCTATATAGTATATTCTGAACAGATTTCTAAAGATGATAGGAGGGGAGGCACGTGAGGCGAACAATGATTAAGTTGCATGTTTTTAATCTAGCTTTATAATAACTATAAAAGCTTGCCATTAAATTGCATAGCTAACCACAAATAACTAGTTTTGTATATTAAACACCAGTGATTAATTGTGGTACTTAAAAAATATAAATTATCAACTGATTAAATGATAAGCCAAATTGTAGAATTAACAAATTCTTGTGAATTAACCAACTTTACAGTTTCTCAATTTATACAACTTTAATAATGAAAATAATAAATTAATTATAAATAATTATAATTATAAATTATAAATTAATTAATAAATAAATTATGTTAGACCAAATATTATAAATAAACAAAGGCTAAGGAACCTTAATTAATTAAAATTTAATTAATAATCTCTACCACCTAAAATACCTATCAAAATTAACCTATTTATAGGTGTTCTAGTTCTTATAATTTATCTATTTATATTTATTTTTTCCAGGCCTATATGCAAGCTGGGGCTCATATTCAGGAGGACATCAGCGACGCCTCGGTGATTTTTGGTGTTAAGCAGGTTCCCATAGATGCCCTGATCCCGGGCAAGACGTACTGCTTCTTTTCGCACACCATAAAGGCGCAGGAATCGAATATGCCCCTGTTGGATGCCATTTTAGAAAAGGTTTGACTCGAGTTAGGAAAAATATAGAAATTCCCATATGATATCAATAAAAGAGTGTTATCGATAAATTAAATTTGTAAATATCGAAATATATCGCTTTTAATTGAATATTTCTAAAACCCTGATTCTTCCAGAAAATCCGTCTCATTGACTACGAACGAATTATCGATGAGCGCGGAGCTCGGCAGGTGGCCTTTGGCAAATATGCCGGCGTGGCTGGCATGGTCAACATCCTGCACGGCATTGGACTGCGTCTGCTGGCTCTGGGTCACCATACACCCTTCATGCACATCGGACCGGCTCACAATTATCGCAATTCATCGATGGCCCGACAAGCTATCCGGGATTGTGGATACGAGATCTCGCTGGGCATGATGCCCAAGTCAATTGGTCCGCTGACATTTGTGTTTACGGGCTCGGGAAATGTGTCGCAGGGAGCCCAGGAAGTGTTCTCGGAGCTGCCCGTTGAGTATGTGCCCCCAGAAATGCTGCGCAAGGTGGCCGAGCATGGAAGTGAGTTGCAATTTATGAGGTTTTTGAAATCTTATTTAATTCCCTTCCCTTTTTCAGACCAAAACAAGCTGTACGGCTGCGAGGTGAGCCGTTCGGATCACCTGGAGCGACGTGACGGCGGCGGCTTCGATGCCAGGGAGTACGATGAGTTCCCCGAGCGTTACATATCCACCTTCAGCACCAAGATCGCGCCCTACGCCTCCGTCATTGTGAATGGCATCTACTGGGCCGTAGGCAGTCCCAAATTGATCAGCATTCCGGATGCCAAGAATCTGCTTCGTCCGGCAAATACACCCTGGCTGCCCACCAGCAAGGGTAGTCCCGCCCTGCCGCATCGCATGCTGGCCATTTGCGACATATCCGCCGATCCGGGTGGCTCCATTGAGTTCATGAATGAGTGCACAACGATAGATACACCCTTTTGTCTGTACGATGCGGATCGGAATAAGGATACGAAGAGCTTTAAGGGACCGGGAGTGCTGGTCTGTTCCATAGATAATATGCCCACGCAATTGCCCAGGGAGTCAACCGATTTGTTTGGTGAACTATTGACGCCCCACGTGCATGATATCATCAAGAGTGATGCCAAGAAACCGCTGGCGGAGGAGCAGTTCTCTTATCCCATTCAGTCGGTGAGCTCTAGATTTATATTTATATTTATATATTCATTCAAGTGCATTGTGACCGCTTATCGCAGACCTCAGATCTGTTATCATCAGTTAACTAACTCAGGCAATTCCTATCTCTCTCCTAGGCCATTATCGCCAGCAACGGTGAGCTGACCGAGGGCTTCCAGTACATACAGGAACTCCGCGACTCGCAGAGCCATCGGTCGCGTCACAAGATGGAGGGTAGATCAGAGTCCAATAAGAATGTCCTCGTTCTGGGTGCTGGCATGGTGTCTGCCCCTCTGGTGGAGTGGCTGCATCGCGAGAAGGATGTGAGTATCACGGTCTGCTCGCAGGTCAAGGAGGAGGCCGATCGATTGGCCCAGCAATATGCGGGAGTGGACAGCGTTTACCTAGATGTGAACGAGAGCACCGGCCACCTGCAGGAGCTGTGTGGCAAGGCCGATGTGGTGATCTCCTTGCTGCCCTACAGTCTCCATGGCATGGTGGCCAGGTATTGCGTGGCGGAGGGCACCCACATGGTCACTGCCAGTTATCTCAACGATGAGATCTCCGATTTGCATGAGGAGGCCAAGGCCAAGGGTGTGACCATCATGAATGAGGTTGGCTTGGACCCAGGAATTGATCATCTGTTGGCCCTGGAGTGTATCCACGAGGTTCAGGACAAGGGAGCTGTTGTCGAGTCCTTTGTGAGCTACTGCGGCGGTCTTCCTGCGCCGGAGCACTCGAACAATGCCCTCCGCTACAAGTTCTCGTGGTCGCCAAGGGGAGTCCTCCTCAACACTCTGTCGGCAGCTAAATATCTGAGTCGCGGACAGATTGTCGAGATCTCGGGTGGCGGCGAACTCATGTCCTGCAATCGGAGCCTCGACTTTTTGCCCGGCTTCGCCTTGGAAGGCTTCCCGAATCGGGATTCCACCAAATATGGTTCACTGTATGGCTTGGGCAAGGATGTGCATACCCTGCTGCGGGGAACCATCCGCTACAAGGGCTTCTCGGAGTCTATTAAGCCCATGCAGCTGCTCGGGCTGATCGATGCGGAGCCGCACGCCCTGCTGCATCCCAGTGGGCCGGATGTCACGTGGCGCCAGCTGGTCATCCATCTGCTGGGCATGTCCGATTCGAGCATCTTCTATGAGAATCTGAAGCAGAAGCTTAATGAGCGCATCGGCGATGTGGATTGCATCGAGAGTCTGGGTCTTCTGGAAGACACTCCAGTGGTGAAGCTCAATACTCCCCTGGACACGCTCAGTCATTATCTGTCCAAGAGACTGGCCTTCGGTGAGTGTTTGGGTTTTTCCTTTTATTATTTAATTATTACTTAAATATTCTTTTGAACATTTATCCTCAATACTTATTTATGTTTCCTTTCTGCTTTTCCAGAACGCGATGAACGCGATCTGGTGGTGCTGCGCCATGAGGTGGGCATCCGTTGGCCCGATGGTCGTCGCGAGGAGCGTGGCATAAACTTTGTGGTCTATGGCCAGCCTCAAGGACATTCCGCCATGGCCATGACAGTGGGCAAACCTGCTGCCATAGCCGCCAAAATGATACTAGATGGTAGGTCTTTGTAAGAAAGCCATAAAATATCGATACTGTATTGATATTTAAATCGTAATAATCGATAATCTTGCGATAAATAACTTATCAAAATTTTAAATTCAATATTTTTAAGAAAGCCATAAAATATCGATACTGTATTGATATTTAAGCCGAAAGTCGATGAATAATCGATAATGTTGCGATAAATGTGAGATAAAATTTTCCGATATCAAAATTTTAAATTCCATATTTTTCAATGTATAAAAATTAACAATATTTTCGCTAAATTTTGATTTTAAAGGGTTTTAAAATTCTCTAAATCCTTATACTAATTTTCTTAATATATTTTCCCAGGTGAGATCCAGCAACGCGGTGTCCTGCTGCCTTTCACGCCGGACATTTACCGCCCGATGCTGCAGCGTCTGCGCTCCGAGGGTCTGACTGCCACGGAGACCTCCAGATGGTTGAATTAATGAGAGAGTCTGAACCCAGAACTGAGGAGAAACCCCGACCTAATAAATCCTTAAGCTTAAGTCCTCATTCACACATTACTTTCTGCTTAAACTGCCAATGGGTGGGAAGTTCACGTCTTATTAAATAATTTGTACTGTGTTCGATAAGGAAGTCATTACGTTATCTTAATACAGAAATAAGTTTTATGACTCGGAGCTACTTGAAGTGCGTAAACAAGTTGAAGTTGTTGATGAAAATTGTGAAATTTGTGTGTTCGTTTCAAGTGAAATATTGTTGTGAAAATTGTTGATTAAAAGATTTGAATATTTATGGAAAAATTCGATGGGTTTTTATGATTTCCTTTATAGTTATAATTTATAAGGGTTAGTAAGTAAGAAATAAATTTAAAGACATAATTTGAGGGTTTCAACAAATTTATATCTTTAAATATTTTTTTGCCACCAGTTTTAATGCTTAAAATACTATTAAATCATATTGTAAGGTTAAACTACTTAATTTATGGACTATTTATATTTTCCCCCGTTGCGTGCTTTTTAATCTTCAAGTTTCGATTTCCGTTCGATTCCGTTAGCAACCCGCTCACGAGGGTTATCACCCGAACGTGAACTAAAATTAAGAAAACACGGCTTCGATCTAAATTTAGTGGGGGTTATAATACACGCAGCATATGATGATCCGATCCGATCGGATCCGGCCCGGACCCTACCCGGTCATTAACGTTTATAATTGTAATAAACAACAGCCCACAAAGCAAGCTCCCTCCGAGATTATGGTCACTGCGGCGGCTGGCTTTTTGCCTGTGGAAACTGTGGAGCTGATAACCTCTCCTCGGTCGCTGTCGCCGTCGCCGCCGCCGGACGGCCGTGTGCTGCTGCTCATGGAGTGGGAGCAATCTATTCGGCTTTTTACAAATTTCAATTCACATTCATTCAATGCAAAAAAAAAAAAAAGTATAGTACATACACGTAAACACAATCTCTGGTTGCGATAAGAGTGTGTGCACTAGTGATGCCCGAATTATTATTCTAACTAAAGCAATTAATGCAAAGGTAAGGCAAAGGGAAAGTTGCTTATAAAAAAATAAAGCAAGTTGTAATGAAAATCTTTTAAAATAACATTTTTAAGTAACAAATTTAGTTTATATTTGAGAAAATAAAATTGTAGAGCTTCTAAATCCTTCAAGAAGTTATCTTAAAGTAGCAAATTCGGAAAAAATTATATCATTAATTATTTAGAGGTTTTAAGTAGCTTAAAAATGCAGGTTAATATTTTTTTGAGTACCAAATTCAGGTTAAATTGATGCCCTTTATGTTGCAACGCCTTGTAGTATAATTTTGTACATCTTTTTATAAGATTTTAACAGATTTTTAACAGTAGTTAATTAATTTTTTTTTCAAATAGCTCATTATCCACACAAACTGTGAAAATAAACCAAGTCTCCAATATTATTAGTTACTCTTTATCACCTATTTTGTAAGCAGAAATAACTAACTATAATTCAACAGAAAAGCAAAGAAAAATAATAATAAAAAAAGTAATAATACAAAAAATAAATAATAAGTAAATGTATTAAAGGACATACAAAAATGAAGAAGTGTCGAAGAAATCCCGGATCCGGCTCCATTCAAACCGCCAGCCTGCCATCACTGTTGCTCTGCGCACTGGGATTTGTTTTTGTGGAACCCAAGTCGACGCAGTCGGCGTCCCGAATTAAGCGCCTGAGGTCTTCAGCGCCTGATAAGCCCGCAGTTCCCGTTCAGCCGCCGGCGCGTCCGGAATATTCCGCCTTCTTCTTGGCTCTGTCCCTCTGCGAGTGTCTCGTCTCCGTCTCCGTCCCGGGTTTTCTTCCTCCTGCTCTTCGCCGAAGTAACGGCAGCTTGCGTGCTGCGGCGATTATTTAATTTACTGTCATTCGGTGGCCGTCGCGAGTGAACGGAACGCGGGAAAATCACATACACACTCGTATGTATATTCTGTGTGTAGATCCGTAGATGTTATACAATATGCCGGCACTAGTAACCATCTGACCCATTCAAAGGTCAAGCCCGCCGATACGCGATAGTCCCGGGATTCGATCCAAGTGCAAACTCCGAGCCAGAGAGGAGAGAGAGTTCTCTTATCACATTTGTACTGACAAAGTAACTAACTAGCTGACAAGTGGAACAGCGAAAGCATATTACAAATTGCATATTAGCGAAAAAATACAAAATACAAAATCAACAAAATGGGTTGCATGCGCTATCTGTCCGACGCTCATTTGCGGGGCTTCGAGCGCTACAAGGTGAGTGGTTCTTGCCCCAAAAGAGGGGGCATGGGTGGGCTTTAAACCCCAAGCTGAGGGTTACCATTGGAAATCAATGTCCTATTTGAAAAGTAGCCTCCTCCTCCGCGACACGCCCATCAATTATTATTGAATTTCAACTATAGAGAAAGGAGCGGGAAAACTCTGTCATCGATTTTAAACCATTTTCTTGGCATTTTCGATTTTTCAACAACTTTAACATGTTCAATTTTTAAGTTTTTACAGTACTTCAGCTGCTGTTCTCACTCGCAATTCAATTCATTTCGAATTTAAAATATATATCAAAGGGTATGACATCTCTTATTCATAAATTTAAAGAAAGTTCTCTACATTTCTGATTTTGGACAACTTCAACAACGAATTTTTGGGCTTACTCCCTTATTAAAGATCTAAACCTTTTCGCCTGGATTTTTATTTTTCAACAACAACTTCAACAACGTTCAATTACCTAAGAAATTATTACACCATACCTTAGTACGATTACCATATTCTTATAACTCTTTATTTAGTTCCTATTATTGCATTTTATATTAAAATTGTTATGCATTGGATTTTAAGCCATTTTCTTGAGATTTTCAAGTTTTCAACAACTCCAATAGGGTAAATGAAACACAGTGTTAATGAAATTCTTTAGGCTTCAAAAGAACTCTATTCATAAATATTCAAATAAAGAAAATGACTAAGATATCTACCAAATAAGAGCTCAAAATATCACCAAAAAGAAATCATAACAACATTGTGTTGTTATCGATTTCACTAAGATAAGATATGGTTGTACTAACGTGTCTGGCTGCCCGCATATCGCAGACTTTTCTTTCTCTGTAACAGACGAGATAGAGTCGCAATCGCAATCACGAATCACTCGAGTTCCGGTTAGTAGAACTTAATTGGGCTCGGAATGTGTCGAAATTTGTACTATCAAAATTATAATGTATTACTACCGCCTGTGGGTCATCAATTAGGTGATAACCAAGCAAGGTTCCAAGCAAACAAATGTTTCGCAAACGTTCGCGCTCAGCCAAGGAGGAGGATGAGGAGGCATTGAACTGTCAATGGAGAGCTACAATGTGCTAAAGCACCGGGACTTATGTATATATAAATGTGACAGATGGAAAGATAGTGCCGGAATGAGATTTGGTGTAGAATGGGGTTGTGATTATCACGAGTGGAATTTGTACTTGTAAAGATTACAAAGAGACAGACAAAGACAATTAGAAAAGAAGTAGCTGAGGAAATCATCTACTAAACATCTACTTTAACTTTAAAGTTTGTGGGTCTTGGGGAATTTCAAGGATAGTCCTAATTATACATGCCAATCTTATCAGTTTCAGATCTTTATCAGCATGCTGCTCGAACTTTACTTTCCATTATACTTTTTATAGATAAAAGTACCAATTTTGCAAGTAGTTTTTAAACTTTTAAGGTGTAATTGTTGAAACTTGAAGAGCTTTAAAGTGGGCTAGCAGTAGCATATTTTGATTGGTGCTTCTCTTATTCAAATAAAAATTATTAGCAGGTTCGGGGCAGGCACTTGTACCTCCAATTATTTTCCCCCAGAAGAAAGGCAATAAAAATTTAATGAAAAGAGACCTCCCACAGAACTTTCTCACTAATCAATACCTTAATTAATTTCTTCCCCCAGTACAGCAGCATAGACACGAGCTTCCTCAGTGTCTATGTAATGCACCCTTTCTGGAACTATTGCGTGAAGGTAACGGACAAGGATATTAATATTTCATGAAACGTAGATACATTTCAACTACCAATAATTATCCTTAGTTTGTTCCGAAATGGCTGGCGCCCAACGTACTGACCTTCGTGGGCTTTCTCATGACTGTGATCAACTTTATCCTGATAGCCTACTACGACTGGGACTTTAAGGCGGCCAACGATATGAGAATAGGCAACACGGTGCCAGCCTGGGTGTGGACAGTGGCGGCCATCAATATACTCATTTACTACAATTTGGGTGAGTTCAGGGTGAGGCATTGGGAGATCCTTGAAACAGTTTTTGTCTCTCAGATGGCATGGATGGCAAGCAGGCGCGAAGGACCGGAACGAGTGGTCCCTTGGGGGAACTCTTTGATCATGGTTTGGACTCCTATTCGGCGGCTCTGATACCCATCTATATATTCTCCCTATTTGGTACGGCGGATCTGCCACCAATTCGCATGTTCTTTGTGATTTGGAACGTGTTCCTCAACTTTTACTTGACGCACGTGGAGAAGTACAACACGGGAGTTATGTTTCTGCCCTGGGGCTATGACTTCACAATGTGGGTGAGTTGAAAGGAAATTCTTAAACTTGAAATTTGTATTTAATTTTAATTAATTTATTTACTACATTAGGGGGTCAGTGGCATGCTGTTTGTGGCCACGGTTTTTGGCCCAGAGATTTACCGCTTCAGCATGTATGGTTTCACGGTCGCCAATATGTTTGAGGTGGTTCTAATTGGCTCCGGCATGGTCAGCAGTCATCCAATTATAGCCAGAAATATCTATCTGTGAGTATGTCAGTCTGACTTGAAGGTATAAAAACTTATGTAAGAGAAATATATCGTTTTCTTTAGCTCCTATAAAAACAAGACGGGTAAAATGCGACCCATGTGGGAGATGCTGCGTCCGTTCTTTGCCTTTCTTTGGCTTTTTGTGATCACAGTGATCTGGTCGTTCTTCTCAAGGAATGATGTGATTAACCAGGAGCCGCGTATTCTTTGGATTCTCTACGGAACGATATTCTCCAATATTGCTGTAAGTCTCTCATTTTGCAAATATAATTACAGTTCATAGTTTAATGATACCCTTTTTAAGTGCCGCCTGATTGTGGCCCAAATGTCGGACACGCGATGCGATGCCTTCAATGTGCTGATGTGGCCCCTGGCCGCCACCGTGGCCGTGTGCTGTTTTCCCTACTATCAGACAGTGTTCGCCACGGATCTCCCCAGGGACATTGAGCTATGGATAGTCTATGGTCTCACCATATTCTCAACACTCGCTCACTGGCACTATGGCTTTGGTGTGGTAAGTTAGGAATTATTTTCTCCAAATTCGTAATTAATTTGCAGGTCTCTGAGATGTGCGATCACTTCCACATTCGTTGCTTCAAAGTAAGACAGACTGGCAGCCAATCGGGCTCCGATTTAACTCAACAACTTCTACAGAACAATAACAAAATTAAACCGTTGAAAACCCATTGAAACTAAAACAAAATCACACCAACACTAACACCAAAAATCACATCAAAAACAAACAACAAAACGGGGACAACCAAAATCTAAATCAAAATTACAACCATCTTGTGATATATAGTAGAAATATATATATATATAAAATGGGTTCCAAAAGTTTAGGTTCTAAGTAAAAAAAAAACTAAACACTAAACCGATACTCGATACCCTCGCCCTTCATGCGGTTTCTAATGTGGTAAAGTCCATACGAAGATATTATGATATATATTCCTAAAGCTAATCCCTAGATTAAGACCTAAATCGTACTTAACTGTAGGTTACGCGCATGCTGAGCTCCATCTACGCAAGAGGCATTAATATATAGTATATATAAAGGCAGCTGCATGTTAACTGCATGGTAATCCGATAAGTATTATGTGCCTGAAGAATGGAAACGTTTAACTATGCTAATGCCAAGGCTATGCTGACTGTACCGTCTATTGTATTGTAACTATTTCTGTAGATCACCAAACCGCCAACCGTCAACGCCGAACAGGAGCTGCAGGAGATTCAAGTTGAGGTTGATGCTCTAGCTGAGGCTGAAGTTAAGCCTGAAGCAGCTGAAGCTGAAACAGAACCAGCCAAGCCCACGGAAAACGGGGAAGTTTAGCTAACTCAACCCTTTTTTGTGTATGTTTAAACTTAAAAACTCATGTTACCTAAGTTGTTAAGTCGAAAGTCGAAAGTGTGTGTTTAGGCTTAAGTTTGAAATCGAAAGAGTAAATATATATTTGTTAATGTTAAAGAAGATATAAGGTTTATTTCTATTTAGGAATAGGAAAAGGAAGTTAAGCCTCAGTGTGCTTGCTCTCAAGTGAATCTCTACCTATAAAAGGTCAGTAAACCAAAAGAAACCTTTCTATTAAGACAAAAATATGATTTTGTGGCTGAAAAAATATTGAAGCACCTTCAAAGCATAGCGGAAAATATCAATATTTTAAAGCCGTAATTATGTAGATCGACATTTGAACGCTGCGATGTATTAGGTTTCATGTATCGGATCAATACAAATCGGAAAAAAGTTGCAAATAAATTTGTATATTGATAAATGCGAATTTTTAAGAGTTCCACTTATAAAGATTTACCATATTTTATATGATATGAGTGAGATATTTCTGTGGATATATCATATTGGATTCTTTTACTTGATAAACATTCCCTGGTGCTTCTAAAAAACCCGCTTTAATTTTGTTTCCTTTGCTTAGATTTTATTCAGAGTGTGCAATTGCCATGTTTTTCTTGGGATATTTGTATGAAAATAATTTAGCAAAAATGTCATTATCTTACATTATAAACATATAGCGCGCGTCTTGGGAGAGAGAGGGATCTTCCCTTAGTTGAGCAGCAGCTGGGCCACAATGCTGTTGTCATCCGCCGGATTCACTGCCGCGTGCAGGCCAGAGCCGCTCTCCAGGAACTCACGCAACTCGTTCTCCAGATCACCACCGCCGCCGCCTGGTTGCTCATCCGGCTGATCGTCATCAATCTCCATGGCCACCACCGGCTGCTGCTGCAGCTGGGGCATGGCTACCGGCTGCTGCAGCAGCTCCGGCAGCTGGACACGTGGCGAAGCTGGAGGAGGTGGTGGCAAGCCAGCTAAAAACGAAATTACATTTAATTGATTAAAAAGGAGAGGAAGAGGTGGCAAGTAGACTTACCATAAGACATGCCCATGGCCTTGCGAAGCGCATAAGGATCGGCAATAGCGGATGGCGGCAGCTTCTTGGCCAGGTCACTGATTTGCTGAGTCAACTGCTGGGCGGTTTGTGCCTCCTCCTGGCCAGCGGCCGGCACCAGGCCGAGGTGATTCGGCAGGGGCTGCGACAGGCGATCGTGCTGCGTGACCCGCAGCTTCTCAATCAACGACAGATTCTGACTGAGATGCTCGTGCATGCGGCGATTCAGCTCAAAGTTCTTCATTTCCGTCTCCATGCCGTCCAGGAAGCTCACATCGATGCCCAGATCCTTGAGTGAGTGCAGACGCTTAAAGTCCACCTGGGTATTTTTGTATTTCTCGTACTCTTGTTCGATTTGCTCGGTGGTTTCTGCCGCCGCCGCCTCCGCCGCCTCGGGCTCAAAGCACTTGTCGATTTCGCGTTGTTCGTAGGAGTGCAGCTGCATGTTGTACAGCTCCTCCAGAGATTTGCTGTGTTCCCCGTTGGTGAGAATGTCCAGCAAACCGTTCGCAATGGTCGTGCCAAAGCTCGAGTCCTTAGTAAACTGTAAGATGCTCTCCGCGTACTCCGCGCTGGAGGCATCGCCATACGTACGCAGCACCAATTGCGTCTCCTCTGCGCTCAAAGTGGAGAAGCGCGAATCGAAAGTGGGTGCGAAGCTGGCAAAGGCTCCGTAGCTCAGAGGTTTCACTGTCTTCATGGCATTACGTTTGTCCACCTGCCGCACCTGCAGCTGAGTGCTGCCCGTTTGCAGTTTGCCGACCAGATCGCCAATGGTCACCACCCTCTCGGGTCCCTCGTTTTCCTCTTTGGTCAAAAGATTCAGAGTGGTACTGCCATCCTTTGCCTGTCGCAGGAAACCCATCTTGTGGGCGTTTTTCTTTGCGTTTACCCGCTGCTTGGCCTGCTGCGCTGCATTTTGCACTTGGGCAAGGATCTCCTCGCCCGTCAAATCATCGACATAGGGCTCGAAATGAGTCTTCGGTGTATTCGCCAGGCGTAGCGTCCGTTTGCGTTCCTCCTCCTCCAACTGGGCGGGAGTGGGCAGCTCCTCGGCCCCCGTTGAAGCACCCTCATCCGCCGAATCGTGAGCTTCGCGTGACATATCGTTTGTACTTAACTCGAAGCCGAGTTCCTTGGCGGTCAGCTCTCGCATATAACCGGACAGAGGCTTGAGGCTCCGCATTAGGTTCTCCGGTTGCAGATGCTTCATGCCCACTTGGAGCAAACGCTTGGCTGCCTTATTATACACCGTATCCACATGGTTATACTTGATGGCATTCTCGCACATCAGCTTAAAGTCATCGCTGAATTCCGTCAACGCGCCATACTCGTGATCATCGATCTTCTGACGCATTGTGGAGAAATCCATGGGCTTGTGGATAATGGAGGAGTAGCCGGGCGCCATGTCATCGGTGACGGGCCAGGCAAAGAACTGATGCGGATCCCGCTTCTCCAGGAAACGCAACAGATGCTCCAGCAGCTTGTTCAATGGGGATTTCTGTTGCTTCAGCTTGAGGACACAGCTTCGAGGCTCCCGGCCCGACTCACTGCAACTGCTCGGGGTCTTGGGCGCCTCCAGGCCTCCCTTGGGTGTCAAGGCATTGAGAGAGTTGGTGCCGCCAGGCGTCGATGGTGATGGTATAAGTAACTGGCGGAGGAGAAGAGTTATTTTCATGTTTTTCTCAGCAACTTATCGAGTAACTTACGTCTGGCAGCGGCTTGGTGGGACTGCTGCTGCCCCCCAAGCCCAGCTGCGATGAGGATTGCAGCGACGACGAGTCACCACCACCCATCAGGATTTCGTCCAGCTTGCGCGGTGCTATTGGCTTCGTGACCGGACAATTGGACGGCGAGTTATCCGTGGTGATTCCAGCATAGAACAGGATATTCTCTGGCAGCGGCTGCGACTGGTCGTCGTCGTCCATAAAACTAAAGCCATCCTGACTAGAATCGGCATCGATGGCGGCCGGAGGTGGCGCCACCGAAGGCGGGGCAAAGCCACTGCAGGCGGCATCATCGGCACCCGGCAGCACCATATCCTCGTCATCCGCCGACCGATGACGATCCCGGCTCCTGTGACGCTTCTCCTTATGATGCTTGTGCTTCTTCTCCCGATCACGATCCTTCTTCTTCTTCTTTTTCTTTGATTTCTTGTGACGCTCGCGATGGCCCATCTCTTGCTGCTGCTGGTCCTGGAGCTCCTCCTCGGGAACGGGGGACATCATGGCCTCGGCAGCTGTGGGCGGGCCACCGTCTACCATCGGCGAATTGGCACTGTACTCGGGCGTATTGTTCGAACCCACCTTGAGGATCAACTTCAGGCCACGCTGCAGCTGAGCCGGATCCTGGTGCTGGCTGTATTCTGCATTAAACAATAATTCAAATATAATAAATAATAAATAATAAACAAGACGATTTCCTTTTTTTTTTCAGTGCACACATGCTCAACAACAAGCGGCAAAAGCGGCTAGAGTGAGATGGCGCATCACAGGGGGGAGCTCACGTAGACGGTGCCACTTTAACTTGCCGCTTACCCTCATATTTCTCGCGACGCTCCGACTTGTTCTTCTTGTGCTTCTTGGAGGAGCCCATCTTTGGCTCCGAATTGTTTGGAAATTAGGCGGAACGGTGGCAAATATACATAAATAAACGAAAAACAAAAAAGTGGCGAAAAACAGACGCCATGAGCAAGTAGAGATGTGCACTTGTGTATCGATATATCGATTGATAACAATCGAGATAGTTCGACCCACTCACGATATATCGTATATTTAGCGTGTGAACCATTATCTAGTTTTTATTTGCAAAGAAACTTATTTTTCTTGTATTTATTTATTTCGTTTTTTAAAAATTTGTGTAGTTTTTTGTATAATTCAAATTTGTTATGAATGAAAAAAAACCCTATTTCTGACCAATATGTATAGAATCCGTTGTTCAACACTATTAAGCGCAAAGCTATCTGCTATTTATCGATAATTTCAAATTTAAATTTGAAATTCTTTAGCAACGGTGCAGAACTAATTGGCGTGCATACGGTTCCTCACAATGGGATTGGTTTTGGACTTGAGAATCCCAGAGCGTTTGACAACAATGGTGCGCGACGTCTTCTTCTGTGTGCCACTCTTCCGGGCCTTATTCGGTGAAGCGGGATTAGCCTTGAACTTGTGTTGGACGACACCGTTGAGCGTAACTTTCTGAACTTTCGGAAAGGCTTCCTTTTCCTTCGACGGTGCGGTGCTGCAGAGAGTGCGCGTGGAGTTCAGGCATTGCAGAGAGGTGTCCAGTTTGTTGCAAATCCTGTCCAGATCCGCCCGCATACGCTGCATGTCCATGACAATGGTCTGTCGGTCTTGGCGCAAACGCTTGTGCTGCATAAGCATCGATTCCAGCACGTTCTTCTGCCTGAGGACCTCGTTCATATGCTTCTGTACGGCAAATCCCTTCGGGTTTCTGGCCTCGCCAGCTCCACTCTTTGCTCGCTGCACTTTCAAGTTTAAGCCGGCGCGGATTAAGGCCAAGGGCTTGTGGTTGGAGGTAGAGACATTGACACGCGCCACCGATTGGTTGGCACCACCCCTGAATCGGCAGGATCTGCTGCGCTTGGGATAATGCTTGGACACAAGCGTGGATGGCAGTGGTGGCGCCCCTGTGGAAGATGCAGCCGGAACCGGAGCATCACGCATTGCAACTGGTGGTAGCGGTCTTCGTTTGGGTCTAACCTCTGGAAAGTGCAAGCGAATTGGGAATTATAAGAATATAATTTAGCTTAAATTACATAAACATATTTAACAATAATAAATAAATTCATATAAAAAGGAAAAGGCAACCACTTACCCTGCATGGTCCGGTGAATTCTCTCAACCATGTTATCGTACGTCTTGCTAGTGTCGGGCATCATGGCTTGGTAGCGAGCCGGCACGTGAACCGATCTTAGCGAGGACTTTAGCCGTCCGTTCATCTTCGCGAGCTTGGCCTTGGCCGAATCGTCGCGCTCCCAATTCCTGGACAGTTGGGTGGTCAGGATGTGGTGCAATGCCAGTCGCTGGGTCATGTTGTTTAACGTCTTCGGGCTATTGATTCTCTATACTTATCAATTTGGAAAACAAATTTCTATGGCCAAAACGTATTAATCTACAATTTGGAATTTGTTTAGTAAATTATTCTGACAAAATTTTAATTTTCCTTACCAAAGCCAGGTTGATCGGAGAAGTATGTACTTTGTTATCGAAATTGTAGCGTATATTTCATTCAATGCAAATTGCTTTTAAAAGTAGGCGACGAAATATTAGTTTTCAAATTAAACTATATACCGAATCATTTTTTAATCATCAATCAATTGAGCAAAAGGTCAGATCCCCAACAATCCTGATGGAGAAAAAAACTGTGTCCGCTCTCCAGGAGTTCTGCGCCAAGACGGGCAAGAGTGCTCCCATTTACGAATACACCGTCTGCTCAGAGGGGAGCTATATCTGCAAAGTGTCTGCCGTGAATATGAAATCCCAAGGAAATGGTAAAAAACAGAGTTTTTCCCACCGTTTAAAGTAATCGACAAAAAAATGGCAAATTTTTCAGGACGCACCAAGCGCGAAGCCAAACAATTGGCTGCCGAGAATATCTGGCGCAAACTCAGCAATGAGCCGGGAGTCGGCATGGAAATTAAGAATATGGATCGGGATATGGTGAAGGAGCTGTTCGACTATTGTCGCCTCCATAAATTGTCAAAGCCTAAGATAACGGTTGAGCAACAGAGCGGCTCTGGCAGTGGCCCGGAATTCGTGGTCACCTGCTCCGTGGGCTCGGTTGTCCGCAACGGGAAGTCGGACAATCAGAAGTGTGCCCGCCAGCGGGCGGCCAGTAAAGTGCTAGACGTGATCACTAACAAGAAGCCAGATGCCGACGTGGATACTCAGGCTCTCTGCGATATAACGGCGGAGACCAGGAAGACCTTTGAGGCCTTCAAAAAGCTAACGGATTCCGGCCGCGTGGATAGTAACGCTATGCGCATCTGCGATCGCCACAACTACTTTAAGAGATTCTGCCCTGAATTAAAGGAGGCAGCCTTTGAGGTCATCCGCTCCGATAAGTATGAGAACACCAAGGATAAGGCCATGAGCCTGATGAGCGCTCTGAAGCTTACACCGACCATTGGGACCGTAGACTCGACTTCGGAGGAGCTGCTCCTCAAAGTGGACGTTAATTGTGAGTTCGATTGCCTCATTCTGGGTATGGAGAGCGAGATTTACGGGCAGATCATCCGATATTTCCAAGATATGTTGGTCTGAATTATTATAATTTATGTATTTACTCTCCGATTGAGGATAAATAGATTAATCAAAGACACATTGTTCGTCTGCGTTTTATTTATTCTTATTGATTGACCTTATAATCAGAGATATCAGAGATACATAGATGCAGTAGAAAGAGTAAGTAAAATTGAAAATCGCCTAAATTTGTTGAGATCTAAAGGTGACTGTTGATATTCTTCCGCGCCAACTGAGCGTAGATGGTGCCATGTGGCTTGTCCACCGGAATGAAGACCTCGTTGTTGTCCCCCGGCACGATCTGCTGGAACGGCTTTGTGTCGAAGTTAAAGTAATGCTTATTTGGCATTGTCATCGAGATGACCGACACCTGCGGCAGGACATCTAGGACCTGCCTCTCGCTCAGATACAGAGTGTGCTGGACGGAGGGTGAGGAGATGCCCACCTGGGGATCACCGGCAAAGTTCCGAATGATGATGTTCTTGACCGTTTGCCAGGCCCGCGAGAAGTCCACGTTGTCCGTATCGGAGTACTCCCAGGAACAGTCCACCACAGTGCTGAATATCCGATCATACTGATCCGGCAGAGATCGAAACTCATCGTTGACGAAGTTCACGAACGACGATTGCGTTGTCTTCAGCACCCGGAGACCCTTAATGCCAGTGATGACGGTTTGCTTGGGATCTGTAATGGGAAATCTCTTGCTACTTAGTTGCTGTAATCTCAGGGAGAAGTTTCCTTAGCTTACCCGTTCGCCTCATGACCACGTCACAGTAGTGCTGTGCGGTGGGCGTAAAGATGAAGGCGTGGTTGTGCAGAGATCGGTCGTCGATCGAGCTAAAGTTGCAGCTACCCTGGGTGGCCCCCGCCTGACTTTGGCCCTGTCCCTGACCATTGGTGACTGTCCTGGTCTCCTCCTGGCAGACCCGCTGCCAGGGATAGGCCTCCACATGGACGTGTGCCTCCTCCACATGGGAGTACTTGTTGATAAAGTGCTTGGCCAGCAGCAGAGCGAACTTCTCGGGACTCTCCACGCCATGCTTCTTGGCCAGCAGGTACACCGTGTTCTTCTGCGAGTCCGTGGCCACAATGTCCGAGTTGTTGCCCTGATAGTAGTCCTTCTTGCTGTACAGCTTCAGGTGAGTGCCGACCTCGAACTCCTGGATGGTGTGAACGGGACCCTTGCGACTCACATGGAGCACCTTCACCGCATCCTTGCCATAGCCATGGTCGGTGATCTCGTACTGATACGGCTTGTCGTGGCCATCCATACCGCTATGCATCGCCTTTCCCTGGCTCTGGCTCACCGCACTGGGGGGCTGTTGTCTGAGGGGCGTGGCAAACATACTGACTGCAGTCGTTGCTCTCTCTGTGGGCTACTGATGACCACTCTGGATTCGTTTCCACCTTTTATACCTGGCGAAATCTCGGACTAGAAGTGTGATTAAGGGATTTCACCAGCGCCCGTGCTAGCTTTTCGCAGAACCCCTTTATCTTACTTGTGGTCCTTTGTGGCTTAGATAAACTAATAATTGGGTAAGTATATGATAATGACTCAATGCGATGCCAAGGTCTGGAGCCCTATCTATCTCCAGAACTTTGCAGCTTTCAATCTCTTGTTGTTAGCTGATTCTGCATTTTGTTTGCATTATTTTTATAGAAAGATAAACTTGAGGTGGCTTTACATTAAAAACAACACATTTACTTTGGTTTTGTTTAAATATTGTGAACGGGTTAGGAAGCTGGTTAAGTGAGTAATATACATGAGATAAACTACAACGTTTTACCATATTGGAAAATGGTAAAAAGAAATATTTATTAAATTCTAAGTTAAATGAATAAAAAAACTATTTTAAACTATTTTTCTGTAAATCAAACCAAAAGAATGTTTCTTTATTTACAAGCAAATAATAAGTATTAGATTAATGAATTATAATTTCCTCAATAATATGTCTGCAATAATATTTAGAGAATATCCACAAGACTCATATTAAATATTATAATTTTAATATAAACATAAAAAAGACTGAATTTCTTGATCTGTTAACAAGCGGAAACACGAAATCCCTTTGAATTAAGTCAATGTTAATCCAGTTTATGAATTTCTACATATTTCAAAGCTTGTGCTTTGGGTCAAAAAACAATCTCCATTTCGTGGTAAAACGCATTTTAAAATTATTGCCCCACTAAGTCTCGGTGAACCTCCTGCGAATTGGCTTAAAGATAAGCCTCTTTTTGAGCCAAAACAAACTTTGGCAGCAGATCTGCCAAGAGTAGATAATACCTGTTTTTAAAGAGGTGTTTATTTGCTTGACACTCTTGTTATTTTGTTGTTGTTTATTTTTTGTTGGGGGTGTGCCTGCTCATATGCAAGATGCGCTCTCACGGGTCCAAACATTTGTTTATTTCTTTGTTTGGTCATGTAAGTTATGTAAGTTCCGTTTTGTTGGCTTTATTGATTCAAGATTAAACTGGGTGCATGAGGAAATGAGGTGTCATTGTTTGTTAGGTGAGAGTTAAGTTTATAGAAAGGGGAAGTTCCAAATATAAATGTGAATGTTTATACTTAACAACTTAAAAAGCCGGGAATATGCAATAAACAAATTTTACTGCAATCATAAAAATTTATAGAACCATCTTAGCTGGTGTTATGTTCCACTGATATGATAATCTCTATATAAGCATATGATGTTGGATCGTAAACCCGAACAGAGAACCCCAGAAGCGAAATGATTCAGAGGCGAGATTTTCCGCGAGCTTCGGAATGCTGTGAAATTTTTTTGTTTATTTATTTATTTCATTTTTTTGCCTAATGGACTTTAGGTTTTATGAAGCTTTTGGCACCTTCAGAAATGAAAAACTTGCTGTCCACCTGAAGCGGTTCACTGAACTAAAAAACGGCGACGGGGAACCTATGAATGGGCGGCCTCAGAAGAAGCGAAACAAACAAAAGTCGCAAATTGTCTTCGAGTGAAACCCAAAGTGACGCCCTGTATGTAAAATATTATTAATATTTTTCTGACTGGCAAACATCGGGCAGTTAGTTGCCGCTCTGATCGCTACGTTAACGGACGGAACGGATATAGCGTAATGGAGCTACGGGGAATCCTCGTTCTTGTCGCGGTCCTCGCACAGGGATCACTGGGCGCCGTCCACGATGACCTGGCCCAGTGTGGCCTTCACGGTGTCTATCGGCAACGACAGAGTCTCATCGACTCCCCCAATTATCCGGACAACTATCCGGTGAACACCTGCTGGGACTATGTGGTGCGATCTCCCTACCGCTGCCCCACCAAGTTCCACATCCAGTTCCTCGACTTCAAGCTGGAGCTCTCCGAGAACTGCAGCCGGGATTACTTGGCCATTGGCCTGGACAACGATGGCGATGACATGGATGTCCTGTGCGGCCAAGTGCTGGGCATCAAGAAGTATCACACGCCGGATGGCGTTCTGCGGCTGCGCTTCCTCAGCGACGACTCGCCGTGGACAACGAATGGGGGCTTTCGCCTGCTCATCACTCGTCTGGCCTGCGAGAGGGAGGATTTGGTGGCCAGGGGTCTGGTGGATGACGATGATGAGGATGTAGTGGATGGGGATACGGTGCAGGTGAGCGCCAAGTTGCCGCCCAAGAAGCACCATCATCTGTTGCATCCTCAGCAGCAGCAGCAGGAGCAGAGTCCCCAACAATCATTGAACTTTACACAGCAAACAACAAACCCCTGGAGTTTTCCTTTTGGCTTGCCCCAGCGCCTTGGCTATCCTGCTGGCTTTTATCCTCCTCCTCAACTGACACCACCTTGTGCTCCTTCCCAGCAACAGGTTCAGTTCCAGGAGCAGCAGAGGTTCCTTCAACAGCAACAACAGCAGCAACAGCAATTTCTACAGCAACAGCAGCAACTCTTGCAACTCCAGAGACCTCAACAGCAGCAACAACAGCTCCAGCAGCAACAACAGCTCCAGCAGCAACAACAGCTCCAGCAGCAACAACAGCTCCTGAACCCTCAGCAACTCCAGACCCCACAGCAGCTCCAAGTCCCTCTCCAGAACATACAGAACCCCCAGCAGGAGCTGCCTCTAATCTCTGACCAATATCAGACCACTTCCTTCCAACCCCATGCCGTTACCCTCAAGGATTATGATTCCCAGAGCCTGCAGCAGTTTGGTGGACAGCTGGATCTCTGCTGTGCCAGCGGCTTCAATCAGAACCACTTCTATCTATCCAGTCCGGGTTTCCCGAGGACTGTATTCAACTATCTTCTGCCCAATCAGCAGAGGGACTGCGTCTTCTACATAGAGAAAAGCTCACCGAATGTGTGCCGTTTGAGGATACAATTCAAGTTCTTTGATTTTGGACAGAATGCTGGAGGCTTCGGAGGAGTGGGAGGAGTCTCTGGTGGAGGCTTCGCAGGAGTAGGAGGAGGAGTCTCCGGCTTCAGTGGTGGCTTTGCCGGTCAGCAAGCCTGCAATGGGGATTTCCTGGAGGTCGATGGCCAGCGTTACTGCGGCTGCCGCTCGGGCTTTGTCCACAAGTCCTTTTGGGGTCAGGGTCGCAAGGCTCTGAGGATGCGGATCGGGCAGTCGAGCAGCACCACCTCCAATGGTTTCCTGCTGGAGATTTTCCAGGATCAGGACTCCGATGGCTGTCGTCAGGATGCTATACCGGGTTTGGGATTGGGCCTCCAGCCACAGCAGCAGCAGCCCCCCCAGTTGCCTCAAAGAGGCTTGGGTCTGGGAGTGGGCCTGGGCTTGTGGCCACAGCCTGGCCTGGGTGTAGTCCCTCAGCTGGGACAGCCGAATCTTTGGCCCATGCAGGCTGGCGGCGGTGCCTATCTCAGTGGCTATCCGGTGTCCTTTAGCGCCACTCCCTATCGCCAGGCCAGAAGGATAGCCTATGCCCGCGGCATCGATGCCCAGCAGCCCTCGCGCGTGGTGGAGACGAATTCAACCCGAAAGGAGTTCTACTATTTCGATGGCGACGAGGCCTTTGCTCGTTCCGCCTTGGAGAACGATGAAGATGAGGACAAGGCCGCAGGCCAGGCACAGCTTCCGACAGAAAGCAAGCCCACATCCCCGGTGGTCACCAAGGCCTTCGAGCAGAGCAGCTGCTCCTTTGATTACATGGAGGTACTGAAGCTGACGGTGGACACTCTGTGGCTGACCAAGCCCCTGTGCTTCTCGCCGCTGAGGAGTTGGTTCCCAAACATTTTCGGCTAGCAAATAAATGAGGAATTTGTAATAAACAAATAAAATCAAAAACTAGAAAATGTAGTAGTCTATTTAATTATTTATATATTTTTGTGTTTCATTCTTCAAGAAGCCTTAAAAGAATCGGGAGTATTTTTTACTACGTGAAATTAACACGCTGCTTAAAGCATAAATAAGTATAAATTGTTTCTTATTCTTCAACTTCTACCTGCGTTTTTTATTTTTAAAATTATTCATTATTCTTTAATGGAACTCCTTAAATTAGATGACCTCCTATGACTTTTTCCCCCAAGAATGCCTAATAAATTAAATTCCTATTTAATATTGATGAATATTGTTTTTAGCTCTTGTTAGATGACAATGATTTCCGTGTTTCAGATCACAGCTTATTCTTAGCTCCTCTGTATCTTTGTATCTACGGCAATTGTGTTGACGTCATAGCGAGCACATGAAATATATATAAAAAAAGAAGAAAAAAGTAACCTTTTCACTGCGCTTAGTCATCCGGCGGGTTGGTTACACGCTCGCTGGTCATTATCAGCTGCCGGCACGAGTATTCCCACCATCCCCATCTAGCCCTCCACCTTGACCCAACCTGAGGTGCCCCGTCCTTTCTCTGGATCCGTCATGCCCAGGCCTAGATGCTCTCCAAGTAAAGATAACCACATGGTTACGTTGTTGTCTCCGCAAACAAAACACACACTTGGCTGGAGGAATCTCAGTCCCATTCACAGCCCAAGTCCCAGTCCCAAGCCAAAAGCCCAATCTCAATGTCATGGATATATGTATATTTTCTAGCTTTCGCACTTGCCAAAGGTGTTAGTTTCTGTTGGTTCGCTTACAATCGCCGTACTTATGCGGGATTAACAAAGACGGCGATTTGTGGAAATACACAGATTAAGTAAAGAATTTCGTAGAAAACTTAGAACTTTAATGGAAACTGAGTATAGTAAGAGATTTGTTAGTTACTTTCCCCAAACCCTCAACGTGTCAATTGAAAAACGCTTCTTCGCCGTTTGAATTGCACAAGAAATGTCGTATTTTATAAGTTTATTTTGAAATATTTAAATATATTTCCCGACTTTACATTAGACATAGGTATACTTTTCATTTAGTAGTTAATAAACATATATGTATATTATAGTGATTATTTCAATATTCTCGTATATACACACTGATATAGAATTCCATTTATTATAATAGTTTCTTTCATGATGACATGGACCGAGAGAGACGACGTTACGAGACTTCGTTAATGATATGGCAACGTTTTGTGTCAATTAACTCCTGGATTAGCACAACGACAACGACAACGAAACAAAGGGGTGGAGGACTACTACTGGAACTTTGTTTATTTTATATACAACACATTGAGAGAGAGTTATAAAAGTTTTAATTGTCTACAATTAGAGTTAAGCGGCTGTGTCGCCGCCGGGGGTTATGATCCGCCAACAAAGATAGCCAGTTATTTTTAGTTCACTTCACGTTCAGCTGGGGGGATAGTTTCTAGTCAGCGGATTAGTTAGTTAGTTGGTTTAGGCTAATTGTTAGTGCTTGTTGTTCTCCAGAGTTCGTGTTCTTTGGCGCTCGACTTGGTCAGCAATGTACAATTGAGGCTTGGTATACATATGTGTGTGCGTCCGTCGCAGTGTCCTGTCAGTGTCTGTGTCTTTTTCTGTGTGGTGTGTGAATCGTGTCCTTGAGGCCATCCCTTAGCCCAGGAACCGTATGTTGGTGAAGACCGCCTTGGCCGGACGCTTACGGTTGCAGAAGTTGACCGTCTTGCTGTGATTGCCCTTGCGATTCTCGTGGAGATTGACCAGCAGCTTGAATATGTCCTCCTTGCTGGGCGTGCAGGCATAGCGCAGCTCCGGTTCATAGTTGCTGTTGATAGAATTCATGTAAGAACTGATAATGGTAATGGTTATGTAGTTAGCAAAATCGTTCACGTTTCGGCTATATTAATTCAATCGCTCTCTCTCTCTCTCTGTGGGGGGATTTCTGGGTGTATCTGTCTTTCGGGCCTAAAGAGACTCTTTATAAAGGCATTACATTATGGTTATTAATGTAAATTATTCAAGGTATTACACACTACTGAGGGTTTTGGGTGGGGGGTTTTTCTGTTGCGGATGGATGCTCCACAAATTGCCAGGATGGTCTTGGGAACTGGTGCTTTAAATAGCAAAAATAGGGTTTTATTTTTGGGACAACATTTTGCATGAAATGTAAGTTGAAGCTATGGAAAGGTTTTCTTAAAGAAAATATTCAAAATGTTGTCAATGTTAATTATTTATTATTATTTTCTTATTTATTAAAATGCTTCCCTGGACTTTTTCCTGGCATTTTGAGGTTATCCCAAAAATATCCCAGATTAAGGATTTAATGCTGCGTTGTGCAGGTGGGGAAAGGAACTACAGACAACATTAACTAAACTACAAATGATAATTGAGGTTCGGGAGGGTCTCTCTAGTTATAATTAATGTGCTCTTTTCGGGAGAGTGGTCTGGGAGTGGGTGGTGGAGTGTGGATATTGCAAGAGTTGTGGAAATGGAGAGCAACCTACCCGCGATTCTTGTTGTGGCGCTTCCAGGGATACCTGCGGTAGTAACGCGAACGCTTGGGCTTGCTCTGGCCCAAGACCAGATCCTGAACGGCGTTCTCCAAGTCAGCATAGTCCTCGGCTCCGTCGGCCACCGGTTCCTCTTCTTCCACGTAGACGAGGGGCAGCGTTTCCAGGGAGGGATCCTGTAGTAAATTAAGGATTTTATGTACATATAGAAAATATAAAATAATAAATATTTCCCCTATAGATTTGTATTTATTCATATTTTGTATATTCCTCCATTTGATTTCTCTATCTGCAGCCTCTTCCCACTCCTTGATATTTGACTTTTCGCAGCCTCACTCACCTCTAGCATTTTCATGAGCAAAGCGGATTTGTCCACCAGTTCCTGCTCGGCCCGCAAATCCTCCTCCATCTTCTTGAGGACCTCGAACTTGTTGCTGGCCTGCTGGAGTTCGTTGTAAACGGCGTCGGCGTAATCGGTGGAAAGAGGCGGAGGGACACCCAGGACTCCCAATCCCAGCTCCTGAGCGCGTAGCAATTCTGCCGTGAAATGAGCAAAGCAAAAGGATATTATTTGCGATACTAATGTTTATAGAGGACAAAATGCCGGTGCTAATCCGGCCACAGAAACCTCATTGCCAGCAGACCCATTTTCCTGCTTATTCCGCCAGAGGGGGAAGAAACTTCCGCCGTTTGATATTTGAAAGTTTGAATAGTTTGTTTGTCTGTCTGTCCGTCTGCTTAAGCATAATATTTTCCCCCCCGGCAGCGCTGGGCTGTCTCCTCAATGAACGGACCGGAAATTGACTGGCGGCAATGAGTTTTGTTGCCACAGGAGATTCATTCCACGTTCTTGTTCTCCCTTTTATGCCCGTCAGTCAAAGGACTCACTGCAGCCGCTGGACACCAGCAGACTTTGCCACGTCAGCAGGCCTCTTGAAGGGAGAAGCCATTGAGATGTGTCACAAGTCAAGTCAAGTCATAAAAAGACACCGCTTTTTAAGGAAAAATTTATATAATTTTAAAGATTAAGAAATCAAAAGAGCATTAAATTCTCAACCATACAAAATTAATGTTGAGCAACTTTAAATCCTGATTTCTGATATATATTTCTAAAGCCCATTGAAACGACAATTAAGTAACGAGGAGAGTCAACCGGCCGCGTAACCTTTTGACTGGCAACCGTTTTCATTGCCGACTTTTTGGCGACCCCGCTGGTGAAAATGGGGTGGACCTACTACACTCAGCCTGGGTGACACTACATGGCGTGCACTTAGCCGTGTAACCGCACCCACGCCAGGGCCAGTGGTGGCCAAACATTTTCGGTCAGTGCACAATTTTTCAAGTGGCTTTGGGAACCAAAATTGCTCTCCATGCACACAAAATATTCAGTGTTTGCGCCGAGCACTTAACACACACGCCCACCGCTGTCCAGTGATTTGTTTTCATATTTTTCATTTTTTGATGAATTTGATTCGACGCCCGACAGCCCCCACTCTTGACTCCTTTCCATATCGGATTTTGGACTTGTTTTCCGAGTGATTTGATACAGGGAGTAAATGGATTGGAAATTTAACAATAAAATCCATGGCTAGAAGTTGGGCACTTCCTATTGTTAAAGGTGTAACTTGTAGAGGAAGGAGTGCTTGACAACTTCTCCTAACAAAAAATTGTGTATAATAAACTTTGATTAGAAACTAGAAATTACTAATAGTTAAACGAAATTTCCTGATTCCAATTAATTGAAAAGTTTCCGTTTTAAATAAAAGCTTTTATGCTGAAAGGAAACCCCTGGAGTCCTTAAAGGATGCACTAGGATTGACTGCAAAATCTCGGCCTTGACATGCCCAGAGTCAAGTCCCTTAAGTCCGTGACAACTGCAAGAGCTGGCGGTAATCGGAAAGTTTACGACTCACCATCGCCGGGATCGTAAACAGCTCGTTCCCGCGTCTCCTGGACATTCTGAATATCCTGGACATCCGATGGCGGTGGCGGTCCGTGGCGTCCGAAGATGGGGGGCAAGTGCAGACGCTGCGGCACGGATGCAACAACATTACCTTGGAGTTCGCGGTTGCCTCCGCCCTCCGCTTTGAGCACGTCGCCGGGTTGCCCGGACTGCTGGGCCGCGGTGGTGAGGAAGCCGGCTACGTGACGCGTCCCGCTGGCCAGGATCGCGGTTGCCAGGATGCACAGTGTCAGGATGTCGGGCTTCATGACGGTGCTCTTGTATATATACAGCCTCTCTGCGTGTCCTCAGGATTAAGGCGCGGGTTGTTGTCTTCCGTCGATGGCGTATCTGTAAGCAAGGAAAGATGTATGTACATGGGGGTAATTACCATCACTACCACCTAGGCCAGGGATCTGTCACTACCCTCTCCTCCCCGAACCATCGCGTGGGCGACTCTTTGTGTTTAAGCAAACAATGCGCACATAAACACGCAAACAAGAGCGCGGAGGAGCCCCAACAACACCCCAAGTGAAGACCGCGAAGGAGAACGAGGGGTGGGGGCAGCGGTTCTGGGAGGCAGTGGGTGCGAGGAGGATATCAGGAGCATATCGGGTGGGGGACATCATCGCCGTCTCGGTAAGATAACAGGGCGGCTCATTCTTGGGGCTTTTGTTATGCGAGAAGGCTTAATCTTTCGCTGGCACTGTGATGCCAATCGTCACAAATAATTATAGATTTTTAATTTCTAGATTTTCTAGAATTTATTTCTGTGAGTGAAATTAATTGCTTTTGAATCTCTGTCTTTAATTTAATACACATATTTGTTAAAACTTTTTTCTCCGATTTCTTTTTGAATTCAACGTTTTTCTTTCAAATGAATAAAATAATGAATAAAAATACTAATACTACAGATAAATTTATAAAATATTATTAGAACCATCGTAATATGTATACATATCTATTAATGAAACAGCTAAAGCTTAAAAAACTGACAGAGCTCTGAATGTCCACTAAAAGCCTTTTCAATATTTTTTCTACCTTTCTCCTTATTTTATTAAGCCACAAATTGACAGGTTCCATTAAAGAATACCCACTTTTTTTGTTTAACATTTGACCACGGTAGGCTAGGTGTACCCGTTCTTAATATTATTATTTTTTTTTGTCATGTGCTTGCAGTGGTTTTTTTTATTGCCTCCGCTGCCGTTTCATTTAATTAAGTAAGGACCCGTCGCTGACGTGGGCGGCAATGGGTTAAAAAAACAGTATGCCAAGGGGTTAAAAGGAGGCTGGTGGGCTTAACTCTTTCGCAGCGGATTTGCAGGCCATTAGCCGTGGGATAAGGGCTCCCAGCCTCCAGCTCCCTCATTGTTTTCCTTTTCGTTGGAAAAAATTTATATAAAATGAGTTGCATGGGAACTTTTGGCACTTGCGGTTGAGCTGGTCGGAGATGCTGTCTAGGATCTGCTTAATTTGTCAGCCAACGGAGCGGAAAGTATTGTTTACTTTATGAATTTTGTATAAACGAGAGCAGAGTGTGAAGATTTTCTCATGATTAAATTTGAAATTTCATTATTCATCTTAAAGAGCTTGGTGTAAATTTATGGGGACTTAAATTTTAGGCTAATTACTCAGCCTTTAAAAAACCATTTTTGTTTAATTCCAAATATAGTATGTTGTTATTATTTCAATTTAAGTTCAATTTGGTTTTTGTATTTTTTATTATTGGGAATGATTGGGCAAGTTAAATAAAATAAATTAAACATTTATAGTTATATTTATTAAACAACAGAAAATACTTAAGAAGAAACTTTCAAAGGTTCAAAAAATTAAACAAACATAATTGTTTATACAATGATTTTTACCGAAGAATTATTATTATAAATACTTCAGTATAATATAGGCTATAATTTTCCAAAAGATTCTTTGTACAAAGAAAATATATTCCCAGAAAACTTGAAACTTAAAGACGATTTCTTCCTGGAAATATAAATAATGTAAATTCATTTAAATTGCTCAAATATTATACGCTTAATTAGGCTCAAAAAACCTCAGAAAAAATATAATTTAGCTCGGTCACGCCCTTTACAAAAAAGGAAGACAATTTTCTGAGTTCATTAAGGAAGAACTTTTTCCTTAGCCATTTTCTTTGACATTTTCCCCGTCACGTTTTGATTGAGTTTGATTGCGAAAATTTACAACTCAACTGTGAAGCATATAATTTAGTCTAAATATTTGCGAATTCTTTTATACTTTTTCTTTTGTGCAGGCTTTCTCTTCGATAAAACACTGTTAAGTGCAATGGTTTTTTATTATTATTTTTTCCGCTAATTCGCAACAGAAATTGCAATACACTCGGGGCATTTCCTGAACAGCTGAAACTTTTTCAATTACTACACTTTGATTGCCACTTGGAGTGAAACTCAACCGAAAATTACCCAAGGTGGAAAGGGAAGAAGGAAAGTAAACAAAGCAAACACGAATCGTTGTCAAAATGCTTTAATTAACTTGTTGACACAAAGTCAAAAAGTGGGGACAGAGCCCACAAAACGCAACAAAAAAATTTAACAGAAAGTTTCCCCCACATTTCTGGGTCCCCAGGGTGAAGTAAAATTAATTTGGCGGTCAGGACTATCCTACGCGGACTCTATATACACGAGAGTCCATTAGCTGTCACCTGTTTTCCCTTTTTTTTCCCTGTGTCCGGCTACGTTTTCGCAATAAACGCTTGGCTAATTGCTAAATTGAGCTGAAATGTAACCGAAAGTGGGCCCTGAGCCCCAACGGATATAGGCTTTGTCCTTAACTACTATGTATATCCACCCACTTGTGTGCTGTCCTGACATGTGTCCGGGAATAGTGCAAAAACTTTGGTTAATTAGCGTTAGGGGAACTGGTAACTGGTACCAGGGAAGAGAGGTAGCTCTGGCCAAGTGCATCTGACATTTGTCCCCAGTTTAGTGCCAATTAGACACGGTCTCCTTGTGTAATAGCCAAAGGAGACAACGTACATTGTTACATAATTTTCATATTTATTCCAAATTTATTGAATTGGTCGCCAGCCAGCTGGTGACACTTGTCGAATTTTCCACACAAAGAGTACGCCAACCCAAGCATTTTTATTTTTCAGCGGGTTGGAGGAAAACCAGATGTATCACTAGACTTCGAGGGTTGGAATAAGGAAGAGGGTGGGTGTTTTAGTCAATTGTAGTTGGGTTTTTTCCTTTTTATTATATGCTAGCTTTTTATTAATAAAGTTATTGTAAAACCCTACAAAATCTGGTATACTAATAACCTATACGTAAGTTGTGAGATGTATTTATTTACGGATAAGTTTTAAACATTTTCTTTTAAATTTCTCTTTAGATAAACTGTTTTATAACTAAGCTTAAAGGACTTCCAATGCTTAAAGGATTTCAAATTTTCTAAATGTATTTTAAATATGATTATTGGAGCCTTTAAAGGCATAGAGTACCCTGTAAAAATGTTTATATTAATTTTTCTGATTGCTATTTGAAAGAGGTTCCTGTTTTAACACCGGCGACTCAATCCGTGATTTTATCTCGAACCTAAAAGATCTCTTCCTTTTTATTTTCAATCTTTCTAGCTGGTAACAACTAAGATATCCTAATTAAATCTTAGCAATAAGAGCACTCTCTGCTAATGAAATATTAAGCCATCAAAGTATATATTAAATTCGACGTTTCTGCTTCAGTAACCAAAGAAAGTTCTCTAGCCAGGGGTATATAATTTGATACCTTGGGCAGTTGCTGAGGTCCAGACAAGAAAAAAAAATGCTGACACACTTTGGTAAACAACTGCAAGGACTCGGGCTAAATTCCAGTGGGATGCTATCCTCACATAGAAATACCTTTGAAACGCACCTGAGTTCTCTACTCAATGCTTTCGATATTTATTTATTTCTTAATATTTTTTTTTTGCACATGAAAAGGGGAAAGTTTACTGGTGAGAGACAAGGGGGCGAGAGGCAGAGGAAGAACACAATTGCTTGACAGCATTTTCCGCAAATATTGATGCTTTTTTCTATTTGTTTCCCAAAGACATTCATTGGTTTATTTACGCTTGACATTTATGCTTGGCCTTCGGGGGAATTCCTTCGAGTTATTGACATTGATAAAGAATTTATGGCGCACTTTTCGCACAAAAATGTCCAGGTCTAATTCATGTTGAAAGTTCGGAAAACAGCACATGTTTTAATTCCAGCCATCTTAAGGCGTCATATGTGGCGTATGAGTGATATTTTGCTTTTGATTTTGCTTGCGGTTTTAAAACAATTACTTTGATTAAAGGTTTTTGAGTCGGAATTTGTGCAAAGAAAATTATGTATTTGTTTTTGTACTTAATTCAAGCAAGAATTATGTTTCGAATTAATTACTCAAATTATTAAGCAGCTAAAGTATTTCAAGTCACGTCTAAAATATTAATATAAACAATTTCTTATTCGCCAATATATTAGCTAAGAGACTTGAAGATGTTAAAGGAATATATTATTGTTTAAAATAGACAAATAATATTAAAAGAATATATTATTTAAGGCTCTAAGAATGCAACAAGTTTTTCTTTAAGAAGGTACAAAAAAATTAAGGACAAGTAAATTAGTAAATATTCATTTGGTTCCATTTTGTGCATTTAAAGAGAAAAAGTTGATGTATTATTTTTCTTTATGTTACATTTATGTCCGTTTTTTTCAAAAGTCACTGTTTTTATTGTTTTTTTTGTTTGATTCTTTTGTATTTAAAAGTTCATTAAATCACATTAAATTCTCTATTGTTTATGCCACTCATTTCGGCCTACACAGAAATTGATGACGAAAGCGACGGCATTTCTAAGATTTCGCGACACGCTTTTGTATCCTCTTTTTCAAAGGGTTTCGTGGGGCTCGAATTAATCACTAGCCAGAATGTGGCTAAATATATTTTCAATACGTTTTTTTCGGGAAATCGAACTGTGCCAAAACTCACTTTAAAATGCCGCTGAGAAAACAATTTGATTCGCCGAGAACTCAAGAACTGTGTCAACTGTTGCTCCTGCTACTTGTTGAGCACTGCGTGGCCGACTCGCCTAGCTGCGTCCTTTTATATGGCCCGATCCGATGTTAAAGCCGACTGCCATTGGCCACCAGTCACCATCATCGGCCGAGGCGACTCAAAAAAGCCGATGTCGGTGTCGGTGTCGAAGTCGAGGCGCCAAAGCAAAAAAGTGCGTAAAGCTTCGCGGCAAGCTTTTACATCGCCTCTGTCCGCTTCTAGAATATATATTTCTGGGTTTATCAATGAATTATTTTCGGCAAATTTAAAAAGTTTACGGCTGCGATATTATTCCCCATGAAATATTCCCCTGGCAATTATTCAGCGTGCCAAGATATGCGCGCCACTAAGTAGGCAACAAGTCGCGAGTCACCACCGAAAAATGTGCAGAGAAAGGTGATAAATAATAAGGGGCAGGGGCGGCATTTGTTGACAACACAGTTTACGGAGTATGCCAGCCGGACGCGTCATTTGATTCCCGGAATCTGGCCACGACGTGGGCGTGGGGGGAGAGCTCCGTGACGCCGCGGAAATCCTTAACGCTCCGCGGAAAGTCCAAGGGGAGGGAGAGCTTAACTTTCATAGCATTGTCATTGGCTTTTCTTTCGTTTACATTTTTTTCTTATGTCCCTTTTTTTGAAACGATATGTAAATGGAGTTGGTTGAACTATTCTATTTATGGAATCGTGACTGCTATATGACAGTCCGACAGCGTGCCCGTGACTACTCATAAATCTCAGATAGACGTGTTTATTAGGGTCATGCTGATGAAATTGGCACAGGTGTAATTACATCACAAATGTATAAGGTTATAAATTCTAAACTTTAAATAGGAGGATACATTTTTATTGAATATGATTCCTCAAGAATGTTAATTTATAACATTAATTTTATAAATTTATATTTTACAATATTATAGTATTATTTTAATTAATTAATTTTACTTTTACTGAATATTTGCTAATTTAAACGCCATTTTTAAATATTTTTAGAGTCTATTTAAATTTCTCTGTCATTCTTTAATTATTTATTTCAATTTTCAGAGTTCTTAAGCTATTTGATCCAAAAATATCACTCATACGTCAAGTGGTCCCTATTACATTTGTTTATTTACCTACTGTTTGCTCAAAGTTATTAACAATAGTGTATTAAAAATTTGATTAAAATACACAAATAAAATTAATGGTCTTATATTAAGAAATAAAATCATTTTAAAAGGTTTACTTCATATATCACTTATACGTCTAGTGGTCCTTATTATACTCACTATAATTGCTGTCATACTTTTGCTTAAAGTTATAAAATATAGCTGAGTTAAAAGCCAAGTAAAATATACAAATAAAATTACGAAATTATACATTTTGTTATGTTTTTTAAATTTATTTTAGTGCATGCATATTCGGTGTAGTAATAATACGATCCATCGCCCTGGTAACTGCTAATTTTCAAGTTCAAATTTATTGCATCGATACTTCTTTCAAACAGAGTCTCCCCTGCTTGAACCTGAACCATGTCCTTGCCCAATCGTCTGACTGGCTTCTTCATCCAGCTCCACTATAAATCCGCGGTATCAGGGGTCACCAAGTTGGGGATGTCAACAGCCTTGACAGCCCCCGAGGCCTCCGCAGGAATGAAGGCACTTTGCTGTGAAATAGCTGTGAGTAATGGAGGACAATCCATACGATTTGCATTCGCATCGATTCCCCTTCCCTCACTCGATGTTTTCGTTATTGTTTTGAGATTGTGTGCGTGTGTGTGTTGTTTTGCCCTAAAAGGCGGCACAGAAAAAATAAGCATATATAGGGTTTTCCTTCTAAATTGCCGGTGGCAACCGCAGAAGATGACACTTACCCCAAGAAAAAACCAATAATAGCCGCTCTGAAAAGTTTAAGTGCTCAAACAGGCAAAGGGAAAGGAAAGGAGTTTGTGGGGAGGAAGCCCTTTAGCAATTCATATTTTTGGCCAAGACCAAGGCTATTTTAAGCCCGTCGTCTTTCGTTCTCCGCTTCCTCCGGACTCTGGGTAAGCGGTTTGCGACTTAAGTTGCATCAGCAGACCAAAGTCTATGCGGTGTGGGTGGGTGTCTCCACCCGGCCACCCTATCGCATCCATCCTGTCCATCCATCCAACCGTTTATCCGTTCTACCAAGTGCGTCACGCCCTTCTGGCCACGTTTGTGCAATCTCCACACATGTGTGCCATGGCGTGGCGCGTCGCTCAAAGCCAAAAACAAATTGATAAACAAATTAGCGCTACTAATTACGCTGAGATTTGGCGGGGGTGTTCCGGAAATATAAAAATCACGTATTTGAATGCAATAAACCTTTGGAAAAATGGCCAGATATTCAAAGTGTAGGTGTTATGATATTATTTGTGCATTCATTTTGAATGTTTATTTCTGTTGAATTTCTTATGGTTTTTTATATATTAGTATGATCATTTCTAAGTAGAACCACTTGGTATGTTTAAATGAATTCATAAACAAGCTAATAAATAAAAGCTTAATAATAAAATCCTTTACATTTTTATTTTAAATTCAAATTTAAATTTCATGAAAGCGAAGTTTCTGGCGAAATAGATTTCCGGAACGCCCCAGTTTTGCCCGCCCGTATTTTTTGCGGCACTCGTATCACTAATCAAATATTTGTAGCATACTTGTTGGTGGCTGACTGAAATGAAATGTGCAATTGAGTCACGCGTTTGTAGGTTTTTTTGATTTTTTTCGGAGACTTTATTATAATTATTGCCGCCTGCAATGCGGGCACTATCTGGCCAAGTGGCCAGCCTTAATTAAGCCCCATTGGACAGATATCAACCGGAATCGCTGTGATTGAGTGACAGGTTCCCAATCCTTGCGATTCGGATGACGCTAGGCAACAGCAAACAATAAAAATGGCTAGTCCTGACTGTATTTTTTTTTGCACAATTTGGTGAAATATTTTGGTTTCCGAACGTGGGCAGGCGGGAAACGTAAATATTTGGCCAAACTTTGTAAAACTTGAAGCAAAAATCTGGGGGAGCAATGAACAACGGCTCCTCCTGCTGCCCTTTGACGGGAGAACTAAGCTGGTGGTGGCGGTGGCGGTAGTTCGGCATCGTCGCTGCCCTCTGCCTCCTCCTCACCCAACTCTTCCTCTTCGCCCTCCTCCGGCGCCTCTTCGAAGATCTCGCCCGTGATGATCTCCTCGGCCAACTGGTACAGCTCCCGAATGTCCTGGAATAGCACGTGTTTTATAAATAAAAAACTATTTAATATTAGAAAATGAATTGTTACCTTGGCATTCCTGAGTGCCACAATCTTTTCGTCCTCGAAGCGGAGCTGATCGTACTGCTGCTTGGAGATGAGCAGTCCCCGATTGAACTCATCCTCCATCTCGGCCTCCAGCTCCTCGGCATACTGCTGCTTGGCCACGCTCAAGCTGATGGCGTCCTCGCTGATCACCGTCTCCTCGGAGACATCGGTCACATCGTCCAGGTACTTGGGATGCATGGCATCGTCCTGGAACTCATCGTCCTCCAGGGATGGCTCCCGAAGCACCTCCTGGCTAGCGCGGTGGGCATCCTCGATTAATTCCGTAAGCTGCTGTGTGGTGACGGCGGTCTTCACATCCTTCAGCTTATCCTCCAGCTGGTTGCGTATACGTAGCTCCGTTTCTCGGAATTTTTGTCTGGAAAAAAGGTATTAAAATATTACATTAAATTAACAATAAGCATAACTACATATATATAGTAAATATATTAATTAATTATTGCCTCTCACCTGGCCCTCACTATGTTCTGTATATCCAGCGGATCCGAGGAGAAGGGCTGGGAGACGCGCAGCGAGCGCTCCTTCATCTTGGCCCGCTCCTGCTCGAGGAACTCCTTGAGGCTCTTTTCGCACTCGCGCCAGTCTTCGTTTTCGATGCTGGAAAATGTCAGGGGAAAAAGGGGGTATTAAAGGAGTTTTTCTTTCATTACCCTCCGTGTTGCGAAGCAAACTTCGCTAAACATTCAACTCATGCATATTAATGGCCCGGCCCACGTTGGATCAAAAAAAAAAGGCTACGTTTAATGATGCGCCAAGGGAAGGAACAGGAAAAACTCTTCTATCATATTTTTGCGATGCTCTTTTTAGGTAAAGGGAAATTATTATTTATTATTCATTGGAACTTGAAATTTATGATAGCAAAACAGAAATATCTAAACTAATTTATAACATTTTTTGATTGCTTTATCAAAGGCCTATCCGGACTATATAAAGAAAATACTTTCAGTTTATTTTTGTCCATTTTTATAATGTTGCATAAATATTATCTAGTTGGTTCCCTAAATATCCAATATATTTTTAGATTGCCGTAGTTATTTAGATACGAAGCCATGCACCATATAATTAATATCTCTGTAGTTGGCTTTTAATCAGTCATTCACACAGGACCCTAACCTAAACGCTGATAGTTGTAAATATAATAGATGCTAATTAATATATAATAAGGTAATAAAATCTGGACAAATCTATACATATCACAATTCCGTGAATAATGTATTTTCAATGAAATGTAACCCTGAAAAGGTGGCTTCATTGTTCCATGGAAACCTCATACATATCCTTACATTTCAAAAGCTAATCTTTTCCAGGAATTTATAGAGCATTTAAACTTGTAGGAGACCTTCCCGGACCAACCCCACATTTTCCGCCCCCCTCCGAAGGTCGTTTAAGCCAGTGGGTTCATCGTTTTACAATGCATGCAACTTAGCCAGGCTTTTTTGTTCCCGGCCCCCAACTCACGCGGGGATAAAGAGCTTCCAAGAATCTCGCGCCGAGCGTCAACGCAAAACATAATGTATTGTTATTTTTTTGCAGTTTCGCAGGCTCTGTTCATTTTTAATTTTGCTTGGCATTAATCGGAGGAGCAGCTTAAGCAGGGTTTGTAAGCGTTACACTTTCGTTAAAGAAAGAATTTATGATTAAGGCTAGAAACTAACTCAAACTTTATTTAGTTGAAAAAAAGAGTTTTTGTTAATATAATACCGCGAGTAGGTTGTGTATAAAATACGATAATATAAATATTTAAATTATTCTAATATTCGTTGTATATAATTTCTATTAAGCGAAATATTTTTGAAATACAAATGGCTACTGTACTTGCCATCCGATATGATGTGACTTCTTTTAATTGTAAGACTCACCGTAAAAGGTCCATGCCCCGTTCCGCATCCTCGGTTCTGTACTGCTCCACCAGTAGCTTTTGCTGGCGCTGGCGCTCCCGTTTCTGGGCCAGAAGCTCAGCTTCCTTGGCGGCATGCTGGAGTCGCTCCCGTTCCCATTTGACGCCCTGCAGCTTCAAACGCTCCGCATTCTTCTCCCGAGCGGTTTTTAACTGCGGAAGAGAAGTAAATCCTCAAAACTGGGTTCCTTATTGTATATCTTCTCCTCGAGCTAACTTACTTTGGCCCGCTCTTTTTGTATCTCCATGTTGGCATCTTTGTTGACCATAAATATGGGATCATCGGCCAGTTCGTCGGGTATCACATCTGACTTGCCTTCGATAATCAGCATACGCTCGCGTTCAACTTCTTTTAGCTGGAAATAATATTGAATTTGTTTAAAGGTAAGCCTATTTCTGAATTAAAACTATTATACTCGTATAAAGAAGTATTGTTTAAATATTTCTACATACAAAACTTGCATAAGTAAAATATGAAAACTTCCCTAAACACTTCGTTAGTTATTAAATCCTGTAGGTAACCTCAACAAATTTCTTTCCTCTTAAGCTTTATTTTATTTCCCAAAAGCATGTGTCTTTTCCCAAAGATACATTTTCCGTCAAATAAATGCGGTGAAAATAAATTAAACGCATTAGCTAATACACCATTAGTTTTCGCATCTATTAATATATTTTAACGACAAGACAAGCTGTTGCTCTTTGAAATAATATCGAGGCTGTAGGAGAAAGAGGCCTGCGGTTAAATATGAAGGCAGAAGTGGCTCCTTAGTGGCTTAAATATATAGCTCTGTCCTTAGAAGACTCTTTTATGATAGGGGGCGTAGGTTTCCCTTGCCAATTTTGCAAGCCCATCAGCACTTTTGACACCTTTCATCTGTTTCGGGCGCCGCATTGCGCAGACCTCGACCAGGAGGGAAATGCAATAATCGGAAGCTCCTCCTTATTTTCCATTATTTACTATTATTTTTATTCGAAAAGTTGAAGCAACTGCAATTGCAGCTAGGGACATATCGGACAGACAGATCTCTAAGTATCCGTATCCGCAGTGGAGCACTTTGTACTTCACAGTTCGGAGTTCGGAGTTCATGTCTCGCATGTCTCGCAGACATAAAGGGCAACCTGCGCCCTGTTCTCCCTCTGTTTCTGGTCTAATTTTTATTACTTTGACGGCTTGGATTTGCCATTTTCATGTCGGGGCCTCATTGAATTCAATTGTTTGTACCTCGAGCCAGCAGCAGGGAGATAGGCAGAAGAATAAGTAGGCGGTGTCGGCGTCATTGAAAAACTTTGAGACACTTTCGCTGCCACGAGGAAAAAGGGAAGACTTGAAAAGGGTAAAATCGTAATAAACAAGAAAGGAGTAAGGAACTGGGGATTATGGGCTAGCAGATTAAGTATTACAATTTGAATTTATATTCATTATTTTGTATGTAAAAATTATAATTCAATTGATAATACTATTTTATTTCAAGGAATAATAATAATGGAATTGAAAACAAATCATGAAAAGTAAATACATAATTTATTAAGGAAAAAACTTTCTTTACGACTTCTTTTAAAATAAAATAAAATAATAGATATAAGAGAGTTTCCCTCTGACTCAAAAATACTATGTAATTTTGTAATATAAAATATAATTTTATACAATCATTAAAAGTCCTATGATTTTAAATTATTTTACTTTAGTTAAGTCTAGAACCCCCTTTAAAAACACCTCAAGAATTTCCCCCGAAACCCAATATACAACCCTTTCAAGAGGCTCCTCCTCTTTCTCTGCCATTGTTATTCTACGTGACTCTCACCCTGGCGACAAAATTTGTTTAGGACTCCGGCGGCGGCTTCTCATATTTTTTTCCCCGGTTAACTTTATGAAAATTGAATTACCAGGCAAGAGGACAAATTGGTCGCATTTGTGGCTTTCTGGGGGCCTAATTTGGTTGTCCGTCCGCCGTCGAGATTGTGGGATAACTCACCTCCCTGGCCCGGATGCGGGACAGCAGCTGCTTGCGGTAATCCTCGTCAATCCTTTCGCGCAGCTCCTTCATGTAGGCGCGGTCCGTCAGCTTGACCACATTGGTTCCCATCAGACGCTCCAGGCGGGCGCTAATGCGCGGCAAATTGAAACTGTTGCAGGGGGGAAAGAGAGTATTGAGGAAAATGAGTAAAAAGTTCAGAGAAAATTCGAGAGGGGACGAAAATGCACAAGAAAATTGATAGCCGCATCTAGGAGAAACCATAACAAATGGGCGACAGGACCATGTTAATGACCCGAAAATGAGAGTCAATAATTTTCACGCTAATTAAGGACGGGACACGGTACACGGGACACCTCACTCCACTCGTGGCACTCACCCACTGGTGCGGGGGTACACCACCTGCCAGGTGGTGGGCTAATCCCACATCGGCGTCCAATCCAATCCGCTGAAGGCGTTTTAGCGCTTGTAACTGCGGGCAACGAATGAGGTCGGGCCGCATTCTGGCCGGTTACTATAGCGCTTTTCCGTCGCTTTTCTTTCGCTTTTCCACCGCTGCGTTTTGCCGCCGTCGCTGCCAAAACGTATTCGTATTTTTTTTTGTTCTCTTTTGGTTGCCAAAGTTGCCCAAAAAACACCCGAAACCGACAACACAAGGACAAGAAGGAGTCGTTTCTGGCTCCGACTGCGCCACACACAAACCTCTTTTGGCACAATGGGAAAGAATTAAGACTTGCTTTCCAGTAATTAAATTAAATTGAGCCAAGGCAATTATTTAGTTTTAAAAAATTAAGTTATCTAGTCTTTACTTTTTATTTTAATTTGATAAAATTGGATTTTTTCAACCAACCGACAGAAATAGGTTTAATTTGTATTTAAGCGAAAAATGTGTTGCATTTATTTGGAAACGTTTAATATGGAAAGAATTTATTTTTTATGTTTGAGAGAATTATTGGAGTCTGATGCCATTACATTTGTTTTTGAATATCTTTGTAACATATGTAACATTTTATTAATAGGGGTTCATGGTCATGAATAAGTTATTTTGATACAGGAAGTTATTTGCTGATCTTCTTTGTATGTACTTAAACGAATTTGTAGAATTTTAAATATACAAAAAAATTATTTTAGAGTATTTAATATATTTTATATAATGCAATTCTATATATTTAATGATTTTTCAGATGCATTATATAAAGTATTTAGTTTGCTAAAAGCAGTGTGTTAATATCTATCCATGCCAATATGTAGTTCCTTACTTCCCTTTGTTATAATAATAATTTATTTAAAATATCACAGAACAATGTATTATATTGTTTAGTATAAATGTTAAATTTGTATTAATTATTAATATTAATAATTATATTATCGGAGGTATCTTAAGCCCAACCACTGTTACCAGAAACTTTGGAGACATGTGTATATGTTTCTCGTGATATGCACACCAGCCGCCACACACAGCAAGAAAGCACACATATTCTAGCGATATTCTTACCCCCTTTCCCTAGAAAATTTAGCGTAATTTTAGACATGCAGAGTGAAAGGGTGGCGGTCTTAGCGGGGGAAGACTGCCTGCTGCCTGGCTGCCTGCAGACTTGCCGACTTTCGCTAGGCTTTTTAGCAGCGGCAGCGACTCACATGGCCCGGGCCTTCACTCCGGCCATCTCTCTTACTTTTTTGCGGTTCTTATATGGTAAATAGGTATTTTATTTCTACATGCCATAAAGCAACTTAATGCAGGCAGGTCATGAGAGCCGCGAGCGACTGCCTTAGGACTCGCTGGTGTGTGCTCGGGGATTAGACCTAGTCCTAGTTAATGATTGTCGTTTAGTTGACAATTAGAGGGATAGCTTATAGTTTATAGTTGTGATGCACACTGTTTGCCTGACTCTGGGTACAGCTTTTTTTTTTGGGTCAGAGCCAAGAACACTCAATCAAAAATCCATTACCATCTCACGTAACTCGGTTTATATATATTTTTTTAACAGAGATATACGAGTTGTTACCGATACTTTGTTGTGTGGCTTTGATGTCTCGACGACGAGGACGATCGTACACATAGAAAAAAGCATACGATTTTGGGAGAAAATTAGCTAGAAAGTGAACTAAGGCGAAGGGAATTGAATTTTTAGGTAACAATGATCACAACGCCCTAAGATTAAGGTATTAAGTGACCTTAAAAATGTACTACAATCATCTTAACTTTATGATGTTTAAGAATATTATTTTTGTAGTAAATGAACCACTTTAAATAATAGGGTTGTATGCCAAAATTCGAACACTTGCAGTAGAGATTAACCCTCGACTTATTTCTGAGTGTGACTCGCAATAGTTCAAAGTCGTCAAAGTTCAATTCAATCAATTTCCAATCCACGCCGAGGTGAGAGGCAAGCAGAGATACATAGCATTGACATTGATAATGAAATTTCCAGGACATCAATGGGTGTTGTCGTCGTATCAATAACCTCGAACTCGCATGCATAAATTACGGCCCAACGGGGGGGTAAGCAATCTGTCATGTCGTTGTTGGCCTAGAAAGTCCCCCGATTTATGTGGCTCTCGTTTGAGGAGAAAGAGGGGATTTATATGGCAGTTCCTGCTGCGGGTTAAAATCTTCGTTTTATTGCAACTTCCGCGAAACTTGCAACTCCCTTGAAATCGCATCCGTTGCGTAGCGTAGGGTACATCAGGTGGGCCCCTGATTTACGACTCTCCCACCTGTGGTATTTCCTGTTACCTCCTTTACGCTCGACATTAACCCATTTGCTGGTGAGTGCGTGGGCTTAACCCATTTCCGATTGCCATTTAGCCGGCTCAATAACCCATTACAAATGGACTATTTTTTGTGAGCTCTTGCTTATTTTCATATCTCTATGAAAATGGAGTTATATATGATTTTTTTTATGGAATCATTTGGTATATATATGGCTTTTTGGAAGGGTTTAAGAGTATAACTATTGGGTGAATCACAGGAAAAGTTGAATAATAGATAAGCCTCCTTGAAAGAACATATTAAATCTTAGACTTCAGCGAAAGTTTCCCTGAAATGAGAACAAACTTTACCCTTATCCATTTTCTTTTCTTTTTTTTTGTTCTGCCGCATAATGTGTCAGAAAGTGAGAGTCCCATTGATTACATTTATGACTTAATTAGCGGCTCTGGAGCATGAACCATATTAGCTTACATCCTTCGGAGCCTTCGCCGCCCTGTCATCGCTAATTGAAGGCGAACTATGGAGCAAGATTCGAGGACGACGTCGATGGGGCTCCTGCAAGGGTGCATCGCTAATTAATGCCTGGGACGTGCATAAATTTCCCGAAGAGTTGACATTTATGCCCTTTGCTTTTGCCATTCGGGCCATTAAAATTGATAATTGCAACACGTAGCGCGGCAGAGCCATCAATTTTGTGAAGGAATGAGAGTGCAATAAAGGAGTAGCTATATTGAAATGTCTGTTTATTCTTTTTATGCAACAATCAAGACAAAAAATATTATATAACCTATAGCAAGGTTTTATAATTCTATATAGGAATATTTAAATTGTTTTCATGTATACCATTTTTTTTAATAACATAAATTAATGATTTTAAAATTGCCAAATTTGATATGTTTTCACATTGAACTAATTAATTACTTCATCAAATGTATACCATTAGTACTACATTTTATTTTACAATCAAAAATACATATAAAGGTAATGAATTCAGGCGCATAAAATTATTTAATTATTTATAATTATTTAAAGTAGATTAAAAAAATAAAATATTCACTATTTGCCAGTTTTTAAAGATATTTTCAAGAGGTGTATAATTTTCTTTTAATAGAAATTTAATTACAATTTTAATTGTTTGTTAGCAGCAACCTATATCTTCTAAAAATATGTTCTTTTGAGACTTGAGGTCAACTTGGCTTTTATAGTATTTAAGCATGTCCTATATATTAAATTTAAAACAGATTTAAAAGTAATAAACTAGATTTAAAATTAATATTTCTTCTCCCCCCCTGGTTTCCATACCTTTCCTCCGGCTCCAGATTGCACTGGACAAAGTCAATGAGAAAGTCCTCCTCAACGGAGAGCTCCATCAAGGGCAGTGGCTTCTTGGAGCGCCGTCTTTTCAACTTGCCGGCCATGTCACTGGCCAGGGACCGGGACCGGGACAGGGACAGGTGCGAGCACAGGTGGCGAACCGGGCAGGTGTTGGCCTTAGTTTCTCATTTTCGCACCGGGAACGATGAAAGTATTCCGCGGAACTTTCACCCGAACTCGACAAAGGCGACCGGCGAATGTGGCGCCCTTTTCACGGGATTCAATGTGATTCCTAGGGTTTTCCTTGGGTTTTTCTTTGGCCCTTCCCCCCCTCCGCCTTATGTTGTTTTGTTGTTGACTTACACACATGTGTGTGCGGCGTCGAGTGGCACGTGGGAGGAGTGGCACGCCCAAGCCCAGCCCCGAAAACTTTCACTCTCGCTCCCTTTATGCACGAGTATATCGTGTTCCTATTCCGAATCGGATTCCGAGTACGAATCCCAGCGCCAGAGCTCCCCCTCGGAGCCGGGGCTCGGCTCGCATGTTAAAGCGTTTAATGCTGGGCGTAATGACACGACACCAATGTCAATATTGTGACAAAGTGCACGGCGTAGTGTGTCAAGTCAACAAGTTCCCAACAGGCAACGCAAGTCCTGCCACAGGGATTCGTGCTGGCTTGCTTTATAGTTTAAGGAATGCGGTTCAAGTCAGTTTTTAAAGAGAAGGTAAGTGAGGGAAGACCTTAGATTAGAGATTAGATTGCCTAAAATGAACACAACGGAAAGGGATTTGGGATGTACTGCTAACCAGTTTTAAATTTTTCAGCTAACTGCTAAGGTACTCAGCAGCTTCGTTTCGACAAAATGCTTATTCAGCTTTCTGAGTGAATTTGTAAAAAATTAAGAATATTTTTAATAAAATCGTTTTAATAAAATCGGAAATACATTCTAACTCCTACAAAAAAAAAAAAATAATAAAAAAAAACACCCTCCTCTTTAATACAACTTATATATACAAATTTGTACCGTTCCTCTCTATCGACGTGATTTTCTATTTAATGCTTTAATGGTTCCGCCAAAGATGCGAAGCGATCCTCTCTCTAGAAGACCGGAAAATTCGCATTTTCCCAAAGTGCTTGACGGACAGGTAGAGTTCTGAAGTATTGCTTATTATTAAATAATAAATCATTAAGGTGTATGCAGAACTTATGTTAAGTAATAAATAATACGTATTCAAAATTTAAAAAAGGCGCCCTTTCTCTGAGAGGTGACAACTCCATTTGTCCAGAAGCCCGTTTCCTTGTAGCCATTTCACTTACTGGCTTTTCCCTCTTTGGCCCTTGTTTATGGCCAACAACTGTCGGTGTTTATTTCATCGTTAGATCTCGTTTTTCCCTATCTCTGCCACTGGTCTTTGCTTGAGCACGAAACCCACGAACTGGCTGAAAGTTTTACCGCGAGGAGAAGTAGGAAAGGGCAAACTATTCGACTAGAGAATCACGGGTTCTGGGGGGGAGCATGAGGATGGAGTTGCTGGAGGGCAGTCTCACATTACCGTGAAACCAGATAACAATTCCTGCTTTATGGCCGCCTTTCATGCCAACGAGACATACAATAATTTCCCATAATCGACTCGGAGCGCGGAAATTGAGCAAACACTTTGTATCGGCTGTCGGAGTTGCCTTAGTTTGGGGCTGAGGGGTTATTTTGCTTTGGGGTTTTGGGTTTTGGTGGCTTCGATGGGTTCGTGCTTCGAATCCTTGGTGGGCAAAATTTTGACTTTGACAGTCCACAAATATTGGCACTTTCACTATGTATTTACCACTGAAGTTGCCATTATTTGTGAGTCAATTCTAGTAGTGCATTTCAATTATTCCATGTATTTTGAACTAAAATTTATAAAAATCTATTAAAAAGTCATCAAGGCTGGAGAGCTCCTCAGAAAGATGAAGGAAGTGGCTTAATAATTAAAGAAAAACATTACTGAGCAAACAACGAAATAAATAAAAAATTAACATATAAATAAGGACAAAAAAAGAGCAATATTCCATGGGAACATTTTTAAACGTCTCCATTTGACTGTATTTTTTATGATTATAATAAATATCAAGATTTAAATAAAATGCTCTGAAGCCTTTTTACCTATTTACTCGTTGAATAAACGTTTTTCTTGAATTAATTTAAACCTGGCTAACATGGCGTATGCTTGATTTTCTTTAAGAGTATTTGGATAAGTATCCATTGGAATTTATACCACCAAACTTTCACCAAAAAGCCCACATTCTGGGGAGGCGGATTTCAAACTCGTCTTCGACATTCTGTCATGCAACGACTTCATTTCCGTTTCCGCCTCCACCTGGAGCACCTGCCCAACCATCTGCGCCGCCAACTTTAATTGCCATGACTTCCGGCAACGCGAAAGCTTTGCCAACTTCTTCGACACCAAAACATGGGCAATCGGAGTTGAGTTCTGAACTCTTCGATTCCATTTTACACAAAAACAAAGCATTTCAGCGTCATCTTTGGCTTGTGTTTGTAGTTTTGTGCGTCATCTTAGACAGTCTCCTGGGTGGCTGCTTCCACCTCCGGAATAAGTGTCACAACTCGCTGCATTTCCAGCTCCCACTCTTATTTAAACCATACTTCCTCCCACTTTTCATTTGCTTGTCGCCTGCCATTTGCGGGGGCTTAGCTTTTTTTTGGGTGGGATAATGCAGTTTGGCGTAGGGAAAAGCCACAGATAAAAATGGAAATATTGAAGCAAAGATTTATATTTTTAGTTTTAAATAAAATGTATGCGCATAAAAAGCAAAAATGCTTAAAGACTTCTTCGAATAAAATTGTTTGCTGATGGGGTCTTGTCTTGGCTAAATTTGTTGTGTCTGCTCACACGGGTTTTTGTACCTGCTAAGCTTACTCAAAAACTTTTTTGCGTGGCTACACTTAAAAAAAATAAACTACTTGGTATATAAATAAAAAAACGCTTTAGAAAAATTATTAAATATGTTTTGCTGAATTTTCTATTGTATAAAAAAATATTCGTATTCAAAGTTTTAGAATTTTTATAATTTTTAAAAGCAAATATACATTAGAAACATTAAAACATTTTTAAATTTACTCTGCTCTAACAAAAAATATCCTCTCCTTAAAATATATTTAGAAATTTGTTTTGTTTAATGTTTTTATAAAGATGGAAGTCAGGTATGTCATACTCGTATGTCATATGGAAAATGTACATAAGTCTGTACATATATCGTATTTTTAAGTTTCGAATAGTAAAATAAATATATAATAAATATTATTAATTATTAGCTTTTTCCTATTTTATAAGTCAGATATGTGCTTTATCGCACACATAATTTATAAATATCGACTTGAGCTTCGAGCATCGACACAGTATAGATATATAAATATTTTCCGCAATCCCTATTTGTCCTCTATTTCTACTAATTAGTTAAATGTAATCCCAACTTATATCATTTTATATTCTTACTTGCACTTGACCAGATCCTGCAGATCCTCCGGCGACAGGGCGTACTCGGGATCCAACTGGGGAACGTTCCGCTTCCGGTTCCTACTGCGATGCCTCCTACGAAGTCCGGAGGAGCCACTGCGGCCCAAGGCCACATTATCGCTGCTCTGAAAGCTGCTCCGAATGCCAGCATCCTGGGCAATTAATGGAGCCGTCGAAGAACGTTCCTCGGTATACTTGGCAACGCCGGCGACAGATGCTCCTCCTCCGGCTCCTACGCCAGCGGCGCCGCCCGTCAGCTCCTCGGCCTTGGCCTTCTCCGCAAAGCTATCCCTACGCCAGGATGGAGTCAGGGTCCTGATCACATTGTGCGTATCGGCATATCCCTCGTAGTTGTACTTCTTGCGCAAACTGAGTCCGGAGAGGTACTCCAGCGTCTGCCAGACGTTCATCTTGTTCGAACTGTACGACGGCTCCTCGTCGACTGCCCAGCAACCGGCGTTGCGTGCTATGCGCTGGGCGAGGAGCATCGTCACCGTGGCGCACCGCTTGCCCGGCGGCGGTGGGGCCCATTCCCGGGAATCGGAGAGAGCAACAGCTCGTCCCACGCCCGCCACGGAGGGATCAGCCTTCACGGCTTTGAGTGACATATGCGGAGCGCGCGCGAGCCGTTTGTTTAGGCCCAAAAATTGAAATGTAATTAAGTTGCCGACTTGGATTCCGTTGTGAAGAAACTTCGTCCTCATCCTGGGACGAACGGATAGCATGTGTCTGAATTCTGGGTGGGATCTCGGCGGCCTGTCCCTGTCCGTGTCCGTGTCCGTTGCGTGGCAGCCACGCGCTCGTACTCGCTGTTTATTGTATCCATTTTGCGCCATTAAAAATAATATCATTCTGATTGAGTGACGCGCCGCTTAAGTACTTTCCTTCTTCGTTGTCCTCGCACTGACACCGTTTTCCGCTTGCCCGCCTTTCCGCGATTTCCCTTTTTTTTTATTGAACACGCAAAGTGTCGGCATTGCATTGGGTAGTGTGTACCATATAGTATATATTTTATAGTATCGCCCTTTCATTACCCGCTCGCTCGGTTTTGTTTTCGGTTTATTTGCCTGGCACCTCGCATCATTGTGTGGATACGCAGGCCTCAGACAAAGGCAGGGTTTTGGGGCGAGGCAAATGGTTTCTGGGGTCGCTTAAGGGATTACCTTTTGGGGTTTCCGAGAGGTTTGTAGTTTTAATTAATTAAAAATGGGGGAATATCATCAGAAATGTGATAGGAGAGAGCGTATATCGAAAGGAAAAGTAAGATTTTATATATTTAATAAATTAAGCGCTTAATATGATCAAAACTATTGTAAACCTTTATTTATTGATATTTTTAATTATCGACAAATATCGCATTAAACTTTAAAATATCTATATTATCGAAATATTTCCGAAAAATATAATTGTCCCCAACTAATAATTATTATATTAGAAAGCTAAGGCCAAGTATTATGTTTGGCTTTTTGTATCTTGTATGTATTATGTATATGCATCTTGCACAGAAAACAAAGGTGTAAATAAAAAAAGTATATTCAAATTAAGGTAACAAATCGGTTAGCAGAAATTTCATTTCCATACAACAAGTTATTTACCACTTCAGAAATCACTACAAAACTAGTCCGAAATTAGGTGAAAACGTTCATTTCCTTGGTTTTCTCTTCCCTCTAAAGTCCCCTAAGGATCTTAACCTTGACGAAGACTCAACGCCCAGCCCGCCCGCGAAAACTTGACTTTAGTTCAGTGAGCCGTGCGACCCAGTGAGAAAACCCAAGCCAATTTCCCGTTTCCATCACTCCTGTCCCCCAATTACTTTGCAAAGTTTCGCCGACAGCTGACTGGCTGCACTCGCAGGGGATTCCCCTCTGGTTTCGCGGGTGTTCATTTGCATTCGAGAAGTTGAGCCATCTATCAGAGGCTTCGTTAGCATCGCGTGACTTAACGCGGCCCGGAAATTAGCACCGAACTCTCAAACCATCGCGGATATCTGGACAGGATTCGGAAGGCTCTACATAGATATATTTTTATCTTAACCGAAGATGTGTGATGTAATCAAGTGAGAATATTTCCTTTGCGCGAATTTAATTACCTTGGAAATATTTGTGGGCGCGGCGGCAATGCAATACATTATGAGTTGACTTGACAATTTGATGGATGCAATAAAATATTATGGCTGCGACCGCGACTGTGGCAAAGAATCTTAATTGAATCGGCAGAGGCAGGCAGCAACAGTGCCAATCGGTGTTGGGAAGCCACCAAATTGCACAGAAAGAACGAATATGGCTAAAAAATCTGCCGCAGGGAGGACCTAACATGTAGATATATCTCTTCTATTTAACTCAGCTTGAAATATACGAGATATTAATTATTTCATTTAAAAACGAACTCTATTTCGTTTTTTAATATTTTTGTTATAAATTCTTATAGGAAAATAGAATATTAAAACTATTCTGCCTATAAATTCTTTGATTTTGTGTCGCTTAAGAAAAGGGAAATGTATAGAACTACAAGGATATGCATTACAAATTATAATGTTGGAAATATATAAGATTTCCTCTGGAAATCAATTGATTAATCAATTTAGCTACTTGGCTTTTCTCCCTGTGTGCCCATAAACCGCACGAATAGCACTTGATGGCAATGGGTGCTGGCACACGTGTGCGAGCCTCCTCTATCATACCATAAAGGTGGCTTTGGAATCCCTACAATGGTCTCTACTCACGCAACGACAACATCGGGATCCTCCCACCACTTCTTGTTCGAGGGCTGGAGCAGGAGGCTCACCTGGCGCCAATGGTTTTTGTGCACCACCTATATTTATTTATTTAAAAGATATTTTTTGTATTTATTTCGGAGCAGGTATCACCGCACTCACCTTGTACTTCTTGGGATCATAGGCATTTTGATCCTTCTCCGAAAATATCAGACGAGCCATAATCCTAGCAGAATCGGGACTTAATGTTGTCCAGACCCTAATCTCTCCACCACAAGACCGTAAAAAATATAGTTAGTTAGTCAGGTGATGGGAGCTCTTTTTTGTGTCGACTGACTGAAGATTTTGCTTTGACAATTGTAACAAAGATTACTGTTGAAAAAAAAATTATGGTATTTGATTGTGGTTTTAATTTTTTTATTATTTATTTATATTTTTTTTTACTATATTTTATATTTTATTATTTAACTTTTAGGGACCACTCTTGTCGGGCTGTGGCTTTATTGTTAGTTAAGTGCTGATGTAATAATTTATATGCTTCTTGCCAGAAAGCAAAAGTGGCTTTATTTAATGGTATACATATAGATAGTAATTGCAATTAAAACCAAGCTTATCTTAAAGCCAGTTAGAATTAATTTAAAATCCATTAACCCATAAATATTATTAGAAGAAACCACCTCTGAGGGAATACTGAATTATATACATATAGCCATGACAATTAAATAATAAGATACAAAATAAATTATTAAACTATCTAAGGGCAGAGTAAATAGTTTAAAGCAATATTCCAGAAATGTATTTAATAACTATTTAATTTGTAAGACTGCAGAGCAATAAACAGTACAACAAATGGTTATTAAAGCGAATGTTATTGTTTAAAATTGCCCAGATAATTATTTATATTTTGAATGTTATTAATTCTGGTTTTTTTAGACTTCGCAGGCTGCACTATTGCGATATGCAAATGCAAAAATGCCATCGAGAACCAAGCCACGGCCGCCAGGCGATCTAAAATGGATCAATCTTGCCAAGAACTGGCGGCGCTAGCATTAATTTCAGGGCAAAGACTCGCCGAAGTGAATTTAATTACGTTTGCTCTGCTGATGAAATTTTAATGGACAGCCCGTGGTGCTGGATATGTTCTCTGGTTCTCTGGTGGCTTGTAATTTGCCTATCCATTGGGCTGTTACGTTATATTCTATACTGTATATGAACTATAGAAGTCATGGCTTCGATTGTTGGCCAACTGAATGGATTGGCCGAATCAAATGCGCGCTCTGTCTGTCTTGTTTCTCGCCTTGTCAACCGGCGTGGCTAATTGTCGCGCACTTGAATAGTTGTCAATGGTCTATAGTCTACCGATATAGATAGGTATAGATATCGGTAGTGCGGGGAAGGTCAAGGGGCTGGGGGCATGGCTATTACGTAGCCTCTGTTCTCTGGGCCAGTTTCCGCATTTGTGCAGCAAACATACGAGCCACACACTTGGCTGATCAGCGCCAACTGGCCTTATATGCTAAATGGAATTATGGATCTCGGAAGCCGACCTGGATCGAATCGGATCGGAGCTATAAAAGCCCAGCTTCCATGGGCAGATGTCAGTTAGTTACGTTTCAAGCGTCGCTGAGATCACAGAAGCCAACATGAAGGTGAGTTAGCAAAGGGATATAGCACCTATAAATGGTGTAATTTATTTTACAATTTTTGTGCCAGAAGAGTAATGTTTCTGAAATATCAAAATTTATTAAAATTGCGTATACGCCATAATGTACGGAGTTACTTTGGAATTAAGTATACGACACGTGAAACAGACTGCATATGTAACAAACTGGAAAATAAGTAAAAAATAAACTAAATTATAATATTTAAAACAGTTTAAAGTCAATATATAACAAAATATAATTTATAAAGGTTAGTGAAATCATTTGTATACTGCAAAAAGTAGTACAAAATATGATATTCCTTTGCTCATAATAAACAAGAGCTGCAATCATTAATTTATAAATCTAATTACATTTAGGTGCCTGAAAATAACGAGGTCATAAGAAACTTATTTGAAAAAATAAAATTTGTTTTCCTTAATTAAAATTAATACAAAATTTATATGATTACCATTCTAAATGACTAACTTTTATCACAATTTTCATTCACAGTTCGCCGTCGTCGTAGTCCTGTTCGCTTTCGCCTGGGGTGTCAACAGTTCAGTGGTTCCCCTGCTCACCTCCGTCCATGGCGGAGCAGTGGTGGTTGGAGCCCCCGCCGTCGCCGGTTCGGTGGCCATCCAGGCCTCCGCCGTGCCCGCTGCTGTTCCCCTGGCCCTGTCCCCTGCCGGGCCCGTCCTCATCCAGTCCGCTCCTGCGGTGATTGCTGCTCCTGCTCACGCTGTGGTCGCTGCCCACGCTCCTGCCGTGGTCGCCGTGGCCGCTCCGGAGGCCAGCTATGTGGCCAAGACCCGCGGTGCCGTCCATGTGGCTCCTCTGCCCGGACATGTGCAGTCCGCCGCCTCCGTGAACCTGGAGCCAGCACCAGGCACCTGGTAAAGACCCGGAAAGCACCAATGGAATACCGATCTTGACCGCCACACCACTCGCAAGCACGAATATTTAAGAAGTCAAGTTCTTTGGATTTTCCCTCCTGACCTGGTGAGATCCCGATATAGGGACCTCCTTTGTTCAGCAATCTAAGTCAATCCTATCCAGTCTATATATTTCCGCTGTATTCTCTCTGGTCTTTATATTTATCCTCCGCCCACTGTTGTCATCATCTGGAAATCTGTTTCTTTTTGAATAAAAACAAAAAATGTTATTAAAACAAAATGAGAAGAAATTATGGGGAATTAATTGAAAGGAAGTACACTTAAGTTTCTGTATACCTAATAAAGATAAAGTACCATCATAATCCATAAACGCTAAACGGGCTTTATTTTATTCAATTTTTGTTTGGAAAAGTAAGAACAAAGCAGTAACTCTTGTAATTACCTTACTTATATAAAAAATAACCTACCATTTAAATGTTTCCATAGAATCATTGCTGGTATTCAATAATTACCTTTAAGTTGGACAATTAAAAATGTTCAACCTGTTTCGTTTTCTCGTAAGTTCGCTAATTCTCGAGCAATTAATATAACTTTAGCCGCAACAGATCGGCACACCCTTTGATTCCACAGATATGGGTATTACTTCACAACTAACAGAGGATTGTAAATACCCTTTTGACCCCTTACAAGAGGAGAAGCCCTGTCCCACCCAGCACTCCCACGCCGTCGAGATCAGGCCAGAAAATGTGTACCAGAAACGGCTAAAAGCCTGGCAAACAATCTCGATCGATGGCCGATTAACCGATGGCAAAGTAATTAATCAATTCCGGGGCTGGGACCCAGGCAGGGGCGTTGACAAAGCCTTTCCAGAGACCGAGAGATCTCAGGCGGCAGCTGGACAACTTTGTTGCCAGCTCGGAAACTGGTCCCGGGTCGCAGAAATCTGAAATCGAGAGTGCCTCGAATGCCGCTATCTGGAGCAGGGGCGGTTTGCCTTGATCGCCGCACACTCGCACTTGCAAGTATTAATAGAAAACAAATGTGTGTGGCAAAAAACTAGATCTCAGTGCACGTAAGGCCGCTGTGGAGTTAAGTAATGAGCTCCCCGGCCCCCATGCAAAGTAATGCAGCTCAGATCCGCCTTAACGCCCACTGGACGCCTCTGACTGCCGTTAGACGCGGCTGGGTTCCCGTCCCCCTGTGGGGTCCAGAGAATTTATAAGTAATACCAGAAATAAGGCAAGTAGGGTGAGGGGAATATATAATATTAATTAATTATGTAAAACGTTTGAAATTAAAAATAGATAAAGCTTGGATAATAAGGCTTAATAATTGCATGAGGCAGGGGTAATATGATCGAAACATTTACAACAATTTCATTAATTCATTAAGAACCTATTTTAAGCCCGATATGTTAAACAAATGATTAATTTATAATATACAAGTATTTAATTACACAAACTAACTATCTATTACAACGACATTAATAACCAAATAATTATAAACAAACACTAAAAATTACTCCCCATTGTGACTGCTACATTGATGGGCCCTGGCTCTTTGACTGAGAATGTATTTTGAACGCAAAACATGATAAGCGAAAAAATGCCGGGTCTTTCAATAAAAGTGTCAATTGGCGCCGGAACGTGGAGCAGGAATGGCGGGGGCAATGGCTGGGGCAAGTGGCAGCTAAACAAACAGCAGCTAAACATTTTGCCGGCGCTGTTTGGTGTCGTGTCGGCAGCCAAGCCCCATGGCAATTGGCCATAAATCTAAGCCAGCGCCATTCACTTTTTGTTTTCTTTATATTCGCAGAGTTGAGCCCACTCGCGATCGGCAGCTGCTGCGTGTGCACGCAAATCCATGAACGCATGACGCATGAGGGCAACTTGGCCATAAGCCACAAGCCACCTCCTCCTCCTGCTCCTGCTCCACCGACAACTCCCCAAGTTCTTCCACTGCAAGTTCAAGTTTACGCACTTTGCGGCTTCCTGCTCCGAACGGGTTCAATGCACGTTGCGCCGACTCGACGCACTTGGCCCGAACGCACATTGCGCATTTCTGGTTTCTGGCCACGCAGAATCAAGCTCAACTTGGCCCACTGCGGTGGCTTTAGTTTCCACCTTTTTTTGCTATATTTTATCACGCATTTTTTTTTTTTGGTTTACAAGGACAAGACAGCTTCTGGTTTTTGTATAGGGAAAATAGAATTTGTAGAATATATTTGTAGTAAGAGTAAGAAGCTTAAAATCTTTCTGATAAATGATGATTATTTAAATATTTAAAAGATATTCCTAAAGACCTTTTATTTTTACAATGTTCATTATTCCTCAAAGAATTTGGAAAAAGTTATTTGTTTAAAATGTTGTGAATAGTGTCATAAAATATAATCATGCAACATGCTTGAAAGATTAAAGTAGTAATTTGATTTAAATTAAATTATTACAATTGATTTAAGAATCACATCGATCTCTGCGGCATTCCTGATACATGCAAATAATTGTGGAAGAACTAAATAAACGTAACAATCAAGTACAAATTAATTTAAAATAATGAAACCTTTTAGAATGATAATAAACTTTCAAACAGTGGAAAAATTTGTTCGAAACGCTCAATTTTCAACCAAAAGCCTTCTAAAAAAATTGCGAATTTAAATCTTTCTAGGACCCCCAAATCCCAAGAGCTATCAACAAGGCTGAAATATATTTAAATTAATTTTCTTCAAGTGCATTTACGGTTATTACATCATGTCTTAGCGTAACCACTTGGGGTGTGTGGGCGATGAGCTATTGAATAAGGTCAGTGTTCCGTCGAAGGATCGAACGAGTTCTGCGCCGCGTGATTCATTCCACAGAACCAGAGATCAGAACGGCTACTTTTGGACAGTGGCAATCGATTTGCATGGCTTAGTTGAAAACCCCTCAAAATGCAGACCCAGAAGCAAACGCCATGGCAGGCTTTTTGATTTCGTAATGGTACCTCGTGCAGCTTTCTTATCCGCACCCACAACTGGTTGGCTGTTGGCCTAAATATAGTTCAGCTTGGCTTTATTTCGGACTTTTTGCAACCTGCAGCCTGCAAGAGTGAGTGAGCGACAAGTATCTCTCGGATTGCATGAGCGGCAAACAAACTGCAAACTTGTTGCGCGCGCACACACTCGTTCAGATTTTTGTTTGTGATTTTTTATTATGATTTTTTTTTTTCTCGTGTGGCAACTGGAAAAGGTGCCCCACAATTCCAGGCATTCCACCTGGCCACTTGCTAACGCCTTAAGCACACACTATATAGCCCAAGACACGGCCAAGAACCCTCACAATGGGCACCGCTGAAAAGCTCTCAGTCAGCCACGAGCTGTGACAGTTGTGTAGTGACAACCGCGGCCACAAAAGTGGTTAATTACCGCCTTAAGAGCCCCGGTGCGGTGCCTCTAATGACCATTAGACCGCCGCTTAGCATACTAATTGTAATTGGATTAATTACCCGCAGATCTATAAGATCGCATATCTCGATCGGGGGGCCAATTGATTTTATTTTTGATTCGCTTTGGTTGCAATTGCATCAGCTGGGGTTTTTTCTATTTATTTATTTTATTTTTGGTAAAATACTACCTCTTGGAGGCTGCCCACTCGTGAAATTCCTGGCCACAGTCCGAGTGTGATTGCCTCTTGCGAGTTAGTTAAATTAATTCGAATAACAATTAAAAGTAAATAAAAATGCTGGTTTTATCACGAACTTTAGTTGCTCTTAACTAAAGAGTGCTATTTTGTTTATTTTATTATCTGTATACAAAGATAATCATTTATTTTTAAATATATTTTAAAATCAATAATAATTGAGAACATATTTCCTTGTTATATTTTTTTACATTAACTTTTTAAATCATATAATATAAGTCATAAGACTAGGAACCCTTTCCATTTAAGAATCATAAATTTGTGAAGCGATTAAAATAATATTACATTTTAAACGACAGAGTTCTAAGAAAATCCGTAAAGTTTAGGCATTCGAAATAAATAAAATGAATTTCTCAGCCAAAAACCAGCTGCTCTCCATTTCACACTTAGTGTAGGGTGGGTATGCAGACCGAATTAAATAATGAGCCAGAGGTGTTGGTGGTGTGGGCGGAAATGCTGGTTACCAAATTCGCGTTGCCACTTGCTGGCTGCCACAATAGTCTTGCTCTGCGAGTTGCAACAATCGGCAGGCCGCCAAATTGAATTTAAACGTGGCCAACATTGATTTTCTCCCCCTCCAAGACTGTCGATTTGCCCCCACAGCACCACCTCGCCACTCGATAATTAGTTTTGTTCTGTTTATGCGATTTTAATGCGGAATTCGCCCTGGTCTGGCCAAAATGTGGGCGTTGTCCGTCTGGGAGTTGTGATAAGGACCAACTATATAAGCTGGCTTGCGGCGGCCTTAGCATGATGCAATCGGGCGGTGAGATTGCAACAAAGGCTTTGCAGCTCGGCTTTGTGTTATTAAAATGCCATTAAAATTGGGCCAAACGGTAAATTCGATATGCAGTCAAACAAATAAAGCCACAGGCAAGCATTTAATAAACAAACAACAACATTAACAAATTAGCTTGATGTATAAAATATAAAAAAGGGAAAATTATTATTAAGATTGTTAAGATTGTTAGTTTTAAAGGGAAATCAATAAGTCGGTATAACTATTAAAGGGAAATAAATTAGTTGTAAATATATTTAAGCACGCTTTGTCATCAAGAACTCTACGAAATAATAATTTTTTTATCCAATATTCTTTTAATTTAATAAGTATATAGTTATTTTGTAGTAGTAATAAACATTCAATACATGTTTTACTGATTTAAATACCTGTTAAGTTAAAAACCTGAAATGATATCACTATATACTCTAAAGTCTGTAAATTTCCCTATTCGTATATTAATTTATAACACAAATTGCGGCTTTACGATTAAACAATATGTAAGAAATTGTTCTAGAAAATGTTATATTTATTGATTAATTTAAAAATTTATTCAAAAAATAAATCCCTTATATTGCAGTTTCCATTATAGTTAACCTGACTGAGGTCTTGACTGTACCTGCAACTTGGCCACAAGCCGGGGCACACGTCCACGTTCGTGGCGCATTGTTTTTGCTTTTGTTATATTTTTTTTGGGCTGAATGGAGCTTGTGCAACTGCCACAGCGTCACTCTGATTTATGCCACTTGACCGGCCCGGCAGCCCGTGTCCGCTGTCGCGGCAGCTTAGGAACATAACGCCTTGCCGCTTGGACGCCTGCGCCAAAGCCAGAGTTCTGGTTCTCCAAGATCAATGCCAGCTTGGCGGAGATCGCGGATCACAGATCGCAGATCGTAGATCCGAATTGATCGCGCTGCTCATGCCGGGCCAATGGTTCTCCGGAATTCGAGGCGGGGCCAAAGCCAACCAATGTGCAGAGTGGGAGTTTTTCTATGCTCGTGTTTATTAAGTATTCAGAGCACCTGGCCACATAAAGCATATATTTATGTAAATGTTTGTAAACAGCGGAGGAGATTTCTCTCAGAGAGTCCTTCACAGAATTCAGTAAATAGTTCCCGTTCCAGTTTATTTAATGCATTTATTCAGAGGTCACCTGGTCACATAAAAAACACATTTATGCAAAACAAAGCATGTACATTCAACGCAAAAAGATCAGGGACCCCATACAGCAGCTTCTCCGCTTCTCTCCTCCTAGACTTTGTAACCAACAAAGTGACGGCGTCCGATGACCTCGCCCATATAGAACCAGGTAATCACCTCCACGGTAACCAGAATATTGAGCCAGGCCTCGCTGACGGTCACCTGGCCAAGGCGGAACTTGCCCAGCTGCGCCTTTACGTCCTTTGTGCCCGTTGACTCGGCGGTCTTCTTCAGCTTTTGGAAGTCGGCAGGCAGCGGTGGAGATAGCTCCACTTTGGCGTAGCGCCAGAACTCCTGGAACTGGGGACGAGCAGCCACTACCATTTCTGGAAAAATATATTGCATCTCAGGATTACATTTTCTTTTTCCTTGTTTAGAAGAGCAGCACTTACTATTGGCCAGAGCCTGGACCTTGGCAACCAACTGACTCATCTTTGTATTGGAAAATAAAGACAGAAATAATAATTTCGTAGAATTTTTTCACAATTTCAGGGAGTCACGTCGTTGTCGTAAAAATTATATCAAAAAATGGAGTTGTCAAGTTTACCAAATGTTTGACATTTCCACAAAAAGGCTACTCGACGACGATATTACATAGGTGAAAAGGAAAGGTATTTAATTTAATGATTAATGATAGTTACAATGATTAAATAATGCAAAGAATTATAGTAGAGATGAATAAGAAAATTTTAGAATATAAAATATATTAAGTGTTCTTATTGAATTCCATATTGCTTTGTATTTAAATAATACCAACACGTTACTATATTAAGTAAATTCGAAAGGGGTCTTAAAGAACTTAAGAAAGCCCTAAATAACTGTAAAAAATGGAAAGAATATTATTTAAGCACTCGACAATACAATACATATTAAGAATTTTTAAACAAAGAATTGAAGCAGGGCAATGTTATAATAACTTCAAGGATTTAATTTCATGCTGTTCCTTATTAAAATAAAATGTTATTTTGACTTTCATATCCCAAAATATTTCTTTAATACCAGTTGTAAGCGCTGCATTTTAAATTTAGTAAATGCCTGGTGTGCATGATATATTGCCATACAAAATGGTTGTAGAAAAATTTGCATAATTGCTTTAAAACGTGGTCACAAAAAAAAAGAGAGCCAATTACTTGATTTTTGGCGCGATAAACTGACCGATCATTACAAAGCCGACGAGATTATTACTGGAGCAGAGACCGCCCACTTGATAGCGCAAAACAATGGTAGGAATAAGAAAAAATAGGTAAGAAAAACACGCCCTGAAAAAAATATATATTGGCCAGCGCATTGTCTGCTGCTCTCTGGCCCGGACATCGTAATGAGAAATCTGTAAAGTTCGCAATAAAACGCTGGATACATTTCGTCATCGATCAGTATTGGGCATAATGCATAATTCATATTTTAGGCGCTGGCAGGTTTCTGTGTTAATGAAGCTCTAATGGAGCCTGGGTGAAGGGCCCTCGTGCTCTTGTTTCTTATTTTTTTTCGCACAGTCGGTCTAATTGCGCCAGTTAAACAAGTTCGAGTAGTATGACATTCCTTTGCCAGACCCTATGCATAATCATAAATATTGGCCATGATTAATGGACTGCATGCGAATATCGTATTTTTTAGGCTGCAGCTGTCTTCTAAATGGTTCCGAGTCCAAGTCCACGTCTCTCACACACACGATTAATTTGACACTCTGACCCCCGCCGGAAAAGCGGAAAAACGTGTCTGCATGACGACAATTTCCACTTCAATTTCAAGTTGAGCCCGCAATTGGCCCAAACATGGAAATGTAGACCAATTCAATTCGTTTTTTGCAATGCTATTTTGCATTTTTATTGTTTGCCAATGCGCTCTCTGACAGCCTTTGATTATATTTATTCTTGGGCGTTGCCCCGCCACAATTTTCAATACGATTTCCTATTTTTGGCGGAGCCAGGGGGCAGGCAGAGGGCAGCAGCCACGGCGAAAACAAGGCAAGACTGCACAGGCTAATTGTTTATTTAAAAACACTGCGAAAAAGTTGAGAATTTCAAAAGAATTTCGAAAGAATTTAGGGAATCCGAGCATACACAAAGGAAAGACACGACCTTGCAGACGTCAGAAAAATTTCGCTGGGTTTGTTTTTACCAAGGAAAGTTCTTTGCTAAATACATTGAAGAGTGCATATATATTGTAAATATTATTGAATATTATTTTTATAAAGCCAATACTAGTTAAACTAAAATAAAGCATTAATCACTATGTATTGATTATGTTAATGTGTGAGTTCTTACTTCTGATTCCATTTCCTTATTGACCAATACCCCCCCTTTTCTTTCACAATAAAAACCACCAGCGATTACAGAAGGATTGTGACGCTTGACTGGCCATTAGGCATTTAAAATGTAATTAATTTTATTGCATTGATTAAGTCATTGCAGTGGCAAAGTTCTAGCCAAGTCAAGCCTTGGGCCCCGGCACCTGTAATTGCAGTGTAGGCACGCGACGTTACCTGGCTTCACTCTCCGGCTGCACTGAAATTCCATTTCGTGCCCCAAGCTGCAACGTACAACACTCATGCCCAGAGAATACGAATACGATATACTATATATACTATAATTGCCCCAAAGAATTCTGAAAGCTAATGCAAAGCCCCGGCCAGAGACCAAGTCGGTGTGCCATGGCAAATTGAATGCTTTGGGCCACCACCGGCCACATGCTTATGACTTTTTAAATGTGTTTGTGCTCTTTATCAATATAATTTGGTGTTTGTGGCAATTTCCAGGCCCCTGATTGGGCCAAGCCGATTGTGTCGGCTCTGAAATATCCATGTTTATGTTTATGTCTGTCCGTGTTTCACCCTCGGCTGTAAATTCTTGCCTGTACAATCGGGTAACACTAAGGTGGATTTGTATTTTAAATTATCTATGCAGCATAATTTAAAATAAATATATAATAATACATATCTTAAGTTCAAAGGTGTTTCTAATTGAATAATATTCTTGGAATAAGGCATTAAATTAAGAGTGGAATTAGAATTAAATATCGTGTATTTTAAATACAAGTATATTAAAGGTGTATTATTTCTTCTTTTAAGAACTTTAAGATAAATATTTTTAATATTGTTTAAAACGGTTTCTTAATTGAAGAATGATTATAAATTTTGCAAATAAATTAATACAATAACTACGTCAATAAAAATATTGTTTTAGTAGTCTTATTAAACCTGGTTTACTCAGAAAAAGATAATGTATGTAATAATAATAATGTATAAATCGAAATTGTAATAGTAATATAATTAAAAAATGTATTTATAAAATACACCTGCAATTCAATATAAATATAAATACGCCATACTTGGGTTTTGAGTTGATTATTTTATTTTGCATTGTCTTGTTCCTGTTTTTTATGTTAAAAAAATAATACCAATAACATCGGTGTTACATACATACCATTTAGGTATTTGTTGCAATTCCTAACCAAATTTTAACGATACCATCATTATATATATTATTACAACATATTTATTAATAGTTATAAAATAATATTCTGCTTTGGCTTTATTCCCATTTAAAGTCTTTCTAACTTAAATTGGCAAAGGTCCATTTAGCCTTTTGCTTTAATAAATGGATGTCCATAAATCAGATGGCCTAAGTGTTATGGACTTCGCATTTCTTGTTAACAGATTGCTTATAACTCGTACATATTATTGGTATTTATTATTGGCTATCGGACTAGTAGAAGTTCGACTGTGGTAATTTGCGCAACTATCAACGCCCGCCGCCCCCTCGACCGTGGGAGCGAGGGGTGTGGCTGGGATGGAGGAGGATCGGTATTGGGAGCGGAAGGCGAGAAGCGGGAAGCATCACCCCGAGGCGTAGATCTTCGAGCAGCAGCAGCCGCAGCAGCAGCAGCACCAGCTGGGCAGTGAAAGGCCACAGACCCGGCGCAGTGCACCCATTCTGGCCGAGACTTGGACTTGGGCGTCGGCGTAGCGCCAGCACCTCTCTCGCCGCCATTCGCCTCTCTTTTGGAAGGCAGGTTTCGGTTTCGGATTCGGATTCGGAAAAGCCAAGCAAAGTCCGCGCTGCGCTTTTCGTATAAAAGTTGCCACAATTTGGTAGTCGAAATCAGAATCAACTCGTTCGCTGAGTATTCAACACTTCTCCTCCTTCTCAACTCAACCCAGCTTCAACACCCAACCCCAAGCCAACATGAAGGTGAGGACGCAGTTTCACCAGCGTAGGACTCCCTGGTGACTCCCCCAACTAATCCTTGTCCTCCCTCCCCCCACACAGTTCGCCGTTGCCGTAGTCATGTTCGTGTGCGCCCTGGTCGGAGCTCAGGCCTCGTGGGCCCAGATCGCTCCCGGAGTGTCCTATGTCAGCCCGGTGGCCCATGGCGGAGCCGGTCTGTGGAATGGAGCCTGGAACGGTGCCTGGAATGGTGCCTGGAATGGTGGCTGGAACGGCGCCTGGAACGGTGGCCACTGGGGCGCCCCTGCTGCCGTTGCCGTCCATGCCAGCGCTGCTCCCTGGGGCCTGACCGGTTCCGGCTGGGGTCATGGTGCCGCCATTCCCGGAATTGGTCTGGCTCAGGGACCCGGACTCGCCGCTGGCGCTCATGGCCATGAGGGTGTCTATGTGGCCAAGACCCGTGGTGCCATCCACACCGCCCCCCTCGCCGGACACATCAACTCGGCCACGTCCGTGAATGTGGCCCCCGCCCCGGGAACCCTGTAAGCGGGCAAATTCCTGACTCCAGATCCCAACTGATGCCAAATGGAGTGGCTCCCCCGGCCGCTGCTCCACGACTCCGGATAAGCCCCACACACATCTCTCACTCTCTGTACACTTATTTGTTAAGCACACCGAGCTCTTAGTCCCCCGCCCCTGATACGAACACGATCCTGATCTTGGGTCCCTGTCCATGTCATCCTCTGGACAAGATCCCAACGCACTCAGCAACAACAAATACAAGTCCAACAGCAATTACAACAACTGCAACAAGCGAAAAGAAAAGAAAAACAACAACCAACAAACGACAGCATGTTCATTTTATTATTTGAGAACTATTCTTCAAATGCCCTTCACTCTCTATCCTGTCTCTATCCTACTTCCTCTCTGCTATGTCTACTATATCTCTCTGATCTATCACTATCTGGGGCATATCGTCCTGGGATGTATGCCCCTATCAACCTGTAAATATCCCATTGTAATCTAGTAACTCTCTGCAAAACAATGTAAAGATTGACGAAAGCGTTATAAATAAACTCAAACAGCGTTTTTTATACGAAATATTTGGAGTTTTATTGAAGTTCGGGGTGGGAAAATATAGTGAAATTATCAAGACTTGGTAAATAATATATATGTATATATATTTTATTTAAGATTCATTTCTAATTTTATTTTAATTCAAGGATATTTTAAAACGGGAAAACAAAGTATCTGAATAATGGTGCAAAATATATGAAACATAAATCATATACATGAAATTTATGAATTTGATTGGCGAGAATGAATTATAATATAATCATAATAGGTTTTGTTCGCCTATCTCATTTCGAATACCAGGCGATCAGAAAGAAGTAGGCAGCAATGCAATCGTTACTAGGTGGGGAATAACGGCCGTTTTTTACTAGGAATAGAAAGAGATAGCGAGTACCATTCGTCCTTCATTGGCTAGAAATGCAAAATTGCGAACATTTTATTCAGTATCTACCTACTGCTGCAGTCTGTGCGCCTGATGCATAATATCCAACAATTTATGAATTTTTACTTAAAATTTTAAAATTTATTTGATTTTAGCCTACAACAAAAATAACAATTACAAATTTTTGTTTGGGTGTTATGGTTTCTGAACAACATTCATAAATAATAAAATGCATATAATTTCGTTTACACTGCTTTACAGCATATTTTTTCGCATCTCAATTGTCCCATTATTGCAATATAGCTAAATGAGCATCACTGGCAGGTGAGATGTCATTTTGTCCTCAACCTCTTTCCAAACCCCTCTCGGAACTCCAATTAAATCAAACTAAATCATACAAACCTCATATATATTAGTTAATTATAACCTTGATGCTGCACCTGCTCGACCTTGAAAGGCCGACAAATTGTTCAATTGATTTCATATCTGGCAAGAATGTGTCTTTGCTTTGTCTTTGGCTCAAGTGCTGGCTCGAAGTGTACTATTACTATTATCTTAGTTGGCAGTCCTAATTTGTTTAGAGTCCACTCTGCTGAACGGTAGTCAAGTTGGGGTCCAAATGGTCGTTAGATCGAGTTAATAACGCCTGGGCCTTTCGATCGCGTCACGTTTTGGGAGCACAGGGCGTATGCTTAATTATGCAAACGCTTAGCACTAATTACAGATCGCAGAGAGAAGCCAAGTTTCGGTTTCAGTTTCAGCACCTGGGCTTAAATAATTGCCACAAATTATAGCAGCCGCCAATTACAGATTATCATCGCTTTGGCAATTGCCTTAATTCTTTCAACTTGAACTCTTTATTTGGTTTTGGCCCAGAGGTTCGATCTCTCGCCCACATTGGCTGCAAAACAAGTTCTACCAAGGGGGTTTCCTTCGCCTTTTTTCGGCCTAATTGAATTGTTTTTTCGCCGGCTTTTGTCTGAGACTTAATTGCCGCCTTGTAATGGTTTTTCCATAGATTTATGTGGGTTGTTGCAGGGACACCCACGCTCTCCCGTTGCATTTCTACCAGGTGAATGTTGCACAATGCCTGCGGCTGACTAGTGCCGGAATCCATTAGGTAATCAGAGGTGGAAATAATTAGGGAAATAAGCCTGGCCTGGCTTGGCAACCAAAGATACAGCTGAAATGTCTGAGATTTTGACATTTTTAAGATCTTAATGGAAGCTTTTCTCAAGCATATTAAGAAAGTTTTATTATTATAATACTAATGAATATATTTTATTAAATATCATACTTACATGTAAGTCAATAATTAACGAAACAAAACCGGATATAAATAATATAATAAAAATAAGTAGTACTTACTTTCCTATAAAATTTACTAATATTCACTAGTTAGTTCTGAATTAAATGCAATACTTTCTTTCCTTACCTTTGTCACTTTTTTACGCCACTTAATTGAAATCCAAAAACTGATTTTAATAAATCCAACTTTTCTCATTAATAAATGTTATTAATGCACCACTTATGTGGGCGTTTCCTGACATTACCAAAGCACTAAGACCCTTAAGAACTCATAAATCAGTTAATAGCCGGCCTTATACAGGATATCGATCGCTCCATAATTGGATTCGTGTTATAAATCATATACATATATATACTCTGAACACTAAAAATGCTAATCGCGTACAAACAACAATTAAGTAATTAAAGTGGCGGTGTGATGGAGTGAAAATGCAACTTACCGGAACTGCAGCTTAAAAATGGGTTGGGCCACTCGCCGGCTGAGACAGTTGAGATAGTTGGATAGTTCTCTATGGTTGCAACCACATGTCACACTCACCAAGAATGCATTTCTGGGGCAATGCAAGCTCTCAGTTCCGTTAAGAGCTAGTTCTTGGTTGGTTTTCTTGAAAAACTTGCATAAATCTAGGTTATTTTTATAAGAGATATTTAAATAAATTCTCTTAAATGCTGTTTTATATATATATAATTTTTATAACATGAAATAAGAGATTCACAGATGCTTAGTCCTTAAAATTCCCAATAACATATTTATTTTCTACAGGTATTTACATTACTTCTTTAAATAAGCAAATATTTCCCCATTTTCCTTAAGTTTCCTGGTTTAAATATACATTTAATAGTTCCCGCATTGTTTTAATTGTTAATAAAATTTAAACATATATGTAGAACTAGTTCCTCAAGTCGCCACAGCAACCGTGAGATCTCACTGCCGATAGATCTCAATACGAACCCGAGTCCAATCCACTTCGATCCGTCCAGAACCGAGGCATGTCATTAGCGCTGATCACATATGCATGCGGAGCAGTGTCAGGGCGGTGTCATGGTGTGTGAACTCTCACTTTCATGAACCCTCCTTAGACGTCAGTCGCCGCCAGAGCTGATGTGGTCAGCATCGGGGTATAAAGCTGGCCGCCAGCGGCGTTACAGATCAGTTCAGAACAAGAGTTCAACAAGAGCGCCAACCCAAAACCCACCTTCAAGCACCATGAAAGTGAGTTGTATAAAAGGGATAAATCCTGATCCTTTTATTTTAAAGAAGAACAAACATTATAAAGGCTCAAACAAGTGTCATAGAATAAAATATTATTAACTCGAGATGACAATATATAATAATAATTTTTAGTTCGTTCTTTAGATTGCAAGGATATATCAACTATATTTTATATTTAAACAATTAAAACCTTATTTATTTATTCCTTTGTGCCTTTTTTCAGTTCGCCGTCGCCGTTGTCTTCACCCTGGCCCTCGCCATGGGCGTGCAGTCCTCCGTGATCCCTCTGCTGTCGCAGGTGGCCGGACATGGTCTCTCCTACACCGCCGTCTCTGGACCCGCTGTGGTGGCCTCCCCCTGGGCTGTTCCCGCTGCCCACTGGCCCGCCGCCGTGTCTGTGGCTTCCTGGCCCCCGGCAGCTGTCCATGCTCCGGCTGCCGTGGCTGTCCATGCCGCTCACGCCCCCGCTGTGGTGGCTGCCGCTCATGCTCCCGCCGTGGTTGTGGCTCCGGTTGCCCATGAGGGTGTCTACACTGCCCAGACCCGCGGAGCCATCCACACCGCTCCCCTGGCCGGACACATCCAGTCGGTGGCCTCCATCAACGCTGCTCCCGCCCCCGGAACTCTGTAAGGAGGATCCTGGAGAATCGGAAGCCATCCCTGAACTGATCGGACCCTTGCCGCTGCCCTTTGGAAACTGCCATTGATGGTGGGACACGCCGCCCACTACCCACACCACTGCTTTGTAAATACATTGTATATATAGTCCTATATATAGACAGGGTACTCGCACCTAGCACCAGAACAGGAGCTACTTCCACACACCTGACTCTCCAGGAAACGGAGCCATCAAAATTCCCTTTCGACCCGAGCACTCCTTCTCTCGCTTACCTATTTATTTAGCATACATTTTCCAAGCATTCCTGTGAGAAAACCTATCTGCATCGAACTATCCTTCGAAGGAAATGCCAAAAGCATTCTCGGCGAGGAAATGTTGGAACATTTTGCAAATAAAGAAAATGTTAATAAAATTTAAATGGTTTTTACTTGGGAGAATTATGGTGTGTGGGGGTTTTAATATTAAGAGAATAATATTGAGCATTTATTTTAGTTATCGTGTTGAGCGTGGTAGTTGTATCAATAATTACTAGGACCTAACCCGTCTATATAAATCCTGATTATCTTACCTACCTCAAGTTTGTAAGCTGTTTATATTATTGAAAGGAACCCTATAGTTTATATAAAAAGTTCTAACACATTTTGTAACTTCCCTTACTGTAAATTAAAACAAAATAATAATTGTATTTAAAGCACAACTAAATTAAATAAATAACTAATGCATACATTTATCTGAAAACGTGTTTCTTCCTAGAAATTTACACTTAAATCGGAGCTAACTGCTCTGCTAGAAAATAAAGACACTGGACTTTGTCAGTTTGAACTTGTTTCTCCGCGACTAATAGATCAATTGACCACACATAATTGCAACCCACTAAAACGAGTTCAAATTACACCCAGCTCAGATGACAGCAAAAAAAATAAACCTCAACGAGTGATAAATTCCCCAGTGACCAGCTTCAATTAGTATACAAAGTCCGTTGGCTCGGAAACTATTATCTCAGCGTTACGCCTTCGAATACATTTGATTGATTCATTGACTGAAATTGTCGCAAATGTGTGTAGATCTACTATATATATAAATATGTTCATGGGAGGGCGATTAGAGCGACGCAATTGAATCGAAAGCTGAAATGTCAAGTTCATGCGCATGCGCACGGTCGCCAGCGGCGCTCGAAATGCAAAATGCAGCCGCAAATCACACAAATCAAATCGGAGCGGCCGCTCCCTCGCCTCACACACTTGTTTTCCCCTTTGTTTTCTTGTATTTTATATTTTTCCTACTATAACTACAGTAGAGCCCAGCGGTTGCGTGACATTCCACGCCCCGCCAAAGGCCCCTGATCCGCACCAAACTCCCAGCTGCGGTTTACAGAGCCTCGCGCTTGTTTTTCATGTTTTCGCGTTTGTTGCCACATTTGGCTTTGGCCGCTGAATGAAATGCGTCAGAGTGTATCAATAACAGCCGAACCAATGGAAACACCTTCTAAGCTCTTTCGCACAGCTCAACCCTACCCCAGGATAGGCACTGAAAGAAATTTACAACAAAAATTAAGGCAAAATTATTAAGTCAAAGTGAAATAAAATTCATTTTCCACATAATAACTATGTTTTTTCAGTCTCTTTTGTAATTATTTCATGGATTTATATTAATATCTATAAATTAATTCATTCCCATAACTTTATATTATTTTTTCTCTCTTTAACTCCCAGAGATGGAATCGGCAGCACTGAACGAGAGACTGCAATGATTTATTGTATGCCGCCGGCCAAAGAGTCAAGCGTCAATCGTGTCGACAGTCACTCCTTACTTGGTGGCCCGGCTCGAAAAATGGCTAGATATTTCCTACTGGGCTTCGTTTTTGACAATAGCCGGTAATTGACCGGTAACAACAACAACAATGGGGTAGAGGAAAAAGAGAAAATCACACACAAGTTGCCGGGTCAACAACGAATTTGGAAAATTGATACAACTTAAGGTGGCTTATAACGACTTAATGTGAACCCATTTTACCAAAGCAATGAAATGAGTAGCAGATGAATAGATTTTATATTCATTTTATATTATAATTGCGTAAGTTATTTACATTAAATGTAAGAAGAAAAAATAATATTTGAAATATTTTTGAATATTTTTCCAAGGTGTTTTTAACAAAGCTTAAAACTTTTCGACTTGTAACAAATAAATTTACTTACATAATTTTGAATGTAAGAATAAATTGTTTATATTCAGTCCAAGTAAGATATCTTAACTATTTATACATAATTTTCTAAAAGGATACTATTTTTTGTTAATAATTAACTTACTATCATCAAGTCATTATACAAATACTTTGTATAAATTGTAATTTAAACTTTGTATACTATCTATCACTAGAAACGGAAGAATATTAAATGAATTACTAACTAAAATTATATGTTTCTTAAATTATTTATAATTAATTTCATTTCCTTACCTTTTCATTGACTCACTTCACCTGTAGAGCATTTAAAGCTTACTCTTGCCTGAAGTGCGCTCTTTCTTTCTTTCTGTCACTCTTTTTTTAGCATTTCTCCCAAAGAGCGATAAGAGACAGCAACAGCAACAGCAGCAGAAACAGAAACAGCAGCAGCAACAGCAAACAGCAGCAACATTTCGCATTTGCAACGTCTGACATTCGGCGACTATCTGGCTGAGTTTTTACTCTTCAGTTTTCAGTCGCTCGCTGGCAGACGAGCCGCCGACACGTGCGTCGCAGTCCCGAATCCGCCACCGCTACCGATTCGGGTTCAGATCGAAAATTGTTGTCGCCGCGTGCTATATATGCTATATAGCTAGCAGGAGTTTCGTGCGTGATTGCGAAAAGTGTCGCCTTTGGCGAGGAAATAAGTAAAGTGCATTGTGTGAGTGAACTGCAAGTGCAATGCAAATGTGAGTCGACAGATTTTGCAGATTATGTCCAGCGGATGATGATGATAAGGAGCGACGCCAATATCGCCAATTATATATATATATATATATATATATATGTATACAACGCATGGGCGGATAAGTGGTGGCATTGGGGAGGAGGGCTTTGGTAGTGCCCACGGGCTTGGCCAACACTTGAGACGCCAACATTTTGCGTCTTTCGCTCACAAACAAACACAAAATGTTTATGCACAGGGAGAAAAAATTTTGCACATAATATGGGTTATTTATATGGAATTTTGGCATGGAAATATAGGATAAATGTGGATATCGTTTTAGCCTAAAACAGTTAAAATTATAGGAGAACAGCTAAACTTTAGTTTGGAGTTTTATTTGAAAATACCGCTAGCACTTATATATTGTTTTTTTCTACGCAAAGCTTGAGCGGGTTGAAACATAACAAGATATAGCAATACAATTAATAAGAGCTTAGAAACAGTCGCTTAAAAATTTCATAATCTGCACAATTAACTTCCTAAGAAATTATTTTTAAAAATTCATTCTAAAAGCCTAAGTTCAAGTTATTTATTGTCTTTCAGATGACGAAGATTGCTCTAGTTTAAATAATAAAATATTTATTGTAAATGCAATTTTCACTGTTTTAGAATTAATTTCTTAATGTAAACCCTGTTTACTGATAATTTTCTCACTGTGCTCCTACCATATATTTGTGTGTGCTTTCTTCTTGGCCATTTCCAATTCCATTTCTATTTTGTTTCTTTCTTTTTTGCAAATTTATTGCGCACACTTGAGTGTTTGTTTGTAAACATTTCGATTCGACTAATTGGACACGTTCGCCGCATTCGGTGCACTCGCTAATTTACTCAATTTTTACTCATAAAACGGAGCCACACCAAATTATCGGCGTCATCGTAAACAGCGGCGTAAAAGTGAGGGATAAAACTAAAAACTGGCGAATTTCACTCGAATTACACAATTGCGGGGGGAGGTTCAAAACAAAAAACAGCTGATTTTTGCACAGTTGCCCCTCCTCTCCACCGGAATGGCCTTACTTGTTGAAATGTTTCCGAGAGAGAAAGAGCGGAGAGAGCCACCCGTACGTATGAGCAATGTCACGTATACGCTCTGTGGGACCACCGGCGAGAAGAGAGTGAGATAGAAAGGGAGAGAGAACCATCAGCTGTCCATTGCCCCCGTTCATTACCTTCTCCACACTGTCCGCTGCATTGTTTTTATAATCCGATTCTGTTCGATTCCTCTTTGTTTTTACTCTAAATGGACCTCCTTTGGTCTTGTTTTCCCCATCAGTTGGAATCTTTCTTTGTTTGCCTTACTGATAATATAGCATAGGATAGGTATGGGCTATTTGCAGCGGCAGTGGAAGCGGCATCAACCGCTGAATGGCTAAGCAAAAATGCTGCCAAACACTGGTTCCAAGTATAGTTATCTTGGCTTAAAAAATAAATAATTAATTTTATTGCATTGTTTTAAAATTACTTTTAAGTTATGTTATATGCTTTTGATTTCGAATTTTTTGTATTATTATTTAATGAATTAGTGTTATATTTTGTAAATAACAATTTTTTTACCCTTACAGTGTATTGAAATTTTAGCCAAAAGGGTGAAAGACAGCGAAGGAGTCATTTCCGACACTATAAGTTATATATATTATTGATCAGCATTAAAAGACAAGTCGAACTAGCTATGTCCGGGACAAACATTTTTTTTTCAAAATTTTCGAAATTTTATAAGGGGTTACATCGTTAAAATTGTCAAAATAAAAAAAAAAAATATTTTTTTAAAGTTTTAAATTTAGTATGCAGATTTGTTTACCTATTAAAAACTAGCACAGAAAAGTTTTGCGATTTGAAATTAATGAATTTTTAACGTAGTTATGAATAATTTTCAATTCAATCCAATGCCTTCTAGGGTATACTATCTCCGGCTTTTTAAAGTTAATTTTTTTTTCTTGTTAAAATACATGGTTTCATATTTAACATACTTTTTTGTTCGTTTAATATTTATTTGTGTGTGAAATATTAATTTGGTAAATAATTATTATTTAATTTATAGACTTATGTATATGAAAGGAGAGGCTTTTATTTATTTAGCTTATTTACGTTCCATATTTGTTGTTCAAATTCCCTTAGATCTTGCCCCACTGTAGCACTCAGTCTATAATCGTTGCACACTCTCACTCACTCGCATACGCATGGAAAAAAGACGTACAAAGACGAATATATTTTAATTAAATTCGTGATTTGCCTGGGCGCTTTGTTGTTACTTTGCTATTACTTTGTGGCTGAGAAGGGCAATCCCAATCCCCATTGAATCGAATCGCCTGGCATCGCATCGCATCACTTGCCGCCGAGCTGCGAAGCTGATTGCTTGGCGCCTGGAGAACTCTCGCGAGCTGAGAATCTGAAAACCGAAAACCGAAATCCGTAATTGGGTTGACTACTCCGTCGGGGTGAAGTGTCGCGTCGGGTCTCACGATTTCAATTAATCCGCCAGCGGCAATAACCAGCTTGTTATTGTTAATTTTTTATTTAATGTGCTTTCAAGCTAATCTGCGGCTGTGACGATTTCAGTGACTTCTTCGGTTTTAAGTGACCCAGAAAAGAGCTGGAACTGTGCGGAAAACTGGGTCAGAGTGCCAAAAACGAGACAAGAAAAGAGCAAGAAAATATATAGTGAGAAAAGAGTGAAGAAGAAAAAGCCAAATAGAAGCAGTAACAAAACGGCATGAACTTGGAACGCGAACGGGCCAAGCAATTATAGTTGACCCCTCAACTGGCCACCACCATGAAGGGCATCTGCGGGGAGCAGCTAAACAATTGCATGCTCCTCGGTGACTGCGAGAACAGTGACAATGGTCCAGCAGGATACCCCACCGAGGGTGGGCCCATGGAGGCAAATGAGTCCGGCAGTGGCAGAGGTGGCACTTTGGCCTTTGCCGCCCGCCGCGTTCGCAATCGACAGGTGCACAGCATGGCCGTGAGATCGGGCAGTGCCTATGATACCCTGGAACGACCCTATCGCCACAACAAGCTCCGGGGGAAATGGGCCAAGTCGGCGGACTTCTACTTTGCCAGCTGCACCCACGCCTTCAGCTCGCTGGTCTTCTCGGAGCTGGGCACCTTTGGATTACTGCACGGCGGATGGTGTGAGTTGTTCTAAATACATATAAAAAAAAAAATAATTTAACTTAAGTTTATCAACTAAATTAAATCTATTGAATAATTTCTCCTTCAAAACTTCAGTAAGGGATACTTTACAGTCTCAATGCTGCCTCTACAATTGTTTTGTTTTGTTTTGCTATTTTTTTGCGAGGGTTATTTCTTATCAAATATATTTCAATTAACTAAAAGCAAAGGTTATCGCAGTTGCCTTAATGACGGATTTAAGTTTTTTCCTACTTTCCTAAGCGATAAGGTTAGCAGCACCCAGGGTTGTCGTCAGCGAAACAAACAAAAAAATATATATATAAATACATCTACTTTCCCTAGAACTGAACTTTAGCCAAGTTAATACTTTGCCAAAAACAGGTTTTAAACAGATTTAATCGCAGGCCATTGTCAGGTTATTAGTTAATTACAAAATTGCACTGTTCTCTATGTTTAAGATAAGTCAAGTTAATGACACACTGCTTCCTACTCGATAAATCATTGTAGGGGTATATATGTTGTAAGGCTTAGTAATATATTAATAATAGGGGTAGGTTGCTTATTAGTCAGACTATTCTGATGATTTTTTAAGTGATTGTATTAGGTATTAAAAGTTTGAGAATTTTATAAAGCTTCTGTAGCTTCTGAAATGTTTATATTTAATTTTTAAATACATTAATATATTTTTCCAGTATTATTATATTATAAATATTACCCCGAATGTTCATAGAATTATTTAATTTAATTTGAACCATCTTCTCTTCTCTCTGACAGTATTCTTCATTATCTCCTACCTGATGGGCATGATCTTTTACTCCCTGCCCATATTTCTGATCCAAGCATTTCTGGGTCAGTTCTCGTCTTCTGGTTCCATCTCAGCATTTCGTGTGGCGCCCATTTTCAAAGGTATAAATATATAGATAACATAGATAGATAACTATAATTTAAATATAAAAAAAAAATAACAATCAGTTGAATAATCTCATATATCTGGCATACTTTCAGGCATCGGCTATGCCATACTGCTCCTCAATCTGGGCACTCTCACATATTATAGCATCGGAGCTGTGGTGCCCCTTATCTATACCGTTAACTCACTGCATGCAACAATGCCCTGGATGAGTTGCAATAACACATGGAACTCGGAGAATTGTTCCCGCCATGAGGACTATGATGTCGAAGTGAGTTTGGTTGAAGTTTCTAAAACATTATTGAGTTATTGAAATATTTCATTTACCTTCAGGATATTCGGATAGATCCTCATTCCACCGTGGAGTTCTTTCGGTGAATGATTGATGTAAATGCTGTTAAAGACTGATTCCAAAGATTTATTTAACCCCAGGTCAACCATTGCCTCGACGGGCGAAGGTTCGGGAGCCCTGACCGTATCCTGGTCCATGCTCATTGGAGTCTTGGCCATTTGGCTTGTGGTCCTGGGCATCCTGCTCAAGCCAGTGGCTTTTGTGAGTGTTTTCTTCAGAGGGGAGTATAATAAAATGATGACATATTTTATTTATCCCAGATTGGCAAGGCTCTGCGCTGTGCCTGTGTCTTGATGTTTGCCTTCTTCGTGGCCGTATTCTTCTATTCCGCTTTTCATCAACGTATCGATCTGGAGACCTTGAAATATTACTGGATGCCTCAACTGGATAGTTTCAATAGTCTGTTTGCCACAAGTCGTTGTGCCTTCCTGATGGCCGGAGTGGCCCTGGGACCTGGGTGGGGCAGTGTCGTCACCCTGGCCAGCTACAACAGCTTCCGGAGTGATGCCGAGAGGCTGAGCTTTTGGGTGTGCCTGACGCATGTCACCATCGGATTGATGGGGCTCCTCTGCTGCAATTTGGCGCATGATCACTTTGAGGGTGAGTTAAAAACATAGAAGTAATAGTGACATTTTTAAATTATAGTTCATTTAATTTTGTTTATACATTTTTCCAGATCATGTGGGCATGATTCCCTTGCACGTGGATGAAAAGCATCATATGCAGTTCCTGTATCTCTGCTTCTCCTATTTCTTTGGACGATTCAGCACAACGCCGAATCTGTGGGCCTTTCTATTCTTTGGCATGATTTTTCTTTCGGAACTCTGTGCCTTGGTAAGCTTTTTTTCTGGACTTTTAAGATCCCAAATTGAATTATTTTATATATTTTATTTTATTTAAAAAAGGTCGTCCAAATGATGTCCGTAGTGACTGCCTTATTCGACGAGTTCGAGGTCTTGCGTTCGAAAAGAATCCTTGTAATTAGCTCCCTTGTCTTTTGCCTGTCAGCCTCGTCTGTGTATTTTTGCACTCAGGTGGGTTCTGGATTTTTAAATAATTTATTATTGACTTATTCAATACAATTTCCCTTTCAGTTGGGCTTCAGCCAGCTGACTCAGCTGCCCAGCCTGGCCATGTTCACCCAGTTGTTTATATCGGGAATCCTTCTGGTGATGACCACCTGGGTGTATGGCCGCGTCCGTTTCCAATGCGATTTGCAGTTTATGCTCGGCAAAACGATCTCAAGCTTTAAAATTTTCTTTATACGCTTCATCACGCCTATTTTTCTGGGACTATGTCTGGTGAGTGATTCTAGAAATTTAGAACTAAATGAGAAAATTTTAAAATGTGTCGAAAAGTATGTAAGAAATACTTTGATTGAAAATCGAATACTAAATCTATTAAAATTTTTCTCTTTATGCTTTTAATAGCTTTTAATTAATTCGAGTTTTCCCATTTCAGTTCCAACTCAGCATCTTGTTTTGGCGCGACCAGATCCACGATGTCCTCATCTGGATTAGCCAGGGCCTGGTCCTCCTGACCGCCCTCTCCTACATGGTCTACAAGGTGACCCAAACCAATGGTTCTGGGCGCCAGCGATTGCAACAGTGCCTGGCGCCACACGACTGGCATCCAGTGGATGCGGATAATCGGCGATTCTACGAGGAAATAATGGGCATATCCGAGATGCTGGTGATCGATGCCAATGCCAACGCCACTTAGTGCCTAATTACCGAAAAATACTCTCTTAGAATCAGAAAACGCAACACTTAATAGGGCTGATGAACTGAACTGAACTGAAAAACTCACTTTTATTATACACCCATGCACACACATGGTCACACTGAACACGCGCACTAACACACTCGGTCACACTAACACACTAGAATATACGGAAATCTATACAGATGCCGATCGTTGATCGTTTTTTGAATTGAGGAGTTGTACTGATATTTTCCAAATGCTAGCTATAGTGAACAATAAACTGGTGATATTTGGTAGTAGTTGCCAACTTAAGAGTTCAACAAGCTTCGGCCAAAAAATATATATTGTTACGAATCAATAAAGTTTTACCTTTTTTTAGCCATGTACTGGATAATGAAATTTTCTTCTTTAAATTATTTATAAATATTATATTGAAATAATAATACAAATAATATATTGATAACAATTATATATATTTTTATTGTATATTTGTAGAATATTTTTTTCTTCTTAAAATACATTTTGGTAGTAAAAGTTTTTATTGACAAAAAATACATTTAAGTACAGTATTTTTTGATATTTATTTCATTTGTTGAAGTTCTATATTTGAGTTTTCTTGTAATATTTTACAACAATAAATTGTCAACTTTTGGGATGCTTTTCTTAAATCAGCTAGCTTTGGTTTCTCATTTATTTTTATATATTTATATTTATTTAAGTTGTAAGTTCATTGAATCACATTAAATGGAATTTCTTTGCAAAATCATTTCAGTCTCATTGTCATAATCTGACGATTAACTGAGCTTAAAAAGTTGATTACAACTTTTTTAAGAAAAGGGAATTCAGGGAATCAAGCGTCATCTTTAAAAACAAAAATAAGTATTATTTCTTTACACAAATTTTAAAGCCTGAGCAATGCAAAAATTAATCCGGAAATAATAATCAAATAACAAAATATACAGCATATATGTACAGACAGTCAAGACTTAGAAAAGTTATCAGGCGGTCATGTTTGAAATTAAATCTAGTCACTTTAATAGCCTCATAAACAACGAGTATAACTGCGAAGCATTTAGCAAGTTCTAATTGCGATGATGTCTAAATTTTGATCACTCTCATTGATAATCCCCGATCGGAAAGTGTGGAAACTGATACGGGAGATGCAAAGCGATCAGCGCATAATTGAAGTCAACAGCAAGAGCGAAAATATTTTTATTTCCCCCTACTAGCTTTGATGCCTTTCCGCCCATTTTCCGAGAGCACGAAAAATATCAGTTTCCAGTTCTCGCATCGAACTGAACTTGGCGAAATTTACGACGACGATGATGCTGAGAGCAAATAAGTGAGACAGACGCTGATATACGAGCTTTAATATTGCAAGCGCAGAAAAAATTAAACGAAATGGATTAAAATTTATGAATACCTTGTGATTTTTATGGGTTTATTCTCAGAACTCATCCAAAGATTTTCTGAAGTTTGAGCAGAGTTGAAAATATTGTTTAAAATGCTTAGGAAATATTTATCTATTTGTAAATTACGTGCAAAGACACACACATATTTTTCATATGAAATACGATCAGGCAGGCATAATAAAGGTTTGCTTAACTCAGTTCCAAGAATATTTTCATTTAACGATGTAAAATTTATTTAATAATTATTTAAATGTCACTAATCAAATGACTCATAACCTAGAATACTCAAAGCCAGGGTACTCACGATGAGCAAAACAGCGGCTTGCCGTCGGAATCGGATTCAGTGCGCCGGCATCGGTTCTACTAATTAGTCCGTCAATTTAAAGCAGCAGCGCTCGCGGACCGCTAGCAGTACCCAAAAGCATATATTATTTAAAGCCGCCAGAAGCCCTTTAAAAATCTACAAAATATCTAAAGAAGGCGCTCTACAAATATGGTGTACGAGTCGTCGTATGTCACTGGGCAAAAGTCCTTTAGTCCCGATCAAAATCGAGGGAATTGGGAAAAGCCAACGGATTATATATTCGCCTGCTTTGGCTTGGCCCTGAAACTGGACCTGTTTACGGCCTCAAATTGGTTCTTCTTCGACATGGGCAGTGAGTATATGAAATATAGAATACTTTATACTAAATATATCAAAGAGAGAGATAAGCGTTCAGGGTTAGCCTAATCTTTTTAGAGGCATTGCACTGTCAATCAAATTTTCTACCTACAGATGCGGTATGGTTCATGACGGGTTTAATTTTAATCTATTGGTTTATACATTTAAGATCACCAGGTGCTTTTTACATTAATATATATAAAATATTTATATTATTTTTAATTGTATGATTTTATTAGCTATTTTGTATTTCTGATTGCGAGGCACTCTAGCTATTTATGTCTGACAGAAACGGTATACAAGGTTTCAGCACAATTTATAACTACTTTAAAATTAATTTTATATTTATTACCCATCAGTTTTCGGCATGTTACCCTACTTTCTCTATATGGTGATCTATCTGGTGCCCATTTTGGTCATACACTCCTTCATGGGCCAGTTCTCCAGCAGTGGCTTCATCTCCGCCTTCCGACTCTCGCCCTTCTTCAAAGGTACTTTCAATTAAATTATAATATATGGCACTATGTAAATATACCTTTGGTTGTTTAACCGACTTGCAGGAATGGGTTATGTCAGTGGCTTTCTCACCGTCTCCATGCTGATATACTATAGCATCTTTGCGGCTGTCCCTTTGGCCTTCATGTTCAACTCATTCAGACCCACAATGCCCTGGAGCTGCGAGGGCCTGGAGTCATGGCACAATAAATCTGCGGACAGCTCAACTGTTAATATATTTACTTAATATTTAAAATTAATAGTAATTACTTCATTTTCATGCTTTTCATTTTATAAAAAAAAACTATATAGATCTGCAATGTGACGGATGGAACTGAAATATCTAGCTTGGACGGCGAGAATGGAGATTATAACATTTCGGAAATTTACACAAAAATGCTCGAAGTTCCCTCTGTTATGTATTTTGAGTAAGTTTTTAATTTCATTTTTATTGTAAAAGCGAACTATTAATTACTTATTTACCATTTATTTTGTTTTTTTGATACAAATTAAGATGAATGAGTTTATTTTCTAAATGGAAAGCTTTATTACATATTATGAAAGAGCACGAATTAAAGTTAATTGCTGTTTCAAGGCTCATTATTAGCTCTCATTGCTCTGACTCTCATTTTTGTTTGTTATAAATCGTTATTTTCAATAGTTTGTTTATAACCAAAGCTCTCTTGATGCTGAAAATAAAACTGCTTATTAAATATGAATTAAAATTTGTATGCAAATTGTTTAAAAATTTTGTTTTTTATTATTTAATTATCGCTTTTGAATTAACATATATTATTTATCAATTCCTTTTTTACTATAATTCAACTAACCTCTATAAATGTTATGTTATTTTTAAATTTATAGGAGCCACTTTGAGACTATAGAAGACCTGAATGACGGCGAACTGCACAATAAAGGCTACGAGCTCTCCTGGCACTTTGTGGGCTACTTCGCGCTGGTCTGGGGCATGATTGTCCTGATCTTTTACAAGTTCTCGGAGGCGCCAGAGTTTGGTAAACTCACCAGATTTATGGTACTGGGAACACTGGGCCTGCTTCTCGTCTGCTTTATACGATTCCTTTTCCTGCCGGGAGCCATCAAGGGACTCCTCCGCTTTGCAACGTCAACTAAGCATGATGGAATGGACGTGGCCTCCAGCATCATTATGGTGCTCCAAGCCTTTGGGGCCGGCTGGGGAAGTGTGATCACGCTGTCCAGCTTCAATAAATTCCAGACGAACATCATGTCCTACAGTTGGATCATCTCCTTTGGCCAGATCTTTATTTACATAATTTTCGGCATGGTTACCTTCATGCTGGAACATTACTTTCAAGGTTTTTATTTATTTATTAACCTACTATTCCTTATCTAATATATTGTATTATATTTACCTAATGCAGAGATCAAGGTGGCAACTTTTGACACTCACGTGATGAGCCATTGGATGCTGTTCTTGTCCAGTGCCAGTGTCATGGCTTCCATGGAATGGGCCAACCTGTGGACTTTTATTTACTATACCATGCTCTTGATGGCCAGTCTTACAGTGATGGTGAATATAGTACACATATATAGAGTGAATGCCTTTATTTTTCATACATATTTATATTCGCTTGCAGATCACCCAGATTTTTACCGTCTTGCAAAGTTTATTTGATGAGTTTGAGCAGCTGCGAGTGCGGAAACAGGAAGTGACCTTTGGCTTTATTGGCGGGCTTGCCCTCTGTTCGTTCTACTTTTGCACAAATGTGAGTTCAAGTTGCTTAATTGCTTTACTTGTAATGTAATTATTTAATTATCAATAACTTTTAATTCACCAGCACGGCATTATCTACTTCTCCGCCTTGTCCCTCGATGCCATTTTCTCGCACACTGTCCTCCACTTGCTTCTCCTGCTGGTGGTCTTGTGGATCTATGGACGAGTGCGATTCCAGCGGGACATTGAGTTCATGCTGGGCCAGCCCTTTGCCTCCTGGAAGGTGTTCATACTCCGCTTTATAGCGCCATTAATTCTGGGTTATTGTTTGGTAGGTTATAGTTTTTTACCATTTTATTATAGGATTTACAAATTGATTTCCTTTTCAACCAGCTTGTTAGTACATTTTTTGCCCTTTATGAGCACTCGTACTCCTCGCTGGTTGTTCTGGTGGTAGCCATTTTTCTGCTGGCCCTTCCCCTGCTCTCCATTCCCTGCTACGGGCTGTACTTCCTGTACCAGAGCTCGGGCACCTTCTGCGAGCGCTTCAGACGGACCTGCCGGCCCACCGACTGGTATCCGGTGGACATGGAGGACCGCCAGAGGTACGAGGAGTTCGTGGGCAACATCGAGATGACCCACCAGCTCTTCGAGGTCACCGAGGAGGTCAACTAAACTGCAACTGGAAGTGATTCAACCAAAAAACAAATATCTTTATTGGCTGTACAAATTTTGGAATACGTTAAATATTAAGAGCTTGTATCCGGTACAAACTACATACATAGGTAGCTATTTGGTTTCGCCATAGTCGCTCTCAGACATAAAGCCTGGCATATTGCGCTCTCGACGAAAGGCCTCGTATGCAGCCCGATCGTCCGGATCCGCCGGCGTCCAGTCCATGGGCTTGAGGCGTCTTTTCATGCTGCTGCGCAGTGTGGACCACTTCCGGATCATGACATACACCATGTAGAGCGGTATGAACATCACGGAGGACGCGCAACTGGCCCAGCCCAAGCCAACGGCCCAGGTGGGATACTTGATGTCGTTGTACGTGATGGTTCTCATGAAGATAGCGGTCGTTGCGAGCATGAACTGAAAAACAGGCAGGCAGGGGTAGATTAGAGGGAATCGCAGGTGCCAAAGGTAGTCTTAATCAGTGTGCCTTAACTGACCGTAAATCTAATTAGATCCTAATTTGCAGTGAGTCTTTGGGTAGAGTCTAGGATAGAGTGTTCCTTAACTCTCAGTCTAGACCCCGGAGTAACTGTCAGTTAATTTTTACCTAAGTCCTACAAGCCGTGGGAAATGTCCCTTATCTTTGATGGCCTAAAGGGAAGTCCACTACTTATCAGTTAAATGTTAATTCTCAAGTGCAGATAGCCGCAAATTAGTGTCAATTGGAAGTAAAACTGACCAATGTCCAATTAAAACTATATTTCCTGGTGTAACAAGTTTATGCCCATGAAATCTTAATTGGACATTGAGAAACCGTGTTAAATAATATAAACGCTGCTTACGATGAGAACAATAGGAGTTACCCACTGCCACAGAATCCTCCAATAAAGACCGGGTCTCTTGCCGAGCATAAACTCCACATCCAGCATAAAGTTCTTGATGCCATACACCCAGGCCACCATTACGATCTCCACAAGGCAGATGGCGCACACCGACAAGGCCGAGGAGTACCAATCGAACAGCTGCAGGATAAACATGCCGCCCTGGGGAATGGAATGGAACGGCGGCGGTGGAGGAGGAAAGCAGAGGGAATCTCTTTCTGGGATTAACTCACATTGGTGCACATTATGCTGGAGCACAGGAAGAAGAACAGGCAGACGATCATCGTCAGCACATACTTGTAGCTCCTCAACCACCGCATCTCGTCCAGAATGGAGGACGTAATGGCCTCCAGTTGAACGAACTGCCAGAGAGTGGAAGAGTAGGATGCAGAGGATTCATGCAGGGACGAGACTCACCACACTGTCAATGCCCAGCAGGAAGAGCATCACGTAGAACAGCAGACCCCACAGCTGTGGAACGGGCATCATGGTAAAGGCCTCCGGATAGGTGACAAAGGCCAGACCCGCCCCACCTGTGGCCACATTTGCCACGGGTACGCCCGACTTGTTTTTTTAGGATTAAATCTTTCAGATTTTTTGTAGCAAATAATTAAGGGACAAGCCACTTACACGAGAGGAAGCCCAGCACGGAGAAGACCACAAAGCCGGCAAAGATACTGGTGAAGATATTTATCGAAACTATGAGATACGTATCGCACTTGGCCTTGTTCCGGAAATCACTGAAGCTGGCCATGTTGATCAGCCCGCCCCAGCCGGGTCCGAGGCCAAAGAACACCTGGCTGGTGGCATCCGCCCAGACCTTGAGGTCCAAAAGGCGATACCATTCGGGATACAAAAAGAACTTGATGCCCATCCAGGAGCCGGGGAGGAACACCCCTCTACCGAACAGGATCAAGAGCAGCAGATAGGGAAAGGGCACGGTGAAGTCCACGACCTAACTTAGAAAAGTTATCAGGCGTTCATGTTTCAAATTAAATCTAATCACTTAAATTGTCTCATAAACAACGAGTATAACTGCGAAGCATTTAGTAAGTTCTAATTGCGATGATGTCTTAATTTTGATCACTCTCATTGATAATCCCCGATCGGAGAGTGTGGAAACTGATACGGGAGATGCAAAGCGATCAGCGCATAGTTGAAATCAACAGCAAGAGCGTAAATATTTTTATTTGTTTGCAGATTACTCATACAAATTTTCCCCCCACTAGCTTTGATGCCATTCCGCCCATTTTCCGAGAGCACGAAAAATATCAGTTTCGAGTTCTCGCATCGAAATGAACTTGGCGAAATTTACGACGACGATGATGCTGAGAGCAAACAAGTGAGACAGACGCAGCTATAAGAGCTTTGATAATGCAAGAGCAGAAAAATTAAACGAAATGGATTAAAATTTATGAATACCTTGTGATTTTTATGGGTTTATTCGCAGAACTCATCCAAAGATTTTCTGAAGCTTGCAGAGTTGAAAATATTGTTTAAAATGCTTAGGAAATATTAAAATATTTGTAAAGTGCGAGCACACATATTTTTCATATGAAATAAGATCAGGCAGGTTAGGCATTAGTTCCGAGAATATTTTGATTTAACGATGTAAAATTTATTTAATAATTATTTAAATGTCACTGATCAAATGACTCATAACCTAGAATACTCAAAGCCAGGGTACTCACGATGAGCTAAACAGCGGCTTGCCGTCGGAATCGGATTCAGTGCGCCGGCATCGGTTCTACTAATTAGTCCGTCAATTTAAAGCAGCAGCGCTCGCGGACCGCTAGCAGTACCCAAAAGCATATATTATTTAAAGCCGCCAGAAGCCCTTTAAAAATCTACAAAATATCTAAAGAAGGCGCTCTACAAATATGGTGTACGAGTCATCGTATGGCACTGGGCAAAAGCCCTTCAGTCCCGACCAAAATCGAGGGAAGTGGGAGAAGCCAACGGATTATATATTCGCCTGCTTTGGCTTGGCCCTGAAACTGGACTTGTTTACAGCCTCATATTGGTTCTTCTTCGACATGGGCAGTGAGTATATGAAATATAGAATACTAAATATATCAAAGAGAGAGATAAGCGTTCAGGGTTAGCCTAATCTTTTTGGGGGCGTTGCACTGTCAATCAAATTTTCTACCTACAGATGTGGTATGGTTCATGATGGGTTTAATTTTTTTCTATTGGTTTATATATTTAAGATCACCAGGTGCATTTTGCATCAATATATATTATATATTTATATTATTTTTATTTTAATGATTTTATTAGTAACCTGTTATTTCTGATTGTGAAGCATTCTAGCTATTTATGTCTCACAGAAACGGTATACAAGGTTTCAGCACAATTTATAACTACTTTAAAATACATTTTATATTTATTTACCCATCAGTTTTCGGCATGTTACCCTACTTTGTCTATATGGTGATCTATCTGGTGCCCATTTTGGTCATACACTCCTTCATGGGCCAGTTCTCCAGCAGTGGCTTTATCTCCGCCTTCCGACTCTCGCCCTTCTTCAAAGGTACTTTCAATTAAATTATAATATATGGCACTATGTAAATATACCTTTGGTTGTTTAACCGACTTGCAGGAATGGGTTATGTCAGTGGCTTTCTCACCGTCTCCATGCTGATATACTATAGCATCTTTGCGGCTGTTCCTTTGGCCTTCATGGTCAACTCATTCAGACCCACAATGCCCTGGAGCTGCGAGGGCCTGGAGTCATGGCACAATAAATCTGCGGACAGCTCAACTGTTAATATATTTAATTAAATTTAATTTTTTTTTACTTAATTTTCATGCTTTTTATTTAAAAAAAAAAAAAAAACTATATAGATCTGCAATGTGACGGATGGAACTGAAATATCTAGCTTGGACGGCGAGAATGGAGATTATAACATTTCGGAATATTACACCAAAATGCTCGAAGTTCCCTCTGTTATGTATTTTGAGTAAGTTTTTAATTTCATTTTTATTTTAAAAGCGAACTATTAGTTACTTATTTACCATTTATTTTGTTTTTTTGATACAAATTAAATTGAATGAGTTTATTTTCTAAATGGAAAGCTTTATTACATATTATGAAAGAGCACGAGCTCATTATTAGCTCTCATTGCTCTGACTCTCATTTTTGTTTGTTATAAATCGTTATTTTCAATAGTTTGTTTGTAACCAAAGCTCTCTTGATGCTGAAATTAAAACTGCTTATTAAATATGAGCTTAAAATATAATTTATATGCCAGCAAATTGTTTTTAAAATGTTGTTTTTTATTATTTAATTATCGCTTGTGAATTAACATTTATTATTTATCAATTCTTTTTTAACTTCAACTAACCGCTACAAATGTTATGTTATTTTTTCATTTTTAGGAGCCACTTTGAGACTATGGAAGACCTGACTGACGGACTGTACAATAAAGGTTACGAGCTCTCCTGGCACTTTGTGGGCTACTTCGCGCTGGTCTGGGGCATGATTGCCCTGATCTTCTACAAGTTCTCGGAGGCGCCAGAGTTTGGTAAACTCTCCAGATTTATGGTACTGGGGACACTGGGCCTGCTTCTCGTCTGCTTTGTGCGATTCCTTTTCCTGCCGGGAGCCATGAAGGGACTCCTCCGCTACGCAACGCCACATGAGGAAGATGGGATGGGCGTGGGCTCCAGCTTCATTATGGTGCTCCACGCCTTTGGAGCCGGCTGGGGAAGTGTAATCACGCTGTCCAGCTTCAATAAATTCCAGACAAACATCATGTCCTACAGTTGGATCATCTCCTTTGGCCAGATCTTTATTTACATAATTTTCGGCATGGTTAACTTCATGCTGGAACATTACTTTCAAGGTTTTTATTTATTTATTAACCTACTATTCCTAATCTAATATATTGTATTATACTTACCTAATGCAGAGATCAAGGTGGCAACTTTTGATACTCACGTGATGAGCCATTGGATGCTGTTCTTGTCCAGTGCCAGTGTCATGGCTTCCATGGAATGGGCCAACATGTGGACTTTTATTTACTATACCATGCTCTTGATGGCCAGTCTTACAGTGATGGTGAATATAGTACACATATATAGAGTGAAAGCCTTTATTTTTCATACATATTTATATTCGCTTGCAGATCACCCAGATTTTTACCGTCTTGCAAAGTTTATTTGATGAGTTTGAGCAGCTGCGAGTGCGGAAACAGGAAGTGACCTTTGGCTTTATTGGCGGGCTTGCCCTCTGTTCGTTCTACTTTTGCACAAATGTGAGTTCAAGTTGCTTAATTGCTTTACTTGTAATGTAATTATTAAATTATCAATAACTTTTAATTCACCAGCACGGCATTATCTACTTCTCCGCCTTGTCCATCGATGCCATTTTCTCGCACACTGTCCTCCACTTGCTTCTCCTGCTGGTGGTCTTGTGGATCTATGGACGAGTGCGATTCCAGCGGGACATTGAGTTCATGCTGGGCCAGCCCTTTGCCTCCTGGAAGGTGTTCATACTCCGCTTTATAGCGCCATTAATTCTGGGTCTTTCTTTGGTAGGTTATACATAGTTTTTTACTATTTTATTATAGGATTTACAAATTGATTTCCTTTTCAACCAGTTTTTTAGTACATTTTTGGCCCTTTATGAGCACTCGTACTCCTCGCTGGTTGTTCTGGTCGTAGCCATTTTCTTGCTGGCCCTTCCCCTGCTCTCCATTCCCGGCTACGGTCTGTACTTCCTATACCAGAGCTCGGGCACCTTCTGCGAGCGCTTCAGACGGACCTGCCGGCCCACCGACTGGTATCCGGTGGACATGGAGGACCGCCAGAGGTACGAGGAGTTCGTGGGCAACAGCGAGATGACCCACCAGCTCTTCGAGGTCACCGAGGAGGTCAACTAACCTGCAACTGGAAGTGATTCAACCAAAAAACAAATATCTTTATTGGCTGTACAAATTTTGGAATACGTTGACTACAAATATATACACAAATATTAAGAGCTTGTATCCGGTACAAACTAGGTGGCTATTTGGTTTCGCCATAGTCGCTCTCAGACATAAAGCCTGGCATATTGCGCTCTCGACGAAAGGCCTCGTATGCAGCCCGATCGTCCGGATCCGCCGGCGTCCAGTCCATGGGCTTGAGGCGTCTTTTCATGCTGCTGCGCAGTGTGGACCACTTCCGGATCATGACATACACCATGTAGAGCGGTATGAACATCACGGAGGACGCGCAACTGGCCCAGCCCAAGCCAACGGCCCAGGTGGGATACTTGATGTCGTTGTACGTGATGGTTCTCATGAAGATAGCGGTCGTTACGAGCATGAACTGGAAAACAGGGTAGTCTTAATCAGTGTGCCTTAATTCACTCTAACTACCAGTTTAACTCGCCATAAATCTAATTAGATCGTAATTTGTAGTGAGTCTTTGGATAGAGATTAGGATTGAGTGTCAGTTAATTTTTACCCAAGTCCCAAAGGCCGTGGGAAATGTCCTTTATCTTTAGATGGCCTAAGGGGAAGTCCACTACTTATCAGTTAAATATTAACTCTCCAGTGCAGATAGCCGCAAAGTAGTGTCAATTGGAAGTAAAACTAACCAATGTCCAATTAAAACTATATTTTCTAGTGTAACAAGTTTAAGCCCATGAAATCTTAACTGGACATTGATAAACCATGTTAAATAATATAAACGCTGCTTACGATGAGAACAATAGGAGTTACCCACTGCCACAGAATCCTCCAATACAGACCGGGTCTCTTGCCGAGCATAAACTCCACATCCAGCATAAAGTTCTTGATGCCATACACCCAGGCCACCATTATGATCTCCACAAGACAGATGGCGCACACCGACAAGGCCGAAGAGTACCAATCGAACAGCTGCAGGATAAACATGCCGCCCTGGGGAATGGAAAGGAACGGCGGCGGTGGAGGAGGAAAGCAGAGGGAATCTCTTTCTGAGATTAACTCACATTGGTGCACATTATGCTGGAGCACAGGAAGAAGAACAGGCAGACGAACATCGTCAGCACATACTTGTAGCTCCTCAACCACCGCATCTCGTCCAGAATGGAGGACGTAATGGCCTCCAGTTGAACGAACTGCCAGAGAGTGGAAGAGTAGGAGTAGCAGAGGATTCATGCAGGGACGAGACTCACCACACTGTCAATGCCCAGCAGGAAGAGCATCACGTAGAACAGCAGACCCCACAGCTGTGGAACGGGCATCATGGTAAAGGCCTCCGGATAGGTGACAAAGGCCAGACCCGCCCCACCTGTGGCCACATTTGCCACGGGTACGCCCGACTTGTCTTTTTAGGATTAAATCTTTCAGATTTTATTAGCAAATAATTAAGGGACAAGCCACTTACACGAGAGGAAGCCCAGCACGGAGAAGACCACAAAGCCGGCAAAGATACTGGTGAAGATATTTATCGAAACTATGAGATACGTATCGCACTTGGCCTTGTTCCGGAAATCACTGAAGCTGGCCATGTTGATCAGCCCGCCCCAGCCGGGTCCGAGGCCAAAGAACACCTGGCTGGTGGCATCCGCCCAGACCTTGAGGTCCAAAAGGCGATACCATTCGGGATACAAAAAGAACTTGATGCCCATCCAGGAGCCGGGGAGGGAAACCCCTCTACCGAACAGGATCAAGAGCAGCAGATAGGGAAAGGGCACGGTGAAGTACACGACCTTGCCCACCTGGAGTTGAGGAGCAATTGTAGGGGTTGGAGTCATCCGAAATCAGGTTTAAATATACCCACAGTTTTGATTCCTCCTGCCAAGCAGAGATACACAATGACCCAGGTGATGAACAGGCTGAGCAACTGCGGCCACACCATGCCGCCCAGTTTGGCGATGCTCGACGATAGCCTAAGCACTTCCAAACTGAAACAGAAAAATTGGTTTCAATATAGGAATTTGGTCAGAGATAAGGTCGAATTTCCATAACGGCCAGAAGGGTTAGGGAACCTTCAAGTTACCTCCTGAAACTCACTTGAAGAACTCGTACGAGGAGGTCTGAAAACCCGTGTGATTGCTGGACCCCAGCTAGAGATTAGAGAGAATATGTATTGCAATATTATATATTGTACATAATTAATATATTTTTACCTCTTTCACGCTGACACAATGTTGAGTATTCCAGGGATTCGTGCAATCCTGCCACGGCACCTTCTTGTAGAAGCAGTAGGGGATCATGCGGATGGGATACGAGATGAGCACCGAATAGTAGCACACACAGTAGGCATTCACAATGACCTGGGCGATCCCGGCTCCCCGGAATATCGGGGCCAGTCGGAACATGCCCGTGCAGCCGGTACCGGAGAATTGACCGACCAGCAGCTCCATATAGAACAGTGGCACGCCGGCCACTATGATCATAATCATATAGGGTATCAGGAAGGCAGCTAAATGGCGGCAAGAAACGAAGATTATCATAAAAAAAATTAAAATCTTAAAAAAAAAGTTGCGAAAAAAGCATCCTTCGAGCCGGATTTGAACCAGCGACCTATGGATTTCAACATTTATCGCGATTCAGTAACCCTGATGGTACAAGAGCAAGCGCTATCTGGGACCGTTGGTATTGTTTGGCCCAGAGTCCTGCCACTGCTCGCATCACCAAGCCGCCGGAAACTCTACAGTCCACCGCTCTACCAACTGAGCTATCGAAGGCGTCGCCCAACGTCTGGCCAAATGCCGCTCATAAATGCAGCAAGCTTTCCCAGCTTTCACTCGAAAGCTGCCGGCCTAAAAATAGCATATGCTGCTCGCTCTCTCGCTGGATTGAGTGGTTGCCGGAAATGGCAAACGAGTGGGTTTGTGTTTTCCCCGCCGCAAACTCACCGCCGCCACTGCGATAGCAGAGATACGGGAAGCGCCAGACATTGCTAATGCCAATGGCATAGCCCAGGAGCGATAGGATGAACTCGTGCTTCGACTTCCATCTGCCACGCTCGCTGTCCCTGACGATGCGCTTCGCCTTGCGCGGCGGCAGTAATGCTTTTGCCTTTCGTTTTTGATTTGAATTTGGTTCTGGTTCTGGCTTTGGATTGGCCATGATAGTCACTTCAGCATGCTGGGGAAATCTCCAGGGAAATGCGGGTCTGGAGATGTGTATGAACTGAATAGTTGAAAATGTCACAGAGAAAAATAAAGGCGAATACATTTATTCGTTTGATTTTGTATATTAACTTAAATTATTTTGTTTTTTATGTCAGACGAAGTTGGTTATATTTTTGAGACTCGGAACTCTCTACTATACCATCTAAAAAAGGAAGAATTAAATTAGGTACGATTTTTGGGATTGTTTTCGAAATTTGTTAGATCGATAATTTACCTAACATACCGCCTCCCAATAAGATGTTGTGTTGTGGAAAATCACACTTGTAAATTTGCAATAATAATAAAGTTCTCTGAAAGTTTTTAGTAAATGTTATAACACTTTTATTGGCAACACTTTTAGCATCATTTGCGATGTACATTTAGCTCAGGTTTAGTTCACGGCATTCATTACGGCTAGCTTACGGACTATGTGAGTGGGTTTTTGTGTGTGTTAAAGCTTCGATTTCCTTGTTGGTTATTAACGTTACTAGAACTAGATCCTCCAGAGAAGCGTGGCCAGGACCAAGGCTACCATCCCAGGCACAGCTTTGACGGAGTCTGGACTGAAACTATGGCCCGCTATCGCCGTGTAGTCATCCGGACGCTTGGACTCGCGCTTCTCGGCCTTTTCGCACAGATTACCACAGTTGGCGTGCTCGCAAATATCGCAGATATTGGACTTGGGCGCCCTGTAGAACTGCCGGGCACGACGAGCTAAGAATGAGGAGAAATATCTTTCAGATGCCAGAATATCTCACAGATACAAGCAGTATCTCTCTTACCACTGTCGTAATAATCGTACATGACCACGGCCACGGGTCGGTGCTTCGTCACCTTCACCGTTTTGTAGGCATGCAGAGTGGGACAGACCTCCCGCCTGTCCAGGTAATCGAAGTATATTACCACCTTGGTGTTCCTGTTCTGCGTCTCCACCTTCTTGATCCGCTCACTCGACTCCAGCGTGGGCAGCGTGTCTCGGTCCACCACAAAGCCACTGGGGAGGTTGACCTCCATCACGGCCATGTTGGAGCGTTGCTCCTCCTCGCCCACCACGGACACGAAGCTGGCGCAGGCCGAGAGATGAAGATAATCCGCATGGGAGTTCCGATTCACTGTGGGATCGAGCACAAACCGAGGCCAGGCGCTGGTCACATTCGTGTTGTATTTGTAGCTAACCTGGGCCAAGGCCATGCCCCGGCCAGTGGCAGAGATGCTCAGGTTTTTGAGGTTGTTGGGGAGCTTAAAGTGTATAATTAATTAATAAATTATTTTTTGCATTATTTGTTTAACTTAATAACTCACCTCAACTGACTGCAGGGCCAATGAGTTGTCAGCATTCACATTTATAATGGTTTCGGCGCCTTCTCCGTAGTGGAAGCCCACCTGGACATTGTTGCCCTGACTGGAGAAGCGCTCGGCAAAGGTGAGCAAGGCCTGCAGACCCACCACCGTGTCCTGGGAGGCCACAAAGCCTCCCTTGGCGTTTCGCTGATCCATTAACCAGTTCAGAACAGGCAAGGCATCGCCCACAAGGTTGTTCTCGAGTAGAGCCAGGGCGGCATAGGCAGAGATCTCTACGTTGACACTCCGCGTGGTGTTGTACCAAGGCGATTGCTGCTCTCCAGCGGGCGCAGTCTTGTTCCACCATTTAAGACCATCTGGAAATAAATTTGTTATATAATTATTAATAGTTACATTAAATATTTAACTAGAAAACCCACCTCCTTGGATGGCCATTGAGTCCAGGCGCTGCAGGAAAGCAGCCTTGGCATTGTGATTGGCCCTGGTTAGGACATAGGTGCCCAGGGCCATGGCATGGAGATTACTAGAGCCATCCAGGCCCCTGGTGATAAAGTCCAGCGCCTTGTTGATGTTATTCCGATACTCCGGATAGAGATCCTTGGGAGAATACATTTTCCTAGTATAATTTCCTTTCGCTTAAGGTTTTCCTGCGCCTGCTTACCACATTTTCCATCAGCGCCAGCGTCACAAAGGCCGTCAGACTGATGCCATCATCGCCGAACCGCTCAAAGACATCGCCGTGCTCCTCGAAGCCACCATTTCCGGACTGCACACTGGCCAGGTACACGAGAGCAGTCTGCAGGACATTGCTGTCCACTTGGGTGAAGGGCGCCGCCTGACGCAGGGATCGGGCCACGTAGGCTGTCAGCCAGGTGGAACTCCGCTTGGCGTCCAAGCCAAAGGCACTGAAGGCTCCATTCTCATGGCGATAATAGAGGAGTCTCTGATATCCCACGGCCAGGTTATTGGTGGCTTGCAGTTCCACTTCCGGGGTGAGTTGGCGGAGGCGCTGCAAAAGAACATTAAAAATCTCTTCAAGGATTCCAACCCATCCTTCCACTTACTCCCAAGTACCGCAACACCATGAGATTCGGCACAAAGTTCACCATCGTCTGCTCCCCACAGCCCGTGGGCAGCAGGATTAGGTTATCCAGATTCCCCACAATGCCACCAATGAGATCTCCCACGGCCGAGACCTCGATGCTGGTGGACTCGGGTATGGCATTCCTGGGCACTTGGATGCTGACATTCCTCCTATTCCGGGCATTCGAGTTGAGCTCGAAGAGGAAGCCGCGATTCACACGCTCCGTGGCGCCGGGATGCTCCACCAGCAGGGTTTGCTCCACAGTATCGCCGGCCTGCGAGGAGGCAGCCATGGCTCTGACCGGCAGAGCACCCACTCGCTTGGGCGTAACTATGAAGGACACCGAACGGGCGGATTTACCGGGAACCTTGAGGGAGCGGCGACTGGTGAGCTCGACTTCTATAAAAATAATCAAATTACAGTTTAACTTAAGTTATTAAATTGATTTATTTACTTGGCTTGTCGGTGGCCTTGGGATCCAGCTGCGGGAAGTCAAAGTCCTGGGCGGAGTTGTAAAAGGTGACCTCCACACTGAGGTCACTCTCCCGGTTGTTGTGCACCACAAATGGAATGGCAATGAGTTCATCTAAGAGGAGAATATTTAATCAACAAATTAAAATTAATATATTTCCTCTAAGTTCCACCTCTCTTGATGGAGTAAGGCAGCTCCGTTGTGATGTAGAACTCCTTGTAGGTCTCCATTTTTCCGGTGGGCGACGAGAGTCCCAAGCCATTGACCGGATCCAGGGCAAAGGCAGAAACCACCCAGGAGGTCATCTCGCTGGGTATCCTGCGGTGAATCGAGTTCCTGCCATCACTGCTGGCGGAGATGTTGAGGAAGAGCCAGGTGTCGGCCGGTTGCCGCATCACATGCACCCTGGGATTGTGCCAGAAGGGTTTGGGCGTGTAGGAAAAGGCATAGCGACCCTTGCCCGGTGGCAGGGTATTAACCTCGATCTTGTGGGCGGGTCCAATGTCTGTCTTGCGCACTGCGGTCAGTTTGTCCTCCTCAGGACCCGTGGAGGCTTCACGTCCAATGGCAGGCGTACTCTCCGCTTCCTTCTCCACAAAGTAGTCCGTGTTGGACATGGTGATCACACCCGATTCCTTGCCAGGTGAACCAACTGGCGAGTTGACATCACTCAGCTCGTAGGAACGCAGGGCATCCATGAGTCGTTGATGGGTCAGGTCGTGGCCACTCCGCAGAGAGGCTGCATTTTGATCCACCATCATGAGACCCACATAGGAGTAGGGTTTGCTGCTGATGCCAATATCGATGTCCTGGCCAGGCGGTGCTCGTATGGGTGCCTCAATTTGTACCTAAATAAAAGAATATTAATAAATATTACATTAATGATAAGAAGGAAATTATTTAAACATTACCGCATTTAGTAGATTCTCTTGCATTTGTATGATCTGCTCATCGTAAACAAACTCGCCATTTATTACAGTGTAAACCAGCAGCTTGGCACGCGGCATCATGGCAAAGGAGGCCAGGAATTTGATGGTGTGGAAGGTTCCAGGGGTTACCTAAGGAAATATGTATTAAATCATTAAATAAATAATGCATTTATGAAGTATATTCCCAACTTACATCCACGCTGCGGGAGAGTATAATATCACCGCGACCCACAACCTGATACATAAAGTATTTAATTGGCTCGAAAGAGCGAACCACCACGGAAATCTCCTGGTTGACAGTGGGCCTGAATATACATTTAAGTTAATAAAATAATATAATTTATAATAATAATATACACCCACTTATCATTCAACACCTTGGCGGTGATGTAGTTCCTGCTGTGAAGATGCTTTCGGGGCACCTTGCCCACCTCACTAATCACACCTTGGTAATCAACGATGATGGAATGGAACTCATCCTTGTCGCCTATGGGCACTGTGAACTTCATCTTGATCTCGCCACTGGCATCCAGGCTGTAGGATGTGCGATTGTACATCTCACTGCTGCCATAGACATTCGTGAGATAGGCTTCAATCTGGGGATTAAAGTCCCTCAGAGGACCGCCATCATTGCGCGCTATGCGAGCCTAAAGAAATGAAGAATTTAAAAGAAATTTAAGATAATTTTTCCCTCCAACTCACTGTGGCCTCGAAGGGTACTCCGGGTATGTAGTAACTGGGCACTTTGATGGTCTCCACCCGATAGTGATTCAAGTGCAGGGTCAGAACTGTGGAATAGTTCTGCACGGAACCCGTGGACTTCTCCTCCACCAAGGCATCCAGGAGATACTGCCGCTCGTAGTCCTGCTTCAAGTGCAGCTCATTCTCGATATCGAATTCAAAGTAGGCATTGCCATCGATGGGCACCACCTTCCGCGTGATGAGATCGTTGACAAAGGGCTGCAGGGAGCCAAAGAAGGTGGGGTAAATGGACAGAGTCGCCTCACCCACAATGGGCTGGCCAAAGGCGTAACTACAGGAGGGAAGACACTTAATAATAACTAATAAATTTGATATAAACTTTAGACTCACTGCGCCCTCACGGTGGCTGCTATTTTGCCATCCTTGTAAATGGCATTCCTGGGCGTATCGATATCCACCACAAACTTGGGCAGGATATGATCCAGGATCTCGAAGGTCTGCGTGTGCATTTGCTCAGAGACCTCCACCACTACAGACCACGTTCCAAACCTTGGATAGTCCGACAGGCGGAGTTCGTTCGAGTAAATGGCATTCGTCAGGCGCACATCCTTGTAGCTCCTGATTATATTACCACCCGAGTCCTTGATGTCCACATGGACACGTCCATAGGCCCTGGCTGGCTTTAGATTAGCATCCAGGACGAGGACACGGTAGTGCACCAGGTCGCCGGGCTTATAGATACTCTTGTCCATCTGCACCAGCACCGTGTGCTCCTTGGCCTCGAAATGCAGTTGCGTTTCATTAGTGAACTGAACGCCACCAACGCCCTCGGATGTCAGACGATATCTATCGGGTTTAAGAGCGGGAATCTGAAGGAGGTCGAAAGGTGAGCAAGGCGTTTGTTAAAGAAGAGAGAGTTCTATATCCCGAAACCCACCTCAAAGTGCAAGAGCTGCGTGGAAAATGGTCTCAACTCCACGGTTTTGAAGTCCGTGTAGGTGCTTCCCAGGATGCCCACCTTGAATCTGGCGGATTCCGGGGCATTGTGCAGGCTAACAGCCACATGAAACTGCGAGTTGGGACGCACTGTGTTCGGGGCGATGATGGAGTATAGTCTGGAATAATTATATAAATAATAACAATTAAAAAATTGAGGGGAAGTTTTTTGATTTCTGTCTAGATATAAAAATAAATGTATCCTAATTTTTAGGGTGTAATTCTTAGCTAATTGAAGTTAATAGCTATTTAGTTTAAATTTTAAAAAATAAGCTTTTTTTTTTTTTATAAAAAAAATTTGTTTCCAAAACCCTTTTGTTTTATTTTTTTTCATTCGTTTTGAGAGTTGATAAGTAATTAAATAGCAGTCTTCAATTTAACCGGTTACTAAGAAAATCATTCTGAAAATATAAGTAAGCTTTTACTATTTTTTAAATAATCTAAATATGCTAATATTCATTTTTGAAATTTCCAATTAATTTGTGCTACTCTTTATCCTAAGTTTCTTACAAAATTAACCCGCTCTTTAAAAGGCAACAAGCCACGCACCACCTCCACCATGAAAAGTGCCGACACAAAAAGCAAAAACAAATAGAGAGCCGCAGATTTAATGCCCGCAGATAAGTGGGGTTTACACCTATGCTGTTATGCTATCTGGAAAATGGGATCTCTTCCCCCTGCTATTCATTCACGCGCCCAAAACGGAAGACAATGCCCCACGACGACCCGAAAAGAAAGGGGTAATGTACTCTGGCGGGTCAGCATCAAACGCTGTCGGAAATGGCTTGTAGACGGACTCCGGGGTCGGAGGAACTGCGCCAGAGTGGCTCAAGCTATAGTTATTATTGTTTCTTTTTTTTTTTTTTTGTTTTTCTTGTGGTTTTCTTTTGTCTTCACTTATGCAGTATATTTTTTTTCAACAAACAATTGCAGCTGTGAAAAAAACGAAGACTTTTTGTTTCTCATTTGAATATGTTTATTTTTTATTGATGTATTATTTAAGATTATATTTATTTTAAATATTATGAGAGAGTTGAGTTGAGTAACATTAATAGACTTAGTTGTTATACAAGCGACGACCAGCTAATTTTGATTTATATTGGACAATACATAATAACTCTAGATGGTCCACCTAATGACGATGAACTCCGACCTTAAATATAAAGCTTAAATCTGGATCGACTCCTCTGGTGATGCTGATGAAAAATATATATATATACTCTTTAGGGTTAGAAATGACTAACAACTATCCTGCCTTGATTTCCAAAAACTGAAAAACCTTAGCCAATAGAAAACCTATTTAGAGCTTGCCAAAAAAGTCGCAGTTCCCAAATCAAGTTTTACTTGGCTTTTCCACTCACTTAGCACACGTTTTTGGTAGTTAGTTTTTGCCTGGCTTTTAATTTAATTTAGTTTGGAAAGAAATGATTGCGAAAAATTTATGGACTGTCTCCTAACTGTGCCAGCTTTCAACGTAATTCACAGTTTGTGCCCGGCCTGTTCTAATTCCAATCGGTTTTCAGCCTTTTGGTGGCCTAACCTGTTCCCAGCGACAACTAAACAACAACGATTTTCTTTTTCTTTTGTGTTTATGTCACGTTTGTTAGCCCAAAAAATGTAAACAGGTTTTCCTCGCAAAAAAAACACAAACTGTTTAAACAATTTCGCTTTTTTGCTTGAATTGGCTGCGGCTTCGAGTTTCCACTTGCTACGGAGATGTTTCACCTGATTGCCTTTTGCTAAACGCATGTAACCAGGTGGATGTCATAGCTGATCGACGTTCCTATCCGACTTCCCAATGCTCGGAATTCACCTACATGAGCTGGCAAAAGCCAGCCTTGAATGACTGCCCCATATATGGCAGCTCGCACTCAATGATTTCCAGATGATGGAGGCAGGAAAGAAAGCCCCAGAAGGTGTCGGAGTCAATCAATCAGGGTTCTTGGCTTCGAGTATAAATTCGCCAAGTGATCACCTCGACCGGTCAGCAGCCTCCCAAGGTGAGCGTGAGCCATCGGAAATGAGTACACAAGTGGCAATCCGTGTTTATGTGTCACCTCCGCTCTAGCAGCATTAAGGTGATTCAAGCAATACAATTGTTTATTTTGTAGCAATTCTTCTTCGAGTTTGGGTCTTCTTTTGTTAGAAAAGAATGTTGAAAGTCGCCAAAACATTTACATTTCTTAAAAGTGAATTTCTTGGGAATGAGGGCGAAGATTTGGAATTATAAAGATGCCTGGGAACCTATACATTTTTTGCTTTTCTGGACATTTTCTAATACTTTAATAATAATAACATAATTTAAAGCTATTTTATATAGAAATACATTCTACAATTATTGAAAATATATTATTCTTTCCAAGCTACTAAACTTTGTTTATATAAATCTATTTCAGTCGAAATAAACTCTTTAAAACCTTGAATTTTTGTATCTTTAAATATCTGACTTGGTATAATCATTATATAATCTCGTTGCTCTTTTTGTCAATGGCTTGGATCTCCTTTTTGGAACTTCTGCCTTTGCCGGCAGCACCTTGCATCACCCTGACAAGCCTAAGTATATGCGTAGGCGCCTCCGAAAAAAAATAAAAACAAAAAATACAAATAAATCGCTTTGGCTTCGGGCTTATTTCATCTCTTAACTTGCTTGTTTTTCGCTTCGCTCTTGTGTTGTCAGCTTATTATGACAGTAATAAAGCCCAGGGCTAATTTCTTGATTACACGTTGTTAATTACAGATCGGCGGCATTATCTCTTCCCGGAGTTCTTCTCCTATCCTAACTCTGATCTGTCCCGTAGTTCGTTGTCCGAGTCATTTGTTTCTCTTGCGTTTCAAGTGGAGTGTGCAGAGGCAGTGATGTCATGTCCATGTCTGTCACCTGTGGGAGTACCTGGCCACAGAGTGCCAGGTGTGAGTGTGTGTTATACTTACCCCTGAGCCGTGGCTGGGCCCAGGCAGCAGGCGGTGACTAAGATCAGTCGGGCGACAGCTTCCATATCCATTTGAATTTCTTTGAGCGAATTATAAGTGTAAACACGTTTTCTCGATTGTCTCGATTTTGTGTATTAACATCACATATTAAAAACCGAAAAATAAACTCGAACTTTGCTCTGTCTCACTCTCTCTCACTCGCGGTTGCAGCAGCACCAAAAAGCACCGCAAATTGCTCAAGAAAAGCAACGAGCAAAAACAACAAAAACCAAACAAGCCGCGCGCGTTTCTGGGTTTTGTTTTTATTTCGGAATTTATCACTTTCGTTGTGAAGCGCGATCACCTGGGACCACCTGTTGTCCGCTCGAAAGCTCAGCGCCAACTAATTTCTCAAGTTGCCAACTCTTTGGGCCTGAAAAGAGCTTAACTGGCCGTTGAGAAAAGCTATGAGCCAAATGTTTTGATGATCGCAAATCAAATTTAAATATCCAGTGTTGTAAAACGACACAATAAGAATGCGCCATCATAAACCTTAGCTTATAGATCTGGTTTTTGACTATTGACTTAAAAAATGAATATTAGTGTGTTTTTTTAAATCAAAAATTTTATAATAATTCCTTGTATAAACTATGCTGATTAAACAGCAAAATTTTCGGCTGATAGAAAGCCTTTTCCAAAAAAGAATTATTTTTCCTAATTGGGGCTTAGGTCCACTCTCCCTTAAAATTTTTTTTATAAAGTTTATTAACATTAATTTTATATTTTGGCGAGGAAAACTCAAAAGCTTTGCACCTTGCCTGGGTTTGTTTCTCTGCTAAGCCAAGACGCACGTCAACGAGAAATACTTGTAAAAGACGGGTGCCAGTGCTGGCCTAAAGTAGCTATGATTATTAATTTTTGTATTATTGTCACATATTGTTAACTTTAAAAATCCTTGTGAACAAAGGTTTTCTTAGCATGATTTCTCAAAATTAAAGAAAGGTGGAAAGGTGTGCTTATTGCTGCCTGGGAACAACCCAGGTCTTTTAAAGTTGTTTAATTATTAAGCTATTCTTTTTGCGATAAGTTTTCCTTGAATTTCCTGTGATTTAGTATACATTTATTTTATAATGCTAAATATAGTATTTTATCAAAAACTGTCTTTATTCAAATGTATTGTTTCATTTTCCTCGCTCCCATTAAATGGATCAAGCCGAAACAATATGTTATCGGCAATCGCTCTTTTTCTTGAAAGCAAATCAATGAAGTTTAGGAAGTAAAATGGAAAATCGTATTAAAAAATTTAAAATACGTATAAAAAGGATCAATATAAATTCGCATAATAAGTATTTCTTTACATGAAAAGGTGAGCCACAAGTTGTGCTGAAAGCAGTTGCGCCGGCAAAGAGCTCATTTCGTCGATGTAATATTTGTTACATCTACCTAACAACACAACCCATTAACTACTCATAATTATTACATAAAACAAGGAGGCATTTATAAATTTCGAAAAGGAGGCCCGCGTAATAAAAACGTTATACCATATTTTGCGAAGCAAGGGGCTGCGCTGAACAAACAGTAGCATCAGATGCTCCCTACGTGAATTCTCTTTTACTCTTGGAAATAATTTTAAAAAATTGCTCCAGAAAACAACATTATAACACCTACAAGCAAGCATTCAAAGAGCGCGCCTATATCCCCAGTAAGACCAGCCCCAATTTGGACAAACAGTTCAAAATTTCGATGTTGCAGTTCATCTTCATTTTGCCTTATCGAATAATCGCACATAGCAAATATCGATATTAAAAAAATGTTCACGTTGCCGTCGAAACCGTATCGATGATTCACTCCTCTAATCGACTTCCACCTCTAGCGTGCTCCGTTTTCACCCACGTTTTATTATAATTTAATAAGTATTACGGTCCGAGACCTATTTTTTACGGCACGCCAAACAAAGCGAGGACCCTGCACATTCAATTTAACCAAGGAAGCAAGCCAAAATCGTTTCTCTGCAAAACCGTCGCAGAGCTGCGAGTTTGCGGACGTGTGTGTGTGGGTGAGCATTGGAATTCGCCAGTGTGAGTGCGAGTGTGTGTGACGGACCAAAAAAGCCGACATCAGCGCCCATTTTTTGTTGTTAATTCACTAATACGCCGCACACACTCTTGCACACTCACTCAAAAACACAGGCGTGATGCGCCAGTGTTGGTGACTTGGAGCAGCGCCCCGTCTTGCTCCTACACACACCGCCAGTTCCAGCGGCGGCAGCAGAAGAAACAGTTGGCGCAGAAAGAGCGCAGGGAGCGGCAGAAGAAGCAGCGCCAACGTCATAAAATTTGTCATCGGTTTTGGCGAAAATAAAGTTCAACAACAATTATGATCCTGCTGGAAATCAATAATCGGATTATCGAGGAGACGCTCCTGGTCAAATACCGCAATGCCCAGGCTGGGTGAGTTCCACTGCCAAGTCCCCCGTTTTCCCCACTTTCGTAGTGCCGTAATATGTGACCCTATTTGCCGCTCCACCATTTTGCCTTATCCACTTTCTTCCGTCTGCATTCCCGTCCGTTATCACCAGTGTCGATTCCGTTATCAGCTTCGTGATAGCTCCATCTCGCTCACTCCCTCTGGGATATTTCGGGTGTTGTTCGAAGCTTGGGACACACTCATCCAATCATTTAGCGCTCCATCTCCCTCCCACTCACGTACGTTATACGGTTAATTCATTACAGCTCGTTTATCGCATCTTTTGTGCATCATATGCAACTGACTCACCCCAAGCTGAGAGCATTGGAAAGTGAAAGCCAAGTAATTCATAGACCGGGATCTGTAGTGATACAATAGGTCTAGGGAACCAGGGTTCTGTATAAGAGAATAATTTATTTATACGACAAATCTCCTTGGGGGAGCAAAAGTGGCATACTTTGGAAATCATTCCACTTGTGTCTCAAATGCTCCCATAGAAACTCAGACGAACGGCATCCTGAATAATCAATCATATTATAACAGATGACTTGTGTTCGTGTACAATGGCCCCAGAAATGTTATACAAACATCCGGAGATAAAGTTTACATGCTAAAGGCATCTCTCTTTCCCGTGTCTACAACGCTCCCAGAGTAATTGTCCCATATGGATCATCTTTATCAATCTTATTTGACAAGGATGGTTTTTTAACGGTGCACAAAGCCCAAACGCAGAACCTTTCTTGGGAGTCAAAGTGGCACCCTTTGGATACGATCCCAAACTGTGTCTCAAATGCTCCTAAAATAAGTACCTTCAAGACGAACGGCATCCTGAATAATAAATCATATTATAACAGATGACTTGTGTTCGTGTACAATGGCCCCAAAAATGTTATACAAAGATCCGGAGACAAAGTTTACATGCTAAAGGCATCTCTCTTTTCCGTGTCTACAATGCTCCTAGAGTAATTGTCCCACAGGGATCATCTTTATCAATCTTATTTGACCAGGATGGTTTTTTAACGTGCACAATGCCCAAACGCAGAACCTTTCTTGGGAGTCAAAGTGGCACCCTTTGGATACGATCCCAAACTGTGTCTCAAATGCTCCTAAAATAAGTACCTTCAAGACGAACGGCATCCTGAATAATCAATCATATTATAACAGATGACTTGTGTTCGTGTACAATTGCCCCAAAAATGTTATACCCAGTATGGTTTTTTAACGTGCACAAAGCCCAAACGCAGAACCTTTCTTGGGAGTGAAAGTGGCATCCTTTGGATACGATCCCAAACTGTGTCTCAAATGCTCCTAAAATAAGTACCTTCAAGACGAACGGCATCCTGAATAATCAATCATATTATAACAGATGACTTGTGTTCGTGTACATACGTTTAAAAATACTTTCTAATATTATTCGCCGGAGACAAAGTTTACATGTTAAAGTCGATCTTTCTCGTGTCTACAATGCTCCCAGATTAACCACGGACCCTAAACGGCATCCTGTACAATCATTATATTGTCACAGATGACTTGTGTTTGAGTACATTTCCTTTAAAACTAATTTAGTGAACTTCTGAATGGAGTCAAAGTGGCATACTTTTATTTAATCCTCGAATTTGTGTCTCAATTACTCCAATAAAAAATGTATAGGCGAACGGCATCCTGAATAATTTTCATATTATGACAGATGACTTGTGTTCGTCTACAAAGTTGAACTCGCTAGGAACCTTTTCTAAACCGTAGTTGCAATAGGGGAGGCAAAGTGGCAAACTGTTGAACACTTTTTTGATTTGTGTCTGAAATTCTCCTTTATAAACCAGCAATACGAACGGCATCCTGAATAATAAATTATTAATTATAACAAATGACTTGTTTACAATTAATTTATATAGTTACCTTGGGAGCTATTTTATGGCATAATTTAGAATTTAATTCCCTAAATTGTGTGTGAGTTTCTCCCCAAATTATTCAAATACTTTCAGAGGCATCGAATATCCTGTTTGAATAAATAACATTAAAACAGTTAAAAATCAAAGGTGCATACATATGCCCCAATTTTGTTGCTTTTTCATGCTAAAATAATCTGTTATAAACTAGTTTTGACGATAAGATAAAATGTTGTGTGCGTTGTGGGTCTGGGAAAATGACTAATAAGCAATCGAACTCATCCACACTTGTGGAATTCTTTATTTTTGCTTTGCTTGCAGACTGAAGCCAGAGTCGATAGACATACGAATAGCAGACTTTGATGGTGTGCTCTATCACCTTTCCAATGTGAATGGCGACAAGACTAAAGTGCGGGTATGTAAGAATCCTTCAAGAAAAACCTTTTAAACATCATTATTAACACTATAATAATGAAATTTAGATCAGCATATCGCTCAAGTTCTACAAACAATTGCAAGAGCATGGAGCCGACGAGTTGCTGAAGCGTGAATATGGCAGTCTGCTCACAGACACGGAAGAAGGTGGGTATGATGCACACAACTCGGGTTTAAGCAATGAACAAAAAGTTAATTACTCTTAATCACTCTTTACAGGCTACAATGTTTCTGTACTTATCAATCTGGAGGAGATTCCAGAGGACTGGGAGCAAATTGCCAAGAGGATTGGCCTGCTGAAGCGTAACTGCTTTGCCTCGGTCTTTGAGAAGTATTTCGACTTTCAGGAGCAAGGTGAAGAGGGCCAGAAGCGGGCCGTAATTAACTATCGCAACGATGAGACTTTGTAAGTTGAGAGTTACTATAAGAGATGAAAAGAAGTTATAACAACAAAAAACTCATTTACTTCAAAGATATGTGGAGTCGAAACCCGATCGTGTCACCGTTGTATTTAGCACCATTTTCCGCGATGAGGACGATGTGATTATCGGCAAAGTATTCATGCAGGAATTGAGGGAAGGGCGACGTGCCTCACACACAGCGCCACAAGTGCTCTTCTCGCACCGCGAACCGCCGCTGGAATTGGCCAATTCGGATGCCAGAGTAGGTGACAATATTGGCTATGTTACATTTGGTAGGTTTTTATATTTTACAATTATATTTTTAGGCTGAATAATTTTATAATTTGTATATCACATGCAGTGCTTTTTCCTCGTCACACCAACAAAGAAACAAGGGACAATACCATCAACCTTATACACATGTTTCGAGATTATTTGCACTACCACATTAAGGTTGGTTTTCTTAGAATAACTTTATTATCTAAACATATAAATTATAAACATAATTTTCCCACAGTGTTCAAAGGCTTACATTCATTCCCGGATGCGTGCAAAAACCTCGGATTTCCTCAAGGTGCTAAACCGTGCAAGGCCCGAGCCTAAAAACACGGAAAAGAAAACTATAACGTGAGTAAATTGAACTTTCAATACTTTCCCGCATAGCTAATTCCCAAATCCTTTTGCAGGGGGAGAACATTCAAGCGCATCGAATGATGCGTGCAGTATATTTAGTTGTTTTTATATATAAAAAATATAAAAAAGAAATAAAAATTGTGTATTAAAATGCGTGTGTAAACCGAAACGTAAATTTTGGCAAAAACCAGAACTAGAACTAAACTAAACCAGATAACAACAAGCAAAAGAAAGTATTCCAAAACAACCGAACGTTTAAGGCTAAAATGTAAGCTCAGCAGCAACATAAAATGAACAAAGAATTAATAGTTACGCGTTTAGTAATTGAATTGTGTGTGTGTATGTTTTGTTACAGTCACTAGCCAGAGTCATTAGCAGCGTCACAGCAGAACAATATTATTTTTTAACCAATGAAAAGAAACCCTAAACTTAAGTGAAACATGAGAATTAAAACTAACAACACGACTAAATGGGCTGCCACCAACTTGTTATATAGTCGCAATAATCTGGAGAATTGCAATCCCCACAGACAATTAGCCTATAATATGTGTAGAGAGAAGAAACGCATTTAAAAAACGTACTGCAAACCATATTAACAAATCCTTTGATACCTTTGATCAAGCGCGGAATTCAATAAAAACGAGAAAATCAAATTGCAATATAAAAAATACACTAGAATTAATTTAAAAAGAGTTGTTCAATGGGGGTCTTTTAGGTACCAGAGCTCAAACTTCTCGGTCTTTAATAAAAAAGAAAAGTAGAAAGGTAAATATTTCATGCTTGTCTAAATTTATTTACTTTGTATGCCGACCTCTTAAGTTACTAACATTTTCTTAGGACTACAATCTCCGCCGGATGCACAATACTATAACAGTTACGTATAACACACACTTTTTCCCAAAAGAGGAGGAGGAGGCACTTTTATATCTTAAACTTTACATTCTGCTTCTCATTCATGCTCTCCATGCTGGCCTGCAAGTTCAGATAGTCGCTCTGGATGCGGGAACAAACTGAAAAGAAAGAAATTATTTTACGACTGTGTGTAATAATGACTGGAAAAATAATGAACTTGTTGGATACTTGTGAATTTTGTGCTACTTACTTATGGGCAGTGTTCTTTCCAATAGTTTGTTTGTACAGGGTGCGTGGTGAATTTACAAAGCCCTTAGGGATCATCGTACTGTTCCAGTTTGATATAAGCAAGTGCTGTGATAGGATAGAGAGAGTGAGTAATACGCTACGCACTGAGAAAAACTAGCTAAGAATGTTTTATTAATTCAATTTCATTATTTCCAAGAATGTTGCATCTTCTAATATCACTTTTAGGAATGTTTCCATCTTTTTCAACTAAGATTAATTGGCATTTATGGCTAACGCCTTCCAATCTATACTATTTCAAGGAGTTTGAGGACTATTTTCTATTTTGTTAAAGTTTCTCAAGAAATAGTTGTTTTAAATCCATGACGACCTACATTTTTAGTGACTATCATTATTTATTTATTTATGTCAAGTTAATGTCAAGAATCCAATATATTTTTGCTCAGTGTGGCATTAACTAGCGTGCAACAAGAGGAGCCAGCTGGAGGAGTCGTTTATCATTTTCTTTTTTTGGTATATGCGTGTGGGAGGGACTGGAGCAAAGGAGGAGCAGCAGACAGGAAAAGGGCTTGGCTCGCATTAGGGTGACAACGAAAACTGGGACAGTGTCGGTACACAAAAAAGACTTCCAGGCGGTGTGTATGCGTGGGATACGGTCTAGATAGCATGAGCAACTTTTCTGTCTTACCCTTCTGCAGATCCATATCGTCCATTTCCGAGTTCTTGATCTGCTGCAGCTTCTCACGGAACTTCTTGGTGATCTGTTTGCGCTGGTAGTCCGCCTCGATTTCCTGCTTGGTTCGCGGTATACGGAAACGTATGCAGCAGCACACCATTATCACTGGGTGGTAAGTATTATTCATTAATAATTGATCTATATTAAAGTCTCAATTTCTACCCACTTATAAGCATCAGAATACCGATAACGGCGGCTATAATGTGCCACACTCGGAATCCCGCAATGGCATCCTTTTCCAGCCACACTTCACGCGGGTCAATGTTAAAGATATCCGTATCGTCATCCATGATTCCGCCTGATTTATGGTGGAGTTAGCTCCCGAGTCACACGTCCGGCTGCCTTGCCAATCCAGTTACAACTGCTGTCCTGTCTGCCTGACTGTGGCCTGGCCTGGCCTGGCTCACCAAATATGTTGGTAGGCGAGGCGGCGGCGTAGGCGTGGCCCCACATACTCCCTCGATATATATGGGGTGTAGCCCAGCCATGTGGCGTTCCAAATGGCAAACTTGTAAAATAACAAACAAAGAAAAGCCCTCGCCCTCGCCCCCTGGACAAATGAAAGCTGGAACGCGAAAATGTAATGATAGATATTTTAGTAGCAACGGTGAGGGATTTGTTTTAAAAGGTTAATTATCGTAATAATTTTTCAGATATAGTTTTCACGAATAATGGGTTTCAGTATTGATGTATGTATATATTCTGATTATTTCATATTTTAAATATCTTAAAGACAGATTACCAAAATATATGATTAAAATTAGAGCTTCTATACAATTTTTAAATATTTTAAAATAATTTTAAATAGAATTAATTAAAATATTTTAATCAATTGTAACTCCTTTTAAGACCGTCCCTGGCCAGTCCCTTCGTCCATTGTGGATATGAATGTGAAAATGACAACAAACTCAACTCGGATCCAAGAAACTGGGTGCGGCGGCTTGTGCCGCGTGCCTCAGGATAAAAAGCCCCACTCACTTTGCATACCCTAGCTGTAGGGCTGTGGGTGGAGGAATTCAAGGAGGGACAGACCTCTCGGCCTCCCCCAACGAAAGACAACATGCATATGGTTAGTTAGTTAGTTTGACGAGCCATGGGCCACCTGCTGGTCACACCCAATTGGTTCGCTTACTTACACTCTCACTATCATCGGGTCGACGCCGAGATGGTAAACTGCAAAACTCTGGGCGGAATTCCGGAGGCGCCCAGAAGGTGGCCTAATGACTGTGACATTCAGGGGTTGGCGACGAGAATTATGGGATTGCAATTATTTGAGTGTGCCAAGAAAGGAGTGGGAGTGGGAGAGTTTTTCGCAATTAGTTTCCTAAAAAAAAATTACGAACATTATCCTTAGAGCAGACTTTTTAATAGAAGTTGAGAAATAATTTTCTAAATAGAAAGCAATTAATTTTATTGTACTACTATATAGTGTATTATATTAATGATAATTTTTACTTCATTTTTATAGCTCTTTTTCAATAATGTGACAAAAAAGTACTTAATATAATGCTTTTATTTTAATATTGAAAAGTGACAGTTCTATGGAAATTCTGAATTTTCTAATCTAAAACCTCTAGAAATTCTTAAGACTATTAACAAGGTGTTAAAAAATTTATAAAAAAATGTTTAAGGTACCTAAACAAATTTAAATATTGTTTACGTAACATGTTCTACATTTTTCTTGTTTTAAGGGTTTTTAAAACCATACCAATTTCTGTTACTCTAATTTTATACATATCTTTCGAATTCCTGGACCGATTTCCAGGATTTCCTCTACTTCGACTACAATATAATTTAAATAAGAGACAGCCGTTACAATCGGTATCGAACAATGGCGCCCCCTGTCTGAAGTTAACCGGAAATGGCAACCCCCAGCAGGAGCATTCACAATGGTCGTCTGACAATCCTAAAGGAACTTACTAAGGTTGACGGTTATTTTTAAAAATATCGAATCGAGAATATTTTTTTTATCAAAATAAAAAATTATAAATAAAATATAACTTAAAAATATCGATATATTAATATTTTGATGTATTATCAACAACCCTAGAACTTACTCGCTGGATCCAAGCGCAGGCGCCAGAAACAAATTCACCTACTCATTCAACAAAATATGTGCTATCCTCGAATCAGTTTCAGTTCAGGCTCTCGTTCGGTGGCACATCGCTGGGCGCTCGTCGCAGAGAGAAGGCATGCAGAGAAAATATCTAGAAAGTAGAAAGTTGCTGAAAAAAAGTTAGAGAGCAGGGCAGAGCCGAGGCCGAAGCCAGCAGACCAGGCTAACGAAAACTGGGGAACAAAATCGGAAAAGGAATAGCTATATATTGAAACGGAGCAGGCACACGCACACCCAGCAGCAGCAGGAATCGTGGCGCTATATAGTATTATCCTCGGATCGAATCGCAATCGGTGTGCTCGGGGTGTGTGTGCGCGCGAGTGTGCGAAGGCGAGCGTGTGTGTGTGTGCGGAGTACATATGTAATAGGGCCATGAAGTTTTATTGAGAAAAAAGAAAATAAGCGAGAAAATCAAGGCAGAGACACACCACAAGGCGAAATAAGACCAGGAGTATCCTCCTTATCCCCCCGCCCGCGAAGAGGACCTCCGCGAGGAATGCCCCATTCAAAATCCTTGCCCATGTGGCTCCAAATGGGAGTCACCCATTTGGTAACGTGCAGCTGAAAAAAGCAGGCAGATGAAAAACCCCAAAGTCGCTTGTGAATCCTGTTGAGCGAAAACCCAAAAAGGGGGAGCAGCTGCCCGAATCAATAGGAAAAACTAGGAAAATCCGCTGCCAAAAAGCTAACGCTTTCGCTGTGCGAAAATCGGGGCCGAAAATGTGCGAGTGTGAGCGTCAAAGTGCGTGGGTGTGTGTGTGAGAAAGGTGTAAAAAATGTACATTCTGTGAATTGGCCACATAAAAAGAAAGAAAACGAGTAACGAGAGTGTAACGACGAAACGTTATATTTAGAGTCGACAGTCGGCAGTCCGCAAGTCCTTGTTTTTGTTGTTGTCACCATCGCCAGTGAAAACTGTGTGGAACGGCCAGCAAAATGCCCAGAGATCCCGCCGACTCCGGCCCCGTTACCGTATCCGTATCCAGCGACTCCGACGCTGGCCACATTCCCGGCCAGAAGCAGCAGTACCAGGAGCACCAGCAACAGCAGCATACAACGCGCCCGCCCACGCTGTGAATCCCCCGATTTCCAGCACCAAGCCAGCAAGCAATTGCAATTAGACGCATATAATCCACAAATCAATAAATAATCACCAAGCAAAAGTAAGCACCGCTTCCCCCTTTCTGTTTTGAATCACGAATCACGCAAAAACGCAACTAAATCCGTGTAAATAGTCGTAAAATCTCAAAAATACTTGTATATTTTGCACATATTCGAGCGCTTTTGTTTTGACCGCCAAACTTTGCACGCCTATCGCCGCAAAAAATAATCGATATTCGATTGGAAGCAGGCAGGACGCTAGTTCTCGACATAGTTTTTAGTTTTTTTTTTAATATAATATATAATAAAAAATATATAGAGATGATTGATTTAGATTTTGACAGGGCTTTTAACTTTTATAAAATATAAACTTGAAGTCAATATAAAAACGTATGTCGATTTTTTTTAATACATTAAAAAAAATACTTTTAGTTTTGTGTTTTTTTATTTATAATTATTATATATTTATTTTTTAGTCTTTTTTGTTGTTTATGTAAATCTCCTATTCAATTAAGATTTAATTTAAGTTTTCTCTGAAGTTATTTGATCATATCAGATGTTAAATTGATCAAAATACATAAATTATACAAACAAATCTATGTACAAAATAAAATTTAAAATTGTTTTGATAAACATTTTAAAAATTTCACAAATTATTTTTACTTTACACAACATTTTGCTAAAATTACTTCTGATCTTTACAGATTTGTTAATAAAAATCACACACAACATAGATAGTAAAGCTAGAAATTTAAACTTAAAAATACAGTTAAATAAAATTAAATACTATAATTAATTTATTTATGAGAAATTCTCATTGAGAATATATTTATTTACAATACTTAATTAAATTTAATATTCCCAACGTAAAAGAACGAATTTTTTTAAATTGTTAGGGCTGCCCATTATCGCCGCCAGAAGTGAAGACTTCGATGGTTGCACGCTAAAAGTTTCCATATATCGATAGTTTTGTGTCAAGTCTCCCCACTTGTAAGATCAGTGTTTGCCGAAAAAAAAAAAACTTTAACAATCTATTTGTGCTAAAACTTTGCCTCTACGGTTTACAACTGTGCCTCGTGGACTTGTCCGAATCGAAACGAGTAAGGTTAAAAGAAATTAAAATATCTTAAAACGTTAGTTCCCCGTAGTAATTTTTCGGTTCTCCCATTTCGCGTGTGCTGTCATCAGAATATTCGGGTGTTGGTGTGCGCGGTGTATTTATGTGTGTGTTTGTGTGTGTTGCTCCACATTTGTTATGTCAATAATTAGCGAATAAAAGGAACCGTAGAAAGGCCGGAGACCGCAAAGCAACGCGTGAAAGGTGTTGCTCCAACAGGGAACTGTGCTTAGATTTCCTCGTTTTCTCTATTTCCCCGGGAATTGCATTTGGCAATCACACGGAAAATTGATTTTTTGCCAAATGCGCGAATATATTTTCCATGTTTTTTTTGTTTTTTTGTTGGGAATCCAGCTGGAGAGGAAGAGAGGAAAAAGAGAACAATGAGCGGCTCTACTACAGGACCTGGAGTCCAGGTGTGTGAAAGTCGAATTGGATTATGCCAAGCGGAGCCGGGCTTTGTCCGATTGCCAGATCTGTTGTTCCTGTTGTTGCTTTGGCATGATACTTGTCTCCTCTTTTTGAATTACATTAAATATTTAAAACATATGCAAATTTGAACAGTGGCCCCGTAAAAGGAATAAAGTACATTTTACCTGGCGCGCGGCCTCAACGAGCTTCTTACTTGCCACTGTAGTTGTTGTTTCTGCTCCTCTTATTGTAGTTGTTGTTGTTGTTGGGGTTGCCGCTTTAGTTGTTGCTCCTTACCGCTCCTCGGCCTGGCGTTCCCTCCCGCACCCCCGATGGAATGCCTTCGGCTTAACTCGGTTCCGTTAAGTTTTCTAGAGATGAGCGTTCTTCTCTTTTTCCTCTGCCTTCTCTCCATTAGTTTAATCTAAATTTAAAAAAAATAAATAAAATTAAAAAAAAAAACAATTTTTGTTACTAAAAAATTATATTTTTCAATTTGTGTGACCAGTAAAAATACTCCATAACGGTAAGGATAATCCTTATAGGATAAAACTCGTACTTTAGCTTTTATCATTGGCTAAGTTACTGGAACATACATTTTTAAAAAACACTTTTTCGCTTTAGCACTAGCTTTTGCTTGCTTTCTGCTTTCAGAAATATTAAATATAATTATGGTATCATCGTTTCAGTTACATCTTTAAATATGTACAGATTTTCTTAATTATAATAAGCAATACAAATGCAATACATAATGTTTTCCTAAACCTCAATATTCTTGTTATATTTGTTAATTTTCTGAACTATATCCGCCGAATTATTAAAACGTAGCTGTTTTCAATATATTAATTATTTCATTATTAAAATCGATTAAAACCCAAAGGGATCTTGTAAATAGTTTCTTTTCAAGAAGAATTCTGATGTATAACCACTCTGTAATCCAGATATATCTCCGCATACTTTCCTTTGGCTCATCTCTAATTGTGCAGCCTTTTTTTCCCACCTCTCCTCGCAACCGCCTTTAGTGTCGTGTAAATCGTTTTGTGTGGTGAGTGCGATGCCTCCTTTTTGTATTTTTTTTTAGGTCTGCTCGTGTGCTGGAGTCTTTTTTACTTTGCTGCTTACCCAAATACCGACACCCCAAATCACTCACAAGCACACTCAGTCACACATAGGCGTCGTGGTTTTTGGCTTTGCAGCAGCAGCTGTGGCTTACATCTCCTATTTTCCTGCTGCCGTTTTCCCCACCCATTTTCCTCGATTCAAATGCATTTCGATTGCTTCGTTATGCTGCTGTTTCAGTGCACTCAACTTGTGTGTGTGTGTGTGTGTGTGTAAGTGAAGGAAAAGGGATTCTTAAACAGCGTTTTCCTTGATTCCATGTGTCTGCAATGGGTGTCTATCTTGCGCCTTGGCTCGTGCCTTTCGTAGCCTCTGTTACCATTTCGCACGAACGCTTTTCCCGGGGCCAACAACAATCCCATGTCCTTGTCACTCTCTACCCCTGCCCCCACGGCTCCCTCGTCGCCGTCCTTTTTGGCCCACTTGGGCGACACGTGCTCATTATGCCGCTTCAAATTCTACTCCACTTTTTGACTTGCAGCGGGGCTCCTTCTTCCTTGGGAGGCTTCTCCTTGAAGCTGAGACTTTTCCTCCCGAACAGCAGAAAAAAAAATATAATTTGTGAAATTTAAATATTAAATATGTTTATTTAAGAAGTCGGAACAGTTTCTTACATATTTGAAATGTGACTGCATGCAATATCAGGTTACTGTAATAAGACTTTGCTTTTCTATATTTTAGTTTATTAATGGGTAAGAAATTTATTCTTTTTAATTAAAAATTAATTTTTTCTGGTAATCTGTAATGTAAGTTTAATAATTTAAATTTCGTATAGTTTTTAGAACACCAATAAGGTATTAATAGAGTACATTTTCAGATTTACAGCTTTTTCCAAAAATACTTAGTAATTATTATTAATTTTTTTGTAATTATGAGTTTTTCACATTCCCATAAATTAACTTTCCCTCGCCAGCTTCCTAATTAAAATGTAAATATTAAATCATTTAGGCTTAAACAATTATTAAATATTATATACAAATAGAGGAGAAAGCCCTACAGGCACCTTTCAGAAATCACGCATACGCAGTGTTACCCCCAAGTGGCTTTCCTGGCTTGATGGCAATCTGTAAGGCTTTGGCTCTTTTTTAAAATATAACCATTACAAAATGAATGGTAATGAAGCTTTTAAATTTTGGCTTATTGCTCTCCCAACACTTTGCACATGCTTTTGCGGAGGGGTCACCTCTGGCCCACTGATAACCATAACAATCTTGTTTGCTGTTTGCGTTTGGCAATTAAAAACTTGTTGATTGTGGGCTACATAGTGTACCTACACCCCGTTCCCCGTACTTACATATTCCGGGTTCTAAATGAGATGTAGCCACACACACCGCTCACACTCGGTGCAAAGGCAACACCGCCCAAACACTAATATTTGATTTATGGGAAACTAGTTACAGTCTGTGGAACAGTCCATTTCGGTGGCATGGACAACTGAACTGTAGGGTTCGCCATAAAAGGTTGCCCATGGATTAGCCGCTGAAAGGGCAGTGGTTACCATTTTTGGCTTGGAGGTTAACTTGAGCTTCGTTGTTTCTGTTGTTTAAATATAAATACTATAGTAGAGCATTTTCAACCCCATTTTGATCAAGAGCTTCCAAAGGCTGGACTTTGTGCTTTATTTAACAAAAAAATGTTACGAAATGCCACAAAAATTGCTTTGGACTTCAAAACCCTTTAAGTGCAGCAGAAAAGTATGCTACAAACGTTATAGATGATCTTTTAAAATTTTGTAATTATTTGAAGGGCAAAGCCATTTCTATAATAATAAACTAATTATACCAAAAACTATTTATTTTCTAATCTTTGAGGTAAATAAGCCAGGAGAAAGTAATAAGAAGTAGAAAGAAAAAAAGGCGTTCAAAGAGAAAGCTCTAAAAATCTAGAATCTTGTTATTCTAAATACCAAAAGCAGAAACTTGAGTTATCTAACAATTTGGCATAAGTAAACCCACTAACTTTTCCATATCTCTCTTCTGTTTTTTGCAGTTTTGCTGATAACGTAAACAAGTGGCAATAAGATAGAATAAATTAACACGGCAAGAATAAAAAGAAGGTTCGAAAAGGCCAAAAAAGTAAATGCGAATTCCGAAGTGAAACAAGTGCAAAGTCAACAACTTGTGGGAGTCAGGCTATCGAGTTTCGAGCCCTCGAGTTCTTGGGTCCTTGCCCGTGTCCGCGTCCGCGTTGCCCAGTGTGTTAGTGTTGTTGCGCGTGAGTGAGTCCGGACTCCGGAGAAGCCACAACGTCGTCCACAAAACCATCGACCTCGACTGCCGCCGCTGCCGCTGCCGCCGCCGCTGCTGCTGCAGGATCGGGATCAGGAGCAGGCGCAGTATCCGGATCGGGAGCGGGACCTGCTGCTGCCGGTCACCAGAGAAGCGGCGGACGCAGCGGCCAGCGACGTCGCAGTAGCAGCAGTAATCCACACGCCGGCACAACGAAAGCGACCAGCGGCAGCGGTGGAGCTGGCAGCGCCGGCGGAGGAGGCGGTGGCGGCGGCGGTGGTGGTGGTGGTGGAGTCAAGCAGAGCGTCAGCCGGAATAGCAATATACGGAGCAGCAGCTCGAACAGCACCATGGCCTCGGCGAATCACCGGGGTGGCGGCGGCGGACGAGGTGGCGGTGGCGCCGTCGCCGGTGCGGGTGCCGATGGCAATGCGATCGTTGGCCTCCAAATCGGTTCCGCCTGGTTTCAGCGCAAGATCAACCTGAGGCCGCAGCACCGCGGCGTCCATCTGGTTACCGAGGAGATACTACGCCAGATGCCGGAGCTGGCGCACTTCTCAGTGGGATTATGCCACATGCAAAGTGAGTACAAAATGGAAAATAATTAACAGACTTGGGGAGGGGGGAAACTTGAGAGAATCACTTTTAAACGCTGCCCCACGCGGCCAAAATCGACTTCAAATAATATCGCTTACATTACGCTTTCGCCGTAAGGAGTCGTTAGACGGCACCACCTTGCCCATGTTGCTCCGCTAAGTGATTACCCGAACTCGGGGCTCAAATGTCAGTTAATCGACGGGACCAGCTGGAAATCTCTGCCAGCTGCCGGCAGTCGCCCCCTCATTTCCATACCATCCATCTTACTTTGGTTCGATGACGATTTCGCACACTCTTAGAACTGGCTCTAACTTGGGCCAGGGAGGAGGTGTGACAGGCCACTATACTTACTCTCGAGTGTGGAGGACGAGGCAAGGCATCGCATTTCCTTTGTCCGCCCAAAATGCCGGGATTGGATTTCCCAGAGGGGTGGCGACCAGCTAAGGCGTTTGCATTTTGGCACAAAGTTCAGTCAGGACAAACAGCAGAACGTGGAAGTTGCATACCAAATCAGTGCAAGAACTGCACAAATTGTTGCCGAATTTAGCAGGGCGTCCGAGAGCAGGATTTGGATTTAGAGAACTTGAAGGACTCGGCAGCAGGACAGCAGCAGCTAAGGCTCATTTGTATTAGCAAGTAACTGGGTTAAACTAAACAGAGATAAACTGACTGACTGACCGGGAAACTGCTTTGGCACAAGAAAATTGCGATTGACATTCGTTCGGCTTTCGGAATGTCGAGAGTAGTAGGGCTTTTGTGTGACCAAATCGAACGGTTGACCCACATGTAGACGGAGTTTTCCCAAATTAAATGAGAAGGCGAGTGGAGTGAGTGCTCCCTGCAGCTTGGACTTCACAGACCCATTAAGGGATTATTAGGAGTGCCTTAAATACAGCAGAATATAAGGGGATAAGCAAAGAGCTACAAGTTATACTTTTTAATTATAAATAACCCCCCGATTTCTAAGCAAGCTTTCACTCCATTTTCGAGCTTAGTTTCCAACTCCTATATGTATGCAGCATGCCTCTTGTCAGGACGCAAGGCGATTTGAGTCCTTGTTCAAGCCTTATATTTCTTGCTGCGAAGGAATGCATTCGCAGTAATCTTTGGATTGCAGTTTCTGCAAAGTATTCCTTTTTGCGCCCGGCTGCCGCCGCTGCTGGTGCTCTCTGCACACTAATTCTCGTGTGGAATCCCCGCTTTCAAAAGCCTTCTGACAGCAGCTGCACACAGAAAAAAAATAAGATAAGCTACACAAAGTGCAATAAAGTTGACTAATATTAAAAGGTAAATGTTCATAAAAGTACTTTCACATAATCCTAAATTCGTTTCTTCCACATTTACGCTTTCTGTGTGTACTTGGGAGCTACATAGGTCTCCTCATTAATTTTTCCCAGTGCAGAAAAAAAGAAGCCCAAGACGTCGAGGAGGCAGTGCAAACAGAGAAACAACCTCCAGAGTTGGCTGCCTTGGAGGCAGCTTCTTGTTGACAGTTCGCATTACAATGCCAGGACGCGTTCCGTTCCTCCAAGCTGAGGCTTTCCATTTATCTTTCTCTCTCGCTCAGACCTGGGTAAATAAATAAAATCGTATCATAAAACGCCAGTTGAAGGGGGGCGTGGGGCAAAGAGGGCGGGATGTTTGGGGGCTAGTTGGGAGTTTGGCCTGGCTAAAGTGAAAAGCAATCGTCGTCTTAGTCGCAGTCGTCGCTCATGTCTGCATGTCATGGTCTGTGGCTATGGCGTGTGAATGCTCGAGGCGAACCTTTTCTCCGGCCCCACACATTTCCGTTCCTTTGGAAACCCCCTCTTTATGCCATGTCTCTGTATAAAAAAAAAACGGGCATCGTTATTGAGCGAATCTGGTTTTTATTTAATTTTTAATACATCGCTCCAAAATTATATCTCTTTCATTGGCTCTTGTACCCTGCTGTGTTCTAAGCCATCGAGTTGATTATGATTTATTTACCTCTTTAAAAATCATATTTCATAGATAATTTTACCTAGTAAATTATATATATTTTCTGTGTAGTTAATATAGCTAAAGACCTTACCCATTTCTTTCCGTGTGGCTCTCTCGCAAATCGTCTTAGCCAGCACATTGCAGGCAAGTCTTTATTATTACGGAAACCTTCGTTCTCGCTTGCTCTTTCCTCCTTTTTTTTGCCAAATCAAAAGCACGTGTGTCCCTCCTTCAAGCCCCATTGCCCCCCTTTTCGCACACCCATGCTGTGTGTGCGTGTTTGTTGTCTGGGGTGCTCACTGTACGTGTATTGTTTTGTGAACTGTAAGCGGAATCTAATTGAGGTCAAGACATGTTTATTGATTTTCTTAAAAGGACTTCCTAATTAGACACACACTTTACCCAAAGGAAGCTTAATCTGTACCCCCTTTTTCTTGCAAAAAAAAAAAAAAATGAAAAAAAGAACAGCCAGAAAAACTAGTGGTAAATAGTAAATGCAGTCAAATGAAAGGCGACTCCCCCGTTTTCAATCTTGCTTCCCTCCCAAGAAGAGGCAACAAAAAAGTTAATTTCGAACCAAAAACGAAAATAGGGAAAAATAATTTCAAAGCAACCTTGCCATATGTTGTTGTCTTTTACTATTGACCTCAATAGCCCCCCCTCTCTTTCCGCCCTTTGTTTCTATGGGGAAAAGGCGCACAAACAACAACCGAAAAGTCAATGAAATGTTCGGGGGAAAAAGTGGCCAAGAGGACACACAACAAATCACAAATATATACAAAAATATATGCCAAATGTAATGGTAACTTGTTAAGCACAACAATGGGGGAAATGCATGGAAATGTTGAGGCTAAAAAATGATATATCATAGTCGGGGCCCCGACTTTCCCACCTGGCAGCTCTGCCACAATGCGGCGACGACTTCCCCTCCGACAATGACTTGGTTCTTTTTTGTTTTATTAATATTCATATGTGCGGCAGGAAGGTCGTCCGAACTGACCCAATGTGGGGGCTCCTACCATATCCCCAATATATCGGAGAGACCTCGAAGTCCGTCCCCCCAAACAATGGCAATCGCACAAAGCCTACAAACGTAAATATATGCATAGTATGTAATAGCCGGGCTAATTGCCAGTTGGGGCTGCTTAATGATTTGTTTGGGCTTTTACTTAAGCCAACATTTAAAAGGTTAGATCCGAAGGAAGTTGCAGCGATAGGAATTGGTGGATGTTGGGTCCATGATATATGGTTATAAGAAATATATATATATATTGTTATTGACTTAAAAGGACAGTTTAAATTGGGATAAAATAAGTATTCCAGTCAACCAAAGAAACCTTTGGATTAATAATTATATTCCGGGAGTTCTTTGTTTAGTTTTCTGTTTGGCTATATTCATGAATGAAGCTCCTGGAAATGCCAAGAGTTGATTACCGCTTTGTTTGTTTAATTTATTATTATTAAATTTAAGGTTTTATAGAGATTACTTCAAACAAGAATATATGTATATACCTATACTTTAGAGGGTCGGAAATGTCTCCTTCACTGCGTGGCAAACTTCTAACTAAAATTATAATACCCTGCAAGGGTTATGATATAAAGCTATAGGTTTAATACAGCTTAGGCTCCAGTAGTTTATAAATATAATTTACTTTAAAAACCAAACTTTAGGGGTCCATTTAAAGACATCCCGGTATCCGTGCAATATTTCCCCCCTTTTTGAAACCGAAAAGATTGTGGGAGGACAGCAATTTGCTGCATAATCGCAAGATCATATAAATGGCTCAACTTCAATTTATAACCAGAGCATATTTTTCAGGCAGAAACGAAAGGACTCCACCTCGCCGGAGTGTCCTCTTTTGTGGGAGGAGAGGAGAAACACCAAATAAATCAACAGCCAGCGAAAGCGAAACCAATTTGGGGGAAGGGGTGCCGCCTTTGAGTTTGGGAGTTGCTTCTTTTTTTTTTTTTTTTTTGGAGCCTCTAACATTAGGGGCATACTTTACTTGTGTGGGTGGGCGGCAGTGTGTGTGTGTGTGTGAGTTTGCTCCTCGGCCATTTCTCTTTCGCCCTCCTCCTTTTTGCTGCGCCACAGTTTCGTGACGACAGGAACAGGACAAAAACTGCGAAAAGAGGAGAAAACAAAGAGAACAGCGAATGGAGAAAGGCGAAAAAGGAAAACAAATCGTGCCATGTGTGTGTCATACTTTTTGGGCTTCCGTTGTGTGCGGGCTTTATTCCCCCCCGCCGCTCCTCTGGCCGCCCTCCTTGCTGCTTTTCTTGCTCCTTTCGCTTTCGCTTTCGGTGTTGCTTAGCATTAAAATTGCTCGCTTATGAACCGCAAAATACGCTGCTGCGCTACCCAATAAATCAATATTATTTATGCAAAACGAGCACGCCAAAAGGTTTTTCGGTGGCCCGCTTTTCCGATTTTCCCAATGCTATCTCGGGGTGTGCTTGAACTAGTTCCGCTTTCGCCTCTCGCCCCGTTCCGGTGCCCCAGCACCAGCACCTGACACCAAAGAAAAACGTGGAAATATATATATATGTATGTATGTACGTGCTATACCTGATATGTTAGATATAGAAGACCAGTCAACCCCATTTCTCGCGGTGTACGCCGTTCTCTGATTTCTGAGCCTGGAGTCTCGGGATAAGCATAAAAGTCAACGGCTATGTAATAAGAAGGTTGATGAATTTAAGCATTTCCTTCAGCATTACATTATGTAATATACACGCTCACACACCCACAGCACATTCACGTGCTTCTTGGATCCCTACTTTGGCGGTCAAGAAAATAGCAACTGAAAGGGATCCTTTTATAAGAATCTGTTAAGTACAAATATCTTGAAGTTTCAAGGGTAATAGATACACTGCTAGACTTTATAGAATCGGCTTAAAACTTAATAGTATTTGTTTGATTTTAGGATGAACATGTGTTCATTTATGGGATAAACACTTGTTTATATTCAGCCTAAACATTAGTTAATTGTTATACCCTTTAAGGGTTTTATTATTTTAGTCAGAGGTTTGCAACGCAGTGAAGTAATTTTTAGTCATTTTAGGATTAGGATTTTTATATATTTTCTTATAAACCTTTGTTTTCCAAATAGTTCATTGTACATTTTTAGGATGAACATATCTTAAGTTTTGGGATAAGCAGTTGTACATTTTTAGCATAAAAAGATGAACATTTTTAGCATAAAAATGTTTTCATTTTCCAGATGAACATTTAATCACTTCCAAGATGAATATTCGATCAATATCACGATGTTGATATGTTCAGTTGCAAAATAAAAAAAAATAAGATCTCTTACTTAGTGTGCTTTCTCTTTGATACCTTCTAGTAGCTCACTTTTTCTCGCTATATACCGCGAATCCTTGAGTCCTGCCACTTTGTCCGCTGCTGTGTGGGTGTATCCGTGTCTGCGCCTGTGTCTGAGTGCGTGTTTGCATGAATATATGAATGAACACAGCCAGCTGAGCTGAGAGTCAAGTCGAGAGTTGAGTTGTGTTCAGAGTCCATTGTTGAACACTGGCGATGTGCCTGTGTGTGTGTGTGTGGCCACTGCGGTTGTATATTTGCATCGGTATTGGTGTGTGTGTGTGAGTGTGAGTGAGTGTGGTGTGTGCTCTGCTCGGTGCTTGTTTGTGCTGTCAGAATGTTTGACTTTGTATAATAAAAAGGCCTCTTTAAAAACATTAGCAACTTTTGTAGTGCCTAAACGCCAGCTACATGTGCCCAGGACGAAGGAGCTCCTCCAACTCTCGTACCCCTCTCGCACCCCCTTACACACCCACTCGCACACACAGGCGACTAAACAGCTAAACAGGCGGCCAAAACGATGCCACCTGCTACTTAACGATGCGTACTGCACTGCGATAAATTTGTGGGTTAATTAGCCGAGGAAGTAGTGTGTTTGGAAGCTGGTAATCCAACAGGATCTGCACAACGAATATTGATACAAGTTTTGAGTGGCTTAACTAACAAATTTGTCCTTATTCGCATACTGTTTAATTAATAATAATGAACATATTTTAATACACTCAAAATATATATTTTAATATATGAAAATATGCCTTTTAACTGAACCAGACGCCAAAAGCCAACTTTTAGCCATATTTTTGCGCAGCGCATAAACGTTTATTAGCGCCCAGGGCTTGGTGGCATAGACAAACATAGACTTGAACCTCCAGCTCCTGCTCCTGCTCCTCATCTACCCCCTCCTTTCCAGTTAGCCATGTTAGCGACCACAAAGCCCATGGCTAAATCATATTATGGGGCGTCCTGCGCTCGGCCACCGGCTTAACGCCCTAGAGGAGCATTTTAACTCCTCCTGCCCCTGGTTCCTGCCTCCTTCCTGCTCGCCATTCCATTTGTGTGTTTGGTTTTGGCTGCAATGGAAAAAGTGTCAGTCAAGTATTCCAGGCGGATGCGCCAGTTGAGCGGGGAACGGAGCAGGGGCTGGGACAGGAGGAGCACGGAGTAAATGTAAGCGGAATGCGCGAACAACTCCAAATGCCACTCAAAAGCCGCAATGCAGACACCCAGAATTATGTTTTAAAATGCAAATTTATAGGAGGAAAGTTTAATATTTTCATTTGAATTTAAATAACATAAATCTAGTTAGCAAATGTTGAATATCTCTTAGAACAACTTGAGTGAAGAGGATATAGATACCTTAGGTATTAAGGATACTTGTAAGGAGATCTCAAATGCTTGTGACTATACCAAAAACAATTAATTTTATATATATTTAAAAATTTGATTATCTTTGGTAATATTTTTCCTTCTAATGTCCCAAGCCACGTGCTGCTTTTGGTCTAGAGCCTCGTACCACTTTTGCTCTCGTTCCCAATCAAAGCCAGAGTCCAGCCTGCAATCAATTTACAAATTTGCTTTGACCTGTGACCCTCCTCCGTCTCCCGTCAACTGTCACTCCGGTGTATGGCCCACCGACGAGAGTTGGGGAGTCCCGCTCACCTCCGGTGGTAATATTTAAATTCCTGATGCCATTTACACATGTTCAACATGACATAATCGCCTCTGAAATTATTTAGAAAGACAGTGTGTTTGGTCTGGGGGACGACTGCCCCCGGATACCGGAAACCGGGCGAAAAATCGGAACTTGGACATAAACATTGGCAAGCGCCAGTCGGAGGAGTGGTTGGAGAAGGCGGCGGCATAGGCACACATTCCAAGTCTCTGCTCGGGGCCAGAAAATTACATCTCAGGGATTTGATAATAAACTAATTTTCGGTCGGCTTCCCCATCAGCCAGCGGCGGCGGCTTTCTCTTTTATTCATGAATACGCAATTAGTGTGCAAATTTAAGTGTTTCTCTTGCTGTGTGTGTGTGTGTTTCTCTCTGCTATTTATATTTCCATCTATAATTAAAACTAAATGCATTCCTTCCTCCCTGCCTCCCCCTGAGCAAAACATTCAATTTCGACTCGGCTCAGCTTTCAATGCATCGCTTGTGACATTTTCAGCTAACGTTGGCATTTGGCCAATTTTCCAGCGAGTTGCCAGCGACTGTGTGTAGGCAATTATTGTTCAATTTTCAACTCCAAACATGCTCGTGTTTTTCTATATTGGGGGTCATAACATAAATTTCCATTCCTTGTCAAACAACAATTTTATTTGGCATTTTTTGTTCCGGTGACGGCAACAATCCTTTTTGCCGAGAGAATCCTCTGTCTGTGTGTCCGCTTTTCCCGCTTAGGATTTTAAGCGCGCTAATCTGGAGTGGCTTTTCATGTAATTAATTTGTTAACACACAGTTGCTAATTGAAAGTCAATAAGCTAAGGTGTTAATTGGGGCAGAGAATAATTGATGGGACTGACTGACTGATAAAAGTTTCAATTGGACCTCGGAATATAATGCAACTAATTAAATGCTCGTCGAAGATGTCCTAGTTAATTAGATTGAGTTTTATCGCTTGTTTTTTATGGCTTAACTTTTATTTTGTGAGCGCTTAAAACTTGGCGAATTATATTCAATAAAATGTTGACTTTGATGGAGGAAAATCTTATGGTCAGAAGTTAATAAACAAAACCTATAAATTGCATTGAAACACCGGGTCTTATTATAGCTTTGACTTATCGAAAATATCTTATAGTCTATCGAACACAGAATACTGAATGTATTGAACGTAAAATATTTATATTATTAAAAAATGTAAAAAGAAAATATATTTTTAGTTGCTTTTCCGATTAAATTGGTCAATAGATCAAGCAGAATATCCTTTATCGCAAAAATCGATTTATTATCGACACAATATCTACGTTTTTTATCGGTTATTCCTAGCTCCAACCCTGTACAGCTTCAGCTAAGAGCTCATTATTCATGTTTCTCCATTGACTATTACTCCTAACCTCTCAACAAATCCATTGATGTTTCCACTTGAGCTGATTGAAGACAATCCTCCTCCCCAGTTTAATTGTCCATATCTCATGTCTGTCATATAATTTGTGATACCTTATCGGCGAGAGCAGCTCTGCATTCCATGCCTGACTTTCGTTTCGTTTTGGCGAGAGAGTGTTTGGGGGCCCCGAGGCAGAAACATTTTGACTAATTGGCGTTACAACTCAATTGGAAATGCATAGGAGCGGACGGACGGACTCGTGCTGGTCTAATAACCGAGGAGGGGTTCATAATTTCAAAGATTAAAGTAATCCCACCGACTAACTAATTGGCTTTGTTTCTCCTCTTGTTTTTTCTTTTTTGTTTTACTTTGCAGTTCTTCACACCTCGGCGAGTTTAGCGTTAAACGAAAGCTGGGATCCAGACGTCAGGTGAGTGGAATGAATACAAATCATATATCATTGGTAACATATTTTCCAACTAATTGCGTTTCTCGATCCGCAGAGACGACATGGAGATGATGTTGAATAAAATAGTTCCCGAAGGCTTGCCCTACAGGCACTCGTGCGAAGGACCCGACGATATGGTAAGTCATGATTAAGGACTTGTGTAGTTAAGGGGAAAAGTCAGAGAGATATATATTGATTTATTTAATGTATATTTTTAATTTTACCATCATTTAATTTACATTTCTTCCCTCTACAGCCCGCGCACGTGAAGGCCTGTTTTTTGGGCAGCTCCCTGACAATCCCGATCACCGATGGCAAGCTATCGCTGGGCACGTGGCAGGGCGTGTGGCTGTGCGAGCACCGCGACCAGGCCGGCTCCAGGAAGCTGGTGATCACACTGACGGGCTGTCCACGCGAACAGGCCCGCAGCCCGCTGTCCCCCGTCTCGCCGATCGCCAGCACGTCCAGTTAGGGGCGGCCTCGCTCCACCCGCGACAGCCGGTAATCGCGGGGGAGCGACAATAATGCCATCATTTCGTCGAGGCGGCTGATATTGCAAAAGAACTTGGCTAGAGCGACGGCTCAGCAGCGGGCAGCGGCAGTGATTGCGGCCGGACGGGGCCTGGAAGCGACATATTCGGCGGCGGTGCCGCCGAATATACCAGGTGTTGAGACAAAGACCGGACGCCTTTTGCTGCGCCAGCAGCTGCATCTCAATCTCAATTTGAATGTGCAGGAGACGCTGCGCGATGGCGTTGATATCGATGATGTGGACGAGGATGTCGGCGAGGATGATGATGTGGAGGATGATGAGGATGACAACAACCTAGAAACCGTCACAACAGTGCCTCAAACCAATGAACAACTTAACGCTAAGGTCATCGTAACCACAACAACAACAACAACAACAAGAACAGCATCCAGTTCATCATCATCAGCAGCAGCAGCAGCAGCAGCTGGAGCAACCAGCGCATTAGCCAAGTTCAATCGCATCATAGACTCCACGCTGGAGAGACCAGCAGCAGCAGCAGCAGGAGGAGCAGCAGCAGCAGCGACGGTGGACTACGACTACTCCGTTCTGCCGCAGCTGAGCAGTGCCACACTGCAGCAGCGCTTCAACCTGGCCTATCCGGAGCTGGTGAGTCAACATGATGCGATCAGCAGCCTCAAGGGGATCCCCAGATTAGTAGATCGTGGCTCGGTGGCCGTTGCCAGCACACCATTAACATTGCAAGCACCCAGAAATCCAGCAACGGCCGCAGAGGTGCAACAGCAGGATGCCCAGGACGACGACGACGACGATGATCATCCCCACCACGACGAGGATAATCAAATGAAACGAAATGATGTGCATTATTTGTTGAAACAGTTGAATAGTTTTAGTGATATTGAAGAAATAGAAATTGTTGATATGAAGCAAAGACCACAGCGGCCGCACCAGCCAATGGCCTCCAGTTCGCTGGCAACGATGGTGCTGCCCACAACAGCAGCCGCCAGCTCGGCGAACTCACCCACGTCGCAGTCGCATCGGCTGGTTCACAGATCAGGCGACAGTTCGCTCGTCCTGCCCAACCAGTTCGATGACTATCTGTTCGAGTCCTGCCACTATTTGGAGACAAACTACTTTGCCGCCACCTATCGCACTGCCATGGTCGAGAGCAGCTCCCACGAGTTCCGGCCCTCGACCAACAGCAGCTCGAACAGCTTCGAGCTGCACGAGATGGAGCCGCCCAGTGTCATATGCAAGGCGGGGGCGCCGCCGCCGCCGCCTCGTTACCAATTCGAGTATCAGGCGGAGACGCGTCTAACCACCAGTGGGGTGCAGACAGAGCTCACTGTAGAGTCGCTGGCCAAGCTGAGCAAGAGCAGTAGCAGCAGCAGCAGCTCGCCGCGTGCTCCGCCCTTCTTCCGGTGCTGCTACACGCCCATCGACCGGTGGCGGGAGCGAAGGCAGCAGCAGAAGCAGAGCTCCTCCTCGGCCACTGCTCAGCCGCCGAAGGATGTCTGACCCTGGGCGTGGGCCAAAGCCACTCGAAGATGTAGGAGGAGGAGATCCAACATGTGCCTGGCTAACTTAATTCGGGGATGCAAACCGCAGGAGCACAGAGTTTTATTAGTTCAATGTCTGGGAAAATTATATTTGCTTTACAACGAAATGTGTGGGGGGGTACTTTCGAAATATCTATAGATTTGAAGGCTCTATTAGGACTTCTGAAGCTACAGAGATTTTAGGAAGAGATATTGGGGAAACTTTGAATCAAATTTAAAGAGATACAATAAGCAGGCTCAAATTGTCTTGGCTTACTTTCAAAAATACTGATAGAGATTTTAGGGAGACTTGAAAACTTGAATCAAATTTATGCAGAAATAGTAAGCACGCTCAAATTTTAAATCAGAGATATCCTTATTTATATTCATTGAAATGAATTAAAAGCGAAACTCGTTTGCATCCCTGGCATTTCTTTGGTCGCTGTTCTCATTTGCGATATCAACAAGAGATTCCATTTCGATCCACAGTCGATACACACCACGAATCACCAGGAAAGCCCCCTCTCTCTAATCATTCCATCATTATTGTAAAATTTATTATAAAGCTAACAAAACAAACGCGTAAAAGAGCCTCAAATATACATATATATGAGTAAACAATTTTGTATAAACACACAACAACAACAACAACAACAGTCCACACCAAAAAGTTAATTAATTTTCGGAGATTTTGTAAGAAAATAAATACTGGAACAACACCTACGAGAAAGCAATTGTTACATCAATTACAACACACACACCGTTTTCGTTGAATTATTATTTAAGCTTTTAAGGAATTGTTATTTAGAGCACAATACATACATACATTTATATGGGATACAAAAAAATCGAGAATGCAAAGCGATTCAAGAGCAATATTAGTTTTTAAAATAAGTTCTTCTTCGGGTCTGTCAATTGTTTTGTTGAAAACATAAATCAAATCAAAAATATATATCACTAACCTTACGCTTTGGTTTAATGGAAAATAAATAAATACTTCAAATTGGAACACGGTACTCACGAGAAAAAAAAATACAAACTGAATTTATTTCGCCACAAAAAAAAACCAAACAAATGCCTTTACCAAAGACAATATAATCTATAAGATGCATAACGCGCATACATTTTTTTGCTTATCTCATTCTTTGTCATTATAATAAAAATGTCTTGAGAGCCTGAAGAGAAACCCAAACAAAACTCGAGTGCTAAAAGATCGTATGACGTTACGCATCTTGTATGATATATGGTCTTTGTCTTTACATTGCCCACACGTCGCGTACACTAAAAGAAAAGGTAGAGTAGCCCAAGAAGAATGAATGGTAAACACACAACCAATGTTAGTCAATAAAACGCTGCTGAGAGCGAAGTGAACTAATTTATTTAAAACAAATATATAATAATATATCAACATGTTGATTATGTTAATCATTAACGAACGACATAACATAACAAATAAGTTGTTAACGTTAACAGAAAACAGAAAACGGAAAACGGAAGAAGATGCTAAGAACGTTAGAGAAATTAACCTATATTGTTGTATGTTTTATTCAAAGTGCACGAAATTAAAAGAAAGGAAAACCAAACATTAAAGTAATAGCTAAAAGGGAAATTTTTGTAAACTTTTTGATATGTGATGATGATGATTTGGATATAAAAATTAGAGCCACGAGAAAAGCGAGAAAGCGTTATTACCTTTAACCTTAGACATAGATATTTAAACTAATTACAAGGAAAAAAAAAAAAGAGTAGAGCTAAAATGCCGAGTAAAAGCTAGCTAAATTCTAAGAAGGAGCAGGAGCAGGCAGGAGAAGCAGCATCATCAGTCGCCCAGTTGTTATGCAATAATAGTAGCACCAATGCAGGGTTCCTCCGGATCCAAGGAACTGTTATTAGCAATATCGAATTATTGAATTCACACATGGCAATTCAATTGTATTTAACAGTGGATAATTGATAAATCTGAATAGAGAAAATGCATTGTGTAGAGGAGCCTAGTTAAAGAAAAGCCCAAAATGATACCCTGAATCCCTCTAAACGCGAGACATAGTAAAGTGTAACTAAGCAAGTAAGTAGAAAAAGGATATTCAAATTGTAAATAGGACCCTTCATTCACATTTTATTCGTATTTTAATTCGTTCGGTTTGATTCAGGATCCGATATTATGCGTTATCCATGGAGAAGATATAGAAACGGAAATACATATTACCGGAAAAAAGAAAGAACGACGACGAGTAATCGTAATCACACACGAAAAAGCTTTAATTAATTTAATTACAACAAAGGAAAATCATAAGAATGTACTACAATTATTGTAATAATCATTTTTGATATCATTCCATTGTAGATACCTATTTGAGCCAGCAAGTAATTAATTAATTATATTTATAGCTAAGCCCCGCTGAGAGTCGTCAATGTCGCCTAATGTGAGTTATATATATATATGTATGTATACTATATATACATAATATATATATTTCGCATCAGATTATACAATAAACCGAGCGTAATTAGCTGTAAAACCAAACAACTAATTAAAAAAACACACAGATAACAGAGAAAGCCTAGGAAAACAACACCCAGAAACCAAAACCAAAACAAAAACACTCAACACACACACACACTCGAACACTAAGCTTTTATAAAACTATTTAACGAAATATATATATATATATATACTATGGAAAATAATAATCCTGCCAAGTAACATTCGAAATACCTGCTTTGAAGAAGACACACCCGCTTTTGCTAAGAAAAACAAAAACGAAACGAAACGAAACCAAACCAAAAAAATATAATAAATGAACGAATTCTGAATTCTGAGGAATTTCGAAAATTTTGAAAAATGAAAGAAGACACACTACCGCTAAATACGATTTTTATACTTTCGATATAATGATTTTTTATACTAAAAAAAAAGAAAAGAAAACGTAAACAGAAAACTCTTTGAAACGAGTCAGGTGTTGAGTACTTTTTCGGGGTATCGCTTTGTTTTTGAGTCAGAAAAAAGCTATAGTTATACTATATATATATATATATATCAGACATTATATATATGTATATGTATGTGAGAGAAAACCCTAAAACTGCAACTGTGGGGAACGAGAGCACAAATTTTGTTGAACAAAAGAAGACAAGAAACAATGAAGAATTGTAAACCAGAAATCAAATACTAAAAAAAAGAATAACAAAAATAACGTTTTTATGTCCAACTTTCAACACACCCACACACACTCTACACACACACACACACACACGACATAACAGCAAAATAAAATCAAATATATACTAAATATATATAAAAATTGTATGTATATATTTAGCTAAACGAGTAATTAACAAACAAAAAAACCCGCACAAATTGACATCATGAAAATACCAACTAAATATATGCTTTGTAAGCCCAAAAATTAACAAAATAAAAATACAAAAAAAGGGAAGCCAGCAAGCAACGAGATTTCTAGCGAAAAATGTCCACAACAAACTTAGAGCCGCCTTGCGACAGCGAATCAATTTGTAAATATTATAAACTTCTTGATTTTATAATTACAATTACAAAGGAAACACGAACACTAGAATCATTTCGTCGAGAACCTTAGTTTTATCTCCCAACTGTTGCGACACCACATACATACTTTTTCTATATCTATCCAGAGATATCGGATATGCATACTTTAAACAAAAAAAATGAACAGAGAATGTCAACTACAATAATATTAGCAAAAAACAAAAAAAAAAAACAAAAGAAGAAGTAAATTCAGAAAAGCGAAAGACAGAAGGTAATTAATTATTAGTGCAATAATAAATAACAAATTATTCGGTATATAATTAAAAGTGGAAATACATCTAAGAGTAAACGCTTTGTAAAATACATATAAACAATTTATTAAATGAACAAAAAAAAAAGAAGGGAAAACAATAAAAAAAAAAAACAACAAGAGGAAAATGAAAATGAAAAGAACACTATTGAGTAATAAATAAAGCGTTATGCATTGGACATTGACACACGTGATTCGAATATCTCATCTTATTAAGCATAAATCAATAAGATAACGAATAAAGAAATAAAAATTCAAGAAAATACAAAACAAGAAGGATCTCTCTCCGTTGTGCTACTCAGCAATTATGAGAAGCCGATTATTAATTACTATTACTCCAACGAATTACATTTATTTAACATTTAAAGATTGGCATTGGTTTCACAGATTCTAACTTTAGACTTTACACTTAAAAACGAATAGAACGGAAGCCGCCGCCGGTGCACTACGGCTGCTGCATGACAGTGCGCACGTACTTAAGGACATCGGCATTGGCCAGAATCTTCATGTGATCGACGCCCTGGAGGGCCAGCGTGTTGATATGAGAGCTGCTGTATCCCGACCAGTATTGGCAGGCTCGCAGGGAACGCTGATTGACGGTGCCATCGCCCAGGCCCATAATAAGCTTAGGCGTTTCCCCCGCGATATCCGACTTTTTGTACTGCAATCTATGGTTACTTATTAGTTTTTTTTTAATCGGTACGGAAATAATAATTCGAACTCACCTCTCCACCGTATCGATTCCATCGCCGTAGAGGCAATGCAACTCCACATCCGGCGGACTAAAGTTCTGTGTGTATCGCATCGTATCCTTGCGCATTTCCCATCCAGTCATATAGTCAATATCGACGAAGAAGTCTTTGAGCTGTGCCATCGTATAGTTCCTGGTCGGCGTCATGGCCAGCACCTCGGAAGGCTTCCAGAAGAGCGGCGATGGCAGTAGCCAGGCGGTCGAGGGATGTGTTATCTGCTCAGCTTTGAGGATTTTGGCACTCAAAGCAAAGGAGTCAAGATCATCGCCCATGGCGAACACCTTCACCGCCTTGATGCTGCCCGCCCAGGCGCCCGCCAAGCTGATCTGCCGCCGCACATATTTGTTCTTCCACGCGAGCGTCTGCTCCTGCAGGAAGACCAGCGTCATGGGGCTACCCATGCTGTGCGTGATAAAGGTGACAGCGGACTGGTTGTTGGCCTCGTAGGTGTCCTCCACCAATTGCTTGAGATCGATGAAGAATTGCTTGTTTTCATCTGTAGTGCAAAATTGAAATTAAAGTTTGGAAATTAAATTAAAAAACGTAAAACGGTGACTTACTCGGCGCCTTGCGGAAATCGTAGGGTGCTCCATGGATATTCACGCGGCGCACATAGCCCAGATCCACCAGAACATTGGCTATGTCTTTGAAGTAGGCCCCAGCACTGTTTCGCGTGGGATCGATCCACTCCACGACCTCGGGATTGCCCCATCCGGGAATCCTGGTCTCAACACCGGGAGTATTGTGAGTAGTTCTCGTGGCCTTGTCATAGTACAACTTGACGTTGTCTATCCAGCAGTACACCATGGGTATAACGAGCTGTTCCAGATCCAGCCAGAGATTGTACCAGTCGTGGGTCTTCTCGCAAACAAAGTACGGAGAATTGTCCTTGTTCAGCCGAGCATCCAGCTGGGAGCCGCCATCGCCAGGAACTGTAAAATACGCAAGAGCAACCTCAACCTACCATCTGACCTTGACGGAGTATTGATTTTTTTCTTTGTCTTACCGAAAATCACAGGAGAGAGCTTGGGCTCTGGTGGCGGGGTTGGCGGTGGCGGAGGAGGATCGTCGTTGGCCTTGTGCTTTTTAACAAACGGCCAGGGCCAAAAGCAGTCGCCCAGGTCCAAAAAGGTGGCCAGGAGCAGCAGCAGCACCACAAATATTCCCGAGTTGAGCCTCATTGTGCGAAGTGTGCGATGTGCGTTTGCAGGCAAACAAAGCCGGAGTGACGCCTGGCGAAAGGTTATCGGATCGCGCCACTCGCTGAACACAAGATAAAGGTCTCGGACATAAACAAGTGAATCACAACAGTCCTACTTGCCCGCTGCACAGCTTTGTTGTAAATTTGCATTTAGGGTTCTCGCTTGTCTCTGCGCAGTGTGCCAGTCAGCTGCGATTTGACCTTTGCACGTATCTCTTTTTTACGGAACTCCGGGGCAGCAAGTGGTTTAATCGCATCGTATACCACAGGGCGAGGACGTCACGGGTGCCCGTTCAATGTTTAAACAAAGAAACGGCTCCAGTAAACATGTTGTTGTTATTTTTCCTTATCTTTATTCCGCAGTTTGTTATGGTCAGCGATTCTAGCTAGAGGTGACACATTGTTTTATTTTTCTCCTATCGATATTTTCCGCCATATTGATATCGGAAAAACTAACTGAAATGCATTGAAATTTTGTATTAAAACAAAGAAGTATTAAAAAAAACTAAATATATAAAAAAAACTAAATTAAATTATTTCATTTTGAGCTTTTTGAAGAAACATGTTCTTTCACATAATTATTCCAATAAGAATTTAGAGAATACCCTCAACCAACTAATTATCGATGGTAATTGATCGTTTTCATGTCCCGCCACTAGCAAAGCAACCGGCAAATAAAATTATTTTCAAGTTATTATTTATAAGTATTACTAAAAGCCAAAAAATCATACACACTTCGAGATGCAGGATTTTTTCAGCGTGCTCCTGCCGGACGTGAAGAAGGAGCTGCGCCGCGGCATCATCGAGTGCTCGAAGCGGGGCCTCCTGCACAGCACCAAGTGGCTGGCGGAGATGCATCACGGGCTCTGCGATGTGCACATCGACAATGAGCCGCCGGAAAACGATCGGACCTTCAGCGATTGCCAGCTGGAGGGCATTGCTCCGGCCGAGTACAGCGACTACTTCCTGGCCAAGAGCTACTACGATGTGCGGGAGTACGACCGGGCGGCCCACGCCGTCCGTAACTGTGAGTCGAGTGTGCCGCGCTTCCTCCACTTCTACGCCACATACATGGCGCGCGAGAAGCGCCGCCTGGACTCCACCACCGATCAGGCGAATCTCACCGAGCCGAATCAGATGCGGGATCTGGCCGATCTGCTGGCAACATTGCGCACGGAGTACGGGAAGAGCCGTTTGGATGGCTACGGAATCTATCTGTATGGAGTGGTCTTGAAGGCCCTGAATCTCAACCATGCTGCGGAGCAGATGCTGATCCAGGCCATTCGACTGGTGCCGATGCTGTGGGGCGCCTACCTCGAGCTCTCGCCGCTGATCATGGAGAAGCAGAAGCTGCTGAGCCTGCAGTTGGGCGGACACTGGATGCGGCACTTCTTCATGGCGCACACCTACCTGGAGCTGTACCTAAACGATGATGGACTGAAAATCTACGAAGATCTCCAGGCGTCAGGCTTTGGGAAGAGCATCTACCTCATCGCCCAGATGGCCCTGGTGTATCACAACAAGCGCGACGTGGACAAGGCGATCGAGCTGTACCAAAACCTGCTGGAGAGCGATCCCTATCGGCTCGACAACGTCGACACCTATTCCAACCTGCTGTTTGTCAAGGAGATGAAGACTGAGATGGCCCAATTGGCACACAAGGCCGTCAGCATCAACAAGTATCGTCCCGAGACGTGCTGTGTGATTGGCAACTACTACAGCATACGCTGCGATCACCAGGTAGCCATTTCCTACTTCCAGCGCGCCCTCAAGCTGAATCCCAAGTACCTGGCTGCATGGACCCTGATGGGTCACGAGTTCATGGAACTGAAGAACACGAATGCGGCGATACAGAGTTACCGCAAGGCGGTGGAGGTGAACAAGCGCGACTATCGCGCTTGGTATGGCCTCGGACAGGCCTATGAGATCATCAAGATGCACTACTACAGCCTGTACTACTTCAAGATCGCCCACCAGCTGCGGCCCTACGACTCCCGCATGCTCGTGGCGCTGGGCGAGACGTACGAGAAGCTGGACAAGTGCGAGAATGCGGTAAAGTGCTACTGGAAGGCCATCGATGTGGGCGACATCGAGGGCATTGCCATGTACAAACTGGCCAATCTGCACGAGAAGCTCGGTGATCATGAGACGGCGGTGCATTGCTACATCATGTACTGCGAGGACGAGCGGGCGGCCACCGACAAGCAGAGCCTGTACCAGGGCTTTATCACCCTGGCAAACTACTACGAGAAGAAGGGCGACTACGATAGGGCTGCCTTTTACGCCTACAAGTGTCTGGACTCTGACGATGTGAGTCGAGTCTCTTGTTAATCTCTTAGGTAAAACCAAACCAACCCGGTTTCTCTTTCTTCCAGCGCAAAACGGAGGCCAAGGCCCTGCTTAAAACGATCGACTGGAAGCGGGATTGTCAGAAGAAAACCGCGAAACCCACGCCTGCCGTTGTGGCCAATGCAGAGACCAGCTCCGAGGATGAGATGGAGTGGGAGCTGCCAGAGGTTCGAAGACGCGTAGAAGCCGCCACCACCACGACCACGACATCATCATCATCATCATCAGTTCAAGCGGGGCCAAGTACTTCCACGAGTACTAGCCTGCGGCCAGGTCGACCCTTAGTCGAGGGCATGCGCCGATCGCAGTCTAGCACCAAGACCAGCCTTACGCCAACCGCTGGCAGCAGTAGCACGCCGCCCATACCAACAACAGTGGCAGAGGGAATGCCGAGCACGTCTGCTGCTGGTGGTGCTGCAATGAATCCGCAAGCGGATCAAGCAGGCTCGGATGAGGTCAGTTCCATGGAAATATCCAGTGTGTCCATCGATTAGTTGTGTTCGAAAGTACGCTGCAATTGTAAAAATTCCTGATTGTTTTTATGAATTATATGTTTCGGAAGCCCGCGTATATTTCTAAACGAGAGATGTCTTCGGGGACAATTGTCTCACTGGGAAAAGCTGAGACTTGTAAGTTTTTGGGGAAAAGAATTTATTTATACATTTTTAAGTTACAAAATTATTTCATTCTTGATTTTACAGACTTTATATAATCTTGAAGAAGCAAGAAAAAGAGTTGAAAAAAACATTTGATCCAATTTATAATCTCTACGATTTACGAACTTTACTCATCTCAGAATTCCTTGATCCATTGGGCTATAATTGCCGCCTCCTTCAGCCTGGCATCGCGCACCGAAGGCGGATCAGCGGGATCGGAGTGTCGCAGATCCAAATGATGGGCGCCCTCCGGCAGGATGATGACGAACACCCTATCATTCGGCGCCTGCAGGACACCGCCGCCGCTCCAGGGATCCAGCAGACCATTGCTAAATATGATGTTGGTAGCCGCCTCGATATTCCTGCCGCCATAGCGCAGGATGATGTCGTAGGGCTTGGGTGTGAGGCGGTAGTTTTTGTAGCACTTATCGGCGAACTCCTTGAAGTTCCATGTGGAGGCGCGGAACATGGTCTCGGTGCCGTTGGAGCAGAAGGGCATCACCATCTGGTTGCAGGTCTGTATGTCCCAGCCTGAGGCATCAGCACTGGAGCTTACGGAGGTATTCAGACACTTGGCCGCGCCCGTGTAGTTGGTGTACACAGCCAGGGCACTGGCCATGGCATGCAGCAGATCGCCGTCCGTGGGATGCAGATCCTTCAGATAGAAGCACACCTGGCGCACCGGATAGGCGGGCAGGGGGGCCAGGAAGCTGCTGTTGTACGGATAGTTGACCATGGCCAGGTTGCTGTACACCTCCTCCACGTAATCGAGGAACTGCTTAAGATCGCCATCGGTCTTTAACGGCGTGCAGAGATTAAATGCGTCGGATATCTGTTTCTTGCCGGCCTCATTGCCACCCAGCGACTCAAAGAGTTTCCACGACTTGGCAATGTTCACCGTACAATTGCCATTGTAGGCATTCTGGAAGACGGAAGTCGCAATCCTGTAGAAGATGTCGCAGTCGGTGATGCCGGGGAACTGCAAAATAGGGGCCGAGGCGGCGAGAGCTCCGTGCACCAAATGCGGGTACTTCATCCGGAACCAGGCGGCCAGCATGCCCCCGTAGGATCCCCCGAAGGCCACCACCGGCATCTGGCGATCGTTCCTTAAAAATGTGATCAGCATGGCGTAATCCTCCAGCGTCTGCTCCACCGTAAAATAGGCCAAGTGCTCGGGCATGCTGCTGTTGAAGGTGGAACTCCCAAAGGGCAGGGACTTGCCATAGTAGCGATGCTCCGCAAAGATCACCAGAGCCCGCTGCTGCTCGGCCTGCTCCCAGAGAAATCCGGTATTCTGGGCGAAGAGTTCGATGTCCCCCTCGTTTCCGGTGTAAAAAAAGATCGGTGTGCGGCCATTGCTCTTGTCCACGAACGAGTCGTTGTACAGATACCGGATATTGAACGTAGCGTTGATCGCGAAGCTGAAGTGATCCAGCGGCACCTGGAACTCCTTGATTTCGTACTGGTAGCGTCTCCCGTCGGCCGCAGCTTGGCATCCAGCGATCAGCAGGATCAGTAGGATCCCCAAAACTGCAGACACTGCACCTTGCTCCCTCATTTTGTGTTGGTGATCAGATTAAATCGGATGAGAGCGAACGAGTGACGCAGTGGGGCGGTTGAAAACCACAGATTCCTCTGTTCTTTATCGCTAAGCCGGGCTTTCATAATATACCCCAGGCGCAGTGTTACCAGCTGACCTTGAGTGCAACGCTTTCCAAGCTCCCATTAAGGAAACTTAATTGTGGCGCGAAATTTGAAAAAATTAAAACTCGTGGTTTGTGTCACCACTTCAAAGTAGGTGAATTGCATTTTATTTTCCCCACGCCAAATTGTGTGACCAGATTCAGGCTGCCAGAACACGCAGCTGATGAACTTGGCGTTGCCAATTTCCCCCTAGCGAGATTGGAGTCTACTCCAGCGGCAGCGTTGCCGCCCAAAGCTAATCTTCGGCCACAGCATTCGGTACAGAACTTCCCGCAGAAATCAGATACAAAAATAAGAAATATATCCCAAAAAAATATCGCATATTTGATATATCGCCAAAACCAATATCGCGAAAAAATATCATTCGATATATCGGTATTTTGATATATTTCCGGCATCCCTAGTTTTTGTTTTGGTCTAAAAATTTTATAAAAATGATTAGAAAACTACTATTTAACTCGAAAGTTGTATTAACACAGCAGACCAAAGTGAGTACGGATGAAGTATCAATGTTTATGGTTTCCAAAGCATTCATATTTTGCAGTTTCTTCATGTAAAATACCTAACAACCAAAGCCGAAAGTCCAAAGATTGTGCAACTGCAACAGATTCATATAGATGAAGCCGTCAGGCTGGAGCCCAATTTGTCCATATTTACACCGGAAGTGTGGCGACGGGCCCACGAAACCTTCCAGAATCACGGTTTGGAAACGGTGAACTTTCTGCGCATAGTCACCGGAAATCCGAGCGTTCTGAAGCGAACGCCGGACAAGATAATCGACAGCTTGGAGATTTGGCGAGCCTGCCAGTTTGGCGAAAACCTCCTCCACCTGCTCCTCACAAAGTATCCCGAGCTGCTGGACATCAGCGACTCCCACCAGTTACTTGCCCATATTGGCTTCCTGAAGAGTCGCGTCTCCACAAGCAAGAATGTGTGGAAGCTGCTGATGAACAGTCCGGATGTGATAGCCCAACCGGAGGAAGTCATCGAGGAGAAGCTGAATCTTATGGTGGATGTCATGCGCATTGAAGTCCCAGAGATTGTCAAGTCCAGCGCCTTGGCCCTGCCCTTCGAGGAGCTGCGCTGTCGCCACGCATTTTTGTTGCGCTTGGGTTTGTTCAAGCCGCGTCCCTTGAAGGCAGATCCCGACGAGCGCACGACGAACCCCAAGCTCTACCAGATAACGGACACTTCGGAGAAGACCTTCGCCACAAAGATCTGCCATGTCACTCTGCCGGAGTTCGAGGCCTTCAAGGAACTTTACGCCAAGGAGCTGGAGGGAAAATCTAGGCGGTCCAAGGAGGCTGAAGAAGCTCTTAGTGATGATGAGGATTGATTTAGGTTTTAGGAAATAAATCGGATATTTTAAAAAATATCGTATCGATGCACATTTTTTTTATCTAAATAAAAAATAATAAATATTAATAAAATCACTTAAAAATATCATATATTTGATATTTATTTTATTCTTTTTATTTTTTTGTAATCATGTACAACAAATGCTTAATCTGTGGGACTCGAACAGTTTATTATTAAATGAGTTTAATTTTCCTTCTACTTATTCACGATTTTGTATTGTGGCGCGTAAGTGATGCTGAAAACATCGATGCATTGACGTTTTTTTAGCGATGTTTTGGTTGATATCGCTGTTATGCGATGCATCGATGTTTGACAAAACATTGGTTATTGCCTTATTGATTGTTAGATTTACATGTGAAAATTAAATTATAATAAACACAAAATTATAAACAAAGGCTGGTTTGAAAGCATTATTGTTATATTTTTTGAAGTTTTTGTTCCCATTATTAATCACAAACAAAATAAAAGAAATTTTTGTGTTATTTCAAATGTTTATATTACATAAAAAAATATATATATTAAGAGAATATTTAAGAAACTTATTGTTTACAAACTGTAACTATGCATCGAACATCATGATTGCAAATATAATTATTAGCAAGAAATATTGCAAAATATCAAATAAAAATATCGCAACTTCGATATTTAGGAGAACAAAAAATCGTGATATAAATATATCATCTTTAGAAAAAAATATCGATATATTGATATTTTGATATATTATCAACCTAAAAGTAATAAAAAATAAAACAAAGCAACCCGCCGCAAGTTAAAATGGAAGTGTGTTAACAACTATGTAAGTCACTAACAAAACGGCAGTCATTCAGAGAGTCGGTGCAAAAGCGTTTCCCAAGGTTTTTCTTGATATTTTTATTTGTGATTTTCTATCGTGTGCTTTGTTTGTGTTGCGTTGTGTGGGTAAGTGCGCGGATGCGTCGGTGTGTGTAAGTGCGCATGTATGTGCGGTAGCGCGAGCGAGACGGCACCACTCGGAGTAGCGGTTGTCAAAAACAGCTGATTTCGGTTCGGCCCAGGTCTAGAGCCAGCGGGGGGGTGAATGGAAGGAAAGTGGTCAGGGGGGGTGGTGGCGGAGGCAGCAGCCAGCACTCACCTGTAAGCTTTCGCTGCCAAATAAAAATGACAGGATACAAAATACGACGAGAAAATTGCAAAAAGAAAATTTATATCTGTTTATGATGAACTCTTTTTATACGTTTAAATTTAATTAAAAGATTTCGAGTGTTTTTAGACATTAAAATGACCGTTTACTCTCTTTTTTCCAGCAGCTTCAAGGGGCAATCCTGCTCGTAACTACTTGTAATCCCCCTTGATCCTGCAGCCACTTTGACCGGAATGCCGCTTATCGAAATGGGCTCCTCCGCTGCTCCGGGAGTTTATCCGGAAAATGGCACGAAGCAGCTGCACACCAAAGCCACACAGAACCTGGCCAAGCCGGAGGCCAGCTTCAATTCCGAACCGGCGGCAGCAGGACCGCTGCTCTCGCTGTTCAACTTGCAGGGCCAAAAGTGGCAGCAGGTCTTTGACTTGGACAAGGTCATCAAACAGCTACGAACGGCGGAGAAGACTTATTTGCGCGGTGGGAAGAATTCCAGCACTGCTGCTGCTGCTGCAGCCACCGCCGCCGCCGCTGCTGCTGGCGGAGATCAGCATCAGCAACAGCAGCAGGCGAAGGTGCAGGTGCAGCGACTGCAGTCGGCGGATATGGCATATTATGACCTGGTGCCAAAGCTGGCCTCGAAGGATATAGTCCTATGTGGATCCTGTTCGGGGAGCTACACGAAGGCGGGGTTCCAGCATCACATTGCGCTGCAGCATCCCAACGTTTGGGAGTCCACATCCAGCAAGCTCGCCAGCCCTAATGGGAATCATACCATTGCCAGCGGTGGTGGCGACGCCCGTCTCACTGCCACGGAGAGTCACAACAGCCAGGAGGCTGGCGGAGGAGGAGGAGGAGGAGGCGGCGGCGGCCTTGTGCCCCATTCACCCACAGACACGCTACTGTCTGCCTCAACCTTGTCCAGCTGCTCCAATGGATCCAGCAGCTCGGCCTCGCTTCAGCATCCAGCTGGGACCTCATCGTCTTCGTCCTCGTCGTCGCGTCACAAGAGCAGCAGCAGCAAGAGTAGCAGTTCCTCCTCATCCAAGGGCAGCAGTAGCGGCGGCGGCACCTCCTCCTCTTCAGGCGGCGGCGGTAGTCGGTCGCGCTCCAAGTCATCGAAAAATCGCCACCACTCGTCGCCAGCACCAGCGCCAGCGGAGCACAAGGAGTCCAAGGGATCGAAGAAAAGTGGCGGCAGCAGTGCCATAGCAGCTCCGCCAATCGTTGCCGCTCCCAAGGAGGAACCTCCAGCTGCAACAGCCACTGCCCCTGCCATCACAGTCTTCTCCTCGTCCAGCAACTCATCCTGCAGTTTACCGCCCACGCCCATCGCCGCTGCCGCTGGCGATGTGGTGGTGGGACTAGGGATCAATAGCTATTCACCTGCGGAGGCGGACAAGCTTTCCGAGCTGCAGCCAAGGAAAAAGGTTGGGAATATCTTAAAATTCGTTGTTTTTAGATCCTTAAGTGAACTTTGAAATCGCATTTCAGCTCAAGGGCTCCAGCGACCATCGAACAAAAGCGGAAAAGGAGAAGAACAAAGAGAAACCAATGGTAAATCCTTACGAGCAACAGCAGCAGCAGCAGGTGCTCAGCGAGCTGGACCAGGCGGTGTCCTCCATCACAGCGGGAGCTCTAGTTGAGCAACAGCAGCAGCAGCAGCAGGTGGCACCAAATGACGAGGAGGAACTGCCTCTGCCAAACACCTCCGATGATAACTCCATTTCCCAGACCCTCGACGAGATGCTGGACAGCAAGCTGATCAATGAGATACTCAACAACTTTGATGAGAGCGCCCTGGACACTTCCCAGCAGCAGCAGCAGCAGTCGCAAAATGGAAATACACTTCCACATCCCGCTCAGGCCACCAAAAGATTACGCTTTGAGGACGGCAACACGGGAGAGGGCTATGCCACCTATCCGCAGGTCTATGCGGCTGCGGCGGAGGAGGATGACCAGCAGCAGCAGCAGGAACTGACCACGATTGATGCGATGCAGCTGCAGCAGCTGATATACCAGCAGCAGCAAATGCTGGAGCAGCAGCAACAGCAGGAGCACCACCATCATCAGCAGCATCAACAGGATCAGAAGCTGCTGCAGGATCAGGAGCAGCAGCGCCAGTTCAGTGTCTACAATGTGCAATCGTTGACGGATGAGGCCATGGCTAATCCCCAGCATCAGCATCAGCAGCAGCAGCAGCAGCTGGAAGAACACATGATCCTGCCCAGCATCATTTACGAGATCAGCGACTCGAATCCCGTTTCAATGCTGGAGCAGCAAAAGGTCATAGCCGAGTTCCTAACACAAGCCGGCTACGAGAATGTGGATGTGAATGTCCTGGCCCAAACGGGAACCGGAATGGAGGCGACTACCAACCACAACCACAACCATTTGGCGGATGAGCTGAGCGACTTTGATTTCAGCAAACTGGAGACTGTTAGCGACACCGTTAAGACTGTTAAGCTAGAGGCCACCGGCCTTAGCCAGGCGCCAGCCAGCACGACAAATCCTCCTCAGGTCAATCATCATCACCCATCGCTGGAGGACGGCTTCTTCAATGTGATGCTCTACTCGGGCCCACCGCGTCCCCTGGCGTTGAACACCTTTGGCATGGTCAAGTTGCCCCAGGGTCTGGGCGTCACCTTCCGCAAGAATCTGCTGACCACGCGCAAGGCCAACAACAGTTTGCTTTCTCTGACAGGAGGCAGTCATCTCGGAGTGGTTGGCCAGCTGGCGAGGCCTCCACCACCACCTCCACCGCCGCCGCAGCAGCAGCACAGTCTTCGCCAGCGCCAGCATTGAGCAATGGCTTGCCAGCCAAGAACCCTTCGGGTGGTGGTGGGAGGACCATCTATGCGCAGAGATCGAGCGTCATTGCCCAGGATCGGTTGAGATGCAACAAGAGGGCGCTGCTGGCGCCAGTGGATAAAATCGGAGGAGGAGGCGGAGCGGGAGCCATGACGCCAAGGCGCCTGAATGAGCTGCTAATGGGTAAGCAGGTGAAGAAGGAAGCGGCAGAGAAGGAAAGCGAGGAGGCAGCAGATCAGCAGCAGGTGGAGGACAAAAAGCAGCTAACCCACAGTTTCTACGAGAAGCGTCGCCGCCTGTTGGTCGCCGGCAAGCAAGAGCAGCTTCGTCCCATTTACAACATTCATTCGCTCCACAGTAACCACAATGCCAGCAGCCAAAGTCATAACCACTCGCCACAGCAGCAGCAGCATCTGCTGAAGAAGCAGCTTCTGCGCACTCTCTCTGACGGCAGCAGCAACATGAACATCAGCAACACTCCCAGCGCCAACAGCAGCAGCAGCAATCCTCCCTGGAAGGGCAACAGCTCCAGTTCCAATCCGGGGGGCAACAACTCCAGCTCCACTCCAACCAGCAGCGACTTGATGCGCGTCTTCGTCGGATCTTAGTCCCCCGAGACTCGCTGACACGCAGCCCCAATTATAAATATACATATATACCTACGATCGATTATTATGTGTGCAGCAAGCAGTCTTGGTTATTTTTTAAATGCTAAAACTAAGTTTTTAATATCTATTTTAAATCAATTATAATTATATAATTTTTTCATTTTTTTAAGTGATATTTAGTTACCGATTACTTAGTTGATTGTATGTAGTTTTTCCGTTTAGCCTACGCACTAAGTTTAGTTTAAATATACATATAATAATTACACATCTATTTTATTTTCGTGGCTAAGCATTATGCTAAGTAATGCATTATTTATAAAACGCTGTATACTTTAAAAAATAATACAAGAGCATGCCTAAGTTCAATTTAATTGCAAAAACTAATGTTTCTTTGAAATTTAATTTAAGGAGAATTTCATTCGCCGATATTACAGCATTAAATCATCATTTATTATATATATTATATATTTTCTATATAGATATAGAACATAGAGCGGGAGAGCAAAGATCACTGAAGCGCAGGTCTGTGCGTTGAGTGAAAAAATTGAGTGAAAGCAATGTGATTGAGTGAGATTAATATTTTGCACCAAACTCAATCCTCCTTCTGCTAACTTCTGAGCGCCTGGAACTTGAAATCGGGTAGCTGAAGAAAAAATCAAAATCAAAGTCTTCTTTAATCCTTCAAGAATAATTTATAATATTCATATAACTAACATTTAAACAAAATATAACAATTTAACACAACAAACAAAAATAAGAATTTAACAAAAATAATTGAACAACGAATTACTTGGAGTAAATTTAAATAATTACGACCATCGCTCTGGACGGAAATTTGAGAGGCTGGACCAGTAGTTAAATTGCGCTTTAATTATATCCTCGGTCCCATGAACTTCCTCTGGCTTCGTGAGATCAAAAGGCAGACCCATTTCAATTGGCACCTTGCGCTGCATATTTTTGTTGGTCTTCTCCCCGCGCACTTGGTCGGCGATGGAATGCATTAGGTCATTGGTGGGATGCCCGTAGCCAAAGATACTCAAATGGCTGAGCCTGGGACAGGCTATGAACAGCTCAAGGATGGCCACATCGCTTTTACCCTTGTAGTTAAAGCAGAATTGCTCCAACTTCTTGAGATTGGATAACTCCGTCAGAACATCCTCCATCACGCCATACCAGATGGGCAGAATCAGAGTGCGAAGACCGCTTAACTTGGCAATTTGGGATAGCTGCTCTCTGGGCAGAGGCATGGCACCATCAAATTCTAGATATTCCAGCAGCTCTGCCTTGTGTTCAACCAGTTGGTCGATGAGCTCTTTGCCGGTGGTGTGTATGCCGTGCCTGGAGTGTATGGTGAGGCTCTTGAGGTTGGGAAGTTGTGCCAGGGCCTCGCACTTGCAGTCCTCACCTGCCGATAGTCTGAGCATTTCCAGTTTGGGACAACAATCCTTTTCGATCATAGCTAAGCACATGCTATCTTCGACTCTGACATCCCCCAGATTAAGCTTTCGCAGTTCGGTAAAGTGCTTGAGAATCCTTGGTAAGTTTTCCACTTGAAAGCACTTGCCCAGATCCAATTTTTCGATTGTGGTGGGCATGTCAAGCATGATGCTGATGGTCAGGATTTTGCGCCCCAAATAAAGGGAAATCAGATTGCGGCAGTAGACTGGAATGAAGCGGAACCGCTCGTCAGACTCCATCATGGGTAACAAACACTCCAGGTCCAGTATTTGTCCTCCAGATAATTGGTAAAAGACCCGTATGTCCCACAGAGTCATTTTGTAAAGATCTTGGATATCTCCATTACACAAATGGCAAATGTCTCCAATGTCCCAACGATTCACTTTGAAGAACTGGCGCGTGTTCAAGGAGCTGTGCAGCCTTTTGGTAGCCATTTGGTAAATATCCCTGAACCGCTGGCAGGTCCTGGCGAAGCGCAGGACATCGCGCAGCTTCAGGAACTGCAGGATGTTCACCCAGCAGTCGTTGCTTAGCTTCAGAATGGAAGCCGCCTGTGGTTGCTCCTGCTCCTTCCCGTACGCATCCGGCTGAAGCCAACTATAGCTGGGTCTCACCTCGAACTGCTTGCCCTCTAAAGAGTGAGAAGGAAATTCCAAGGCTCTAGAATTAAAATTGGGAATGGAAGTTGAATAATAGTGGGAGAAGCAAGAGGTCTCTCACTAACTTGGCTGCATCCTTGGGGTTGTCAAACAACACTTCCCCAGATACACATGGTGCTGGATAGCTCGGATGGATCGTGTACTTGCGCACGCGAGTACCTGAGACGCTGCCGAACTGACTAAAATATGTAATTAGAATGTCCTCCGTGCCCTGGGAAAATATTTTTTACAATGTCTTAACACCAGGCTTAATCAGTAGAGCCAAAAACAGAACTATACCTTTAGAGGCATCAAGGAAAAGTGCAGCTTTTTGATCGAAATATCATCCTCTGTGTAGGCGATTAGGTCACGAATGTAATAACTTCTGCCTACTAAAGGAAGATGGTTATACTCTCGACACCTGCCAAAAGTGCAGTATGTCCTTTAACTTACATGGTTTCAAAAAAATGCCGCACATGTTGCTCATCTTTCTGGCCTTTATTAGAAATGTACTAAGAAACGAATAAAAATAAAAAACGACTTGTGTTTCACTAATATTATATTAATACTCGAACTTCAAATGTAAACAGATTTTTGATGTTTACTACATGATGCTACTGATAAAGACGTCAAAAAAAGAAAATAAACAGGTCAACTAGGATAGAAAAATTGTTACAAAGCATTCAAATCATCTGTATTTCAAATAGCTTATCAGCTTAAAAAATGTTTACCAAACCAGTGGTTCAGCAAATATCATGCCCACATATTTCCTGTTTACTTTTATTACCTGAACCATCTGGCTCCAAATAAGTGTATTAGGGCAAAAACAATTACTCAAAGAATCCATATAATTATAATTATGTACAAACTAATGAGTTTTAGATCTCACCCAGCCTAGGATAACATAGAATTAACTAACAAGGACCTTGAGATCTTAATTATTCCATTGAAAGCTCTTATTTGGAATATAAGTATCTACTTTTCATAGTCGCAAATGTCTCTGCCAAATTTTTGTATTGATTTCAGAATAACCATTTAACAAAGAGGAACTGTAAAAGCCATTTTCCTCTTTAGTTGAATTTTGATAAATTAAAATTTTAAATTTCAAACGATAATTTACCGTTATTTGAATACTTTCCCTCTCTCTTACTCTTACTTTCTCTCGCCGGCATAAATCACTTTAGTCCGTTATGGTCACACTGCTGCCGGCGTTTTTTTTATACAGCTATGCAATTTGTTTTTGTGCTATTTATGCCTTGATCCTGATTATCCTTTTGTCGAAATGCGTTCGCCTAATGCGCACCTGCTCCTCCTCGCTGTCCTGCCTCAGCTGCTGACCGTGCACGGAACCCTCTCCCCGGACAGCCAGAAATCAAAGGGCAAACCGAAGGAGGCAAATGTGCTGCGTGGCCCCCAAGACAACGATGTTTTCGACCTGGGACTGGTGAGCCCCGAACCCCTGGCCAAGGACATCCTGGCGAATCACAGGGCGTTCTTCAAGGAGACGGGGCTGAGACGCTTCAATGGCACTACGTTGGGCTATGTGACACCGGTGAGTAGGAAGCATCATATTGGATTTGTGTATTCGTTGAAATGTTTACACACTTTGTTCGCAGTGGAACTCCCACGGCTATGATGTGGCCAAGATGTTTGCCAAGAAGTTCGATATCATATCACCCGTCTGGCTGCAGGTGGTGAAACAGGGCAATGGCTATGCCATGGCCGGAACCCACGACATTGACGCCGGTTGGCTGACCGATGTGCGCAGGAAGGGGAAACTGGCGCACAATCAGCGGACGGTGAAGGGTAGGCTTCACCAAGCTGGATATATAGGCTAATCCCAGGACTTAATCCAAGTTATTTTCAGTGTTTCCCCGCTTCATATTCGATCACTTCACCGATCGCGACATTAAGCTGCTGCTCAGCGATGCCCAGGAAAGGACCAAGGTCAACGACGTGCTCATTAAGTGCTGCAAGAGTAATGGTTTCGATGGGCTGGTCTTGGAAGTGTGGTCGCAGTTGGCAGGTCGTATAGATGAGAATATCCTCTACGCCTTGGTCCTGCAAATGGGTATATTTTTCCCTTATCGGATTACTTAATCTCCTGTTCATCCTTTTTCTTTATTGCCCTTCAGCCAAAGAGTTTCAGAAGCAGCAGCTGCGCCTTATCCTGGTCGTCCCTCCCTATCGGAAGGACACGGGCAATCTTTTCGGAGAGAAGCACATGGACAAGCTGTACAAGCACATCTTCGCCTTCTCGTTGATGACATACGACTTCTCTAGCGTCCAGCGGCCTGGCGCTAATGCTCCTCTGTACTTTGTGCGAAAGGCGGTGGAGAACATTGCGCCGCAGGGCTGTCCAGATATGGAGGCGAAGCGAGCAAAGATTTTGCTGGGCTTGAATATGTATGGGAATGATTACACTCCCGATGGCGGCGGACCCATCACTTTTTCCCAGTATTTGGACTTGGTAAAGCATGTAAAGAAGCACTTGACCTATGACGAGCGCGATGTGGAGAATTTCTTTGAAGTCAAGTGAGCTTTTAACTGTTGTTGCTGCTTGATATTGAACGGTCTAAATGCTGTGTATTCCTTTTCAGAAACGAAGACGGCCGGCACATTGTGTTCTATCCCACCTTGTACTCCATTAATGAGCGCATCAAGCTGGCCCAAGAGTTGGGCACTGGGATTTCCATCTGGGAACTGGGCCAGGGACTAAACTATTTCTACGATCTCTTTTAAACTAGCTTTTAGAGGGCATACAATGCACAAGCAACAATATTCCAGAATAAACTGTCCGCTTAAGTAGCTTAAGCTTGTCATTTTATTATTTAATAAATAACATTTTGAATAATTACGTTTTTACTTTGAAACGTTTGAATTGGTATTGTAATTCTGGATATTAAAGTGATTTTTAAATTTAAGGGTTATGTTTAAATTAAAAAAAAAGGCTATTTAGTAAAAATTTTAATTAATTTAAACATTTTGTTTAATATTTAATTAAATTAATTGGTTTTATTCAACTTCCAATTGGTTTTGGTATTTTTCTGGTATATTTTTCAGACTCCTTGGCAATTTTCCAATGTGCGGTCATACTATTAGCCTAGTAAACAAATTAAAAACTTATTATTTTGTTCTTATTCGCGAATGCCCTGATTATGTGCTTAATGAACACATGTGCTGTGGAGAAAGGACAAATTATAACCGGTTTTCCTTTTGAAATGCGTAATCCTTGAAACCAAATAACTATAATAGTAACGTAAAGACCCGCTTAAGCCTGTTCTTCAATGAAATAGGAAGTTAATAGTGTAAATATTGGAACAAGATCAAAATGCGATGGCTATACGCCTGCTTTGTGATCGTGCTCTGCGCCCTGATCTTCTGCGAATATGTGGCCGACTTTGTGGTCCTGCAAAAGTGCAAATGGCCTGAAATTAAGCGGAAGAAGTACGTGGACGATCCGCTGCGAGCCATGATTATAGCCGATCCACATCTCCTGGGGCCCCATCGAGGTCACTGGCTGGACAAGTTGTACCGGGAATGGCATATGACGCGGGCATTCCGGGCAGCGTCGCGGCTCTTCCAGCCGGATGTGGTTTTTGTCCTCGGCGATTTGTTCGATGAGGGCGATATGGTGAGCGATAAGCAGTTTCAGGAGTATGTGTGGCGGTACCTGAAGATGTTTCACCTGCCGCCGGGTATACCGCTTATCAGCATTGTGGGTAACCACGACGTTGGCTTTCACTATAAGTAAGTATCGCTTTATAGGTCATAGATTACGCTTTTTAACGAACCACGAACCTAATGGTATCAATTATCTTCCAGAATGCATCCCTTCTTCATGGTGCGATTCGAGAACTATCTGAACAACTCGCTGGTAAACTTGTATACCATCAAGCAGATTCACTTTGTGCTGATCAACTCGATGGCCATGGAAGCGGACGGCTGTATGTTCTGTACGCAGGCCGAGGATCAGCTGAAGAACATCTCGCGCACTCTCCACTGCATGAAGTATCCGCTGGAGGCGGAGTGCGCACGAACGCGGCGGCATCCATACAGCCAGCCCATCCTGCTGCAGCACTTTCCCACATACCGCGTCTCGGATGCCGCGTGCCAGGAGCATGATGCTCCCTATATAGAGGGCTTCCGCGAGCGCTTCCACGTTCTGTCCAAGGATGCCACGGACATGCTGGGTGACCTGCTGAAGCCGAGACTCGCCTTTGCGGGCCATTCACATCACTATTGCCACAGTGTCAATCGATTGGGCATCAACGAGTACACGGTGGCGTCCTTCAGCTGGCGGAACAAAGTCAATCCCAGCTTCATGCTGGTGGGTACAAGAGAGGGAAGAGGTAAACTCTAATCGTAAGACTAATCCTTTCATATTTCGTTAGGCCACGATAACCCCCGACGACTACGTGGTTGCCAAGTGCAAAATGCTGCCGCAGCAGTTCGTCTTTAATAGCTACCTAAGTGCTGGCATCCTCTGCCTTATTGTTATTGCGTTCCGGCTTCGCCAGTGCATATGGAGAAGGGCCCAGATTTCACCAGATCCACGGAAGGACAATTAGTTATAGAAACCTTAAAAGATTAAGTATACAAAGTGCATCCTCTTTTGTGATTTACGCCTGAATGGGGCATAGTTTAGACACTAGACAAGGCCAGATTAAAGATTCCAGATTCCAGATCCAGATCCAGACAGTTGTCATATCACTGCAGATTTCAGATTTAACCATTGCTTAGAAAATGATTTAAAATTTGCATAGAGCATGCCAGGACATCGTGTACGATATATTTATTGAATTTATCACAGACAAAATGCTTGTAAAGTCACGCGCGGAATACATTATGTGTGAGACACAGTCTGCTGCTGTCGACAACAAATGCCAAAGAATCATGCTTGCAACTTAGGCTGGAAAGTGGATATACATAAGAAGGTGAATAAAAACAGAAGCACTAAATAAAGCTAATGCTATAATACAATAATTACCCTACGCAGATTCATAGGTTCCTGTACTTCGGTTTCAATAGACTACAGACTAGGCTACGTTTACCATATATTTAACTAAACTACACCAACAAGTGGGGGTTCTGTGGAATATTTATATAGGAGCTTAAATTCCCTTTGGCTTGGCACAGGAAGTAGGAGTATTCCTTAGATTACAAGAGGTTTTTGTGCGCCTGCGTATGGGTGTGGCGACTCTCGAAGCACTCCTTTGGAAGGAATCTAAAAATAAAGCTTATATCATTCTCTAAATCACAGGTAACCCCACCCACAATGCTTACCTATGAATCACCGGCGATATTAAATCCGGATCGAGCGTCTTGGTATTCGTGGGCCTGGTAACCAGGGAAACCAAGGCGCCCACTACAATTACCGTGGTCACACCAATGGGATTTATCCAGTGATAGGACAGGCGATACAACGGAAACACCTGCTCCTCGTCCACCCACATATTCTCGGGGAGCGTGACATTGCCCACACATCCCTCCACGGATACGGGCAGCTTCTGCGAGTTCAATTCCCCAGCAGCAATGGTGAACTGCGTGCCGAATGATATCCAGCCTGCGAGCAAGGCACTAGCAATGCCACCCACAGCAGTGCCCACGGTATTGGCCCAGGGAACGAGCATTCCCAGAGTGAACAGGCCAAAAGTGGTCCCAGCTGCGATGGCTGTCATTGAAGTGCAAATGCTCAGGATTCCGCTCAGCTGCTCCAGGACAAAGACCAGGGATAGGGCCACTATGCCAAGCACAATAATCGTGGATTTAACCAAAATGGTAGAAGCCCTCTCACTGGGTTGCATCTTGAAGCAGCCCCGAACGATATCCTCCAGAATAACCAGGGACGTTGAGTTCAGCACCACGGAAAGTGAGCTCAAGGCAGCTCCGAATATTCCGGCTATAAACAAGCCAGGCATTCCGTAGATGTGACCCACACTTTGCACCACAAACAGTGGCAGGAGTTGATCGTCATGCTAACAGGGGGAAGAGACGGTTAAGCTACAGATTACTTATTATTATGTAAATTACTTACCGTAATCAATCCGGCACTGAGAGGATCACAGTCCTTGTACATCTCAAAGATCAGCAGTCCCACATAACAGCACACGGAGACAAAGGCCGTCACGCCAATAGTAAATATAGCCATGGAAGCACGAGCCTTCTTCAGCGAGGGCAATGACATATACCGCTGCACCATGGTCTGATTCACAGCATTAAACGAGGTCCAATAGGAGAAGCCACCGATGAGAACACTCCAAACGGTGTGACGAACATAAGGCGAGGGATTTGTATTGTTAAAAATCAAGCGTCCACCTTTGGCCGCATCATCGAACAGGACGCCTAGGCCGTTGGCATAATAGGTGGCCAGGATAGCGACGGCCATAACGGATAAAAACATGACCATCGTTTGCCAGGCATCCGTATGGACCACAGCCTTGATACCTCCCTGAAAAAATATGCAAATAGATATTATTATTAAGAGCCTAAGCTAAAAACCCGTGAAACCTACCACAAAGGTGTAAAAAACACAAACGACCACAATCACCACTGCAATCACATGGAGATTAATGCCTGAAACTGAAAGATTAGCTCAAGATTAGCGAGAAATTCAAATAAAATAAGCAGAATTCCAAGTATACAAAAAATCTTACCCTGATTGAGAGCTATAGAAGGCACATAAACGATAAAGGGAAGAAATAGGATCTGAAATCAAGCCAAGGATCCGTAATATTTGCACTTTTAAGTTACAAGTTTTATCATCAAGAATCTCACCTCATCCAGAATAAACATAAACGATGCTATGCTTCTGATTACAGAGTGAAATCGCATCTCCAGGTACTGAAAAATAAATATGATTTGGATTCAAAACAGCAGTATTGATTTGGCAATAACAGTTTCCTGGCAACTAATTTTCCCTAACCCATTTGTCAAGTGGCAACCGAACCGAAATACTTAATAATTAATCATATCGGTTCCATGTCGCAACAAGTGGGCGAGACCAAAGTCCACGAAATTCCACTTGAGGCAGGGGTCTACGCCGGTTCTCAGTTAATTAAAATGTTCACTACGCTTTCCGTATATTCCATTGATTGACAAATGGGGAGGGAAAGAGAGAGAGGGCGGTGAAAGGGGCAAGGAAGTAAACATATTCAAGAATGTAGTAATCAGTCTTATCAAAACTCAACAAACCAACTCTCAATATAAAATCGAAAACATCGAGAATTTTACTAAATATAAATTTTAATTATACAAAAAAATTAACGTTAACGCAATTAACTTTTATTAAATGAAGTAATTTTTTAGAAAATGTCGGTACTCTATAAAAAGCAGAATATCAATTTTTCGTACATATTTATGTACATAAAATCACAACATTAATTTATAGAAGGTATAAAATCGATATTATCCGCCAGATACCTTATATTTTTGTCTTGTCTAGAAGACCTTACTTTAGACATTGTATTAAGACTAGAAAGTCCTAAACTAATTAGGGTTGTAAATAAATTAAATCGGTTTCAAGTAGTTTATGAATGACTCCCCTACCTCATACGAAGAGCCCACTTGAAGAGCCGCGAACACGGGTATGTAGACATAGGAGACGGCAATTCCTTGGAGCACTATTGCTATGGCTATAAACCAATATTGCGTGCCATAATTGTAGATTTCCGAGGTGGTGCCCAGTATCGTGACGCCCGATATATAGCTGGGAATATAGATAGTGATTACAGAGTGTAGGGAGTTATAATGCAATGCAAAGCCCACCTGGCTATCAGGCTCATGGCAACTGGGAAAACTTTCAGATTGCGTGATCCCAACAGATACTCGCTCATCTTCTCCGATCCGAAATCATGTTTCCGTCTCTGTGGCGTACCGTTGGTGGTGGGTAAAGTGGGTTCCGTCTCCTCTAGCTTCTTCTTGCTCTTCCTATAATTAACGCAAATCAGTTGGCATGGCATCGGGATGGGATCAAGGTTTAAGGCGACTCACTTGATGCATCCGAAATAGATACCGGTACCAGTGGATAGCACTATCATGCCCAGGAAGACTATGTAGTCGATGCTACTGAATCGGTAGCTTTCCGTAGGGGATCTCGTCTCCATCTGGACGGGAATAAAAGTATTTAAATATTTTAATTAAAATATTTTAAACCTTGTGATATTATGCATGCCTTCAAAGAGGTACATTTTATGCCCCTATTAACTTGAAATATCTTTATTACTGTATGGCGTAAAGTTAGGTAAGAAGTGTTATTTTATATGGGCAACGGGACCTATTACAACCGTTACTGAGATTTCCAATCTCGGATCCATCTGTGTGAACAGGTGCGCGAAATGAACTTGAAACGGCGTCTTTGGGATTATGGGGATATAATCGTAAATGCTGTAGGCTATCTCCAGTGAGTAATAACCCTAAAATGTTCCAAGAGTAATGCTTATCATGATGCCATTAGCAATTATCTCAAGTCGTTTTTGTGATATATTAACGCAAAATAAAATATTCTATATCAGCTCCATTCACATTTTTCGGTCATTCCCCTATCAAAGTACTTCGGATTTAATCGGAGCAGGTGGAGAGAGACTTTAGCCTCTAAGCCCATATCAAAAGACTCCCAGCGGAGTCATGGGAATTGTCAGGTCTTATCAGCAGATGTCAGCCCAATATTCCACCAATTCAAATCAAAGTGTCCGCGATTTTACCTCTTTATTTATTTAGGAACTGCAGGTCATTGCGGAGAGGATCCATTCGATCCAATCTCAGCGGCGTCTGGGACTTCAACCTTTTACGCAATATCTCTAGAGGCATTATCGCCCTGGACTTGGACTTTGTAACTCAGATGCCGCTACCCCCTCTACTCAACCTGCTCAGTGCCTAAACGTATACCTTTGCATATTCCAGTACCGGCGAAAGGTGCGAATATACTCACCGATTCCATTTTACCAATGACCGGAGGCGGGGGTGGCTTCCAGAACTGGAGCAGCGGCAAAGCAAAGCAAATCGGAAAATGTGCGTCCCTTACGAATATAGCGACAAAAGCAAAGCGAGATAAACAGCAGGCAACAGCAAACCAAGAACAACAAATATTATCGTAACGTAATGTATCGTTCAATATTGAGAATTTGTTGATTAATGATTCTCTTCAAGCACCGTCACTCTTGTAATCAAAAACAAAACAAAAAACAGTACTCGAAAATGTTAATCGCGGAGTTGGAAAGCGAGAGTGAAAGGAAAGTTTTGTCGGCGTATTCTGTGCGGCGATTCGATTCTTTCCAGTATTTCACGTCCGAACCGAGCCAACAACACGACCGATTCTCCCGAACTGCAACTGATGAGTGTGAGCAAGCCGCAAATATACCAGGCACTGGGCCAGCACCAGCTGCTCGCTTGATGTCGTGTGCCGACTAACAGGTACCCTTTTCGTAAGTTACGCGCATCTTTCAATTATTTCCTAATTTTACAGAAGTACCTCAGAGTACTTCCTTTACAAGGGGAACCTCTATTTCATAAGATGACTTTTTTTCCGTTTTTGTTCCATTTTTAAATAACTCTTGTGTCCGCAAACCCAAAATAACCTGGCATCTTACGTTTTGTGGGTATTAAAAGCTCCCTCTCCCACCCATTTGCTTTGCCTGTGGGAGGAGAGAGTAAGAGAGAGTAAGCATGTAATAGTATGAAAGTTGAAGAGAGTGAAGCAGAGAGGAGGAAAGAGGTGGAGAGAGCTTCCCGTGGTTGTTGTAATCTTCGTTGGATTATGTCAATGAGGACCGTTCGATCGGGTAATGGCGAGAAAAATGGAACTTGGGCAAAGAGATGCCATGTACAGGGGGAAAATATTTTAAAAAAATATTCGCAATTATATTTAAATGAGAAAACAATCAGCACCGGTTTGGGCATCAATAATATTTCTAAAGCTTCGATATGAAATGTCATAAAAATGTCATATCATATTAGCAATTTATTTCAACTTAGTGCAGGTCAGAGAAAACTGGAATATTCAACAAACAGAATTAGCATTTGAGGAAAAGTTTAGCTTTGAAGTTTACCTAAGTTAAAGGCTAGTCTAGACATAGTAAACATAAAAGCTGTCTATAGAAGTTGAATATTGATACTCAAAAGCTTAACTGGTTATTTATTTAATTGTAGTATTTTTAAAGCAAATTTAAAGGTTTCCTGCATTTACCTCTGGACGGTGCCTAAAGCATTTTTGGTAAAGAATCTGATAAGAATATCGAATAATATCTGTATATTACAAATTATATTATTATAAACCCATGAATAACTGAACTATTATTTTCAAATCCATGATGAGAGAAGAGGATATTCCACCCGCTCTGAAAGGATCGCAATCCTTGGAAATATCAAAAATGAGCAGTACCCTGGGGGAGCTGAAAAACGGATTGTTTTTGGATTAGAAAGTAAACATAAATATTATTTTACGATAAAGTTCAATAAAGGGGTTCCGAATAAATTCATAGAAATGACTTTTACTGTCATTTGTTTATCATGCCGATGAATGAATGGAAAGAGAGGCAATCAATAGCGACTATTTAGAATGAGCAACCACAACAGATAATTGCACAATTGTCAGTGTCAGACTTTTACCACTTCTCACCGCCTTTTGTGGAATCTAATTGGATTAGAGGCAACCAGCGAGTCCGCGGCCCAGTCTTAGTTGCAGTGCCAATTGCAACGCGAGGGAGCTCCGTGGTCCGTTGTGCGTCCCGAGCTGGACAAGATTGTTGCAAGAGCTGGCAACATAATGAGCAATAAGGCCAGCCCCTCCAGGATAGCATTCAAGCGAAAGACGAGCACCGTCAGCCAGAACAAGAGTCAGCCCATCGACTATGAGCGCATCCAGGGAGATGTCGAGGTGATAGCACCTCCGCCGCCACCTTCTCCACCTCCCTTGGGTGGCCAGGGCAAGCTCAAGTTGAAGCTAAGCTCGGCCAAGATCATGCTGCGGAAGACCACGCAAGCTCCACAAAAGACTCTAGAAGCTTCAGCCTCGCCGGCGGATGCAGTGCGTCGCAAGTCAGCCCCGCAACTCTTCGCATTTACCATTGCGCCCAAGGGGGAGGTAACGGAAGCAGGGGTAGCACCACCAGCCATCATACCCAAGCTGCCAGTCTTGGGACTTACCCATTCCATTCGACGTTCCCGGACCTTGGGACAAGCTAGCATCTCGGCAGCGCTGCCCACCAGCGAGGACCCCCTTGGACAGGCGCAGGACAGTGGCAGTGGCAGTGAACCCAGCAGCAGCCTGGCCGGTGGGGGGAGTTCCACCTCTCCGGAGTCCTTGTTGGATAACATTCTTAGTGCCGCCTCGTCCGTGTCCGTGCAGAGCAGCAGCAGCAGTCAGGCCAGCAATGCCACCGTGGCACAGCCACAGCCCATCAAGGCCAAGGAGCAGCAGCAGCTGCATCCGAAGCGGCTGCTAAGCCTGAAGGCCTCACCGGAGCTAAGGATTTCACCTCCAACGCCGGATACCGTACAACCCAAGCTGGAAATGCTCCCGCGACTCCTCTTAGACGCTACCCCAAGGCCAGAGATCTTTGATGCACCATCGCCACTGGTCAGAAGTCCATCGCCTGGAGGGATCCCCTCGCCCTCGCCCAGCATCACCTTGAGACCGAGTACGCCGCCCGAGAATACGGTGACCTTTACGGACGACCTGAAGTGCGGCATCTGTTTGGATGTGTACACCGATCCAAGGACCCTGCACTGCCTTCACTCCTTCTGCCTGCAGTGTCTGGTCAGCGAAAATTTCAAGGAGGAGTCAGTGTGGGATCGAAGCGAGGATCCCTCCAGCTACAGCCTGCGGTCGGAGATGGGAGGTGGCTCCAGTCTGGAGCTTACGGCGACTGTCTCTCCAGCCAGGCAGCGAGGAGCTAGCTTAAGCCTGAGAAGAAAGAAGTCGATGGACCGTCTGGTGATTCGGGTAAGACTATGAACTCACGAAGGAAGCATCTTCTGATTCTAAGATTATTTCTTTCAGTCCAAGAGCGAGGGCAAGCGCTCAACGACGAGCTCCTTTGGCACTCGGTTGACGGGCAGCTTTGTAAGCGAAGTGGCCAGCCGCTGCATTCGCTGCCAGAGCTGCAACTATCCCACGGATCTTCCCTTGGGTGGAGTGCGTCAGCTGCCTCAGAACTATCTGTTGGTTAGAAGGATCGAGTTGCTGCGTTTGCAAGCCGGAGAGGATGTGATTGCGAGAGTCTGGTGCTCCCTCTGCACCGAGGAGATCAGTGTAGGTCCTCCTCCGTATAGAATATATCCAGAATAATTAGAACCCATCCCTATCCAGGCCACGTATCACTGCATCAGCTGCACCCTCAACCTTTGCACGCTGTGCAAGGAGGCGCACGAGCGGCAACGCAGCACCGCCAATCACCGGATGCGCAGCATTCTCGAACTGAGACGAGCCCGGAAGCAGAAGCAGCAGCAACTGGGCTTAGGGGATAGCAGCAAGTTGGTCCTGCGCTGCGGCATTCATACGAACTTCGAGCTAAAGGCCTTTTGCACTCTCTGCCGGCAGTTGGCCTGCACGGATTGCCTGGTGTTGCTCCATAAGGGTCATCGGCATGAGACCATATCGCGCGCCATTGTTCACCAAGGAAAGCAGCTAAGGGAAGCCACGGATCAGACGCGTCCTCTCTGCCAATATGCAGAGCATTCGATAGAGAGGCTAAACGAGATCGCGCGAGGAATAAATGCCAGATGCGATGATATACAGAGCCAGGTGGAGCGGTATATGCAGAGCTACATGGAGGCCTTGGAAGTGCATAGGCGGACGCTACTCCAGCAGATTAGCAGGGCCAGGGAGTCGAAGGTGGAGGTTGTACTCAAGCAGCAGTTGGATTTGGGTGAGCTGCAATGCTTAAATTGCCATTAATTGTCTTTAGTAACCTTTTGAAACCTTCCTCTAGAGAAACGCACGCAGCAGGCCATGGAGGCAGTGCGCTTTAGTCAAGAGCTGTGTGAGATCGGCGCTGACGTCGAGATCCTCAGTTTTGTGGGCATCCTGCTTAGGCGCTTGGAGTTCTGCCAGCAGTTCAAGCCGCCAGTGGACCCCAAAGTTGGCGAAATACTTTCTAATCTAAGTTCACACTATAAAAATTCAATTCTCCTTCCAGATCTCCGATTCACTCCATTTCCTTCCCAAAATCCGTGCTCCTTCGACCAAGGATCAACGAGAGATTCCCTTGTATGGCATTATCACCATGCAAGTGGTTGAGCCCGGTCTGTGCACCCTGCAATGGGAGGGCTTTTCCCAGCTGCGGCTCCACAAGAAGGCAGATCTCCTCCTGCACTCCCGGGACGCGGATGGTGTCTCGCTCTGCCATGGAGGGTTGGAGATTAACTGCATGATCAAGTATAAAGATTACAACTCAAAGTTCCTGCCCGTCGAAGTGTCAGACAACCGAGATGGCACCTACAACATTTCCTTTACGCCGGACGCCCAGGGCTCGTTGATTTTGACCATTACGATTAATGAGCGTCCCATCAAGGGAAGCCCCTTCACCTTTCAGGCGCGACAAGTGCGCCCGCACACTGGGATCTACCACTGTTGCTCCTTCTGCTCGGGCAAGGGCAGTCGAAGTATCAAGTGCTCGTGCGAGGGGCGCATGCCGGGCTACAGTGGCTGTGGACATGGCCATCCCGGCCATCCGGGTCGGCGCCACTGGTCCTGCTGCGGCAATGTCCTGGAGAACTCCGAGTGCAGTGTGGCCAATAAGCTACTGAATGCCTAGGACATTGAACTTGAATTGTTTGTGGATACTATTAGCTTTAAAATTAATGAAATCTTGAAGTTGTTTCAGTTGGAAAGTTGTTTTGCTTGGTTCTATTTCAATTATGATTGAGAAAACCTTTCAATATTTAAATATAATAAATAATTAATCAATAATTAGGGTAATGGTGGCGAGGGGGTTGTGGACAATCCTGTCTAACTTTATACACAGGAAACATATGACTGATCCGTCAAATGTCATGTGTTTTTATAGTAAAAAACATTAATAACCTTGAATTGTAGGTACGCTATAATAGGTAAATATATTTTAATAGTGTTTTTATTCAAAAAAAAAAAATGTCAGAAAAGTAAGCATGAGCATTCTTATACAGAAAATTGGAAAACCCCACTAGAGGTCTCTTAGGTAAACAATTTGGAAATAAAATTACCCACAACACACATGTCCGCCACATGCCACATGTGTCTTTTCCAAGGACAAATTCCATTTCCACCAATTTCTGAATGTAGGTTGGTTTTAATAATTGAAAGTTACAATCCTTTAATAAAATTAATGGTTCTCGCACTCCGTGTGCTGCAATCGAACTGATCGCGGTAATGGTTAAATCTACTCGAGCGTTGAGACTCTTCTCATGACCTAAAAACTTTCAGAGAACTTCAGGTGTGTGCGGGTCCTAGTCCTCATTGTCCGAGTACCACGACAGGCGTTCTTCGTAGAAGTGAATCACCATTTGGGGGATCTTAACATTGGCCACATTCGAGGGCACCATTTCCGCTTGGTCCACGCCCTTGAATTGAATCAGGAACGTAAGACGCCCGTTGTTATCGGAAGCCCCGAGAATCTTCTCAGCCTCAAGGCCACGATCAAAGCCGGTTCCGCCAGACGGCAAGGAGTCGCCACTATCCTGGTCCGCCTCCATGGTGCGCTTAGCTTTACTGCTAACGTTTACTGTGGGAGAAATGCACATTTTCAATTAATCGAGGGAAACTTGTAAGCGATTGTTTCGTAACTCTAACAATTGTAGATATTTTCTATTTCGAATGACGTTTTGATCCGAGATATGGGCGATAAACAAATATTCTGTTTGATGTAGAATACAATGAGATAGAGATTGCTCTCCAAGACTTTTAGTATCTAGAAATCTGTCAGATCATCATCGTTATTCGGGGTTAACTGTACTTTGATTTAGAGTCAATTTCCCGCCATATGTTAAGTTAACTTTAGCGCATCTTTGCATAAGGTTACAAATGAAGCTAGTTTTTGGATTTCGTCCTCTTTGCAATAGTCTTTTTTGTGCAGGAGAACATTGAGGTACGATTCCCTTGATTTACAGCGGCTAGACCCTCATTCACTTCAGGAATGCCTACCTGGTTCTCAGTGTTCTTTCTATTGTGCTAGGATCCTTCACAGGAAAAACATTCGAATACATTTTAAATTGGGCGCGCAAAATTTGTTTTCTCAAGTTAAAAAAAAAGTGTACTTTTAGACTCTTTTATTGTCCTGTCTAACCAACTTTCATGTTCTCAAATCTGGAACACTTCCCTTCCCTTAATGCAGATCTGCTTACCTGGTTCTTCGGACTTTCGCTTGCTGTTCGAGGACGTGGAAGCGCTGCTGGAGCGCGCCGATGTGTCCTTGCCCTTGGTGGTGCTGGTTGGGCGATCCTTTTTAATACTACTAGCCGCTTTTTCCGCCTGCGGAGCATCGGATTAGAGCGAGAGACATGTAATGAGCAACAGCTCGAGCACAACTGTACCCAAAGAAGCACTTACCTCGTCCTTTCGGCTAAGCTCATATTGCTGGATCAGATCTTGACAGTCCAGGTTGCTCTCCGGCTCCCAGGTATTCTCGGTCTCGGCATAACCCTTCCACTTGAGATAATATTCTACCTGCGGGTGAACACGAAAGATGAAGCGACACAGTGGGCGAATTCTGGCGCGGAACACTTACCTTCCCTTTCCTTACACGCCTGTCGATGATTTTCTCTACGGCGTACTCTGCCTCCTCCTCCTCCTCCTCCTCGGAGGCGTTGCTAGTGACTTCGGGATTGTCTGACTTCTTGCCCATTTCTTGTATTTCAATAGAGAACGCGCTTATTTTATTGAAAAAAAAAAAAAAATTCACAGCCGACGCCGCACGCACACAAGCATGCGATATGCGAAAAAAACGATGTTAGTTGTCGCAAGTTGTATTAACCAGCATGCGCACACTTACCACGCTTAAAGTAGGATATATATTTAAGTCTAGAAACTGAGTTACACTATATTTGGACAGACGTGAGCCGCCGCCGCTAAAACTTCAACTTTGAATGAAAACTACGAATTAATAAATGCGCCTTCTCGAGTGATGCCGGTGAAGCCAGTTGCAGAAATCGTGAGTCGTGAGCGAAAGTTATCGATAGTTTAGTATGAACAGGAAGAACATTTTTTTTTTTGTTCATTCAGTTATTTTTGTGCAATACCCCATGCCATATGCTATTCATTTCCCCATACGGAATACACCGGAAAATAATAAAAACTGTCGAGCAAATTTGTTTTATTTTCATATATGCGCCGCATAACCGTCTCTGGCTTCGCGCGTTTCTCAACACTTTCTTAAATCGAAGGCGGGCACACTAACCGACTGACAAGCGCGAATTTTCTACATTCTGCATTTTCTGCATTTATTAAAAGTAAGAAGCGAATCATGCCAAAGGTTAAGAAGCAACAGTCCTCCTCTTCGGAGAGTGACAGCGGCCCCGAAGACGTAGGTAAACGCAAGGTAGCCCTTAAACTAGCTTTAATAACAACTTATTGCAGCGCAATCCACCGGCAAGCAAGAAAGCCAAGGAGACACCGGCTGCGGAGGGCGCCAAGAAGGCTGGTTCCAGCGGCTCTGGCGGAGATGGGCCCTGGGTCCTGGAAAAGCTGCGTCAGGTACGCATCAACGAGTTCCGCGGACGCAAGATGGTGGACATTCGCGAGCACTATGAGAAGAACGGCGACATTCTTCCCGGCAAGAAGGGCATCTCGCTGTCTATACAGCAGTGGAAGAAGCTGCTCGAAATGGCCGACGAAATAACGCGCGCAGTGGAGAACTAGAATTTTAAGGCAATAGAGTTAAGACCTACACCATGTTAACAAGCATTTAAGTGGGCTAGCACCACCCAGTGAATAAATGTTACTTAAAAGAACAAACTAGTAAATGATTGTTAGAAATACATTTTATTGAAAATACTTAAAAAAGCAATTAAATTACAAGAAGGTAACATATTTTGTACAATATTTATCGTTTAAAAGTAGACGCCCAACAGGATGCACAAAGTCAAGAGAATGGCAAAAGGTAGCCAGGTCTTAAGGACGCCCCCAAAGCCAACGTACCGCCCGCAGAAGAAGAGCCACATGCTCAGAATCAGCATGTTCCAGCTTGTGCTATTCTTGTATCGCATATTGATGAGTGCTGTCGCCACATGTGAGTGACAGTTGTCGCAGAAGATGTTATGGATTCGCGTTCCGTACAGCACCGACGCCTTCGAAACCGCTTCGTCCCAGGCATAGGAGCCGCCCTCCACCAACTTGGGCTGCAATCGGAGGTAACGGGTGGGCCGACCGAAGGCCATGTTGTCCTCCGAGACGAAGTAGGCGCCAGCAAAGTCCCGGATCACGCCAGCTGAGGTGCAGATGCCCATGTGACCGATCATGGGCAGAAGCCAGGTGAGCACGGGAATGGGTGTCCAGACGATGCAGTAGGGAAAACGCTGCTCTTCTGTGTTGATAGGCGGCAGTCTCTCCGGGACACCGGCATTTCCGGATCCTGCTCCCGATCCGCCCATGGTGATCTGTACGTCCTCCTGGCTCTGCTGACTTGGGTTCGTAGTCATTATTATTACACTGAACGAGGAGGAATCATGCGCGTTGTGGGAAAACCACAAACAGTCACTCACTAATTGCCTCTATCCGGGTCGTAAACACCCTCAAAATCGGTCGCTAACTTTTCCGATTACGGCCTGAAATACACTTTGATAAGCGGAAAAACAGAGACGCTGCGATAGTATTGTTGTAAACAAATTACGCACACCTGGATGTTAATTTTTTTAATAATATAACAGTGTTGTAAAATGTTGCCTGAATTCAGGGTTTTTGAAAGGCTTTTTTGGATTATTTTAATAAAATCAAGGCTAAAAAGTTTATTGTTCTTTCCATTTATTAGTAACTGTATGTATTTTGGTGTATTTTTAGAAAAGACAGCTGGTCTCACTGAACTGTTTGTTTGTGTTTTGCTGCTGGCGACGGTTTATTGCTTAATATTCATAAACAATTATTAACCAATTGTGGCCATGGCACAGGTGTTTATCAATGGAGCAAGAGACGAGCTCAATGTGCGGGAGTTCGACAACTTGGGTAACTGATGACGCGTGTCATTAGGTGTGTGCTCTCTAATCTCTCGCCAATCAATCGAACCAGATCCCTCAATCCAGGAGCTTATCCACGCAGCCACTGAGGCCAGGAAGCTGGCCTATTGTCCATATAGCAACTTTGCTGTGGGTGCTGCCCTGAGGGCCAGCGATGGCACTATTTACTCTGGTTGCAACATAGAAAACGGAGCTTATGCCACCACCATTTGTGCAGAGCGCACGGCCGCGGTTAAGGCTATCAGGTAGGTCAGTGGGTCAACCCCGACACCAGGGTGGCAGCACATGTGCCTATCTGCAGGGTCATAGGCCATCTTGATACTGATTATAGAGATTTTTATATAATATCAATAAGATCAGACGATTTCTTACAAGGATTTCAGTCTAAAATACATAGTTAAAGTTGTTGCATAAATATTTAGCTAACAAAACGTTGAAAATTTGTGACATTCGGAACAACCATTCTTATATCATTCTTATTTTCATTTCCAGCGAAGGCAAACGCGACTTTGTGGCCTGTGCTGTGGTGGCCCAGCAGGACAATGGCTTCACCACGCCCTGCGGCGTTTGCCGGCAGTTTCTCTCCGAGTTTGTCAACGGCAAGGACATTCCACTGTATGCCGCCAAGCCAAGCAATCTGCCCCTGAGGGTGCTCTGCACCAGCGTGCTCCAACTACTGCCCAACGGCTTCAGCTTCTCAAATGGCAAATAGCGGGAAAGGAGACTGATCGCGGGCAGCTGCAAACCATGTGCAATATATAGACATAAATTTAATGTTTTGTTATATAGCGTAAAACCCACCCCGTCGTCGTAGTTGTTATTTGTTGTTCAATAGCCATCCGAGGCAATCGCATCTGTTTGTGTGTGTTTTCATTGGTGATCGTTGCGCTCCGACTACCGCTTCTTATCAGCAGCTCGCTCTCGCTACCGCTCTCTGTCTCTCTCCGTGTGTTGGCCAAATGTTTATTTGTGTCACAGCACGGCGAGGGGGCGGGGGCTTGTTATAGCCAACTTCACGAGTCGGCGTCACTACAAACCGTCCATTTGCCAGCGGACCCGCACAGAGTAAGCACCCAGTCGCGCGCACTCGCCTTGCCTAAAAATATACAAAATTTTAAGAAAACAAGGCGTGCCTTTGCCTTCTCCTCCTCCGCAGCTGGCTAAAAATATTAAATAATAATGTCGCATCTAACGGAAAACTTTGCCCGCCCGGAGAAGCCGGAGGAGGTGGTCACCTACGGCAGCCTGGGTAAGTTTCCCTGCTCTCCAATGAACTTGATCTTGGCAAAACTAAAGAAATGATTTTAGAGATCTCAAGTGACGTGTATTGTTCCTTTTGTGGCTTGCAGATCCCTCTGTTCAGGAGCTATTAAGGGCCGCCTTTGCTGTGCGGCAGAATGCCTATGTCCCGTATAGTGGCTTCAAAGTAGGCGCTGCCTTCCGGGCCAAGGTCAGCGGACAGATCTTCACCGGCTGCAATGTGGAGAACGCCGCCTTTACTCCCTGCTCCTGTGCCGAGCGAACGGCTCTGACGAAAGCCGTGAGCGAAGGAGCCACTGAGTTCTCCGTTGGCGCTGTCCTGGCCTATGAGCCGGATGTCTTTACCACTCCCTGCGGCGTGTGCCGTCAGTTTATCCGTGAGTTTGCCACCGACGACATACCCATATACATTGCCCAGGCTATTGATGCGAGGGTTGGTGAACCGCTGCAGAGCTCTGATCCCGTGCTGTGCACCTCCATCTTCAATCTGTTGCCGAGCAGCTTTCGCACGTACCGGAAGTAAATGCAGGCTAATTTCGTTCGAGAAGCAAGGGGAAGGCCAAGGCAGCTAGGTTCAAGGTTGGCTCAGCGCAGCCCCTTGCCAATAGTAATCTATATAATGTTAATCTAATCTCTGGAAATAAAGAAAATTACACTACACTACAGAATAGACGTTGTTTTTCATATAAAAATATGGTGATCTAGATTATGACGTGTCAAAGATTAATATTTATTATTATTATGAAACAAAAAACACTGATAATTCACTTAAAATCTTTAATCTAGAAAGGAGGCGATAGAAAATGAAAGGGTTATAATTTATGGTCATTTTCTAATTATATTATTTTATATATATTATATTTTAGTCAGGGTTTAAGTCTTATAGAATTCAATGTAAAATATATATTTTTATGTCTTGCAATATTTGATATACATATACATATATATAGATATATATATATATAGATATAGTATAAAGAAACGTACTCAATATCATATGAACGATAGAAATGTGTGAAAACGGAGTGTGGTGTCATTATTACGAATTTTCATGTAATCTGACAGAATAAAAGGGGAATTCCCGACTCGAAAAAAGTGCAGTCGTTACAGCTGGTAAACAAACAATGAGTAATAAATATTGATTTATTTCACAAGATCATGGCTATGGAATTTTTTCCTGTTAAATTATAAATATAAACAATTTATATCATATATTATTATTAAATACCAGAAATGGACTTTCGGAAATACTGGTCTACTGTTCCCTGCGTTTCGGATTTCGCTTGTGCTGTGACTCTTCCTCTGGACTCGGAACAAGCCCGTCGGCAATATTGGGATCAATACAAGGCGGAACCTTTTCGAAAAAGGGTTTGCCATCATTGGCAATAATCATTTGGGAATAGTGACGCCTTAAAAACAAAATGTATCATAATTCTAATGTAGTCAGGAGGCGTTCAAGTTACTCACAAATCATTTTTGAGTTGATCATTTCTTTTTTGCAAGGCAGCATTCCGGTCCTCGAGCTTGGAAGTGTGTAAGGAACCCCTTTCATACCGCTCTTCCAGCCGCTTGAAGCTAAGTTCCTGGCTCCTCAGTTGCGTGTGCTTGTTTTTGAGGGTTTCGAAAAGGTTTCGAAATTCTTCATCCCTGGCGGCAAGCTCGAGGCTTATCTGCGGAGCAGGAGGAGCAGCATAAGTCCAGGCAGACCTATCAATGGGATCAATCGGCGAACAACCTGGGTAATGAGCCTGTCCCTGTTCTCCAAGTCTTCCCTTAGGTCCCTTTCGCTCTTTTGCAAATTTTGAATTTTTTTGGAATCCAGTGCCACCTGCTCCTGCATCCTCTCCACATCCTGACGCAGCTGATCCTTAGATTGGCAATGAATCTCAGCTTTTGTGTCGGCGTCCTTTAGCTGCCTTTGCAGGTTATTGATCTTATCACGAGCCTCCCTAAGCTCATCCTCCATTGAATTGCTCCGCTCTAAGTACTTGTTCACCTTACAGGTGGCCTGCTCCAGTCCGAGATCTGCTTCCCTCAAGCGTAAGTGCATGCGGTCATATCTGCGAAGAATTGAATGGAAAGTGGATATAATGGAAAGGTTGATCATATATCTCAAAGTACAAGTATTAGCTTTAAAATCCCATTATTACTTACTCATCCTTGGCCATCAAAAGCTCCGATTTCAGTTGTTCCAAGGCCACGTCTTTGGCTTTCTGGACGGCCTTACTCTCGGCCAGAAGAAGTGCCTGCTCAGATTCCAAATTCTGGTTCTGCGCCAGTTTCATCTCCAGTTCGTTTATGGAGCGATTACGTCTGTCCAGCTCATCGGCCAACTCAATTTGGAGGGCTAGAGTTGCTATAGGATACAAGAGAATTTATTTTTTTTCTTTCTGGGCTCCAGCTGAGACTTACGGTCCAGGCTCGTAGAGGGTAAGCTCTTTAGGGTCGGCTTTGAACGGAATTCCGGCTTCGTATAGAGAGTCTCAATTTCATCATGGATGCCTGATGCCTGACCAATGGATGTCCCTTTGCATGTCGGAATGCGACTCTTGTTTGACCGTAAGTTGCCCGGTGGTCTTCTGGAGGCAACGTCTTGATTCTTATTCGCCGAGGGTATAGATTCCTTTGGCTTAGGTCCTGGTGACTTCGCAGGAACGGAGCTTGCGGGAGCTCGCTTCTTAGGAATATATAATCTAATCTAAAGAAGCACTCCTTTCTCAACCCCTACACTTACCGAGGATTCAGATTCAAAGCGATTCTTGCTCACCGGGGATACGAGTTTTTTGGATTTCGGAAGAGGTCCTCCTCTAGTCTGTACACTGCCGGGGCTTCTATAAGCACTCTTGCTAACCGAGGACACCGGCTTTCTACCTTTTGGTCCTCGTGTCTGAAAGCGGTTGGCACCTGCGGAGGCTCGATCCTGCAGAGCACGTAATAAAATATCGTAAAGACTCTTAAAAGCGCACTCAATTGCTACCCACTGGATTTACAGGTACGCTGGTCTTAGGTCTTCGTATGTAACTAGCACTTGTGGACACAGATACGCTGGTCTTAGAACTTCGTATGTAACTTGGACTTGTGGACACAGGTACGCTGATCTTAGGTATTCGTATGTAACTTGGACTTGAGGAGAAACTGAAGCGATTCCTGACCCCCAAGGATACAGATCCGCTGGCCTTAGTACGAGGTCGATTCTGTAAGATGTCCGGACTTGTAGGGGTTCGAGTCTGAGGAATATAAAATATAATAAAGTGAATGCTCTCTCATCTCAGATTTCTTCCCACAGAGAGAACAGCTCCTTGCGTCTGTATGAGATATACCGGAATACCTGCTTACCGTTGTCAATGGTTCGGCAGCCTTGACTCCTTGTGTCGGTAGAGAGAAGGTACTTCCAAAGGCTCGACCCTGCGAATAAATGTGATGATTATAATCTCGGAAATCTTTTTAAAAAGCTCTTCCTCTTTTATTGATTCCTGCTCACCGTGGCTTTTGGTTTGTTAGCCTTAAGTACTGGTGGCTGGACTGGGCCGGGACTTGTAGAAGTACTACCCCGAGTCCTACTGTCCGAGAGTACAGGAATTTTGGTCTTAGGAACGGGACATCGAGTCGGTATGGCGCTGGTCTTAGGAAGAGATTCCTGAGGCCGAGACCGGTCGCCGCTTGTGGAGGAGGGTCGATCCTGCAAAGTACATAACATGATATGATATCGTATATTATGCCTTATTTCCTTATCCAATTATTACTCACCGAGGATGCAGTTACGCATGTTTTACGTCCTGGAGTTTGTACGGGCTTGGGACTTGTAGAAGCTTGATCCGAGGATACGGGTTTGTTTTTCTTAAAAGGTCCCTGAATTTGTACGGGGACGGGAGTTGTGGAGGTTTGATTCTGCGAAATAATATATTCTCGTAAATCCTCTTAAACAGCGCTCCCTTTCAGCATCTTACTTACCGAGGATTTGGGTTCGGTGGTCTTATGAAGATTGCCTTTGGTCTCTAAGATGCTTTGACTTTTAGAGGTTCGAGCCTAGGGAATATATAATATAATATTGTTTCTGCTCTTAAGACGCAGTTACTCCTTTCCCGGTTGCAACTCACTGATGATAGAGGCTTTTTTGCCCTTGGAAAAGGTCCCTGGGTATTTATTGGGCCGGTTTTTGTGGCTGACCGTGAGATCTTCAGCACAGCTGGCTTGTTGCCCGAGATCTTACGCGCAGACTTATTCATGTTCCCGTAGATCCGAAAGTCGATCAAAGTGTAAATAAGGACAACGAAAACGTGAAATTTCAATAGTATAAATTTTAAAACCTATAGGAAACTAATCTTGGAAAAATTTTAAATATATTGTACACTATTTAGGAAATAGAAGGAAGGGTATTAACCCATATGAGTTTGGAGATGTACTGAAGTCCCAGGCATAGCCGTGTGTGTACAAATATGAAAACGAATTGACATTTGAATCACAAGTCACACTTGAAATACTTGTGACCTGTGTCATAACAGCATTCTTTATTAATATGGTTTCTTTTTAGTACAAGTTTCAGGATCGAAAAATACACACATAATTTTAAAACAAATTTGCAGTATAAATAAATAAAATAAATAGAAAAAATGGACGACAAGCGGAAGCTCCTTCAACGGTACATGACGTGTCTCAATGGGCTGCAGGACGAGCTGAAGCGCAAAGAGCTGGAGAAGCAAATGAAGGAACTCGGAATGCTGCAGTCCGAACTGGCGCGTCGTCAGGAGCGGCAGAATGATGAAGCCTCCGCTGGTGGCCTCAGCAAGGAGCAGCGCCAGAAGCTGCAACGCAAAATACTCGGCTCCTTTATGCAGAGGCTGGACTGTTTGATGTCTGAGGTGGAACGGCGCGATGCCCGACTAAACGGTGAGAAGGGTCTCCCATCCGAGTCCGAGAATCTCCCACATCCTGCGATACTAGAGGAGTATACGGTTGCCTTCGCCGAAGTCGGTGAGAAGATGCATGTGGTTAGCTAAGTGTTCAGTCCTTTACTCTCATTTTCTAAGACGAAGGTGGCCGCGAGCTTTTGGAGGCAGCTTTGGCCGCCCGCAAGAGTGCCTATGTCCCGTACAGCAAATTTAAGGTGGGCGCTGCTTTTCGGTCCAAGTGCGGCAGGATCTACACGGGATGCAACATCGAGAATGTGGCCTTTGCTACAAGCAACTGTGCGGAGCGATGTGCTCTGGCCAAGGGCATTAGCGAGGGCGCACTGAAGTACACAGAAGGCGCTGTGGTGGCATATCATCCGGAGAACTTCACCACGCCCTGCGGCGTGTGCCGTCAGTTTATCCGCGAGTTTGCCTACAAGGATTTCCCCATATACATTGCCAAGGCCCCGCCGCCGGAGCTGGAATGTAGTATTCCTGCAATCCAGGACACTGATGAGGTGCTGGTCACATCGGCCTACAACCTCCTGCCCCATAGTTTCACCACATTCGAGTGAGCTTACAAAGGATCCTACTATTAACTCGTTTTGGTTACCACACACGCATTTGTTTAAATATAAAGGTCCCTTTCCCTGCAAAATATTTGTTAAAACGCATGAAACCTTAAGTTTTGTTTAACATAAATTTAGTTGAAGAAAAGAACTTGGTAAGAAGGACCCCTAAACGTAGGATACGACCGGTTCCCCCGATCCGTAGATAGCGTACTCGCTCTTCTTGGCAAATGGCACGACATCCGCATGCTCCAGCACGGGCCTCACATTCGGATCGAACTCAACCAGACGGCTCTGCGGATCCGTGTAGTTGGCCCGCACCTCCGTGACCATCCCCGAATGCGGTACATGCTTCGTCTCATTCTGGAACTCGCAGCGACGCTTCGGGCATAGCTTTGATGGAAACTCATCGCACATATTGGGATCTGGTTCACGCGCTACCTTCCGCGAGGGCATCATGTTCTCCGACCAGTTCCAGTAGGTTAAATTGTCGTGGGCCCCCACTCCAGCGGCTATTTGCTCCGCACTCAGCCGCACATACGAGAGATTGTAGGTGGTGGCAGAGGGATCGAGGTACTTGCTAAAGCCCTCCTCGGCACGATCGATGATTATTTTAGTTGCCTTAACTGGCGTGGGCATGGTAACGGGCACCACCTCCGGCTCGTCGGGCAATTCCTTGGGCACATATGTGTCATGGCTAACACTCGAAATGGGTTTCATTCTGCGCTTCACAAAGCGTAGCTGTCCCTGCTCGAAGGGCTTCATGTACTGGGTCTTCATGTTGAGCGAGGGATTCCTCAAGGTATTCGGATTGCCATACTGGAAATGGATAGCAATGTATATAGGATCCTTCTCGGGCGACTCATTCTCTCACCTGCCACACATAATTCGCCATGCACTCAGAGGTGGGCTTCTCCGACAGCAGCGGATCACTCACATAGAGGTCTTTGTCGGCAAACTTAACATTCAGCTTGTTGCCCATTCTCAGGTCGGTGAGATGGTGATGACCGCGATACGTAGATGTTCGCCAATCAGTGTCCTTGGCGCTGGCCGGGCGCTTGTAATCAAAGCAACCAAAGTCATCCATGGTCAAAAGATTCTTAAACTCAATAGGAATAGGAGTAAGCTTGATGCAACCTATAAGGACTGACTCCTTGCTATACTAAATTTGGGGAACGTTTTAAGCTGTTGCCTGGATACCGTGTTTAATGCCCGGCGAGTGTGTTTTGTTGATTGATTGATAACAGTTCGCCTTCTGTACAATAATTTCTCATTTATTCTCATTCAAATATATATTATATGTAGGTAATGCTTCAGAGAGAGAGGAATGCTTGTTTCACAAATATATAAAAGCGCTCTGTGTTCACAAAAAACAAATGGTTATTGGTTACCATACAAATACATGTGTTGTGTGGGGCTAAGATAATAAATGTTGCACTCAATGGCAATAATAAGAAACTGTTTGCTTAGCAATTAAACAATTGATTTACTTCCGTCTCCCGGACTCATCATGGATGATGTATCCCTTCACCACCTATGATGTATCCCTCTCCAGCTCATCCTCCTCTCAGGCAATCTCTTTCAGCGCCAGCAGCGATTGGCGTAGATATTCATACTGGGTCTTGGCATGCTTGATCTCTAGCTCTGAGAGCTCAACGAGGCTGTAATTTAGCAAGGCATAACATATAGTTTCCCCTCCATTATGGACTTTAGGACTATAATAATTTAGTTAAATGTTAGCTCATTAGAGAGAGCTCTGTGCGTCTTCTGTTTACAGCCTGAGCAGCGAAAAAGTTAATGCCGCTGTGTAAAAATATTCGGACTCACCTCTTTTTGAAAGCCGCCACTCGTCGATTGCGAAAACCGATCAGCTCCTCCTTGCCACATGCAGACATCGATTCGAACTTTTCGCAGGCCTCCGCCTGGGCAGTCTCAGCCTAAAGTGGGAACCAAAATCAGATTAGTCAGATTTAGCAGGGAGCAGGGGAGTCACAACAACAACAAGGACATGCTAGAGTGTGTGAAACGGATGGAGGGCATGCAGCTGTTTACATCTACTAAAAACCGACGGTTAATAAACCTTAAAATGCCAAATACCTCTTGCACCTCCAATGGCTGCCGCCGAAACAGAACACACGCACACACACATAGAAAGTGAGGGGGCAGAGGGACAGGCAGAGCGGAGAGCGAAGAGCAGAGCAATGTGAGGTGGTTGAGAGAAAAATAGTTAATAGTTTGGTTTGTAATTAGTGAAGCGTTAGAATTGATTGCCCCGCTGAAAGCACTTTTTTGAGAAGGGGGGAAAAACGTTTTCTAAAATGTTTTTTGCTTAACATCTCAGCCCGAATCTTACCGCATGCACATCCTTGTTCTTGGAACGCGCCTTTTCCAGATTACGATTGGCCGTCTCATAGGCAGCCAGACATCGCAGACGTCGGATTAGCAATGCCTTGGCCGCATCACTATCCCGCTGATAATAGCGCAAAGTGTCGCCCAGCTTGAGATCCTGATCGCTGGCCACTCGGGTCTCCAGATTCTGCAAGAAATCAAATAATTAATAAAGCACTTGAAATCACTAAACGGTAAAGCCAGTCACCTTAATTCTCTCAAATATCTCGGCCGTCTTGGCCACAAATGTCTCCACATTGCCCTTCTCGGTGGTCGAGAGCTGGGTCAGTGCATTCGATATCTTCTGATGGCTGTCGCCCACATCTTTGTGCCGCTGTGTCATTTTCTCCGTTCGGAGCGAAGCCTCACGCAAATGCCCGTGATATTCTGTGAGGAATTGAAGCTCGTTCTCAAAGAAATCATTCACATCGCGCACCGTGGCGCTGAGCAGGATCTCGTCAGTGGTCTTGCCCAGAGACTTTACAAAGCCACCGAAAATGGCCATCTTCTTGCGTGGTTTGGCGCACAAATCCTGATCGTACTCAAGGAATACCTTGAGATGCTGGTCCACGCGAAAGACGGGATGGCTGGCCAGTCTACGGAGGAACACTTCGTGCATGGCGACGGTTTTCTTGAAGGTGGCAAGGTATTCGCTGGAAAATAGGGGAAAAATTATTTATTTACTGGTTTGCTTAATTTTGAATAAAAAAGAAATACGTACGCCTCCAGCTCCGACTTCATCTTCTTGAACTCTTCTTTGGTCATGTTGCCTTCGCCCTCGCCTAAACGCTGTAACTTCTCGCGCGACGCATCAAAGTCCGGACGTGGGGGACAGGGTGGTATCTAGTCAGAATATCAGATTTTCAGTATTATTAATTAACGTTATTAAATTTGTAAACCCACAATGTAGCCGGCATAGTCTTCGTTCTCCTCGATGCGGTCGTGCAGCCACACAAACTCCTCGTGCTGCCGCACCACATTATTGTCCTTTTTCGAGAAACCCGGCAGCGTGGTGCGTGTGTGCACTGTGAACTTGACCTTTTCCTTTTCGCTCAGTGCATCGGATATCTCAACATGGAGCGCGTTCTCGCCCAGGGCGACGGCAGCAGCGGGCATGGCCGGTGCGGATGAGGAGCTGTCTGGCGATGTGGCAGATCCACTGCCATTTGTGGCAGCCGCAGGTGCCGCTGTTGTGGCATCCAGTGGATTCGCCAGCGGGTTCGTTGGCGAGACTATTTCCATAGTGGAGCCATTGTTGTTGGCCGCGGAGGGACTGTTTAGCAGGTTTGAGTCATCCGTGCCGTCCTGCAAGTGCAACAAACACATTAATTCACACTCTAATTACGCCCATTTTTCTGATAAGACTTTTCTTTGTGTGCGCGGCGAGAGGCGTCACTTGGACGGCACTGCCAGCAGCTCTCAATGCAAACATTTAATGGTTTAAATAACTTCCAGACGGGAGGATTTGTCTTGGCTCTAATGAGTACATACCATCATCTTGTTGCTGCCTTTAGTTTCCTCAATTGAGCACTCTCTTTTCTGGAATTCAACAAATCAACAAACTTTTTCTTTCACTGCGACTTTTGCGGCTTATCGATACATTCTGGTGGTGGTACCTTGGTCGATATTTTAGTATTGGAAAATTTGACAATTTTTATGTGTTGCGAATATTTGCAGACTTTATATATTTGATAATTAATGTATTATTAACTTATTTAGAACTTATTTAATAATGTGGCTTTATCTTTCCTTTTCATAAATATTTTGGGTAGATTTAACAGTTTCACCAAAAGTATTCGAATACCAAATGAATGCTATCACCTAAGCAGTTTGAGTGTCATCTCGAAAATTAGGCGTTTTAGCAAGTGGATAGTCCGTTGGTTTTAAATTTTGTAAATTATTTTAAGGAAAGCTAAGACGTTGTTTTAAATTATGAGTAGGTTATGAAGAATCGAAATCACAGGGGCTGCAATCAAAAACTGAAAAAAGAGTGGCCGTTTTAACCTACTGGTTATTTTAATTTTTTTCTTACTTTTCATTTAAAATAAATCAATTAATTACAGACACCTTAAAAAGAAAAGCTCCAATTAAATAACTAATATATTTTGTTATTCTTATTGAGATTTATATATAAATAATTCGTTTAGATAATCTTTTAAAAATCTGAGATTTAGCTTAAACCTTTTTTAAATGAACTAGGAGCTCGGTTATTTTTGGAATATCCATCAGCTGGCCTAAAACCGAAACGTCAATTCTGATTTATTTAAACTCAATTTAATTTGAATCAAAAAACGTAAACGAAAGCTAAGAAAACAATGTTGAAAATAAACAAATCGGAAAAGCGCACCCGCCAAAGAGGCAAGAACTTCTCGCCATCCGAGGAGGATATTCTGCTCCGTCTGCTAAAGCCCTACAAACCCATTATCGATAACAAGAAATCCGATGCGTCGTCCTGCCAGATGAAGAAGGATGCCTGGGAGCAATTGGCCCAGGAGTTCACGGACCAGACCGGCATGCCTCGCACTTGGCGGACCCTCAAGGACAAGTACAAGAATATGAATACCAAGATAAAGACGGAGGGCAGGCGGTTGGTTGATAATTCCTTCAATCAGTATCAGGATGACTTTGAACTGGCAGCCAGTAATTGTGTGTCGGTAGTATATGACGAGGTCGGCGAGGAGGAGAATAATAAATGTGAGTAACGTGGCATAATTTATTTATTTTTATTTTTCGATATTATATTAATTTAAACATAATATGTAATAGTCAGCGAAGGAGTCATTTCCGACCCTTTACATCATATATGTACATTCTTCATCAACATCAAAAGCCCAATCATCTGTTCATTTCCGCTAAAAATAAAAATCTAACCAATTAAAATTGTTAAAAATTAAAATAAAAAAAATTTAAATTTTTAAAATGTAAAATTTAATACACTGAAAAGTTTTCCAAATGAATATAAAGCCATTTTGCCTTAGTTATGATCATTTTTAAATACAAACCGCAGCTTTCCGAAGTTGGCTTACTTACTTGTTTATTTTTTTTATGTAAAAAATATTATATATTACGAATTAAAATAGGTAACAAACTTCCATATTTTAATTTCTATATATAAAAGCGATATTTTCAATATACATCTTTAACTCTTATTTTGTTTATATAGTTTCAACAGATAATAATGAATTTCCAATGGATATTAAGCCCGTAAAAATGGAAGAGGTTTCTGTGTATATTTTATCATAAATATAAATTATTTTTTAAGCTAAAAATTTATTTCAGAATCCCAGCCAGGAGGAAGTTCAGGAGGAATTTCCACAAGCTTACCAATATCCGTTTCCACCCCCTGAAAACAGCAATCGAGCACTGGATGCTGATAGAAAAGAGGTTTTACGCCTGCAGCAGAGATTCTATCAGAGTGAGAACGCCAGATCCGCAAAGAGACATCGCTTGGAGGTAAAGAACCTTAATCTGAAGAAGCAAATTTTGGAACTGGAACTTGAGGAGCGGCGTAAGCGCTTGGAACTCAACAAGGAGGGCACAACAATCACAACAAGTTGATGGCACTCGACCTCGATTAAGGCTCATTACGGTTGATATACGATACCCATTGTATTTGAGTATATACACAGTTCAAGACGTTCATTTACATTGTTCAAAATACACTTAGAGCTAGACTAAACCTAAACATGAAATGGCATTAATAAGTATATAACATGGAGAGTGTGAGTGTGGTGGGCCTTAAAGCTATATCAGAATCTGGACAACGCCACTAAGTAGTATTGTTTTCTAAAGAAACCCTTCCAAAATCAGTTGGAATTGTAAAAAGGGAATTAAAATAGTTATACATATGTGTACATCAAATTTATAATTTTGTTGTATTCCCAATTTACTCATAGCTACTCTCAATTCCCCTTGAAATTCCAACTAATCCTGTTAAGGTTTCTTGACCTAAACTAATGGCTCCGGAACATCCTTAATACCTTCGCTGCTCCTTCTCATTGACGGCGGACAGGGGTTGGTAGCTGGGATTCGAGAAGGCTTCCGTAGGGGCCCCGCCCGTTGCTGCCGCCGCTTTATTCGCGAGATTTTTCCTCGGCGGCTTCACATTAACATAGTTCTCTGAAGACGATTCCCCATTGAGTTTCGTCTCCACATGATGGCGGGGAGAAGGCGTGGGCGTGGCGTAGTGCTGCTTCAGAGCCTGATTGAATCGTCTCGCCTGCTCGGGACTCCGGCCTTCGCCTTCCTCGTCCTCGTCCGATCCCGCCGAGCGGCGATGCAGCATGGGTATCTCCTCGGGAGCCTGATCCGCCGCATCCACAGTGGGCAGACCGTTTTTCTTGTTGCGGAGGGGCTTGCTGGCCCCACTTATGTTCATATTGTTGCTCAGCGTCGGCGACTGGCGGGCTCCTGGTGGGAAATTGAAAGTGGTTGTGTCGCTAGAAAAGTCCGCAAACTCGCTGGCCTCCCCTTCAAGGCGCGTAGGTGAGAATATGGCGGTGGCCGGTGGCGGTGGTGCATCGGAGTCCGGACTCATGGCCATGTAGTCATCCGGCAGCTCCTCGATGCCTGTGTTAGTGGTGTGGTGTGCCGTGGTGCATGGATGCATGTGTGGAGGTGAGTGTGCTTAGTTAGTAGCCCGATCCATGGCCAGCAATGGGTTATACATGCTATGTATGATACTCACGTATATCGGGTACTATGTGCCCGTTGACGTAGCGCGGAGCCGAGGGTGCCAGCTCATCGGGGGAGCCCATCAGGGCCAGGTAGTCCGTCTGCTGGTTCTTCATGTACTCCATGTTGCTCTGCAGGTAGGGGTTATTCAGGTCCAAGTAGTGCTGTGGAGTAGAGGCAATATCTCGTTAAGAATCTGTTGATTAAAATCTGAGAGGTAACTCTTACATTGGCCACATCCTCGCCCAGCATGGTGGCAAATCGCTTCTCCAGCTCATTGAACAGGGGTCGGCTCTCGGGACTGGAAAAACGAATTAAATTTGAAAATTTACTTCTCTAGGATCCGGAAAATCACTTACTTCTTGCGCCAGCACTCTAGCATAATGTCGTAGAGCTCCTGATTGGCATAGGGCGGCTTCTCCATGCGATAGCCATCGTTCAGCTTGTTGAACAGCTCCTGATTGGGATCTATGCCAGGATATGGCACCTTGGCCAGCGAGAACATCTCCCAGAGGACAATGCCAAAGGACCAGACATCGCTGTACGTGCTGAACACATGATCGCTGAGGGACTCCAGCGCCAGCCACTTGATGGGCAGTTTGCCGCTCTCTAAAATAAATAAAATATTTAATTTTATTCAAGTAAATACAGAAATTAATTATTTTAGTTCCTTACCCGATTTCTTGTAGTTATCGCCACGATACATGGAACGCGCCAGACCAAAGTCACAAATTTTGACGACATTGTCCTCGCACAGGAGTATATTTCTGGCCGCCAGATCGCCATGCAATACCTTCTTGGAGGACAGATAATCCATACCCCGGGCCACTTGGAAGGCCCAGCTAACAAGATCAACTGTGGTCACAGACATGGCTTCCGTGGAGTCTGTCTTATAGTTGGAACGCCAGGCAGGTTGAACCGAGTTGTTGGACATGATTTGGTCATCTGTGGATAATAAATTTGGTTAGGCAACAGGACATCTTAAAGCTCCATCAATCTTAAGCAGAAACTTACCTTCCGGCACAGTGGTCATCACGGTGTTACAGGTGTCCATCTGTCGATCATAGCTATAGGTGGCAGTCCCAGATCCTGGTCGTCCGGCACGGGTGCCCGATCGGGGATCGTTGTCGGAGTTTCTGCGATGATTAGGCGGCGGTTGGGTGTTATTGTTGTACGAGGAGTTCAGTTGATTCATGTACGAGTGGAGCGGGAACCCGACATTAGCATACTTCAAGCCACCACCGTTAGCATCGCTGTTAATTGGGGTTAAGTCGCCGCGCCCACACAGACAAATAGGAGGAGACACACAAGGAGGAGACCACAACCAGGAGCGGGAGATCACAGTCACAGGTGGAGAGATGCACAGGCAACAAGTGCGCATACACAGATACATTCAGAGTGTTTGTTTTTGTGTGTTGTAAGATTTGTTGATTAGATCGTGTTGAGTGTAGTTTGTTGGTAAGTCGAGGGTTAGTAAGTATTACCAAAACCAGAAACGGAACAAGATCAGCGTTAGTCGGCAGTAAAGTTAGGTTAAACTTAGGGTTAGTTAACACTGGGTTAGGGGAGTAGAGGTTAAAGTAGTAACAACTTACCGGTGCAGGTCAAAGTTCTCGGAAATGCGTTGTGTCATGATATTGGGATCAATGTGATCGGTCTCTGGACTGATCTGATTGATAAAACACTTTCTATTTCTTAGCAGGAAGTTCTGAATATTGCCAAAGCGACAATACTCCACAATGACCATGAGTTCACCTAAGAAAATATGTTTAAAAATACAGTTGATAATATTCTTGATGTCACTTAAAATCTATTTCAAATATTCCAGAAAGATCAATATGGATATTATTTCCTTAATTTTGTATACTCACGTTTTGCTATATTTTTGGTAACAGCTCCCAGCAGATTCACCACGTTCAGGTGCTGGCCCAGATGGACCATAATCTTCAACTCGGACACCAAAGCCCGCACCACCTCGTTGTCTGCCGTCCGCTTGACCATTTTAACGGCTACCGTGGTGCTGGGCTCTTCCTTCCTTATACCCTTGGCCTCACCCTTGAGCACCACGCCGAAGGCTCCGGCTCCCAGCTGCTTGCCCAGCTTCAAGTTGTCCCGCGGGAACTCAAACTCCCGGTTGTAGGGTAGCAGCTCCGCCTGCTCATCCAGGGTGAGATCCGGATTAATATGTCCCACTGCTCCCTCCTCGAAGTTGGCCAGGCCAGCGGCCTTCAAAGCCAGATGTCGCTTATGCTCTTTGTGGTAGCGAACGGCCAGGAAGGCACACAGGCTGATCAGGAGAAGGAACAGCATGACACCGAACCAAATCCAGCCCTTGCTTATGCCAGGGAGATCTAGAGATCAATAAATAACTTTAGAAAGCCATCAAAATCCAAATAGGAAAGAAACTCACTGGAGAGAACCACTGTGATAGAGTTTTCGATGCTGCCCAAGCGATTCTCCACAACACACTTGTAGACACCCTCGTCTCCGGGGTACAGGTGAGTGATCAGCAGCTTGGTGTCGCCCTCAGGGAAGTGCAATAGATTCGTCTCAACCAGCTCCCGGCCGTCCTTGAACCACCGAACGGTGGCCAATGGAACCGCCTCTGAGCGGCAGACCAGCTCCAAGGATTGACTCAGGTTTCTCTCCATTTTCGAATGAGTATTGAGGTTGGTGTACTTCCACTGCGGCGCCCGGGGATCGTGGACGAAGACGTTGATCTCCCGGCTGCCGTAGTCAGCGGGATTCATGATGTGGTAGGCACGACACTCATACGTGCCGCGATCCTCGTCCGATATGGAACTGAAACGTACGGTGCTCTTGTAGGAATACTCCGTTTTGCTGGTTTCAATCGTGACACCTGCCCAGACAATGGAAGTATGTATCATAAAAATTAGCTTCCCTTTAAGAACACAAAATCTTACGCTCATCTGCCTCCAATTCCTCGCCATCGTGAAGCCACCTGAGGTTGCCGTCAAAGTGGTAAGCCAGTGCTTCGCAGGTGAAGTTCTCCTCGTCACCCTTGGCGATCTTCCGCTGCTCATCCAGTCCGTAAATGGTCATATTCTCGGCAATGTCGCCCAGCAGGACATGTGCCTTGGTCAGCGACCGCCGCTCCTTTCCGTCTACTATATTCTGGGCAATACAGGTCAGGATGCCTGGCTCGGTGGGCCTAAAGGATACCTCAACGACGCGCTCTACGCTTAGTTTTCCGGGCCTCGGATTGGTTTGGAACTGTGGTAGGCATACAAAGTGGGTTAAGGTTGATCTTGGCAGTTACAAGACAAAGATTGTACCTGATATTGCTCCTGGATTTGGGGTGACTGCAGCAGACGACACAGAAAAAGCCAATGAAAAATGTTCAAGAAGACGAAAGACAAATGTTTAAACATTTACTAATTATAATTGATTATAATGAAAAATGAGGGATGTCACCTTAATTATGGCACAAGAAAATACGGCACAGTAAAGTACAATCCATGAATTTATGTCTTATCTTATTAAATGGTAATAAAATCAGTGTTATGACAGTATCATAACACTTTAATAGGAATAATAAACAAGGGCGTATAAAATACCATCCCTGAACTTACGCTAAAGTTCTGGTTAAGCACCGAGCAGGTGGGCCATCGTGGGTCCAGGGCGCAGGGCCGGAAGAAGAAGGTAACGAGGGCCGGCGGATAGGCCCGGACTGTGCACTCCAGCCGCGCCACACTCCCCACCTGGACATAGACATCCGGCATGCTAAGCGCCGGACCATCGATCACACTGACATTGTACGGCCGCTCCACGGTCTGGATGGTGTTGGTGCCGCGCAGAATGTAGGTGCCACTGTCCTCCAGCTGGGCATTGAGCACCTGGAGCGTGGTGCTGCGCTCGGTGGAGATAATCTTGAAATTGTGCTCCGTCTGCCAGACTTCGGTGCCGTCCGGCTTCAGCCAGCTGAAGGTGGGCTCGGGGAAGCCCTCAAAGGTGGCCGTCATCTGGATGGTCTTGTTTGCGAACTCCCGGACATCGTAGTGATTCGAAGGCTCGTTCACATTCAGGTAGGTTTCATTGGGCGCTGGAGAGAAGAAATCATCGATCATCGGATGTGGCAGCTAGCCAGATGGGCATCAGCCCAAGCTTCGAGACTTACCCAGCACTTTGATCTTGTAGGACACAATCTGGGGCTTGTTGTTGATGGGCTCGGTGACGACGCACTTGTAGAGTCCAGTGTCCGTTGGCTGGGCATTAGTCACGGCCAAGGTGCTCCTGCCCAGGTGGTGGGTGCTGTTCTTAAACTTGTCATCAAACTCCGCCGTGGTAATAGTGACACGACTCTGCGGAAGAGATTCCCAAGAGTTAAGGTGTGACCTCCCTGTTAGACCTCCTCGCAGACTGACCTTATCCCGGGGTGGCGTTATCCACTCCATGGTGTAGCTTAGTAGCTCAATGGTGGACGACTGCTCGCAGACTAATGTGAAGTTGCCGTGCAGGAAGACATGGTTCCTAGCCCTCGACTTGATCTCGGGCTTTGGGAGCGGCTTGTCAGCCTCTGTTGCGTTGGTAGAGAGTTTAGCATTATTAGAGGATACCCTTCGCAGAGGCCGGGGACTGGCAAGCAATCTTTCTACAGCTTCTCATGCAGATGGATGGATGGATGGGGTTAGACATAGACGAGGACACACATGGGTTAAAGTTTCTACAGTACACTTACGGGCTAGGTGGTTAGTCGGGTGAGTAGTAAAGCAATAAGTTAAGTTAGAGTTAAGGTAGAGTAACTAAGGTTAACCAAGAAAAGTCAGTCCGAAATCAAAGAAAATCTTAACACAAAGCAAAAAAATAAAGCGATGCAAAGAAGAACGAAACCACAACACTGGACAACACAACACAGCCAAACGAAGACACAAAACTAGGACAAAAGCCAGGAGGACAAACTTACGCCCTGGCCTGGGTGAGGGCGACGACGGCATCGGAGCCAGCCGGGCTGGGCTTCGCTTGATCCGATCCTGGGCACTGCCATCACCGGAGATTAGAGTCATTTCACCCTGGGTTCGGTTAGTAACATTTGTATCGAGGACATCATCGACCTCTTCATCATACTCTAACCCTATGTTAGTCACCGTTGGCGGTGGTGGGCCGTTGGTACTGAGATTATCCAATCCGGATGCTGGAGGAGTTAGCAGATTAGGACATGAACGTGGTGGATACGCGGGAGAGAACAGTGAGGGGAACACGGGGAAAGAGAGAAATACCATTTGGTTAGCACACACAATTAACTATCTTTAACTTGCAGGCAGTGTTTGTGTTTTGTAGCAACTGTACTCAAAAATTGTTCCATTCCATTTATTTTAGTCAAGCCAGAGCTTCGGAAAATAAATGGGTATTACTCGTTTTGAGATTATCAAATGTAATTTTTATTGTTGTGCAAAAAGGTGTGCTTGCAGCAAGTGTGCTTTGGTGCAATTGTATAGAAGAGCCTTGAATTTGGAAGAGAGTTTAGAGATTAGAGAGATCCTTTGGCCATTATGAAACCAAAACCCGATACCGAAACCGCTTCAAAATATATCATTATGGTTGAATAGAGAGTGTAAAGCAATATTTACGACAAATATAGAGACGGAAATCACAAATCACAAACTTTGGGGTGCAAAAACTCACTATCAATGTAACCGTTACCAATAAAGGACACAACAACGGTCCAGTTCTCGTCGTCGTGCTCCGGATAGGGCGTTTTGGGTAAACAGTAGTACTCGCCGCCATCCGTGATGCTGCGGATTTCGATGGTGAATCCCCGCTTCGGATCGTATCGACCGACTTCTCTGCTGGAATATCTCTGCGCACATACACAGGAATAAGGGTTGGTCAGATATCAGGGTAATGTCAAAGATCTGTCTGCAGAAGACCCTGCCTATCTAATGCCAGTCAAGGACTTGTAAGTTGATTGTTAATTCTACGTAATATACTTATATAGGATAATCTGGGCGAGGAACTGTATATACAGAGGTAATAGAGGGGCTAACTACGGATAGATATGTATAGCTGGAATCTCAAGCTGGGACATACTCTTCTGGTAGCTAATGTCAAAGAGTGACTGACTGTCCAACCAGCGATCGGAGCAATAGATGGTACTCGAGATGTACTCGATGACGCGGAAGGTGAAGCCTAGCTTGGAGTTGTACGTCCAGTTCTGGTAGAAATTGGGCTGACCCTCAATCCTGCCATTCGAACTGATGTTCCAACTTAACAGATTATCCTGTGCGCCAATAAAAGTGATCTCATTTAGTTCTAGGATTAAAATTAAAGCTCTGCACAAGTCCTCTAAGATTTCAAACCATGAGCAGTGTAGTACTTTGAGATCTTTCCCATTTAATAATCTGCCATGGAGGACTCATGCAGGCCTTTTTCTGGGCATATAAACTGGAAAGTCTTTAGAGGATTGCCTGGATCCCGCTTCACCACTTACATCTCCATTGAAGTGCAGCAGCACCTCGGTCTCGGGCATGGCCGGCTTGCAGGGTATAACAACGTCGCTGTACTGATGGGCAATCACGATCACATCCGTCGGCACCAGCTTGTTAAACGGATCGTTCACGTACACGTAGATGGAGCTGGCCTGATCCTGGTTCACCATCTCGCGCACCTCCTCCTCCGACTCCTTGGACAAGTTTATCTGGTCCAGGCTGGACTCCTTGATGCAGAAATAGGCGCCCACCTGGTCCGCCGTCACCTCCAGAAGATCCAGTCGCACTCCATAGGGCCGCGTCGGATCGAGATCATTCGTGAATGTGGTCAGACTGGGATGGACTTCTGAGTTAATCCACCAGATGACCGGCTCGCCGGCCTCGCACAACAGCGTGTAGTTGGTCCGGTGCTCCAGCTTGATGTTGTCCTTGCAGGGCGTGATGAGCGGCGCTCCGTTCTCGCCGCCGCAACTGATGGGTGGGTCATCCTCTGGATCGTACTGAGGTCGGGGAACTGCAGGGATCAGAGGAATTTATAATTTATATTCAAAAACAAATTAAATATTTAAAATTATTAAACAAATATTTCAATATATTCTGCTGTTCCTAATCTGATATTTTATAATTATAATTATATCCAAAAAAGGTCACAGTAGTTGTTTTCCTGCCAGCTTAAAGTGGAAACCCAGCTGGTCTTGAATGGAATTATTGCCCATTGATTGCTCAACAGCCATCACAACAAAATTCTTCAAATACTTTATCTATTACCGAATGCTCAGCCCCCTTTCCTCGTCACTGGTGGCGCTATAATAATGACTTTAAGTGATTGTGCGCTCCTCTCCGGATCTTTCACTACATATTTTTTGCCATATTTAATTGGAGAGCGCAGCGCAGCGCTTCCTCTGACTTTGTCCCTGTGGCGGCGTCTGCTTGCCGAGTTCACTTGGACTTATTTTTTCTCGTTCGGAATCAATTATTTGTTTACAGAGGCGGCGATAACCATAGAGGGCCTTGCCTCGCCTCGCCGTGCCTCGCCTCGCGCTGCGTCGTCTCTGATTCTGATACGGAGGGCATTATGTTCTCCGGGTAACCAGTGTTCCACATAAATATGTCTACATACATATGTACATATGTGTCTTAAGCTGTATAAAAGATCACAATGGTATCTAATGTATAAAAAAGAATAGAATTAATGGTGCGAAGACAGCAGAGCCGGCACTAGAATTCGGCGTCTTATCAACTTGGGTTCAAAGTTCGGTTCGGTGTCTAGTGATTCAGCTGTAGAAGGAGCTGCGGGTTCTGTCCGGACTGGATTGATATAGGAAGATGAGGAGATTAAGGCTCTAAGAAATATAACACACAAATGGGGGGCAAGGGAAAACTATACAAATTCGTATATAAAAATTGTTTTTAGTTGGGTTTTAAGATACAAATAATTAAAAAATAAATACATTTACTAACTTCTTTCTTAAAATATGTAATATAACCTATCAATTAATATTAGCTAAATAAATAAATAATAAGTAGGAACAATATTTGTAAAAAATATGTAGCTTTTTTTTATACTTGTACATAATTTAAAAAAATGTATATTTTTGTAGCAATTAAAAATAGTTTTCAAAACTTTTCCAGCTTGAAATCCATAGTTGTTTGTATCTTAAAGTGATTTATATGCTATTTTCTACACTTGAAAGGGTAAATTAATCATTTTCTTTTTCGTTAACCGAAATATACTATAGCATTATATAAACATATGCACATATTTATTAATAGAAACACTTGTATGTTTTCTCAGTGCAGACACAGAAATAAAATATGTGCGAGTCGTTGATAGAAAGCCCTTAAGATGCCTTTACGTTATATATATATTTTTCTTATTAATATTTAAATCACAAATGAACTCCACTTACGTGCTTCGATCCATGAGATTCCGAGGAGCAGGAGAAGGGGCCACAAAATCCAAGGCATCCTCTCCAGAAACATCGCTCAGCGACTTTGTTTATTTGCTTGCTTTGTGCTTAAATTTTAATACTAATTGATTCGCCTAAATATTCACAGATTTAGCACATTTGGCGCAGTAATTCCATGGTCACGTTGGAAGACACTTTGATCACTTAGCGGTACACTGGAAGAATACGGAAGTTGAGGTTGCCTTTATCGTTTGTTCTTTTGGTTTTAGGTTTAATAATGAATTTATATAGAGTGTTTTAAGCAAGTATAACGTAGTATTAATTGTTTTTCAGATTGTTTATTAATTGTATAATGGTTGTTTAATTTTTTAATTAAAGTACTAAATATTAGTAAACGGTTTACAATAATTCGATGATGTTTTATAGTTTATAATTTGATCGTTACACCCTTGTACTCATTTGTATTGTTTTTCTTTACATTTTGTTAAGCACTAGAATATTTTATATTTTCTTCGTCACTATTTGTGCAAGATTTCATAGAAGAGGAAGTCTTATCATCAGAGAATAGTTTTCAAAGCCTTTATTAGCCTCTGAATAAAATAAAAACTGTTTTTAGGGCTTTTCACTTAATTATTTTTAATGAATAAAAAAGTAGGTTCATTATTTAAATTATATTTTTAATCTGTTTGTTAGGTTTATTTATATTTCTCTAGATTTACACTGTATATAATATTTTTTCTAGTAGAATTATTTAGTTTTTGGGTTTAGTTTTCGTTTTCATTTTCATTTTCAATTTTTCTTAGTGAAATTGTTATTATTATTATTATTATTATTATTATTATTTCACTTTTTCTGCAGCATTTTCAATATTATTTCTTTACTTTTTTGACCAAATTTCTAGGTTATATTTGAGTTATGGGATCCGCTTCTCAAGCACAGGCACAAGCAGCATAATCACCCGGAGACGACTGAAGCTTTTTGCTGGATTGTCGCCCGGTCGCTCCGGGAGAATCTGGAGAGCATTAACTCACGATAAGACCCAAGACTTCTGGCTGTTGTTTATGGCATCGGATGCCGATGTGAAACCAAACCGAATCCACATTCAATCAGTCCCAGTCGTCCGTTACAGTGCGCGTTGTGTTGATAAAACCGAACAAAAAATAAATAAGTAAGAGAAGAAAACAATTCGAGTGAAATGAAAGCGCTCTCCTCCGCTCTGAACTCGAGCAATCTTCCCGAGCAGGCGATTGGCAATTATCAAATTGGTGGACCTTCTTATCACAGAGAACACAACACTGAATACAGAACACTTATGCGCATAAACAAAAAACAAAAACATTACGCATACGCACAGTATGCGCTGCTCCGAAGACATCTCACACCCTACGCGCTTCTTTTTTTGGTGTCACATCCGCATTGGGCAAATGAGAACTTCCGGGAAAGGGAATACGGAGCAGCAGGGGCAGGGAGCCACTCCCCCTAATGAGGCAACAGGTCGCCCACGTGGTCATAACTCACTGTCGCCGAACTGAGCCCCCTTGGACGTCGCCAAATGGCATCGGGACATGCACAATTAAACAAGCTGATCTAACCATTGTCCACACCGGCGGAAACAACGTGATCCAAATTGGGGATGGTGGAAAATATATCGAGATAATATCGATTTTGATATTTTAACTTTGCTAGATAATTAGATCTATATTCAATATTTAGCCGACTTTCGGCCAATATGGTTTATTTTTGTTTTCCTTGATTAACACCCCTAAACCAAATACAAATGCATACAAGCTGAAATACACAATCAAGTTTATAATGTTTATATACACAAACATATGTATATTTGTAATCATTTAAGAACTTTTTCCGAGAATGTAATCATTGTTTGGCACGGTTTCCTGCATGCTTTCCTTATTCTCTTTGTGATTCTTAAGGGTTTTTCTACTTACATGTATTTGCCATTTAATGCAAAACATAGATTTTATTATATAATTTAACAATGAAATAAAATTTAATAAAAAAATAAAACTGTTCTTGAACATTTTTCCGCTGTGTGTCCAACAATTAGAGCAAACGAAGTGTTCCGCTGATGTGCCTTTTCCGGGGCCATGTCGTAAAGGCGTAATCCCGCCCAGCCGCAGGGACAACAAGTGTCCCAGCTTTTGACATCAATAAACTGGAATTTAATTTGCTGGCAAACTCGGACGGGCCGCACCTCCTGTGATGACATTTTGGCCTAGCCAACTTATTGTGGCTAATTGCCAGTTGGTCAGCAAATAAAGCCATTCGTCTTTGTCACGACGAGGACTTGGATGAAGTCGACTCCTTGAGCGAGGTCAGTGTGTGTGTGCATTAATGCCGTGTCACTTGGTTCTTAGTCCGTTCGCCCGTTTATTGGCTAATTGCGAAACACTCTCTGGTTTCACCTGTCCGCCATGAGTTTGGCGGATTAAATAACAGCAATCACCAGGCAAATATTGACTGGACCACTAATCACCTGAGAGAGCCCCGCGATGAAAAGGCTTGAATAAGGCTAATCACTGAGCGATGTACCCTTTGGATTGTCTACTTCATTAAAATTTTGATTAAATAGGAAAGCAAGCAACTTAACTCGTTGTAAATAATAAATATACATTTAATACTAAACACTGAAAAATACTTCAGATAAAAAGTCTAGCCTTCGATAAGAGTTTTCCCAGATTTGGCCTCCATAAAATCACTCCCCAGAGCAATATGTAGGGTATGTATACAAGCTCACTTGCTGAGCACTGTTTCCTATCGAATCCATTACCGGACTTGAAGTGGAATCAAGAATTCCCCGAGCTCGGAGGAGGCAGTTTAATGAATCGCTGCCCAGTAGCCCGACAAGCGATCAAATGCGTCTGGCAACATGTTGCAAGCAACATCTCGGACTTTGATGGGCAGCTGCTACTCCTCCTGCTACTCCTCTTTCTCCTGCTCGTCGAGCTCCTTCTCGTGCCTGGTCAACTGCTGTTGGTTTTTGTGGTCACTCCGTGTTTTTGTTGTCATGACGACACGCCCACTTTGCATTTTCAAGGGCGACGCAACGGGCATAGCTCGGCTATGGCATTTTCCCTGAGTTATTTATATCCAGTCGCAGCGATTTTGCTGTTGCTATTTTAATACCTCTATGTAGAGGAGTTAAAGGGTATATTTGGTTAAAGGAACAAAGTGAGGAATAGGATGAACAATTTGAGAATTAAATATATAAAGATTGCCCTTCTAAAAACACATAAAAATTTTAATTCTTTAACTCCAAAAGCTTAGAAAACAATTAAAATCCTGACTGAAAAGCCAATCTAAAACCTTTAAAGCCTCTAAGTGAATCCCAAAAAGTATATTTTGCCTTTAAGCAAGTATCAGGTATCTCAAAGTCGGGGCCTTCGATCTGTGAACTCTCTTCTGGCCTCCAGAGTCGCTCACGTGCTCGTGACGCAAATTGCAGGGCGCCCTAATTGCAGTTCCCAACTGCAGGCAAATCCCTTTTTTCAGCTCTGATTTCTGTTTTTTTCCCTGATTGTTTTTTGCAGCCCACGGATTGTCGTGCAATTAGCCCCGGACATAATGAGGTCGGGGGAAGATATGGGAGATGGGAGATCAGGAATCCGTACCTTTTCCTATCTCGACTACACATTTCTGCACTTAGTCATTTTTTATGAGTCGAGCAGAACTCCAAAAATAACTGACATCATTCAGGTTTATTAATTTACATTATCGGATTTATTCAGAAATTCATTTTCATTGTTAAAGCATTTTTGTTTGGAGGATTTAATGGTAAATTCAATGCAAATATTTATGTGGACATAAATGTACATTAATAACAGAAAGCAAAATAAATACATTGAGGCTGCATTTAAATAGAATTTTAAAGCTGTATTGTTTTCTCTGGATTCTTTAATAGGAATAAGTAAACAATTTTTCTGCATCATTGGAAATTTTAAGGAATTTGCAATCTCAAACAAAAGATAGCACTTTTCGCTTTAATTGTCGAGTCATTCCACTTAGCTTTCCCCTCCAGACAAGCAATTTTTCGCACTCCCTCAGAGACCTCCAACATAAGTAGTTTTGCCTGGGATAACATATTGAGGTAATTTATCAAAGAACATATTTATTTTGTCTATCTATCGACAGAGATTATTTTTTTTGGGTCACGATTATCCACAAATACAACTTATATATCGACACTTAACATATGTTTATCGCACAATTGTTTACGACCAACAACGGGTCGTATTAAGTATGGAAAGTATATGGCAATGACGTCATATCATGGTTCAGTGGCGCCGCCTTTCATTCACCGATGTCGCTCAATATATACATACACATACATATATATAAATGTGTATAAACATTTAATGATCCCATTCCTCAGGCAGCCGCTTGGTCACTCATGTATGACGTAGCCACTCACGTTTCTGTTACATGTAAGTATATTTACATAAGTGACAATATTTGCGTATTAATTAAACTGGCGACTCAGAAATAACAACAGAAAAACAACCAGGTTTTATATAGCGACTATATAATAATAAAAACCGGTTGAGTGCGGCGGGAGAATTTCCCTTGAGAGCGAGTGTCTCCTTGCAGCGATCATCAATTGCATTGATCGAACAAATATAGCTGAATCTTTTGTTTTCAGCTGATGGAAAACAATATTTGCTAAAGAAAGAAAATTATTGAAAAATGCATAATAGAAAAATATTAATAAAAACGAAACAACAAGCTTATTATTAAAGTGAAACTATTCAAGAAATAATGAAAATCAGAGTCATAAAATTACATTGTTCCTTATTTAATACGGTTATGACACTGCTTTACTGTCACCTACTGTTCTTGGGACTCTCCCATTTTATTAGTATTTAAGTTTTCCCTATCTCTAAAATATTCCTAGAACATTCTCTGCTGATTCCTAGCTCCTAAAGCAAAACTCTTAAAGCACACTTTGAATGTGTATTTATGCAATGAACCCCGAGGCATTTTATTTATGAGGAGACAACGAAACTCTTTCATGCGCTTTTGCCATAAAAATGGCCGGGCTCGTCTTGGCTATTTTCATGTTTCCAGCTCCTCCATCAGCCCATCAGCCCACCAGACATCCACATGTTTTCCCAAAAACAGCACAAAGCAAATTTCCACCAAAGTTTGGACAGTTTAACGCGGAAAATCTTTCACCATTATTTGGTTCTTTATGACCAATAAATGAAAAAGTTGCACGACTCGTGCTTTGGCCGCGTGTTGCATGTGCAACAGATTCGATTCAGTCCGAGGTTTATGGTTTGCCTGGTTTTTGCGGTTTTCATGTCACGTGTTTTCACAGCTCTACTTGCTGCTGACCCTCGTCACTGGAACCTGGAAAATTTCCTGGGGTTTTCCCTCCCCAAGTTGCTGCTGCTAACACCTCAAATTGAATTTTCTATGGCCCACAATTCAGAGTTTATTTCTGCAATTATCTCAGGTACTCCTTGGCAGGATTACCTTTGGTTTTTCCTGCGTACAGAAACAGCAATAACATTTCACCCGGATAATTTACGACTCTTTCGGCCGAGTTTTTCCTGCTTTTATTTGACTTTCCACCCGTTGACCTTTTGCGTGTGAGTCAAGTGGGATTTTCCAGGCCGCCTTTGTTTTCCATTTCAATTGCAAATTTTATTTGTCTGCAGCAACTTAATGGAAAGTTTTCTCCTCCCCCTGATTGCAATGGCAAACAGGCCTTTGGCTCTGGGCCAAAATAATGAGCAGAAAACGCACATTCCACAAAATCTCCACCGAAATAATATCAGGAAATGTACATATTTGAATGCATCCGAGGGAGGCTCGGTTCGGGGTTTCTTTTTTTTCCTGATTAAAAATTCAGCCAGCGTCAAATGGAAGTTTTGCAATTTGGGCCAAGCCAAGATTTGTGGCCTGCAGGCGGCCCCATAAATCAAATCATTTGTCAATTGCCAAGCAATCAGTAAACAACGCCTTCGAGATCTTTACTTAGTTTTACTAGGTGTGTGTGGGCTTTTTGGGCCACCTTTCGCCTATAATACCCTGCAGGGTACTATAGCTTTAGTTAGAAGCTTGTCACCCAGTGAAGGAGTCATTTCCGACTCTATAAATCATATACATTCTTGATCAGCATCAAAAACCGAGCCAGAGTTTAATATACAGATTTGTTAACCTAATTAAAACTGAAGCAGAACTACTTAACAATTTGATTTAAGTGCTTTTTTGGCCTAGTTATGATCGATCCAATTCGATGGAGTATTCCAATTTTAAACTGCAAGGGTATAAAAGGTCGGCTTTTCAAATTTAGCTTAGTTTCTCTTTTTTATAATTTTGTATATTTTTTTATAGGCTTAAACCACATCTAATCATCGCTCTGCAAGGAAATGACGCGACTTCTGCACAGTTTGCGTGTCTCTTAATGATGGAGAGCTGGAAATGGTTGACATGGTAGCGTTTCATTATCCAGAAAATGTCTGTTAATTCCATTAACGGTAATGAGCCCTCAGGAAAAAGTTAAGCCAAAGGGAGTATTTTATGCGGAATTTAAATGCTTAAGAAATTACTCTTACACAATTAAATTCCTGGCCAAGTTTTTTCTAGTGCTGACATAATTCTTGCCAAGGAAAAGTTTATGATCCATTTTGTTTACTCTTTCGGGCACACACATTTGTTTTATTATTTTGCAAGCTTAACTTAGCTTTTATTTGAGAATGGAATGTTGTCTTAATTACTTTTTCTCTAATTGATTTAAATTGTCTCAAAGAGCTAAGCTAAAAATTTGTGCCAGTGGCGACCCTGACTTTCCATTAAAAAGAATAATTCTTGTTGTGTTTTCCCCTTTTATTTCTTGGTTTTTTTATTGCTTTGTTTCTTGCTTTATATTTCTAAAATTTTCCCTTCCCCAAAACTTGCTGAAATAGCTAAAGTTTTAAGTTCGGGCCTAAATAAAAATTTGGCTTTCAGCATTATTCACATTTTAATAAGCGAAATAAAATCAAAAATGAAAGAAAAGTTCAAAAGTGCTGAATAGGAAAGAACCTATACCTACAAATTAATAGTCACCGCATTTTCTGAACTGAGAAGTTAGCTAAAGCTGACGACAATTCCAAAGGTAATTTGTTATCAGAAGGACAGGGGAATACATACAGGATTAATAGTTCTGCTGCTGATTAATTAAACAGAAGTCTTGCCTTAAGCAGGAGCTATCAGCGGGAACACATTGAAATGTTACTTTCTCTCTTCTGTTTTATGTCCCTTGTCAGACTCTAATTAATTGATGGATGATACTCCCTGCTATTGGCTTACAGCCACTTTTTTATTGACATTTTCTTGTATTTTTTTCTCGCTTTATTTTCTTTTTTGGGGCAAGTGCAGCTCCCGCTGTGAACTCTGCTCCACCGCCCACGCCAAGTTGTGCAATTTATGTGTGTGTCAACCCACGACCATTCCCAGCTGAGCACACCAGCGGAATACGGGCTTCTCTGTCCTCGAAGCTAATGCATTTTTGAAATGCAAGCAGAGACAGCAGAAGGCAGGCCGCTAATCTGCAAAGCAAATGCATAAACAACGTTGCAGAGATGGATTTGAGAGCCTGTAGCAAGTCCCCTGGTGACTGTCAAGCTGCCCAGATAAAGGCCGTCCCTCCCGTATAAATCGCTTGCAGAAACTGTTGCCGGGCTGCTGCGGGAACATTCAAGAGATACTCCTCCTTCTTACGCGTATCTCTCAGATACGTACACCTTATCGGCCATGTGTTTTGCAAGTCGGCTATCTTTACAGCCACTTAGATGGCGTTACGATAAGGCCAGGAAATGGTTAGATATATGTATATATTCGGTTCACAGCAGTGTCGAAATTAATTAAATAGTAGTATTTTTCGGTAGCTTTTGTTACCCAACAAATGGCAGAAGAAAGTCGCACAATTTCGGCTGAAATAAAAGTGAAATTACCAGCAGGTAAATTGTCTTCTTTTCCCGTTTTTACTTATTTTTTTTTAGATGAGTCATTTCGGAAACTGCCTTTCTGTTGTGTAAGCGGACTTTACAGCATTTAAAACTATTTATTCGTAAGTAAGAAAGGTAAGAAATAACAACTTATATAAAAAGATACTTTTACAAAACAAATTGATATTCATAATTTCTTAATAAAAATTTAGAACCAGAAGAGTTCCTGCTTTCTTAGTTGAATTTTTGATGAAACCGCACACCACAAACACTTCAGAATTAATGATTCATGTTTTGTTTTTCATAAATTGGCGAATCTGATGTAAAACGCCGACTCTACCAGTGAAATTGAATCGTTGGCACTTTGCCCAGAAATCGAAACAAATAAAACGCGTGGCGACAAACCAACTTGTTGGCCAGCTGTTGCCGCTTCGAAATAAATAGAAATGTTATATTGGTTCGCTTAATAGCCGACAAGTGTTTAATTTGTTTGTTTTTGTGTTCCAAGCGATTAATAAATAAATAAGATATATATATTTGCCAGTATATAGCTCATTTCGTGCCTTGCCGTGACCCCAAAAAGAGCCTGTAATTGATCGGAAAAATAAACATTACTCAATGTTTTGTGTATTTCGAATGCATTTCTTGTGCCGACATAATTGGGTGAATCCAGTGTGCACTTGATGGCCTATAAAAATTATATTTATTACCAAGAGTTTCAAGACTGCAGCTTGCAAAGTTTAACCCTAGTAAAAATCTAATGAATGGCCGGCATTCTAGGGCTCAGGTGAAAGCCAAGTGCCGGTGAGTTCCTGCCATTTTCCCAAGAGATTTATGGCCAGCAGACAGCTCCAATGGCCTGGCCAAAAAATTATTTGTTGTCGCTGTCCATTTATTATTTATGTTTTGTTGTTCTCGGTGGACAGAGCGGATGCAGACTTTGGAAGGTGTCTCTGTCCATTCATAGAATGCCTACACAGTAGTGGCGGAGTGTGAAAACGTGTTCACTGCCGCCGGATTGCTGAGTTAACCGAGCAAATGTGCATTATTTATGGGTATTGGCCAACCGGCAAATTCAATTACACAGATATTATCGCCAAATGGAAATTTATACGCCAATCCCCCCAAAAGCGATATGGTGGTTTATCTAGCGATTTTTCTTGGAAAAACTCTTTCACTTAAGACCACACAATGAAAATATTTTTGAAGTATGGTCACGTCTTTTAGTATTTTACACTTCACTTTATAAAAAAATTTATCTTATATACATTATTTTTAAACAAGCAAATATTAAATTTATAAAAATATAATGACTAAGTATTTATCTTCTTCTACTTTTCCCGGTGCAGACAACGTTATTTATACGTAATGGAACTCCCTCTCGACGATACTTTATCAACTGTAGTTAAGTGGCTTAAATTAGACACCTAGCGGGGGCCACCACTCACGGGGCAAGAACGCGTATCTTTTAGATAGTTAGCCATAAAGCCCGGCGTCTGATTAATGTGCCATGTGCATATGGGAAAGGTGTGAAAAATAGCTGATGGAGTTACACAGCTACAGGTGAACAGGGGAGGAGGCAACGAGCCACTTGGATTTCCAAGAAGAGCTCGTTCCTATTGATTTTTTCTGGCCAACAGCGGTTTCTGCGGTTTGGATTGCCAATTGCGATTTCCAGTAAATATTTATGCGTCCGATTGTCCGAACACTTTTCCATTTTACATCAATTTTCCCCCCTGACATCTTTATGACTCGCTGCTACGGACTCCTGTACATTTTTCCTGCCTTTTTCCAGCTTGGAGAGAAGTGATTGACGCCAACCACAATTAGCTGTGGTCTTTTGAAGTGGCCAGAGATAAATGGAGCAAACGATATGCATTGGGAGGTCTGGGAAGTCTGCATTTAATAAACAAATTGGGAGCAGTGAGCAATTGTTGTGGCCCAATTGAAGGCAATGAATTATGGGCCTTTGATTCGATCGGAACTTCGAGGCAACGGCAGCCGGATCCTGAGTCACTTCCAAATGCACAGCAAAGAAATTAGCTTGCTTTGGCATTTTTTAAAGATTTGTTATAGAAATAAACAGCAAACGGAAATTGACATGCGTAGAAAAAATATATAACGAAGTCTTTAAAAAAATAAGCTTACTAAGGCAGAGTTTGTTTAGGTATTAATTTGATTTTAAAAGATGATATTTAATTAAAAAATAGTGCCTTTAATTTCGAATACTTGGATTTATATATTTTACCTTCATTTAACAATTTATAATACAAAAACTATGATAAAAATAACTCCCTTAAATTTGTAATTAAAAATCCTTTTCTTAGGTTTTTATCTACTTTGAGGATTATACCTCAAATAAATTTTGTTCATCAAAGTAAAGAATATAAATATAATTCTTTCAGTGTTTCTGTTTACCAAAATTTGTAGCTGGTCAAGAAACTTGAGGAAGAACCGGTTTAAGAAAGTCATCGTGTCAGATTCAACCAACAATCTCCCAAAAAATGAGCTGTCCCCTGGCAAGCACAAAATAAGTGATAACTTTTCTTTGTTTTTTATTCACTCTCTTTTAGCTTCACCCCAAAGTTTGCTAGAAAAATCGGTGTGAGTAAGATCCCTGAGCCTCTTACGCAGTCTACAGTTACCCGCAGCAGCTTAGCAACAACAACGGCAAGAAAAACCATAACAATTTACAGTCACGATCGAGCGGTGATTCACGATTTTGAATACCTGGGTAAAGATACACCTTCGGTGTTTGCAGTCTCGTTATACTTGGAATGCCGCTGACGTATTCAACACACACTCCATGGCCGCTCCATGTGTGTTGTGTGTGCCTTACACTTATCAATGAAAATGCTTTGGGGTTTTGATAATGACACCACCACAAACGACACAGGCACTTATACTGGCAAAAGGTCACTGATAATACCGAAGCACACACTCAATGCCCTCAATCAATATATAACAGGTATAAGCTACAAACATACATATATTGGCAGGCAGCTACTTTTTTGGATGTTTTAAATTGCATTGAATTGAGCAACGAACACTAACACAAAACATACACAACACAATCAGAATTGAATCGAATTCGGGTTTGACAATTTCAATATCACGGAAAGTCCGATGCTTTGGGGCCTGTCACCCACCTGTGGACGTGCTGGTATTGGTTATTTACCTATAAATTCGAATAGGTATAGGTTTTCCCATCGAATATATATCTTAACTTCAATTGTATTATTTAGCACCTTTTCGATGCCTCACTTGTTCATGGCTTTTCACCCTTTCTTTAGATTATATTAATATATACATATATATTTTGTTATTTTTGAATTATTTTTTATTAATTTAATTAAACGCTTACGTCGTTGGCTTTTCGTTTAGCAATTTATGCGTGGGTAACGTATTTTTCCGTTGATATTTTTATTTTTAAAACAATAAATAACAACTGCGTCGGCAAAGTTTGAACAGTTTGACTTAGTCGATGGCTCTCAGCCCGTTTGGAGCCCGCGTTTCTAGTATCTCAAAGATATTCCGCTCTCACGTCTGAACACCTCGAATTCCGATAAAGATTTGAACTTAGTTGTTGATAATATATCAATATATCGATATTTTTTCTAAGGATGATATAATCACGATTTTTTTTTGCCCAACTATCGAAATAGCGGTATTTTTTTTATTTTATTTTTTTATTTTATTATTATTTTTTATTTTGTTAAAAAAAAAGTATAACATATATTTCGTTTTTTTTTAGCTTTTCTTAAAATTTCAATCATTGCTAAATTTGTATTTCGAACACGGCCACCCAGGCGGATGAGCGATGGCAAAGCAAAGGATGTTGCCAGACTAGCCAAAGTAGCGATAGAAATATCTTAATATCTGGTTGTGAACTTGGAAAACGATTCTCAGCTCCACCAGGTAGCGTTTGATGGCGGTTTTTTTTAAATAAAATAGTTTGCCCAGTAGCCGACATCTGCTGCCTTCTGTGTCGAACAGTTTTGTCGTTATTGTAGTCAAAAACAAGGCTTTAGATCTGACATTTTCAGTACAAATTCATAAAATGCTGTATTTCATTTACCAAGAAGACTACATGCCATCAGCATGTACATAGATGACAATAAAGTTCCGTACGTTGGCTAGTGGGGGAATAAGTGCTGTTTTCCAGCAGGAATAAAAAGAGGAATCGGCCTCACTATAACGGTTCTTAAGCTGAGAAAATTTTGTTCAGTAACTGTCTACTGCTGCATTCTTTGCGCCTGGTACATGAAATCCAGAAATTGATGAATTTGTACTCCGATAATTCCAAAATTGTCAGCTTCACTGACAGATGAGCATCTTTGTTAGCATCGTCATAAACGCTTTAATTTCGAATTCAAATTTGGCCGTTCCATTATATTTTATGATGGAGGATAAATTGTATAATTTAAAGCAAACGAACCATTGTCCTTAAACAGCTAAGCTGCTATTTATAAAAGCAGCCTTTCATTCCTATTTTAGAGTAGGTTTCGTTGCGAAGTAACCCCCTAAATAAAAACTTAAACAAATAACCATCTGCCTTATCCCGACATACAATTGTTAATACAATTAAACTAATTAAAATGCATACAAATCGGAACGAATCCGATGCAGTTGCCAAATAACAAGGGTGATGGGCGAGCTTATCAATTACAGCGAACAGATTTTAAACGGACGAACGATGACAATTGAGCTTCTGTTTATAAATAGTTTCGGGTGCAAACACATATATTTCGATGAATCAGAGGCGAGATCAAACTCCATTCAAAAACACAGACATTGCCATGTCCAAAGGCAATTAAAAACGCTTGAGCGGACCTCGAAATTCCGGCTGCTCCATTTAGGTGCCTAATGGATGACCGTCCGCCCAGTTGGGATCCGGCAATCAATTGAGTCGAACGATCTGCGATCGGAGCAGCCAAGTACCGCTTAATGCGCAAATAATTGCGATTCCCGAAAAACGGAAATTGGGGTTACACTGCGATCTCCAATATAAATACGGCCAGAACCATCGAGGAGTGACACCAAAGTCATCTGGAGCGCCGAACGAAATGCTGCGTGAGATCTGCTTTTTCCTTGTCAGCTGTGTGGCCTTCGATGCTGCCCTGGCCTGTGTAAGTTTTGATATTTTCCAAAATAACTAAGAGGAAGTCAACACCACATACCCTGCAGAACGGCTACAAGGCCAAGCTGGTGAAGATGGAGAACTGTGCCGGCGAGGATGCCATCATGACAGTGGGCAGTGACTTTAGCATCAAGCTTAACAAGAAGTGCGAGCTGGTGCCCTCGGGTTGCATTTTCAACAAGCCCTTCGGCACGGCTGTGGCCAAGTTCAAGGTCCAGAAGGACGGCATCGTGATGAAGGAGGGCAAGATGGACCTGTGCGCTGCCATCGATCAGGCATCCACCGAGGCAAAGGATATGCTTAAGCTCTTTGGAGCCCCCTCTACCTGTCCCGTGGGCGAGGAGAAAGTTTGCGCAAATGACCACACGGTGGACCTCTCCAAGTACAAGGCCATGCTGGGCATGGCCCGCGGTCACCTCATCATCGATTCGGAGATCAAGCATGACACTGTGCGTGCCACTTCTAATTTATTTATATTTTCCTATATATTATTTATATTTTCCTGATCTATTTTTCAGGGCAAGTCGTGCCTTCATGCCGAGATCGAGCTCACCAAGAACTGAGAGCGAAGCTGGGACCACGAACAGGAGCTGGGAAGGAGGTCTTATGTTTATATTATGAGTCTTGCAAATTCACTTAGATTGTAAATACGAATTCAATTCAAAAACTGGTAACTGGTGCGCACTCACAGAAAAATAAACGAAAAATACCGAATAAAAATGGGCCGAGAGTTTCATTTTCTCAGTTAGGTTTTTAGTGCAACAAGACCCTTGTAATAATAGGTTTTTATTTATTGAAGAAAATGGCTACTGGAAAGTATAGGGTTTTTCAAAACTAATTTACATATTTTGATTATTTTATGATTGCTGAGCGCTGTATAATTACAGAGATACTGGACATTTATTGCTTTCTAATAAAGTACTCAGAAAAAAAGAAATAAATACAAAAAAGAGCCATTATGATCAAATCTATACCTATAATACCTACGATTTTAATGGCTTTTAAACTCACAAAATTATTTCAAGGAAAAATTCCGTATTTTCTAAATTGCCTCCAAAATATAATCAATGAATGAACAGAAAAAAACAGCACACATTTATTAGTAATATTCTCTGTATATATTTCGTGTATACAATTTGTAACATTCCACAACACACTTTTTCGACTTACAAATAGGTTTCAGAAACAGTAAAAACTTAGAGGTTAGCGAAGGTAGTGTAGTTAAGGTAAGGAAGCGGTTTATATTCAAGGTTAATCGAAGACCATCCATCGTCAGGGCAGAGTGGGAAGGGTCACTCCTCCTTCGCCGGCTGCATCCTCAGCAGATTCCCGAGAAGCTGTAGTCGAACTCGGCATTCTTCTCGTTCAGGCGCCCCAAGTACTGCGAGTGCTTGATGCCAAAGCTGTAGGCGGGCACGTGGGAGAGGTTTATCTACGGTCAGGAATCATATAAAACACGAAATTAACCACAAGCTAATACGGCGACAACAACTAAATTTAATCTTAAAATTTTGAAGATATATGTTTCAGAAATTTATGTACGGTCGGTCTGCCCGGCTTGCCAACAGGAACTGATTGCAGGCCTCGGGCACTCTGTGGAACCTGTCGGCGCGACAGTAGGGCGAGTGCCGGATGCCCAGGGACACGGCCGGTGGTGAACGCTTCTCCCAGTACTGTGGGCGGAGGTTTAGTTGAGGGGGTTTAACAAATGCTAAATTATTTGATATTTAAAATCTGCTTATATTTTCTTATTATTATATTTATCTCCCTAATTTTCCAATTTAATATTTAATCATTAAAGATTAGGCACAATGGTCTTACCTTCTCCGGGCAATGGGCACCGGGTCCGGGCTTGGCATCCTCGCTGCCCATCTTGTACTTGCCGCGCATCGAGTAGACCGGCGGCTTGGGCTTCACCACGGTGTATTCGCCATCGTAGTAGCCGGGTCCGGGGAAGATCATGACCGGAATCAGAGGAGGCTTCTCGCGACCCGTGATCGTGTAGGCCGGAGCCGAGCGGATCTTGCCCTCCTTGCTGCTGCCCATGACGGTGGGTATCTTGTAGACATTAGGAGCTGTTTTTTTGGGAGATGGGAAAAGTTACTATATTTCTTAAATCATAAACAGGAAGCTGGTTAGTTCAGGGGCTGGTCTCTGGGTCTTGATGTTTGAGTATGGTTCGGGTTAGTTTTGGTTTTCGGACTGGCTTGGGGTGATCTTGACATGGAGGGTGCCTGCAAAAAAAAAACACACACACAAAAGGGATACGGCGGACACCGGGAACAAGGAAGTACTAGGACGCTCAAAGGGATAAAAGGGTCACAAGTAAACAATCTTAAATAGATCTTAGGGAAGATGCCTCAATGAAGCCCTGTATCCCTTCGAGCGTTGCACCATCCACAAATAAATCTGGTTACCTGATGATCTTCTCCTGCACGCTGCTCGCCTCCACAGCATACTTCACCGTCCGCATTTTGGTGGACTGGCCGCTGGTCACGATGGCGCCATCCGGCTGGACTACTCTCTGGTGACTGACCGCTGCCGCCTTGGTGGCACTCGCATCCGACTTACCGCTGGCCATCACCTTAAGGTTGGCACTCTCCTGCCGGCCGTGGGACACCTGCTGTACCCGAGTAGTAGTGCTGGTGCTGGTGCTAACCGCCTGGGAGTGATTGCCATTGCTCAGTGCAGGTGCGGACAGTAGCTCCTTGTGGGTGCCATTCACCTGCTTGGAGGTGGAGACCTGCGTCTGCTGCAGCTCCGGCTGCTCCACACCGTTGACAAAGGTCTTTTTTGTCGTGGTGGTGGTTGTGGTGGTTGCGGTGCTGCACTCACCATTGTTACGTACTGTGCGGGAATTTGTTCAAATTAAATTATATGAAAAGCAAACGGAAATGGGCGAGAATAATTTAAAATGTAATGGAGCACAAAATATACAAATTAAGGAAATCAAGCACACTAAGCGTTTCAAATGAATCAGAAACTAACTTAATAGGATTTATTTTGAAGCATATAAATTATAGACCAGATTGTAAACCTTATCGAAAAAAGTCTCAGATGTATTCCTTTGGGGTTTTTTCACTTGCTTCGGGAAGAAAAGTTTAGAAACTTTCTAACGTAGATTAAGAATTCTTGACTAAACACGAATGAAAGTCACCGGGTTTTGGGCTTGGTATTATTTGATGGCGGGGTATTTTTTGATGGCGAGGTATTATTTGATGGCGGGCTCTTATTTGATGGCGGGCTCTTATTTGATGACGAGCTAGATTTTCCAGACCCCCCAACGTCTGGAATCTTCATGAAGAAGGCGCAGTCATCTTGACATTCCTTCATTGAGCTATAGTCGTTTTCCGCGTGCATCCTTGGGCAGCGGGAGGTAACCTTAAAACCCAGGGAGAGACAAAGAGCTTTAGGGGAGATTGGTGAGAGGGCGGACGGTCATCACCTTGATGCAGTCGAAGAGGACTCGGTGGAAGACATAAAAGTTACGCTTCGGCGAATAGCAGGAACTCTCGTACATGTACCTGTTCATCTTCAAACAGGCGAGATTCCGTTCTGCACGGAGACGAAGGAGCAGGAGAAGGAGTAAATCGGAGGCCAGGTCTTTAATGAACTAACTCTTACTATTATTTTTGCGTCCCTGGACGAGAATGCAGTAGAGGGCGAGCCACAGCAACAGCTTCATGGCGAATCACGCGATCAACTAAGGCCTTTGCCCTTCTACCGACCGAGGTAATGCTACTTAGTAATAATCTCTGACGACATTTGAAACGCTTTCAGGCGGAAAAGCTGGGAGTGACATATGTAGATGTGCAATGCGTGAAGTGTGATCTGGGACACACTCTCTCTTACCGGGACTGGCCAGGCGGCGTTCGCGTCTCTGGACAATGCGATCTTCGATGTACGCACCCCTGGGTTCTAGTGAGTTGGGGTTGGTGAGTATTTACAGAGATTCGGATGAGAGCATGGCCAGAAAACCAGAGGATGTGTGCGAACCAAACATGGAATAGTCCAAAAACAAAAACACAAAAACGACAATCGTACGGGTCACATAAGCCGGCACCAAGGATAGCGGGCTTGGGGGTCGTCACCTACCTGGAAGCGAGGGAATCGGTGCCGTCTTCAGGCCAAAACTATACGCTGGCGAGCTGTCTTGCCTGCACTGCTCGGGATGATAGTGACCTGGGGCTGGAGGATCCACGGGGAGCGGGGAATAAACAAACAAAGCGGGCGACATGCAACATGCAACACTACCAAGTGGGGAGGGAAACCTTACCTGGTGCATCGGTGGACACCCGTACATGTGACTTGGTGCCAAAGGTGTAGGCGGGTGTGGAGTGCAGAGTGTGCTTTTCCGGCTCGTAAGCGGACGGTGCTAGAATAGTCAATATTCCAAGAGAGTGTAAAAGGCTAATCCCTGCAGATAGAGCTACTTCCGTAGTATAGCTAAGAGCATTTCTGGACTTGCCTGGAGTGTCGGAGACGTGCTCCCGTCCCAGCCGCATGCCGAAGGTGAACGCTGGCGTGCTGCGGTCCACCTGGCACTGCTCCGGATGGTAGTCGCACGGAGCCGGAGTCTGGCTGACGGTCTCCGCGGCCGGACGACCTGCAATGGCGTAGGCGGGTGTATGGTCGAGACGAACTCGCTCGGGGGCGTAGTCGCAGGGCGCGGGATGGAGATGATCCGCCTTGGGGTCGTGTTTGCCACCAAAGCTGAAAGCGGGTGCTCGGTCCAGTTGCACCTTTTCCGGCGAGTAGTCTCCTGGTGCAGGGGTCTCACTGGGCTTGTGCGGGTCGTGCCGGCCAGCGAAGGAGAAGGCGGGATTGTGATCTTGCCTCACTTTCTCGGGGTGGTAATCTCCCGGAGCGGGGGTACTATTCTCGGTCTTGGCATCGTACTTGCCTCCAAAAGTGTAAGCAATGGTATGATCCAAGCGAACCTTCTCGGGACAGTAGTCACCAGGAGCTGGAGTGCCATTAACAATTTTCTCGATATGCTTGCCTGCCATAGAAAAGGCGGGGTTGTGATCTTGCCTAACCTTTTCGGGGCTGTAAGCTCCAGGAGCCGGAGTATCACTGGGTTTGTGCAGATCGTGGCGACCGGCGAAGGAGAAGGCGGGATTGTGATCTTGTCTAACTTTCTCCGGGTGGTAATCTCCAGGAGCTGGGTTGCTATTCTCGGTCTTGGCATCGTATTTTCCACCAAAAGTGTACGCAATGGTATGATCCAAGCGAACCTTCTCGGGGGAGTAGTCACCGGGAGCAGGTGTGTCATTGGAGACCTTGGGATCGTGCTTGCCAGCCATTGAGAATGCTGGGTTATGATCCTGCCTAACCTTTTCGGGTGAGTAAGCTCCAGGAGCAGGAGTGTCACTAGGCTTGGAATGATCGTGGCGTCCAGCGAAAGAGAAGGCGGGATTGTGGTCCTGTCTAACCTTTTCTGGGTGGTAATCTCCCGGAGCGGGGTTACTATTCTCGGTCTTGGCATCGTACTTGCCTCCAAAAGTGTAAGCAATGGTATGATCCAAGCGAACCTTCTCGGGACAGTAGTCACCAGGAGCTGGAGTGCCATTAACTATTTTCTCGATATGCTTTCCTGCCATAGAAAAGGCGGGGTTGTGATCTTGCCTCACCTTTTCTGGTGAGTATGCTCCTGGAGCAGGAGTATCACTGGGTTTGTGCAGATCGTGGCGACCTGCGAAGGAGAAGGCGGGATTGTGATCTTGTCTAACTTTCTCCGGGTGGTAATCGCCAGGAGCTGGGTTACTATTCTCGATCTTGGCATCGTATTTTCCACCAAAAGTGTATGCAATGGTATGATCCAAACGAACTTTCTCTGGGGAGTAGTCACCGGGAGCAGGTGTGTCATTGGAGACCTTTGGATCATGCTTGCCAGCGATTGAGAATGCTGGGTTGTGATCCTGCCTAACCTTTTCAGGCGAGTAAGCTCCAGGAGCAGGAGTGTCACTAGGCTTGGAATGATCGTAGCGTCCCGCGAACGAAAAGGCGGGATTGTGGTCCTGTCTAACCTTTTCTGGGTGGTAATCTCCAGGCGCAGGAGTATTGTTTTCTATCTTTGGATCATTTTTGCCTCCAAAAGTGTAGGCTGGATTATGATCCAATCTTACTTTCTCTGGACAGTAGTCTCCAGGAGCTGGAGTACCATTAACTAACTTCTCGATATGCTTTCCTGCCATAGAAAAGGCGGAGTTGTGATCTTGCCTAACCTTTTCGGGGCTGTAAGCTCCTGGAGCAGGAGTATCACTGGGTTTGTGCAGATCGTGGCGACCTGCGAAGGAGAAGGCGGGATTGTGATCTTGCCTGACTTTCTCGGGGTGGTAGTCTCCAGGCGCAGGAGTAGTGTTTTCTATTTTAGGATCGTTTTTGCCTCCAAAAGTGTAAGCTGGATTATGATCCAATCTTACTTTCTCGGGACAGTAGTCACCAGGAGCTGGAGTACCATTAACAATCTTCTCGATATGCTTTCCTGCCATAGAAAAGGCGGGGTTGTGATCTTGCCTCACCTTTTCGGGGCTGTAAGCTCCAGGAGCTGGAGTGTCACTAGGCTTGGAATGATCGTGGCGTCCCGCGAAGGAGAAGGCAGGATTGTGATCTTGTCTAACTTTCTCCGGGTGGTAATCTCCAGGAGCTGGGTTACTATTCTCGATCTTGGCATCGTATTTTCCACCAAAAGTGTATGCAATGGTATGATCCAAGCGAACTTTCTCTGGGGAGTAGTCACCGGGAGCAGGTGTGTCACTCGAGATCTTTTGGATGTGCTTTCCTGCCATCGAGAAAGCCGGGTTATGATCCTGCCTAACATTTTCAGGTGAGTAAGCTCCGGGAGCAGGAGTGTCACTAGGCTTGGAAAGATCGTAGCGTCCCGCGAAGGAAAAGGCGGGATTGTGGTCCTGTCTAACCTTTTCTGGGTGGTAATCTCCAGGCGCAGGAGTAGTGTTTTCTATTTTAGGATCGTTTTTGCCTCCAAAAGTGTAAGCTGGATTATGATCCAATCTTACTTTCTCTGGACAGTAGTCTCCAGGAGCTGGAGTACCATTAACTATTTTCTCGATATGCTTGCCTGCCATAGAAAAGGCGGGGTTGTGATCTTGCCTCACCTTTTCTGGTGAGTATGCTCCTGGAGCAGGAGTATCACTGGGTTTGTGCAGATCGTGGCGACCTGCGAAGGAGAAGGCGGGATTGTGATCTTGCCTGACTTTCTCGGGATGATAGTCACCCGGAGCTGGGGTATTATTTTCAACCCTAGGATCGTTCTTTCCCCCAAAGGAAAAGGCGGGAGTATGGTCTAGTCGCACTTTCTCTGGACAGTAGTCACCAGGAGCTGGTGTGTCGCTCGAGATCTTTTGGATGTGCTTCCCTGCCATTGAGAATGCTGGATTGTGATCTTGCCTAACCCTTTCGGGGCTGTACGCTCCAGGAGCTGGAGTATTATCTGGTTTCCGAAGATCATGGCGGCCGGCAATGGAGAAGGCGGGGTTGTGGTCCTGCCGCACCTTCTCCGTGTCGTACGCTCCGGGAGCTGGCGTGTCGCTTGTCTTGTGCAGTTCATGGCGACCGGCGAATGAGAAAGCGGGGTTGTGATCGTGGCGGACTCGCTCGGGACAATAGTCGCCCGGTGCCGGAGTGGAGCTTTCGAGCCGCTGCTCGTGCTTACCGCCGAAGGTGAAGGCCGGCGTGCTGTCGAAGCGGTACCTTTCCGGGGCATACGAACCAGGAGCCGGGGTTTCGCTCGCGATCTTTGTCTCAGGGCGGCCGGCGAGGGTGAAGGCTGGCGTGTGATCCAGCCGCACCTTCTCGGGCTGATAGGTGCCCGGCGCCGGGGTGTCACTGGCCTTGACGAGCTCCACGCGATGCCCGAAGCTGAAGGCGGGCGTCCTGCCCAGCACGCACTTTTCAGGTTCGTATGCGCCGGGAGCTGGAATAGATTAGACAGTGGGTATCGATTGTGTGAGTGTGTGGGAGACCAGTGAGCTCGGGTGAGTGCTCTGAAAACGAATTAACAACTCGGTGCAATCTTTTCTCTGATTTTACTCACCTGGTGTGCAATCGACCACATCATGCGAGGCCTTTCCTGCGATCGTGTAAGCGGGTGTCGAGTGTAAGCGCGATTTTTCGGGGCTGTAAGCACCGGGTGCTATCGAAAAAAAAACCCAAAACTGTGTTTAGAAAGCCAGGGAACTAGCCAAAGCGGTAAGGACTCTCACCTGGCGTGTCGCTGATCTGAACGTGCTTGGTTTTAAGGCCAAAGCTGTAGGCGGGCATGTGTTCCAGGACAACCTGTTCGGGTTTGTAGGTGCCCGGCGCTGTGTTGTGTGCCAAAATAATACAAGAAAAATCACAAAGCAACTATTATTTGTGCCTTAAACTTTATAACAAAGCTAATTAACTGCTAAAAGGGACTCATCACTTACCTGGCGTGTAGTCCGGCCGCTGTTCGTGGTGCTTGATGCCAAAGCTAAACTCCGGCGTCTTGCTGAGCTTCACCTTCTCGGGGCAATAGGCGCCGGGAGCTGTGAACGGTACAGAGATCAGCATTAGGGTCTCCACTGAGTGCTCGGCGGGAGTGAGGAGGAATACGGAACGGAAAAGCGCAACAATTCTATATGGATAAATACTGTCCAATTGGGATCGCTTGAGATGGGTAGGTGCCTCGGTACAGGTTACAGTTTACAGTTACGTTGTTGGGGTTGAGATATCATATGGGGAATATTACCTGGTGTGCCCCGGTCGTGTTGGATTTTAGTTCGTCTACCGAAAGAGTAGCGTGGCGCATTCTTTTTTGATTGCGTGACCTTTTCAGGGCAATAGCTATTCGGAGCTGTTAGTGTTAATAAAACATAAAAAGTTGGTACGGCCATTTTAGACTAGAGAGATGTCTACTATCTAGCAAACTAAACTAGGTGAGCTACGACTAAGGGTGAGCAAGAGTTACAGCATAAGATACAGATACGGAGAGGAGCTCGGAAGAGAGATAGTTAGTGGTGGGTGTGTTGAGAAGTTAGTCAGAAGTTGGAGGGGAGAGGGCCAGCACCGGAACGCAACAGTTAGTTGGGTTACCTGGATTGTTAACAATGTACACGTCAACCTTAATGCGAAAGGAATACCGTGGCGCTCGCCGCTTGACCACATCAAGAGGCACCACTCGGTAATGGCTGGGACCTGAGTGTTCGATTCATTCATTAAAAGAGAAAAACGTCACAAATTAAAATCGAATCACGCAAACAAAAGCATACACAAAACACAAATTACCGAAACGCTTAAGGAACACACAAATCTATTTTTATATTTACAACACAGTGACGTAAGAACTAATAATCAAAGGAAATGGAACAAATATAACATAATTAAAGCTATGGTCTAAGGAAATATTTAGGAAATTAAGTCATAAAGTTCTTGATTAAATTAGTTTTTGCCAGAGGAAGATAGATTCATTTTTTCCAATTATGAATCATTTTTAATTATTTTTTATGATAATGACTCATTTATATTTTCAATTTGCATAAAGGCAAGGCTTTGGTTAAGTTATTAACAAGACAAATGTCATTCTTCGTATCAGCTAAAAGCTATTTAAGGTATAAAAAGAAAGTTTTTAAAATACAGAAATAAATCAAGAAAATTAAGAGAATAAACCCCAAATAAAGCTACATTCAAGCTACTAAATTTGGCATTTTACAGCTGCTAAAAAATAATCCCCCACTTAGATCCACTGACTTGTAATCCCTATAAAAATTATAAGCAAACACTAAGTGTGATAACTACATTCGAAACAAAGGATATCCAAGGGATACGGACGAAGATACATAGATAGAAAACTACTCAAGCAGTTACTTCTACACAAGCTACCGAGTTAGGAGTCCGAAGAAAGGAATAAATTATGCAAGAAAGGGTCTAGGCAACTTACGCGCTGCCCGAAGGTGAGGACACAACTGGCACATGGTTTCAGATGGGTTAATGAGTTGCTTCTATGTACAAGGATGCTCCATGATTGATGAACCTTCTCCACTCGTTCAAGCCGCGCATGCAACACACACCGAAAGCCCGAACTCAACTTCAAATCCAAAACTCCAACCAATCCAAGTCCAAAAACACCATTCAAACACCACCAGAGAGGGAGAGAAGGATATGAAGGAGGAACTCCCACTCACCTGGGATCTGGAACTGCTTGAGGCTGGCCGGTTTCTGGCCAAAGGTGTACTTGGGCGTGGCATCGATGACCGCCTTGGCCGCCGGCACCACATCGTACTCCCCGGGTCCGGGATTGGAGAAACGGGACAGCTCCTTGGGTCGACTCTGGAGGGTGGCAGCCCGCGGATAGTCACGACCCTTCGCCCGCAAGCCCGTCACATTGTATTGGGCTGGACCAGGACCAAAGGTCTCGTATTTGCCGCCCAACTTGTGGCCAAAGGAGTAGGAGGGTGCTGCCTTCTTCTTGGAGTCGGGCACTTTGCTACCTGGAAAGTGGGGATTAGAGGAATTTAACTTACAAGAGAGTAATGTTGGGAACAATGTTGGTAACACTCACCAATCAATGTTGGCAGCTGGACAATAGCCGGGCCAGGGTTGGTGGTCTCAGCAGCTATCTTGCCTACGCGCACCGTGGGTGTCCAGGGACGCTGCTCCACATTGCCGCCCATGCTTAAAGGTCTTATCTTCCGAACCCGAGCACAAGGTCCCTGCTCCTTTAGCTTCTTCCCAAGGCCGTCCTAAAAAGATATTATGATCATATGGTATTTTAATAATTAAACCCAGGCCAGCGCACCTTCATTGTCTTGCTCGTTTTGTGCGTGGTACTCAAGGTTAAAAAATCAGAGATTTATACTCCCGGGAAACTAGAAATACGCTCTCTAGGCTGACATTTACACGTGTGAAAGGCTGATACAAGCATATATTTCGACCCCCAAATTCGGGTAACCCAATAATCCAAATTCCGTCCTACTCCAACTGCCAGTCGATGACACAAAAATCAATCGTCTGGGCCTTGTTTCGAATTTTCTGGGCCAATTCCGTGAGGCGGCTAATAGAGCCAGGTGTGTAAGCTAAACGACATGCATGGAAGGCCCCAAAAGGAAGGCGGTGTCGGCTGTCACTCTGTCGGTGCTGTATTACAGTGTAGCTCGTTTCTTTGGGCGCCTCTTTGTTACCCATTTTTGTTGGATTTTTCAAGCTTCGGCGTGAAAGACAAACAACGGCAATAACTTTGCGGTAGGCTTCGTCAGTGTCTCACTTGTGGCAGCAGCGGTGCAGAGGCAGTGGCAGCCCCCTGAAAAGCCCCCTAAACTAATTTAGGAGAAATTACCATTTAGCACGGAGGGGGTTGAGCATTCATGTTTTCCTCTCTCTATACTTTGTTTGTAATGTTTTATTTATAAATTGAAATTTTCTTGTCCTGTCTGACTGCTGTATTGAATTGTAGTATCCGGAAATAGCTGTGGATTTCAAATCAAACTCACTTACATTTTAACGCATTCAAGAGGAATTTTAGCATTTTATTTATGAAAATAACAAGGGTCTTAAGTAAATTTAAAAGAGCACAAAAAATAGGTAATGCTTTCAACTTTAGCTTAGTCAGGGGTAAGATTTGTAATCAATTTAAAAATTGGTTCCGTTTGGTTTAAGATTTTGCAAAATGATGTTGAATTTGCTCTATAAAGTTTTTATATTTAAAATCTCAGAATAATTCTCAAGTAATCTTTATAACACAATCCAATTTCCGCTCCTTCCTCCTTTATGCATATATTTTATGCTTTCTACAACCGGCATATTATAGTTTACTCCCAGAAGCCCCACAAAAAACTTATCAGAAATATATAATTCCAGCTATTTCGTAAAGAATTGTGTATAATAAATATTTTTATGTGCGAGACCCCCCTCAACGACATTCCTATTCCGCCCGAAGACCGGCTGCCCTGGGCGACGACCTTCTTTTCACAGCTCAACGCAGGCTATGACACGGCTTCCACAAAGTGTTGGCCCATCGACAGGCCCAAACAGCCGGTGCCGGCTGGTATCAGGATCAGCAGGAGGAGCTCGGCTCGCTCTGGTAACTATCTGCCAAGTGTAATCGATATGGGGTGGGCTCCGGGCTCTGATTTAAATACGGATTTCGGCGGAGGAGGGCTTGGAAGAAATTATGGGCCTGGTCAACAAGGTTGCGCCCCGAAACGAAACGAAGTATGCCAAGTGCTAAATATGTTGGCCATTTTGTGGGGCATGTTAGCCAACAAAACGATTACTTTTAATGACTTATGACCAACAATTGCATGACGGACGGGGTAAGCGGCAAAACCTACACTCGAAACCTAAACAAAAACAAACTCAAACTCGAAAAGAAAGGTGGAGCGTGCCACTTCTGATGGCCGTGAAAATTCGCCTGGCTGTGTGTAAATAATTACAACAATGTTTGGGGGCGTAACCTGGGCTGTTAACAGGGCCAATGAAGCCGTTGCTTTGGTTCTTATTCCCCTCCGACCTGCCACTTGCCACTTTCAACTCCCGACGTCCTGACCTCGCATGCAATTCGCCACAAGGCACCGTCACTGTTCTGTTCTGCTTCAGTTTCTGCTTGCCATATAAGGAGACTCTTACATCACCATTCCGGCCGATTGGCACCCACACTCATCACGCTTAATATCATCATAATGTTCAATTGCCGTTCGAGGCCAAGATCAGCCAGGGAAATGCCATGAATCACAGACACTGGCTGGCAGCTGAAAGCCAACACAGAAGTCAGACATCTGTCAGACATGGGGGATCTGAGACCAAGACCTTTGTCAGCCCACGGACTTGATGAAAAACAGCTTAAAATAATGAATTTGATATGGAAATAGAGATTACAATTCAAAGTTTTTAATTAAAAATAAGCAAAAAGGCATATGTCTAGCAGAACGGGGGTAAAGCAATCCATTAAATAGGGTTTAAATAAAGTATTTAGATAAGCCAATAATTTAATTTAGTATTTAATCTGCTTTAAAACAATTTGTCAAAAAATCATAAAAGAAACATCCAAACGTCAAGATTTTTTTAATACGGTATCCAAGTTTTATCCTTAATTTTAAAACAATAATCCATCCGTATTAACTGCATATAAAAATGCTATAGTCAGAATGAGCTTAATTAATATTTGTGTTCAAACTAAAACTAGTTTCGCAATTTGAATATTTTAAACAGCAGTTCAAAGACCTGTTTACACAGTTTCCAAGAAAATAATCAATTAATTTGTTACTTTTGGATTTTAATATTTAATTTCCAATAAAAACTATAAGGAAATATTTTTCCCAAGTGCAATGTTGCAGCCCGAATGGCCTCTGCTAAGTCGCCGGCTAAGAGGTCGCATTTAATCAAGTTAATAGAGCGTTAGTTTGTGGCTCATGCAATAAATTTGCATGTGACGATCAGATTCCAGTAATCAAATTATAGATGGCGATGCTCGGATTATAATCTATGCACGGCGGGGGGTCACTGAGAACCGAAACCGGCTATAAAGCTACGCCCACACACACTCTCTCTTTCTCTCTCTACAGGCTTCTATTTATAATTTTTCTCAATATTCTTCAAAGAGTATTTGCAAACAAATTTAATAACAAACCTTGTCGACCGAGACAGACTTTTTTGCACATTTGTCAGTGTTATCTGTGTGACCTTCACTACTGATTTGTTTATTTAGCTTTATTAATATACTTATTTAGTCAGGGTATTATAATTTTTACTAGAGGTTTGCGACGCAATGAAGGACCTATAAATTATATATATTCTTGATCAGCATCAACAGCCGAGTCAAACTAGCCATATTTGAAAAAAACAAAATTTTCACAAATTTTTCTAAAATTTTATAAAGGGGTTACATCATTAAAAGTAAGAAAAAAAAAATAAAGAAAATATTTTGTTGAATATTTCTAGCTTAGTATGCAGATTTGTTAACCTAATAAAACCAGCACGGAAAAGCTTTCCAAAATGAATCCCATATTTCCCATATGATCAAATGATCCAAGGGTGATGCAAGGGTATACAAGTTTCGGCTTCCCGAAGTTTGATTCCTTGCTTGTTTTTATTTGATTTAAATTGCTATTCACACACAATTGACCCGGGAGGTGCACCCTTAGTGACGGCAACAACAAAAGCGAAAAGCTGTAGATTTAGCACACGTCAGCTTTAATTTGTGGTATCAACTTCAAAAATATGAAATAAGCGTGCCATCTTGGACGGTATTCGAAGATTAAATACTGTGTTGTTAGAGAAACCTTTTCAAAATGTTTAAGTGTACTTAAAAAAATTATATTACGAAATAAATAAATAAATAAAATAGGTAACTGCCTCATAGTAACAATAAGCTTTGATCATCTTATACAACAATTAGTGTGGGTATCTTTAATTAAACATGATTCATCATAAAATCATTAATCTTCCAAATATGACTTTGAAATTAAACCAATCAACTGTGAAAGGAAAAGCACTTACTTTTAGTATGCCCAAAAATTAAATAATTTTAATGAAATAATAACAACAAAAATATATTGCTTTCCTGCTTTCATTCCGGTTTGAATTAAGATTATGAGACTGTTACTCAGGGAAAGTGCAGTATAAAATAATTATCTACAAAATATACCTATTATTATTAATTTTTTAAACCCTACCTACCATGGATATACTCCTCTTTATTTAACCATATATGGGGTACTTTCTAACATCATTAACAATCACGCTCGCAACGCAAAACGTTTTTATTTTCTGTTTTTTTTTTCTCTTGACTTCATTTCACGCTCTCCTCGAAATGGCGAATTAAAAAATATGAGCTCATTCCCAAAATTTAGACAATTTTCAGCTGTCCGATCGTCCGTCCATCTCGGTGACTTTTACGCCCAAATACGGCGGCCGACTGTCTTTCTGTTTCCTTTAGCCCACATAGCCAGAAGCCAGTTTGGAATTGGGTTTCCAGACGGCGGTTCAACCCACGCAGAGAGCTGAAAACTCCATGACTTCACTACGTATATTCGCCATAATTCGTGTGTGTTGTCTCTATTAACTATTGCTCGCCTCGGGCCATGCCGAGGTATATAACTTTAATTAACAGCGAACAAGTTGTAACGATTCCTAACCAAAAAAGAGCAACCGGCAAGGGGCCCCAAAACAAACAAACAAAAAAACACAAATCGAAAAATCACAGCCAAAACAGCGCAAAACGAACCCAACTTGGCTGATAAAAACACCGCCAAGACCAAGACGAAGTCAACACCTGACGTCAGATGGCTGAGTGAACTAGTTTGCGATCTCCAAATCTAATTAAGTTTGAGCAACATTCGCGCTCGATTCCACGGCGGACGTGGTTTGGCTCTAGAAGCCGCAGAGAAAGCCAGGGAAATGAGGCGGGAAAAATTGGCAAGAAACCCTCCCATCTAACTCTCTGCATTTACAACTGGAGCTATGCTCGTTCTCAGGGCACTATTAAAATTCTAGAATGGATTTGTAATAATTAAGCGATTGTTGAGAGTGGTTTTTTGCTTTGTTGTAAATTTAATGGGACAACGCGTTTCCGCTTCAGCGATTTATGCGAAAGCTACGCGATGATCTCTAAACAATTTGCATATTGAAATATATAACTTAAAAGGTTGTCAGTTGGCTTTATAAATAATATTTTCACTCATGCTGCTTAGACGGAGTAAAGAAAATAATAATAATATTATTAATATTAATAATTTATAATAAAACAAAGAAATGTAGATGTTTACCCCTGGCTATATCTTTTCCTTTCTTTTCCCCTTCCTTCCTCTTTATATTTAATACATAAACACCGATTAGATCACATTTTAAATATTTGCAATGACTTGAACTTCCCCTCCGGCTGATTACCTTTCCGCTTTAACCTTTTCTTTGGTTATTGTATTTATTTTGTGTGTGCTTAACGCTTTTTTTAGTGTGTTGTGACTTTGAAAAATGAGCTGAGCCGCTGTCTCGGGTCGAGCGAATACTGGTTATTAGAGCTGATGTCATGGGCTCTACGGCCCCCGGAGAAGTATCAAAAACTCCGGCTGGGAACCTGCGGCAGGGTTACTCCAACAAGTGACATCAATACGGGGGAGTGGGTGGCGGTGTCTCATTGACAAAACAAAGGCAGGAGTGCACAGCTGACTGGGGAGGCGCTGGAGAAGCCCTGCGCCGCCAGGAAATGCCAATAGTCAGACGGATAGACAGACAGACAACACACAGTCAATGAACTTTGGGGTCGGGTCGGGCCGGGTCAGCGCCGACACGCAATCCTCAGACTTGGTTAACGCCTACTCCAGTTTTTATATCCTTACCTCAGGCTAATGCAATATCAAGAGGTATCTCTCTTCCTGCTCCTGTTTCCTCGTGGATTTCCGTTTGATTTTTCGTTGCTTTCTTATTTTGCACAGAAAAAACTTCACTTTGCTCCTGGGGGCAACAGTCCTTGTCGGGATTAAGAGCGATTTTTGGAGGGTTTGCAAACCATCTGTTCACTCGAAAAACTCTCCAAGAGATTCGCTTGATTCGTTGTCGTGGCTGATTTATTATTTCGTTGATTTGTTCGTTCGTTGATTGGGTTCAAGTGACAGCCCCTCTTGAGCGCTCGAATCTATTACGGGGTTTCCAAAAATACACACTTTTCTGATTTGATTTAATTTGTTGTCGTTTGGTTTTGTTTTGCCGCCGCGTTGGATTGCAGGTGATATTAGCTAGGTAGCTGGAGCTGGAACCGCACTCGAGGGCTGTCGAACACTAAATGCGAGCCAAAGTCACAAGCGCTCGGTTTTTCGTTTGATTTTCGGCGTCGTAACAGCAGATGTAGAGCTTAACAGAGCTCTGTTCAAGAGTGACTGTTGTGGAATTGGAATAGGCATTGGAATTATTATATGACAGGTTAGAAATGATATTGGAATTAAAATTAAAACGAGAATTAAAATTCAAACTGCAACACTTTCTGTGTGTGTTTTCTTTATGATTTCTAAAAAACAATACTTATGTATCTCTTTATTATTGAGGAATTTGAAAAGAATATAATTAGGCATTAGGCAACAATATCGGAATTTAGATTGGAATCAGGAGTAGAATCATAATTACAATTAAAATTTTAACAGTTGGTACAAGTTTTAGGGCACTTCGCTTTAGTTTCACGAAAAATAGACCAGCAAAAAATGAAAATATAGGAAAGTATTATTAGGAGTGTAAAATCCATCTCTGAAAAATGCATAATAAAAAACTAGCAAGGGAGTGCCTTGGGATTCCAATTCTCATTAATTTCCCATATACTTTTCCATTCCCCTCATATTTATCCGTATTTAATTCGACTTTTTTGGTTACTTTACATGCTTCGAGAAAGTCCGATCTGGGGGAAGGTCGCCTTACATAGACATTGCCCCCGGACGCCTGCCCACGACTGCGAATTGTATCTTAATGGCTCATTGACTATCGGTAATTCGATTGGGGCTTGCGCTCCGCTCATCGGGAAGGCCTATTTATGGAACACACAAATGCCGCTTGTTTTGTGGTTATGTAATGCGAGATCGCGGTCTTGCCTCTGGCAGATCTATCTCCGCCTGCTGCCTGATGCTGCTCCTCTGCTCTCTGCCTGCCTCCAAATCCCAGTCAAATGTGGTGCACCACAGACAGCCTTCACCCACACACGTGCCTAATGGAGCATGATCAATTCGTTGTTTGCACAGCAACTGCATTTATTTTAATGTGAATTTAAGAGAGTTAATCATGGAGAGAAATAATTGTTAAAATATAAATGATAAATGCTAAAACTGTAAGGAGAATGAGCTATAGTTTATATATTAATTTAAAGGAGGGGTTTCTGCTTTTATTTATTATAGCTTCCTTATTATTTATAATAAATCAATGAATATAATTTATGGTAACCACACTGAATGTAAAAGTCGATCAGCATCTTTTGCAGATAAAGAAAGGGGGACACAATTCCTCCTAAACGCAAAGTTAATGTTGAAGCTTTTGATCAATATTATATATTTTATTCTCTTTATTATTTGACAAATATTATCCTAATAGTAGGCAATATAAAGGAAATAAAACATTTTATAGCCCCAAATTCCAGTTAACCAAAAATCATTTATTTTTCTTGAGTTATACAAATTGGGGTTGCATAGTTTTGGGGCTAAATGGCGAAATTAAGCAACCGATAGGTTTTTAAAATAAACAAAATCACTGAGAATTCGCTCCCGAAATCCTTTGATCTCCCAATTAAATGGTAAACCATATAGTAAGCTACTTACTAAAAAATGATGTATTTAAATATCATCTGAAATATCTCTTAGTTGCCAGAAAAACCGCAGCGCTCCTCAAAGCTGGCTGTGATATGAATATAGTTAAACAACATTTCACCGCCACTTTGAAGACAGTTGCAGTTTTTACACCTTTAAATATTGTTATTTAATATAGAAATGTAATTAAATAAGATTCTAAGGACCCAACAGACAAAACTATTCATAAAACACAACCATTATTTTCGTTTTGTTTTTATTAGCAATATCACGTTGATGATTTAGGTTTTTTCTTTTCTGGGCCTGTTATGTCGTATGTTTATCGTATATATATAATATATATAGTTTGCTAGAAGTCAACTAAGCCGCGTATTGTTATATGTTTAGTAGTGTAACTCGTAGATTGCATATGTTCTGAAGTATCAGATGCTACTGCCCCGGCGATAGATACATAGATAGAGAGAGGAATCATCATCAGCATTGTCGTAAGCCTACTTAAAAGCTAGCCACATATATAGTGTTCATATATATCGTATATAAACGTATACAAACTCCAGTTTGTTTGTGTATATAGTTTGGTTTTTTCCGTATCAAAAAGCTGTATCAAAAAGGTTGTACAAAATGCTGGCTTTTTGGTTATCGGTTTCGGTTTCTCGGTTTTGCTTTTGCTGTTTTTTCAGTTTGATTTTGGGTTTTAGTCTGGCTATAAGTCTATGTGAGTTGCTTGTGTTTATTGGTTCTGTTCATCGGCTGCTGGTCTGATCTTTTGGCTCGCAAACATTACATTTTCTTAACTCTTGTTGAAACCGCAGTCTTCCTCTTTGCTAAAAAATAATAATAAACATAAAATAAATGTTCACAAGTACATTTTATTGTTGATTTTTCTGGTTGTTTTCGGTTTTTCTCTTGGGTTTTTGCTTAATCAAGAAATGATAAAATTAATTAAGTAAAACTTTTCATAAAAATACAGTAAAATATATAAATATATATGCATTCATCATATATCGTAATAGATCATTATATCATTTAAAAAAAAACTCAAGAATTCAGTTTAAAAATATATAAAGCATAATATGGTATTATAAATGTCGCGTTTGGAATATATATATTTATATAATATCCATAATGTATATATTCGCATGAAGATTTTAAATACAATTAAAAAATCGCGCCAAGAATTAAACAATAAATCACAAAACTTAAACTAAGCACACACACGTACAAAACTAGGTCTAAAAATGTGGTTTTGATGATCCTTTCATCATCAACATCCTTTCTGTTTATCCTTTTTATCAGTTTGAGGCTTACTTCTAAGATTTTCTTTAATGCTTAATCAGTTTTCTGGTTTCTTGTTTCATAATTTTTACTTAGAGCACAGTGGCTATCGCTATTTTTTTAAAAAGCACAATTAAATATCATATATCATGTCATATTCATATCATATCATATTCATACCATATCATATATATGTCGTAATCGTAATCGTAATCGTGTGAAATGTATCAAAAATTGGCCTATTAACTACAGTTTATACTATGCTTTACTTCCTTTATATAATATATATAGTAGTAGCTATATATATAAATGTATGTGACTGACAGTATTAACGCGTTCATATATAAACATAATGATATCATTAATCGCTCGCTCTCTTTATGAGTAATCCAAGTAGGCCCACGTATCGTCTGGGTAACTCTTATGCATAAATCTATATATATTTATATTTTATATATATATATCTGTTGTAACCTTCTTCACATTATCTTAATGATGCTTTCAGTGTAATCCTCTTAGTCGGTCAGCGTCTGGGCCACTAGAGCCAGCTGGTCCATGAGCACACGGAAAGCGGGACGCTCCTCGGGTCCATGTGACCAGCACAACTTCATGACCTGTTGTTGGGGATTCAAGAAAATAGATTATATTTAAATTATAATTATATATTATTGCTTTCACTCACATCGTAAATCTCCTTGGCACACGACTTTGGTTTCTCTAGAATAATACCGCGCTGCACACGCTCCACCACCTCGGTGTTCTTGAGGCGGCCATAGGGCATCTTGCCACAGGTGAAGATCTCCCACATGAGGACACCTATAAAGATAGTAATAACTAAGTAAGAATTTAAAAGAAATTACAGAAACACTCACCATAAGCCCACACATCGCTCTTGGAGGAGAATCGCGTGTAGTTGAGGACCTCGGGCGGTGCCCACTTGATGGGGAACTTGGTGCCGCCCGAGCTGGTGTACTGATCATCTAGAACGTATCGCGCCAGGCCAAAGTCCGCCACTTTAACCACATTCTCAGAGCCCACCAGACAGTTGCGGGCGGCCAGATCGCGATGTATATAGTTGTGACGCTCCAGATAGGTCATGCCCTTGCTCACTTGTATGCACATGTCCAGCAGCAGGCCCATGTTGCCGATGAGCGTCTTCTCGTGCCGCCGCAAGTAGTTTAGCAAGGAGCCGTGCTTCATGTACTCGGTGACAATGTAAATGGGTCGATGCTTGGAGCACACACCGTACAGCTGCACCAGATTCGGATGCTGCAGCTTGGTCATCACCTTGGCCTCCTCGATGAAATCATCCTCGGACATGGTGCCCTCCTTCATCATCTTAACGGCCGTATCGATCGAACCGCGCCACTTGCCACGCCGCACCACACCGAACTGACCGGAGCCGAGCTCCTCCATCAGCATCAGTTCCATGGGATGGATCTCCCATTTGTCGTGGGATAGGCCAGCCGTCGGTGGCACGGGGCGATCGCAGGGCGAGGACTTTAGGCGACAGGCCAAGCCGCCAGAGTTGTGGCGATGATAGTTGATCAGATCGGGTATAGTTTCACAGCAATGCTTCTCGCTCAGATAATACTCGCAGCGGGCATTCTGCTTGATGTGATAGTGCTTTACGTGCGATTGTGGACTGTGGATGGATCAGGGATCATGGATCAAAATTAATATAATTTGTATGAAGAGGAAGGAAAGTTTATTTTAATGCTTACACTTTGGTATGCAGCGATAGTGTGTAGAGACCCTTGGTCGATGACTTGCGCACCACAAAGCAGCCCTCCTTGTCGCCCTGCTTGAGCAGGGATTCGGCTCTCTGTCGCGACATGTCGCCCACATACCATCTGGAATTAGGAAACAAATAAGAAATTAATTACAAACTTTAAATATAGTTAAAAATACGGCAAAGAAAGCTGCTCGTTTGACTCACTCATAACGCTCGAGGCCCAGCAGCGCCTTGGGCTTGACATAGTTGCTGGGTATATAGCCGACATTACCTAGGCCATCTTTGACCTTCCACCAGTGCTCCTGTGAGTCATCGATTACCTCGTATTCGGCATTCTTTTTATAGAGGAAATATATGTTTAAATGAATAAATCAATAAAATAAAAGATAATCAATTAAAAAACACACCTTTTCCAGCGATAAATCGCCACCTTCGATGGCCTTGAATGGATACAGGGCCACCACCAATTTCACAAAGTGTGAATTGTCCTGGAAAATTAAATAAATATTAAAATATATTTCAATTAATATAATAAAGACGACCTCCCCACCTTGGCTTTGGAATTGGGGGTTCCAGGTGTGGGTATACCGCCCGGCATATTGGCATCCAATAAAGTTCCGTTGCCGTTCAATAAAGTTGGCGACTGCTTGAAAGTTGTCAGCGAGGACTACATATTTTGGGTTTGGGAAAGTTTGATAAATTCGATCGATGGTTTAATCAATTTTCCTCACTCACCTGAGGCTGCAGCGATGTGGGCGTGCAACTGCCGCCACCACCTCCTCCTCCTCCTCCTCCAACGCCGCCGCCGCCTAGGCCAAGGCTGCCACCGCCTCCCACTCCCACTCCGCTGCCCACTACTACACCGCCGCCGAGACTGCCCGAGCTGTTGTGCTGCAGGCTGAACTGGCTGTTGGTCGTTGAGCTGTTTGGGCTGATGCTGCGCGTTGAATTCTGGGCTGGAGAACTGCCGTTGCCTGGAAAAGAGGAAACAAAGTGGAAATTAGTTATTGAATTCAATTACTTTTGTGGCTTAAAGGGATTTTTATTTAGTTCAAATTATTTAAGATAGTTGATAGTTGACAAAGTTTTTTGTTTTTCTAAAAAAAAAATCAAGTTTGTTGCCTAAGTCTTTCGTTTAGTGGTCGAAAAACGACAATGAACAGGCAGGCTTCTTTTCATGTTTCAATTATTATAGATAAATATAAAAATTATATAAAAATGTATTGTTTAGTTGTTTTCTCTAATTTAGGAAATACAAATATTTTGAATATTTTTTAAATAAATATTTATTGATATATTTTTTGTGGGAAAAACACAGTTTAAAAAAGATTCTGACTTTGCTTCTATATACAAAATGTAGGTAATGTAACCTTTACCTGTTAAAATAATATAGAGCTAAGATTTTTAGTGCTTTTAATATGAAACAAACTCTTCTTTTTTGTTTTTTTTGTAAGTTTTTAAACACACAAAACTAAAGTATAAACATTTTTCAAGCCCCAGGGCTGGCCAATTAATTAGCCATCGACAGATATCGCAAAATCGCCTTATGTTACCCACTTGGATGTCTATTTTGTCTGTTTTTTGGTGGCTTGCGATTCTTGTCAAGGTAATAATTAATTAGACGGCTGGCCAAGCGCTGCCGCTGCCGCTGACACTGAACATTGACAAGATTTTCAATGGTTCAAGGCGCCCCCGTCGCCCACAATTCGCAGATAAATCAAAGACACATCGTCGAAATCGGACATTGGAAAGCTTTTTGATGAGCTCCATGCTCCGCAGGCGGACTTTGCTCGGTTTAAAGCGATTTCGTCTTGGGGGTTTTTTTCCAAGTAATAACAATAATAATAATAACGTTAGCTGGCAAAGTGAACTCCAAAGTGTAACCCCAATTAAAGAAAAAATACTCGTAAATAAAGATAAATAAATGAAACTTAAATGCCAGCCGAGTTTCGGCATTCGAGTGGGCGTCTCTTATGCAATCGCCCCTCAGCAAGTGAGTCAACATCGACGGCTGATACACATTTTCGTTTATTTTTTGTTGATTTTTGGATTTCAGATTTTTTTTTACTTTAATTTTGTGTCTGTGTTTCTTCTGTGCCTTCCCCATGCAAAGTGGATTTTTGGCTGAGAGGCGAAGCGCCGGAGAAGTGCTTGAGGTAGGCGCCTCCGCTCGAGAATCGCAAGCGCGCATCGTCTGCTTAAAACAAAAACAAAGATATATACATAAAATAACAAAAAGTGAAGGTTAATTGCCAAGCGAAAGTGACTGCCTAAGGCTTAGACGTTGCTGATTTCCCAAGACGCGACGCTATGCTATTTATATACACAAATTGATACGAAATATTATGGCCAGATTGCCCTGCTATAGGCTGCCTCGCAATTGATAAGCCAATTTTCTTTCCTTCCCGCTCCCCTCATCAATATCTAACATTTTTCTTGTGAAAACTCGTACTAGTGTCTCCCCGGCACGCCTCCTTTTCCAAGCTCGCAAGAAAGACGTGCCGGCAAACGATGACAAAAGCCTCGAAGGCATCGAGAGTACAAAGAGTACTCCGTGCCCCTGCATTGATGCCAGATTGAAACTAAAATAGAAAGTTTTCCTTTTCTTTCCCAGCGAAACGCAGCAATCGCGCACTTTGCCGGTGCTGCTGGTGCTGGTTGTTAAAGCCGCGTTCAAGCTTTTGTTTGGCCATTTTCCATGCAAATGAAAAGCACTTGAAGCATTTTCCCGGCACGTATATACTTATAATAGCAACAACAAGAAAATTGCCATCTGTGATGTATAACTTCCTCAAGTTGCTTGCATTTTATGCTGCTGTTTGACTTTGACTTTAGGCTTCATTTAATTTTTAAGCCATATTAATGGGAACTTACGGGTACTTCAGCATAGACTTTCCCATTTTAACTTTAAATAATTATTATTTATATGTTTTATAATAATTTCGATTAATATAAATAAAGAAAACTTCAAGTTAAACGAATAAAATCGCTTTATAAACATAATTAAAGTGTATTTCAAATTCCCCTAGATTTTTTGCCTACGTTTTTTAATCATTTTCCAAACGGAAGTGCACACTTCTCATTTTATGCATTTTTTCGCGACATGAAAGCTCTCTTTCTCCCCATTAAATTAATCATAAGCGGCGAGAGGAGATAGTAAAGTAAGGCAAAGTAAAATGGACTTCAACAGGTGCGTTTCCAAGCCCACATTTTGCAATACATTTTGTCATTACCACCAAGCCAGGTACAGGTATTTATGGCTAATTGTGTAATTGCGCTGCTTTGTCTCTCTGCTCCGTTTTAACCCCCTTTTTAGCCGCCATTTTCCCCTCTCATCTGCCCAGCAACAACAACAATTTGTTATGCAAATTGCAATTCTTGTTATTGCTGTTAATGCGAAAGACTATTGTTATTGCAGCTGGGCTCAACCTCGAGTCGAGTGGAGTGGAGTGGCGTCAAGTCTGTATATGTGTGTTTTGTGAAAATCAAAAGCTGCCAAGACTTTCAAACACGTGTTTGCCGCTTTGTTCTCAACTCACTTAATGCCAAACAGGTGAAACTAATCGAAAACGCTTGGGCGATGACTCAAAAACTACTCTGAAGCTGAACAGTAAACGCCCACGAGAGTTACAAACAAGATCAGGGTCTGAGTCCAATTGAAATTATTGAGGAATGTTGTTGGTAAATTAACATAAAGGTAGTTTTCTATTCAATACCTATATTTTTATTGAAATACATGAATGTATAAATAATTTGTCTTTTACATTTTGCAGTTTCTTTTCAGAATTATTCAAATAATCAGACGAACAAAGAAAAAATCCGCACATTGCATGATTAGGATTACCAAAACAAAACACATACAAACTGCTTTTGTTTTTGGATCATACCTGCTCACGTATTTTTAATCTAGTCACTCTAATAATCGGAAAAGAAATTCAACTATTTGAAAGACCAAAGCATGTCCATCATCAAAATACAAAGCAAAATCTACGCCCAACCATGAACATCTTCCACAGACAAGATTTATAATACAGAAGTCATTTAAATACATTTTCCGCCTCAAAGCCCATTAAAACATATATTTATTGCTGAAGAGTTAATTTAGACATAGTAACCAGTTTCTTTAGTTTTAAGGAAAGACAAGAATCGGATTATTACCCAGCTTCAGAGCCGATAAAAGCATCATAGTGTTGCTTCCAGCGACTGTCTTCTGCTTTGGCGAAGACTCTCGGCGAAGACTCTCCACTGGACAGAAATTCCACACTCTCTGGCGGTGGTAATTGTGTCAATTCACTTTCACATAAATCGCTTGTTCGTTCGGTTTTACTTTATTTTGTTTATTTTTATAAATAGTTGATTTTGCTTGCTGCTTTTTTTGTTTAAGCGATTTGCAATTCTTTGAACTACAGTTTTCAGGCTGTTGTTGCTGTTGGCGCAAACTGGTTTCTCGGTTGCTTCCTTTTTGCAATTCGTTGCAGTTGTTATGGTAGTTGTTGCTTTTTTCTTTTTTTAATTTATCTTTATAGTTGTAGTTGTAGTTGCTGCTTGCTGTTGACCTTTAAGCGTTCCCCATTCAGCGCGATGCTGAGCGGCTTTTACCGTTAAAAGCGTGGCCCTCAAGCGAATGCAACAAACAAATTACAAACAAAAAAAAACACTCAGAGCTTCCTGTGCTCAAGACTATAATTATTATTATTTTATTGCCAGTAGTTTTCCACTTTTTATTATTTATATTTTGCAATATTTAGCGTCTGTCTTCTTCTCTTTCACGCAATGGCAGGTGGTGACGCCATCTTGAAACCATTTTCCAGAGACAAGAGTTATCGGTGTTATTTTCCTCTATTTTAGGCATTAGTTATCTTTAGATTTTAATTCTATTTTTTTAGGCACAAATAAAACCACAACTTTCAGGTTATATATTATGATATTTTCATTAATTCCATTTCACATCGAGGAAAGAAATAAAGCAGATTTTGTGCGCGACGCCAACTGTTTCAGTAAATGTTTAAAAGCCAACTGAAACCGAATTGGCAACTGAACATTTTTTTCAGCAGCAGCAACCTGAGCTGAGCTGTGAAAAAAGCAACAGCAACACGGAGGCCATAAACATAAAGTAAAACTTAATTGTAGCACTGAAGAGCGGAGACTTGGCGAGTGGAGAGTGGAGCAGCGAGCCAAGAGAATGGAGAGCAGCCAGCGCCAGCAGCAGCAGTTGTAGGCTCTACAAAAGCAGAAGCCGCCAAGCGAAACGACGGCAACTTGAGCAACATAAACAAGCACAGTGAATAATTTATACGAAATTATTATTATTAAATTATTATTATTATTAAAAAAAAAATTCTTGATAAACTGCAGGATTTTCCGATAAAATTTCCAACTAGGAATTGGGGATTAAAGAAAATATCGATACTTTATCGTTATACATAGATGCGCAACTAAGTTCATAGAAAAAGAGACTTATTAATTTTAATAAAATATATAATTTTTTAATTTTTCAATAAAATTGTCATTTTAACGTTGATATTTTTTAATATTTAAAATTTCGGTTTATCATCGAACTTTTCCTTTCAATATATTTCCTTTCAATATATATCCTTTCAAAAATAAATATAAATACATACAATTATTTTAAACATTATGCAATAATTAAATTTTTTGTTTTAAAGTCTCCGATTTTAAAATAAAAATATTAATCTTTTACTGTTTTAGATATTTTTTTTATTTTTATCATTTAAAAGCATTTAACTTAAATTTTGTTCACTGTGCATAGCCACACACACTCTCCCTTATATAGATATCCGATCAAGGTGCAGATTTTGAGTGCTAGGTGCCTCTTCGTCTCCATTTATTTCTTCAAGCTTGTGAAGCTGCAACTACGATTTTTTTTTGTATTTACCAAGCGAAGCGCCCTCAACTGTAAACTGATTTCTTTGGCTGAATGTTAACGGAAAAGTTCCAGCAAATGCAACACACAGTCACAGCCATTACGACAATTACATCAATGAAATGAAACGAAACAAAACTTTTGAACTTTTGCTGTTGCTGTTGGTGTTGCGGAGAACAAAAAGCACGAAAACTCACTTGTATAATAGCAAAAGTGTGTGTGGAAAATAAAAAGGAAAAAGCCGCAAAAGAAACAAAACCGACAAAAAGTTGAGTTTCTTTTGTTGTTTCTTCTTCGCTGCGGCGAAGAAGATGATGAAGCAACAGGTTGGAAAATCAGCCAGAGCAAGCGAGACAGGTATGATGTGTTGTGTCTGCACACCTGAGAGCAGGTGGGTATGTGTGTGTGAGTGTGGCCAAGCCGGTAGCTAATAAAATATGAAATTGTTGTTAGCAACAGCGGTCAGGCAACATGTTGCTATAAGCTCCAGCAACATGTTGGTATAAAAACCATAATTTTCTATTTACTTTAAGGTAAATAATAACTTATGGTTTTTTGAGCAGAAATATATTTTGGTTCCAAGAATATTTATTAAAAAGTAAACTTGTTAGCTTAATTTTTTCATATTTTTAAAACGAAAATTATTTTTCTTTGCTTTGTTAACAATATTATTTGGGGCTTAATTTCTATTTAATTATTGGTAATATTTATCTTTGCTAATTAAGATCATTAGATCAATAATCTAATAAAGTCGTGGCTTCCGAAAGTAAACAATTAAAGCCTAAACTCTGCCTGAAAGTAGGCAAGGCATTTGATAAACGTATCTTCTCGTGGTCACAAAGCATTTAAGAAAAATATGATAATCATGCTAAAGAAAGGCTGGAGATGCCACAAGTCTAAACATTAGTTGTTCAAAGACCATTTAGCGCCTATGAACAAAAGAGCTTGTGAAAATCTGGGGTTAGTAAGGGAAATTGTTGGGGAAAACTCAACTGACTGAGAAGGTAAATTAATAAGAATGAGTAGAAAAATAATGAGCATTTTAAATACCTTACAGCTTAACAGAAATATTTTAATATTCTAATTACTAATATTAGTGATTTTAATTAAACTTTAAGTTAATATAATATTATATAATATTCAATTAATTAACTTAAATGTCCCTTTTCCTAATTTAAATATATGTAATTACTTTAAGAAGGAATAACATTTCAGGAAAAAGTATTTAAATTGCTAATAAAATACTGCTTCTTCCCACAAAACCAATGTTATTAAGCCTGCAAGCAAACAAAAATTAAGGTTAAATGTTTACATCCGAGGCTCATAAAAAGGCGTGTGAAAAATTGTTAACTAATTGGCAAGTTGCATGCAACAAAAGAAAACAAATAATTGCACGAAAATTGTTTTGAAAAATTGTGCAGTCAGCGACACCAACCACGACGACAGCAGCAACAATCAGCAAACAATAACAACAACAACAGCAGTAGTAATAATAATCAAACAGGAAACGGCAAAAGAGACAAACAACAAATTGGTAAACGCTGTTGTTATTGTTGTTATGCAAATGTGGGTTAATAACATTTTAACGCATGCGCCATGAATACAAAAATACGAAAAGCCACTACTACTGCATAGCTCTCTTAGCGGAATTCTAATCAATTTGCAAAAATATTTGCAAAGCCGAGCTGACAGAACGTAAATAGAGTTAGCTGCCAGCAAGTTGATTGAATTGTTTTGTTTCGTTTTACAGTGATTATAATCCCACGGCAGTTCCTCCTCCTCCTTCCCAACTTTACACAGCTTGATTAATGGCCCGAACGGTGATTTGTTTAGCCAATTTACGTAGCAAGGAATGCATCGGCATCGGATTATGCATTCGATTCTGCTCAACATTATATGGCATTCAATTAACGCCAGACGGAAGTGCAAGCCAAGTGGGTTGTGCTGGGTTGAATAAGGCTATATTGGACAGGAGTGATCACTCACTGGCTACTGGTATTTAAGACTTCAATAACATAAATAATTAATTATAGATTCCACTAACTGTAAAAGTGGAATTTTATGCAAAAAACATCTCTTGAGGTATCGAGTTTCACATGGTGCATAATTGAGTGAGCTTTAAATTGGGGTTTTAACTGCTGATTACTTTTTTATATCTAATTTAAATTTCTGATAATTGAATATAATTTTATGGAGCTTTAGACAAATATCTTAGATAATTAACGTGTTCTTCACTCTCTTAAGTAATGAATATTTTATGCTATTTGCTTCATCTTTTTGGCAAATATTTACACAATTTATTGCATTTTTCGCTGGCTTATCAGATTTTTCATGATTATGCAACTGCTTAAATTCCCATAAATCTTGAGTTAAGTTTCCCCCGGACAAAACTTATATCCCCGGGCAATCACCGAAAGCCTTAAATCACTTCGCAAAAGCAAACAAACAAAGCCTTTGGGTTTAGCGATAGCCTCTTAAAAACAATTGCCACTCCTCTCCCGAGGGGTTTCCTTGCTTTTTTATGTTTCCAATTAACACAACATAAAACAAAGCTCGAACAAAGGAAGAAATAGTCGCGGACAAAGGCGAAATCAATCGACACAATTTGCATATGAGAGAAGAGGTGACGTTAAAAAATATAAAGCGGGCGTTGCTGCTGGGTTGCTTGATATATTTTATGTTTTAGATATTTCATATTTATTTCGGTTTAGCCAGCAGCTTGCATTGGCTTTTGGTTTGGTTTTGTGTCTTTTATGCATTTTTAATGAAAGCATTTAGAGAAAACCCAACGAAAATCATAAACTTGATAAGCAACTTTTGTGAGTTGACCTTGATACTCTTTATGGATTATTTCATTTTGGAGCTTAAGAGTTTGGTTTTGTTTTCTGTCGCTTTTCCATTTTCAGGCATCATCAATAATTTTAATGTTTTCACATCTCAGTGCAAATTGAATTTACAATAAATTAATGCGGGTTCTTTGGCTTGGCAACAACATCGAACCCAAGTACCAGAGACTCGAAGAATCAGAGGCCTTAGCCAGCTGCAGAATCGCACGTAGCTTCGTGCCCAGCAGCCAGAAGAAATCCCCCGTCTTTCAGAAGACTCACAGCGATAGCTTGCTGCTGCTGCTGCTTTGTTGGGTCTAAAAGACAATTTACAATAATATTTAAATATACGCTGCTGCTTATTTTTTGCAACTGCTTTTTGACTCGCCAACTGGTTTGGCGACTGCCCAACTCTCGTGTCGAGTTCGCCGCTTAAGTTAAGTTAAGTTAACTTGGCCCGAACGTGCTCGCAAGATTTCTGTTTCTTCTGTTTTCGGTTTCGTTTCGATACTGGCATTTTTTACAAGCAATTTTCAACCGAATTGAGCGAAGGTTAAGTGGAAATGGCATCGGAATTCACACGCCACTGGGGTAAATCCCTCTTTGGATTCGGATATCGATAAAGCGACTAATTTCTACAGCCGAGTAAACTCAAAAACTTGACTTAGATCCATTTGTCGAGGGACTGGCAGGTGTGCCCGCCACAATAATTAACATCTGCGTCAAGTTTTTTAGCGCTGATTTTGCATTGCGGCACGATCTCGGTTCTGGGCTTTGTGACGTCATTTCGATCACACGTTTTTTGTTAAGGTAAATAAAATTATGGGCTGTAAATTAAGAGATTTGTGGGTTACGCTAAAGAAGTACCCTGGAAATTCAGAGCTTATTTTAATTTATTTGAAAAATGAGGAGTCCTTTTTTGCACCTTAATTAAGGAATTATCGTAATACAAATCCCTTTCTTATGCTTTGGAAAAATTTCTTAAATAAATAATAACTGCTAAATAGGAATTCTAATAACAAACCCAAGTTACCCACTAATAAACCCCCCGGAGAATACTTCACATTCTCACATGAAACCCTAACTGCAGGGTAATAACAGCACAGAAAACAACTGCAAAAATAAATTGAATGTTTCTGGTCAATTGGTTTGGTCAACTTTAAAGCACCGACCGAGAAACTCAACAAGTGGCTTGTGCTCGGCGCTCAAATTGCAAATGCAAATTGCAAATTTTTGTGGTCATTGTTAAGTAAAGGCCATAAATAGGCACACGGCAACGGCAACGGCAAAAGCAACAGCAACAGCAGCGACAACAATGCAATAATTTTATTGTCAACTTTGGCATGCCAATCAGCCAAAAATAAAGAAAACAAAACCAAACGCAAAGCCAGCACAAAGTAGAAACCGAAAGTCTAGCTAGAGCTCAAAGTGGGGCGTGCTTGTAAGACAAAAAAAGAAAAGAAATCTAAAATGGGTCCCATAAAGGGGCTAAAAGCCAGCATCATGATGGTGCAGCTTTCAATCTTCGCATCTTTCATATGGAAATTACCAAGCAGAAAAATTCTGTTCGATCTGCCAGGAGAGACGACTGACTGGGGACTGCAATTTTCCCTGGCACTTTCGGTTTTAGGCCTGGCTGGCTGGATCTCGGATCTCCGAGATCTTCTGGGCTTGGCCGACGACTGCGAGACCACTGCTAATTGATTTCAATTATGCAATTGCCATGTCTCATCCAGCCCCTGCTGTCCCTCTCGCTTTTCTTTATCGTGTGCCTGGCATCGTCTCGCCCCAGCTGCTGTCATATGTTCTTATGCCTTTTTTCCATTCTGCGCAGCATTGCGGCTGACGATCATCTAATAACCGCCTGCCATCCAAGCCATGGCCATATAATCATGATAATTGTCAGGGAGCGGGGAAGCCAGCGAGCGATGACTGCACATTGCAGATCGGCATCGGGCCGACTGTCGCTAAATGCTGACTGAAGAGGCACTGATGAAAATATTTACTTGCTCACAGAATCTTAAGAATTCATTAACTACTCATCTTCAAAGATTTTCTATAACTTCTAGTAAATATTAGCCAATTTTTAATTGTCAAGACAAACTAGCTTACAGAAACGGTTTGCCTGATCACGAATCTATAGTTCACTTTAATTTTATTTCCTAGATTCCTTTATATTTATTTAAAGTTTAGCAAATCTTTGAAGATAATATTTACTTATTCAAGATTTACTTATGCTTAAAACGCATTACTGTTTTTTGTATATTTCTCTGATATTTTGAAATACTTTTCCCTCAGTGCTGACTGCACCCTGTCTCTGGCTTTTTGAATGGCAATCATCGCCAGCGACGCCTCTGCAGAGGAAGGGGATGACTTGGCTTCATCGTCATCGAAGGGAGCAAGACTTCGGGCCAGAGCAGGAGCAGGAATAGGAGCAGGAGCAGAAATAAGAGCTGAAGATGGAGCAATAGCTGAGGCTGCACTTTGCATGCCAGACAGCAATTCGTATCGGAATTGGTTTATAGATTGTTTACAAGTGGTAGGGCAATCAATGCCTTCAGAAATGTTTATACTGTCAGTGTTCATTTATGTAATTAATGCTCTTAAGGATTTCTGTAGTGCATGCATTTTTCCAAAAGGAATACGAAGCCTTTGTTTACGCTGTGAAATTGGTAAACAAACAAATGGTGGAGAAGTTTCAAATTTATTGAAACTCTATTCTATTTACGTTTAGTAACTTTAGCTCATTGAAAACCCATGACTAGCCTTATATAGAAGCTTGTGATGAGTTTATTTTTTACACAGTGTGACTTTTTTTTACGCAAATAACATTATTTTTAGCCTCTCTCGTATTAATGAAGCCTGCAAATATCTAATCTTGACAAGAAGCTGCTATCTTGTTTAATTAATAAGCTAAAACTGCAAACAGAACTCGTATACAACAACATCTTACGTAGTCACAACCAAAATATGAATTCTATTTTTAAAAAGTGTCTTAATAATTAGCATATATTCCTTAGCAGAGGGTAAGCGTTAAATTATTAAACAAAGTACTTTGATCCTTTTGTGATATTTACCTTCTTTGGTCTTGGAACTGGTCAGACTGTGACCGATGTGGTTCCAGAAGTTCAGCCGGCAGCCAAACACTTTCATTTCCTTGACCCGCTCCTTCATGTTGCCAATAACGCTCGTTTCGGCCAAACTCACGCAGGGAATCATTGGGGATCGGATCGCGTCCTCAACAGCGACTTGATCGATTTGATTTCCTCACTCGCTTTTAATTTACAATTTACTTTACTTTGGGGTAGAGAATTAAATTTGTTTAACATCAATTTTTCTGGTACCGGTCGGTCATTAAAGCCGAGAGTTGAGCAAGCCGTTCGAAGCGATTTGTGGCGATTTGTAATTGCGATTTTTATACACACAAAACACACACACACACACCACAGGTTAATGAGCTTCTGCTCAAGTACAGCGGGTTTGCGGAAGCAAATCTACAAAACTACTTACGAAGACCATCATCAAAATCATGGGTGCTTTAATTGCCCAAAAAAATAACCGTGAAACAATCAATCAAAACAGCAGCAGCAGCAGCAAAAACAGAGGAAGCCCACGAAATTTCAATTCCTGTTTTGGTCAATTGAATATAAATATTTGAGCCATTTGTGTGTGCAAAGACGAGACCGAGACGAGACTCTCATAAATCAAACACTCGAACATTTTGCATTTGATTTATGCTTCTTTTCGAAGAACGAACATCACAGAACGTGGCTTGTTTGTGGAATTCTTTGAGAAGAGTTCCTTTGAAAATAAATACTTGGCACAGTTTGCAACTCGGCTTATAAACAAAGGGGGTTATAGCTTAGTGCACAAATGCTAATGGAGCTCGAGAGCTTGCGAAGAGCTCAAGATGATGATGATGCAGCAGCAGCCAAAGTCGGTTGAGGTTGCCCCCATCATTATCGAAAGAGACAATCATCATCTGCGGTCTCATTGATTTTTCGCATTGTAATTGTTCGAGTGAAGCGCCCAAGATTATTAATAACGAAGCTAATGACGGCATCCAAATCGATATCATCGGTAGTATATTGATTTATGAGACTACAAAACTAAATAGAACAATGATACAACGTAACCTCTGAGGCAAGTGTGGCAGGAAACCTTGGGGCAAACGTAAAGCGCACCCAAAAAACTCACTGAAAACATGGTATCTCCTCATAGCAATCTTTAGCCGTGGGCAGAGGAGACCTAGGCGCAGTTCATTGAGCTCTACTGTAACGCTTTTTTTGGTAGCAACTGTTGGCAGCATAATTAACATCAATTCAAAGGTTTTTTTTTCCTAATTTCAGTGGAACAAACACACAAAATCTAATGAACTTTCAAAGTGATTACCGATCGAGTCTCAGCTTGCGGTTTACGCAGAACTAGGCGTGGCTTTGTATTAAAATTAAAGCCTATTTGGGGCCCAAATTGGTAGGGGAGATTGATAAACAGTTAAACCGATACCGCAGTGATCAGGTGTGGAGGAAATTTTTTAAGAGGTAATTGATCACAGCCACAACCAGGTTTAAAGAGAAACAAGACCCACTTTTGTTTATATTTATTTATAAAATTGAAAATATTAATAATTCAAAGGAAACATTTTTTAGTCCAGAATAGTTACAAAAATGTACAGGAAACTACAGTAGATTATATTATCTGTCTTATTTTTTAACAAATGTAATTAAATTAAAATTATATTTTACCAGTTTAATATCTTCAAAAAACCTACCTAAACTAATATTTATTTATTTTAACACCCAAGGGCCCAAAACACAAAAATTGTTTATTTGAGAAAAATGCAAGCACTAAAAACTCGATAAAAAGTCGTGGGAAATCCATATAAGAAAACAATGCGCACACTTATTTGGCCGCCAGACCAAGTGAATCACAGATCTAAAACCAAAGCCCCTCTCTTTGTTTGGTTGATTTGCCAGCAATTTGTGCTGCAGATTTCCGAGTTTAACACTTTTGTCAAATCGAAAGAAAAAAAAGTGAAATTTTCACGCCTTATACAAGGTGTAAAAAAAACTCTCTTAAAAAGTCTCAACTCTCAACTTTAATTACAGGCCAGGAGGAGCTCTTTGGTTGTGACACAAAAAGTGGTCGAAAAATAATAACAGTTGTGATGAATAAATGAATATGTAAAGCGTTGACATATTGACGTCTCGTTGACCTTGCCTGACCCTGCCCGGCAAAATAATAATAATAACAAAAGGGAGCCCGAAGAGAGGCCAGCATCTTGACTTGGCAAATGGCTCAGGGCAAAAAGGAAAGGAAAGCTGTGGCCAAAATAAACCTTTATGGGGCGTGGCGGTAGAAAGCAGTTGCGAACCGCCGCTTTGACCTGATTCCGGCAAAAGGTAAATGAAATGCTAAAGCCCAAATAAAAAATCCAACAAAGTCAGAGCCAAAATCCGCCAAATACTCGGCGGTCAAGAAGAGTGTGTGTGTGTGTGTGTTTGTGGAAGTGGCTGCTTTCGCTTGTCATGCTTTTGTTGTGCTTCCCTGCTTCTTTCGACGTCTTTGCCTGCTTTTTCAATTGGTGTTAAAAGTCTGGATCCAAAAATGAAATGAAATGGCACGTAGCTGACCTTGACCCGCTGTTTTTTTTTTTTGCGGCTCCATAAAATGCAATTTTTATGAACGAACAACAGGGGCCGAGAGCCAGCGCAAATTGCAATTGAATCTTTGCTTCTATTTTTTTGGGCCAATTTACTTTTGGCAAATTGCTAACGGTACCAACGAAAAAGCACAGAAAATGAGAAGAGAAAAAATAAACTAAGTGCAGGCTTTTGCAATACGCAAAAGAGTTTTTTCTTATTTTTTCTTAACCAGTTTCGGAGCAAGGTAAGGTAAGGGAAAGAGCTCAGGGAGAGAGGTGGCAGGCGATGAAACTTGTTTCCGATTTTTATTTGCAACCTTCGAGAAGAGGCATCCGAAAACTACCTTTTTGTATCTGTGTTTTTCTACTCGAGATGCTGTGAGTGAGTGAGTGTGTGTGTGTGTGTAACAACCGTTAGGCGACGGATCCTTCAACGAGGTCCGCCGAGTCCGAGTCTGAGTTTGAGCCTGGTTTTGCATTATAAATTGAGCCAAGCGGGAAGGCACCACACACAAGTGGTTTGGCCTGTTTTGAGAGTGGAAAACATTTTTCCTACCGATAATTAACATGGATAATGGATATATCTTTCTTAGGGGTACCTGCCACACACAAACATAAACACAAAGGCAAGGAGCTATTACAATTAGGGGCAGGAATATAGGGGCAAAAGGGTCTTGTTTATTTCAGAGGTGGTGTCCGTTTATAAATTCTATCCGTAAATAGGTTAATAAGCACTTTTAAAGTCAATTTTATACTATTTTCTGAACTATAGTTCTTATTCTGTAAATTTAAATAGTGATTATAAAATACAAATTAACTAAATTCCATTCCACTTATCTCTTAATTTATCTTTTATGACGTTCGTTACTCAAGAAACCCCCTTCGACCCTATTTCAACGACCTCAACTGTAGTTCAAGTACTTTCCATCTAGAAAAGAGGATGGATTTTTACTGTTTGCTCATTTGTTAAGAACATTTTGCCTCGTTTGTTTTACATTTGCTTTTATGGAGAGGTTTACAGATGCCAATCGCATTTACCAAGAATTACCCACACTCGCACACACTCCACTGTTAAGTGAGGTAAGAAAGTTAACCTCCCGCCTTGTTTAATCGGCTCGGCCATCAAAATATTTGTAATCCAACATTTATGACTTTTGGTAGTTACATTTTGGAGTTACAAATTTAATGCCTTTGCCGCCATGTAGGGTTATCTTTTACCCTCTCTCTTTCTTGCCTTTGTTCGGCTTATTTCTCAGTTTTTCTCAGTTTTAATGACAATTTCAAGCTACCTTTTAATGGGTTTTTCGTTTGTTATTTTTATTATTTTTTATGGGTCTCTCTTCTCCAGAACACCATGAAACCGAACGATGGGAATGTCGAGATGAGGAGAAAAACTGTCACTCTGTCTTTCCTCTCTCTCCTCTTTTTTTATAAACAAAAGCTTAAGCCAGAAAGCTGAGAAAACACGAGTGGTCTGAATTGATTTCTATTGAAATTTGAAACGGCACTTTTAGTGTTGTGCCTTTGTAATTCTTTTAATGGCTTTCCACAAAAGACAGAGTGATAAGCGAAGCTCCAACTGATAAAGTCACCGGTGGATCTGGTCAGTAAATGAGGTGTAAGTTGAGAAATTCATATGGGAAGTAAAGGGGGGAACAAGACCCAAGCGATTGTGAGAAAAACAATGACAAGGCACTGAGAATATGAGAAGGTTTTTATAGGAAAAACAAGGTTAATTGGTGATTCTAGATCTGTGAGTCACAGAGGTTTAATGTTTTCACATTTTTTACTGAGAACTTGAAGAAAATCATGCTAAGCCTGAGCTAGTTGATACTGAAAACAGCTGTCTAAATAAGCCTGCTTCTGGGTTTATTCCCAAACTTATCCATCATTGAAATTATACTTAAGAAACATAAAACTAATTACAATTTCAATGGAATAAGTATTTCCCCAGTTCAGAACCCCTTATTAACCAACTTATTTTGGCTCTTTTGTCACCTCTTAAAGGAACATCACAAAACCCAATTACGGCCAATGATGAAATACCAATGAATATCCAATAACCGAAGACGACGAAGATTGATACTTCCTTTATGACCACTCCCAGGCAATATCTTTTCATTACCGCTCTGTGTGTCAAGTCGGTGGATTCAAGAGTTATTCCATGGCTTTCCACGGGCTCCGTTTCTGAGCTGGGTTACGTGATAAGCAGGCTTAAGTATTTAAGCATTTGCCTGAACGTGCTGGCCTCACAGTCAGGGAAACGACGACGACGTCGACGACGACGAAAAAAATAAACATAAAACAAACGGCGAGCGACGAACAAATTCTCGTTAAAGCAAAGTGACCTAAACACAAGACTCGATCGAAAAACAAACGAGGAAAAGAAGAAAACAAAACAAACCGAGCTGGGCTGAGCTGAGCTGCTTCATAGGATCCTGTTTTGGGATAAATACAAATATCCACAAGAAGAATAATATTGAATTACACAACACGGCAGTGAAGGAGGATTTAGGGATCATTTGGCGGCTACCTGCTTAGAATTTTTCAGGGTTCTTCTTAGAGGCCATAAAACACGACTTGGGAATTGAAGTTCGTTAGGTTTGGAGGCGCCCTCTTTCACTCTGCTAATTGGTCTGGTGTGAACAGGATGGCTATGTACAAAAATATGATATATAGAAGACTGAGGGAGCTATATAGGGTTAATTCTAGGTGAAATAAGCAGAGTTATTTAAGGTTTCAAATGTTAAGTATTAAAAGAAGCAGAAAACTTTATTATCTGTTGCAAAGAGACTAACTAGTAGTGAAAATTATACAATTAAATCTTGAAAGGCTTACAGATTCCTATCTCTTTACACGTGCCTAAAAAAAATCCAAGATTTACACATCCATTGATTAATTCTCAAAATCAGCATCAGAAAAGAATACAAAAGAAAACCATAAAAACCAAGAATAACTTTTTGGGGAGTTCCTCCAGCTCAAGAAAGTTTGTTTCTATCTTTTTGTTTGTCGACAAGTTAATTAAGCAAATGGTCAGGGAAAAAATAATGAATTTCTGGCAGGGGGCGGCGGCGGGTGCAGGTGACAGAAGACTGTTAGAAAATGCGCAAAAGATAAGCACGAAAGGCAAAAAGCAGAAAAACTGCTGGTGGCACGCCGAAAAAAAAGAAACAAGTTAAACAACTTTACTCCGGCTGCGCGGCAGAGTTGCCAGACCACAGAGAGCTCAAAATAGGGTTTCAAACCGCAGGTAAGTCTGTGTATGTGCGCGTCGTGACATAAGCAACTTTTACTGTTAGAAATGAGTTGTTTTCGGAGACGAGTGAGTGAGATCTTTTTAGAGGCAATAAATCAAGGCAGAAAAATCTCCTCGCCTCGCTTCGCCTGGCTGCCAAACACTTGCTTTTATTTGAATTTCTTTTTTAGATCTTTTAAAACAGATATTTACATTGGGGATTTGTAATTTCGGACGATCACAATTTTGAGAGCACTTTTTCGTGGAGAAACTTCACTTTTGCCTGAGCATTTTACATTTTGTCGCGGCAATGCACGTTTCGCTCGTAAATACAGACTTTCTTGAATTATTATTGCACTTTCGGCGGCGCGCACACACAGCTTATCGGAGCCGGTGATCTAGCAATTTGTTTCGTTAGCTCGCTTCTCAGTTAATATATTAATTCTGTTTGGGAGTATTTATTTATTTTTAAATGGCACACGCGACAACTGAATTCGAAACCGCAATCCGCTAACCGCTATGCGTTGTGCACTCGACGACGACTAAAAAGTAACTCAAACCTGAGATACAGATACACCAGACATCGGAACTCAGACCTGAGATACAAGATACACCAGACATCGGAACCATCGCACAATGGCGCAAAAGATACAGATAGGTTGCAAAAATCAACTTTTTGATGACAACGGATCGTAAAATTTGTTATTGCATTCGACAGGTAATAGTTCAAAAGGGTTGAATCCAAAAAATTATTCTAATCGGTTCAGTATTAAAAAAGTTACACGTGTTCAAAGTTGAACCTTTTTTGGGTTCCAAAAAAAAGCATGTCGTTTTTTAGAAAAATTCTGACTTTGCGGTCGATTTTTAGGTAAAATATCTAACCGACCGACATGGTTATGGTCTCTATCGAAAGGGTAATCATATCTCGGTAAAACCAAGGGAGAATAAAATTATAATGTTTATTGCACGTACTGGCATACCTGTTTTACCGAAGTACTAATTTTTCACCTATTTTTCAACTTTGATGGAATGTCAAAAATGTTATTACGCTTTATTATTGGTTTGGCGAATGAGGTGTTGTTCTTGAATATGTCCTTTATCATATTCAAAAGAGATCGGCTGCCCCAACCTGCCCCCAAGAAATTCCAAGGCAAAAGATACTTTCAACTCAGCGTAAAAAACGGTCGGTTTCGTGCAAATTCTGCTACAAGCATAGTCGCTGCGCAGTACGAAATTGTATGGCGAGCATACATTTCTTCCTGTATTGGCGGCTTGTTTTTCAATTCCTGACTTTGTAAGGACCCTTAATGATTTGAAATAAATGTATAATGATTAATTATTCTTCAACAATATTAAATAATGTAAAATTGAATGATTATTTTGAACAAAAAGTACATAAATTATTGAAAATTAGTCAAAAATATGGTCAACAAAAAAAAAAAAATGTTTTTTCTTTAAAATGTATCCTTTTTTTGTTTTTAAAAAATTAAATATGCACCATATTAGCATTTTCAGTGAAAATAAATGAAAAAGTTGAGAAAACTGCCTCAAAAAACATTAATTTTCGAGTATAAAATCTACTATTTATCACTTCATATAGTATGACCACTCAATCGAAAGCTACTAAAACTACCTTTCATTTAAAAAAAAAATTATGAAAATATCTTAACTGGTTCAAGAGTTATGATTTTTGCAACCCGAATCTATCTAATGCGCCACTGTGCATCGGAGCAACTCAAGGCGCAGGCGTCGCGCGCTCTCTTAGCAGCGGCAGCGCTCAAGAAGTTATACGAAAGAGAGAGCTCGAGTTGACGAGACTGAAAGAGCTCTGCACTTGAAAAAATATAGTGCTTGAATATGAAATTATATTAATAAAATGTTGTTTATTAATTTTTTTTTTTGAGGTTTAATCGTGATTTGTATCTCACATCATTGCGTTGTTACAACCGCAGCTGCTGGGAGTGAAGAGTCCGGCCCGAGGGACCACAGTACGGTTAAACGCTAACAAAATTAAGAAATTACAGAAAACCCTTCATTCTGAAGCAATTACTTTTATTTCTTCAAGTACACATCTAAGAGAGAACCTGAACCGAGTGGCATAGTTCAGCAGCTGAGAGAAACACGTTGAGTGGAGCCCCAAAGAGTGCTACAGCTGTGAGTGGATCTTCGTAGAGTTCGATGGTTGAGCGATGCGATCCCCAAAGAGCAGAAGTTCACAATAGAGCAACAAAGTGCAGGAGAGCGGCAGCACAAAGAGAGAGACCCCATAATACGTAGTTGTTATTGTTGGAGCCTAGGCAAATCAATGAGCACTTGTGCACTCACAATTACAGTTAGATTCTTTATAAAATTAGTAACATGCTTGTGAGTAAAAAAGATGACAAGTAAGCAGGTTGGAAAGGGGGTGTGTTAACAAAATAAAGTTATAAGTTTTTATATAAAGGAAATACGCTCAAGAGCCATTTTTGTGTGTTTACTTTTTGGGCAAGGAAACTTCCACTGCACACGAAAGGGAGAAAAGGAGATAAAGTGAGTGTGAGATACAAAAAAAATAAAGTGGAGACAGTGGTGGAGAAGTGGAAGCTGCATCTTTTGGCTGGCAGCCAAAATGGAGTTGCGAAAGAGAGAGCCAAAGAGAGCTAATATCAATTATAAGGCGCAATTAGGAAAACAATTTGAGAGCAAAACAAAAATAGACAAAACAACAGGAAAAATATGGGAAATAATAGGAAAAAAAAGAATGGAAAACAACTTTAAAAAGGAAAGAAAAACCTATTTGTTGTTTCAATAAAAAATTAATTATTTTAAAAACAGTTAAATGTGCAGAGAAAATGCGTTTTTACTATAATTCCCAACTGTAAATAACATTGTCGCTAAAATTCTCAACTAACCATTCTTGAGCTGATGACTGACATAAGCTGTGTCTAAATAAAGCATTTCTTTTCAAAATTATTATGTCTTTCTATCCTGAACTGGTTTTACTGCTTAAATATTAAATGAAAATTAAATTTCAAAGAAAGATAATTTGAAAGATTTACATAAAACGAAATCATTATCTCAGCCATCCATCAACGTTATAGAACTTGAGAGCTCTTTCAATAACCATTGATTTAACGCCGCCAATAAAACTGGCTAAAACCTGCTGAGAATTTCTTTACCAATTTCACTTTATTTTCTGCAGATAATCCCAAGATTAGCATAACAAATCCTTGCGCGATTATGCAATATCAAATGGCAGATTATAGAAAATCATTCGCTTGTCACATGTCAGAGACTTCGCGTGGAAAGAAATTAATTGCTTGAGAAATTTGTGTTTAAGAAATTATGTATGACGATGGCCAAAAATAATTATTGCGTGGTCTTTTCTTTTTCGTGTTTCATTTTTTTTTTTTTTTGCGAGATGGAAAGGTTAAGAGCAAGCAACTGAGTTAACAAAAGAGAACGGGCCGAGAAAGGGAAGGGTCGTTTGAAAGCTCGGCGACTTCTGCTGCCGATTTCCCACGTTTAGAACGAATCACAACAGAACGCATCATTAATCATGGCAGGATGGGCAGGAGGGGGGAACCGCAGGCCTAAAACTTTTCGAAAGATCAGAGCCGGACCCAGAACAGAATAAAGCTGGAAAGCGAGGCACATTGGGCAGCAGCAGGTCGAAGGCATCGAATTGGAGCCACCAACCCAAGTCCCAACCAATGCCACCAGCCACTGAAGATGCAGGGAGCAGCACAAAAAAAGAAGCAGCAGCAACTAACACACAAAATAACAACAGCGGGAATCGAAGATAGCACCCGAAAGTCGACGTTTAAGTACCCTTATAAAACAAGTTTGAAATGATAGCTTCTTAGGACTCTGATACTTATTAAAATTTTCCCTTAAGCCTAACTTGGATGGGTTTTCATATTCATAAGTAAGAACTTACATATATTTAAGACATAGGATATAAAAATTTAAATATTAATTAAGATATTGTTTCTTGGTGTACTAGGAACACACTTACATATTTTTTGTTTATATTTATAATTATACTATATACCATTTATAATTATACTGTCAAGAAGAACTCCTTAGTGCTTGAATCGGAAATATTGTCCCTTATATATAACTACATTTTACATCATATTTTATAATATTGAAACATTTTATAAAATAAATACACTCTCTGTCAGGGTAAAAACAAGGCACAAAGGCGCGTTTCTTGTCTGGCGGATTGGTTTTCAAGAACGGGAACGGACAACGCAATTCAGACAATCAACACTTGAAGAAAATTATAATATATGCAGGTTTAAAAAACCATTTTACATTTTAGCGAAACAAAATGCTAATAATTGCTAATAATAATAACAATAAAGAAGTATAAATAAGAAGAATAAGTAACATCAATAAAATAAGGGAATTGGTACTTTCCCTCAGTTTTATATTAACTTAATATTTTTCAAAGTGCCCTACAACTTTGTATCACAGTTTTAGAGGCCTTAAACTCAGTTTTCATGGCCAGTCACCCGGACGCATTTTCGCCAATAAAAGAAACCTAGCTGCTGCAGGAGACAACAAGGGGCAGCTAATTACAAATCAAATGGCAGGGCGGACGTCTTACCAACAGAGAGAGAGAGAGAGTCAGCTAATAGCGAAATTAATCAAATCATCAGGGGGACAGACAGGTAGACAGGAGGAGGATACTCCTCCTCCTCCTCCTGCTGGCTTTTAGAAGATCTCAGCCGCGAGTTCCATCCTAGTTTCCTTAAGCCAAGTTCAATGCACGTGCCTAGGCACAAGCATACTTATACCACCAATGAGATACAAAGATACAAAGATACGGCTGCTGGCAGCAGTTGTTGTTTTTTGTTTACTTTTTCCATTCGAGGCTTAAACAATTGGCCCAAGAGCCAGACCAGAGCCAGAGTCGGAGTCGGAGTCAGAGCCAAAATAAAAACCAGTTTGAGTTTGGTTTTTCAGCTTTTTGGCTTGGGTTTCCGTAGTTCGTGGAGGTTCTCTTGAGGCGCGCAGGCGCTCTTAAATATCGAACTGCTGCTGCGGATACATCCGAAACTAAAACTGGAAGGGAAACCAGTTTTTTTGGACAACTGGCCAGTGGGCACTTGGCCAAAAAGGAAGCCTTCTCTCTCCTTCTCCCCTGTCTGTCAAAGGGGGTGTTTAAAATAGGGAATTTAAAATTGAATTTAATAATATATTACTAATATATTAAATAAGAAATTTTACTTAAATTTTTGTTCTAAAACGTCTTCTTTGTTGCCTTTCTTTGTTTTCGGCTTCCCTTTTTATTGGTTTAAAACTCCCCCCTTTCCTTTTAATTCTTTCACTCAGATAATAATCACAACATGAAACTATTTTTGTGGCACTTAAAGTGAGACCCATAAATCTTTGTTTTTTTTACTTAGGAAAAACCGAAGCACAAAAAAGAATCTGGAGAGAGAGAGAGCAATGACATCGTTAAATTGCAGCTAGAAGAGGCTGTTCTTCCTGCGTTTCGCCTGATTATATTGTTCAGTTTCTGGGGTTTATTACTTCATTTATATACATTTTCCCAGTGAGTAGAGCTGGGGAATTTTTCAGAAATTTATTGGGAGGAGTATTCATATTTTTGGGGGTTTGGTTATATGTATTTGTCAATATTATTATACAATATTCTATCCATTTCCCGCGCTATACATCCCTACTATAGTTCCCTGTCTATATTTTCCTTATTTCTAAAAATACAGCGTAAAATATTATTGTACCCTGAACAGAAATTTAAAAATATACAAATTTAATTACAAGATTTACATACACTTACAATCAACTTCACTTCTGTATTTATTATTATAACCCCTCGTAATACCCATAAATTCAACACTTTTCCTCTTACTCATTTCATTTCTTACTCAATTCCCCTTGCTTTTTGGCCACTTAAAGAGACATGTTTTTAATTACAGCAAGGCCAACACATCATCCATCGCAGAGGCGTTGTGTTGGCACGCGGCGAAAGTCAAAATGAGCGCAGGAAAAGGATTCCAAAGTAATTAATTTCTGGAGAACCCGAAGGAAAGGCTTTTTTTTTTTTTGCTTTCCTGGGGTAAAAGCGATAACCCGGCGCGGTGAAAATTGACAGGCTAATTTATTGTAACGGCAACTGACAAGCTCCCGCAATCGCAGTCGGAGTCGGAGTCATTCCACTTTCATTGTCTTCTTCGCCTGATAAATGAAGATGAAGGCGACCTGATTTTTATTGTTATATCCGCCACGTTTTTTTGGAGGAGTTCCCCAATGGCTAGCCTTGGATGCCTTGTGGCTCCCCTCAATGACTGGCCAGAATTGGCAGACTTAACGGCAATTTAAAGTGACGCCTCTAATTGATGTTCCCCCAAACCGAAGAAGAAAAAAACAACTGAGGGAGAATCCTCATGAAGAAGATATTGCGCCCTAAATTCGTTGAAACTGTCAAACAAACTGAGACATAGTATGCTCCCACATGGCCTGGAGGGGGTTGGAGGAGTCGTCCGCTACGCTCCCATTTTCCATTCTGTATTTTCCATTTCCCAATCTAATCTGATGACACAAATGAGCAATCAGAAGAATCAGCTTGACATCTGCGGGCTGTCGGCGAATGGGAAAAGTTGTTCCAACAATTATTCCAGCTGCCGCAGGAGGTCGGGTCAGGGGTTAAGGTCGCCATTGGTTCATATCCACATCAAAATATTTATGACAGTTGATGAACACAAACACAATAAATACCCTGATAATGAGAGCCAAAGGATTGTCAGAAGGTGTTTACTACATTCCAATCTCACACCTTTTATCTTATGAATTCCTAAAAAAAGTATTTCTGTTGGGAAATTTAGGTTTTGTATTTATTTCCAAAGATTTGATGTACAAAAGGTCTTTCTTAACCCCTTCCTGTTTTTATGTACACCTTTCTTTATCTACTGCTAACAGAAATATTTGTTTTGATGACTCAAAAACCCAGACATAATCTGGTTTAAAATTAAACAAAAAATCTCGTGAGGTTGATTAAAAAATGTAGAGAGAATATCTTGCTGTTTTTATTGTGCATTATGAACTCTTAAGAGAATTTGTAGCTATTTTTTGGATACTTATTAAAGGGGTTTAATGGTGGTTCCCTGCTGAAAATATAAATTTTATATTTTTTAAATAGAAAACTGCAGTTTTTTCCCTCAAAGTAATTTCCTCTTGCAGTCAATAAACGTTTTCAGCCAACTAGCATTTGCAGACCACAGACACATTATTGGGAATTCGCAGCCAGTCAATAGACATAGACTGTTATTTTACCAGGTGCCAAGTGGCATTAGAGTTATGTGGACTTAACTAAACCACACTTCCCCGTCCCTGGGATGTATTTATTCCGGCCACACACACCGCAGAGAGCCAGAGTATGTGCGTAGCTCCCAGATATACATTTTTTCTCTAACCAGAAGTGCGAGTATCTCTCTCCCCAGGCTTGATGGCGAGCCTGCTCTGCTCATTAACGGCTTGGAAAAGCAGAAGAGCCTCCACTCCAGACACGCACATACAATAAGAAATGGGGAAATAAAAGGAAAGAAGCCAGTTGGCACCGCCAGACAATGTGTCAAATAAGGCCTGACGGCAGGAAAAAGGAAAAGCGTTGCAAATGCAAAACTCAGAGCATGTGAAAACCGAGGGGCGATAAGTGAGAAAAAAAATTGTTCAGATACAAAGAAGAGCATTTCGGAGGGATCCCCGGCATTCGTGAGGGAAGTTCCTTCACAGTTGACAATGACATTTGCCTGACACTGGCAAGGAAGTCCCCGCCCTGGCAGCCAAGGCTAGCCTCAAGAGGTGCTTCAACTCCCAGCTGGGGTGTGATTATTTCCTTTTAAAGTACATGTCTTCGGGTGTTGAAATTTTTATCAAGTCAGCGAATAAAATGTACACAGGAGAAGCAATAAATAATACATGACTTAGCTAATTTGTATTTGTTGCCATAAAGCCTAAAATGTTTAGTTCTCAAACTTATTTTTATAAACAAAACTTTTTTATTGAAGTTCTTGGAGATTTAGGATTATTTTGAGAACATTTCAAGTTAAAAGTTCATTAGTTAAAAGAGATATTATATATATTTAATATTATATATTTAATTTGTATATATTTGCTCGTTAGCTTTTTATTTCAACTTTGATTTCCCTTTTAATTGATTTTATTTTACTTATTAAATAAATGGTTTTAAGCTCTTTTGAAACTTACTTGGATTATTATTGGCTTCCCTCCAATGTGCTGCTGCTCTGCAGCCAAATGTGGTTCTGGATATTCCTTTACAGCAGCTCCACTTCTTGCCAGACCACAAACCGGGATGGTAGCGATAGGACTTGGGCGTATTACTATCCTCGCAAACTAAAAGGGATGATGATAAAAGTATATTCAGCAGCAAGAAAAGGTATTTAAATGTCAAAAATATACGAATTGTTGAAAACCCTTCCTCCTCTGCAAGGTCTGCTCTTCATTATAATCATTGATCCATCGATTTGACCAAAAAACAGCTGCAGTTAATTTCCCTCTCTTTTGGGTCATTAGGAGCAGAAGACTAACCTTGGCGTATGGCACGGATCCACTCGCTGCGCTCCTTTTCGCTGGTGGCGATCACGTAGAGTGTGTACTGCGGCACTGCTGAGCGGAAACTTAGCTGGCCCTCGACTCCGACTGCACCTCCAACGCCGCCGTTGCCGTTCTCCAACACCTGTTGGGGATTCGCCGACGCTGAGATCTCACAGTAGCCCACTTGAAACGGATAACCCTGGAGGATGGTTAGATGGATGGCAGAGCACAATGTTGGTTAATCAAACTCCAGCTACACCCATCGATTTCTGGCTACTCACATCCGGTGCCGAGGGATCGCCGCCCTCCCCGCTGACAGTGGCCTCCTCCACCAGCCGCACGCCCTTCAAATGGATGCGTCCGCGTTCGCGTCTCCGCTGAAAGTGAAATGGATAGATGGGAAAGTTGTAATTAAAGTTGGTAAACTCTAGTTAAACTCTGCTTAAACTGTACAATGATTGGGTACTAAATAACATCGCTCAGTTTAATTGTGCGGCTAGAGTGGGGCACCTCTTAACACCATATAAAATAAGATGCATAACTCCATACGATTTTTCAAGCTCGCTCTAGGTTTCATCCAATTCATCTATTCTTAAGATAAAACTATAGAAATAAGTACATAAATATTAAATTGACCCCAATAACTAATTAGTTACAGTCCCAAAGTCAACTCCCTAATAACAATTCATAACTATTATAACCCAAAATCGATTATACAGTATAGTTCTGCTCCAATTTCAGTCTAATTAAAGGCCAGACAAAACTAATTTCACAAATACGGAAGTCAGCTTTTCGATTTCTTCAAGTTAAAATCCACTGAGACTTTCCATTAGAGCCGCAGCCTCTTTAAATTAGCTTCTTCTTCACTCTTCATCATCATTGGAACCATTAGCAGCTCCATGTCCATTGCTCGTATCATCATCTCCATCACTCATCATCATCGGATAAAAACTCGCACATTAGCAGCGCCAATTTAACGGATCGCCTTGTGGATTTTCCTCCGAGTACGAAGTGTGTGTGCGAGTTTCAATTTCAAATCTCAATTGGCCGCCAAGTTGGCTTTTCCCGCTGCGATTTCATTTTCATTACAACAAAATTTCAAGTTGAATTTGAATTTCTGCTGGCTCATGGTTCCGCCTTCTCCTCCTACTTCTTCTTTTCTTGTTTAACCCAAATAAGTTTTTGGCTTTTTATTCACAAGATTTGTTTACACAAAGCAAATTCAAATGGCACACAGAGAAAATGCTTTCAAAACGGTCTAGGTTTTTAATTAAAAATATTTAAATAAAGACCAAGACTCAATTAGAGAGTATTTTTAATTTAAATAAAGCTAGAAATCTAATTTTAAAAAAGATTAACAATACAATCTTGTTTATCTTCGCATAAAAATTAAATAAAACTATAAAAGTGAAAGGAACTTCTGTTTTATTAATTTATTTTTTTGTTCTTTTTATGAAAACATTTCATTATTGTATCGAAACTGAATTTATTTTGAATTTAGACTTCCATCTAAGTATTAAATATTCTCGAAAGAAATGAAAAGAGTATAAGATGGTTCTCAGATGTTTTTAACATTCTAACTACGAGTGACAGAAAATAAAGAAAAGTTTAATGATATTTTCGATGTAATAAGCGTGACATAATATTGATAGATCATATAATTAATTTTTAATCATTTTTAATTCAATATATCATTTTTAAATCTTAAACAATCTATGGAATGATTGTTTATAAAATTGAAACTTCTTTTAAAATTTTCTCCCCGTGCACTTACATTTGCTGTTCGTTTTTTATCAAACTTGAAGTCTCTCCGAGAAGCTAAAAAGGAAGTTCAATTTCTTTTCTTGAATTTCAGTTTTAGTTTGTTTTTTCCTCCCCTGCCTGAAGCTTTTGTGTTCTTTTTTTATGTGTGCGTGTATGGTTTTTTTTTATTTGTTATTTTCAAATTGCTGCTTGTTTATTTTAGGTCTTTGTGTCAACGCTGTCGCTGGGTTGTTGATGAGGTTTTTATGCTGCGTCTCTGTTGTTGCCTCACTTTGTTGTTTGGATAGATCTGTTTTTCTGGGTTGCCGCGATAAGTCGGGGCCAAAAGTTAACCCGACAGACGACCGGCAACGTGCTTATCTGTCGGTCTTAAAATTTCACTCTCTCGAAGTAGTCCCCCGACCCACTACTCCCCTTTGGGAGTTATGCCTTAGTTGGCAGCCTTTGTTGGCCAAAGTCTGAGTCAATTAGGCCAATTAAGTTGACTTAATTGAGCTGGCAGCGCTTTTAGGTCTTCCCCACCGCCAATTGTTGCATCGTCTTTTGGCCCAGGAATTGCTTCTTCCCCGCTTCCTCTTCGAGTCCCTGAAAGCCAAGCCATCGCTTCCCGTCAAGTGTCGGCACACGTGCAAGAATTACCCCTGGCGTAAGGACGAAAACGATGACGACGACGCCGGGCTCAAGTGCCGTCAAGTGGAATGCCAGGCCAGGACGATGCCGAAAAAAAGAGCGAACGAACGGTAGGGATAAAAATTTAAATGGCGCACATTTTTCGGCATCTCCAGTTAACTTAGTTTATTAAGCCTGTCATGGCCCCGTGAATGATATGCCTCTGCCTTTGGTTATTTTTTTGTAAGGTAAAAAAAAAGGTGTATATCGATTACAGGGAAGGGTTTTTAGGAACGAAAACTGCGTATATATCAGATAATACACTGTAGAACTTTGACATTACAAATTAGACCCATTAATCACATTTTAAAGTTACCAAATATTTAAATCTTGACATTTTTGCTTGATTGATTTATATGTAGTTTATATTTGACCTCATGTAAATAGCAAATAATCCATATTTTTAATACTAAATATTAATAAGTTTATTGAGGTAAATAGAATGCATCAAAAGACTAAAGCACTGACCTTTTGCCCCCTAAAACCACCACAATCTGGCTCCCAAAGCCATCTCCTAAATTACATCTTCTGTAATTCCCAATTCCAGCTGAAAAGAGTGCCTTGTGCATTATTAGCTAATGTAATGCCAGCCCGCCAACTGCCAGACAAGTGAAAATTCCACAGAAAAGAAGAGGGAGAGTGGGCGAAAATACAGCCGCTTCTCAATGGAAGCTAACTAAAGGAAAGACTGGGGCGGAGTAGGAGGAGTGGAGGAGGGGCAGGAAAAATAGTCCGACAGTTAGATGACATCCGGCGTCTGTCAGGTTTGCTGCTACAAATCCAACCCAGTTTCGACCAGACGACGATGCTTCCTGAACACGCCAACCAGAGCTACGCCGCGGAGGAGGCGGAAGAACATGTCGTGCCACTTTCTCGTGAATAGCCAACTGAAAACTGAACAGAAAACTCAACTGAACTGAACTGAACTGAACCGAAATGGATGTAGAAATGAAAAGTAGAACTCTAAACATAACTGCGAAAGGAGTGGAGGTATGACTAGTTATGGTTACTGGCGCTTTTGATAAACTTTTTGCGGACAAAGTTGCGGACGACATGACTTCTCCTCTACTTTGACTTATTCCTGGTCCCTGCTCCCTTGGAGAAAAAGGGTCAATGAACCTGTGTGGAGCAAATACTCGATGTGTATCCCCTCGATACCAAAGGTTGCGCGAATGTTGAGGAACACATGTCCCATTCCCCAGTCAAAGTCCCAGTACCATTCCCATTCCCAGTCCCAACATGTGGCGAAATGAAGATGCACAAAAACAGCAGCTGCTGCTGATTTTTCACTAAAAACGAGCTAAAAATTGCCTCGGCAATTAAATGGAGATCTTACGAAACTGGAATGGAAATTTCCTTAAACTAAAAAACAAAAAGAAAGGGGAGTTGTATGGCCTGGAACTGGTTTGCCAAATTCTGGCTTAAATGCGTTTCAAAAGAAATGGAAAGGCCATGGCGAGTGAAAGTCAATTAGGGCAACATTAATCAAACTGATTAACCGAAATGCAGTCGCCGTTTCTCGAACCTTTTACGAAACCAATGCTTAAGGGCAAAAGAAAAGAAAATAAATAAATGCAAACAAAGAAACCCATAAAACCCAAACTCGGCTGTGAAGGGTGTGGAAAGTCTGCTAAGTGCGGATAGAACTTAACCTGAGGTTAATTCTTCTTGACATGGGAAATCTTTATTCTTTCAACTTCAACTTAACTTAATTATTCTCTCAAGCTTGTTGAGAGACTTATTGTTTTCTTACATAATTTAGCAGTCAGAAACTGCAAAGAGAGATATGTTCATTTAAACGGCAAAGGAATTTATTTTTTCAGCAAAAGGAAATAGCCACAAGGGGACTCCGAAAAGCAACACAAAAGTAACACGAGTCTGCATGCTAAAAAGGACCCACACAACAGGTTGAAACATGAAACAACGTGCACCTGCAAGGGGGAGAACCAGTGTGTATCCCTATTTAATTCTATTGTTTTGTTGCCAGGGAAAAAGGCAGCCAGAGAGTCCTTCCTAATGGGATGGCAATCACCTGGACATAATTGAGAGAGCTGTCAAAGCAACTACTCCTGAAACTCAGGTAGGTAAAAGAAAGAAAACAGGGAAAAACGCAACGAAAACTCCCCGGAAAATTGAGAAACAACAGCAGAAACAGCAACACAGGGGAGGAAAAACGATTAAGTGAAAATTGCCATCGCAGAGGGTCAAAGTGGAGTGGGTTGGCGGAAAGAGAGAGCGTGGAAAATAAAACGATAATTGAAGAATAGATATACATAGATGAGATGGCAAGAGATGAAGAAAATACAATTAAAAGTAGAAGAAGCACATTTACAAGAAGCTAACTAACTTTTAATGAACACTAAATGATACTGATGAAGGTGTATGAAAAAGGTAAGATATTTAAAAGTTTATAAAAACGTAATTTATGAAATTAAAAGGGGAAAATGTTAAAAATTGTTTTACTTATGAATTGCAGAAATTTTGGGTTGTTTCTTGTAAATACAATTGCTGTATATAACCAATTATAAAACCACAATTAAAAAAAAAATCAATATATTGGTGATGTATCGATAATTTAAAAGAATAATAAATCGATATTTCAACGTTGCGATTTATTTTTAATAAATCGTTACTGAATATATATCGGTCCAGAAGCAACACCACTTTAACTAGCAAAACAAGATACAAATAGTACTAAAAGGTATTTTTCTCCCACATTTTTCTTACTTAGAAATATTTGTTTATAAGCTCAAAATTACTCATAAACAAATGAAAAACAAATAGAATGATCAACTTGCATTACTGCCAAGTCCCAAATTCAATTTTCCACAAACAAAGCCTAGAACCCATCATTAAAATAATATTCCCATTCCCACGATTGCCAGTCCCCAAGTGCTCTTAAATAAATATTACCATATAAAAAGAGCCCGATTATAATGCTTGATGCACTCAATTGGACAGTTAAGTAGGGGAACCTCAACTCACTCCATGGACGAACAAGTATATATCGCCCACTCAAGTGCATCCTCGAACACCGACCGAGAAGAGTGCAACCTTTTCAATGTTGATTAATGAAAGCCAAACTCATGTTAAAATGCCATTTCGGCATTCGACTTTGAGACGCGTAACGAATCCCCAGAGAGGAATATATACATATGTATGCTATATGCCATAAAGTCCCTTCTTTGATCAATTGGGGGGATGGATCTCTGGATCTGGGGAGAGGGTGATCATGATTGATGGAGCGGAGCGCTTCTTTAACTGACCGCATGCCGAGTGCGATTGAAAAATCGCCTCAAATAAATTATAACTGTAATAAAAGAGAGAGAAAACTGCTGCAGCGTAATGGTTTTTCAATTTCCCCCCCTACTCTCAACCGTCTTTATGTTTTCTTTAATTATTACAATTTCACGCGTAGGAGCAAAGCGGCGGCGATAAATTTCACTTAAAAGCGGAACTGTAAACAAAGACATGCAACTGTTTCCTCTGTCTGGTAAAATTTATGCATTTTTCCAATGAAAACGAAAATTTCCTATCCTATGCATATAATTTGTTTCTATGCACCCGGTTCCCATCCATTGGTCATTATCAAGAAGAAGGACATGCTCGGCTGACTCGTGGGTTCTGAGTTCCTCTTGTGTTCTGGGGTCAAGTAATTAATTTTAGTCCACGGTAATTTGTGCCAAATCATTCCCTGCTCATCTAGGCTGTCTTCGCCTCTTCCTGTCAACACGAGAACGCCAAGGCAAGGCACTTCCTCTCTCTCTCTTAGCATTTTGTATCGTGGAAATTTGCATTACAGTCTGAGGTTCGCGATACGCTGAAATCACCATCACAAGATCGTAAAAAATAATCGCTATGCAAATTTGCTACTAAAAAGATGATGTACGAGTTTTTCAGAGAATTTTAAATAGTTAAATAATATAAAGGTTTGGGCTGCAAGGTATTTATAAGATGTTAGTTATTTGTTGTTTAAGTATTTTAGCCAAAATCATAAAAATTACAAGAATTTTTGCTAATCTACATAATAATATAAAAAAAATAATTACTAAATGCTTGGTTGTGTGTGTGTGCTTTATGCATATTATTATAATGTCTTAGGTAAAACATACCGATTTTCCCAAGACAAACATAAGATATCTGAGACCCCGACCTACCATAATTTATAAAATATAAATCATAATTTAATGGCTTTAAAAATTATCTAATATTTATATTAAATACTCAACCTACAGAAGTTTTACTGTAGGACATTCCTTTAATTCTTTCGGTTCCAAATTGAGAGTAAAAACTCTATAATTTCCCAGAGCCGCATCCTGAGAAAAGCCATCAAAGCATGAAGTGCGATTTCGTTGGAATTCCCCGTGTGGAATCAACATGTGATCCATCACATGGAGATACAAAAGGAAATCTTGGGAAAAAACGACGAAAAAGCGTTGGCGATGTAATTAACGATAAGACAAAGTTCAAAGTTTGCCCTGCAGCACAAGCCTAATAATTAAATTTATAGAAAACGAAAAAAGAAAAGAGCTGGGCAGAGAAGAAAAATCGAAGTCAGATAAGCATCAAGCGGAGCTTGTAGACACACTCGACAGTATAAGGTGGCCGAAATAAGTATGTAGGACACTACATTTTATTGTTTAAAAAGAAAACGGCTAAACATATTTCAAAAAATCAAATTTCTTTTTATTCTTTATTAAATTAGTAATAATATCCAAGTGAGAGAACAAAAAAAATAGTTTAGAAAACATTATAAAAATTAAAACAAAAAGTTTTCAAACGAAATAAGTAAGTAGGACAGAACTGGTTAAATATGAGATAACGCAAAAAAGGAACAAATTCACAGTGGAAAAGTTTATAACTCGTTTAAATAGAGCATCCTTTGTTATTTAACACCTTCAGAACTCGTCCTGGCATAGAGTTTATAAGGTTTTCAAGGACTTTTGTGTCGATTTTTGCCCATTCTTGATTAATTGCATCTTTTAATTCCTTAAGAGTTCCAAATTGTCTTCCATTGGAATAAACCAATGAGAAAGGATTCCCCATAGATTTTCTATCGGATTTAAGTCCGGACTGCGCGCTGGCCATTCCAAAAGTGGGATTTGCGACGATGAAAAAAAACTCTTTGTGTGCTTTGCACAGTGGATAGGTGCATTGTCCTGTTGAAACGTCCATTCTTCACCAAAATGATCCTCTCCAAATTGAACCAGAACTGTATCTAATAGCTCTACGTAGTTTTGAGCATTCATTTTATGGGTAACGAAACATATAGGAGACTTTCCCGTATACCCAAAGGCAGCCCATACCATAAGGGATCCTCCGTGGAAATTTCTGGAGACGTGGACTTTCTTGGGAGCCCTTGTATCCCGATAATAGTACCGGTAGCCATCAGGGCCATCTAAATTAAACTTCTTCTCATCGCTAAATATAATTTTTTCCACTCTTCGTCCCAAAATTTGTATTTGTTGGCAAATTGCAATCTGGCTACTTTATGTCTCGGCAGTAGTTCAGGTTTAAGCAGTTTTTTTTCGTACGAAACATTATCGGATTTTTGTAAAATTTGTTGAACTCGTCGAGTTGAGACTGGAAGACTCAAATTTAATCGAATTTGGGATGCGCTGATGTTTTCATTAATTGCTAAAAATTTAATTCTGCGCTTGTCCCGTTCGTCAACTAAAGGTGGGCGCCCAGATCGGGGTTTCTTTCCATAATTTTCTGGGTCTTTTATCAAGTTTTCGATTGTCCGCTTACTTCTGCTACATTTTTCTGCAATTTTGCGTATTGACATCCCCATTTCTCGAAGTGCCAGTATTCTTTCACGCTCTGTATCGCTTAAATGAGTGAAAGTCGACATATCTAAAGTAAAAATGGCAATTAAAACTAAAAAAAAAATAATTTGCTCGATAAAACTCACTTAATTTTATTTATTTTCGTCGTTAGCAATAAATGCAGAATAAAGTTTTTCAATTTGAAGTCAGAACCTTTAAGCAAACTAATGAAAAGTGATCTGTCCCACTTATTTATTTCGTTCGCAAAAGTCAACTTCAACTACTAAACTTGATCGTACACGAAAACCACGCTGTATTTTTTCGATTCTCTTTGCCTATGCCTAACACTGAGCCCGATCGACCAATTTCAAGAAAAAAAAATTCCAGGAATTGATTTTTGTGGACACAACAGTCATTAGTTTAGGTGTCCTACTTACTTATTTCGTACACCTTATATACATACATATGTACATATATACGGCTGATCAATCAGCGATCCCTGCCCCAGCTGCGCCGTTCTTCTTCCACAATAAATATGAAAATCGTGACTTGAACGCTTAAAAAGCGCTTAAAACGTATTAAGCAAACACACATATGGAAAACTTGTCCGCGCGGAGACAAAGAAACGCGGGGAATAATTGAAAACATAGTGGAAAAGTTGAAAAGTGAGTGGGGAAAAGGCAGAGGCAATGGTAAAGGCAAAGGCAAAGGCGAGGGCGAAGAGTGGGAAAGAGATAAATGTGCAGAGGAAATTGTCAGTCATAAGGTCAGCGAAGATAAACCCCTATAGCCCCGAAAATTCCTTTCCCAATATCAAGAAGTAATTACATGCGAGAGCAAAGAGTTTTTCATTTGACAGCAGCTGTGAAAAAGGAGAAAAACAGAAGGAAAACACGAAGACGAAGAATACCCCTACGCACAGGCATTTTCTTGAATTTTCCCTTCGCTGTTTAAATACTCCGGAGCTCTCTTTCTCACTCTCCTGGTAACATTTGGTGGTATTCGCCCTTTTGTCTATTTCTGAAGCAATTTGTGTTTATTTTTATGTTTTGATAAATGCATTTTCCTCATTTTTCTGTCGGCGTATCTTTGCGGAGGTCGTTCACTGTGTTTTCCGATGACTTTTCCATCGGGTTTGAATGGAAACTCTAATTGGGATATCAATAAATGGTTTAGTCACAAATCGGATTAATTTCCAATTGAATTTTTAAGCGAAACGAATTTTCTAAATGCCTCAATGCATTTTTAAGAAGCACTTTGACGGAAAAATAATAATATTAAACTATTTATATAAGCTTTAGTATTTTATTTGGTTTAATTCTTTAATTCTAAACTCTGAAAAAGCCTGCTAAATATTAAGCAATGGTATTAACATTCTATAATATGTTGCCACCCCATTAATAATTTCTTATACCACAGTTTATGGCCTTTGGGTTCTATTTTGGTGTCTTTATGGTATCATAAAAGAACACATACATATAATATAATTTATAAACTAAAAATACACATAATTCATAGGCAACAAAAGAAAGCAGCACAGCATTGGTAAGTTTGCTATTGCATTTTTTAATAATTTTTTTTCTAAAACACATGCCCCATAATAAATAAAGTTAAGGCCTTTATGACGTTATTAGGAATGATACGTCAATTAAAAAAATCAAAGGGAGCGACTTGGGAAGTCAACTATTAATTTCTGTGGGAAGGAACTCTATATTAAATTTATTTAATCATATAACATTTTCATGCTAGACCAATTTGTTTAGTAATATAACTTAAAATTTACATTTTATATAAGTGATTTATTTAATTCGGAACAGACCTTAAAACCCCCGAGAAACACTCGTGTTTTATTCGGCTTTAGTCACCCCTCTGAACAACTGCCCGGATAGCTCAGTCGGTAGAGCATTGGACTTTTAATCCAAGGGTCCAGGGTTCAAGTCCCTGTTCGGGCGATTGATTTTTTATATTTATTATGAAAGGTTACTAAATTAGTAGCAATCAAGAAGAGGAAAAACGATCCAGAGATATTAAAATAAATATCTCTATATCGCTGAATCTATAAAAGCTTTAAATTTTACTTTTGGTGTGAACATTATAAACCAAAATATTAAGAAAAGAAACCTACATATATCTGAAATTATTTGAGAGACCTCATCTACTAAATGGTATTTTGGTTCATTTTGGAAAATTTACAACTTTATTTTTCTTTCGCAACATTATTTCAAAAATGCTTATAAATATTTTTCATTCATTTAAAAGCGTGTGGGAATTAGCTGGAGGCTTTGTTCCATTTATAAAACTGCATGTGCAACAACATAATTAGGACAGGAAGAGGGCGGTCGGTTTGGTTGGTTTGGTCAGTGCGGATACAGTAGAGCTTCCCCTAAAGCAAACCTATATACAAATATTTCGATGCAGATATACATAATATTAAATATGAAATTTCTTGAATACAGACAAAACACAAACAAATTTTTAAATAAATATTTTTTCTTAAACAAGAATTTTTACGTTTTTTTTATAATTTCAAGTCATAGTCTGCCCCAAAGTCAACCTTACGAAGGAAACACTGTACTTTCGGCTCGAATCCTGGGATTCTGGAATCTGAGCACACAGGCAACGCCCGCCGGGTAATTTGTCTGGGTCGGAAATCTGGCATCATCCTCCTGCTGGCTGCTGCTTCTGCTGCTGCTGCTCCTCCTCCAACTCCCGACAGAAGCGCAGTGCCTGCTGCGCCAATTCCTAACCGATGACTGCGAAACGCCCCCCAAAAACTAAGAAAAAAAAAAAATAAAAGAGGTGACCAGGCGCGGCTCACACGCCGTGATAGCGTTGGAGTAGGAGCTGGAATCCGGGTGAAAAGAGTTTCGCCTGGGAAACTGTAATGGAAACCGGAAATGGGTTGGATGCTAACAGATTGAATCATTGGTCATGTCCGCTGGTGTGTGTGCCGTGCCTATGCTGCATTTCATATCGGGACATATCTTTTACACGACAGATTCAAGGGAATTTTGAATTGGCGAAATTGCACTGGAAGCGGAAATTAGTCGGAGTCAAAGAGAGCGGCAGGCGGCGACCGGCGAAAGTCATTTATCATTTCAGACATTTTGGCACAGACCGTGTGTGAATATTTTTCTTAATTTTTTGTACGTCTCTGCTGGGACAATTGTACGGATGATTTTACAGTTACGCATTTAACACGAATAAATGGGTTGATGAACAGTGGAAATGTTTATTGAAAAAGGAAAAATATACACAATAATCAAAGGAAGGAAGTAAAGTACAATATTTTATAAATAACTATTTTTGAAAGGAAAAATATGATCCTTAAGACTTGGAAGATTATAAGCCATTTATTTAGACTGTTAATAAATAATAAATAGCTTAAAGAGCTATAAAAAATATACAAGACTTTTTTTTTAACTGTTAATAAATAATAACCCCTAGCTGGAAATTCCCATATAAATTATATTTCCCATTAAAGCTAACATTTATTCAGTGCATATTTATTGCCAAATTTTATTGCACACTTTTAGAAAAATTATTGCATACCTCTGGAAAACTTTTTAAAATATTTAAAAGTTTCATTTCAGTGATATTTGTTCAATAATTCTAATTGGAAATAAAAAGAGAACATTGCAATTACCAAAGGATCCAAGATAAGTAGGTTTCTTAAATCCCCTTTCCCATGCGAAATATATTTCACACAGTAAATGAAAATGTAAGCTGTTTCCATACATTGATTTATGCCAAGTCGTAAATGTGCGTTCAGTTGAAAGCTAAAAACGTATTGCTCAAGGAATTTTTAGTAATTACTAATCAAGTTTTGGTTTGGTTCCCACCAGAGTCTGAGTAGAGTTTTAGTACTCTAAATCTACCTTTCGTTCCATAGTACCAACGACTGACCACTTTGGCAACGGCCTTTGTGTGGGCCAAAGAAACAAAACAACAAATAAATGAGGAAAGTGAGTCTCGCACGCAGCTTAAACAGAACCGAAACGACATCCCACATTGAGTTATGAAGCCAACCCCCTCCGATGGCCCCTATTTTTCGCTGCCCAAAAGGCCATAAAGTACAAAACAGCTAACAACTTATGGCGATCACAGCGGCTGCTGCTTCTGCCGCTTCTGCTGCTGCTGAAGAAGAGGAATATATGTTTCTTTTTTTTATGATGACTCACGAGCGTCGAGCGGCGCGCGATAAGATCAATCATCAACCGCAGAGGGGGCCACGGGGAAGGTGGAGACCATCTCTCAACGATCTGGAACCCGGAGCAGCGCATTTGCGGTCTGCGTCTGACCATTCAGACCATCTTTCTTGATAACACTATTGAATACGAAAGTAGACAAGTTTTTTCGGAATCGGTTTCAGGGCACAGTGCGTTTCGAAATTGATAGAATCTATATTTTAGAGATTTTTAACGTAAAAAAATATATTTCAACGTCTTACACTAGAGCGACAAGTCGATATTTTTGCGTTTCGATACATGAGCAATAAATCGAAATTTTTGTTGATATATCGGATAAAAGGAGACAAAATAATTTGAGAAACCTTTTTTGTTTTTATTTCCAGATAATTATTATTGTGTTATATTTAAGTTTACGATATTTTCGATATATTATATCGGATTTTACCTATATTTATATTAAGTTCTCTACTACACTTTCATTGCTTTCTATACTCAGTTATATTTTCGAAACGCACCTTAGCACACATGCTCACACATTCAGATGAAACCGGCTTTGATTTCTAATTATTGAGGATCGGTTTGTTTTTTTTTCGGGGTCTCTGTGTTTTTTCGTTTTGGGTATTTTATTCGATGGCTCGTGAGCTTTGAATTAGGGGCAGGAAATAGCTGAAGCCGATAATGCCAATAAAAACGCTTAAGACTTTTAGTTTTTCCCCAGAAAAGGCGTTTATTTTTAGGCATAATTCCAATTAAACGATTGTTTATTGTCTCCGCCCGATAATGAGGCGTAAAAGGTGTTTAGGCTTAGGCACACTTGCTGTGGGACTTGATGGGAACCCGGGCTTTATGGTTATGGGCTGTATCTCTGTCTGGATGTAATAACTCAATGTCAGCTGGTGGGCGAAGGAAAACAAAGGGCAGCTAGGAGTAGAAGCTAGAGGAGTAGCCTGAATAAGGATGAAAAGATAGGCAAGGGACGAAAGATTCATTCAAGGCAGCATAATGAAGCATGAAAAGCTTAAGCTCAGCGGCAGACAAAGAGACGTCTGGGACACGGAACATAAAAGGCATGATATATAAGTATGTAGGTATATTCCTATCTTCCCTTAGGGATTTACAACTCATTAGACGCTGCAAAACCATAATTTGGCATTCAAGACACGCCGGATAACAGAGCTTGCTGCTCCGCTCATTGAATGATTCATCTCCCGTGAACCAAAATCCGTTAATAGGCAAATCATGTACACTAAGCGGGGCAAGAAACACAACTGACCAACAGGTTTCCATATAATTTTTTTTTTTTATTATCATGCCCAATGCCCGATGCCTGGTTCGAAGTTGGAGTGTGTTGTTACCTTTTCGATTGTGATTCATAATTGTTACAAGTGCTTACCAAAAGGGCTTGGTCTCTGCACAATTGTTATGTATCTCCGTGTATATATTGGGGATATGGCCCATGTGCTGGTAATTAGTCAGCATAAAAGACAGCTGTCATTCGGGGAGGGGGAATTGAATTTAAGAAGTATTATTGAATATTTATGGATACTTATGTGATGTGTTATAAATGGTTATTAACATAGAGAATATATTAATTATTATAAGAGAATTTGTTGCTTCACTAATAAACGTGTTTTCTTAGTTTTAAATGGAATAAAAACTAAAATATTTTTTTTACTTTCGTTTATAAAAAAATGTTTGCTGCTGAAACTTCGAGTTTGCAGAATATAAAGATTGGACTTATATTAAAATATATATACCCCTTAAATGAAAGGGTATCAGCCTTAAACAAGTAACTGTAATCAGGCTTAAGCCTTTTCAGTCATTTAGCCTGCGGTTGCAACTGGCAACTGGCGACCGGCAACCGCAGAAGACGTCAGGTTGTCTTCCAAGGTTTTCAGGAATACAAACTAAATCGAGGACAGCCGCTCCTCATGCCAGCCACTCATTTGCCGATCCGAAAAAGAGGAACGACATATGTCAGAGTCAAGATTCCCTCCTCCTCTCCCCTTAAAAAGAAACATCACAAAGAAGATGAAGCAGCTTATCAAAAACATTTTGGCTTTGGCGCCAATTTCGTGTTAAATAAAGAAGGAAAAAAATAAATGCACCGCGAAGTTTTATAAAAGCATAAACGGACAACGATTGGAAGAAACGGGACCACCCAACATATAAGAAATATTCAGCTTGGCTCCTCCGCTAATTTGTCAGCATTGGGAGGATGCCATGCGGGCTTTTGTAATTCTACGAAATCGGCTTTAAGCCCCGTTCATCGGCGGCGGTGTTTCGCCTCCTAAAAGGTGTCAATTCGTGAAGAATTTTTTAAAACGCCTGCGATGAGTAATAATCCCCTCCCCGCAAGAGACGCATTTTTCTTTTACCGCAAAGGGTCTTAAAAAATATATGAAGTGATAAATTTAAAAGTCTAATTGGTAAAAAGCCTACAATTGTGACACATCGATCAGCAGCCAAGCTCTTAAGTAACACTTTCAAAGCCCGGTCGTAAAAAAATATATGAAAACTCTTCGAAAAGTCATAAAAATTGGCTAGAAAAGGAGTTTCTTCATTTTCAAAGTGGCTACTGGACAGGATTAGTCTTCTGCACAAACTCACACACATTCCCTGGCGAACATTAATAATGGGGAAAGCATTTACAACTCTTACACACATTTACGAGAGGAAGGCTTAGGTTGGTGGCAATGCCCCCGAAGCAGATGGCACCTACCTCCATTAGCCGGAGGAGAGCCATATGGGGATTGGCTCGGAAATAGATATATGTATGTAGCGAAAGGGTATGCGAATCAGGCCAGAGCCATAAATTTAGCTATCTGGTATTAGTCAGGTAAGTTGGTGAAATTGTCTTAAGAATCAAGGTGTTATTAGAAGTACAACTCATTGAAGTTGGCAGGAAGTATCGATATAAATATACTGTATCGACGGAAAGTCGATATATAAATACATCAATATTTTAAATTTGCTCAATAACTTTTCCTATTATTATTGCTCTTCTTTCAAACTTTCATGTAAGAATGTTCCTGTATTAATATGTATTTTCTTACCCATAAAGCACTCCAATTAAGCTCAGAATTATTGTACATAAAAGCCAATTCTCTGTCAATTCTCCCCAACGAAAGTGCATTCCCACATTCGTTATTCACACCCCCCTTGTGGGTTCATTTCTCTATTTAACGCGCATTGCATTGCGACCCGCCTTCCTTTCGCGAAATTGTTATTTACAGCTTTAATCTGTGCGAAATGTATTAGAGAGCAGAACGAACGCATTGGCAGTGCCGGGGAGTGGAGCAGGGGAACTGCAAACTGCAAGAGGCAAAGTGTTGGCAAACAAAGCGTCCAGGTTCAATTAGCATACCACCGCGGTGAGCCATAGAGGATGATTCTTGGGTTCCTGGGTTCTATGGTTCGGTTTGGTTTGGTTCTTTGGTTCTCCAGACCCACTTCAGTTGGTTATTTTTTCCACTCTCGTGGGACCTGTGACTGTAACTGGGACCTGGCCCAAGCTGCGATTTTTATGACAGGTTAATGACACAACTACGACAACGATGTACCGCGGCGATGATGATGAAGCCTAGGCAATGACTACACCCTGATAAAAATAAGAGCACTTTTCAAAAGGTCCGTTAAATATTATTAAGATTATTAATATTGTTTTAAATAGGCAAAAGAAATGCGATCATATTCCATGTAAGTATAAATATTACTGTAGAAAATTGCAGAAAATTTTAGACAATAATTGAATGCCCAAAAAGAGGAAACGCATTGTGGTAAAACCTAAAAACGTAATCTAATGAAATATACATTCTGATAAATGTTAGAAGTCCACATTTAATTTTTAAAATAACACTAGGGAGACATTTCAAATCCTTAGAGAATTTAAACCATTTTTTTATAAAAAAAAACTCAAATGGATTGGACTTTTTCCCAGGTGTATTCCCGTGCAATGACTAGGTGGCTACGTGGATGAGTTGGCCCCGGCTCCGCTTGTTGCTGGCTCTCCGTCCCATTAATCAGGCCGCTCCGTGTCCGAGGGTCTGACCCCAATAAACATGACGGCTCGGACATTGGACTACAAGGAAGCGAGTGAGCGAGGAAGGAAGGAAGAAAGGATGGCTGAGCATGGAGAGAAAAGCAGCTGGCCATATCCATCTCAACTTTCCACCACGGGGTGGGTGCGAGAGACCACACAAAGAAGCCACCGCGAATCAATCAATTAATTGAACATTTTCTACATGAGTTCATCGAACCTCCGAACTCCGCAGCAGCTTCAGGGAACAAAAGAAAATCGGTGAGCGACGGGGGTGGGCTAGGGAAACCCAGCGAATTGAATAAATGAATGGGAAAATGATGGGGACAGAGTGACAAGAGAGAGTGATTGACACCCGTGTCTGTTGTCCCTCAAAATTTGAAAAACTTTTAGGATGAGCTGCGACTTTGAGGCAGAGATTTTGCTGACATTGAGATTTATACAAAACCCCGAATACTTGTAATTAATGTAAAATCAATTTTACAGCATAAAATAGAAGGTAAAATGTACTTGAAATGAGTCCTTTGAATATGAAAGTCCTCTTGTAGAGGATATAGATTAATTTTTGAAGAAGAATCAAACAGTTTCATTTGTTTTTGATAATTTAAAGAGTCTAAAAAGGTTTTTTGATTTATGAAACATCTTTTACCAATATATTTATACCCTACTATTTTTTGAGAGCGCCAAAGTATAATTAAGTTGTCATGCCCTTCAATTATATTTGTAAAGATTTCTTTTAAAATAAAACATTTTAAACACGAACCTAAAAGTTTGAAATATTAAAGTTTTTAGGATTATATATAAGTCTAGGCACTATTATTATTATTATGCAAAATAGTATTGAATACACACACACAACGTAAACAAAGAAAATCCACAAAATAAGCTTAGCTTATCCCCATCATAACCATTCCTTTCAATCTACAAATATATGTACTTTATTGCATAATTTTAGGCGTATCCCTTAGAAACCAACCAAACCGAAAACACCATCTAATTCAATTACGAAATTCAAACTTGGCACATAAAACTAGTATCTCCCCGAGGGATTTATGTATATTCCGCCCGCGTGTGCTTACCTACGAAATGCCTGAAATGTGCGTCCTTTTTTGCTGCTTGCTGCTGTAGTTGGGCGTCAGGATAATCCTTTTAATTTAGGCGCAGAAACGAAACACGAAATTCGAATATTTTTGGGGTGCGGCAAAAAAGAGCGGCAGGACACTCACACACGCACACACACACTGAGGCAGCTGGCTACACTTGAAAAACTTTTGTTTTGGGTGGGGCGTTTTCTTTCCTCTTCCCGTTTTTTCTTCGGTGGCTTTCGGTTAGATTCGCACACAATTTTCCAACGACGCCATGGAAGGAATTTCCTTTTGAAAAATGTTTTTTTTCTGACTGTTTATTTTATTTTTGTTAAGAAATTTATTTATTTACTAAACTGTATCGTTAAAGTTAGTTATTCAAACGGTTTAAGTTAAACATTTGTATTTGAATAACGAGAAATAAGGGTGGTTTCACTCAGCCACTGAAAAACCAATCAAATTTTCAAGGGTAGCAGCCGGCGCGTTAGAAAACTCTTAGTATTTCAATTAATAGCACGATATATTAATAAGCACGATCCTTTAAACCACTTTTAGTTATTTATAATTAAAAGTTTGATAAACAAATTGTTTAAAAAACAATTATTAGAGCGTTTTTCAAGGGAACCGGAAAATTATTTTAAGCGCAGAAAAGCACGCACGAAACCACGTCCTTTTGCGACGAAGCCAGGATAGAAACTCCTGCCACGGTTGCTGACAAGGCTTCCACTTTAGCTTCTTTCCCGTCAAATTAGGATCTTTTGGAAAATGAGATGTGGAAAAAATTGATAATTGCGGGAAGCGGAAATTCTGGATTTTTATAAATATTTATTTGGCTTTTTCCGCTTTTTTTTTAAATTGCAAAAAAAAAATTTAATATTAATTTAATATCTAAATATATCAGTGTGCCAAGAAACAGCCTTTTTACTCAAAAGGTGACAGCACTGGTTACGGAACTTCATCCAGGATTTTGTACGGGGGAGCGCTGCGCTCATGGGAAACTTCCAATTGGAAGTGGCATAAAGCGGGATAGGACAGTAACTCTACACCCGAGGGTGGGTTTTTTCACCGGCTAACAGCTGCTGGTGTGTGTGTGTTGGAGAGTATTTTGCCACCCCCCACAGTGGGTAATTTCCAGACTGGAAGGGATGTTGCCGAAGCGGCGTTTGGAGACTTTTCTTCTTCTGAAAAGGCGACATTTGTTTTGAAACGAAAGCAGCCGGTTGCAGGAGCAGAGTAACTTTTCCGCCCCCCACCCACTCTCTCCACTTTCCTCATTTTCCGGGTGGTGGTGAAAATTGCTAGCCGGTAGGTGCCGTAATAACGACGCAATAAATGACGAAACCATGACGACAAGATGAGACGCCCACTTGAACATGAATAATGAACGGGGAGCCCTCCTTTTAATTCATCATCCTTGTACTCCTCAGTACGTAGTTCCCTTTCCCAGTTCTTAGTGCCCTGCCCGTAGTACGCTTTCCCATTCCCTCTAAATCTCTCAAGAAGATGTCATTGTCAGCCGGGCAACTGGCTAACATCGGCTCTAGTGTTATCTTTTGGCTGGGACTGCAGTTCTTTCATCTGGGAATTCCCTTATGGTTGCCTATGATTTCTAAATTTGGGTTACGGCGACGTTACAAACCTTTAAAACTAGTATAAACATTCCTAGCTGAATTGAATTCTATAAATGATCTGTGTACTAATTATTTTAGATATTCTTCTAATTGGCGATCGCACTGATCATTTATAAGCACCTATCTCGTTGAAGAAGAATTCTTATATTAACATAGAACAAGATAAAAATACAAGTTTATTACTACAGTTTCCAAATCACAGATTTTATCGGCGCATATTTATAAACTTCAGATAAGATTATGTTGATTCATTTTGTTGTTGATTAATGGTTAATTTTATGTGTATTTCGAATTAAACCTGTTGTTGACATGAATCCGTAATTAAATGACTCACCTCCACGTTTTCCACGTCGAAATAGGAGAGCGTTTGCTTGGTCAGCTCGAACCACCGGTGTTTGTAATTCACGGGCGTGAAGCGTTTCTTGTTTTGGGCCCTTTTAACCATCGAACCAGATTTTACCACATCGTAAAGCCTCTCCGACATTCTATCCATTTTGGCCTGGAAGGATTTACTGCTGGATCGCATCGATGAAGATGACTTGATGCTGCCATTGTGCGAATTCCGATGCTTGGTGCCCATCATCATCTTGACAAGAAAAAGTATCTGTAAGGCCATATAATAAACCAAAGAATATTAGGTATCGGTATTTCTATACAGATTTTACTTATACGAAAAACCCATAAAAGGAAATATAAATATTTAATCAATTTTTTTATCCCCTCACAAAGTAAATACAATATGAACCTATTAATTATATGGGTATACATTTATATCGTAAAACTTGTGCCTTTTTAATTGTGTAAGATTAATGGGACTCTTAAGAAGTAATTAATATTTAAGTATTAAAAGGAAAAAAATAATTCTATAAAAATATTTGATTTTAAATATTGTTTATATTCCGAGAATGCACAAAAAAATATATCTTTAGTGTATATCAACCATTTAAAATAAACTCTTCTGCAAATGCTGCGAGAAGTGATTCGAAATGATTTTATGAGCCATTTTTCCAATGCGTCACAAGTGATGGGTTAAAATTAGAAGCACAAACACACAACAAAAAGCAAAAGAAATTGGTTACAACACACGCCGAAGACAAGGTCATAAATCAGAATTCGGTAGGGGGCGTGGGCGTGCGAATCTTTTGGAGCGCCCTCGAGCCAATGAACCTTTGAAAGATTAAAGCCATTCAGCCATTGGAGCATTGGATCACCGGGAGTTACCTGGCTGACTAATTGCCGTGGGCGTTGCGACTGACATCCATCAGATACATATACAGCGAAATATAGAGACTAGAGGCAAAAACTAGTCTGCAGAGCGGGAAGAGTGGACAGACGAGTCTTGCAGCAAATCGAACGATTTAACGGACAATTAATTAGCCCCCTCGGACTAGACAGGAGACGTTTAAGTATACTATGTATATACAGTGAGCACTCGCTGACCTTGAAGTCGCTGCAGCGCCCAGAGCGGATTAAAGGATTAGCCTCCAAAGCGGGATATTCCGTTTCCCTTTCTGGTTCTTCTTCCCTCTCCGGCTCTGCTTTTTCTTGCAGCGAACACAACGTAAGCGAAGCGAAAAGACAACTTACAAGGCGATCTCGCAGGAATTATCACACTTCAACGAAACCTAACAAGAGGCGGGAAAATACACAGAAGCGAATTGTGGGAAGAGATTTTGGGGCTACAAAAATATATTATAAAGGTGGTGATATAAACAATTTGTATAAATTTTTTCTTCAAGTTTAATTATTACGTCAGTTAAAAAAGTAATATTTTTTATGTAAAATATTTGTGAACTTTTTACTGGGAATATGGACACAAGAAAAATTTTATAAAATCCTATTATTTATTTCTAAAATATGCTTTATTTTATTGGTTTAATTTGTTATTTCCCTGTTGATCCCTAACTCCGCTACTGATCCTGAACACGCACAGACACGTCTGCCCCGCATGGAAATAAACGAAAACAAAACAAAGGCGACAACTAAAACTGCCTGCCCACCCCCACCTCCTCCCGCCCCCTTTAATCAAGCAGAGCCGCCACAAAAGAGAGGCGGAGAGCAGAAAATCTCGACGAGCTCCCTGCGCATGGCCATAAGTAATAAAATAAACACGGACCAAGGCACACAAAGGCTTGGAAAAAAGGAAGAAAAAGGATGGCGAAAAAAGGCAGAAGGCGCATTGTGTACATAAATCTTCTCGGAGGAGCGTGCACACACTTGTACCAATATACATACATACATACATATATACGGAGATATATGCACATATAGCGGGCGTGGCCTGGCAACTCGTTTCTGACTTTGAATTTCGCCACGCAAATGGTCTTCGGTCGCGCTTAGTTTGTATTCTTCTTTGCCATTTAATTTTTTGTTTATTGTCGCAGCTTTTTTTCTAGTCGCGATGCGCGATGCTATGAAGAGCAGAAGAGAGATAGGATGAGAGAGAGAATCTGTGACCTTAGCAAGAATTTCAAGACAATTGGAAAGCGTTGGTTGGTTTTATTCCAGTTTAATTTGTTTGTTTTCTATTTATGTATCTTTAATTGATTCAATTCACTTGGTTAAGTAATTGATAAGTTTTATTTATTAAGATTTATTTTATATACATATATTTTGTCTAGCTTTTTATTTATAGAGAAATAGAATTGTACTATGAATTGGAATTACACTTGTAAACGCAATACATTCTGATTAGAAACAACCAGCACTTCTGTGTTCTTATCATTTATAAAAATCACCTACATAAGTAGTGCCACATATATATGTATTGGGTTTTAATTTGATTTATTTATAATAAAAAATTACCACAAAAATCAAATACATATGTACATAAGTCAATTAAAATTTCGATATTATAACTCTTATCCAATTTAAAAGTGTCTTGGACTCTTTTCCACTCTCCCTACGTCCCAACTCTCCCGCTTTCCACTCTCTCCTCTTTCTTATCAGCTCACACAAAGCGATAGTTCCGAACAGTTTTTCAAGCGCAGCTTGCAAGGCAATTAAATTTAATGCTGATAAAACAAAGAACAAACGGCGAAATTCGATAGCGAAACAAGGGACCAAAGAGAGAGGGAGTGGAGAGAATAAAAGGGAATCAAATTGATAACTGTGCCAGTTCGCGCTTACCACAAGTGCCGTTGATTAAGCAATTTGAAGCAATGACCCGACCGCATTACAACAACAACCACAACGATGGAGACCGCACTTCGCTAACAATCCCCAAATTGGAGAATCGGAGACTAGCGGGACCGATATAAACAACAACAAATCACTTTCGTTTGCGCGGCCCCGAAGACGACGCGCAGAGGCCAAATACGAAAAATCAACCGACCGGCTTGTTCAGCATTTGCATACTGCGAAAAAAACAAACACTTTATAAACAATATACCGCCGCGCGGCAGGCACAGCTGAGCGCACGCCAATACGAACACCGAGGCACCCGCGCACACACACTGGCGGAGAGAGCAACAGGCGCAGGAATTCCTGGAACTCGTCTCCCAGTTGCACTTTCCCGGTTTTTCGACTTGAAGGAAACACTTTTCCTTTGTTTGTTCGAGTGCCAGCTATTGCAGCTGCTGTCGGCGTTTGCTAATTATAATTAACTCTATTAACTAAGTTATAGGGAATTACGAGAAACCGAACAAAACGCGCCGCCGCAGCCAGTGTCTACAGTGTTGCCAGATGAGAAATGTGGCTTTCGCCCTATAAAATCTCGAGCTGTGGAGATTTCCTCCTAAATAATCCAACAATCACATCGAGTTATCGATACAAAGCGGCGATTAATGTCCAATCAGATTTTAAAACGTAAATTGTGGTTCTGTTTTTCTTTTTTAAAACAAAGTCTGGAAAATAAACTACCAAACTATAACAATCTTAAATAAGAGAATTTCGTAATTAAGAGGTAATGGCCCATTTTATGTACTTTCTTGTAGTTTATTAGAACAAATACTGCGTACTTAACTTTACACTTCTTTAAGGCCTACACAAAAATAGTATCAAGAGAGTTTTGGTAATGCAAATGCAAAATGCTAGTCGGAAACGGGAAATGAGATCCCCCTATCACCCCATCAGTTCTCCTTCTTCTGGATGGCGGCTATCCTCCAAGCTCCGACCGAATACCGCAGCCAGATCATGCCCAAGTCAGTGCCCATTTGCAGCCAGGACCAGAAGGGCGTAAGTTTCGAGCCATCGATCTCCGTCCAACGGACGGCAACCTCCGACATAGGCACCTTCAAGCGCTCGGCAAGATACAGAAGCTCTACATCGAAAGCCCAGCGCTCCACATGGAGGCTGGTGAAGAGTTTCCTGGCCGTTGAGCGGGTGAACAACTTGAAGCCACACTGGGTATCGCGAATGGAGCGGACGGCAAAGAGCCAGACCAGGAAATGGAAGCCATGCATTAAGATGGTTCTGTAAATATAAGAGGACATTAGCTTTACTCTCAGTAAGCCCTAAAAATAATGATAAATACCTAAAGAAACTCCTCGTGGCAATCGCATCATTCTCCAGATGCGCTCTTGATCCGATAGCAATGCCATCACCTTGCCACTCGGGCGCCAGTTGCTTCAGCGCCTCCTCCAGCTTATCGTAGTCTGGGAACTTAGTGGCTCCATCCGCATCGGCGAATAGGAGATGACGCCCGCGGGCACTCAGGACGCCCATGCGAACGGCACCGCCTTTACCGCGATTCTCGATGAGTTCAAGGACACGAACCTTCTCAGCTCCATGCTTTTTGGAGTAACGCAAAGCCACGGAAACGGTGGCATCCTGACTGCCATCACTCACTACGATCACTTCGTAGGTGAAACTGGGATTTCCTGCGGATTTCTGTTCGAGAAAGGCCAGGCACTCGTCCAACATGGCAGGCACTAGAAATATTATTAATCATGTGATGGATTACTCGTGTTCAATCAGTAGAAATATGGTAATTTCGTGCTAATTTAAATTTTCAATGCCCTGTAATCGAGGCTTGACTGTATCTGATTGATCACAAAAACCGGATAAACTAAAGCTTTTCCCATAAAAGGCAACACCTACATCGCTGCTCCTCATTGTAAGCTGGTACAATGACACTGAGCCCCAAACTGGGAGACTCCTCAATGCTGGGAAATGGCAACGTCTTGATGCTTTTCGGATCCAGGAATGTCTCCTCATCCTTGTGCCTTTTGATGTTGGGATAGGGTTTGGTTTTGTACAAAACCAACGCTACGACCTGTGTATAGTCCAGTTATCAATAATTTGATTATGATTTACGTGTGTTTACCAAGGAGAACTCACCAGCAGCACCGCAACTGCAATCGCGGAGAGCAGATAGAAGCAAAGCTGGCACAAGCAGGGAAACATCTTTGGGCTGGTTCTTAAAGGGGTGGCTGCTTATTTGAACAGGTGCACCTGCTGCTACCTGCCGTCAGCAGACATTACTTATCCAATTTGTGCGAGATAAACGTCGGTAGCCACGTATTTGATTCCAAGAATTTTAGCCCGAAATTTGCCAGGCGGCAGCTGATTAGGGTTGTCGCAACTAGTGATGGGTCGTTGTGAAGCTATCGATTTGTGCAGCTATCAAAATACCAGCAAAAAATAATAATGTAGGTTTCATTGTATAAATTATTAAATAATTGTTAAATTATTATAAATTATTAATTATACAACGAAAATAAAAGCCTTTTTCCGAATTCTATAAATATCTTTACTATTTTATTCTAACTAGTTAATACTTTCTAACGGAAATATACCAAAAAAATACCATAATTTCAATCGTTTTTCAAATTTTAAAAATTTTAGAAACAAATCAATTTTAATCTTAAAAATAATACTTTTATTTTTAAATTTTATATATTTATATTAAAAAAGACCAAATAGTAAATAACTAAAAAACTTCAAAAATATTTTCTTTGTCCCAAAACTGACCTTAGTCACAGGTGTTTTTTTTCTTATGAAAACCCCAAGGCGCAGGCGCTCTCTTTATAAATAAAAACAAAATATTTTATGGGGGAAAACATTTGAAATCTCACATCTCTTTACCTCTCTCAATTGGATACACACCATCGGAATTTTTCGTGGCTTTCTGGGCGGATTTAGTACTTGTTTATTGTCAATTAAAAATGTGCTTGTGAATCGAAAGGAGGAAATTAAAAACTAAAATGAATCGGTTAAGCTTTATACTGCCCGTCTTAGCCTTAATGTGGAGCCAGGAAGCGGCGGGCACTAAACTGCAGGCCAGTGTGGGGGAGCTCTTTACGTATAAAATCGAACCGCAGCTCTTCAATTGGACACATCAGGTCATCAGCGAACAGTTTCGCTATCGTCCCTCGCTTATGAACTATCCCGATCTGCCCAGTTGGATGAGATATATGTATAGCCATGAGTATCATGCTGGGTTCCTCTACGGCACACCGCCGGAATCAGCAGCTGGCAAGGATATCAGCTTGGATGTGGTGGCTTTAAATCGGCAGAATTACGAAACTCGTCGCATTGTTCTCTCCATGTTCGTGGCCCACAAGTTTCCTACACCAAACGTCGTCCAGATGAAGATCGACAACTTGAACTGGGTGCATCTGATGGATCCTGGGAGGGTGGAGAATCTGCGCAATATATTCCGAAAGGATTTGTGGCCAAACAGCAAAGAGGACTTGAGTGTGATCTTTATGGAATCGGCTGTAAATATGGGAGGACGTTTGCCTCTGCGTCCGCAGCAACGTGAGGGGTGTGTGTGGGAATAATTGTATTATATAAACAAAGTAATATTTAAATATCTTTACCTTTCAGCGTCATTGTCCATGTGGGCAGCTTTGCACAGTTCTCACCCCGTCTAAAGGAGCTCCAGGAGGAAGTGCGTCCTCTATACAAACTTCCATCGTGCACCTACAAGCGCACCTCCGTCCAGAAAATCTTCGAGAATGTGGGCTTCAAGCTCGACTGGTGTGCCTTTCGGATGGTGGGCGTGGAATCGCCCACAGAGATCCTCTACCACAGCGGCAAGCAGAATGAGCAGCAGGCAGCGGAGGAGCAGCCGAGACAGGAGCAGGAGCAGCCAGATCGCTGGATGGGAATCGCACGGGAGGATGTGCCCGTGCGGAATTACATTGACGAGTTCGCCTTTGCCTTCGCCATTCCAGGCATGATCTTTGCTATACTAATCGGAATGCTATCGGCGGTGTTGTGCTTCCAGCACGAGAAGTTGTGAGTGGGAAAAGCCCTGAAACCTGTCGGGTTTTCATTTAATTTGTTTCTTTTTGATACATTTTTTACCTATTTGATTCTTTTTTTATCTTTAGTTCCGATCCGCATTCTGAGTTTTTCTTTGCCAACATTTTCCACATCTGCGAAGAGTCCTGTGCGCCAAGCGCGTCAAACGATTCTGATTCGGATGATGGTTCTGAAAGGTGATTTTCCAAGTTGTTATTGATTTTGTTCTTTATACATATTATTGCGAACGTTTTTGTTAACCTTTGTTTTTGTATTTTTAGCTCCTTAAATTTGGATTATCCCATGTCCTCGACGGTTCAGATGGTCCAGTGCTCGGATAGCAAATCCAATCAACCTATAACCACCTTGAAGAGCCTGAAAGATCCAAATTTCCTTCTTGATAATATTAGTATGCGGTCCCAGAGGTGAGATATTATGCTCTACTGTCTGGAAATAACCTCTTATAACATTCATTGCAGTCCCAATAACAGCTTCTATCAGTTGGACTGCGGCACCTCTAGCATTTATGCTCGCCCCAAGCCTCCACCCTACAAGGGCGGCACTCTCTGCCGGAATGGTGTGGATATTTGACAAACATCTCCTCGTGTCCTCTACTGCTAATCAACAGCAGGGTATTTGGATCCGAAGCGTTTAAATATTAACAATAAGCAATATAGACGAGGAGCGTTATCACAATTGCATTAAAAAATACTCACACCTGCCGAAACATAGACAAGCCATATCGTAATTATCAATTTATATATATGCATATGCAAGCATCAAACTGTAGACAATTTAAGTTGCTCTTTGAAATATTAAAGGCAAGTAAATAAAGGATTGTTTTTTACAAAAAAGCCCGCTAATGTTATCGATGAGCTGGTTTCGATAGGTAAGCTAGAGTTCCGAACGTAACGGTTGCAACCCTTTAAAGTCCGTCTCGCGTATCCTTGAGGCTGCGGCCAGAATTAACTAGAGCTGTCGGATATTTTTTAAAATATCGTATCAATGATATTTTTATCAATAAGATTCGTAATACAATATATTATATTGTAAATACATATTTATATGCATACATATTCTAAGTCATCCTGCTCCTAGTGTCAGCTTGCAGAGGCCCAGCATAGTCGCTTTATTGGATTTCCACACATATTATGAATTTGAATTTAGAATAATAAAAGAATAAAAAAACCTAAAATATCAAATAAAAATATCGCAATTTCGATATTTGGGCTAACAAAAAATCACGATATAAATATATTATATTTAGAAAAATATCGATATATTGCTATTTGATATATTATCAACAACCCTAGCATGAACATTCCGCAAGTTTTCGGCCGGAGAAAGTTTTTACCGTTTTTCCGCGCTGCAACGACTCCATAATTTTCGCAATGGCGCTCGCCAATTTCGGAGCCATGGAGTTCCTTGAGAACCTAATTGATCGTTACAAGATCAACCTGCTGCAGATGATTTTCGGGACCTTCATCGCAACGATCGTCTTCTTTGGCGGCCTAATGACATTCCTGGAGAAGTACCTACCGAATAGCATCCGGCAGTCCTTTCGGTACGGCAAGCACAGCTTCAAGGGCGAAAAGGATCCATTGGTGGCCTGGCTGGAGGTGCCCAAGTCCTGGTTCAAGCACTTTTACATCTTCGCCATAGCCTGGAGTTGGCTGGGCTTCTTTCTGCTTGTCACGACGGTGAGGGATCAGCGACAGGCTCCAGAGTATGTCCTTCGCTTCCTGGACTTTATGGGCGGCGGCCGGAGCCATCGGAAGGTGGAGATCGACTCGACCACGGCCTGTGTGGGCGCTTTCATGCTGACGCTGCAGTGCACCCGGCGCTTCTACGAGACCAGCTTTGTGCAGATCTTCTCCAAGCAAAGCAAGATCAATCTGAGCCACTATATCGTGGGCTATGCCCATTACTTTGGAGCCGTCATCGCCTTGCTATCCAACACCTCGGGCTTTGTGCGCGGCTCTCGGCCCATGGAGTTTAGCTTGGACTTGCTGACTGGCCAGCAGATACTCTACCTGGTGGTGTTCACCGTCGCCTGGCAGCAGCAATATGCCAGCAACATGATCCTGGTCAATCTCCGAAAGGACCCCCGAACCGGTGGCGTACGGACGGAAAAGCATCTGCTGCCCAAGGGCGGACTCTTCAATCTGCTGTCCTCGCCGCACATGTTCCTCGAAGTGGTGATGTACTTTTGCATTGCCGACTTGTACATGCCGGTGAGAATCTGGCGCCTCATCTTCCTGTGGGTGGCCAGCAATCAAACGATTAATGCTCTGTTCACCCACAAGTGGTACAAGGAGACCTTTAGGGATTATCCAAAGAATCGACGTGCCATCATTCCGTTCCTGCTCTAAAGACTTTTCGCATTTTTGTACAAAATAATTTAGTAGTGGAATTTTTTATTAAAGGCGTTTTTACACGCTCTGCTCTCTGCTGGGTGACTTTTTAACTACAAAAACGGTATATTACGGGGGGAAAACAGGTCCTGCTGCAGTCTATTTGAACAAGAAACTGCAAGGCAAGGGAGAATTTCAAGGATTAAGAAGCGGTTTAAAGGTAAAAGGTTTGTAAGAACTCACCTATAGGGATAACCCTGCGCTTTGGACCGGAATACAGACAGCAGGAAGGAGAAAAAGACTGTGAGCAGCACCAGACCGGTCATAGCCATAATCCTGTTCTTGTTGTGACTCTTTGGTGTGCCCGATTCGATAAGGAGAATCATGCCCAGCACAATCATGGCGTCTGCAAGAAGGTGTATCCAATTAAGAGCCTATTCAGATTGATTTGTAAGCTGTAAACTTACTTAAAAACATGACAATGTACGTCTCCACCACCAGCTGTCCCTGCGAGGAGCCGTGGATATAGGCCACGCCTCCGTTCTGCGATTTGTGCACCAGCGGCGGTCCACGAATGTGATTCCACATCTGACCCGAGATCATGGCAAAGCAAAATAGCACCGCAATGGCACCCCATAGGTTCTTATTGTACAAGAACTCCAGGTTATTTCGCCGTATGTAGAGGAAGCTACCAGCCAATGCCAGTAGAGTGATCATTGCCACCGTGCCAGAGTAATTGGGAGGACGGAAAATACGGATGGTAATATCCGTGCGCTCCGCCACGAACTTCGCAATGGAGTCGGCGGCAAAGCCAACGCGATGGATGTCCATGGTATCAGCACCCTTGGGCTTGCCCTTAGCCGGAAAATGCATGAAAACAGGGGCGGTGTTTAAGCGCAGCATCTGGAACACCTCAGAGCCCTCATCAAAGTCCACCATGGCGAAGAACATCTTGTTGGAGTAAACCGAGGAGAAGCGGTACGAGTTGGCCACAATGGCGAACTCGTCGTGGGCATGCCGACAGATCTGGCACTGACGCGACGGCGACAGCGCCGTCAGCATTACTATCATCGAGTAGTTCTTCGGAGCACTCTTCACATACTCCCGGAACTTAGGGCCATTAAAGCGGAGCAGCGGCTTCTTCATGTTCATGTCCACCAGGTTTTGTACTTTCTCCGACAGCGACAAGCCACTCTGAAGGAAGATAGTAAAGACATGGGATTACCTCCAAGCCGGCATGCAGGAAAAGTGACGTGGCCACCAAAAACAAACCTTAGATCTGGTCTGCGCGGCGGTGTAGACCGCAAAGGCCACCACCAACAGCAGAGCGCTGATCAGCGTCTTGTGCACCAGCTTCATCCTGCGGGCCGGCTCGTTTAAAGTTTAAACTATTTCACTAAATTTAACGCTAAATAGCAGCGAAAAATGTTTAATCAAAAATAAAATTTCATCCGGCTACGAATTAGAGGTGGAGACCTGTGAGGAATTTCCTGTGAATGGTGTTTCTTAACGATGTTGGAAAAAGTCTATCGATAGTTATGTTTTCTTTGAAACAAATGTAATAAATACGAATTTCCAATCAAACCAAGACTTCTAAGCAATGGCAAACGAAACTTTTAAAATTTCAACATTAAAGATAATTTCAATAAACTTAAAAAAAAAAATTGTTAAATTTATTTTCAGTTTAAAGAATTTTTTAAAAATTATTTGAATTTTATTTATTTGCAACCAATTTATTAAAGCATATTTAGACCACTAAATAAAACATTTTTAAAAGATTTGCATTATGAAAATCGTTATTAATAATTAAATGTTCTTCTGCTGTTGTATTTTATATTTCCGAAAAAAATTTAAACGATAGTTTGTATCGATAGCCGCCATTATCAGTCTGCCATCGCTAGACGGCAATCTTTAGTTGTCTTTATTTTAAGTTAAAGTTTTTCGTAAAAATACACTATTTGTAGGAATTTTAGATCGTTTTTTTAAATCAAAATTGACCATGAGCGATGTGCTGAAAAACTCGCAGGAGCGATCCCGCAAGCGGCGCTTGCTTTTAGCGCAAACGGCAAGTATTCTGACCTACTGAAAACAATGAAACATATTGATATATTTTACGCATAAAAATGTGTATTCATGATTATTTAGTTTGGGCTGTCCAGCGTGGATGAGTTGAAGAAGGTCTTGGGAAATGCGGAGGACACCAACAACAGTCGCCAGCTGAATCCCAGCGGGCAGAGGGAGGAGGAGGATAGCGGCGCTTCGTCCTCGAAGAAAACTCCGAATGAAATCATTTACAGGGATTCATCCACGTTCCTGAAGGGTACACAGTCTTCCAATCCCCACAACGACTACTGCCAACACTTTGTGGACACGGGACAGCGTCCCCAGAACTTCATCCGCGACGTGGGCCTGGCTGATCGCTTCGAAGAGTACCCCAAGCTGAGGGAACTCATCAAGCTGAAGGATAAACTCATCCAGGACACGGCATCTGCTCCCATGTATCTGAAGGCTGATCTAAAGACGCTGGAGTTCAAGACATTGGGCACCAAGTTTGATGTGATCCTGATTGAGCCACCGCTGGAGGAGTATGCGAGGGCTGCGCCCTCGGTGGCCACCGTTGGAGGAGCTCCGCGTGTCTTCTGGAACTGGGACGATATCCTTAGTAAGTTATCGCTAATACACACTAATCCTTAGCTCCTAACTCTCTCTCTCCATTTCCTGCCAGATTTGGACGTGGGTGAGATAGCCGCTCATCGCTCGTTTGTGTTCCTTTGGTGCGGCTCCTCGGAGGGCTTGGACATGGGCCGCAACTGCCTTAAGAAGTGGGGCTTCCGTCGATGTGAGGATATCTGCTGGATACGCACCAATATCAACAAGCCCGGCCACTCCAAGCAGCTCGAGCCGAAGGCTGTCTTTCAGCGTACCAAGGAGCACTGCTTGATGGGCATCAAGGGCACTGTACGCCGCTCCACCGATGGCGATTTCATCCATGCCAATGTGGACATTGATTTGATCATTTCGGAGGAGGAGGAGTTTGGTAGCTTTGAGAAGCCCATCGAGATCTTTCACATCATCGAGCACTTTTGTTTGGGCCGCCGACGTCTGCATTTGTTTGGCCGGGACTCGAGCATTAGGCCAGGATGGTTGACTCTTGGGCCAGAGCTGACGAACTCCAATTTCAATGCGGAGGTCTATCAGACGTACTTTGCGGAGGCTCCGGCTACGGGTTGCACCAGTCGCATTGAGCTGCTGAGACCCAAGAGCCCGCCGCCGAATAGCAAGGTGCTAAGAGGGCGAGGACGCGGCTTTCCTCGTGGTCGTGGCAGGCCTAGATAGCCGCCAGCACTGTCTCATTTTTAACTCCTCATTTTTAATCAGCAACTTCTCTGCATGTATTCTAGTGTCTAAGATCAAGATTTGTTAAGGGATTATATTAAGATTAAAGACCATATTCGCAGCAGGTGTTGGTGGTCGTATTTCCTCTTTGAAGTTGAATTGAAAGTCTGTATGCTTCCTAGAAGATATATCTTTAATTTTGTAAACTATGGTGATTGCTGAGATGCCGCATATAAATATCAAGCTCATCCTCCTCCTCGCTGGATGCGGCGTTGGCTTGCTCCGGTAACTCCTCTTCATCGTCACTGTCCTCGAAGTAGGCATCCTCCTCGTCCTGTTCGATTTGCTTGAGATCATCCAGCTGGGCATTGTCATCGACGGCCGTATAATCAAAGTCCTTGTCCTCGCCTTGCAAAAAGCGTTCCTTCATCATGCTGAGGAACTCATGGCGTAAGAGTTCTCGCTCTCCGGGATTATAGAACTCCGGGGTGGAGATTTGAGCTATTTTCGCAGGCGGACGAGCTTCGGCAACGCGACTGGTGGAACAGGCCACTGGCTCATCGTCGTCAAACGCACCCCATTGCTGTCGGCAGGCCACGGGGACTTCAAATTCCGGCAGAGAAGGAGGAGCACTGGGGGGGAGCTCCTCGACGGCCTCCTCCACATTTTCCTGATGAGTTTCCGCTAGCAACTCATCCCTTTTCTTGCTTCTCCAAGGAGTGCATGAGTATGCCCGAGAAGCTGGTGTTCCTCACATCGTAGCTATCCCGCGCCTTCTTCTCCGCCTCGGTTAGGTATTGACCCACCAGTTCCTGGTAGAGATCGGGCGCTCTTTGCATCATCTCGTGTTCGCTGAAGTATTCACCCTTTTCCAGCAGCTGCTGCATCGCTTGGTATCTCCTGTTCTTGATGCACACCGAGCGTGTGCTTAGCTTCCTTTTGAAATCCTCCAGCAGCAGGCACATCTCCTCGAGGCTTTCATCCGGCTTGTGTGGCTCTCCGACAGCCAGTTCCTGGAAAGAACTCAGTTGTCGGACATTCAGGTAGCCACCAAATCGTATGAGGAAGTTCTCCCGGTTCTTTTCGAACAATTCCCGTGCAATTTGTTGCTTCTCCGCGATTGGAATTTCCGGATCATCAATTTGCTGCGATTTGAAGACTATTTTCTGGTTTTCAGCCAGAGATTTGAAGATGTCTGTTAGCTCTGCGTGTAGTTCTGGTTTTCGACAGGTGCTAACATTGCCCTGGGCTTCATCCTCGCCTTCAGCTTCGCCGCCGGTTGTCATAATTGTTTACACAAGTTTTGGAAATTGTGTGAAATGAAAATGTAAACAAATGCTTCTTCTTGCTCTGGTCTTTGTTTTGAAACGGGTTGGCAGCACTGCAATCCATTTGGAGATTTAAAACTGTTTATGGAGACTTCTTTTGTAATTAAATTGAGATATTATTCCATATTTCTTTGTTTTAATAAATGAATACCATTTTCTTCTTTAATTTTTAAAATGTATATCTTTGTTTAAAGCTTTTACTTATGTTTTGCTGTTATTTTTCGATATATTGGAGAATTTAGGAAGAATTTTGCAAACGGGAACTGCCTACCGGCTGAATTTCATCAGCACTTTGAATGAAGTTGGCAGCACCGACCACCCATAAAGCGGCTGCTGATTTTCACAACGAATCTTTATCAGAAGGCGAAACTGTGTGTTGTGTTGTGTTTATCGCTGTCTCACTACCCACGACCCGCGCACAAACGCCACTCGGTGGTTCAGAGTGGTGGTGCAAATGTGCAGCCAGCGTTGGCGATGACTAATTGATCGCAATTAAAGCAAAGAACAAGGAAAGGAATCCCCGCCCGCGTTCGATCAAGAGAGATATCGAATATGGCTTGGAACGACTTTGCCTGGAACTGGACGCAGTTCTGTCCCACTGGATTGAAGCCGTTCGCCAACGATACGAACGATCTGCTGCCCTGCTTCCAGGAGATCCTGCTCCAGCTGCCCGTGTACACGATCTTCGCAGCAATATCCGCCTACAATTTCGGCAGTCAGTCGCGACCCGTCATCCGGAATGGCCTGCAGCTGCGTATGCTGTCTCTGCGCACGTTCCTGGCCATTGTGCTGGCCCTGCTGCCGGTGGCCAAGGTGTTCGCCTTCCAGCAGGCGGACATTGAACTGCATGCGGCGGATGTGCTGGTCGCCTGTGCCGAGTGCATTATGTGGGTCGTTCACAGCGGTGAGTGTTGTTTGGGGGGTCTGTGCGGTTTTCCTTGCCTTGTATTGGATTTCATGGCACTTATAGGGGACTTTTCCGGCTTTCACTTTCATGGATCATCGATTTCTTAACTTATTTTTTGACCTTACTGGAGACATCATTAAAACTAAGCATTTAATCCTTCTTCTTTTTTAATTTAATGGAATATTCGATGCGTTTTGAAAGTCAATTATCATATCCTAGAGGCTTTATGAAAAGTCACATTTAAGCTGAAATAACATTTAATGACTTGCCTTTATTTATTTAACTTTTTGCTGAACAAATATGGAAAGCAAATACGTTGTCTTTTTAATGAAAAAACCAGAAGGGCTCCAAAATAACAGTTGAACATTAAGGAAAAAGCCGTTGAAGCTTGCAACTCGTACCCAGTTGAGCTCCTCTTACTTCTTTGACTTTCAAGAACAATCATTGGTTCCGCAGAAAACCCTACGTTTTTTTTTAAACGTGACAACAAATCGCACCTTTTTTCTGATTTCCCCTGCCTCCCATCATATATGCAGGTTTCCTCCTGACGGCCCGTCAATATGGTGAGCTTAGTCACCGTGGATCGCTGCTAATTAATGTGGTGTGGCTCACTGTTGTGGTTCTGGATGGCGTCTGGCTGCGCACAAGTCGTCACTTTGCCTGGTGGCCCTGGAGTTTGGCCACGCTGCTGTGTGACCTTTTGTTTGGAGCCACTCTCATGCCGAAGGGGAAGGCGGTCTACTCAAGCATGCCCAGAGGAGGAGTGGGAGGCAGTGGAGAAGATGAGGCTCTGCTATCCCAGCGCTATACATATTTCCACTTCGATCTGAACGAAGGTCACTTGGGGCATGCGCAGGACGAAGCCAATGTGGGATCCCGCTTTCTCTTCCACTGGGTGCATCCCCTAATAGCCAAAGGAGTGGCGGGTAAGCTGAGGAAAATCGAGGATCTCTTTGATCTGCCAGAGGCCCTGAACATCACCCGGTTGAGTGAGCGGCTGCACTTGGCCCTTGTCGCAGTCGCAGAGCTTGTGGAGAGCGCTACACCGCTGCTTTGGCGTGGAGTTCTATCTGATTGGAGTCCTGCGATTGATTGCGGACTTGAGTGGCTTTGCGGGGCCCCTGCTGCTGGGCGGTCTCCTGCGACAGGATCACACGGACTCCAGCGAAGTGTACTACTACGCGTTGGGACTCTTTGGGAGCACTCTGGTGTCGGCTTTGTGTTCCACGCACTTTGATTGGCGCATGGCCATGGTGTCCATGAAAATGCGCGTGGGAGTTGTAAACTCGATTTACCGAAAGGCTTTGGAGGCGCGGGTCATCAAGGACTCGAGGCCGGATATGCTGAATCTGATGTCAACGGACACGGACAGGATTGTCAACTCATGCATCAGCTTCCACTTCTTCTGGAGCATTCCGTTCAAGCTTTTTACGACGCTGTACCTGCTTTATCTGCAATTGGGCGCCGCCTTCCTCGCCGGCGTACTCTTTGCCGCTCTGCTCATACCCATCAATCGTTGGCTGGCCAAGCGGATTGGCATCTACTCGAGCGGCCTGATGACGGCCAAGGATGCGAGGCTTGCGGCCACCACAGAGACCATGCAGGGAGCCAAGCAGATCAAGATCAATGCCTGGGAGGATATATTCATTACGAAGATACGAGGACTGCGACAGGAGGAGCTAAGGTTCCTCTCGAAGAGGAAGTACCTGGACGCCATGTGCGTTTACTTCTGGGCCACCACGCCCGTGCTGATGTGCCTGCTCACCTTTGGGGTATCCGTGCTGCTGGGCAATCCCCTGATAGCCTCTACGACCTACACCAGTGTCGCCCTGCTCTACATGCTCATTGGTCCACTTAATGCCTTTCCCTGGGTCCTCAATGGCTTAATCGAAGCCTGGGTGTCCATCAAGAGAGTCCAACAACTCATGGATGTTCCCAATTTGGACTACTCCTCGTATTACAATCCCATCATGCGCGGCAGTGGCGGCGTTTTGGGATCAGGCGACCTAGAAGATGATGCCCCCTTGGATGCTCCCAGAGCCAGTGTGTTGCAGATGAAGAGCGCCAGCTTTTGTCACGAGGAGAACTCGGACGCTGACACTGCCGCCTTCCGCCTGAAGGATATTAACGTGGATGTCAAGGCGGGGCAGCTGATTTGCATCGAAGGACCCGTGGGCGGGGGCAAGAGCACCTTCCTTATCGGCCATTGTGGCCAACTTGCAGTGCACCGAAGGCGAGGTGTGCGTCCAGGAGCTGACCACGGGCTTTGGCTATGTGCCACAGTCGCCGTGGCTCCAAAGGGGCACCATCCGCGATAACATCGTGTGGGGCGCTCTGTTCGATGAGCAGTGGTACCGAACGGTACTGCATGCCTGTGCTCTGGAGGAGGATCTCCAAATTCTAGGCGGCGATCTCATTGGTGTGGGCGAGAATGGCAGGACCTTGTCGGGCGGTCAGCGGGCGAGAGTGGCTTTAGCCAGGGCGGTTTATCAGGATAAAAAGGGTGAGTAGATAAGCAATTTAATGGATGAAACATTAAAACTCTAATAAATCTCAACTCCTTAGTCTACCTGCTGGACGATGTGCTCTCCTCGCTGGACGCCCATGTGGCCCGGCATATCATCAAGCACTGCATTCTGCGACTGCTGAAGCACAAGACCCGCATTGTGGTCACGCGCAGCATTCAGCTGTTCTTCCACGCCAATCAGATACTCCAGCTGAAGGATGGCCATCTGCTGCCCAGCGAATACATGACGCAGAGCATTGACTTGAGCTTAGAGGAGGACGTGGACGAGGATCAGGAGCAGAGCAAGCAAGCCGGCGACGTTCGGTGGCGCTGACCAATCAGGATGACAAGAAGAGCGTGGATAGTTTGCTCCTCGAGGAATCGAAGGAATACGGTCATCTCTCGAGGAACGTTTTCACCTGCTACTGGAAGGCGGTCACGTCTCCCCTGGCCTCCACTGTGTTGCTCTTCGTGCTGCTCATGCAGCTGACCAGGAATATGAGTGATGCCTGGCTGGCACATTGGGTCACAGAGACCACATTGGATCCACATCCGAATGATACTTCGTTGGGGCATCAACTAATGTTGGGAAATGAGACGGATTCGGGTCACACCACGGGCTTCTATCTGAGCATCTTCACAGCCATTGCGTTGAGCAATTCCCTAGTGACTCTGGCTCGGGCCTTCCTCTTTGCCTACGCGGGCATCAAGGCGGCCATTTTCATGCACGAGAATCTGCTGAAAAAAGTCATGTTTGTAAGTGAAAAGTTATTCCATTTCTAAGAAGAATCCAATTAATACATTTTTTGTTTTCAGGTAAAGTTCAATTTCTTTGACATCACCTCGGTGGGTCGCATCCTCAATCGCTTCTCCTCGGACACTAACACCGTCGACGATTCCCTGCCCTTCATTCTCAACATTCTGCTGGCCCAATTGGCCGGGTTAGTGGGCGCCCTTTGCGTCAGTTTGTATGCCATGCCCTGGCTGGGCCTGGTCATCATTCCCATGGTGCCCATATATCTGAATCTGCAGCAGCGATATCGCCACGCCTCCAGGGACATCAAGCGGCTGTCGAGCAATGCCATGTCGCCGCTTTACACGCATTTCACGGAGACGCTGCAGGGATTGACCACGATAAGGAGCATGAGGGCCAGTCCGCGCTTCCAAAGGGACTTCCAGGTGAAGCTGGAGGAGAGCATTAAGGCGCAGTTGACGCAATCGGCGGCCCAGCAATGGCTGGCCCTGCGCCTCCAGTTGCTGGGAACGCTGCTGGTAGGTGGAGCCGGTCTCTTGGCCGCCATAACAGCTTCGCATACCACGAATCCTGGTCTGGTGGGGCTGTGCATTTCCTATGCTCTCTCCATAACCGGGCAATTGGGAGATCTTTTGCATGCGGTGGCCGAGACGGAGCAGGAGCTGGTGGCAGTGGAGCGAATAGATCAATATCTACAGCTGGAGGGAGAGCAGAATGCGGCGGGCACGGCTGATCCGCCATTTGGTTGGCCCACCCAGGGGGTTTTGAGCTTCCGCGAGGTCCAACTGAGCTACCGGGAGCACTTAACGCCTGCCCTGAGGGCTGTGACCTTCCAAACGGAGGCCTTCGAAAGGATAGGGATTGTGGGACGCACGGGAGCGGGCAAGACTTCGGTGTTGGCTGCTCTGCTGCGAGTGGCTCCCCTGTCCCATGGCGAGATTCGGCTGGATCAGGTGAATCTGAAAACGCTGGCATTGAGTGTGTTGCGTGAACGGATAGGAGTCATCACGCAGGAGCCGTTTCTCTTTGAAGGTGAGTTTCTCTTTTGCAAACTCTACTATTAGTTATTGGTTCCCCTCCCTTTCCCCAGGCACCGTTCGTGAGAATCTGGATCCGAGACACGCCTTCTACGACTCTGAGATCTGGCATGCCATCAAGAACTCGGCGGCTGCCACACTTCTCGTCCAGCAACTGGGCGGTCTCGATGGCAAGGTGGATCAGTGCGGCAATAACTTATCCGCCGGGCAAAGGCAACTCCTCTGCCTGGCGAGGGCTTTGCTGAAAAACGCCAAGGTCGTGGCCATAGATGAGGGCACTTCCAATTTGGACGATGAATCCGATTTGAGCATGCAGCAGGCGCTGAGGAATGCCTTCAAGAGTTGCACTCTCCTCTTCATCGCCCATCGGCTGCGTGGACTCCAGGCCATGGATCGTATCATAGTCCTGGATGATGGTCGCATTTGTGAGGAGGGCAGACCGCAGGATTTGGCCTCCAATAGCTCAACAATTTTCCATGGCATGCTATTGGCTCAGGACATAAATCCGGAGGAGTTTGCCGGTACGAATTATTAACACAAAAAAAAACCAATGATGAATGGAGGGAGCCTTTTTGTAAATAAGTCAAATTGTTAGACGATTTTATTTATTGCTTTTATTATTTTTATAGAATTATAATCTTGTATTATATTATATTTGTGTTCCTAATATATTTTTGTATTGCAAAAAGAAAGACACGATTGTGAAATGTGGTTACAAATGATGATATAATATATAAATTACATAATTAGGGAGGAAGTCTGTCTCTCCGATGCTCAACGAAATGTTTGTAAAACAAAAACAATGGTGACTTTAACTAAGAGTTCTTAACATGCTCTCCTCCTCTGCTTCCATGATTCTATTCTATTTGGTTCAACAATTGATTTCTATTCGACTTTTAAAGGTAACAACAAAGGGGACGGACATCTCTCACTTGTCCTATATTTGATAGTTGAAAAGCTTCTCGCCGGGGCGGCCCACAATATGATCGTACTGATTGGGCTTGTGCGGTGGCTTCGACAGCATTTCATTCACAGATTTCTCGTAAAGTTCAATGTACTCCTGTAGCTTAACGTCCGAATATATCTAGCAGATAGGCAGTTAGAAGTTAGTAAAAGTTAGTAAAGATTTGGTTAGTTTTGAGTTGAATGTTAAGTGTTTAAGCGGCGAGTTAATGTGATGTCAATGTGTTAATGAAAGAGCTCACAAATAACAGTTTGTGCAAAAGACAATATAAATTATTAAGGGGGTCTTCTACTTACGATTTTTTTTATTTTCGATTTTTTTTTAAATTTTTTTTAATACTAGAGGATCTGAGGAATACGCCATATAAAGGGCTTTGTAAAATTCGCATTCCTTCATGGGTAAACGAAGCCCGAAAGATGGCCATCTCCATACGTTTCGACCATTTTTCCTATCTTTAAACGCGTTTTCCCGAAAATAACCTTTTTTTAACTTTCTGGTATCACTTCTACCAGTAATTTTCATAGAATTGAACCAAATAGTTTCCCACTTCTTTATCAAACAATTCTCTATGCTTCTCCGAGTACGAATTTTTTTTAAATTTTTTGTTTAATTTTTACACCTTCCAACAGGTAAAAAAACGTGGTTGAAATGGAACTTTTTACAAAAAAAAATTATATTAAAAACAATTTTGAATTTACAAAAAATCGTACTCGGAGAAGCATAGAAAACGTAAAACTGAATATAAATAAAATTAATTTTTTTCAATTCGGGCAAGTCGAAGGGTAGTTATGACCCCTAAAATTTTAATGACCCCACTTTGACCCCATATAAACAACGAATGATTTGCTATACACACTTTAAATTCCCCAAAGTGTTAAGTTCAAAGATGTTACTTTTGTAACAAAGAAAGAATTATGTCATTATCTTGTAGAGTTTTCTCACAATTAATTTTTGAAAATAGGCCAAAATTTCGGCCTCGTAAGTAGAAGAATCCCCTTAAGATGCGTAGCGAAATACATCCCCTACTCTAGCCTCTCTTGAAATAATTTATATTGTCTTTTTCAGTCTACAATTCTAAGCCTTTTAAGATTTTTAACAATTATTTGCTAAGCTCTGGGTGTTAATATTCGAGATTAGTGCCCAAATGGTGACCAGTGATTAGTGCATTAGTCCATTTAAATGGCTTACTCATAGAAATACCTTTGTTTCGGTTCCTTGATCTAAAAATGCAGCAGAAAATTATTGTCAACACAAAAAAAAACACAACGAAAAAAAAAAAATATTTTGTAAAGTGTGTTTTGGTTTCTAGCTAGAAAACCAATCCAATGAAATACCTGTAGGTAGCAGCGCACCACAAAGGTGATGCGACGCAGATCGTGAATGGCATGATAGAGATGATTATAGGAGGAACTCTCGCACTGCAGTATAATGGCGCGAATATCGATGAAGTCGTCCTGGCAACGCTGGAAGAAATCCGGGTACTAGAAGTGATAGTTAAAACATTAATAAAGGTGTTGATTATTTTATAATTTTAGTCTGAAGTCAAAGAGTCATCATTTCAGATATTTACTCACATAGTTACGAGTGAACTGCTTTTGGAAAAAGTGATCCAGGTTCTGCAGCTCCAAGATGCCAGCACTGAGCAGATACAGCTGCCGTGTGACATCGCGCTTGATGAGGCTAAAGGGATTAATGCAACCCCTGGCATCGATATGACGATCCAACGGGGTTCGACAAGTTTCCTGACATTTCTCCGGCGCTGCTGGCTTTGATGCTTGTTGCAGCACAGGTGCTTTCGCCGATGGAGCACCACCCATCCGCGGCCACTGGGGCTCGACGTGCTGCTTCTCCCTAGACTGCGGCTTCTGTGGGGCCATCTCGATTTGCTTCATCATCTCCTTTTGCAGCGGCTGATAGGTGCCAGTCTTGAGATAAGTGCCATTAGCGACCACATTGCGCTGCGTCTCTTCCGAATCCTCGATCATGGTATACAGATAGTTGAGACTCGCACCGCACTTGGGCTTGTAGAGAGCAGTGGCCTTTGTGTTGGCCTGCTGATCTTCGCTTTCGGGAAGCGGCTTAACACCTGCTCTTGCTGCTCCGCCACTGGGAGCAATCGGTGAGCTGCTGGCCGTTGGACCTAGTCCCGTGGCAGCCGCGATACAACTGCTTTTCTTGCACGTGGTGGTGGTCTCGTTGCCGTCATTGAAGCTCCAGATGGAGCTAGTATTGTTCATAGTCAGATCCTTGCTCACAAAGGAGTTCTTCTGCTTCAGGAGCAAGTTATCCAGGTTCACAAATGCTTTAATTATCATATCCACCATGCCAAGTGTTTCATTTTGCCAGGAATCGAAGGCGCCCATAAAGCCAAATGGCAGCTCATCCTTGATCTTGTTCAAGCCCTCGGCCTTGTTATAAACATAGCCCTTCATGATGACCCAAGCATTCACAATGCGCGTAAAGACGAATATGAAATCCTTGACAGCCCAGGCGATGCCTTGCGAATTGATGTTCGCCAGGACGCCATCCGGACGGAGGAGGTCCTGCTTCAAGCGGCCACACAGTGTGTCGATCTTCTTGAAGCACGGACGGTTTCGATGGGTATTAGCCAGGCGTTCGGCAATCTCGCAGCCATGCAGCGAGACCTCGGTAATATCGTGAAGGCGGTCCTGATGCAGCGTCACCTCCGAGTTGCGTTTGGTGCCGGAGTGCCGGACACGTAATCCGTCGCCGGCACCACTGTTGTCCAAGGAACTGTCGCTAGAGTCGAGATTCCTGCAGAAGGATATTAAAGAAACAATTATCCTTAATAAATTCCAGAAGGAAAAACCACTAAAAAGGCTACAATAGGGAAATGCGAATAAATTTAAAGGAAGTCTTCATGAAGCGAATTTTGCTAAGAACATGTTGCGCAATAAATAAAGGCAAATGTTGCTAGAAACATGTTGACAAACAGCCATTGGTGTTGTCAACATAACTGTAAGTATTTATGTAAATATTTGATAATTATCATAATAAATATATGTAAATGTTTAATAATATTTAAAAATAAATTAAGCAGTTAAAAAAATGGTTAAATATTAAAATGCTAAATGATATCCGGAATTTATGTACGTACTTTTCTTCATCGGAAACTGGCAGCTTTTCCACCGCTCTCACTTCATCGGGAATCGAGTTCGTCTGAGTGGCAACATCACAGGTGCGCTTCGGTGGCGGCTGAGCCTGGGCCTGGGTGCCACTGGACGAGGTTGGTGGCCTTGTGGGCTGGGGACCAGCAGGTGGAGCAGCCCCTCCGCCACCGCCACCTCCACCGTTGCTGCTGCTGCTGCTGCTCCCGCCCTGAGAATACTGTGGCACATAGAAGCCGGCCGTGTTGCAGCTAGCAGTGGTCGTCAAGGCACGAGCCGAATACACCTGACCTTGACCATAGGCGTTCGTCGAGGCTAGACAAAAGGCAGAGAGACATACACTGAGAAGCTTCATGGGGAGGCAAAAAATTGCGATCGAATCTCACCAGAAATGGCAGCGTAGTACTGCATGTTCGGCATGGGAACATAGGCCATGGGCCCCAAGTGGGTTGCGGTTGGGGCAGCAGCTACTGGTGGTGGCGGCTGCGAGGTCATGGGACAGTTGACGCTGCCAGGTATTATCACAGCCGTCGGTGGCGGCGGCGGGGCCAAAGCCCAGGTGGTATGCGAAACATGCTCCTGGACAACGACATCCGTGATAATGCGATTGCGGTCGAAGTAGGTTTGCTGATACAGCGACTGCTGGCGCATCGACTGCGTGGCAATTGCTGGCATCTGATACACAGGAATATTCATCTTCTTCTTTTAACACAATTCTCAAAATCCGACAGAACAATTCACTATCAAAGAAGAAAACGAGGAAGCCGGAAGTAAAAAAAAGAGTCATTGCGAAAAGCAAGGTTAGCACACAGGTAACAAAAGCACGTGCCTTTGCCTCTTCCCAGCAAAGTAATTACCTGGTACTTAAGTCTCGGACACTTTGCACAATCTCACTTAACCCGTTAGTTCTTGGTCAAAAACTGCTGCTGCTGCTCTTCCGGAAGTCCAAACGCAAAAAGGAACTTTTTTTTCTTCTTTTCAAAAACGGCCACTAGAGGTGTTAAGCGATCAGTGAAGTTTGTCGCTGGTATCGTTTATCGTCTGAAGTTTAGTGTGACCGTTGCAAATAAAGTTAAACTCTTTAACACAATAAAAAAATATAAATCTAATTTAAACGATAATTAAGTTTTTGGTGACTCAGAAACATTTGAAAAAAGTAACAAACGTTTCAAGTACAACCACAAACTAATATTGAGTGAAAAATACATGATATAGTTTTTAAAAATTTGATAGAAAACGTCAGAGGCTGTTTGTTTAAACTATAATTATACAAAATTTATAATGCAGATGAACAAAATATAATTTATTTTAAATTTACCCCGTAACGGTTAAAATATCTATCGATTTTGGCGAGTCTTTGTAAAAAATGTGTTTTAGGTAAAGTTAAGCAAAGTTATTGAAAATGCATATGAACCTTTTAGAGTTCCAACATACATAAACTATAAAATCCCAAAACTACAAATTCGGAACTTTATATTTTTTAAATTTAGCACGTAACGGTCAAAATAACTATTGCACATATCGATAGTTACTTCACAACTTACAAGTGTTGGTCAACTTGCAGTTTTGATCTACACTGACAAATCGATTATCGATTATCCGTCTATCGGTTTGATAAACACTCATTGCACTTTGCTGATAAAAATACAAGTTAAAGCCGGAAAAATGACAGAGGAAACAGACTTTTCCGCCCACATAGCTGAGGGCAAGAACAAGACCAACGTGCGCTGCCAATTCTGCAACAGCCTGATGCTGAAGGCCCAGGAGGGCGTCTACAGCAAGGAGGAAGTAAGTGCCGGGTACCTTTCCTTCAAGAGCCATTGTTTACATCTCTCGTTTGGCCAGGTGGAAGTGCCCCTAATGATGCAAAAGCAGGATCGGACGGCGGATAGCTTGAACACGGAGCCACTGCTGGACTTTTGGCTGGTCAAGGACATGATGACATTCGAGAATATTGGATTCTCCAACACCGTGGACGGTAGGAAGTTTCTAGTTTGCGCCGATTGTGAGCGAGGGCCCGTGGGCTATCATGATCTAGCCACACGCCATTGCTACCTAGCTCTAAAGCGGGTGGTGCACAAGGAGGCGTAGGTTAGCTAAGTTTACTTCCATCTCAGCTTGCAATCCATTTGTTTTTAGTTAAAAGTCAGGCTTTGTGTCAGGGAATTTGCAGTATAATTTGCTTTAATTAAAGATTATCGAGTTTATTATTAACGACCTTGTCTTTATATCTATTCTTTATAAATAAGCAAATTATACTGCCTATATCTGTTAAGAAACATACGAGATATACATACATATGAAAAATACGACACCTTTTTTGTATTCATATTTATTGTTTTTCACTTTAAACATTTTACAATTTTATTGCATTATAAATATTGCATTTTTAGAGGAGATTCTTAACTAATAAAAATTGTCACTATAAACTGAGTTAATTTTGCTATTCGAACTAAAAGAATGATGTACTCGGGGCTTGCCTTGGTTTGATTTTCTTCTGTAACGTTTAATGTTTATTATTATAAATCGTCGGTTTTCGGTTTGCAATTGCATTTTTGTATAGCCTACGATGGACAAACATGGTTCAGTGGTTAGTGTTTCGTCTACGGGTATTTTGCCTAGTATTCTCGTCGCTCTTCCAGGTTCCGTTTCCGTTTCCCATTTCTTGATTTTTTGGCAGTTGGTTTTCAACAACAACAACAACGAGTGTGTGTGTTTCCCTTGGGGAGTGTGCAGTAGAGATATTTTTGGGGCGTGGTCAGCTCCGCGCCTCGTAAGCGTGTCACAACTATCTTTTGGGTTCCTCAGACATCCCGCCTCCTCCCAAATTGCTTGCTAATTAATTATACTATGAAGTGTGTTCTTCCTCGTTGAGCCTTTACGTTTTAAATACTTTTATTAATTAGCTTTAGCTTTGTTTTTTTGCCTCTTTAGAATTTTAAGTCTTATGAAAATAAAAAGTAGAGAAACTTAGGCAAAAAAGTGTTGTGTTAACATTTATAGTTTATGTTCTACGATTTTTATTTTATTTTTTATTTTTTTTTTTTTTTGTGTAGCCTTAATTTTTAACATTGTGGCCTCCTTTGACTTATTCGTTTATATTTTTGGATTTGTTTAAATACTTTTTATTTCAACTGCGGTAGGTTTTTAGTTTTTTTGAATCGTTATTTTTCATTCTCTGGCTTTAATACGTGGTGTTAGTTTCAAAATTTGAGCAATATATATATTAGCCAATTGTTTCTTGCTCTCTTTAATTTTTTCTTTTTTTATATACACTTCAATTTACGGGAATTATTCGGTTTGTCTTTATTTTAATACTTTGTATAAAGCTTTTACGGTTCTCCATTCAAAAAATTGTTACAAAATCAAGCTGGTCCCAGAGCTGGAAAAGGGGAATAAGGAGAAAATGTTGGGATTAGGGAATTATATCGAAATAAAACCTTACTCACCAGCCTCTGGAGCAGCTCTACGCGTGGACCTTGTTGATGGGGACAAAAAGCGGGTGAAAGTGAAGAGTCACAGAAGTCAAAGAGTCAGCTGTGGTAGCAATACGAAACAACGAAAAACTGGGTGGATGCGTTCGATAAAAACAAAGTAAAAAATAAAACAACTGAGGTGGCGCTCTCCCTCGGTGCCCTACTTAACGCTGCAGCCACTGGCGGGCTCCCAGGAGGAGTCCGACTGCCACCGCCACCATTGCTGTGGCGGAGACGCCCAACGCTCCGGCGCCATTGCAATTGTCCGTGTCGCAGGAGCAGACCACCTGGCGACCCCCGAAGCCAGCACGCTGGTAGCAATAGCTGGTGGAGGTCTGGTTCTGGTAGCCACAGGTCCTTATCACACGGCTATCTGGGGGCACTGCAAAGGGCATGAATAATATTAATATTAATGTTTATAGCTTTCTATGCGTATATATAAAGTGGCTTGTACTCACGGCTGTTCACGGAGAACTCAATGATCTGTGTGATCTTGCGGCAGTAGGTGGGAATGCCTTTGCCGCGGGATGAGTACTGCTCATCGCAGTCCTTCAACAAGTTGTCCGGCGGTATGTCCAGCGCACAATTGGCATCTTTGTGGCTGTTGCAGACAAAGCACTTGATGGCATAGCCTGTAAATTTAAAGAAAGAAATTTTAAAAAGAGTTTATGAAATGTAAAAGATTCAAATAATTGTATTGAGTTTATTGAGAGACTCAAATTGAGCTAAACAAAATTCTATAAAATTAATTTGTAGGTAGAGGTAGGTAAGAATAATAACTGATACTGATTATAATAATTTCTGGAATTTTCCACTCAGTCAGAGCCACAATGTCAAAGCTAAAACCCTATAAAAAATTTATAATTTCAGAATCTAAGCTTAACCTTAATAGTTATACAAAAACCAATGATTATGAAAGGAAAATGCGTGTAAACAAATCTGAGAGAGAGACTCTGTCTGAGCTGGCACAGTCAGCTATATAGTGGAGGTACTATATACAGAGAGATCTCTGGAGGTACTTGTGATTGCTTAGATAAATTGAATTTAAGGTCGTGCGCGACACGAGATTCGCATTATTTAATCTTTCGAATATACTGGGCACTGGAACGGGGATACATGTATTGTGTTGTATGTATGGATGGATATATACATATGTACATTCCCCTCTTCAACTTGCAAGTTGCATTGCGCTTTAGCCATCCCGCTGTGCCAAAAATGGCACAATGGCGAGGAAAGGCCAGCTCTGCGAGTGATTACAGCGATGCCATCGACGCCTCCATTAGGAACAGACTGCGAAGGCTCTTCAGAGTGGCTTGTTAATTGACACATCGGCATTGTTAATGGACTCGAATAACTTCGCTTCACTTTGCTTTGCTTCCATTCTCTCCTCCAATTTGGGTTACATAAGCAGGGCACAAAGTGAGCTGCTTGCTTTTAGGCTTTGCTGCTTGGGAAAACAATGGTTAAAAGGAGGAAGTAGTTGTAAGATGATACAGCTCCCAATAGTAGCCCTTTTTTTTTAGCTTAGCACTCTTCTGAAAGGACAATGGCTTGTGTTGTAAAATGGCCTGTAAGATGAGTTCGGTTTGGGAGTTAGCTCCTTAAGCATATGGCAGGAAGTGTGAAAGTATATACATACATTTTTGGTTAGAACTTTATGGTTTAAAAAAATATCAAGGGAAAAGGGTAACAAAGCGTGAATAAATAAGCTTTTCTTTTTTTCCAGTCAGTAATTAATATGAATTTTAAATAGAAATTGTATTATTTTATTCTATACCTAGTATTTCTATCCTTTTGTCTTGTATTATTGAAGCCATAGGTGTTATAACTCAAAAATCTTTACGACATTTTTTATAGCAATTTATTATTATTTAAAATATATAAATATAATATTTTATAATCCTACATATTTGTATAGCCAATTTAAACAAAATCCCCAAAAATAAAACTTTTGCAAACGTTTTTAAGTGTTGATATAATATTTAAATATAAATAATATATTCTTATGAGGGCTCCCATATGCTTTAAATAATAGTTTTAAAATATCTGAAATATGATCAAGTTTCCCCCCGATTTGAACATATTGTGAAACATTAGACTCAAAAGCTTTAGCGGTCCCCACACAGTCTGCACTCAGACACAACCAATTAAGGCTTGTTACAGTCTCTAAAAATAGCAATAAAATGCATTGATTGCATTGTCTGGCACGCAAAATACATCGCTTAATATCAATAAAACTGAAGAACTAAGAAATAAAATTAAAAAACGCATCTGAAATAAATCGAAATGTTTACAAAACACAGGGAACCCCAGTAAGACCTCAAGACTTCTTTTTATATAAGTCAGTGAGGCGATTTTGAGTATCGGATTACTGCATCTATTGCCCCGCAGGACCTTTTTTAACCAAAATAAAGTGCGCATGTCCTACATTATCCTTGCACATACACACACATATGTGGGGCAAGAAAAAGAGGATTTTTTTAAAGAACTAAGGAAGTACTAAAGGAGATAATACCATTTCCTTGAGCTCATCATTCAAAGGAATTTGCATAGTGCGAAGGGCTTAATTATGATCCGGCACAATTAAGGCGTGAAATGGGAGCACCCTCTTCCCTTTGGTGCTCTTTATCCCTGCCCCTTTCCGTGCAGGAGGAGGCTACGGAAAAAGCTGTGACTCTGGCAGAGAGCCAGTAGGGAAGTAGAGAAAAAGTTCGTGTGTGTGTGCTCGCTCGGAGAGCTCAAGGAACCCCAAGAAGCTTATATATAGATATATCTATATCTATTGAATGCAAATATTACTCGGGCGCCACGGCGGCCGGCTTAGATACTCGGGGTTTTTTGTGGCGTCTGTCGACGACAGGACGGCGCCACAGGACAGCGCTCTCCCATATATATGGCTCCTCCCAACCCCTTGGAAATTTTGTGGAAATGGATACGGAGGAAACCCGCCCCCGTCTTGGCCATATCTGGTATTATGTAATCTCGCAATCGCGGTTGTCTCTTGACTTTAGCTCCCTTCTCTTATTACCTTGCTGCACGGCGATGGCCAAAATCAGGGCACTAATCACATAGATGTACTGCATTTTACTTTAGTTTAATTTAAATTATTTAGTTGCACTCTAAGCACTAGGTTTCTGGGTTTAATTCGTTGCTTTTTTCGTTTGGATCTCGAGAGATTCTTGTCACAGATTGGGTGTTATCTCCTCTGTAATATTATTCCCCCTGCAAAGAGCTTGGACTCGCTTTCGGCGCACGGCACAAACGCTGGCAAACGGTTGACAAACGGCAAACGACTAAGCGAAGGCAGCAGCCGCACTCGACAAATGTACCAACGAAATGTGCGAGCCAACGGGGCGGATGGAGCAGCAGTCCCAGTTCCCCTTGGTCTCAACCTCAGTTTCGGCTTTGGATTCGGTTTCGGATTCGGTTTCGAAGCTTTTTGCCGGCAAGCTTTTGAGCGAGCCAGTGCGTCCTCTTTCCGCCTTTGGGTGTTTTTAAGTGTGTGTGCCAGGAGATACGGAAAATGTAGCTGGGGAAAAAAGTATCTCACTCTGGGACACTTGTCAGCAAGGGTTTTGAGGCTAAGAAGGATTTTTATTTTGTATTTTAGCTTGAAGAAAATACCTAAAAAATTATGTACAACAATTAATAATGTATAAAGGTTTATAAATATATTTTTGAAGAGATGCGTTAAAACTAAACCCATAAATATCGTTTTAAAGGCCATTAAACGACTTGTATATACAACTGTTTCAGGATAAAGTCAATACCAATATATCCTTTAAAAGATCGTAAACGTGGGATATAGCAAGTTAAACTAAATCGGATATGTTGATACCTAATATTAATATATTTACTGCTATGTAATAATTTTTTATATTTAAAGTTTCTATATATTAATGTTAACGATGGTTAAGTGAGGCGAGGCTGAGAAATTTACTTACATTAGGAATACTACTTATAATTTGGTTTTTCAGCTTACAAATTATTTATATGCTTATAATAATGTTTCTAATATATTTAAAAATATTTATAATATAAAAACATAATGTATTCTGTTATCTAAAAATTATTTAGTTATATTTCCTAAAATAGCATTTAAAGATGTTTAATTAAAATATATGATACAAACTCTTGAACACTAGTAAAATCATAGGAAAAAAATACTTATAAGCTCTCAAATGTATATAATTTCCTCTAAAAGATTTATGGTTTTAATACTTTGTTTATACATTTCCAAGTACACCTAATTAAAACGTGCAATTAGGCAAAAGGCTTTCCTACAAGTCCCACTTATAACCCTGAGCGCCACTTCAACGAGGCGTCCAGACATTTAATCTATTTTTCTACACGTGAAAAGCCCCCGAGGAGGAGAGTCGCACATAGCCTAAGCATAAATCTCGGGCTAGAGTGCATTAATTAAGCTTAATCGCAGGCTTCCTCTTGGAGCTTATCACAAAAGTCGCACAAATTGCTGATGCTGCTGCTGCCCCCAAGACGCTGGTCAATTCAATTGAATTAAGTTTCTTCTCTTTTCTTTATTTTTTTTTTGCAGATCGCATTGCCTTGCCTTTGTGCGCCAATCAAGTGCGCAAAATTGAAGAAGCCCAGCCAGCTGTGAGGGGGAATAGATGGATCGCCCTTTCGGGGAGATTCTCCCGGGAGTAGTGACTTGTTTCGCTGTTTCTAGGGTTATTACACTAAAAAACAAATGTAGAAAAAAAAAAAATTTTGCAATAATATGTTGACTAAAATAACCCCACTTCATATCATTGCAAAACAAGAAAGAAAGTTAACTTTGGGAAGCCAAAGTTTGTATACCCTCGAGGTTTGCGCTTTACTAATAAAATCGTTCATAACTTTGGCAAAAATGCATTGATTTAATTTCGGAAATGACTCCTTCACTACTTTGCAAGCTTTTGACTAAAATTATAATACCCAGCAGGGATATAAAATGTGTATTTATGCAATATACAAAATTTCGCTTTAGTTAAAATATGTCAAAATGCCTTAGATTTTAGCTCTTAGATATAAAATTCCCATTGTAAAATGTAGTAAAAACTTGAATATCTCGAATATTTATATTAAATAATATTGTTCTTAAAATGTCTCCCTTAAAATGAATTTTGTTCAAGTGTAAATGGTCAATTGCTTGCTTTAAATTATGTTTGCTCGGCTATAAATAGGCTTTGTGAGAAAAGAGTTTAAGACATTGACTTGGCTTTGGTTTAGTTTTGGGGTTAAAGTACGATTAATCAAAATGTTGACAAACAGATTCAGCAACAAATTGCTTAAATTTAAATAACATTGAGACTAACTAAGAAGCCGAAGCTTCTCTCTTTGATACAAAGCTTAAAAGTTGTTATTTTTCTAAGTTGTGGAATCCACTAAAAGCTTTTTCTAATAAAAAATACAGGGTTTATTTTCACAGATTTTTTTTTGGTAAATTTCCCCTTGTTTTGATTAGCCCATTGAACCCAGATTTTCGGATACGATTTAATGAATTTCTGGTTTGCTCTGACTTGCTTTTTCAAAGTGGATTTTTGTAAGCAATTAATCTTGTCTGAATGAGGGCTGTGAGGGGGTGCAAAAAATCTCCAGACTTTACTTGTCGGCATAATGAAAAATATAAAAACAAATAAACATTAGCAAACCGGTTTTGGCCAGCAATCAAGAATCTGTGCTCATTTCTTTGGGTTTTTATTTGATTTTCATAATAATGCAAGTCAAAGTCAGAGTCTGACCTCTCTTTACGTTCTCGCCGATCAGCTGATTTCGATACGATCCGAAGTGTCATTAAGCCTTAAAGACAAACACCTCTCCGTCAAAGAGCCCTCAGTTATACATTCGATTTGCAGCAGTGTGGTTCGTCTTTTCTCACTTGATGGGCTTTATATATTATTTCCAAAGGATTTAAAAGAGGAATACAAATCATAAACTAATGTGAGTTTTATAACAAATATTAAGCACATATATATTTAATATATTGTTTTAAATAATAACATAGGTATCTTTTAAAAGCTTCTTTATTATTTTTTAAATATTTAAACATAATTTCATGAATTCTAATTAATTAAAATTTCGATATTTTATTTTTGTGTTTAATTTTTTCTTTTCTTCATTATTTATTTTTTTTACTCCACTTTAACATAATCAATCTCTAAACTCAGAATTTGTAACAAAAGTGGAATCTTTAACAATATTCACTTGCACTTTTGAACTGAATTTTTTGATTTTATAATTTTGTATATTACAATGTGTAAAGCTTAAAGTTTTCCCATAATTTTGGTAAATCATTTTAAACTCATAGATAACAAAACAAATAATCTTTTATTAAATTTTTCTAGATTTCCATTGTGAGTTTTCTATTGTTTTGTTTTTTTTTTCTTGACAAATTTTCGTTTTAAAAATTTTCCACAATTTTCTGGCTTGCTTTGGAGCCATCAGATCCGCTTCGAACTGGCTAAAGCCGGCAACTGAGTCGGTCGACCGCTGAATTAATTCGGTTTGGCCCGACTTCTTCACACACACAATGCAGCGTGAAAATTTCAAATTTCAAATGCAAGGCTTGCAGAATCGGATACTTAATTTTTAGAAAGAGTAACACTTTGGGAAAGCTTTTCGGACTGCCGCAAACCCTTGAGAACTAGCCAAAAATTCAGTATAAAAATTCGTATATCAATCCTAAATGGATCCAAATCCGAGATTCAAGTTCAAAGAACCTTTCCGCCGCGTAACGATGACTCAAAATCATCTCAAAAAATATACACCAGTTAAGAGTGCTATTAAAACTGCCTTGAACTAGGACAGATAAGCTCTCTTCCCTATCTGTGTTCCGTAGTCCCATGTCCCAGTCTGTTTTCCTCAATTAAGCAGAGTCGGAAAGTCTGTGGCCACCGATGCGGACTAGACCAAACCAACAGAGCTGGGTTTTTGGAGGTGCGAACCAGTTTTAACTAATCAGCGCCGTTGATAAGGGAAGCCAATCTCAAGTATAAGTAGTAAGCAATAAGTACGTGTAGTACAGTCCAAGTTATGGCCGTCAGAATGACCTCCTATCGCTGAGCTTAGCTCAGCTCATGCCACCGGAACCCAATCCGCCGACCATTTAGTGGGGAACAACATTTAGGTGCCAATGACATCCCGTGCGGGTTGGCTGAAGATTTCCTCCTAGGAATTTCCCTCATTAAAAATAAATCACCTCACAGTTTTACTATTTTGTTTTGTGAATAAAACAAGTTGTTTTGAAATATTGATTTATTATATCTCATTTTAAATTTAAAATAAATACATTTTTTCAGCGACTTAAGGTGTTTGAAAAAATGTATTTCATTATTCCTTCTAGGCATTCCCCTCATTAAAAACACATAAATCACCTCATAACTTTACTATTTTGTTTTGTGAATAAAACTAATTAAATATTTATTTATTATATCTCATTTTAAATTTATAATGAATGCATTTTTTCAGTGACTTAAGGTGTTTGAAAAAATGTTTTTCATTACTCCTTCTAGGAAATTCCCTCATTAAATTTTATTGAAGTCAAGAGCATTATGCTTATATTTTTAAAAAATTCCAATAATATGTATTTGTATAAAAAATAAGCAATATATTCTTTATTTGTATTTATGCATATAAATGTTATATTTTATTATTATCTATCTATTATAGAAAATGTTCTAATAAACTATTTTTCTATTAGCCATTTCTACCCTTGCAGAAGCTTGCAACGCAGTGAAGGAATCATTTCCGACCCTATTAATTATATATATTCTTGATCAGCATCAACAGCTGAGTCGATCTATTCATGTCTGATAGAAAAATAATTTTTGAATTTTTTTGAAAATTTTATAAGGGGTTACATCGTTAAAGTTGTAAAAAATTCACAATAATTTTAATTTTTTAAATTTTTAAACCCAATACGCACAATTTTTAAGCTCTTTAAACCTAGCACAGAAAACCTTTCCGAATTAAAATAAATGCATTTTTTACTTAGTTATGATATTTGAAAAACTTTAATTTATGACAAAAATATGGCCTATAAAAATATAGATTTAATGTCCCTAGAATACGTTATGGTTATTAAATTGAGGCATAACAGCAGTTAAATCATTTACAAGGCTAATGGGACGTCATCTGTGCTATGTTGTTGTTTATGTTTTATTTATTTTGTTTGGTTAATGACGTCACAGAGTCACCGTTTTTAACCAGTTCGAACCGGTGGATTTCGTTTGGATTGTGTTTGGTGTGTGCTTTCCCAGTTGTTTTTGGGTTAAGTACCAAGCGCGGCTCTCAAAAACCCCACCGAAGCTGGAGCTTATCAATGCAGCGAGTGAATCTTACCTTGTAGAGTCAGAGCATCCATCCCCCTTACACTTGAGTACGGGAATATATAGGAATATATATATGTACATACTCTCACGACCCTGCAGAGCTGATCGAGTGACGGAAGTTTTTCCATTTCATTTCCATTTTTTGCTGACTTCTAGGGCCGATCTTGCTGGTGAGTTCTCTCGGCTCCACACATGAGAGAGAAGGCTGAGATTGAGACTCTCTTGGGCTCTCATCTCTCGGGCCTGAGCTGGCTTTTTGAAAATCAACGTTTTTCAAAAAGTTCAATACGAGTTTACAGATTCATCTCGACGGTGATCGCGTCAAGTTGTACGTTCGCTCTCGCCCTTAAAATTTGATTTTTATGCAAATTTATACACTTAAGTTTTGTAATAAATAATTAACAAATTACAAAGTGTGGTGTGTCTTTACTGCAAAAATATTTAAAAGGTGACTAATTGTGATAAATATTTTATATCCTTTTATAACACATATTAACGTTGTTTAAAAATGTTTATATAAATAAATACAATCGAAAAGTCGACATAAAAACGAGTGCATCGCAAATTGTATGGTTCTAAGCTAAATTAAATACTTTAAAAGTTGAAGAAATTGTGCCAAAGGAATTTTATTAGCATTAACCGAAAGCCACCAAAAATTAAACACAAAAATTATCAAAGCGTTATATGTATTTATATTTAGTATAATAACATAAAATTATTTTTTAATCATTAAAATAATTTTTAACCATTAATAAAGAGTTGAAGTTGATATTGAATAATTTGGTTTTACAAATCACAAATAATAATGTAGAAATGTAAAGCTTTGCAAAAATAAAATACAATAAAATAATAAAGGTTAAGCCCTAAAGCATTTGTTACATTGTAACCGTTCTATACTTCCAATGATTATACATACTTGATCCACTTATAAAAAACTGCACAATTATAATATACGAAATCCAAACCCATGAAATCGAAGTCTTAAAATGAAATGTTTGCTTTAGAAAAATATTAGCAAGTGTCACGTTGAGCAGCCACGCTCTGTGTGATACCGGTTTACTGCAGGTGTAAATGAGAACCGCTCACAACAAATTATAGATTATAATTATAATCGAAGCGTTAATCAAATTGCAAACAAAGACAAAGATGCTAAAAACCATAAAGTAAATCAGATAAATATATAATAGAAAGTTTTATTACTTTTTGCAGCAAACAAACCGCAAAAATGTCGACAACAACAACGTTCATCATCGTGTGCCTGGCAGTGGCGGCCAATATCTTAACGGGTGAGTTTGTACACGTTTAAGTTAATTAATTAACTTAAATTATACTAAATATATAATAAGGGGTAATGATGGAAAGTGTTTTTTGTCCCTGTTAATTCAATTGAGAAACAAGCTCACCAATTGACTGGCCAACACTCTATCTGATGTTCGCCATTTGTTTGCTGTGCCAAATTGATCGATTTTCTAATGTGGCTTAAATCGAAAAGCAAATCAACCGCAACTCATCGAATCACTGAGGTGGAAATTCATGCCACAAGCACTTTTCCCTTGGCCGGTGTTGGCAATGACTCATCTCTCATAGAAAATAGGAAATCGAAGCTATTGCCAAACCAAGCAACAAATTTAATTGATTTTATATTGGTTCGGGGTTTAGTTTTATTTTTTTCCGTTTCATAAAACCAAAATTGCGAAAATTGTTTGCTGGTTTTTACAGAAAAAACATAACAAGTAATAATTGAGTTAGAAACTTGGCAGGGAAGAAGCGAATAGTGATTGAATATGCTTTAATTTGGAAGCATTTTCAAATACCTATTTCCGGGTAATAACATTTTTGATCAGTGGTAATAAGTTTCTAGAATATTTATCACAATTTTTTATTCCAAATCATACCCTTAAAATGTTAACATTTTTTTAATGATTTCCCTTGGCTTTTGGCGTCTTGTCTTCACCGTCTCACTTCACCGCCCACCAGCTGTTGATTAACAATTAAATTTGTTTTTAAAAAGTATACGAAAAGTCCATTCTAATTAGCCTCGTGGAGGCACGCACACAGAGCTGGCCTTTGTAGAGTTCCGACACGGATGCATTGATTGTCCCAGCAATTCCGCAGCTCGCACTCACTTGTTAAGGGAACACACATTAAATGGCGTTAAATTATATTGAAAGTATTTGGACACGAACATCGTAATCGGTTGGGCAAATATTCACGTTTCAGTTGGGAGTGAGAAAGCACAGAGAAAAATATAATATATAATATATTATTGTATTAATCAAAAATATTTTTTAAAGCAATAAACATGTATCGAGCGAAAAATGCAAGGGTATAAAAATATCGGGCTTAATACCAAATAGAGTTAACGGTCATAATTGTACAATTTCATGCCATATAAATTATAAGATTTATGTACACTTTTTTATGTGTGTTCCCTAATTTTTTGACAATGTAGCAGCACTAATGAAATGAACAATTAAAACTGAAAAACCCCTGTAACAAAGGCAACAGTTGTGAGAGGTTTCTCTCCCTCTCCCAGTTTTTCCGCTTTTCTCCAGTTCAAGTTTGGTTGAAAACCCGCATGAATATGCAGCAAATGTAAAATGCAAATGCAACTGCAAAATGCAAATGCGAAATGCAAAATATGTAAATTCTCTAAACAAACGGCAGCCCAGAAACTGTAGAAACTGCCACTGTAGAATTTTCTAATGGCAGGTGACTTTTTGTTACTTAATGTTTGTTTTGAATTGTGACTTAATTAGCCAACATATGTAGCTACGTGAGATTTACGTGAGTTGCCCCCGAAAAGTGTTAGAAATGCGCCTGAAAAAAATGGCTCATGTGCTCGACATTTATAATCCTGACAAGTCTCGAATTTACAAGCAGAATTCACTGTCTGCATGTCCTTGCCCTTTGGCCATATATATTTTTTTTATTGTTGGCCAGATCCTTAAGGGAAATACCCGTTTGAGTGATGGAAGGCTTCGTCCATATGTTAACGAATTTTGTGGCTAGAAACTGTCAAATCTGGTCAAAGACAGGGCAATTGTTAAGAATAAGGAAAGGTAATTGATTGAATAAATTTCAAATTTAAATGGAAATTTCTACTAAAGGAGAAGAGTATTATTTTAGTCAAGTTTTCTAATGCCTTTCTTTAGGATTTATGCGATTTTATGATTTGAAAAATATAAAACGTCATCACTATGCTTTAGAATATATAAATTATTGTTCTAATGTTCCACAAAATAATGTAATTATTGCTCTTGAAATTAAATATGATACAAAATTAGGTAAATTAACATAAATTTCAAAGGGAGTCTACAGCTCTCTTGGGATAACCATCTCCTTCAAAAAAGGGTCACCACACTTCGCTATAATTTAAACCCTGGCGATTTAAGTCCTTTGTAGTTTTTTAAGGTCCACAAAGGTTCGCGTGCCAAAACGTTAGATGTTTCAACATTTATTTCCTTCTTTTTGGCCCCCAAAAGCAGTTGACATGCAATTATTCAGGTTACTGCAGTTGGATCGCAGTCAGTTTGTCAGTCAGAGGCTTTCACCTGCTGACAGTCGGCGGAAGGGGTTTAAAACCAGGTGGAGAAAAAGGGTTCTAAGGGGGGCTAATAAAATTATTTGATGTCAGTGTGTCGGAGACTTTGAAAAGGGCGCATTTGAATGCCATTAGAGGTTGCCACGTTTCCAATTAAAGTCCGAACAAGGAAGGAGTTTAATTAAAAGGAAACGTAAGAAAAAAGAATAATGCATGTGCGATAAAACTGAAAGTCTTTACTCTAACTGAATATTTTTTGAGCCTTAAGCCTTTAATTTATCATTTTAAAATAATTTTATTTTTTTTCAAGTATTTGTTTTTATAAATAAAAATGTTTAACTAATTTCGTATCCCCCGTTCCTTCCAGTGAGTGCCATTCGGTGCCATCAGTGCAATTCGCATGAGAACGAGGACTGCGCCGGGCTGGTGGTGAACACGCCGCGTGCCCAGCGGGATGAGCAGTATCTGAAGGACTGCGTCGCGCCTGCGGGCAAGGTGGCCTTCTGCCGGAAGACCGTGATCAAGTTCGAGGTGAACAACGAGCACCGGATCGAGCGGAATTGCGGCTGGATACCGGAGAAGACCCAGAATGCCTGCTTCACCGCCGACAATGAGGGCTACAAGCAGGTGGTGTGCACCTGCAGCGAAGAGGGTTGCAATGGGGCCAGCTCCTTGCTGGGAGCCCGGCAGGTGGGCTACAGTCTGGCGGCCACTGTGGTCAGCCTGGCAGTGGCTGGCATCCTTAGACACTAAACGCATATCCTCGTATATCCTGCAAAATGAGTACCTTATCTTACAAGTGGCTAAAAACCTAAGTCTTAACGAAAATACTGCACTAAGTTCTCCACACCACTCTCTGATGTATGCCATATCTTTAGTAGTTATGTCCATCGCAGCATCCCATCTGTCTTGTATTTGTATTTAATTTCTATGAAAATATAAGCGTAATATTTAACTGTAAAGGATTGTTTGTGTTTTATTTGTTGTATTAGTTTGAATAAGGGGTTAATTCGTATAAGAAGGGATGGGATTACAAGTTCGTTATATTTAAGCGTACGATATTTTTGGAATGATATTGAGCCCGAAATTTATATCCAAACATCTTACAGGACTTTTCTTTTCGATATAAATCCTTTTCCTTTTCAAAATACATGCCAAAATTTAACTTTCTTGATAAAATTCTTATTAAATTTAATTTAGCTTTCAAATAAATAAATTGAAACATGAATATTTCCCCAAAACCATAGAAAATCCTTTGACTTTCACTGCATATTATCAAGAAAACACTTTAATGTCCTTGTGTAACCAAAAATGTTGACCATAAATTATCGCTGCATAAACACTATCACACATTCCCCTTGCAGCAATTCAATTATTTATGTTTAGCACTTAAATCACTTTTAGTCCGAGGCATTAAAGGCCAAACTGGGGGCGGGAATTTATGCGTTAGGCATTCCACACAAAGGGGAGGAAATGTGCGAAATGTGGCGCGGCAATTATATAAAATCGGAAATTTTCATATGTAACGCATAAGTTGACCAAGGACTCGCACACACACACCCACTCCTGGCATGTCCTGTTCCCCAGAGCCTCAGTCCTGCTGCCAAACTGTCTGCAGCTATGTCTGTTTTGTGGCCCAGAGAAAGTCAAAGTCACTGTCTACGCAGGCCAAAAATAATAGGGCAACTTTGTTAGTTTTTATTGTTGAGGATGGAAGAGGAGAGAACTCTGACGACATGTTGGCCCATTAAGTCAAGCACAGAGCCGCACGCCAAGCGATAGATGCACTGGGAGAAATGAATGGGAAATATAAATTGTAATTTTGGTTATATATAGAACACAATGACAATTATTCAGATCCCTATTACAGGTTTGAAGTAAATTATTTTGAGTTATATTTCTATATACCTATTAAAATACATTGATAAGTTGGTGATATGTAAGACTTGGAAAAATAAGATACAACTTTAAGTTAATGTATAAATTTATGGATTACGTTGAGCTTTGTTTATACAAATTATTTAACCTATTTATGTTAGAAAAATTATCTCTTGGGAATCTGCTTTCTCTGGGCTCTTTCTCTTTTACAACCAAATAATTTATATTGTATTATAAAGAAAACTATTTTATATTTTGTAGATGCCAATTTCCTTATAAATTTTCTCTAAATGCAACTCATTTTTTGTGGACTCTGGCTAGTGACTTTAATGCCCAGCCAGTTGCTGTTTGTCTTTGGCACACATACAGCCACCGGAACGCGCTCGCACAGATACACATGCCACACAGGATACACAGATACAGATACAGAGCAGAGACAGATGCGGAGCCGCAGATACATGTACTTGTAGTGGGTCGACCTACATGCGTTAGCATTTGTGCTCTGTCGTCGCCAGCAGCTCAAAATACTGAAATCCTCAATGCGAATGGTCCTGCAGCCTTTGTCTATGGCTGTGCGTTCTGCCGACAGAGAGGCGCCCAGCGCCTTTTTGTGCGCCACAGCAACAGCATCCGCCTGCTCATCCGCCTGCTCATCCGAATGCCACACCCACTGCCTTGCCCTGCCTGCCCCTCCCAGGATCATTGGCAGCCTGGTCTCTGTCTGCTCAGCCGCTCCACGCTTCCTTTTATTTTCGTGGACAGCGTGGCGCCAACATAAAAAACATTGATTTTGAATTCACTGAGCGCCCTCGCCAAAAACGCTGTCCCAATCATTTATTATTGTTGTTAGTCTTGGTGTTGGTTTTCTTTGGATGTGTTTTAGCAGCTTTTCTTGGCATTCGTATTTCCTTTAATTGTTTAATTTGTAAACATTAAGTGACACATGTGCTCAGTTGTGTTAAACAAATGCAGGCATTTAATGTGGGAATTACTTAATTAAATGATGGGATTTTTAGCCTGGAGCCAAGTAGTATTCGAGGAGAAAAAAACTGAAAATGAGAAATTTAATAAAGGATAATAAATATCGGTGCTATCAGATTTATATATAGGATATAAGATAATAGTTTTGGTTCGGACCGACCCGCAGTTGAGGACACTCAGTTACCTTCATCGCCACATCGCAGACTTGGCTGAGATTCATCGATGATTAAGAATAATAGAGCTTACAAGAAATGGAATTGAGCTTCAAGTTTTCCCTTTTAGAAAATTTTGTTTTTCTCGCTCCAAGTTTCACACTTGACTGCCGCTCGAAAGTATGCAACATAAAAGTAAGCTGCCATAAATGTCATTAAGCGTCGAATTGCGCATACGCGGTGTGGGTCGAGCAGCAAGGAAAACAAACAAATGCCAGAGCAACCACCCCTCTAAGATTAAAGTTATCTTTGTTCTAGGATTTTCTGTTGTTTTCTGTTTCTGTTATGCTTATGTATTTATTATTTCCCAGCAAAACAAATCTTTTTCCAGATTGGAATTTTGTAGAAACAGGAAAACCAGAGACAATTATGAGAGAAAAATAAATTTAGTTGAAGGAGTTAATTTATTTGCTTTGACTATGTGAATCTAGCCCTTTAAGAGTTTATTATTATTATTTATTTTAAAAATATTTACAAATACAAGTGAAAAATCTGAGAAATCTCACAGAAATACATGTATATGCTTACTCTCTTTATTTGCAACAGAGAAAATATTAAGCCTCTTACTGCAGACGTCCTATTGTCTAAGGAATAAAATCTCAACCAAGTTTTCCTTGTCTCTGGCATTTTACAGCTTTTCCCCCAGATTTCCCTCCATGTTAATCAGTTGCTTGATTTATATTTGTTGCCTTTGTTCCTCTTACACATGAAAATATTTTTATTGTTCCCGCCATTGAGTCACGTCTCTGGTGCCTTCGTGGCGTATACGCAATGCGAAGTAAACATTTCTCGCCGCCACCTAGAAGTATGCAATGATATTTTGTATTTGTCACGCCCTCTCGAAAGCTGATTGCTGTCTGTGGGGGCGACGAAGATGAAGATGAAGCTGCTAGTGCAGAGGATTGCACGTGCATCCGAGGCCGAGACCGAGCGTGGGAGAGACACCTACAAATTGCTGGCAAAGCACCCCCTTCCCTTCCGCAGCGACGTGCTCGGAGCCTCAGCTCATTGACCTGTAAATGGCTTAAAGGCCAGAGGGGAAAATAGAGAGGAAATGGGTCTCTGTTCCGTGAGCCCCGGCGATTTTTCTTTCTCCACCTGAGGCTGCTGCCCCTCGAAGTCTAATGGCAATTGCAGTCAAGTGCAAGTGATTGCTGGAAAAAATTACGTACTTTTTCATTGTGTTTGCCTGCCAAACTGATTTTAGGTGCTTGGGATTCTGAAGATGATTGCCGGGGGTCTTTAAGGTGACTCAGATGGTGAGACTTTTATTAAAGTGCGACTGTTTTAATTGGATTTTCAGATTAGAGGAGTAAGTAGGTAAAGTACTTTAAGAAGTGCTTGGGTTGATATTTTATTTTAAATGCAATGGAATAAAACTAGAATGGGATAAACTAGTACTTACGAGCTTCACTGCAATAATTTTTAAATTGAAACTATATTTTTAATAGAGAAATCTCAATTTAATATTTAAAGGACCTCTTCCCCTGTTCCGATCTGTATCTGTGGCATTCCTAAGCTACCTGTATCCCTAATAAGTCAGCTTGTCCAACAAGTCAATTGAAATTTATTTAAATTCAAGTTTAGAGCCAGCTTGAATCCCCTATTGGCCATAAAAAGTGTCCATAAAATACATATGCAGTTGAAGCCCCAATATAAAGTGCAGACTTTTCCCCCATTGCCAACTGTGTGTCGATACGTGTGAGAGTGGCCATTGTATGCGAGTTTCCTTGCAGCTTTTCCAGAATTTTCCAAGCGCATTTGCAAGCGATTGATTTGCCCAGAAGCTGCAGATATGGCCAACGATAAAGTTTAATGTTTATTGCTGCGAGCCACCTACCTACCCAGGAATTGGTTTTCCCTCTCTCCCTACCTACCCCGCCTTCGTCCTTCAGCTGAGTTAATTGGCAGCTGGCGGCGTACCTCGGTGCGTATACGTAATAAAACGCAATTAAACTAGAGTCAACACAGAACAGAACCGAGTGAGTGACTACACAGGGCCCATTATCGGAGGGAAACGGCTCTTGACTGACACAGACACACACTGAGTGTGATTTTTTGTTGTGCGGAAAGCCAAATCGTAAATACTTTATTGCTGCAGCCGTACAGCTGAAGTAGGGAAAAAAGTTTTTCAATTAGCATGTCGGCCCAGAATTTGCAACTAATTAGGGATTGAGGAGCGCAAAAAAGGGCAGAAACTTTTAAGCCACAAAATGTGGCCTCTATTTTTTTTGGCACTAAAAAATATATGGCCAAGGTAAAGGCAGAGATAAAGAGCTTGTAAAGGTTGCCAAGTACTCGCAAAAATGTGTCAAGTTGTAAAAATCGAAAGCATAAGTTATGGCTGACCTTTCACTGGAAACAAAGTACTCGAACTCAAACGAAATGCCAACCGGAAACGGAAACGGAGGCGCGCGTAAACCGTTTTTAATTATGTCCAGTCGGTGTTTAGCGTAATGAAGTGTCGGCATGCCATGGCCAGTGGGTCCTGGCCCAAGGGATTATGACATCAACAGCGTCCACGTCACCGCCATTGTTGCAGACACAGACACAGCACTGGTGCCAAATGTATCCTTGTCACGCGGCCAGGCTCTGATTTCACTTTCGTTTCGCCAAAATTCGCGCGTTCCAACAAACTCCGCCGGCAACAGGCTGCAATTTCGCAATTTCCCATGGCCCAAAGCCAGGAAAAACGCAAAAACCCGTGTGGAAATGGCCGGCACTAAAGGGTAATTGAATTCTGTTTCTGATTCGGAATTGCGCTGGCAAAAGTTGGCATAATTAAAAAGGGAATTTTCACTACAAAAAGTTGCCGTCCCTTAAGAAAGTTTAATAAACTAAATAAACTTGTTTTTTTTTTTTAAGCTCGAAGGTCGTGAATGGAAATTTAATCCCTGGGAAAAACTTTAGGAAGTAACTGGAGCAAGTTGCCAAGGTGAAGCGAGTGCAAGGCTTGTAATGAAACTGATAGGGTAGGTTTACATATTTTGTACAAGCTTGAGCTGTAAAATGAAAGGTATGTAAAATAAAATTACTTTATAATTAAGGAAAAGGTTAAAGAATTCCCTTCAAGCTTACAAATAACTCAAGAAGAAGAACTTAGGTTCTCTTTTGAAGGCAAAAATAATTAATAAAAATTAAAAGACGCAGCCAAATCTGTTTGTATTACACTTTTAATAAAACAAAATTTAAATGATATTTTACACTCTCCTCTCTGCCTGCAATGAAATTAACTACCATGAAACTACCGCCAGTAAAGTCCAGAGTGCAGGAGGTACACCCACTTGTGTTTAACCCACCTATTCACACCTGCTCCAAGCTTATCCACCTTTTGAAAAAAAAGAGAAAAAACAGGCGTGCTGATAGGAACAAGCGGAACATTAGCCGACTATTTCGTGGCGGATTTTTGGGGCCAGGGCCGCGACCTACACCAATCACGGTCTGCATTGTTTATGATAAATGGAAGCGCTTGGCAAGGGATTGTCGGGGCAATCATGAGGGGAGAGTGGGTAACGGTGCGGACAACCGCTGGCTGGGCGATAAATAAGCACCGCCCACGTTCCTCAAGTTCCTCGCAATCCGCAAAACCCCAGCCGGATGTCGTCCTGTGGTCCTGCGACGAGGTCAGAATGAAAAACCGCCGGCAAATGCGGATGAGTTTTTCGCTCTTGGGCGTCGCTAATTGCTCTGCTTTTGTGCTGCCATCCGATGATACCCCCGGGGGTCCACCGTGTCCTCTACGTGCTTCTCCCCTTCCTCCGGATCCTGGCCAAACCAACTCTCTAGGCACTCATATTTCAACGGAGTCTCCTCTCGCAGGAGTCTCGCTTCTACGCAGCCAGGATATTTTTTCCTCTTCATTCTTCGCCTATTTTATGAATACGTAATTTCATTTTAGCCTGGAAAGCGAGCTTATCTGGTGTTGCTTAGGGGTCAAATGGGTTGGTGCCCATGTCTGCGGGAAAAAGAAATTATAAGCGAGTATACTTTAAATTTATATTTTTTTTGTGTCTTGGGGTAGAAAATTAAGTGAATTTTTTGTTTGAAAAAGGATTTGAAATGTAATTAAATTACAAGAATTATTATTGATTTATTTTTACCTCGTGAAAGAAATAATTATTTTACCTATTAATAAAATCTAACCTAACCTCTTATAAAAACAAAATATAACAAATGGATCTAGTAAATAACAACTTTAAACGAATCAAATATTTGCATTATAAATTTAATTCATCGTACTTTTAATTTTGTAATATGAAAATACTTTCATATTTTTAACTCCCTTTAAATAAATTGTATTCTTTGGTTCCCAAACTTTTAGCTGGCTTTTTTATGAAATTCTGACCATTCCCTTTCCTTTGCATTTTTCAGCTTTAAGAAAATCCGCTTATTTTTAGAATAAAAGTTATTATTCAAATTCTTTTCGGCAATTTTTTCCTATGATTTCATATTGACGCTGTTTGAGCTGCAGCGCAGAGGGCAAAAGTGTTTTGGCCGCTAGGAAATTGCATTTCTTTTTTATTTCGGTTCTTTTTGGCGAGGTCCTGCGGTGCTGCAGCTGGCTTTTTTTGACGGGTTGTGGCTGCCTTTTGGCCCTGTGCAGTTTGGCAATTTAAATAATTTCTTGCTCGGCTGCCATGTGGGGCGGCCAAGACGTTATTACTGTCGGAATCAGGAGCCACTCGAGTAACGCACCCACGCAGCGCCACAGATCCCCGGGACGAAGGACGAAGGACTAGCTTCGAGCAGCTTCGGAAAACGATGACGTCCTTGTTATGTTCGTGTTCGGCTTGGTGTCCTTTTGCAGGCTTCGGCTCATAGCTTTGCTTAGCTGGCTTCCAATTTCAGTGTGCCTTTGGCCAACGGCAGTGGCAGAACCTCCTCGGCTGCGAACGGAAAATTAACCGAGAACAGTGTGCAAGTGCCTGAAAATATTTGAAAAATATAATTGATTAAGGAACGCGAATTAAATCTGCAAAATTGTTAATAAAAGTGCTTGAAAACATGTCGGGAATTCTATTGCTTCTTCTGGCCTTTTTGATGGCTTTCATCTCGAATGGTGTGTGATTGTGTACTCAGATTCAGTGGATATTTTAGATAAATGTTCTAGAAATTTAAAAATAAACATTGAAATTGGCATATTTATAGTTTTAAAATATTTAATAAATTTTTAAAATAATTTTCCGAACTTTCTTAATAATTAAAGAATATTCTAGCTTAATTTCACAGGATCTGTTTTTAAGATGGTATTTGATTTTTTTAAAATTTTAAACTAACTAAAAAAACTATAATCTTGACTCAAAGAACACATTCAATGTAATCTATAACTTTAAAATCACCTCTTAAAGCATGTATTAATTTTCTAGAAATTCATTTAATACATTTTAATACCAATTAACTTTTGGTCCTTTATTAATTTGTTTTGAAGTCAAAATGCAATCTTCTGGCTAGCTTCTAAAATAAATATGCTATTCCAAAATATAAATATATGTAATATACCACAATTATATTATAAATATATATTTATATAATTTAAAATAACATCCTGCAGGCGCCGCCATCAAGTGCTTCGTCTGCGATTCCAGCGATAATCCCAGCTGCTCCGATCTGGGCTCCAATGCCACCATAATGCCGGAGGTGGGTATAGTACAAACATCTGGTGCCTGTAGACCATCCATCAGCCAGGATTGATTCATGATTAGCTAAGGTCCTAAGACCCGGGACCTGTTGTTGACCTGGCCCAACCTTTTCAGTAGTGGAATCTAAATCGGACCCCATCTGACCTTAATCAGAGTGCTTCACAAATTAAAACGACGGGCGCACATAAATTTAGGCACTAGCAAAACAAAAAAAGTGTAAAAGAAAAAGGTGAAAGGGGAAAAATAGTTGGAAATAGAGCCCACAAAAGCGGAAACGGAAACGTGCAACGTCGTCGTCCTCTTGTGTGGGCCCCCTCCAGTCACTTTTACTTTTTTAAGCATTTTTCCACGCCTTTTCCCGGACCTGCCTTATCCGTTTTCCTCACGTTAAGTGAATTTTCTGTTACTGGCATCTTTATGCAGGTCAGGCCACGTGCCACAGTTGAAATACTTTCGGAAAAGCTGAAAACAAACGTAAATTTTCACCCTACGACCTGCTGACAGGTTCCTCTTGTAGAAATCGCATTGCAAAATTAATTCGAGTTGTGTTCCAAGTGGCGACATGATCGATTCGAATCTTGGATCGGGTTAAAAATTGTTTAAATTTGTAGTAAAGGTTGTAAATGTATTTATTTTGTTTTATAAATTATAGTTTTAAACCTAACTTTTGTCTTAAAAGTGTTTTTAAGGTTTAGCAGTTTAAAGTTAATAGAAATCAAAAATTTGAAATAAGCTTTTTCATTCAAACAATTTAGCAATTCTATTCGAAAACCAACAAATATAATTAATTCATGTCTTAACCTCCCGAAATGATAATTTAAAACACCATAAATCTTACTGTTTATCAAAAAACTAATGTGATTTCGTTCAGACAAATCATTTATTATCATCAGAAATTATCATAAAGGAAGTCACAAGTTAAACCCATTAATTTATTTCGTGTGTCAAAATAAAGATGTGAATGCGGCAAAAGTGAACTACAGAAAATCTTCAAGTGTCATCATTAAAATCTTATCTCACCAATTTTCTTGTCCAAATAAATAATTCAAAATCAAATTAGTGACGCTGAAAGTAATCGGACTTTCAATTTAAGTTTCTAAGACGACATTAAAGATTTGAATTCGCAACAATTTGGGTGCAAATATGGGCAAATATAGAGTCTTATCTCTTGGGTAAATTGGCATAGTAAATATTGAGCAATTATCAAAATATAAATATAATTTCACATTAAATAAAGGCAAGTGCTAAGCGAACCCATTATTTTACGATAAGCATATTAAATCTTATCGGTGTTGAAGGAGAAACCAGATATAGACAGGAAACAACTATAAACTTGATCATAAACTTATAGTGAAGATATGGCTAGATTTTTGATTATTAGAAAAAAGGGGATTTCCCTTTAATAAAATTTAATTTATTATCAATAAAAATAGAGAGGTTTAATTGTTCTATTTATTTCAAAATAAATGCTCTTCCAATTAAGATTCTAACTTGAATCAATTACTAACCGATTTTCCCAAGTACTTCTCTATAATTACCTCCCCTCGAAAAGGCGCTTTCCTCACTCGTACTTAAGGGGCTAAGAACGCTTTACTACTTCACCAGAACTGGCTCTAATTTTCCCACATTTGGGTCAAGTGGATGGAGTTCCAGTGAGCAAGTATTCCCACTCTCTGATAACCAAGGTCGTCTCTGGTATCAGTTGCTGTAGCCGCCCACCGATAAGATAATTCAGTTGCAAAAAACTGCAACAGTAATTAATATCTCAATTACCAGGCCTCGATCAATGACCAGGCATTGTCTCCATCGGGAAACAATTTATAATAGGAATAAACAATACAAATAATAAACTGATAAATGAATGGTTTCTTTGTTTAAGGAATGCACTTTGGACAAAATGAAATCACTGGACACCTGGCTTTTCGACCTCAACAAGTTCTCCTACTTTGATAATGGAGCCAACAAGTTTCCGCTGATGAATTGCCAAAAGGTGGTGGCCAAGGATCGTGAGTATTTCTATTTTTAAGACTCCAAACTTAAATTAAGTTTGAAAAGCAATACAATTAAAACACAGACAAAGTCTGTTGCAGTTTTCGTATATACACATTTTTGTGAATCATAAAAAAGGCAGGCTTGAAGTTTGCTTAATGCGCCTTAACTTATCTACCAGAGCTTTGAAAATAATCTAAAATGTGTGAATTATTCACTCTAAATTCTTTTGGTCTTTACAATGCAATAAGCAGTATCTTAACAATTATGTTTGCATTTACTTTATATAAAACTACCTGTGAATCATTAATTGTACAAGTCTGCGACTCATTGTCAATCGTAAAGTAAATATTTGACTTGGCTTTTGACTGATTTGTTATCACGTTGCAGACTTTGCAGATACAGATAGAAATACAGATACCATATATTTTATGGGTACCACACGAGACTTGGTACTTCCCAGAAATGGTCTACTGCAGATTTATGTAATCAGAAGTTTGAGGAATAAATGAAGGTGTTTAACAAGTAAATGTATCTGTTTTAGCCAAAAAATATACTTAACTAAAAGGAAAGAATGGTTTAGAGAAGAAAAAATAAACAAAAAGTTAATGACATTAAATAATATTGTATTTAATTTTTTTTAGCTGAAACCCGTAAAGTGGTAACTGCTCGCTTCTGCCAGCTGGACACTGGAGATTCGGATGCCTGCGATATCCTGCGGACCAAACTGCGCATCCCCAAGATTGAAGAACGGGATCAGCGGCAGCAGCGTCGGAAGAATCAGGGATACGGCGGCCAAGGCCAGGATGCGGGGGACAGTGAAGAGCCCTCGGCGGAGGAGGCCTTCTTCTGTTCCATCTGCAAGACGGATCGCTGCAATGGTGCGGCAGCCATTACGCTTGCCCTGGGCTCCATTCTGGCCATGATTGTGCTCCAATTGGGATGCTAAGGAGGAGATTGGGGGAGATGTCCTTGCGCGTTGGTTGCATTTAGGTTGAGCTACCCTTAGCGTTACCCAGTTTACTTTGTAAATATTTGAGTGCCATTGAGTCACTCATCCTCCACCAAAAAAAAAAAAACACTCAAAACCCAGTCCTAGAATCCCCTTAACCCCCTCCGAATATCCACAACCTTTGACCCTAGAAACGTAAGCAAACAGACAAACAGAAGCTCGCTTTGATTCAAAACAAATACGAAACTTGCAGAGATAAAATAACTATATAGACAAGCTTTTCAGGTTCATGTGTAAAATCAAGTTAGAGTACTATATGCATATATCCCCTATCAAGGATCGTGGCGTAGCTTTATTATGTTATTTATTGAGCAATATTTGTGGCCATTTGTCAATGGATAATTGTTAGGAGCGACGGAGGTATGAGAATTCACCAATTGCCTTTCGTTTTCAGCAATATATTTACATGTGAATTTTGAGTGTATTTTTAGGTAGTTTTAAATATGCATCAAATTAAGTTTTGAGTTTAAACCGACAAAGCCGCAAGCAAAAACAATCAACTTAATGCAAAAATATCGCGAATTTAAACAAAAAACCGAGTAAACCAACGCAATAAATGTTAAATTAAATGTGCAATTAGAAACAGAAAAGAAAAGCAATGGCATAAAGTAAATGAATACAGAGCTTCAAACCGCCTAAACGCACTAAATATATAGAGTAAACATATAGAACGCCCCGTCGAGCAAATCAATCAGTTCTGTTTAGTTCATAAGCGAGTGTTGAAATGGAAACCGAAAACCAAAAACCAAAAACTTCAAAGAGCACACAAATAAATGCTGTATGACAGTATAACAGAGTCGTCGGGTGTATTGCATTTCTTATTATCAGTTAGTGTGGCAAAAAGGGAAATATTTAACGAATATATCGACTGCCTTAAGGTATTTTAATGCTTTCCTACGTTCCTCTTTTCATAGATTTCTAGCTGGAAAAAATACAAGTAAGTAAAACCTCTGAAAATTAAAATTATTATTATACCATACATAATATTAAAATAAAAAATCAATTATATACAAGTAGTTAGAAAATATATTTTTTAAATAAATTTATAGTTACTTAAATTTTAAGTACGAGAAAATATCTTTAAATCCACAAAAGGTAGTTTCAGAAATGGACAACACTGCGTATGAGTGATGTGAAAAGATTATCCTTACATTTTCTTTGCAACTATGGTTTTGTTAATTTAAATTTAAAATTTAATGCTTACTTAGCTTAAATATACAACCAATTAGGTACAAATAGGCTTGCTACATACACGTTAATTTAAGCACTAAAGTTTAAAAGGTATCTGAGCCTTCGATTCCCAAAGAAAAAGCAAAGGCTCATAACCTACACATCACGTTCTCTTCTGTTATGTTTTCCCCTTCGTTTTTCCTTTTTTTTTGACTTGTTTTCAGCAATCAAAGATAATTTTCCCATTACTCATGTAAGATGCCGCTTATCAATGTCCCGGACTCCTCGGATGGGTCTGCTTCTCTCTTTCGCTCCACCGTTAATTTGAAAGTCTGGGGGCGATGCTATCGCCGCTGCCTTGTAGTTCACTGTGCCCGCTTCCCGGGAGATACATGTAGTCTTTTCTGTTTTTTTTTTATAAGCAGAAGAACTCAATTTTGATAGAGAAAACAGTAGGACAGCCTCCGGATGGTTCTGGGCTGTCAGTTCGATTTGAATTTTCGGTAGCGACTGCTGGCTGGCAAGCTGAGCCGAGAAAAAATATAGCAATACCTCGACCATAAATACCCAAAATAGTTAAAAAAAAAGGATTTCCTTCTGAGATTTTCCCAATCAGCAAAAGTTTCGGATTCTTGACGCCTTCGACGGTTTGGGAAAATTATTTCTGTAAAGTTCTTCAGCGACCCCAATTTTCTTGCCTGCCCAGAATATGCGTTTGCTTCTACTGGCGGTGGTGGCCTTTATGGCTTGCAGCTCAGGTGTTTCAGGTATGTCATAAATCACGGCGTTGTAAGCTTCTCGCATACTAATTGATTGACCCGAGCGAGGCGAGCTTGCAAATGTTGCTCATACGCAACGTTGAACCCGCCCGAAGGGTGCCTTCACCCTGCGTAATCCCGCTGATAAGACGGCGCAGATAAGGCACACCCTCACATGTATTACTGAGGCACACCTGGACTGGCTCAAGGTCATGGTTGTGCGTTTTTTTTCCAATGCACACACTTGGGAAAATTTGCAATAAAAGCAAAGGATTTTCATTATAAAATTGGAAAGTGGTAAAGTCTTTAAAGAGTAAAAGTCATGTCCAGCTAAAATTAAATCAAATTAAATTTAAATATACTTTTGAAAGCTTATTAATTAATTAGAAAGTATATTAATAAATATTAATTAATTTTTGTAGCATTGCGTTGCTACATTTGCGAGGACTGCGACGAGAACTCTCAACTAACTGAAATGGAGGTGTGCGATGGCACACCTGTCAGTTCCAGTCCAAGTCCGGGTCCAAGTCCCAGTCCCGGGGCAGCTCCCTCACCTTCACCAGCTGCCCCAGCTGCTCCGCCTTCCGAGGAGGAGGACTATGACAGCGATGAGTCATCTACAGTGGGCATAATGCCAGCAGGAAATGCAGGGGCCACGGGAACAGCAGCAGGAGTAGCAGCAGGAGGAGCAGCTGGAGGCGGAGCAGCAGCTCCAGAATCGGCAGCCGAAAGCGAAGAGGAAGAAGACGAAGAGGAGGAAGAAGAAGAGGATGAGAGCAGGAGGAGGAGATCAAGTGCCCGGCAAGCGCAGCTCGATGCTCCCACAGCCTTCTGTTACATAGTGCGGGTACACTGTAAGTATATTCTGAGTAGAAGTACCTTTTCTGAGTTCCCATTACCATAACCCGTACCCATCAAAAATGCCTGTCTGGGGTGATGCTACCGCCCACATCGATAAGTTATCAATGATTCGGGCTGTGAGTCATTCGGCAAACTGATAGCACAAAGTGCACAGTGGCCCTGCACTGGGGGTAAAGTGTTGAAAATGAAATTGAGGAAATATTTATACAAAAAACAAGAAAAGGATTCTATTAAGGGAAACCAAAGTTTGTATATCCTTGCACTTTGTTAATGAATCGCGTGCTTAATTTTATATAAATCATAACTACGCCAAACATTCATTAATTTTATTTCGGAAAGCTTTCCTATCTTAGTTTTTACAGGCTTAATAAATCTGCGTACTCAATTTATAATGGAAAAAAAAAAATTAAATTTCTATGAATTTTTGACAATTTTAAGGATGTAATAACCCCTTATAAACTATTCCAGAAATTTTGAAAATTTTTTTCCCTTTAACATGACTAATTTGACTCGGAAATTTGAGGTCGGAAATGACACCTTTAATTTGTTGCAAACTTATCCATAAAATTTGAATACTCTGCACTAGAATATACATACTTAATATTTTAAGAAAAGACATAGTTCAATAATTCTATAAATTAAATTTCAATATCCCAACTGAGGAGGAAAAAAAACGAAATGAAGAGAAAGATACATTTCCAAAAAACACTTCTTATTGTACTATTTTAAACTACAGAAAACTAAATCCTCTTCCCCTTGGCAGTGAATGAATCGGTGATCACCAAACGGGGCTGCACCACTGCCCGGATGAGCAATGAGACCGGCGGCTGCGAAGGACTCTTCGAGAACTGGTCCGTGGGCGGATGCGAGCTCTGCCAGGACGATGGCTGCAACAGACCCCTCAACGGGTCGTCCAGGGGGATCCTGGGGCTGGAGACCAGTCTGACTCTGACACTAATGGCCATTGTGGGTCGCCTTCTGATCTAAATATATAACAATTACCCAAAAGGCCCTAATATATTCCATAATATACGATTCCTGGCCTTCTGAGTTCATTTCTGGGAATGACTTCCATATGCTTCGATTTATGATACCTTGATTTGTGCTATTTATGGCTCGCTTACCATTCGGAAATCGTCGAGCCTCACAAAAGCAATGAGCGCACCCCGTCTATTTTCGCATAATTGTTTAATTGTCATCGATAAGGAGTGGACCCTTTCGCGGGTGTCAATATAGGTTCTACAATTTCTATTATTAAGCGAAAGTGCTGGCTCATTCAGAATGCGGCTTCCATTCAGCTGCAAAAATCGAAATCGAAATCAATTAATTAGCTGGGCTTCCTCGATGATAAGTCGAGGTATGACGAGGTACATGAGTATCGTCGCGAGGTGCTCCCGTTCAAATAAAATTTCATGACTTCATGCCGCACACGGCACGGATTCCACAGCTACTACTAGTAAACTTTTACTACTGATACACTGATAAACTGATAAACTGATACACTGATACGCTCTTGATACACTTGATACACTTGATACACTGATCAAATGGACAAAGCATTTAGGCCCGATAAGCGCCTGGTAGTCGAGTGGCAATTGCTGCCTAAAACTTTGCCCAGATTTATGGCATTATTGTGGCATTTTGGTGTCCGGAATTGACTGTGCGATTCTTTATGCGGCGATGAACGAAAAAAGCGATGAGGAAGCCTTCTGCTTTAAGGAAACTTGCTCTAAACAGGGGTACAAAGTGAATGCAACTGCCTGAATTCGTAACTTTCAGCTGATAAACGCACGTGAAAAAATTAGTACGTGATTTAAGATTCACTTTAAAATTATTGGAGAAGGGAAATTTCAGTTAAATATTTAGAATCATTTTAAAAATAAAAACAGAGCTTATCAGTTTTCGATGTTTTAAAATGCACAACACACAGTTTGTAATAAATAACTTGGTTCCTATCCCTCTCTCTATTAGATCCTCTATATTTCCTTCAACAACATTATTCTTTGTTTTTGAAGTGTAAAATATATTAAATATATTTTTTAACTCCCCAGATTTGTGGGCTCGTGTCAGGGGGCTGTTTTGTTAAGCTTCCCCGTTTTATTTTCGTCAGTTTCCGGGAGGGTAAAATACTCGTAACTTGAAATGACCAAAAAGCCTTTTTAAAATTCACTTTTTTTTTGCTGACTTTGGAGAGAGAGAACTTCAAAGAGAATTTTAATGAGAGAATTGTCGTCATGATGTCGCTGCTCTACGTGATGTGGCCGGCTTTGTGTTTCTGAGGTATGCTATATATTTTATATATATATTGTTATTTGGGGAAGTTACAATTTTTATCTGTCGCGTCTCTGGGTTTCTCAGACGGCGATGATGATGCATCAGCTAAGTGAGGCGTCTCTAACCAGACTCAGTCCACATTTGGCACGAACCGGGGGCTTGGGGAGATCGATGAATTACTATATGGCACAGGGAACGCACGATTCACGTCGATGTTCTTATATAGCAAAATAAAAGATTCTCATTGTTAAAGGTTAAATAAAAATGAAGCTTAAAACTTGTGTGTTGCCTGAGATATTTTCTGCTATGAAATATTGAGGGTCACAAGAGGTCTCATGAAGAAATGGGTAGAGATGCAGATAAAGATATTGCACACCATTTATGTATGATAAGATACTTAATTGAATCATATTTAATTGTATTCAAACGGAAACCAAATCTTCCTCTGCAACATTAATATTTTCCAGCAGTTTCTAAAGGCATTTAAACAGATTACATTTTTTTAAATAAATATTAATTATAAAGTATTTAGAATAAATAATAAGAAATATAAAAAAAACTAAATTATTAATAATTAATAATACCAAAAATTCATTAACTAAATAACCATTAAGTTAACGAAACCAGTTCACACAAAGGTGAATACAACTATTTACCTGTTTCCCCACAAAATAAATACAACGAAAGCCACTCTCGCACCTTGCTGAAGTTCAGCTTATCAGCCGGTGACCTTGTCCCCACTCTTCTGGGGGCGGCTTTCTAGGTCACCGTGGAATTTCATTAGCTTTCGAGTAGAACACGACCTTGCCCGGCCAGCCGGCTTACTCAACTGGAAAGTTTCGTTAGGCTTAAGTTCTAAGGCCCAAATACCGCGGCACAATACCTATTATTATTATTAAGGCAGGTGCCAAAAAGGTGAGCCAACACCAGCGAAATCTCCGTTAATTGTTTGGCTCTGTCTAATCTGAGTTTGTTTGCGTATCGTGCTCTTGATATTGAATAATAATAATCATGGGACAACCGCAGACACACGGGCAAAATCTATTAGAGTTGCGAATATTATGTAAATGGGGAGAGGAGGACGAGTTGGTTTGTGATATTGGGGTAAGATTTCTGGTAAATAAAAGAAAGAGTATTTAAAAATATTTTTTATTACAATCTAAAAATTTGAAAATATTGGTTATATTGATTTGAAACTTGGATATTATTTAGCGTATATAATAAAGAACATGAATATACAAAGAACAAAATATATTTCCAACTTAAAATATAAAAATGAAATTTCTGTAAACTCAAATTAAAAACAAAATAAATTATAATTATACTTTTAACTTTAACCACAGGTTAAATTTTGATTTGAAACTTTCTTGTTACATCATTTATAAAACATAGAAGATACAAGCAACAGTAACACTTAAAGGTTCCCTAGTAAAATCGTCTTTAAAACTGCTTTTAAATTTCTAAATACCAGTACAAACCTTAGTAGATAAACCAGCTATTACCCACAGACGTACGCCGATCGCGTTTTATTTATTCATTTATGCCCTCCATTTGCTGACTAACATTCAGCTGTTTAATTAGCAAAAAAAAAACAAAGATATTCTGGGGGGAGGGTCATAAAGGGTGTTAAAAATCGTACAGGAAAGTGAAATGAACTGACTTCCAGAATCACTGCCAGACTGAATCACCTCGATCGGCGGGAAAAGCCAAAGCCCAGAAGAATCCCGGAAGATCGCAGCCATTTTCCCAGCACCAAAAGCTAAGAGTATCGAAGAGAACTTGAGAGAGCAAGCGCTGTTGGTCAATTCAATTCCTTGCTCACTTAATTCTGCATTATAAATTAATTTGTTATCACCCAAAGAAAAGTAAAACTTGTTTTACGGCCGCTCTGGCTCTCGCCGCCGCCTCTCGCTTCTCGCCGCTCGCCGCTCTTTCCGGCTCGTGCTCTCGCTCTTAGGCATCGAAGCCGCTGACGCCGCAGTCGCTGAACACAACAAAAAAAAACTATAAAAAGTCTCAAACAAATCACAAGATTTTCAGTTAAATTTCAGAATTCGCAAACAGCGGTCGCGCAAACCCAAACAGTAGCAGCTGCAGCACGACAAACAATTCAATTAATTAGTATAAATTACTATTTAAAGCAGAGCAATATTTGCAGCATTATATATCGTATATATTATTTCAAAATACATATTTCGAAACAATTCAAATTTAAAATGCTGACCAACACTCATCGGATGATCATGGCCAGCTCTCTGGTGCTGTTGCTAATCGGCCTGCCAGGTAAAGGAATTTTCGTTTTGGGTATTGCCCGCAATTAAAGTATCGGGGAAAGTGTCGTGATAAAAAATTTATGTGCCCCCCGATCAGATATATCACAAGATATCACAAGATATCACGAGATATCAGATAGCAACACAGCTAATGCTACTATAAATAAATAACGAAACAATGCTCGTGTCCCAAGTGTGCTGCAGTCGAAATTAATTCAGAATTCAAGATCGCCATATAATTATATTTTGCATATCAACCGCCTCGCAGCGACATTTAAAACGCCCAATTTATTTGGTTTTATTATTTAACTGTCATAAATAATGCAAAGATCGTCGTTGCTGGTTATTTTTGCCGTTTTTAATGACTCTGTGATGCGGAAATGTCATCTGGAAGCGCCCAGCTCCCACGAAGCCTTCTAGTTGATTTGATTTGAAAGGGAAAAGTCAGGTGGAAATTCCACAACAAAATAATACAAAAATAAGCAAGCTGACATTGAGGCTATCTGCTAATTGAAAATGTTATAGTTACACTTAGCACACTTTGGGAAAAACTCGTCTGGCTTATTAGCACCGTTCAGAAAACCGGAATATTTTATATTATTTCGTTCACGATCTCTTGACGCACTTGGCAATGATTTAATTTTGGGAGAGGCACACTCGATTGGGAATACCATTTAAAATGGTTTTTATTCATCCAGAATGGCTCAGAAAAATAATTTAAAAATGCAAAATAAACTGGAAATCGTTAACTGCGAACTTTGGCTTCAGAACTTTAAACGGCTTTATTCAATTGCCCCTTTAGTTAGTTTGCATCACTGCCAGTTTATTGACTTACACAAGCTGCAAGTGGAAAAATAATAATAATAATAAACTCTGCAGCTTCACCTTTGTTTGCTTGTGAATAATAAACAAAGATTTAATGTGCAATGCTTAATGAGTGAGACGAGAAGTCTGTTAATTCTCCCAATTTCGTAGCGTTGGGTGGCGCTTATCACGTGCCATTAAGCCCCAGTCCCAGCGAAACGGACATTCCTGGCCCCCTAGCCGAAAAATGCACCATCAATCACAATGATGTATGATAAATTTTAAAATAATAAATCAACAAACGTTAGGCAGGGAGATATATGTATATGAACAATTATATTGATGGGACGGTGACGATTTTCTGAGAGTTCGTTGTAAAAATTATTTATTTAATTTCTTTCATTCAAAGGTTTGTACTTTGAAAACACGAGTTTTTATATATATGGAGATTAATATGGACTTGTTATGGGTAAACAAAGATACTTTGTCTTAAAGCATAACCTGTTTTATTAATATTTCTATAGAAAGCAGTCTCTTAATTTCATGTGCAATAAATCGGTATTACACATTCAAAACATCTTTGGGGTTTTCTTATACCAAAATATATATGCCCAATTACAATTACTTCCCATTGAAATTAATTGTTATCATATATATTTCCCCAAAATAGATATCGCTTCATATTCTATCCTATATAATGTATAATTCCCGTTTGCCTGAGCCCATAAACACTTGACAGTTGAAAGAAAGACAAGAAAATAATAGTTATTATCCAGCTTCTGCCCACTTAAGACCATAAATACTCCTCAGTACAGAGGGGCACTGTAATGGTTCCTCAAAGCACAGAGAATGTAGTATCACCAGGTGTGCCCAAAAATAGAGAATCATATCAGTTTATCCCATTTCTTTTCACGTAAGACCTTAAATACTCTACTTAAACTCGGTGCTATTCAAAATATTGAAAAGCAGGCATCACGTTATCACCGAACTGTAAGATATCGATGTTATCGCATCAGAAAACTGTCAAGTGGCAACTAAACACTTGGTCAGATTATCGCGCTGTTTAATACCTTAAATACTTCAAAGAAAAATACACAAAAAAGACCTCTAACATGTGGCAGTAAAATAAAATACAGATAATATCGATTCATGTTATCGGCGCCTAGTTGGATTTCCATTGTTATCGCATCGGAGAGCCGTCAAGTGGGGACTTAACCCCTAGTCGGATTATCGTGGGCGCCCATCGATGTGACTCACCTCACATACAAAGTAGTCATAGGCATCCGCAGCCACTACACTGATAAGACAATTAACGCAATTATGCCAGTGTAGCCACGGCGATGGGTTTGTCTCCTGTTTACTAGCGGTAAATATTTGCCGATGACGATAACAACATGCAAATGGAATCGATTATGGCGGGGAAGTGCTCCAGCGCTAGATCAAAGGCTGTGCAAACTAATACTAAAGAATCGGCAAATAATACGCCAAATACGGGCTTTGGTTTTGAATTGATTTATTGCGCTCACATGTTCTTAGCTTTTGTCATCATTTATCGACTGTTGTTGTCCATGTTATCGCGTGTCTTCCCTTTGTTTGCCAAAGCTGTAAATTGAGCACTCTCGACTGATAGAGATAACTTGTAGGTGCCTTTTCAAGATTCATAGGGAAATAAAAGTTATTGGGGGAATACTATATGAAAAGGCGAGAAGGCCGGAAGAGGTGTGCTAGAATTTGGAGCAAGCTAACAAGGATTTATTATATTTTTTATTAATCATCAACCATAAAATTATAAACTATTTATTTCGCTTTTTCCAGTTATCCGCGCCGATCTCATGTGCTATGTCTGCGATGACTGCGAACAGCTGCCCAAGGACGCCCCCTTGCTGGCCTGCAACGAAGAGTTCTTCAACCCTGGCGGCAGCACAGAGGCCTCCACGGTAACCACCACGACGAGTACGGAGGCCAGCACCACCTCGATGAGCACACAGGAAACCACCACGCCCGAACTGACCACCATAAGTACCGAAACGAGTCCTCAAACCACTGAAACAACGACCACTACTCCGGTGGAGACGACCACACCGGAGCCCACAACTGAGAGCAGCCAGAGCACGGAGAGCACTCAGAGCACAGAGGCCCCGGCGCCCACACCGCCCACCGCCGGACCGGTGCAGACCACCACAGGAATGCCCACACCACCAGCCGAGGATCTCTTTTTCGTCGCGGCCATGAACGCCACCCGACTGGTGCCCGTGGAGAGCTCTACGCCGTCGCTGGCCATCCGTCAGCGACGAGCTGTAGTAGATACAGAGTTCACCTATCACTGCTACTCCGTTCAGGTTGATGGTGAGTTGCTGCAAGTAATATTTTGTAAGAATTAAAACTAAACTTTAATGTTTATTCCCCTTCCAGTGAACGGCACCATGAGCACGAATCGCGGCTGCTCCCGAGTGAGCACCTACGAGGGCGTCTGCGATCTCCTGAAGATTCAGAACAACAACACGGAGTTGGCCAACTGTAATCCCTGCAGCATGAATGCCTGCAATGGTGGCAATACCATCAGGACATCCATTCTGGCCACACTTCTGGTGGCCTTTGTGGCCTTCGCCCTTCAGCGGAACTAAATACCTGATCTTCATTCATCGCCCGGTGCTTAAGAGATACACTCATCATTTAATATTAGATTTATGTAATTCTAAGACACGAGAATATCGAAATATATATATATACTGAAAACTACACTTATGTAATTCTAACCAAATGTAAAGCTTTCGGCAAACACTTAATAAATAATATGTAGTTATTAAAATAAAAATATAAGCAATAAGGGATATATTCAAATATTCCAAAAATTGTTTCACATTATAAGAGCTTCTCAGGTGCCACCTAGATTTTGGCACAAGAAAAACACCTCACAGTATTGTGGTTATAATGGATATCTCAGGATAAAAACAATTCAAATAAAATATATGATTTCGGGACAAGAAAAGCCACCTCACAGTATTGTGGTTATACTGGATATCTCAGGATAATAACAATTTAAATAAAATATATGATTTCGGGACAAGAAAAACACCTCACAGTATTGTGGTTATACTGGATATCTCAGGATAAAAACAATTTAAATAAAATATATGATTTCGGGACAAGAAAAGCCACCTCACAGTATTGTGGTTATACTGGATATCTCAGGATAAAAACAATTAAAATAAAATATATGATTTCGGGACAAGAAAAACACCTCACAGTATTGTGGTTATACTGGATGTCTCAGGATAAAAACAATTAAAATAAAATATATGATTTCGGGACAAGAAAAACCACCTCACAGTATTGTGGTTATACTGAATATCTCAGGATAAAAACAATTCAAATAAAATGTATGATTTCGGGACAAGAAAACCACCTCACAGTATTGTGGCTATACTGGATATCTCGGGATAAATATATGATTTCGGGACAAGAAAAACACCTCACAGTATTGTGGTTATACTGGATATCTCAGGATAAAAACAATTTAAATAAAATATATGATTTCGGGACAAGAAAAACACCTCACAGTATTGTGGTTATACTGGATATCTCAGGATAAAAACAATTAAAATAAAATATATGATTTCGGGACAAGAAAAACACCTCACAGTATTGTGGTTATACTGGATGTCTCAGGATAAAAACAATTAAAATAAAAATAGATTTCGAAAAAAAAACCACCTCACAATATTGTGGTTATACTGGATATCTCAGGATAAAAACAATTAAAATAAAATATATGATTTCGGGACAAGAAAAACACCTCACAGTATTGTGGTTATACTGGATGTCTCAGGATAAAAACAATTAAAATAAAATATATGATTTCGGGACAAGAAAACCACCTCACAGTATTGTGGTTATACTGAATATCTCAGGATAAAAACAATTCAAATAAAATGTATGATTTCGGGACAAGAAAACCACCTCACAGTATTGTGGTTATACTGGATATCTCAGGATAAAAACAATTCAAATAAAATATATTATTTCGGGACAAGAAAAACCACCTCACAGTATTGTGGTTATACTGGATATCTCAGGATAAAAACAATTCAAATAAAATATATGATTTCGGGACAAGAAAAACACCTCACAGTATTGTGGTTATACTGGACATCTCAGGATAATAACAATTCAAATAAAATATATGATTTCGGGACAAGAAAACCACCTCACAGTATTGTGGCTATACTGGATATCTCAGGATAAATATATAATTTCGGGACAAGAAAAACACCTCACAGTATTGTGGTTATACTGGATATCTCAGAATTCTGTGGATATCTTGTAAATACAAGATATACGATAATAATAATTCAAATAAAATATATAAACAAAGTATTAAAATAAATAAGAACTTCCTGGGTAAGAATCTTCCAAGAATTCTTCTTAAGAATTTCCAGCAACAATAGAAGACATCTGGCACATAACTGGAATGTCACTACTAAGTATATTCTAGAAAACAAAATAATCAAAATTAAATATTAAAAAAAATTTATAAATTAATACAACAAAATAAGGACTTGACTTGACCAGTTGCCGGCCGAAAGAACACTGAACTTTGCAGATGACTTGTTTAATATATACTCTCCAGAAATTTGTACTCGGCCTACTACGATATATGTAAAATGTTAGTTTGTGAAAAATGCAAGTAATGACGTCTATCGGTAGTTGAACACTATCGAGCAGCCGATATTTTTCTGTTTTTTATGTTTTCCAATACTCGGAGCCTAAATGAATTAGCATGAGTTACTCTAATCTTTAATGGAAACACACAGAGCCAAAAGGAAGTTTTTTGGCCAAAACGACTTACAGGCATCCTGCTTCGGGTAATTAGATAAGTTTCTCGGGATTTGAAGGACAAATTATGACACAGTCATGGCCAATGACTAACAACTAGGCTTACCAACAAGTCGTATACGCGATGTGGTGTATGCATTTATCACGTATACGACGTGTGGAACCATAACGCTGCAAGTAATGGTCTCCCACTATTTTTCTCCCCCTGCTGAGCAAACAGTCCGTTGCTAATTATAAAACATTATAGAAAACCCTAGCAGAGGCATACTTTTGGGCCATTTATGCTAAGCAAATTTAATCAAGGCAACGACGAAAAATAAAGAAAATCAAACACACAAAACGGTCATTCCTTATCGATTAGATAAGATTCTACCCCCCATTAAAGACCAACAACATTTTTGGGACTTTTGCCAACACTAGGGAAAATAAATATGCGGCCACGCGTAAATCATAAGCATGAATTTTTATGGCACCAAATAAATACGGCTATAAAGTGAAGTAAACTCAAATTGAACTATTAAATAAAGACTTTCCAATTTTTCTTTCGAATTTCCGGTAGTTAAGGCCTTAAAAATTAATGCTTATCTCGGGAATTTAAGCGATTATATTTTTCAACACTGACCTGGCTAAGGTTTGTTACAAAGTCGAAACTTGTCATTAAATTGTTTATTGCTGTCATCGATATCATGATTAATGTGGCATTTGACACAGATTAGCTAAAATAATCTGTTGTAAACGCGTTTACTTACGTTTTTCTATAGAAACCTAAGGAATAGAGTCTCCCAATATTGCGCAGGTCACAAGTTAAACGTGAAATTGAATGTGTTCCAAAGGTTTCTATCCAAAAAAAAAACTCCCTTATTAAATGATGATTTATCATCTATTAGGCGGCTGTCTAAAATAGTATGAATCATTACACAAATATGTATTTGTTATACAACAAAAGAAAAACTAACAGAGATATTGTCACTTTCTTTATCGGAATTCAACTTACGATTAAAAACGACCGCGAAGCAACATGCAAAAACTTTAGGTATACTTTTCGCAAAGGCACATGCTATAAGGAATTATCTATATTTATTCTATAGTATAGACTCTATTATTATATTATTCCAAAGTAATGAATCATGATAAATGTATACCTATAAAGTTAACTGTATATCTTTGCCCAGAACGAGACATTTTATAGTACATTTATATAGGCTTAATAGGCTTATTTGCTTATTACTCAGCAACGCCCTATGCCATAAAGCCCGGACAGGTCTTAGATGCCTTATAAATCGATTGGACTGATTAGATTTGTACAGCCGGGCCTTGATTGCTTAGCAAACCGAGATCCAATGGTGTAGATCCCGATAATTATGCCCACCTAGATGCCGCCAACGGGTCTAGATAAAATCATATTTTATATACATATGAAATTTGCCAAAAAATCTGTGTTAGATTCTGGAAATTTCCATCAAAAGAAAGGTGTGTGTTACACTGGAGAATACTCATTAGGTATATTATTTATATAGTACAAATATTTGATAGATAACATTGCCTAAACAGTCTAATTAATCCTGTAATAGTTATTTATTTTTATTTATTGTGAGTTTAAGACTTCCCTGCTAATGGATTATTTACAATTGGGAATAATATAATTATTTACCAACATTTTCAGCTGTAAATTACAGAAACCAGCTGTAAAATACAGAAAATATTAGTGGAAGAATATTAAATTTCGAAATTTTAAACTGTTTTTTAAGCCAAAATCTTTTATAATCAATTCAACCTTTCTACGTCTCTAATTTAAAGTAATAAAAATTCTTTCCTGTTCAAGGGTTTGGCCTATTAGTAATTCACCATAAAATCGGGCTCTAAAACACTTGCCCCGAAACAGAGGATATAGTCCTTCAATCAATATCTTATCGAATCGTTGGCAGTTCTGGGAAAAAAGAAAAGAGTCGTCGTAAAAAATGGCCAAGCAATAAATGAAAAAAATTCGGGGCATCCTGAGGAAGTGATAATACCCGAATTTTCCCCCTTATCGCCAAGAGCGATCGGGGCAATATATGCTTATATGGCAGCGGACTATCGCCCTTATCGCCAGGAAGAAGAACAAAGCCAGAATGCTGCTGCTGCTCTGCTTTGACGCCGCTGCCTTCCTGCTCTGCCGCCTCGGTCGCTTATCAGCGACTGAGAACGATAAAAAAGCCAAGTTAACATTATATTTAATTGGTAGTTACCATTCAGCTGTCGTGCGGTGCGATACACGTCTTACCATCGGCTTCGATACCCCGATAAAGTGTCCCTCGGCTATTGTCCTGTCGGTTTAAAAAAAAATAAAGAAAGCAATCCCATTCAGGAGAAATGCGTCTTCTCGCGTTTAACATTTTGCTGCTGGCCTTCTGCGCCTCCTTGACCTTCTGGCCAGGTTGGATTTATTTATCACCCTTATCTTGAAGTGCAACGCAGTGCTAAAGATCAAACATTCCAAAAACTTATTGATTGATTTATCGGATATGTCAGTGCAGAATGGGAATTTACTCGACAATTTATGAACTGTTTTTAGTTCGGTGAAAGGAAAATAATTTTTTGAGCTCCTTATCAGCTGCGTAGGCAAGCGAATTCCAGTGAAGAATGTAGGAGCCATGGCCAGGTTCCATTATTGTAATTAGTTTTTTTTTTCCTGCTCGAGTTGGGAAGCTATGTATGTATATTGATAATAAAGATATGTAGAGCATGCTGACGAAGGAAAGAATGAGTTTTAAATTATTTCATAGTTATTATTTAACTCTAACATTAACAGCAATGAAAATGCTTTTTTTAAAAGGTTTAATGGCTTAAAAAATTCGATAAATAAATCATTTTTCCATGCTTTTATTTCGGGAATTATTTTCTCATTTACTCAGTAAAAAATAATGATGAAACAATAATTATTCACAAGCAATACAGTTTTTAAAAAAGAAATGCATAGATCTTGAAATAAATGTTCTGTGAAATAAGTTAAGTTTTCTAAGAATAAAACCTAGAACCAAACTAAATATACCTAATTAAATTAAATATTACAAAAATGTTAAAAACATGTAATGGAAATATTCTTAAAATATTAAAACATGTAAGAAAAAGAAGGAAATTATTTAAAAAAACTAAAAATATAATTTAAATATTTAAAAATTTGTTTCAATTGTAAATGTAAGCCAATTCTTTAAATTCCTCAAAATATAATTGAATAAGTTTTAAAAATTCTGAATGGTAAATATAAATTGCTAATTTGAAACCTTTTGTTCAATTTAAAAATTAACTGGGCTTTAATGAGCTCCCTTTTTTCAAACGTTTTCTATTTGGGGAGTTCCCTTTTATTCTAAATTTTAGTTCCTACTCGTTATCTTCCAATCTCTCTAACTCATGGATATAAGATAAAATAAGAGTCATTTATACGCGAATTAACCTCACTCTTTGCAATCTTTATTCGTTAATTTAATAAAGTGAGCTAATTAAATGTAATCATTATCAATATAGAAAAGATAAGGCAGACTTTAGGTCAAAAGGTTATCCGATGAAAAGGAAATATAAATGCAGAAGTAGGTTAACCTAAAAAGAGCGCCAGAAAGTTGTGTGATTTTGCTGGTGAGGCAACAATGGCGATGTTATCTCGTATTTGATTTATCAATCAGAGTTATTGCCTGCTCTCGAGACTCCACGAATTTTTTTTATCTCGATCGGCCTTCGCACTGCCCCCCGTTACCCGTCGCCTCCATCCGCTTACTCACCTGCTCACCTGCCCACTTACCTTCGTCTTCTCCAGCAAGTGCCCTGGAGTGCTACGAATGCACCGGAAGCGGTTGCGACGATCTGGAAACGGCGCCAGTAGTCTCTTGTAATATTGATGACCCGACCACAACTACGGAGGTGAAAAAATCTCTAGAGGGTCACAAGATCACAATTAATGTACATTTCATTTTACAGGAACCGGATACTACAACTACACCTGAAATCATAACAACAACCAAAGAACCCTCTTCGAGCTCTTCCAGCAGTAGCAGCCCAGTTACAACTCCAGCGGTATCAACGGAACCGGGAACAGATTCTACTACCGATTCTACAACGGATTTGGAGACCGATTCTACAACTGAGAGGGAGACTGATTCAACAACTGACGAGGATACAGTTTCTACAACTGAGACGGAGACAGATTCTACAACTGAGGCGAATACAGATTCCACCTCTACTCCCAGCGAAACGTCCGATTCTTCAACAAACGAATCTACAGATTCTTCAACAAGCGATTCTTCTACTGTTTCTACCAGCGAACCCACTGATTCCTCAACAAACGAATCTTCGGAGTCTTCAACCAACGAATCTACCGAATCTTCAACAAACGAGTCAACTGCTTCTCCCAGTGAATCAACAAGCGATTCCTCCTCTTCAAGCGAGTCTACCGATTCTTCCACCACTTCTCCCACTTCAGAGACCAGTGAATCAACGGAAATTTCCAGCGAGTCTACAGATTCTTCAAGCGTGTCTCCCAGCGAACCCACAGATTCTTCAACGAGCGATTCGTCTTCTTCAAGCGAGGCTTCAACCACCTCATCGCCCACTGAATCCACTGATTCCTCCAGCGAGTCTACAGATTCTTCAAGCGTTGCTTCCAGCGGGCCCACAGATGCCTCAACGAGTGATTCGTCTTCTTCAAGCGAGGCTTCTCCCACATCATCGCCCACTGAATCCACAGATTCTTCCAGCGGGTCTACAGATTCTTCAAGCGTTGCTTCCAGCGAGTCCACAGATGCCTCAACGAGCGATTCGTCTTCTTCAAGCGAGGTTTCTCCCACCTCATCGCCCACTGAATCCACTGATTCTTCCAGCCGGTCCTCAGATTCTTCAAGCGTTGCTTCCAGCGAGCCCACAGATGCCCCAACGAGCGCTTCATCCACTCCCAGCGAGGCCACTACAGACTCGCCCGCTGCTGCCTCTCCAGCCGTAATTCGTCGTCGCCGTAGTCTGGCCGCCCAGGCCACGGATGTGCTCCTTCGGAACTACCGAACCATTGCCCGGAATCAAAGGGATGTGGATGCCACCATCAAGGTTGCTGCCTGCTATAGCATCATCAAGCAGGGAGGTGAGTGGACAACGAGATCGATATCTCAAGAATTGGCAAGTGGAATTCTAATCCAATACTTTTCCTTATTCCCGCAGAGATTCATCGCGGTTGTATCCGAGTGCCCGAAAACCAGAGTGCCTGCACGGCTGTGAGGGAGGAACTCGGCCTGATGCAGGACGTCGCCGATGAGTGCGACGTCTGCTTGACGGACAAGTGTAATGGCAGCACCAGCCTCCAGGTATCCGTGGGCGCAATGATCCTGATGGTGGGTCTGGCACTGAAAAGCATGCTGTGAGGCTAAGCAAGTCTGCCGGAAGTCTGGCGTTTGGGAGAGCCCCTTGTAATATATGTATCTTTATTAGGTGATTCGTACTTTGTATTTAATTAATAAAAAGAATTGTCAAAATAAAAAATTAATTCAGAATTTATTATTACAATATAGAAAAATGTTGGGAATAAGAAAGAAAGGAAATTTCCTTTCCAAAAACCACTTCATAGGGGAACTCCCCTGAAACTAAGAAGCAGGTGCCTGTTAAGATTCCTGGAATATAAAATTATGATAAGCGCACGCAGATTGCAATGTGATTTAAAGAAAATAGAAATGACTAACTATTTGTTTACTACTTTTGTTGGTTGAAATTAAAATTTAATTCATTCTGTATATAAAATAAAAGAGCAATAAGCAAAGACCACAAAAAATAAATATTATTAGATAATAAATAATAAAATTTAAAATTTTACTTTGCCGTATACTTTGAAAATTAAAAAAAATATTTTACAATGCTGTTAAATGTTTTTTGACACATTTTTTAAGATCACTTTTAGGATTTCCTTGAAATCTGTAGTCTGCGAAACCTTACTGAAGACACAAACCGGCACAACAAAACACAGAAACTGTTCCCACTGAAAGCTTATTGATGGTAGAAAAATTTTGAAAGCACTGAACCAGTTACTAATGGGTTAAAAGTGGAAGTCAATTAGACAGAAACAGCTTTTTAAAATTGTTAATTATTAACTTATGCCATAGATAAAAGTACCATTGAAATAAGGAGAAAAAGGGGGTTTGAAAAGCTTTCAACTATAGCCCCACTGTGATTACTCAATATAAATATACATATACAGATACCTAAGGGCACAGATATTGGTATATATTATCGCATTGAACTTTATCAGCAAAAAGAGAGCCAATATAACCGCTGAAAGATAAGCAGTGCATCCAGAGAGCTGCCCACCTACCGGTGTGTGCTCAGGTGAAATTGATTAGGTGAATAGGGGGCACTATGGCCAAAAGCCGTCGGAGTCCGTTCAGTTAACCAAAGTCGGCCGATTCGAGAAGTACGCAAAGAAAAATATAGCAAGAGAACGAGAACCATGAGGGGCCACCACCTTATAATCGCAGTGATAACGACACTCGTTGTTAGCCAGCTGGAAAGCAGTTTGGCCAAACGTAAGTTCGTTGTCTTTTCTTATAGTTTTCTATTTTTCTAATTTTCCTCTTGATTTTACCTCTAATTTCCATTAGAATGTTTTAGCTGCAATTCTTCGGATAATAGTACCTGCATAGCGAATGCAAGCGGCCAAGACACGGTGAATTGCGACAACGACTGCTTTACCTCCACAGGTGAGTTCCTGCCATGACTCATCCGCGACTATTTCAAATTCTTAGAAATTCATATAGCGCTATATATGCACATCAATACACATTGGAAACAAAGGGAAATGCGGCTAGCCATAACTCTCTTATCAGACATGGCCGGCGATAGCGATTATCTCGTTGATATTATTGATATCGATGATCCCTCTTCGCCCTCTTTGATAATTATTATATTAGCTTAGGCCCTTTAATGCTTGGGGATGATTCATCCAGGGTAGATACTAGATACTATTTAGATACTTATGCAAAAGTTACAAATGTTTAGAAACAGTCTTACGTTGAAGAAATAGAAAATATCAAGCTTAAGAAGCTCTATCTTACTTTTGAGGTGAAAAGAAAAAGGACACAAGTGCCTCTAAGCCTTTTACTCTCTCAGTTCCACTTCCATGAAAAAACATAAGGAAATTAAAATTAATAACATGAAAAAAGGATCGGGAAACAAATAGGTCCTTAAGATATTACCTTTTTAACTTTACATGCCAACATTTAAGTATAATAAATAAATTAATAACAAATTCATTGTTAACAATTTACATTTTCAATTATTCATAGATGGCAATGGAAAGGTTACCCGTGGCTGCCTGGCCAGTGAAACCAACTGTACCACCAATTGCCAGTCTTGCAATACGGACAAATGCAACATGAACAGCGTCTGCTACAATTGCACCGGCGAGTCTTGCAACACGGTGACTCCCACCATGTACTCGGTCTGTGCCCCCTCCGATGGCTCCAAGTGCTACACCACCGGCTCGGGTACAGCCAACATGACCCGTGGCTGCACCGCAGACACTTCGCTGGCTTTCAAGTGTCCGGCGGACACCAGCGACCCAAGCTGTGCCATCTGCGATGCGGGTTTGTGCAACAACTTGACCTACCAGCGGTCAGCGGGATCCTGCATCACGTGCAGCGAATGTGTCGGATCGCAGGAAGCCACCAACGGGACGGCATGCACGCTCCTCTACAACCAGACGTTTGACGGTTGCTACGCGACCGAAGCGGGCACCCGGGGATGTCTGGCCAGCCTGGAGAGTGAGTGCAACGACGCCAACAATTGCAAGTCCTGCACCGGGGAAAACTGCAACACCGCCGGACAGGAATTCAAGTGCATTTCGTGTCTGTCGAACGAGGTTTCCGGCTGCTGGAACGGCGATGGAACTAACCTGCCAAGCGTGGCCTGCACCAATGGGACCTGCTTCGAGGGAGTGTGGAGTGAGTATCGGAAAATAAAAACATCAATATTTATATGAAATTATCTGACTTATTTGCAATTTATGTTGCCTTTTTCCACAGATGGTCTTGGGGTCCGCGATTGTCTGACCAGTGGCAGCGCACTGATGCAGTACCAGTGCTTAAATAACGTAGAGCCTTACCAGTGCAAAACCTGCAGTACATCGCTGTGCAACAAGAACAGCTTCAATGGAGCCGGCGCCCTCAGCCAGATGGGCGTGGTCGGTCTGCTCCTGGGCCTGATGGTCGTCCTGCGGAGTGCCTAGTCTGGTTTGGATAGAAAAACCTTCATCAGACCTATGACACTAAAATGTAAAAAAATTATAATAATTTCGAAGCTAATTAGGCATACCCTTGTGAAACCAAATAAACAATAAATAAACTATTACTTATCATAATATTGATATTTAGTTTACTATTTACCAAGAGTCGGTTCTTTTTTGTTCTTATAGATCTTCTAATGGAAGATCACCCCTTGCTGGGTTTTATAATTTTAGTCAGAGATCTGAAACGCAGTGAAGGAGGCCTATTCTTGATCAGCATCAAAAGCCGAGTCGATCTAGGCTTGTCTGGGAGAAAAATAAATTTGACACATTTTTTTCAAATTTGAAGACAACATTTTAATTTTTATAATATTTAATTCAATATGCAGATTTGTTAAACCCATAAAAACTAGCACAGAAAAGCTTTTCGAATTGAAAAGAGTGCTTTTTTGCTGAGTTATAATAAATTGCAAACTGCAAGGGTAAACAAACATCGACTTTCCGTTGGTAGCCTCCCCTTTTGTATTCTTTAAAGTGAATATTTCACAAACTCTTAGAATATCGATACTGTATCGCTATTTGAGAGATATACAATTTACTTTTGCCGCTATATCAGAACGATATTCCTCTCGATATATCACCCTACTTCAAGGTACACTTTCTTAAACCGACCTGCAGCTTATCAGAAATTGTTTAACCAATATTTTTACAGATAACAAAAAGCACACATAAACGTTTGAATTTAATAATAATGCGCAATGCCTTTGTTATAAAAAAAACCTATAATAGAATCAGAATCGGAATCAGAATATTTGTGTACTATTTTATTAAGTACTTATCCTAATGCATATTATTTTAGTGTTAGCTTTAAACATAAACTTTTATGACTACCTCATTACTAATTTATTCAATGAGGATGAGTCATTAGTAAATAGCAAAATATTTCTGGCTAAGAAATGACTTGATAGGTCTAAATTATTTTTGCCAAAACACACTCCCATCCGAATATACACTAAATACATGTAATAAATATTTATTATTTATTGAGAGATTTAAATTGTGATTTAAGTATATTATATGTGTTCTTAAAAATGTGTTAGGTGTTTGAAATTTTTAGTAAAAAGCCAATAAGCGTTAAGTACATTAATTGTTGTCAACTCGAATTATCTAGCTATTTTCCCAAGTTATCTTCGTTGCAAAAATCAATGCCAAAGTCCAATTGGCTTCCCTTGAACATGACGCACTACTCACTCATTACCAGCCAGCTTATCAAGGAGGTGCTAAGGAGCAAAAAAGACGTCCTGAAAGCAGCAGATCCGCCTGTCACATAGGCTGTGAAATTGTGCACATTGCAATCGGGTCCATAACACTTGACGCAAAGATTCTCATTCTTCTTACAATATGATGTATCCTCCGTATTCATGTCGGAGATACACTTCCTTATCAAGCGAGACATATACATAGATATACAACCATCCAGTTCTTCCGGATCCGTGGAGCACACTCTAGCCCCTTTGCCATTTTCATTTTTGCCATCGTCATTATCCTTGCATGGGTCACACCCTAGGCACCTATGGAATTCTTCGAGTTCAGGTTCGTAAGTACTTTCGAAATCATTCCCCATATCTTTTCCTTGAAATTCCTGGGCTGCAAACTGCTGCAAGAGTGCAGTTAATGCTATGATTGACAGAAAAAGCCTCATTCTTAACTAGCTCTGGCTGAAATACATTAAAATATAGATTCTGCATATATTTCTTTATATTTTTTTACCAATCCCGTGTGCTCCGTATTGCCGTATAGTTCGGTAGGTATTTCTTCAGCAACTAAGAGTTGCGTTGACTAAATATACTTCAAGAGGTAATATTCTCCCATTTGTTAATTAAAATACAATATTTACTTAAGATCTCGAGGGAACGTTTACCATGATTAAATGTACACAGATCCCAACATCCCTGAAGCATTACCAAGACAATTAATAATTGGTGGAGTAGGTCTACACCATTTTAGTATGGGTTTATTTAATGGCACAAAAATGTAATATGATGAAGGACCTGACACTGGGAATTACGAAATCTTTTAGGATTTACAATACAAAGTATTAGGTATATCGATTTTTGTAATTTTTATTTTATTAAAATTTTTACACTGTTCGACAAGGACAATAAAAACTATTTTGTAAACTACAGCTAACACCAAGAATCAGATTGCATAAAAGATTTATTTTCAAAAGTTGTGCAATTCTACATAGAAAGTTGCTAAGCATTTAATACCTTTAATAATTTATTATGATTATATAATATTATTTTTGTCATTGTTATTGATCAAGGTTTTTCTATTTATCATTCCTCACAATATTTATCTGTGTCCAAGGCTTCTCTTTCGAATGAGTCATGAATGCATTACTTATTCCTTACCAGCCCAGCAATCAAGCAGGTGGCAAGGAGCCAAAGAAGTGAGGTCCTGACAGTAGCAGATCCGGCTGCCTGAAGCCCATTTGCGGTCAAATTAACATAATTACAATCAGGTTCAGTGCACTTTATGCAAAGATTCGCATTCTCTTTGCAATAAATGTTATCTTCCATACTCATTTCAGTTATGCACATCCTTTTCAAGCCAAACTTAAATATGGATACGCAACCATGAACGACACCCAGCTCTATTTGACACAACCGATTTCCCTTTCCATTTGCGTCCTTGCCATCCTCATAACTATTGCAATAGTGCTCACAGCCCAAGCACCTGATCGGCGGATACAGTTGGGATTCAGTTTCATTTTCTGGTTTGGTTCCTGGTTCTCCTGAATCATTAGCTTTATTTTCTCCTTTGGAAAATTTTACGTTTTGAGCCTGGGGCGCTGGAAACCCCACATCAGTAACATTTTCCTGGGCTTCAATCCACTGCAGAAGAGCTAATAATGTTATGCATACAAGCAGCCTCATTTCTATCAACTTCTGGCTGAAATGCATTTTAAAATTAAATGTAGTTATAGCAAAAATAGAATCTTTATGTTATACCAATCCAATTTCCGTATTGTTCGGTAGCTATTTAAACAACAACTGAGAGTTCTGCTGATTACAAATCCTTTTATTTAGGTATTTACTTAAGGTCTCCAGGGAAGGTTTGCCATAATCAAATGTACACAGATCCCAACATCCCCAAAGCATTAGACGATGAATTATTCATGTGAAGCTAGGGAACTAGTTAAAGTGCACTCACAATAATGTATGGGATCGGGTAATTATAATTTTATTTGAAATAAATTATAAAACTTTATGGATTAGAACCGTCGTAAAAAAACTATTGGCTTAGCAAACCTTTTCAACATTATTGTTTAATAACTCCCTTGTTTATGGGCCAAAAGTAATTAAAAATTTTTCAAAATAGCTCTTCACAAGACTGTTTATTATCAAATTATTTAATGTCCAACAGAAATTTCGATTTACACCCTTTAAAATTAACTTGATTATGTGCAAAAATCCCCGTCCATTGCTTAGCATCGTTTCTTATGATTTTATTATAAAATATTTACATATACAAAGTGATACATATTCCAAATTGCAAATTTAAAGTTTGAAAATGAATTGATAAACCCACTATCTGGGACGACACAGGGCTTCCCTAAACCAAAATATTAGTCATCATTTTTTTATCGATTTTTAATTCCCATTAGCTTTCTGTTTTTTAGTTGTTAATTGTCGTGACTCAGAGTAGCTAGTAGAACACCTGTCGCCGCCAACAGCTGACCAAGCAGATGCTTCCGATAAGGAGGGACTCCAGCAGACGGGTCGAGGTCGCACCTGCGGTCGTCGCCTGTAGGGCCGTCATGTCGTGGACATTGCAGTAGTTTCCGTCGCACTTCTTGCACAGCTTCGTGTTGTTCCTACAGTAAACGACGAAGGCTTCGCTCAGCTCGGACGTACATCCACGCACCACGTAATTCTTTTTGTCTGGCAAAAGATTCTTGTCCTTAACAAGCATCGTATAGCATCCAATGCGATCTCCGGGAGCCGGTTTGCAGCTGGTTTTCTGGTTATCCATTACCGTTGCATTGCAGTTAAGGCAGGAGTAACAGCTCTGCGGACGATGTACCGGAGGAGTTGGAGCAGGACTTGGAGCAGCAGTTGAAGCAGGAGTTGAAGCAGAAGTTGGGACAGGAGTTGGGGCAGGAGTTGGCGCTGGGGGCGTAGTTTCCACCTGAATACCATTGTTCTCGAAGGGAGTATCATCCTGATAATCGGGTAGCCCAGATACCGCGCCTCCTACGGATGAAGTTGTCGGTTGTCCGAGAATGTCTGCTTCAGAGGAGGAAGGTTCTTGGTTGATAGGTTTTTCCTTATCTGGGACTTCTTTTGGTGGTGTGCCGCCTGTCGTTGTTTCCTCTGCTGACATCTCAGAAATCATACTGCCATCAGAGGGCATATCCTGGGTGCCCATGCCAAGGCCAGCAGGCTCCATTTTATCCTCTCCAGATTTATGGTGATCCCCGGACTCTACTAGAGGCCCAGTTGATGAATCTGTAAGGGGTTCTTCTCTAGGCATATCTGTTGTAGGAGCTGTATACATGCCATCCTTCATTTCGGGAGGTTTCTCTTGATCAGGATCAGAACTCTCAACGCCTCCACTCAAGCTAACCTCCTGTATATTATCCTCCTGAGCCCTGCTCCATTGAAGTAGAGCCGTTAAGGTAATCCAAATGAAGAGGAGTCGCAGCCGCATACTACCGATCAGTTGGAGCTTCGTTAACCCTTTAACTTAAATCGGGGGGCAATAAAACTTGCACTAGAGTTTATCAGAGCTTATCAAAGTATGTATCAGAGCAGTATCTTTCGTTATCTCTTAAGAGCTTGGCAAATATTCAATTTTATTTGCTCCGATGAGCTTGTTGTTCCGCAGATGTTTTGCTGCCAACTGAGTGGCTCGGTGGTCAAACAATCCTACCTTCTCGAATCCGCTGATTGTCACGCAATTATCCCCTGGACTCTAAATGAAATCGATATCCCAGGGGGGGCACCCTTGACTCCCTAAAAATCCTGCAGCAAATGCGAGCCGGTGAATTATTGATGATGCGAACCATTTGATGGATCCGATGGGACACTACGATAATGGGGTCACGGCACATATGACCGGGAACATTATGGTTATGACATTATTGGGGCCGGCCTTATATGCACACATGGTAGGATTGAATCGGAGCAACAGCTGTTGTTGGGAAAGGTTCGTACACTGAGAAAGGGAATGCTAAAGCTTGATTTTCGGAAGGCCTATAAAAATCTGTTTTACTAAATTTGTTAGCTCTAGGTTTAATAGTATGGAAGATCTATGGTTTTATCCGAACCCACTGACAAACTGACAATCGAACCTTAGGTACAGGATATCCGCATAAAACTTATTGGAATCTTGTTATCAAATTTGATAAATTTAGATTGTATTGTCTCTGAGCCCTAAACTTATATTATGTAAATCTATTAATTTATTACCAGTAACTTGGCTGCAAATTTTCTTTTCTTCTTTCTAAATTTCATTTCTAAGCTTATCCTTATCACCCTTGCCCACTCTATCAACTCTTTGTTATACTGCCTGATAAGTCATAAAAAGATTATACCTTTCAATCGGCCAACAAAGGTGCAATATATTAGTTTACTATACCTTCTTTTTAAGCTGTCAAAATGCTGCAACTGAAGGGTGCTCCCACGCACCAAGTGCTTCTCCACCTGCTCCTGATCCTCCTGCAAACAGGTGAGAGACACTTGCGAATCCTCCCAACAAAAAAAATGCGTGGCTCACATTGAAATGAATTTCCAATTATAGGCTGCAGTTGGGCCATTGTGTGCTATCATTGCGATTCAATTGCTTTGCCGGAATGTTCCCAGACCCTTGGAGAGGTGGGCGTTCTGCCCTACGTGGACTGCCCCACAGAGCTGACGTGTGCCATGTCCATAGGTGAGTGCCCTTAAGAGCCAATTAGCTTTATTTTTAGATTTTTTGCCTAGTCAGAGAGTGGTGAATAAATCTGTTTTTGCATTGTACGAAAGCTCTAAACTTTTAAGGATCTGTTAAATCCTCACCCCTCCTTCATTCAGTTGACTCCATCACGTACCGCGGCTGTGGAGCGGTAACCCCCATCACCGGAGCCACCTACTCCAAGAGCTGCTCCTCCAATCTCTGTAACGCCGGTGTCTATCCGCCCGGACGCCTCAAGTGCCATCACTGCGCTGGCGGGGATTGTGTGGCTGCTCCCGGGGCGAAACCGAAACCCTGTCGCTATCACTTGGAAGAGGACGAATGCTATACAGACGTCATTAGCTCCGCGGAAGCGTACAGGGGCTGCGTCTCCGAGCAGAATCACACGCTCTCCAGTGCCGCCGTTCTCTGCGACATTAATGGCTGCAACGAGGAGCCGGGAGCATGGATGCAGATATGCGCCAGCTGCGACTCTGCAGCCGGTAGGGGCTGCAAGATGGATCTCTTTCAGGTGAACAGCGGCAAGTGCAACGTGAGCTTGTACGAGGAGTGTCAGCAGGCAGTGCTCCTAGGTGAACCCGTTGACAAGTACTGTTTCAGCTATCGGAAGCTAAGCCGCGTGGTCAGGGGCTGCTCCACGCAGATACCAGCGGATTTGGAACCCAATTTGGATGAGCTGGAAAAGTGTCGGAGCAGCGAAAGCAACTGCAACGCTGGCTGCATTGCCCAGCAGAAGTGTCTGACCTGCAATAGCCTGAATCAGGAGCTCTGCAGGACGAATGTGACCGCCATAAGCAGCAGTACTTGTGCCTCCGCTGAGGCCTCCGACTGCTTCGTTTGTGAGTACTCCGACTGGAGTCTGCAGAGAGGATGTGGAGCAGCGCCCAATAATCCCGGCATAGCCCGGTGCTACGAGTGCGACGAGCAAGGAGGGTGCAACAACAAGACCTTTACACGCTGCTATCGCTGCAGTACAGACGAGGCGGGCGCTGGCTGCGCCAATTGGGAGCGACCGGGCAACATTTACATCGAGGAATGTGGCGACATAGCAGCCCCGTGCCTGGCACTCTCCTACAACAATGGCACCACCGAGAGAGGCTGCCAGCGCAAGGATTTAACGTGTAACTCCGCCCAAGTGGCCAACTGTCGCTCCTGTGAGGGCAGTTTCTGCAACACAGGTGCCTTTCCTGAGCAGCGTCTGTGGTGTCATCAGTGTAATGGAACCGGTGATTGCGAGGAGATCGCCAGAGGGGCAAACGGCCCTGCCTTGCGCTGTGCAGGCCAACGAACCGGAGAATCAAGCCATGGCCTGCTTGGAGTACTTCGACACCCACAGCCAGCAGATTGTCCGAGGATGTCGCTCCAATCCGGATCTGTATTACGAGTGTCTGTTGAGGAGTAGCCACCACGACAACTGCCGCATCTGCCACACTCAAGGCTGCAATAACAGGCCGGGGAGTGAGCTAAGGGCGGCTTTTGAGATGGAAGCCAAGGCAATGGCGCTGCTGACGGCCAGGAGTTCCTCGCAGTCCTTACAGCTCCCAGAAGGAACAGCTTTTCTATGTGGAATTTTGATGGTTTTAACAAGGTATTTGGTGAATCTTTAGCATTATTATTATCTTGTATCTGTTGTGTGACTAAAAAATAAAATTATATAGCAGCAACCTTAAAGGGATTCTGATTTGGATTCTATAATGCCTCCTCCTCCTATTCCGGTGGCGTGTAGCCCGGGTTCAGGGCACGTCCGCGGTGGTTGAAGGAGTAGAACGAGGGGAAGTTGCCAAGTGTGTCCCATGTCTTCTGCTGCATGTCCACGGTGGCGCGGATCTCCTTGAAGTTGCCCACCACCTCGATGATGTTGTAAATCACAAGAACCAAGCTGATGACGGTTTGCAAGATGATCTAAGCGGAATATCACGGGTTATTTACATAGGTTTAACTCATAAAGATTATGCTGGGCTCACATCCAATGGCAGACTAGTCCATTCCTGCTCCGTGAGCCGCAAGTATGTGCGATCTGTGGGAATTAATTAATAACTATTCGTTAGCCGTGCGCAGTCCAAAGTTTGGTTATTCGAAATTGAACGCTTTAAACTTACGGTGGGCTGCCGAAAAGGCGGCATGGGCCAGGCTGGCGAAGCCGGCAATCAGCAAGAGTTTATTGAACAGTTTAGCCATTATTTCTTATTAAACAATTTGAATTTACAATCACAGGCAAGGTTTTCTACAAAAATTTGCTAATTCGCCGATGCGGGCACACTTGGAGATGGGATATCAAGTACAATTATCGCAGTTTCGATATTTCGACAACCAACTATCGATATTACCAAATATCGATATATTGATATTTTGATATATTATCATCAACCTCACTCACGGTCTTACTACTCGATTTTCAACTCTCGCAAGGTTCGGAGGCGCGTAAAAAACGGAGAAACACAGTTTACCCAATAAGACAACCTGCAGTGGCATACCAAACCAGACCCGGCTTTTAAGGCGCTCTTGTTAACTCTTAATTGAAAGCAAACCAGGACTCAGGGCTACGCCCCCGCTTTTAAGCTCGAAGTGCGACTGAGTGCGTGTGTGTGTTTTTCTAGCGCATCCCCCCGCTGTCTTTGTGTGTGTATCCCGACGTCGCTTTTCGGCTGCTGTCCTTATTTTTGCGCGTGGGAGTTGCCAAAAAAAAACAACTGGAAAGCGAAACATTCCAGCACAGAACAAGGATAAATAATTAAACAGAATCCCAAGCCAAGATGTCAGTATCATCGAACGCCTCGTCCGCTTCGCGGAACGACAGTGTGGACAGCCCCAGCACCGCAACCAACACGGATAGCTCCGAGCTGACGCACATCCTCAACCGGCGGCAGGAGATCATGGACTCGCAGGAGGCGGGCATTGAGATACCGCGCACCTTCAAGGTTGTGAATGTGTACACCGAATTCCACGAGTTCTCCCGGAAGCAGATCAAGGACTACCAGAAGACCTTCAATACGTAAGTCAAGGCCAAAGATTATGGGGTTTCAAATCAACACTAAAACTTCTTTAAAAATTGTGAGCATTATAAAATATATTTTAACGATTCCTTTTAATTATTATGTCTTAAAACACAGACCCAATTTTATTAAGGTACACAGACTTCTTAAGGTTTAAAGCGTACCAAGAACTGATTCAATTACTCGTGACGCTTTATAATTGAATTTTCCATTTCGTTTGAGTTTTCTTGGCGGCTCCTTTCACCTGCCGCACACTTGCAGCCACTTTCCCAGGCACCTTTGCACCGCATTTGCGTCTCATTAGTTGGCAAAACATAAAACTCATGCGCCTAATGGCCATTTAAATTGCATTTACTGCGGGCTCCTCCTCGGTTACTGCTCGCCCACCCCTGCTGCCCCCCCTTTTCTCCTACCCATTTTCCCAGGTGCAATGAGGCATGACTCACGGAGTGTCACAGTCGCTTGCTTAAACCCCAAGTCGTGCTCCCGTCGCACGGATCATGACTCAAGAGCTGTTTTCTGCCCCAACACTTTCAGTTGGATTTCATTACTGGGGCTACAGTTGAACTTCTCTAAAGGGAATTTCCCAATTGCAATTATAGGATTGTTTTTATCAATTAGCTGATGTTTTATGAATTTTAAATAATCAATCAATTTAATTAATCCACCTGAATCTTATACACCCAAAGGAGTGTTTTTTATTGAGTGTTAAAACTGCATAAATAGAAAAGCTCTACTAAGAATACTCAACTAGTAGCACGAGATAATTATTCTCCATTGTTGAATAATAAATTGGTAGTCAAGCCCTTGAAAACCCTAAACAATTTTAAGTTTTTCAAGGTATTGTTTGGTCTAAAAAAATATTTATTTTGGCAAGCAAGATAACTGTTTAGTTATCGAAGATCACCTGTATTCTAGCCGTACTTGTGCCTGGTTTCGCATTACCATCCGACAACGTCAACCGCTGACGACCACGACGACACCTTGCCACCGAGGAGGTTCTGTGGGGTTCTCTGGGGGCCTCTCCCCCGGTTTCCTAGTCTTGCGGTGGATCGCTTTAGTGATAGGGGTTGTCTCAGGTGTCGCCCGATCAAGCGCAGCCACATATTGCGCAATGTGTTGTTAGATTAAATCTCTAGAATTGTTATTTAAATTCAGGCACATGGCACGTAGGGCCACGATAACTTATCTTTTGGGCTCATCCGAGCTATCTCTTTTCCTTCTTCATGCTGATTAAACGGAATTCGGCGAGCACCTGTGTGAGTCTCCGGGCTGATTCAACTCTCTACTCAGTCGAAGTGAAGCTGAATCACTTTCCAAATGTTGTTTACCTTTCAAATTAACAATTGCTTTGGCTGCCTATTTTTGCGGATTTTTAATGGCCCAACTGGATTTTTAGTACATATTCTTCCTTCCCTTAAAGCAGTTCCTCTTCATCTGGGTCAGAGCTTCAGGGGCTTTGGCAAATTGTCAAAAAGAAACCCAGCCTGCCTGCATTATGGCAACTGCAAACGTGTTCTGCAATTGTAAATGCAGCAAAGACCAAAGAGAGAAAAAGACACGACACAACTCCAGGCAGTCTGGGAAATAAGCCACAAATGGCAGACAGACTGACTTTTTGGTCTGTGATTAGCTAATACGATTTCGTATATGGAAAATAAGATTGGCTACGGAAACAATTTTAACTGAGATTATACAACTTTTTTGTAAGTAGATTTGTTTTGGAAAAAGATTACCAAATAGAATATGTATAAACTTACTTAATTTAGACAGAGTTTATGGTTTAAATAAAAAAATAAATTAGTTTTGTAGTTTATAATTACAGCTTTTCTTTCTCAAACTAAAATTCATTCTTAAATAATTTGTTAAAAAAAAAACAGAATTAAAACGTGACTTGTTAAAGTAAATAAAACTTCTTCCCAAACAAAAAATTCCTTTAAAAATCGTTTAAAAATTGTAGAATATAAATTCAAACAGACGTGACATTGTCAAGTGAAACATCACACAAGACCAGACTTATTCTAATCGTAAACAAAATTTATTTATTTTACTTTTTGCTACAATTCTCTATCAGATTTGCACACGCACGTACTCTATTAAATTGTCTTTACAAGCAACCAACAAATTGTTTCGGCAAATGCCCGACCTTTTACTTCATCTTCTTCACTCAGGGAACTTTGAAAATGATAATAAAAAACCAAAAAACAACAAAAAACCGGCTAAAGTCAGCGCCTTTTGGCATTTGCGACGACTTGAAGTTAAACTGATGTGCTAAACATGCAAATTGAAAGCTCAAAACCTGAACCTGCTTTAATTAAAACATGCAAAGCATTCGAGAATCGAAAGCAAATCTGAGTCACGCATTGAATTCTGCTGTTTAACACGCTGCCAATTTGTATAAACAAATTCACAAACTGATTCAGCAGAGCAGCAGAACGAGCCAGTTTCTGCGGAATAAAAATATATGCAAATGTAAACAAATTCGTGCCAAGACGTCACACCCTCAGACTTCCCAAAACGATAAGGTCCATCCAAAAGCCCAGCCCCAGGAGCGATTAAGTACTTACTATATATAATATACATGTTTATATTGTTCATGAAGAGCTCATGTTTATTGCGTTAGTTTACATCCCACGCCCACACTTTATCTCATAGCTCACGCAATGTGTTTTAGTTTTTTACAAGACTAGCTAGTTTCCCGATTGCTTTTCCCTCTTGTAATGCGTCATTTTTCGCACAACTTCGGCTCAATTTCCGAGGAAGATATATAGCGTTGGCACTAACTTCCGGGAGGCGATAAACTGCAGAACTGTATCGATTATGCACTTTATGGCGTCTCAACTCGAAATAAATCATCATCATGGGGGAGAGTCGTCTGGCGCTGGCTTGTTTTCAGATATAGTATACAGTAGGTCTCTTTGCGGACTCTTGATAAGCGGAAATCCCTATGCAAACGCATACTTGGGGAAAATCAACCACCATTTACGAATGGTACTTATCATATATTTCATATATTATATATTTATGTTCTTTTGATGCAAATTTGCGGAGAACTCTTTGGTATATACAGTGATTACTGTAGCTGAGTTGTTTTTGTTATTAATATTATTTGTTTATAAAAAGTGTTCCAAAGATTTCAATTACTCGAAATTCTATACAAATTGTTTTGACATCTAATCTAGTAAAATTGTATATAACAAAAATCTATAAAAACTTTCTACAACATATTTAAACTATATTCATAACCTATTTAATTCCACATTTTGAACACTATTTATATTTATATATTATATATTTCTTATTTCTTATGCTTTGACCTTCTCAGAACCATAAAATTCATGTTTGGAAATTCCAAAAGCAGATAAGCTTTAAGAATAATTATTTGACGTGGGTAAAATGGGTTTTTCACGACTTTAAGCTTCAAGAAATTCCCATATAATTTATAATTTTTCAGCATGGCAATTCCATTAAACATTATAATAAAAAAAATAATAAACTTGTGATTAGAAATGTATGTTTTGATATATAAGCTTAAAACTAAAATAGTAATTAATCTAGAATTTCCTAAGGCGATTTTATGTTGGCCTTTTACGACTGGCCCTTGACGAGTGTGTAATTCTTTAATTAACCTCAAGTCTTAGCCTAATCGAAGCTTAAAACTTGAGTTTATTCAAGGTAACTAATACCTAGTGACCACTGTGGGCTTTGAGCTTCTCTATGCCGCGCCAAGGGGTGCCATACGTATCGATGCCAATGCTACTTGTGCTCGTATCGTTGGCTGTCGTCGCTCTGGTTACAGTTTACAATTTGAGTTCAGGGACAACAAAAAAGCAATGTACTTTTTACGCACTTTACAAAGTGTCCAAATGGGGGAGGAATTCGGTTTCCATTCGTGTGGGCTTTTATTGCGGCGTGGAGAACTTTTAATTAAGTCGCCAGTTGCACCACAACCACCACCACCTCCACCCATTATCACTCGAGCGTGTAACCCCTTGACGGGCTTTTGTGCGAATTATGTATGACAAGGGTTGATTTCCAGGACAATTGCATGTGGGACTTTTCAAGTGTTTTCCGCGCTTATTTCCAATTTTCCTCTGGCTTTTGCTATTTTGCATATTCAACGCACATTTTTGCCTAGGTTCATTGACACTAATTTTATTATTTACCAAATGCTGTTCGTAATCTCTCGGTTTCGATGGTAGAAAATCAAGTTTTCGAGGGGATCGATAAGTGCTACATTATCGTATTTCCCCCCCAGAGCTTCCGGCACTTCGGCACAGCCTCCGCTTGCATTATTTCCGCGCACATGTGCAGTCACGACACGACCTTTCCTTTCCTCTGCTTGCATTTTGGCCAAAAATTGCCAGTTGCGAATCGCATTCAGCAGGCGACGACGGGCAGTCTGGCATGAAGGAAAATTATAGGTACATGTAGTAAACTAGCTGACAAAGGAAAGCGACAAATGCCAGAGAGAGGAGGCAGTGTCCCTGCTCCTCGCCTCGTGGCGTCCATCGATGCATCATTGTGAGCATTGTTATTGCATTTTTTTACGCGCTCTGCGGTTGCTAAATGACAGCCACAGGAGGGGACAAAATATTAGCAACTGTAGAAAAATTTATTGAATATAATATTAAGTAGCTCCCTGAACGTTCTAAGATTTATGTGTTGGTAATTAATTGTGGTGTAAAATTATAAAATATTTTAAGAGTTCAAATACTGTCTTAAAATATCATATACTATTTAATATGGGATAATCTTTACTCAAAATTACCTACATATATTTCTTAGTCTCAAAATAGTTTTTAAAATTTGGGAAACTGCCTAATGTTTAACTTCTAATTTTGCAGATATTTATATTCGATCTATAAATCCTTTAAATAACCTCCACTATCCTTAAATTATTCCATTATATTTTAAGCTTTATTAGCAGCTTTGAATATTATTTTTAAGCTGCTAGAATAATTCTTTCAAAGACTATTTATTAAGCCTAAAGGTGATTAATACATTTATAATCAATAATCAGAAACAAAGTTGTTTTTCCTTAGTTACTTACTGACTTTTCTGACTAACCAAAGATGACCCATTAAAAATATCAATATTTACACGATGAATAAACATTTTATGACTGATAACAAGTTATTGCTGATACATTGACCACCATTGTGCTCATGTTTAATGTGTTGTGTTCGCCTCGTTGCTGTGTCCACTCAATTGAGGAAATATCAAATTATGTAGCGAGCGGCGGCATCATCATCACTCTGTCCAGTCAGCCATTCAGTGCGCTGTGCCCCCAACTTGTTGGGCAATTAGTCACTGCATTAATGCATTGTCCACTTTAGCCGTTTGATTTATCCATTCTGCTGGGGCGATAAGAAACCATAGCAGCCCAAGTTGCAGCTGCTTCTGGTTTCCTGCAGCCAGATAGCCTAGGCCTAAGCAGCTAAAACTAAAAATAATCAGACGGCGGGACGACCCACGCAACGCTCCTCTTTTACTTCCACTTTGCTTCGCGTTTGCTCCAATTTCGAAATGTCAAAAATATGGCGAGTTTATTTTTAGGGGAAGCCCCATGCCACACACATTTTATGGCTCGTTGGGAAAGGATGGGCATGAAGACCCCCATTAGGAGTTAGAATTATTGATAGAGAAGATGTTTAGGGTCCAAATAAATTTGATTTTATATATTTGTTTAATCTTTTAATACTTTTAATACTTTAATATTGAATTTGGAGACTCCTTTGCTTAGCATAAATACTATTATTTGTTTTTGAAGCCTTTAAAACATTTTTTTTAATTTACAACAAATAATTTAAAACTTGATTTTAAGTGAAGAACACATAAAAAAGGGAAGCAGTATTTAAACAATTAAATTACATTTACAAAAATTAAATAAAAAAATCGTCGTTAATTAAGGCTAATATTTGATGATCCCTTATATTTTATTTACTAAGAAATGCCTAATAAGTAACCCGGGAAAACCTCTGAAACCACTTTGCTTCAGAGAAAATAGTTCCCCTCGAAGTGTTAACCCCATACGGTCACGATTACTCATCCAATTAACCCCATATTTTTACGACTGTCATTTTAAATGCAAGTTCTGCAGTCATGTGTATTTTATTGATTTACAATTTTACCTAGACGAGTCGAGCGGCGGCGGCATACCTTTCAATGTCTCTCTGCTCTCGGCTGTGTTTGTCCAGCGGGCAATGTGCACAGGTGCATGTTTGATTTCGAAACCGACAAATAAAAAAACAGCCGGGCAGGTGAGACGATCCAGACGATCGAAATAAACAATCAAATTGTGTATGCAAGTCGTGGCCTTTGAACATTTCTTCGTTTTTCGTTTCGAATCGAGAGGAACAAGGCCCACGGTGCGGGCTCTGCAACAATGATGATGAAAACAACGCCCTCCGAGGAGACGTGCCAGGCATTTTGAGTTCACAAATAGCCGTTACACAGAGCCGTCGTCAGAGTTCAACAGAACTTCAACAAAGCTTTTTTTCTAGCTGCAAAAATCGGAATCACAGTCTGAATCGGAGTCGGACGGACGGACGGACGACTCCCTTTGGCATTAACCCGCTTGAGCATCGGGGGCACAAAAAGCGCCACTCACAAAGTGTGCAGGTTGCAATTGCAATAGGCATTAGGCAGCTAATAAAGAGAAGCCGTGTTCAATAAAGTAATTGCCGGTTTAAACATACAATTGAGGGTGAACAAATAGGATCGGTTATGATATTGAAAAACAAAATAAATTTGATTTATAAAAAGAGTTACGAATAGGGATTTCATTCAAAAATTTACAAAACAACTATGGAATAACAATTTTCCATTAAAAGTTTATAAACAACTTGAAATACGACATAATTTCGAGCGAACTTATGGCGTTTTTTAAGTTTGCACTTCTATTATATTTTTTATTATCCAAAGCTACAAAAACACACGTCCGTTTGGAATTAGTATCAAAAATATAGGACAAAATAAAACTCATCTAAAAAAACCCTTCGATTGATCCCAATTTTTCCAAGCTGCTATTCTTTTGCCCACAATTGTTAACCAAGTACACATGCATAGATAAATTTACGATGCAAATTGCGGCATGCATAAACAACACCAATAACAATGGCCAGCTGACCCCGTTATTTGTTGAACTGTACACGAAATAACGATAAAGAAAATGAAAATCGCAGGCCGATATAGCATATGGCCCTGCCACAACAACAACAACATCACCATTGGCCACAGGCAATGAGGCAGAAAGATGTTTTAACACCCCCACCAGGAGTGTGGAGTGTGGAGATGTGCGATTCATTGAAATGAAAACAAATCAATAAAAATTAGGCTAAAAACCGGCTGAGGCAGGAAATTGGGAAAGCAGCAGGAACACAGCAGGTGTTTTTGGCTTAAATATACAAGACAAATTGGGATAAATATGGCTTATAATAAACTTAAAAGGAAAGGAATTCCTAGGGATCTTATGACATTTCTTTAGGAATTCTGTAAAACAACTCCTAATGCTTAAAATACATTTTCTTAATATGTTTATCTTATAAACAATAAATATTTTATTTTATTAATAAAACGCTCAACAATAAATTCCTCAGTTAAAACTTTTGTCCCTAAAAAGAAGCTTTTTTATTTGGTACACGAAAATTTCTTATAAAAGATGTTGATTGTAAACCAAGAGTGCGAATTAACATGTTTATAATCTTTTACCTGAGTAAAATATTTATCATGTTTGTGTGAAAAATAATCAATAAAATGGGTTAATTATGTTGAAGCTGTTAAGATATTTACTCAATAGAATATTTAACATCTTAATATTACAAAAAAAATGAGAACACTGTGGCCAAGATCATTCAATATTTTAAAAATAATGAAACTATTAATACAAATTTTTATACAATTCTATTTTAATTTTTTTTTTATTTAAAATAATCGGATGTTGTTATCTTTTACTTAAATATATTTCAGTTATATTTAAGAAGAAATGGTAGTAAATAACCTTTAAAAAGACCCTTCAAATACTGAGATAATATACCTTACATTCCAACCAATTTATTTTTTTAATTTTTACAATATTTTTCTGTAGTTTAAGCCAAAATCTACACTATTTCCAATCAAACATTCCTCCCAATATTACCTGTAACCTAGAAGCCAGTTCATTTAAGTGCAATCCTACCCTTTAATTCTTCTAAATTGATAAATTATAACTTGATAAACACAGCCCCCGTCGCCGTCGACGGCGGTTTGATTAATTGAATCGAACAGCTGGAGTAGTTGGTGGCGTCTCCGTGGGCACAATTGAAACGAAAGCCAGGCCACCGACAACAACACACACCTCTTGATTAATTCGAAAGAAAACAAGCGATCGGCGAAAAGCCGAGGCAAAAGCAGACACAAAATAAATACAAAGCAAAGAAAAAGTGCCACCAGCAATTGTCACATTGACGCAATGCTCGGGAGCTCTGGGGAGCTTTGGGGAGCTTTGGGGAGCTGTCTGGGAAAGAGTGCAATTGGAGTTAATTAAAGAGGCGGCGATAGCGTAACAGTTGGCCAGCCGCATTGGTGACACCTTCAGCCATCATCAGCCACGCTCGAGAGGATTCCCATCTTGGCTAATTACTTTCACTCTCCCGCTTTTCATCGCAATCACGCAATTTGTCCATACAGAGATTCGATTCAATTAAATGTTGAAAACGAAGTGAAATGAAAGCGAGACTCGTAATCTAATAGATACTGCTTAGTATCGTTATGAAAACATTACGCTGGCGCTTCTAGAAATCGAAACTGAAAGTGATTGGGTAATACCCAAGGTGCACTGTGTGTATCCATCCGTTTTGAGTTTTAATATCATGGATTTATTGTCACTGCGCGAGTTGAGTTTGCCAAGGAAGTCAGCCACTTTTGGCTGCGTATTTTTAGCCACTAGACTTGCAACTAGTTTAACTAGTTTTCTGGCCACAGTGAGATCATCAGCATCGGGCATCAGTATATCCTTCGCGTAGCTAGGCAAGGTCGCGTTGGTAGCCTGTGGAAACGAGTTCCGCCACATGCTGCTGGTTGCATCTGCTGGCTGGCTCATCTGCCACACGCGACTCTCCGCTGCGTTTTCTCTTTTTTAATATATTACACAATTAGTTAGTAACTTTTGATTTTATTTGCATTTTCAATCGCGATTTCCTCGCGGAAGTTGAAGCTCCGTTTGAACTTTTGACTCGCCGGATTTCGGTCGTCGAACTTGCGTGTTGTTGGGTAAACGGGAACCCGAGTGATGTAAATTCTGGCAGAAATTATCATTTTAGAGGGTGTTCGAGAGCATATAAGACAGTCTGTTTAATTGGGAATATAATATTAAGAAGAAATTTGTAGAAAAAGATTTATTTATGAAGAGGCTTTTGGTGATTCCTCAAAGCAGTGATCAAAGCCTAAGAACTTATAATTTACCTGATTAAATAAAAAATTCTCAACATGTTTTTAGTTTCAATTAAACTTTTATCTGCTTTCAATCAAATTAAAACCACAAGAAATAATATAAAATAATTTGTAATATGAATATTTGCTATATTAAATACAACACGTTCCGGATTTTTTAAACAATAACAAAATAAAAGCCCAAATTGTTTATCGATATCTGCAAGAAAAAGAAAGCAAAGAAAACCATTTGCATTGACACACTTTAAGTGTATTTGCCAACACAATCAACGTAATGAACAACTAATTCTCTAAACAAATAAAACAAATAAATAAGCAGATTTATTTGCTGGCTTTGTTTAGACCTTTTGTGAATGGTTAAATATCATAATCATATTAGCCAAAGTCTAACACTCAATTTGGCTTGCAAATGAATACGATTTCATGGATGACTTAATGTTTGATTTATGGTTCATTTCGGCGGTGCTTCTATTGTTTCGACCGCCTCTGTAGTGTGTTTGCAAAATTTCGCATGAAATTGGGGCGAGGAGGGTCCTCCTCCACCTCGGACCATGCTCCTCCCACGACTTTTGGGCCACGCGACCTCTGACGCTACACACGGCGCTGCACCCACGCTTCTGCATTATCGATTGCTAATCCCCCGCCGACATTGGCGGCAGTCTCGTGTCTCTCGGGTTTCTCGGGCCTGGTCAATGACCACTAACATTTATCTGCTTCACACCCCGCCCTTTTCCTCACTGCTTTGATTTTCTGACTAATTGATTTCTGTTTTCTGTTTATCTTTTTCGATTCCACAGCTATGATACCGCACGCGATGGCTTCTTGGATCTGCAGGAGCTGAAGTTCATGATGGAGAAACTGGGCGCCCCACAGACCCATCTCGGGCTGAAGAAGATGATTGCCGAGGTGGATGAGGATAATGATGGCAAGATCTCGTTTCGGGAATTCCTACTGATCTACAGAAAGGCCCAGGCCGGTGAGCTGGACTCGGAATCGGGCCTAAATCAATTGGCCCGCCTTACCGAGATCGATGTGGAGCAAGTGGGCGTGAGTGGCGCGAAGAGCTTCTTCGAGGCGAAGATTGAGCAGCAGCTGAAGACGAATAAGTTCCACGATGAGATCCGGGCGGAGCAGGAGGAGCGCAGGCGCGAGGAGGAGGAGAGGGTGCAACGGCGTCAGCAGTTTCAGCAAAGGGCGGCGATCTTTCAGTAAGGTCCTTCGCTACCCAAAAGCTACCCTTAGTCTAGCGCTTAGATTATCTGGCGTAGGTTAAATCAGAATGGAGTCGCAGGCATTTTTCAAAGCATCAAACGCATCACATACATAGTAGCAGATATATACCCATAACCATAATCCACCCATATATACACTCACTGGAAAGGATCCCTTTGGTTGAACTTTTTTTTTTGGGGAATTTCAAGTTATTTTTTTAACAATTATTGAGTATTTTTTTTGGAAAGAACTAAATCTGGTTTTGAGGAAGAAAATTCGCTGGGAAATGAACTTTGATTCCCTTTTCATCTACCTTTATTATCTCAGCAAGAGAGTAAGTCTCGGCCGTTGGATCCTTGACCTTCATACACAAACCTACGTAACATATAGATAACGAAATCATACCAAAAGCGTATTTATAGATAACCCCTAGTTAAGAGAAAATGTTTTTTAATTTAAGACTTATATATTTTATTATTATACTTTGGTGTTGCGCAAATTTATTCCTTTTTGTTGTTTCGAAATTTATAATTTTTTCTAACTTTTATATTTTATATTTTGATTTTTGTACTTTGTAGTGTGCCATTTTTTATTTTCGTTCGTTTTTAATTTTGAATTTTTCTGTTAATGAAAATAGAGGAGCAATTGTTAGTTAAGAAAATGATTTATGTGAAATTCAAACCTATTTTGTACATAAAAAAGAAAAAGTTGAACTCTGTTTTCTCTGTTGGAATATATATATATATATACATAAATGTATTTGTGGAATATTTAAGAACAATTAAGTTTCAATTTCAGTATTTCACATTTAATTGTTTAGCAATTAAAAGCAATACTAATTAATAAACAAATAATTGCGTTAAATACGAGAATACACAAGAAAAATACACACGTACTTTTAGAGAACAAAACTTATACTGCAATTTAATAAATAAATAAATGTATATAATACAAAATTGGAATTTCAATGTGTGTTTGAGATTCATTTGAGTTGGTTTTAAATTAGTTGGTTGAACCTTTTTACAAAAAAAAAATTGTTTTGGGTATTAAAACCTTGTTTCTTTGCTACAATTTCCTGTCCCGCTGTGAATGTTTCCTCAGCCGGAAGAAAGTTGCTCTTGGGGGTAGTTTGAAGACCACCCATGGTGTGGTTTTAGTACCTAGTGCCCACATGAGCATTCAGATCCCAGGAAGAAAATTTAAGGCGCTTGCACTAAAAAGAAAGAGGGAAAGATTTAATATTAATTTTAGTTTAATTTCCTTACAAACTCAAAGCAGAGAAGTCTAATAATTGGGAAATGCAGGCAAGCGAAGAATAATATTGATGAATATATGAATTAACTTATTAATTAAACGTCACATACCCCAAATTGTATTCAGTAACTCAGTTCTCAAGAACTCTGTCCCCTACAGCTTCCTTTCACTCCCCGCCAGCAGAGTATCCTTTCGCAGTGAATGCCTGCACCTCAGCATGTCACATTTCAGGGCATAGCGATGCTCACAGACCGGACATTGGTGCGGCTTGAGCTGCAGGTGGTAGCCCTTGATGTGCTGGGACAGGCCATTGCGCCGCTTGAAGACTCGGCCGCAGATGCCGCACTTGTGCTGCCGCTCCGTCGAGTGGGTGATGTTGTGCTGCTTGAGACCGTTGAGGGAACCGAATGGCTTCTTGCATATGGAACACGAGAAACTCTGTTTCTTCTTGGCCGCCGCCCTGGACGGCGACGACAACATGTGTCGCTTGGTTTTCTCCGGCTTTCTCCTCGGACAATTCAGTTCGTGGCGACGATACAGGCGCCAGTGGGCAAAGGCGATGGCCTGACAGTGCCGGCACTTGAAGCTCTGCAGGCGACGCTGGTGGTTCTTTAAAGATAAACTCTGGCAGATGTATTTCATGTGCTGTCGGAGGGCCAAACGCGAGCGGAATAGCTTCAGGCAGCCGCAACAACGTCCGGAGAAGCTAGGGATTAGCTTGACAAAGTGTCCTTTGGCACGACGATGGTGGAAAAGGTGCTTAAAGTTAGAGAAACCTCGCTTGCAGACCCGACAGATGTGCGATCCAAAACGATTCCTTCTCTGGGAGAGGTTTAACCTTTTACATTTCAGTTTTAATTTACGATAACGAACGGCCAGTTTGGCGTAGTTTGCGGAGACCACAGCCATTTGAGGATCGGGCAGGGGCAGAGGATTAGCTGCCAGTTGAGTATGAGCTGGTATGAGATCCTTGTGATGCAGGAAGCTGCTCTGCATGTCCAGTATGTCGATCTTTTTCTTCGGCTGCTGCTGGTGCTGCTGCTGCTGCTGGTGCTGCGAGGCTGTGACGGGAGGACTATTCTGCCACTCGGGTTGCCAGTAATCCAAAGGCTCTGTGGCCAGAAAACCCTGGCTGTTGCCTTCTAATTTCAGGGCAGGATTCAGCGGCAGATTGACGGGAACACTCACCATTGGCGTGTTGCTGTGACTGTGGGCAAAATGCTGATTCAGGCTATCCATCGTTATGAATTTGGCCGTGCACAGGCTGCAGTTGTGGAGGCGAAAGGCAGCGGAGGATTGGACAACGCTGTCGTTAAGCACCACAATGTTAGGTTTGGAGGAGGTGGGAGGAGGAGGCACCGGCGGCGGCTGCGGCTGCGGCGGGAGCAGTTCGCAGAGCATTGGATTGGGTATCTGACTCACATTTGTGACAATTGGTTTGCACGAGCGTGTTTCGTGATCAGGCACAGTTGGTGGAGCACTGGGAGGAGCAGGTGCCTCGGGAGCCACCTCTGCACCCTCAACCTTCTCCGTTTTGTACTGAAGATTGGGCAATGGCCACTCCTCTTTGGCATAGTTGTGCTCCTCGGTTAGCAGCTCCGATTGCAGCATATCATTGGCCGTCCTCAAGGGCTGCGATCTCTCCGCCTGCCCCCCGACATCCGCGTCATCCGGTATATTGATGAACGGATCGTCCAGATTGATAATCTCCATAATATCACAATTGTTGATGATGTCCTGGGCATTCAACATGGGAAAATCACAGAATTGGAATTTTTGCTCCGTCTCCTCGTGCTCACAGCCCTCGTCCTGCTCCAGGCCCATGTCCAGTTCGTCGGGAAAGAGATTGTCCAGACTCTCGCAGGCCTCCTGCTTCACACGCACCGGACAGGGCTCCTGTTTAATCTTCAACTGGCGGCGATAATTGCGCTGCAGCTCACTTTGCGCCTGCATGACCACATCGATGAACTGGGAGAATTGCTCCAGCTTCAAGCAGCACTCCTTGCAGATATCCTTGGGCAGCATATCATCCTGCAGGATCTGAAGCGTTGGAAAACATCTCTGAATCATGCCAAATAACTCAAAGTTGTTGTCAAAGGAAGAGCAATTTAGCGACGAAGTGCCGCAAAAGCGGCAGGTGGCCTTAACACCTGTTGGCGGCGCCTCAGCGGCACTGGCGAGGGTGGGTTTGTTTGCTGGCCTGCTGGTTGCCACATGTTGTTTCACTGGGACACCCGGGCCATCCTCCTCCGGCAATCTCACCGTCGGCACAGCGTTCTTTTTGAGCGTCTTCCGGTTGTTGCAGCAATTGAAGTCATCGTCTACGAAGTGACGGCTGCACACGGCACTCCACTTGGATGGCATCCACTGGCCCGTTCTCTGCGTGAAGTCCTTCCACTTTTGCAGCAAATCTTTTCTCTTAAACGGAAATCTAATGGACATGACCAGGTTTGGTTGGGTTATAGTGTAGAAAAGGCGGCTGTACTTACCTGTGGAACGAAATGCTGCCGGCGTGTACATATTTATCGCTGCAATTAACAACGGCACAGTGGGCGGGCATCTTTTGGAGGGCAAAAGCACCCAAATAACGGTATGTATTTGCCGAATTAAGCGAAATTTGTTTGGTTTTGCAATGGTTTAATGAAAAAAACAAATTGAAGTTGTGAGCAATCAGCTGTTTTTGTTTTGTTTGCATGCTGACAGTGTTACCAGTTGAGTTGTTTTTTATCCCGTTTTATTTCTAAAATTTAATATATTGAGTGTAATTAACTTATTTTTAAATATTTATTATAACAACTCTTTTAAATATAAATAATTTGTATTCTTCACATATATGTAATGTTCAATTTTAAGGGTCTTTTTTAAATATTTTGACAATTTGGCTCCTGGTCACACTGGAGCTTATCAACGACAAAAAATCGAACAGCTGACACGCGCTGCCGGCCCGTTCCCCTCACTCTCCCACACCGCCAGAATTTCTGCTATTCCCGCGTACTTATCAATTAGCGCCTCCATGTCAACCCCCTGGCGCAGATGCTCTAAGCGTGAGCATAAGTATTTGCTCTCGCGGCACGGAAAACTTCCACGGTCTTCAGTCGGTCGATTCGCTCGGAGGCGCACGGTACGCACAATTGTCGGAGGAACACAGGCAAGGTCAAGCAAGGTCTTACGGCGCTAGAAATCTACGTGTGTGTGTGTGTGCGTGCGCGGGTGGAGAAAGGCGAAAGGCTAGGAAGAAAGGCAGAAAAATGGGACAAGCTCGTTTCCTGATCAACGGACTAAGGCGGGGATTCGCCACGGTGGGCGCAACGAACACTAATCCCTTGGCCACCGCCCAGGTGGTGACCCAGAAACGCCATCAGCACAGCCAAAGCACAGCGACGAAGAACTGGTAAGTGTGTCCAAGATTCTGATAAGATTCTCTCTCTCTTCGTGGCGTGTTCTAGCATTCATATACTTTTTACGATCTTTGAGATTGAGATACAGTATCTCTAATGAGGGGTGTTCTAGTTTTTGCCTAATTTTTGGGGTTTCAACGCGATGAAGAGATTTCACGTATTAGAAATTGGCACGTCCCTATTCCTGCTTTTCCTATAAGATACTTAATTCATTACTTTCCCCTTCAGTGCCTATGATCTGGTCGTGGTTGGCGGTGGAATCGTCGGCGCTGCCTCTGCCCGGGAGATCCTCCTGCGTCATCCCAGCCTTAAAGTTGCCATCTTGGAGAAAGAGTCGCAGCTGGCCAAGCACCAGAGTGGCCACAACTCGGGAGTGATCCACGCCGGCATCTACTACAAGCCGGGAACCCTAAAGGCTCGCCTTTGTGTGGAGGGCATGCACCTGGCGTACGCCTATCTGGACGAGAAAAAGATTCCGTACAAGAAGACTGGCAAGCTGATCGTGGCCACGGACGAGAAGGAGGTTAAGCTGCTGGATGATCTGCACCAGCGAGGCATTGCGAACAAGGTGCCGGACTTGCGGATGATCGAGGGCAGTGAGATCCAGGAGATCGAACCCTATTGCCAGGGATTGAAGGCTCTGCATAGTCCGCACACCGGCATCGTGGACTGGGGGCTGGTGACCCAATTCTATGGTGAGGATTTCAAGCGAGGCGGTGGTCACATCTACCTGGACTACAACGTCAACAAGTTCAGCGAGTCCAAGGTGGACAGCGAGTATCCGGTGACCATACATGGCGCCAAGCCCGGCCAAACAGTTCGCACCAAGAATGTCCTGACCTGCGGTGGCCTGCAATCCGATCTGCTGGCCGAGAAGACCGGTTGCCCCCGTGATCCCCGGATTGTGCCCTTCCGCGGGGAGTACTTGCTGCTGTCCAAGGAGAAGCAGCATATGGTCAAGGGTAACATTTACCCAGTGCCTGATCCTCGCTTCCCCTTCCTCGGGGTTCACTTCACGCCCCGCATGGACGGGTCCATCTGGCTGGGACCGAATGCAGTGCTGGCGCTGAAACGCGAGGGTTACACGTAAGTTTCGTGTATTTCATTGACTTTAAATGTTATAACTTACCCTATCCGCCCCTCCAGCTGGGGCGACATCAACCTTTTTGAGCTCTTCGACGCCCTACGCTATCCCGGCTTCGTCAAGATGGCCAGCAAATACATTGGCTTTGGGCTCAGTGAAATGTCCAAGTCTTGGTTCATCAATCTGCAGATTAAGGCGCTGCAGAAGTACATCCCGGACATCACGGAGTACGACATTCAGCGCGGTCCTGCTGGCGTGCGTGCCCAGGCGATGGATTTGCAGGGTAATCTCGTGGACGACTTTGTCTTTGATCGCGGCGAGGGAACGGGAGCGCTGGCCAAGCGCGTACTTCACTGCAGGAATGCTCCCTCGCCGGGAGCCACCAGCAGTTTGGCCATTGCCAAGATGATTGCCGATAAAATCGAAACAGAATTCGGCATCGGCAAGTGATAGATAGCAAAAAAAACAAAAAATAGTTCAAGCTCAAATATCCAAATTCTAATTTTTTACCGCAACTGACTAAATGTAATTTGCATTTCACATTATAAATTTAATAAAGGCATCTATTTTATACAACAAAAAAACAAGATAAAGAAAGAGTTTTTAATCTTTTTATTCTCCTGATAAAAATATCACATGGAACTTAAGAAATACTTTTAACTTTAACTTTAACTATCTTTTTTAATTCCTTAACTTCCTTTAATTTAATTCAAGAATATGGACATTTTTCCTTCTCACAGGGGCCTCATCCTTGATGCCCAGCACCTTGATCTGCTTCTGCAGCGACTGCTGCTGCTCCAGGCTCGTCTGAATCAGTAGTCGGCACTTCTCGTTCAATGTTTTCAAGCCATTTGCCGCATGCTGACGCATTTGCGGATCGCAAGACTCATCCGCTTCTATCGCTCTCAGGAGTCTGTAAATGGGAAGCAACATTTCCTGGTAGTCCAGCAGGTTCTCCATGCCATTGAGAAGCTCAGCGAGGACCAAGACGGCTGCCCGCTTGGCGGGCACATAGCGTCCGTTCGTTAGCTCGGCATTAACGAGATGGAGAAGCTCCTGGAAGAAGTTCTGGACTTGATAGGCCAACAGGCGGCACAGCTGGGCAAGATTGGCGAAGGCAGACATGCGAAACTCATCAACGGGAGACCGGGCGCCATGCATGAAGCCATTCAGAAGCACTGCCTTGTAGCGATAGCAAAGGGGTCCCAGCTCTTGGGCGACCTTAAGGATGGCTTCACCCACAACCAGTCGATGGTCCAATGGGGCTGTGTCCGAGAGATACTCATCGCTGAGCTTGTCCAGCACTTCGGCCTCCATCACATGAACTAATTGAACAAAGATCCGGACGCAATTCAGGAAGACGTAAGACTCCTTACTCTTGAGAGTCGCCAGGGCCAAGGCAATGACCGTGTGACCCTGGGACAGGGTGACGGGATCCTTCTTCTGCAGGAGATCTATTAGCAACTGTATCCCATAAGCCTGCAGGTGGAATTGCCCCTTCTCGATCATAGCTCTAGCTTCTTGGAAGTGCTTGGTTTGTTGAGCCTTTGTTGGCCTCCAGGATGCTTGCATTTTGGAGAGCACTCCTTGGGCAGAGTTCAGAATTTGTGGATTACGTGATTCCCGGCACAATTCCCTCAACTGATCCTGCAAGCCTTTAGTTCCTTCCGACAGATGCACCTCCTCAGTGCCTTCGAAAAGCTCTTCCAAAAGATTGAGGATGATGAGCAGGATGTGATCATTGTGTGCGCGCTTTGACTGCATCAAATCCTGGAGGATAACCAATAACTCCTTTGTCTGTGTGGCCAAATGGCTTCTTAGCGGCTGATGGGCCACCATTTGATTGAGAGCTATTAGTAGATCCAGTTTCAATTGGTATTTTGAGTGGAGAAAGTCCTTGAGTTCTGATTCCTGTGATAGCAGATCCACACCTCCATCCTGCTCCTCACTCAACTGGTTACCCATGAACCTTAGAAGCGCCAGAAACACATTGCAGGTGAGGGAATGATGGAAACTGGACAGCAGTAAGCCTGGTAATATCCTGCCCATATCGTGAGCCACTTGATGATCCTGATGGGCCACCTTAACCTGAACTTCATGCGAATCCTGGGCAGGTAAGATGAGTATGCGAGGGTGAAGGGTATGCCAAGGGTGTGCGTCCATTTCCCACTTGAATAATCTGAGCAGAATCTCTGGCAGCTCCTTGTCCCTCTCCCGGTTGTCCAAACAGCGGGTTATCAGGCCAGAAAGCTGACTTGCTGCCGGGCATGCCAAGGGCAGGCCATCGTAAAGCTGCAGGAGCAATGGCAGATAAGGGATGAGGATCTTGCTGGGTAAGCAGGCCACGCTGGAGGAACAGAAGAGATGCTGCCAGGCCAGGATGCGATTGCAGAGCTCCTGGTTCTCCATTAAAATCAAGCCACTAATTACATCTTCTGGATTGGTAAGAGTCTCCCAGTGTTTCCTTATTATTTCCTCAATCTGCCGCTGGTTCCTCTCACTCAAATCGTAGAATCTCCTTAGGGACAGGACACCCACACACAATTTATCCGCTTCGTGGAGGTAAAAGCGACAGTAGTCCCACACCTGCGCTATCATCTTACTCTGCGTTTGCTGCGAGAATCCCTTTCTGGCCACAATGCCGGCAATTATTTCAGCACTTCGCGTCGGACTTACATTCGGCGTCTGCTGCAATGCTTCCACTAAGCTGGCGAATCCTTGAGAAGAGTTCAGCTTACACAGCAGCTGTTGGTGCAGGGCCTCGGCCAAAGGCTTGCACAGCGGTGTGGCTTTCAAGAGCAAGATGTGCCGAAAGAAATCCGCCTTCAATTCATTCTCCCAAAGATAGGAAAGCGCCGCGTCTAACTTTGGGGAATCCTGCAGAACTCTTTGTGTCATAATGGCCGCCAGGAGATCCCTTTGCACCTGCTCCATTGAGTTGGCCAAGTGAAACTGTCGGATTTGTAAAAGACCCACAAAGAACTGTATTCCCAGAAGCAGCAAGCCCGGATTAACCTCCAGTTTCCCCTTGGCTTCCTGGAAGATGGGCGGATTTATAGAAATCCTTGTGAAGCTGACAGCGAAGTGTGTAGTAGGACAACTCCTGCGTGGCCTGGATGCAGAGTTTGAGGTGAGCCACGGATATAAGGTCCTCCTTGGCATCGCTGTGGAAATTTATGTTTGTTGTAATCACATGAAGCACGTGTTGCAAGCGCACTATGTAGGCTACAGTGGGTGACTTTTCCGCGTCTATGCTGGATTCCTGTTCGGGAGTTAGCTGGTAAGTCAAGCATAATTGATGCAGTTGCTCAGCTAAGTCTATTTTTCTCATATTTTTGTAATAAAAGCAAGTTGTTTGGTAGGGAAGTCTTGGACGTATCTCCTTTGTTAGCTGCTGGTGAATTGAAATATATCAAGTAAATGTATACAGATTATAATATTACCTACCTAGAGCTCTATCAAACTTCAAACTCTCCAAAAGAGCAAAGTATTTCGCGGTATTTGCCATTTTTAACGCACAACAAAATAAATTACCATCTGGCGAAGTTTGCAAACATTGATAGAGGTGAGTGTTTACAGCGGTAAAGGTGTTATCGATAACATAAACAGTGGCGAGGGACCTCTTTAAGCTTAGCTATTTTCAAGCTAGACTTAATTTACTATTGTTTTCAGAATAATGAAACAAAAAAAAAAAATATGCGGAATGTAAAACAAAATTAAGAATTAATTTTTAATTAATTATTTCGAATTTAAAAAATAATTTGAACAAATTAACTTAATTCTAGCTAACTAGCTATTTTTGTCTTCCCTTTTGCCTATCGATAATTGACCTGCACTGGCGCAGATTGCGCACCTCACGGCGGAATCGCACTCTGGTCACACTTGCCCGACGAACACCAACAAGAGCAGCAGGAAAATCGAACAACTTTCTTTTTCCCCTGCGTGTGGTGTGTGTGTGCATTGCAAAAAAGCACAAATTGCGCATAACTTGTTAATTACGGCTAAGCGGATCCAGCTCCTACGTGGATTAATTGGCCAGCGGCACCGAAGCCCTGCCTGCCGCCCCCGCGAAAAGGAGAGTTGCAAAAAAACACACACCTACGCGCAGGCAATTAAAACCGTGTGATTGATCCGAGTGCGAGTGTGTGTGCGCGCTCGTGTGTGAGTGAGTGTGGGGCAGTGAACATTTTCTTTTTCGAGAACCGCTGTGGAAAATGAAGAAAATCCTGTCCAAGTTCGAGCGCAATGAGAACTCGCGACTGGATAATCCGCACAACAGCAGCAGCAGCTCGTCCTCCTCCAACGAGAAGAACAGCTTTGTGGGCAAGGTCTTTACAGTGGGACGCGTCACGGTCACCGTCGAGGATGTCCTGGCCGAAGGTGAGTGTGTGTGCCGAGTGTGCGGTGTGCGGTGTCAGTTCCTATCTCCCAACACGTAGCTCTCAGCGCGATTATGCTTATCACCTGTCCGACTTACAGGTGGGCAGCAACACTGCACCCCCGATTCCCGACAGATTAGATAAAAAACCCAAGTATTTCTGAAAATGTGGGGCGTACACAAATGGCAAATAAAACAAAAAAAAAAAAGCATAAAAACAGCTGCGTATCCCCTTAATTAGGGGCGCCACTTGTCGCATTTCCGATTATACATACAGTTGAAATTACCTAACTGGAACCAGAGTGAAATATAGTGGGTTTCGTGGGAAAATAACGTAATTTTTCTAAGAATTAAAACGAATTTTTTACTTAATTTAGCACAGTATCTGCACGATTTTCAGACTATAACATCGATTTTCTATCAATTTCAAAAGAATTGGAATCATTTTACTGATAACCAACATTTCTATATCATTTCCAAATGGTTTAAAACCCTACAGACTTTATAATAATTTCCAATATTTCACTATAAAATGATTTTGAAATTTGAGTAAAACTGATTTTAAAAACCCTTAAATAAGACATTAAATGAAATTATGTATAAAAAAGACCGGTTGTCATTAATCACAATTTTTTTATAAACCAGATATGCTTATTTACGCTTTCCTGCACACTTTAGCAACATTTTACAGTTGATTGACCCACAAAATTCTTGTTTTATACAAAGACAACTTTAAAAGTATTCATATTTCTTATTACATACAAGAAATGTTACACATAAAATATAAAATGGAATTTAAATACAGTGAAAATAATTCAAAACAATTTTTCAAAGGTTTTATTTGTTACCTTGAACTTTCTGGCTCCACTTTAAAATTTAGGCAACGTTTTGACCCTGGTCCAAAATTACCTTGACTACATTAACTACATTTTTAATATGCAAACACAAATTTCGAAAGAAACACACAGTACATACAATAGTTTTAATATTTTCCTATCTCAGCTTCATTATTTTGCTCAAATTTGAGCTATAGGCTGGCGAAGCTCGACTGTATAAAGTCAGTCACGGTTGTGGTTGGTTTTTCCATAGAATACCCATAGCTAGTGCACTTGGCCACAAATCAATTGAATCAATTATGTTAATTTAGCCAATGAAGCGGCAAGACCAACACTCATCAGCACTCTCTTCATCTTCTCCCGATTGTCTCTCCCTGTTTTCCGTTAAAACGTTTTCCACCTTTGGCAATTTCTATTCTTAATGGCAAAGGTCGCATTGCCCCGGAGGAAGTCGCCTGGTATTTGTCCTTGTCCTTGACTTGCGGAGTGCACAATTCGCCATTCGCCATTCCCATTCCCAGTGCCTCCTCCTTTCTGGCTCTCTGGCATTTGATCATCTAACGATTGCTCGCACAATACCGCCTTCCATTCCATTTTATTCGCTACCTTCTTTTCGGTTTACTTGCTTTTGTTTCTTGTTGTTTTGCTCTTTGGTTTTATATACTTTTTGGCAAGCAACTCGATTCGCAAATGTTGTTTTGCTGCGGTGCGCTGGCGCCGCTGTCAGACAGTCAGCTGTTGTCAAAAAAAAAAAAATACCCTGTAATTTATGGGGTGGTGTAAAATTGGGGAAATTGCAGTACGCGTCAGTTTGGCAATGGAACAAGGTTAAATACTTAGCTTTCTTTATTTTCTTAAAAAAAATGAGAGGGAAAGTTGTTAATTATTTTAATGTAAGCCTTAATTTTCATAAACCCACATGAAGTTTTACAAAAAATAAACCCTTGCATAAAATCTTTTAACTTATTAAATCCAATGCATTTTATAATTAAATAGCAGAGACACTTAGTTAACAAAATAAAAACAAAGCCTTTGATTTTTTGTATAATATTTTAAATCTGTAACAAATATTTATGTAAGAAAATGAATAATAAATATTCTCCAATATCCCTAGAATATCCCACACATTCATTAGTCACCTTAATTTTTCTTACCTGTGTTTTTTGACGTTGGCTCTTGAGTGCCCAACAAGACTGTCGCAATGACAAACAACAAATACATTTGCAAATGACTAAGCGACAAACAGTTAACGATGTAGCTTCTCCCCTTTGCTAGCGACTTTAGTCCCCCCTTAGGCCCCGTTTAACCCCCCTTCGAAGCCCCTTTCACACCTCTTTACCACCCCTTTTTCCCCTTTTTCTCTATCACCGAACTCGTTTGCGTTTTAAATTGCCTTCTCAAGTTTTCTCGCTTCGTTTTCGTTACAATTGTGCACTGTTATTGTTGCTTTTTATACTATTATTACTGTCTCTGTTGTTGGTGTAGCTTTTTCTGAGCTTTATTTATTTTTATTTTTTTTTTTTGCCAAAGTTGATTTGTTGCTGTTGGAAGGCAGCAACCTTCAGCATTGATTAACATTTGACGCCATAATTTCACAAAGTCGAGCAAAAAATATCAAGCAAAAATGGTTACATTCATTCGCCGCCCGTTATTCATTTCTCTCTGTCAGAAAAACACGAAGAAAAAAATTGGAAATATGTTTTGAAGGGTTATTTAAATATTACAAAATATTTGGAAATGTTGAAATATTTTCTTTTTTGACATTTAACTGATATTTAATTGATATTTCTTGATATTTAACTGGTATTTTGTAGACCTAAACTCATATTTGTTTTTAAGGCTTTTAGGAAGGTTATTACTGAAATATTTTAATTTGAACTAGAAATTAAATTTGTATTATTACTATTCTAATAAAATAAACTCTATAACAGCTTAGATATTTTAAAAATAAACAGAATTCTTGCTTCAAACATTTTTTAAATGATTTATGAAATAAAAGTGTATCTCTCGATTAATTAAAATAAATGAATATTTAATAGTTGAACGATTTTACTCGACATTTACTGCCAGTGCACGCCCCCATTGTCTCCTCCCAGTTGAGTGTCTCCCAGCTGAGTATTGTTATTGTCGCATGTTATTGTTGTTATTTCTGTACGTGACCTTCAATAGTTTAGTTTACTATATATATTGCGTTGCCTTTTTTTTATCGTACATTTTGAAGTGGCGCAAAGCGACAGGTGGAAAGGGGAGCGGGGTTCTCTACTTGAATTCTATTTGCAATAAAATAGAATAAAACTCATGCAAATCGGCTGTTGGGCGAAAAAAAAAAAATGTGTAAATCGTTCCATGGCCAGACCCATAGACAGACAACAACAGTAACTAACTGCTATCGTTTGCTCGGAAAATACCCTGTAAATTGGGTTTTATGAACGTGAATTATGCGAGAGAATGGCATCAGAGTTCAGTCACGTATTTATGGATATTTATATGAATTCAAAGAGATTTAAAGGGAATATGTTTTACAAAGGTTGATCTATATTTCTAACGATAAAGCTGTAAAGGAATGTATATCATGTATCATGTATTACTCATTCTTCTGAGTAATTCCAGGATATTTAAGAGGCTATACTCCACCGGCATTTGTACTCCCCTTATTTTCGCTCTCGCTATTTACTGTTTACAGCTGACAGCTGTTATGGATGTCTAGAACAACCCCCTTACTAATGCTCTGTTTCCCCTCTCTTCCATCTCCTCGCAGGTGGCTTCGCCATGGTCTTCTTGGCCCGCGGCAATGGCGGAGGCAGTGCCTCGGCCACCAAGTACGCCCTGAAGCGCATGTATGTCAACAATGAGCACGATTTGAATGTGGCGAAGCGCGAGATACAGATTGCGGTAAGGAGTGAATGAATCAGGACAAAGGAAGCCCAATCTAATGAAGCGTATATATTCTTTTGTAGAGCAACCTGAGTGGGCACAAGAACATCATTGGTTATGTGGACTCGAGCATTACGCCCACCGGGAACGGGGTGTGCGAGGTGCTGCTCCTGATGCCCTACTGCAAGCATCACATGCTGGCCATGATGAATGCAAGGTAAGTTACTAAGTTAATGCACGAATAAATTAATTATAATAATATAAAATAAATCAATTTAGGTTACACGTTGGCTTCACGGAGCCCGAGGTGCTCACCATCTTCTGTGATATTGCCGAGGCCGTCTCCCGTCTGCACTACTGCCAGACCCCGATCCTGCATCGTGACCTGAAGGTGGAGAATATCCTGCAGACGGACGCCGGGAACTTTGTGCTCTGCGATTTTGGCTCGGCGACGGCCAAAACATTGAATCCCCAGCAGCATGGCGTCACTGTCGTCGAGGAGGAGATCCAGAAGTATACGACGCTCTCGTATCGAGCCCCCGAGATGATAGATCTGTATGGCGGAAAGAGTATTACGACCAAGGCGGATATATGGGCACTCGGTTGCATGCTCTACAAGCTCTGCTTCTTTTCGCTGCCCTTCGGGGAGAGCACGCTGGCCATTCAGAACGGGCAGTTCTCCATTCCGGACAGCTCCAAGTACTCGAAGGGAATGCATCAGCTGATCAAGTACATGCTGGACACGGATCTGGAGCGAAGGCCCAACATCTGGCAGGTGTGCGAGGTGGCCTTTCGACTCTCCGGCAAGGAGAATCCCGTACAGAATCTGCATGTAAGTATGAAAGATTGTGGAAGCGAGGTTTCCTTAAATTAAAAAGTATCTTCCTTCTCTAGAAAACTCCCGCACCCAACTTTGACCTGCTGCTGGTGCCGCCGTTTGAATCGGAGGCCAAGAGGATCAGTGCCGCCGCCTCCAAGGCAGCCAAGTCGCAGAATGTCTCTGTTGTGGAGGCGGGCACCAGTGTGGCTCCACGCTCTCGGCCCAAGGGCTCCTCTGCGGTGCATGGCGGCAATGCCTTGGGTCTCGGCTTGCCGCCCAGTCCATCGCCGAGGCTGAATATCACCTCGCCGCAGCCGCAGCCGGTGGTGGCAGTGGCTGAGCAGTTTCAGGCCAATTTCCCAGCCATGCCGACAGCAGTTCCACCAGCGGCTGCTGCTGCTGCACCTCCGCCACAGGTGGCGGCCCCTGCAGTGCCGCCAGCAGTTCCTGCCAGCAATCTGTTTGAGCCAAGCGGCTATCCCGATCCCTTTAATGAGCCAGCTGAGGGACCAGCAGTTCCAGCAGCAGCAGCCGCAACAGTTCCCGAGGAGTCCAAGAAGGAGGAGGTGGCGGTGGTGTCTGAGGATTTGGGTGCCGCTGCCACGCCCACAAAGAGTATGTTGACGCCGCCAAAACCAAGCGGAGGCGGTGGACATAGACGCAATGTGAGCGATACGTCGGCCTTTAATAAGTGAGTCCAAGTGTTAAAAAACGAAGTATTTTCAAGTCTTTTTCTAACAGAGCTCCCAAATAATAGTTTCAATTTGGAAATCTAACTTAAGTTTTTGTTATTTGCGAGCTCTGATTTCTATGCTTTCTCCAAGCACGATCTGTATGTGTGTTTTGTTCTCTGTGTTTCTGCTCTTTTTCTGCTCTTTCACTCACTTTCTGCTTGTCTCTCTCTCTATGTGTGTCCCACTTAAGAGCTACAAGTGACCAGGATGATGATGAGGCCGTTGATGAGCCGCAGAGTCAATAGAAACTATGTAGCCTTAAGCTTCCCTCTGACATTTTCCCTATTAATTTCTTCGTTTTGCTTGCTCTTTTTTCTTTTGCATTAACTCTAATCACTGATCATGATCTCTACTCATCCATTCCATTCCATTATTTACTTAGAACGTTTGCCAATGAGACAAGTCAATTTCTGGCCCCGTTTAACAATAATTTGGCTGCCATGGGAGATGGTCCGCAGACGCTGGCCACTGCTGCCTCCAATCCTGGCATATATGCCGCTTCTTCGGCCAGTATGGCGCCGGTGTCCATTAGCGAACTGATGAAATCGGGCCATACGGCGGTGGAAAAGCGCGTGGAGGCCTGGAATCCGTTCGAGGAGGAGCAACCCTTTAGCCAGATGACCGAAGATCACATCTTTGAGGCGGAATTCGATAAGATACGGCAAAGGGGCAGTCAAGGCAGTGAGTTACATGAATTAAAATTCCTAAAACCTTGAATAAATTTCAATAAAAACCATTTTCAATGCAGGCATAACCACCAAGTCGGCGTCCACTACCTCCACACTGACGCCCACAGAGCAGAATGCCTCGGGAGTAGTAGTGGTGCCGCCCGTTACTGCGCCAGTGGCTCCTCCCGCTGCTGCTGCTGCTCCTGCTGTGGCAGCTCCTCCTCCTCCGATCACAACCGCTGTATCACCGCATCCGCCGATGGTCTCCGAGGACCCCTTTGGATCGGCGCCGTTCAGTTTGCCACCCGGACTGCGCGAGAAGGCCAGCTCGCTGCGCAAAACCGGAGGTAAAGCATGAAATTCCACCTTTAATCGTTATTTGCAAACAAAAAATGCCAGAATACGTTTAGTTTTCCGATTGTTGCTCTTTTGTTCGCTCTCTCTTGATCTCGATGCAGAAAGTGCAGAAAGTGCAGATTTGAACGTAGACGTAGACGTAGTCTAAAAACTTCCTAGTAACGATCAGCTCAGCTCAACTATAACACCTTCCTCCCTCCATCCGAAAGAGGAGCAGCGAGCAGCTCCCAGCTCCCAGCCAGCGTCTCGGCGGCAGCCACAGAAAGAACAGCTATAGATTATACACTAAAAACCAATCAGATCCGATCGATCGAGGGACTTAGATCGGTGGAAGAAAGCACACAGAGCCCTACATTAAGTGCAATCAATTGAATTTGTAAATATCCCCAAGCACCAAACCACCACACTAAACACTAAACCCCACACTAAACACTAAACCCAACACTAAACCCTACTTAACATTGTGCAATAATTTGCAAATATAACAAAAGGGTCGTCAGTGTGTCCTGAATGTGCTTTTGGTGAAGGAAAATATTGCCCAGAAGACCTATTAGAACTTGAAAAGAGTTGAGAGAGGAAAATGTAATTCATTTGAAAACCACTTTTACTTCAGTGTAAAACTTATATTTTCTTTCTTGGTTTAAATTTACTTCCTTTCTCGAGAGAGTGATCGCACTTCCTCGATCGTGCACGGTCGATAATAATATATCGAGTGCCCTCCCCATCGATAGTTACAGTGTAACCTTATCTTTAACTTGAATTATATTTACATCAGAAACATTTCATTCGAGTTCGTATGTGGGTATTTCAATATTTCCGAATGAATGCACAATCGCATAACTCGCATAATCAAGTTCTTTTATGGTCTTTTGTTTAAATCAAAGAAGACACCCAAGCTCTTTCCCTCTCTTCCTCTAACAAATCCAACACAATTTCCAATCGAAAGCGCTTCTAACAAAGTAATTCTTGGTGCTGGTCCTAAGCTAGTAGAAACAAATGAAAAAAAAAAAACAAAAACAAATTATGAAAAACCAAAAAAAAAAATTATTAAAACGCCTATTTAGTAAATATACTTTAGTATCTATGTAAAACTTAGTCATTAACATTAAAAACAATTAGCGGTTGTGGTTCGCAAACTAACCCAAAACAAGCAAACAAAAAATGAACAAAATTTAAACAATTTTATTATTATTACGTGTAAATGTATCTATCTACTCTGTGTGTAATTTGTAAATTTATCTATAACTAAGAGAAACTATAAATAGAACTATTTATTCATGTTGTCGGCTTAGAATACGAAAGAGAGTGTGAAGCAATTGTTTTTGGCAATAATTTGCATATCAAAGTTATTTAATTATTAATCAAGTCCATGTGTAATCATCGTGCAATTTTCAGAGATTAGTGCTAAATGCTAGAGAGATAGAAATTGCTGGTTATTTGCAATCATTTTATAATTCTAAAGCCTATTTTTAGAATAAATTACAAATCTCCAGTGGCTTCTTTCGAAATCCTGTTTATAGTAAAAAATACCGCTCAAATTGATTAAGATTTTTCTCCAACATTTTCTAATTGTTTACTGTATAACTCATATATTTTTTGCGCTTTCGTTGAAGTTCGCCTCAAGCTGCGTTCTCTGCGGATGTGGCAGCAGCAAAGAAACGATTAAAACTAAAACCAAAAAATCAATTGTTAATAATCATCGCGAAAGCAAGTCCGAAGTAGAGTTCCAAATCCGATCGCTCCACTCAAAATGTTCAACGTAGCGTTAACTACCTACTAACTCCAACACCTGTTAATACTGTACATAAGTTTAATCGAAAAAGAAAAGTAAACACCTCTAAAGGAAAATGTAGCAATAATTAGAGAGAAACCAAGATGAGCGATAAGCAACAAAAGTCAGGTAACCAAGACACATACAACTTATTATCAGATGATCAACAAATACAGATTATATATATATATACATAAAGCACTATATATTTATACAAAAACAAAAACAGAACAGTAACGAAAGGGCGTTTAGCTTAAGTTCAGGCCACAAGAATTGTATGAGAATTAAACCAAAAAAGAAACTAAAGCAAAACTGCAATAAATTCTATATATTATGTTTCAAAAACCAAACCAGAACTGAACATATTCAGCAAAATGTAAACCAAAACTAACTAAATCTGTGTGGGAAGTTTAAACAGGTTATGCAAATAACAGTTGAACGTTTTATTATTAATATATTTGGTTTTAAAATTTTTTTTATTGTTAATTTAAGTAGAAAATCGTTTTGGCTTTTAAGTGCGATATTTTTATTAAACGTTCAGCTCGTATTTGCCAGTTTTTTAATTTAATTATTAAGCTGGTCGGTTATTTCTTAAGGCATGCACAGGGCTTAATTTGTTTTTATTATTATTTTTTTTATTCTAAGTATTAAAGTACTTGCTATAACAAACCCCCTTTTATTTTATTATTTAATAAATTAAATTTGTTTATTTATATTTTTTAATGTTGATTTTAAAAATTATAAATCTTTTTAAATATTTAAATAATTTTTATACATAAGTAAAATAAGTAAAAGTAAAATTAAGTTTTCTTTTTGGTATTAATTTTTACTTTAATATTATTGTCTTTAAAAACTATTTTCTTAAAATTATTTAAGTATTGTTTTTAAATTCACTTTTCTTTGGTAATTTTATGGTATATAAAATACTAGATATACTAATATTTGGCCAATTAAAGTATTTTAAATACAAAATACTCACAAATTTAAATTCTTTGAATTTTCCAAGCCAAAACTGTGCATGCCCTGAAATATCGAAGCACAAATCATGGAATTAACCTTTGGGCCAACATCTAACATTGATTTCCAGCTTCTTTCTTCGCCATTTGTCACCCAAACTAACCCCAAAAAATAAAAAAGATTACGTATACGTCACGTTGAGCAACAAAATCACTCAGAAACATAACTAAGCAAGAACTCCTCATCACATTTCTGGGTTGCAACAATCACTCACCGCTCACACGTTCCATCTCCATACTTAGTTGTAGATCAAAAACAGCCGCTAATCCCCCCCGTAAAACCCCGAAAACCCGTAATCTCATTACCTTACTGCATAAAAGTCCTTCGCTCTCGTCCACAGCGAAATTCATCGGCACTTCGTCCGGCGGAGCTGGCACCCTGGTGACCGGAGGCGGAGTGGGAGCCGGAGCCGGAGGCAATACCGCTTCCAACTCCAACTCATCCAAGTGGCTGCTGTCGCCCACTTTGGAGGTGTCCAGCGAGGAGAAGACCTCGCTCATAAGCAAACTGAAAACGGATTCGGAGAATGGTGGCGGAGGCGGCATCGGTGGAGGAGCAGGAGCAGGCGAAGGCTATGTGAAGCTGCCACTCGAGGATCGCAATAAGTACGAGAAGCTACGCAGCAAGGATCAGCCCACCTCGGATGACTCGGACTCGGACGAGGGCTCCGAGTTCTTTAAGCAGGACAGTGACGAGGGCTCCTCCAGTTTCATCAAGCAAATGCAGATGGTGACAAGCACGCTGCCGGAAACCATCCACAAGATCCAACAGGTGGCCTATCACAAGGTGGACAAGACCTCCAATCTGCCGATTGTGAAGAAGCTGCGACAGACGACGACCAAGAAGCCCACAAGCGCTGCCCACCAGGCGGCCCAGCAGCTGAATCTCATGGCCGCCGCTGTGGCTGCCCAGGCGGAAGAGGCTGCCAAGGCAGCCGAGTCGGATGGGGACTCGATTGGCTCAGCAAGTGATCTCCGTGCCGAGGACGATGACCTCTTCGATGAGAATCCACGCAGTCAGACAATGGCCAAGCTGCGTCGCCCCGTGCCTGCGGAAATGGATGGCATCAGTGAATCGGTGAAGACCTGCAGCAGTTCGGCCTACCATGCCGAGTGCGAGAGCGTCACCACGCACGAGGACGATGTGAGGAGTCGGGTGGTGGTCAAGGTGCGCATGAAGAAGAAGGACAGAACCAATCTGCTCCTAGTGACCGCCGGCAATGGCGACCATCCAAGCGCTCCGTCCGAGGAACTCAGCCCCACTTCCAGCGATCTGCACAAGTTCGGCGATCGTCCTTTGCTCTTGGATGATGAGCTGGACTATGGCGATTCGGGGGAGAGCAAGACCAGCACCGAATCCCCCATGGCGCCGCCGCCGCCTGTGCCAGAGTCCGAGGAGGATGTCTTTGCCCTGGCGCCCTTCAAGTTGCCCGTGGGCATACCGCTCAAGCGGAAGACTAAACCCAAGGCCAAGGAGAAGCGCCAAGCGGAGCCCGAAATGTGGACTTCCACGCCAGTTAAGGGTGGAGAAGCCACCTCTTCTGCTGCTGCTGCCGCGAACTTTGCCAACTTTCCCACAAATGGGGAACTAGGGGAATCCCCGCAGCTAGATGAGTTCAATGAGCCCATCTTTAATCCGAATCCCTTTCAGGATAACCTGGAAAAGGCAGAGGTCCGGGGGAATCCAGGCCCACAGTGCGATCTCTTTGGCTCGGAGCCCTTTCCCCAGGTAATACGCACCATTGAACAGAACCCCTTGAACCACCAGCAGCTCCATCACTTTCCCAGTCACAACAACAATAACAATGTGATCAAAGTGCCCGCCTCTGCCTCCGTCTCTGTGCCTGTGCCTGTGCCGTTGCCTGTGTCTGTGTCTCTGCCCCTAGCCACACCCGTCTCCGTTTCGGTGGCTGCTCCCCAACTGGTGACCATAAATCACTCGATTATTATCAACAAAACGCCAGAGCCCTTGATGAGCCACCATAGCAACATGAATAATAATAATAATAATAATATTATTAACCCAGCGGCCACCAAGTCCACCAGCAGTGTCTATGTGAATGTGCCGTCTTACACCAGCACCAGCAGCTCCTGCTCCACCGCCGTTAACCAGCCCCAATCCTCACCAGCTCCACCTGCAATACCCGTACCCGTGCCCGCTCCAACTCCATCCGGAGCCCTCCACCTACGACCATTGCTGCCCATTGCCGATAATGCCTATGTGCAAATCTCCCAAGATCGCCTCTCCGACTTCACGCCCGACGATGAGGAGGAGCCCGTGGTGGTGCGTGGTGCCGATGTGCTGGCAGACGATGGAGTACCTGCCACTGGCAAGGCCAAGAAGGAGAAGTCCCATCTGGCTGTAAGGGTGCTGCCGGGTAAACTCACCCAGAAGGTCAAGGGTCACTCGTCCTACAAGAAAGTGAGTGCCGCCGCCCTGGGATCGACCTCGTCGCTGAGCTCCGGCAGCAAGCAGAAGCACCAGCGCTTGCAGTATCAGTCCCACGACGACGACGACGATTACGATGTGCAGGATCAGGATGAGAACAGGAAGGCTGGCGGAAGTCGCAATTTCCAATCAAATACCATACAAAATTCCGCCAAAACTGGATTCAGTAATATGAGTTTCGAAGACTTTACCTCCGATCAGGAGATGGATCGTCTCTCCCGGACGATTCCCTTCGAGGTGGTGAGGAACGAGAAGATGCTGCTGGAGGCAGAGAAGAAATTCGGATCCCTGAAGAGGCGAAATAATCTGTTCTCGTAAAGGGGGAGAAGGGGAAAAACTATCAAGAAGATACCTGAGACTGAGTGTTTCAAGACTATTATTTGGCATTTCGTTTAAGCGTTTCTCCTACGTTCCGTATTGCGTATTGAAATCTCTTTAAAGAGCTACCCGAAAGTATGCTTAATCTTATAGAAAAAAAAAAAACAGAATGGGACCTAAAATATTGGAATTGCTGCTGCTTCTGGGCAGCTTTTTTAATGATTTCCCAAATCCTAGCGTTTTCGGTGTGTATTTTTGAGCCTAGTATTTATGAATGAAGAATGGTCGTCAATAATATTATTATTAATTATACACACACCTATTATACATTCAACAAAGAACAATATATACATATACACATATTATATTATATATACCTACCTATATATATATATAACTGTTATTTAGTGCAACAAATAATGTAAACTAGATTTTTAGAAGGCGCGCGCGAAAAACATGTTCTAGAATTTATACAATGCGTAAGTTTACCAAAGTTACATTTACATTTATTTTGTTTTGTGGCATTTTTCAGCTTTTGAATAATTCCCTCAATTTATTTATTTATACATATATACAATTATACAACAACAACAACAAAAAAAACTATGTGATTATACACCCAATAACAAGCAAGCAAACCCCAAAAAAAAAAAAAAAGCAACAAATTAATTATCAATTAAACCGCATTCACTAACAAGAGGAGGTATTTAAGCATTAATTATTATCTATCCATATCGATTAACATACTCCCGTCTATGTTAGTTACACCATTTGTTTTTGCATATGTCTGTATTATCTCGACTATATAAAATATGCGCATATTGTATTTATATATATTTTAAACGAGTGTTTTACTTGGGGAGCTGTTTGGGAGGAAAGTTTTGGGCCTTTTAGTAGGTTCTCATTTATTTCTGGTGGAAGTACTTCAATAATTGCCTAAGACATGGCATGTTATAATAAATAAAATATATTTTACATTTAACAAAAATATGTACGCAATGGTTTTCATAATAGAAGACATCCAAAATCATATTTTTCCTAAAACTAAGCATATTTTTTCACCCACGACTGTTCACGAGGGCAGTGTGTCATCTGCTAGATTTTTTCTTAGGGTTACTTTTTGAAGACATCTGTTGCTTTTGCAAAAAAAAATATATAAATTATACTATATGCCCATTGTTGTGGTTCATCAGTACCTTATATTTCCCCTTATTTCCTCTCTCTTTCACCGATTGTTGCTATTTTAGTACAATTGTCACTGTATTTTATTGCATATTTACAAATACGTTAGGCTCTCGTCATCAGGGACATTTATTTTATGTTTATATATTTTTATTAATATATTTTGTATATTAAATAATTATATTATTTATTTATTTATATGTCTATACATTTTTAAATTTCTTCAAAATAGATTTTTTACACCTTTCTCCTGATATATTTTTATAAAATTAATCATTCTTTATGGCTTATTAAACCTGAATAACTAAAGTTTTAAATTAAAATTATGTTTTCTAAGCTAACAATTTAATTTATATATTTTTAAACGTATTTATTCATTAGAAACCTTTTAGAATAATTTAACTTAACTCCCTCGAATTTTATTTTAAAGATCAGGCACCCCAAGCCTAGCATAAAAACTCAACATTAAAACCTTACTAATGTATTTTCAGTAATTCTGATAAGTTCGATGAGTTGAGATGTGATTTTCCAATTTATTGTTCAAGTTTCTTTCAAGTTCACTTTAACTAGTTTTCACTGTGGCCCCGCCAGCTTTTGTAAACAAAAGAACAGCTGAGCGAGCGGCAGTGTGTGAGTTTAGCTTTTGCGTTGTGAAAAATCCACAGAAAGATAAGCGGAAAAAGTTGCGAGCACCAGCAGAAAAAATACGAAAAATTCCAAGTTCAAGGGAAAGAAGAGACCTAGAAAGAGTCACAATCTCACGTATCCGACAGATACGAATATCCAACGAAATCCAACCCCAGACACATTCTGGTTAAATACTCGAAGGCGACAACTTCTACTCCTCCACGGGAATACACGATGCTGCCGAACGAATGGGCGGATAAACCGATTCTGGTCAAGTGCGGGGGCTTCTCGTCCCAACTGGCCAAGAATGTCACCGAGGAGGTGGACGGCGATCCGCTGTGGGGCTCCCGTTTCGATGCCACCAACCCGTTGGCTGTGGTCCGCACGCATCTGGATTTCCTGCGCAGCGGCGCCGACATCATCCTGACCAACACCTATCAGTCCAGCGTGGAGGGATTCACCAAGTACCTGGGCCTCAGCCAGGCCGAGGGCATCCAGCTGATGCAGACGAGCGTCGCCCTGGCCAACGAGGCGAAGCAGCAGTACCTGCAGGAGACGGGCCTGGAGGGATCGGCGATTTTTCCCTTGGTTTTGGGCTCCATCGGTCCCTATGGCGCCTGCCTGCATGATGGCTCCGAGTACTCCGGCAGCTATGCCGACCGGGTCACCAAGGACGAGCTGAAGGATTGGCACAAGACCAGGATCTGGTCTTGTCTATCGGCTGGCGTTTATGGTTTGGCCCTGGAGACGTTGCCCTGCCAGCTGGAGGCCGAGGCCGTCACGGAATTTGTCACAGAGCTCAATGAGAAGACCGCTTTTTGGGTGTCCTTTCAGTGCAAGGTTAGTGTTCATTTTGGATTTCTATTCATTTATGTTCATTTAATTTTATTATATTATTTTATTCATTTTTATAAATTAATGTTTATCTAAATTAATTTAGAGATTGGGTGGTTAATATTTTAATATTATTATTGTAGGTACATAACTTAAGTGGTTAGTCTAGTCCATAAACTGTTCATTTTGGTCCTGTATTCATTTTTGTTCATCCTTTAATTTTGTTAGTTCATAAAAATAACCATTTTAATTATAAATAACAGCACTTAACACATTTTAAAATTATTTAATTTAACGTTTTATTTCTTTTCTAGGATGAATCTCACCTGGCCAGTGGGGAATCCTTCGCCACAGCAGCCCTCGCCATCTGGCGTTTGGTCAAGAGCAGGAAGGCCGAGAATCGGCTCCTTGGCATCGGCGTGAACTGTGTGAATCCAGCGTTTGTGACGCCGCTACTGAAATCGTTCATTGAGGCCAATGGCGCGGATGATCGTCCTCCTTTGGTGGTCTACAGCAACCGTGGGGAGATCTACGACGCGCAGCTGGGCGAGTGGACGGGCACCGGTGAGCAGGTGGCCAAGTTCGTACCCGAATGGCTGAGCCTGGGCGTTCGCATCGTCGGCGGCTGTTGCCGGGTCTATCCGGCGGACGTGCTGGAGATCCGCCAGTGCGTCGATAGCTACAAACTAGACCCGTAATCGGTCAGCCACTGATAGGCGTCGCTGCTGTTTGTTGTTAATCTGCGAAAGCCGTTCCGTGTGACTACAACTAGACCTAGACCTATATAGTTTTGCTAAATACATACTTTTTCGTATGCCAAGTGTACTTAGATCAGATGGGCAGCCTAATCAGCGGGAGCAGTTGTTGGCGCGGGACAGCAACGCGAAGCCAGAGGTAGTCCCAGCGGGTGGAGAAGGAAGAGGAGCAGCTCTGGCGGTCACCAGGCTACAGATTTTGTGCCTAGCCTAGCTCAATTCGCAACGGAATGGCAATCGCCGCAATCTCTGATTCAACTTTTATACTTTTTCAGTGCATTTCTGCCCTCGAAATTGTTGAATTTTCCTAAATAATTATTGGATTTGAGAGTTTTTTAAGTCAATAAATCTTTAAATTTATTTATTTCAAAAAATCTATACTAGTATTTAGGAAGCCAAAATAAGGTTCCACATATCACTTAAATTCTTTAATTTGATTACTAATTAAAACCACATAATTATAGCTCTTATAGTTAATGGTGGAAAAATTTACTTTTCGGTCTTAACTTAATTATAGTTATTTAAATTTATTTAAGCAGAAAAACAAACAAAATTTAAAAGCAATTAATAAAACAGAATATAAATAAATAAATCTTTTTCCCACAATTTATCCTTTAAAAAAATGTTAATACTAAATTATTATTAAATGTACCAACTAATAAAGCTAAAGGCAATACATTTTTTACTTCAACAAAATCTAAAATAAGATGTTAAAATTATTATAAAAGTCTTACTAAAAAAAAACAAATTTTGAACCCTATTAACTGTTTACTCTTTTGATACTTTAAATATGTATAAAGTGCTATTAAAAAGAATATATAAATATATATTGAAAAACATGTTGTTTATACACAATACAGAAAAAATAAAAAATAAACAAACAATTTATATAATATAATATACAAATAAATAAAGGTGAGTTTTAAAGAAAAACATAAGCTTGTATTCAAATCACAGGCACTGACCATTATCTCCGTGTTATGCTGGAACCTTTCCGCCAAATATGTCTAGCTGCTTGTGTCCAAGGGGCAGCAGGAGAGTCAACAAACCAAGCAAGTACACCTCGGACTGGTCCAGTTTGGACTCAGAATCGGATTACCAGAGGTTATCGGACGCGCAGATTCAGTCATGGTTTCTATGCTGGGTCTGAGTTATACAGAGAAAATAAATTTTGAGAACTAAATAAAAACCAATATTATTAAAAGGTGTATTTAAAAAAAGTTGTGAAGCTACTCAGCTCGAAAATAAAATAAGATATATTAAATAAATGGGATTAATAGATATGATTAAGTTTATATAAACCGTTACATCGAAAAACCTCGGATTTAATTTTAAAACGTTGTTATTATTAAGAAATATCTGAAAATTTGTATGAAATATGGATTAAGATATGATCTTTTACCTAAAATATTGATATAGTATCAGTCATCATATAGGCTCCTTCGACATTTTGTTGAAAAGGGCTTCCAAGGTAATTCATATGTGCATCTTATTCATTATAAAACCTTTGGTAAATTAATTTTGTTTTACTATATGTACATATTTTGATTTAATTTGTTTTTTATAAATTCAGGTAGAAAATACATTTTTAAAGCAATTTTAAATATAGAAAAAAACAGTATCTCGGACCAAATTTCCTTGAGTGCATGGCTAGAAACACCGAACATGAACCCAAATCTAAGCCCAAATTCAAGTCCCAACGCCCTCTCTGACGATTTCATCAGCCTTGTGAGTGGAGGGGTCGCGTCAACAGCCGGACGGACAGAACGGACGACGCCGAGTCCAATCTGGCTGGCTGGCCAGCGTCTGGCAGCTGTGCACCCGGCGGCCGTTATCGCCACATGGAAATATCACTTGGTGGGGGCACTTTCATGTTTGCGTTTGCCTTTGCCGTTTTTGCTGCTTTCTGTTTTGTTTTGTTATAAATTTTATTTATTAATTTTCGCCGTGATAAGCCACAGCTGAGCGCTGGGCGAGAAGGTATAAAAGCCCCTCAACGCCGCTGTAAAACACTTAAACGCTCGACGGCTACACAAGCGACAGATCATATCCACAAAGTGTGTGTTCTCTGACAGGGAAAAACAACAACATTGATAACCAACGCAGTCTCGTCTGGCGTCTAATAAAGTTGTTATTGAATTTAGCGATTTACAAGATCTATAAATAAAGCTGCCAAGGTGAGTGCCGGGACATATAGCATAACATTCTGTGTGATTATTGTTCGTGTCTGGCCAGATGCTGTTTTAAACGCTTTGAGAGGCAGTTATCAATATGCAAGAGGCGTTAAAATTAAAATAATTTGTACTCAGAGTTGTAAAAATGATTTAAATTGTGATAATCTACTGTGATTTTTAAAGGAAATAACAAGTAAAGAAAGGAATGGTCATTATTATTAATTATAAATAAACAGAAGAACAAAACGTGTTGGGTTTGAAATAAATTATTATGTTAATTTTGTTTATTTTATCGCATTAAAAATGTATTTCGTATTTCGTTGTGTTTATTTTAATATAAATTTAAAATTTCCGAAGTTTGTAATCATTTATTCTGAGTGAATATCATTTCTAAGTCAATACTAAAGACGAAAACGAATTAAATAATAAATAATTAATAAATGATTACTTTATTACATTACATATTTTACAATAATAATGTAAAGATTAAAAATAATCAAAAATATTTCTAATTATTATTTATGTCATAAAAAAAGATATTTTAAATTTTTTTTGAAACACTGGTTAATAATTTGAATTGAAAATATAGAGGACAAAAAATCTACGCCAAATATATAATTTGAAATTCATCATTAATCTAAAAGCAATTAATGAGTAATAAAAGCTAATAATTACAGATATTCCAAATTGTTTTTGTTTGTTTTAATTGATATATTTAAAATCAAATAATACTAAAATTATAATAACAATAAATATTTTTTTAGATATAAAAAGAGCAAAAACTGCTTTCTCGTAAAAGAATTTCATTTACAGAAATTACTCATATTTTCGCCACACCAACTTTTAGAGATAAAACCTCACGTTGCTAGTAGCTATAACCAAGACACTTGCCTTCCTGTACGCCACAGTTCGTTGAACTAGTAAATAAGCGATAAGTTTAGATGATCCAATTTGTAAACAGCTCCAGAGCTACATACATAGAAAACAGAGTACTGAACAACATTGTTGCAGTTCGGCCAGATGGCTGGACAGTGCTTAACAAAGGCCTGTCCGGAATAAATACATATTAATTGTCTATCAGCCACTGACGCAGATGTAACTAGAAAGTACATACATATATAGTAATAAATATTCCCTGCTCACCCTCCCATCTTTCAGTAATCAACCTTGTAATCATGGGACTGACGCGCGTGCTGGTTAAGGACGGTGGCTTCGGCACCCAAATGACGGTTCATGTGGGCAACTCCGTGGATGGGGATCCGCTGTGGAGTGCCCGCTTCAATGCCACTGATCCGGCAGCCATCATTAGCACTCACCTGGATTTCCTGCAGAGTAAGTGGAGTGCCGGGTTAATAGCAATTAGCAACAAACTAACTGAATTTTCCCCAACAAAAACCCCAACAGATGGAGCCGACATCATACTGACGAACACCTATCAGTCCAGTGTCGAGGGCTACATGGAGTATCTGGAACTGGATGAGGAGCAGAGCATTGAGCTGATAAGGAACACGGTCCGGCTGGCTCACATAGCCAAGGAGCGCTATCTGACGGAGTGCTATCAGGCACAGCTGGCGGTGCCGGAGGGTGAGTAAAGGAGCCTCCTTGTGGGAGTATCTTCTCTATATGCATATAACCCTAATCCTTGGTACCTCACAATTGATATCATATTAAATTGATTAATTATTAATTATTTACCAATAGGATATCCCCTAGTCATCGCCTCCATTGGACCCTATGGCGCCCATTTGCACGATGGCTCTGAATATACCGGCAGTTATGCCGACTATGTGCCCGCCAAGGAGATCACGGACTGGCATCGAGTGCGGATTGAGGCGTGCCTGGAGGCCGGAGTGGATGCCCTGGCCATCGAGACCATACCCTGCCAAATGGAGGCCGAGGCTCTGGTGGAAATGCTCTGCGACGATTATCCCGATGTCAAGTTCTGGGTTGCCTTCCAGTGCAAGGATGAGAGCACCTTGGCGCATGGCGAAACCTTTGCGGAGGCAGCGAATGCCATTTGGGATCTGTTGGCGGAGAGGAATGCTCAGGACAAGTGCCTGGCCATCGGAGTGAATTGCGTGCACCCGAAATTTGTGACTCCTTTGTTTAAGAGTCTCAATGGAGAGCGCGGAGCGGATGAGCAGATTCCTCTGGTGGTTTATCCGAACAGCGGAGAAGTCTACGACGTGCTGAACGGCTGGCAGGGCAGGGAGCACTGTGTTCCGCTAGCCAACTATGTCCCAGAATGGGCGGAGTTGGGCGCTAAGGTCATCGGCGGATGCTGTAGAACCTATGCGAGGGATATCCGGCACATTGGCGAGGCCATCCGCAACTGGAACAAGCTGAACAAGCTGTCTTAAGGGACGAAAGCTGGCGATCTCAGTTAATCTGCGAAAGAGAACAAAATGCATTTCCAAATTAGTCTTGTAAATAAATGTAAATAGTTGTTAAGGTTTTAGTTGTACATTGAAATAAAGAAAAGACAAAGAAAGTTCAGGTTTTCAGTTTATTATTTTATGCAAAAGAAGTTATGAAAAAAATATTTATGGAGACACAGATTAAAATTGATTTAAGCTTTCAAAAAATCTCATTAGTTACCGCCAACTATCGACTAAGGATTACAGTGATCGAATACTTGCAAATCGCCAGTCACACGAAAGATAAAGCTCAACGTCAGGAAATAACAACAGAAAAGAAAAGCAATACTTTCCTATGAACATGTAGCACAAAATATATATAAATCAGATCACACAATTTTAAAGAAAATGAAGTACAATTAAATTTGTATTATTTTAATTTGAAACAAACAATATCGATGAAAATTGTAGTGACATCGATGATTTAGAAAATTTGAAAAACATCGATGCATCGATGTTTTCATCGATGTTTTTGCACCTCTACTGACAGCCAAAAAAAGCCGCAAGCTGTGGAGATTCGCAAATTTTGGATTAATATTAATAATTGTATTTAATTTATTGCAATAATCAACACACACACACACTCTCGCCATGCTGATCAAAGTGAAGGTGAGTGATAGCCGAGAGTCTCGGTAGGAAAACAAAGACCACAGCCTCCGGAGGCAATGCGTCACTGCGAACAACAACAAATTAGAGTGGATTATTTCCTGAATTTTACATATTTCCTTTATATTTTGCATATATTTTTCCTTGCTTTGTGCAGACCCTGACTGGCAAGGAGATTGAGATCGATATTGAGCCCACGGACAAGGTGGATCGCATCAAGGAGCGCGTGGAGGAGAAGGAGGGCATTCCGCCGCAGCAACAACGTCTGATTTTCTCCGGCAAACAAATGTGAGTTTCGACGTTAAGTTGTTGGGTGTTGTTATTCCTGATCTGTAATGTGTGTGTGTCTGATCTCTCCAGGAACGATGACAAGACTGCGGCGGACTACAAGGTGCAGGGCGGCTCTGTCCTCCACTTGGTGCTGGCTCTGCGAGGCGGCGGCCATTCCATCCTGATATTCTAAAATAAGCGCCGCTCTAACTTAGTGAATTTGGTAAACTCTTGTTTTATTTTATACTCTTGAACTCCACGCTATGTTATCACAATAAAAAGCCGCCGAACGGTGTTTGTAAGAGATAACTCCTGAAATCATGTGGCGAATTTGTTTAATTTTTAAAGCCTCGAAGGGCATTTTAAATTTCTGCTAGCTAGTAAACTTAACAACAATCCCGTAGGATTAACTTTGAATTTTAAACAAATATGTACAAATAATTATACTCAGAACATGAAGCACCCGATATCCCGTTATGCCCAGCGCTCCCGTTATCCATTAGCTTCCACTCTCTCTTCCAGCTTACCCACTCTACGATTTCCAGTTTCCCGATTCCACTTTTCCCATCAAAAAATCTCGTAAACTTTTTCAAAAAAGTAGAAAAATTCATTTATTTTCAGTTTTTGTGGAAGTTTTTTTTTCAAGATTTTCAGTTCTGTTTGACAAAACGTCCGACTAGCAGATGATTCTTTGGCGTGCACTGCTCCGGCTTCAGGCGCGTAAGGATCACCTGGTAGCCCGCCTCCTTCGCCTGCAGCAAGCGATCGGTGTCCACCACGGACATGCAGTGCATGCCCTGTAGCGTCGTCTCCGGCTTGCAGTTCGTCGTGCCCATCTCGTGGGCCTGATCCGCCGCATGGGCAATGTACAGGTAGTCCTTCAACTCCAAAACACTTCGAAAGGCCTTGCTTAGTGGGTAAGAAATGTGCGGCATGGGCTGCAGGGAGCCATAGCAGCAGGGACAGCAGGCAAAGTGGGCCTTAACGCGACGACACTGCTGCAGGACAATGTCGGTGGCCGTGCCGCAGGCATGCAGGGAGGCACCGATGTCAAGGTTGCCCACAAAGTAATCTATATTGCATTGGTAGAAGACGCAGTTGCTCAGACCCAGCTCCAGGGCTCGCTTCTGGGCCTGGCTCAGCGAAAAGGCCTTGTTCTCCATCACAATCACAGTGCACTGGGGCAGTTTGAGGGCCAACAAGATGGCCAGGTGGCCGGTTCCGCTACAGAAGTCCACAATCCGGTCACCGGGCTGCGCCAGCGAAACCACCGCATTGGCCATATTCTCCAGCTGCTGGCGCTTGCGTACCAGCCGCTCCTTTGGCAGAGCTGAACTCTTGGCATGAGTGGGCTCTATTTGCTCCCAATCGATGATCTCCTGGCCATAGTTCTCCTCAGAGTCCGAGTTGAATTGGAGCTGCAAGGCGGAGAGTTTTCCCAGAGCCGCCTCCACCTCCGACTGGCTGGTGTAGATGCGATTCCTAGGCTTGTAGCGCTTCGGGTCCGCTTTGTACAAGCTGGTGGCCTCGCAGTCGGGAATGCCAAGGTCTCCGGGCGGCGTCTTCACTGTGTGAGGCACATACAGCTCGTTCAGGATCCTGGCGCAGCTTTCATCGAAGGCATCAATCTAAAAGGGATAACAGAGTTCGTCAGAGTTTCTCGTGGGAGGATGGTCCTAGGGCTAACCTCGCTGAACCAAGTACTGGTGAGTGGAAAATGCGGCAGCATCTGGCCGCAATGCTGGAAGACAATCTTCAGCAGGGGATACAGGATGAGATCAGCTATGGTGAAGCTAATGCCTTCGGCAAATCGATGCTCTATGAGCAGCTGCTCCTTCGGCGTTGTACACTTGATCTCCACACGATCTCGCTTTTTCACCTTGTCGCCATTCTCCGTCTGATTGGCCTGCTCCCTTGCCTGCTTGTAGATGTTGTGCATCCGCACCGGTTCGTTCATGTGCTGCTCGAATCTCACAACCTCTGGTGGCACCGACTCCAAGATCTGGCCATTGTGCAGGCCACTCACCACTTCCACCACATCCAGTTCGCAGAATCTGGTCCAAATGGAAGCCTCCGAGGGAGCCAATAAGCAGCTGCCTTTGAAGCCCAGCAGTTTTTTGAGTTCCTCATTGGATTGCCGGGCAATAAGCTCTCTGCCGAGTAGGGAAATGATATTATTTAATTAAATTAAATAGAAATCCAGCAGAAAACCCACCTGCAAACGGCGCAGGTTCCTGCTATATAGGTATTTCCATCCTTCTCGTAGATGGGCAACTTCAGGTCTCTAATCGCTGGCAGCGTGGCCGCTTCCCGGCAGGTTATATGCTGCTCCGTTAGCTCCTTCCTTAGCTGCGAGCTGCGTAAAGCTATTCGACCGCCCTCGATTTTCGAATTAACGAAATTAACTTGCACATTTTTCGGGCTGATGTAGCGGTGCGTGTATAAGGCCAGAAACGAAGACACGCTCGTGTAGATTGTTGTAACCGCGTTTCGTGTGCTAATTTCAATCTCCAGGTAAAGCTGATCCATATTTTCATTAACAAATCATTTAACAAAAACGGGAAAAAGCAAAACCAAACAACAACAAAATCGAAAGAAGGAAAATAAACGAGAGAGCGAGGAAGTGGGAACCAGCTGGGGGGCAAGCAAGAAGAAGAGCGATTGGCGATGGCCAAACCCCAGGCTGTGATCGACTTATCGATTGTTACAAAGCAGGGAGGAAGGCGCGTGGTTTGAATTTGAAAACAAAATATATAAATAAAATATTTTTTCATTAGAACTTTAAAGAAATAAATTTCTTACCGTGAAAATTATATTAATAGTTGGACTGGTTTTGCAATATTAAAAAATCTTAATAAAATCTTTCATTAAAATTGCTCACAATAAATTGAATTCTTACAGACATCGTAGTATTTATTTATTTATTTTTAAAATGGCTCGATTAACTTTGGGCTAAAAAGTATGCATTACTTGTTACAAACTGGGAGCCGGGTGCTTTCCTTGGACAAACAGCTACTCGTACTCCTCCTTCGCCTTTGGCCAGTATTTTTATACCTTCTTCTTTTTTTTCCCTCTCCCATTTTCATTCTTGTTTGCAGCAACTGCCCCCCATCCCGCCAATCTTATTTTTTTGCCTTGTCCCAACGACTGGCTGATGGCTAAAAATAAAGAAGTTCTCCTGTTGCCGCCGCTTTTTTTCCTGGCTCAGCAGAAAGGGCAACATAATGCTCGTTATACTCTTTCCTGCAAGGTCTGGCCTCTCGCTTTATGCATTCAGTTTGAATTTGTGATAATTTGTTTATTAATTTGTATATTTATTTATTTTTGTTGTGTATATCAATTTTAACATCAGACTTTACCCATTCAATTCATACCCATTCAATTCCAAATAAAAAGTCAGGGTATTTAAAGATTCATGTTGATTGGCTGATTTCCCCTGCCGTTGAGGGCTCGTGGAATGGGAATGAGAATGGGGAATGGGAATGATGGGCCCAAGGAATGGGGAATGGTCATGGGGAATAGGGAACGGGAAACCTCAATGTTGGCTGATGTTTATGGTATTTACCTGCTGCACTTTGCTGGGTGCCTGCTGCAATTTCTAATCGAAACGAAACCTTCTACCCTAATAATGGCCCCAGGCCCTTTGGCGCCCTTTGTTAGCTGAAAAATCGGAGTCTCTCGCGCCGTCGGAGATAATCGCTGTTTTGGAGGGAGAACGCAACACTGCTCCACTGCTCCGCCGGCTCCTCTGGTTCCCCTGGCTCCAACTCGCTGCCACATGCAACATGCTGCAGTCTAAATCGTCGTATTTCGCACTCTGTTCTCCTGATAGGAATTGTTCCGTTAAAATCTGTGCAGAGGCCGCAAAATGTTGCACAAACATACACGGGGAGAGCAACATAAAAGGGCCAAGAGGCACAAGCAGTCGTCCCGCTCCCACTTACACTCCGTCTGCTTGGCCCTTTTGCCCTTCGCTCCCGGATGCAACACAACACTGTGTGTGTTGCCCTCTCGCTCTGGCTTAGAATTGTCGCTCGCTTGGAACTGACTGGAACGGCCTGGAACTGCTGCTCGCCTGATCCCGGACACCATCGAAATTTCACATGTAATTCCCACGGCCTGAATTTTCCCACACAACCAGCCGCGAAGAAGAAGAAGAGGAAGAGGCTGCGGAGAACTTCAGGCAAGAGACAGCCGGAGAATCGCTCACACATACACACATCGTCGTTCCTTTTTTTATTTCCTCTTATTTTTATATTGTTGCATCGAATCTGCTCCCAGGGTCGATGCACTGGGAAAAATAAATCTATATTCCTGGGAATATTTAAAAAATCCCTTATTTCAAATTAATTTGATTGATTACGAAATGAAACAATGTTAGAACCTCTTGGAATTTATAGCATCAGAGATGTTATCTCCAGGAATCATAAAAAAGCTTAAAAAATAAATCCCAAAATTTAGTTTATTAAAATACGAAAATATCTTCAAGCTTTTGTATTTTTTCAAGTGCTTCGTTCTTTCGTTCCTCCAGCTCTGATGGTCGTTTTGTTTATGCTGCTGCTGATGCTGCCCCTTCCCGTCTGCCTCGTCTCCCATGCTTGCCCCGACTGGTCCTGGTCATGGTCCCTGTCTAACCCGCTCGGGTTAACATCTTCTTCATCTGCCTTGCTGGATGTCGTGTCCGTCGATCCCGGCATCGAATTCCTTTTGGTGTCCAGGTCTGGCTTCTTTAACCTCTACTTACTAAGGCTTCCTCTGTGGCGATGGACGGTGGATTTGTTTTTACCAGAAAAAAATATACAGAAAAAATGAAATTAATAATTTAATTTTTGTAATAAGAATAAATCTTCAGTTTTTAATGGGTCTAAATTACTTTCTTAAAAGAGTCTTACCTCATGACGAATGTGGGGATCTGGCGAAAATCGGCGACATCAAGCGGTACACGATATTACCAATGGCCGAAATCAGAGTTGTGGTCATATCCAGGCTATAATGCAAGGGAACCAACAGATACTCGAAGCCCTGGAAGGGATTTGTACTCAGAGAGTTGAACTTGGGTACCGGAACGATGGGCATGTTTAGAAGAACTTCGGATCGGAGAAGCTAAAATAATACTTGAAATTTGGAAATATCTTACTTGCATTAATATAAGACTTTGGAATTTCAAAGACTAATTAAAAGATCGAAAAAGAGAAGCCTTCTTGATTGAAAATAACTACAAATTTATGTTTAGACAAAGATACAAGTCTTTAGCTAAAATAAATCATCTATGTATCTAAGACTGATGATACTTAAATACTTTAAAAATGAAATAAGATTGTAAAACTTACATTTAATGATTAAGATTTTCCCAGAAACTTTACATTTTGGCAAAGTAAAATCTCGTTTCCCACTGTGCATCACCAAAAGCGGCCTTGGGGAGCTCCAAGGAATGTCTAAGCAATTGCTCCAGACAACTGGAGCCATTTTCCTTGCCTTGCTGCCCCTCTCCTGCCCCACCCCCGTGGCCTTGGGGGAGACAAGGCTTCTAATGGTCGGTGTCGGTCGTCGGTTGCTCCACGAATGTCGTGCCTTAACTTCCCCGTCTCCACATCCAACCTGTCTGCAAGTTGAGCTCCCATCCCTGTGCCGTCCGATAATGTGGCATTGACTTTCTTGGCAGCCCAGCTATTCCAGTTATGTGTGCCACACTTCCTCGGATATGCAGACCATGCTCCTGCTCCGGCTTCTGCTGCACTCCTGGTCCATCAATATGTTCAAGGATTTTTTCACGCTTCCAGGCATTGCAGATATGAAGTATGAGAGCGATTTAAAGGGAGTCATTTGCAAGAGTTTCCGACATAAAAAAGAAAATAAAAGTACATAAAAAATGTCTGTTTTGAGGCAGTAAATTTCATATAATGTTTTTGATAAATTTACGTGGGAATTATTCACGTTTGCAGATTAAATTGAGATTCTTATTTTATTCATAAAAAAAAGTACTTCGAATATTACTAACTCTGTAAACTTTTATTTGAAAACTAATATAATGTCCTATTGTTATTAATTATTAATTAAAGCTGTTAAATTAAAAAGTTACCGGTAATCAATTGAATAATGGCAGTCAAAGCCTCCACAACTTCCCATATAATCCCGCAGTTTTAACTCTTTCCGCCACTCAATTCAAATCGTAATTTCCCCCAACCTACGCTCAAAAGTTCCCCCGCACAAGTAACGTCTCCAAAAGCGACTCCATTGGCGGCAGAGCTTTATCAACAAACAAAACTCGGCAAACAAACAATCGCACGCACACATAAGCACAGAAATTCACACTCATTGGGTTATGACACTGTACTCTGCGCCGAGAATATAAAAATTAACTTAAGGATATTTCAAAGAAATTACTGAAATTGAAATTATGGAATTGTTTAACTAAAACCTTTCAAATCAGTTTAAAATACATTTAAATTGCGTCTTTCAAAGTTATAGAGAACAAATTAAATTTTAAATACAGTGTCAGAGCCGCACAAAAATCGTCCCCCTGTCGAGTGAGAGCGAGCTTGCAGCAAATCCAACTCAACCTGCTGCCATTTCTCGCCGCCTGCTCATTAGAGTCCATGAATCGAAATTGTGTCGCTCAAGTGACTATTCTCCAAAAATTTCGATTTCGTTTTCGCATTTCTATGATCGAAAATTAGTGTTGGCCAAGGAGGAGCGGGGAAAATAAATTAATTTCTGGTGTAAATTCCCTCTTAAAATTCACCAAATTCGAACAGAGAACGAAATCATATTTTGTTAACTAAAATGTTTATGAATATTCTCTTAAGTTACTTAATTAATCATTTAAACGTTTTGTTATGAATACAAATTTAAAAAAAAAACCCCACATAAATTTCAGCCACCGCAAAGAATGAGACAGAAAGAAACGAGTAAAGCGGTGTTTTGCGACTTTTGTTAAACAAAAAAATACCATGGGATGGTCTACCGAGTCCGGTTCCTGGCCGTTTCCATCTCAGGGCTGCGGTGGCGCTTCCATTTCGAAAAAAGCGAGCAAAATAGAGCAGTGAGCAGCATCATTTAGATTTAGACCGGAATTGTAACAGGCGCGCAGTTGCGGCAGTGAGCGTTTCAGCAGTTTCGTTCGTTTCAGAGTTGCGTTCTCGCGCACTAGCTGTGCTGCTCTGGGCGGAAGCCAGTTGTTTCGCTCGCACATGGGGAGCTTTCCGGTTGGGAGCTTCGGCACTGGGCGGCAGGTTTAAATTTGTGCCGACTTCTTTTGAATATTCTAATCGGTTTAGAATTTACAAACATTTTAATCAAAAACTAAAAGTAAACCTTACAATCCATAGAGTAATAAGCTTGTTTTGACGCTTTTTGCACCTATATTCATTACTTTTTATTAAATTGCGCGCTCAATTAAAAGGAGCTATCGATTATTCACCCGCCTATCAATGTATCGATTGCTCTGCTCGCTGCAGGACAACCCTGTTTTTGGATCAGCTGGCTCTGTGCTGCTGCTAAATTTTAACCAGAATTCAGAATTCAGTGGGCTCGTTTTCAAGGAATTTCGGTCTCTTTAATTAGGCCGGACACCAGGAGCAGCCTGGAAGGACACCCAAGGACCCGAGGCATACATATATAGCCAAGCTAACGTCGGCGTGGGTAAAATGCTGCCGAGCCCGCTGGCGTTGCGAAATTGTGCAGTGGCGACGGCGACAAAAACAACAAAGAAACGACGCGCCTCGACAAGCGGAGAGGCGAAAAACGCGAAATAATCAATTAAAAATCGTAACGGGAGCCGCGGTTTCCGACCGAGGACCACAGCAGCAAAGGATCACAGTGGTGCCCCGAGAGCCGACAAGGACGAAACCAAAAGTTGCCCGAACAGCTGCACCAGCTGTGCGTGGGCAGAGAGCCAGAGGCGGCAGCGCAGCTTTTGGCAGCAGCAGACGAAACCCAGACAACAACAAAAACAACAACCAGTGAAACACGGCAGCAACAACAACGCAAACACAAACACAAACCAAAACGATGGAAATGAGAGAGGTACTGAGTCGCGAGGGGCGAGAGGCGAAGAATCTGCTCGTCTACCAGTTCTGCGATGAGACAACAACGAGCGCGAGTGGCGGCGAGGGAGCAGGAGGGGGCAGCCACAGCGGGAGCAGCCGGAACTCTGGCTGCTGGAGCTGGAAGCGGAGGCGTACTCTTGAACGGTGACTGTAAGAAACGATACCCTAGGCACTTGAGGAGTTATAAGGAGGTTCTTATGGCTACCTAGTGGGGTTTTTAAAAAAATTTCTATAACGTAAACTCCTATTTTTTTTATAAGCTCAAAAGAAAGTTTTTAATGACAGCAAAAACTTATTTTATAAACTAACTAATGACCTTATTTTAAGATTTATTTCGACTAGAGTGGCTCTATTTATCACGTTTCATTAATTTTTACTTTAAATAGACCATAAATCCATTAAAAATTTTATTTTTATATGACTAAAAGTTACCTAGAAAGGAAAGAAACTATAAATAGATCAATATTGTATCGAAAATTAAAACTAGCCTTGAAAAACATTATTTAAACAATATTCTTACATTAAAATGATAGAAATATTCCTTAAAACCCCATTAAGCTTACCATAAACTCTACTAAATAATTAGAAATCAAGTCCTAATCGGTTATTTCTTCTCTTTCCTCAATGATTCCCCATAACTTACATCTCGTATACCCCACAGGTTATCGCAAGCCCCCCATGGCGCCGCCCAAGTCACCCAGTGGCGGCGGCACTCCCAAGAACTGCCAGTCGCCCACCACTTCGCCGCGACTGAAATCCTCAGCGAGTGCTGCTGCTGCTGCAGGAGGAGGAGGTGGCGGCGGCAGTGGGCCACGCGTGCGCAGCGCCTCCACGGGCAGGGACAAGAAGTCCGAGCTGCAGGCCAGATACTGGGCCCTGCTCTTTGGCAATCTGCAGCGGGCTGTCAACGAGATCTACCAGACGGTGGAGTGCTACGAGAACATATCCAGCTGCCAGGAGGCCATACTCGTGCTGGAGAACTATGTGCGGGACTTCAAGGCGCTCAGTGAGTGGTTCAAAGTGTCCTGGGACTACGAATCCCGGCCGCTGCAACAGCGACCCCAGAGCCTGGCCTGGGAGGTGCGCAAGAGCAACCCCACGCCCCGTGTGCGTACCAAGAGCCTCTGTAGTCCCAATAATTCCGGCAAATCCAGTCCAGCCCTGGTACTTGGCGGCGGCTCCCTGTCGGGCAAGACCTCACCCGCGTACGAAAATGGCCAGATCTCGCCCATAAAACTACTCCGCGCCTACGAGCAAGTGCCCAAGGGAGCGATGCGTCTGAACGTTCGGGAATTGTTTGCGGCCAGCAAGAGGGCCAACCAGGGGTCCGCACAATCGGATAATATGGAGTCCCCGCTGGACCTGAGCGGGGGGGATAAATCAACGTTTGTGCAGCTAAACACACAGTATTCTCAAACCGATCTGGAGGATCCCCACTTGACGCTGGCGGATGTGCGCGAGAAGATGCGCCGAGAGGCGGAGGAAAGGGAGGCGAGGAGGAGCCAGGAGCAGGCGGCAGCCAGCGCCATTCCAGCGCCAGAATATTCCGAGGAAGTCGTCGCAGACAATCAAGACGAAACCTCCAAGGAAATCCCTACTGAAGGAAACGCTTGCTCAGCAGAAGAACGTCTCCCGGAGCCCACGGCTTTGGATATGACAGTGGCCTCGCTGGAGAGCATGGAGAATGCTTTGCTTGATCAACAGGCCCAGAAAGACCCCACGCCGCCGAGCACACTGCTAAAGCCGCCGGCGGAGAAGCCACAACCCCTGATGGCCATCTCGGGGAATGCTCCCATTCAAAACAGTCCCTTGAAGTACTCCAGCGTGCTGAATCGTCCAGTGAAAAAAGCAGTAGCCGGCGCAGGAGGAGCAGGAGCAGGTGTTCTCAAGACAACAGGAGCGGGAGGAACAGGAGGAGCTGCAGGAACAGCAGCAGCAGCAGCAGCCAGCAAGCCAGGACAGCTAAAGCCAACTCCTCCCGTCAACGGTTTACGACGCTCGACAAAACTGCAACCAGCAACTGCTGGCAGGACTTCAGGAAAAACTGGCACACAGGCACCACCGCCTCCTCCCAGGCCATCGAGCAAAACCGAGTGCTATGGCCCGCCCAATAATGTGGCCTCCCGTCTGTCAGCACGCTCCCGGACCATGCTGGAGATCAATGGCAGTGGAGGCGCCAGCAAAACTGCACTGCCCAAGAGAACCGCCACCTCTTCTTTTCTAAGCACGGCCCGGATACGAACAGCAACGGCCACCTCGTCCAGGCTCAGTTCGCGCGAGGATATGGGCAGTTCCACTTCCACCCTCAAGGCCAGCAACGAGCAGCTATCGAGCTCGAGGAGCACCCTGAAAACCGAGGATCAACAACAACAACATTCCGAGACGAAAAAGCAACTCCAACTGCCTACAGATACCAACGATGGTTGGTTGACGGTGAAGAATCGTCGAAGGAGCAGCATGCATTGGGCCAACAGGTTCAATCAGCCGACAGGATACGCCAGTTTGCCAACGTTGGCGCTGCTCAACGAGCAGCAGCGGGAGAAGGAGGAGAAGGAGAAGGAGAAGGAGCAGGAGCTAACCAAGGAGAAGCAGAGGGGAGATGCAAGCGCAAGCAAAACCATTCCAAGTAAAACGGGAACAGGAGCTACAGGAGAGGCTAAGCCCAAAGCCAAGGCCACAACACTAGCAAACCCTTCACGGCCAGAAATCAAAAATGCCAAGGCCAAGGTCAACTCATTTCCGGTCCAGCGGAGTTCGGCGGGTCAGGCGAAGAAGCCGGAAAAACCGGAGAAGCAGGACAAGCCAGAGAAGGCAGACAAGCCCGAAAAGAAGCCATTGACGCCGTCAAGTACAGCGCGAAACAATGGCAATAATAGTTCCCTGGGGCGTACTTCCATCATCAAAAGGCAAAAGTCGGATCTGACGGGATTAAAGATGACATCCTTGCACAAGGAGTACATGCGGAGCGAGAAGAATGCGCTGAGGAAGCTGCAGCAAAAGGAGCTGAGCAACAACCACAAGCCGAGCCACAACAGCAGCTCTTCCTCGGCGGAAACTGTGGTGGAGTGTGAGTATCTTGAGGTAGTTTTGAGATAGTTTTCCATTTAGTTAATCACTTCCTCTTCGTAACAGCTAGCAACGAAGACCACAACAAGATCGACATCAAGATCCAGACCAACTGTGAATTCTCCAAGACCATTGGCGAGCTGTACGAGAGCATTGCCCACTGCAAGCTACCAAATGGCAGTCTCAACAAGCCCGATGCCTCCTCCTCCTCCATTCTGAGTGCCTGCGATGAGAATGAAGAGCAAATTGCGGACGATAATGAAGAGGAGCGCAACGAGAGGATCCTAGTTGAGGTACAGGAATCTCTGGAACGGCAGATTCGGGAGCTGGAGCAGACGGAAATCGATGTGGACACGGAGACGGATGAGACCGATTGTGAGGTTCAGCTGGAGGAGCAAGAGCTGGGTGGTGCAGGTGCAGGTGATGATTCCGCGGTGTTTGTGACCATGAGCGACGATGAGAATGCCAGCCTCGAGCTGAGATATCAGGCTCTATTGTCGGACATGTCGTGGAACGAAAGAGCAGAGGCCCTGGCCACGCTCCAGGCTTATGTGGCCAGGCATCCGGGCAGAGCGCAGGAACTGCATCAGAAGCTGTCCTCGCCCTCGCGACGCCGCTCGCTGCAGGAAACTCTGAAGAAATACCAAGCCAAGCAGGCGAGGGCGCAGCAGAAGAGGAACCACCTTCAACAGGAAAAGGCAGCCAAGCTGCAACAGCTCTTTGCACGCGTCGAGGATGTCAAGGCGGCCAAGAAGCAACTCATCGAAGACAAACGCCTGAAGATGCAGGGAAGACTGCAAAGGGCAGCGGAGAACCGCGAGCTGTACCTCCGGCAGATCATCGAAAAGGCCCACGACGAGGAGAAGAAACTGAAGGAAATCAACTTCATCAAGAACATTGAGGCGCAAAATAAGCGCTTGGATCTCCTGGAGTCCTCCAAGGAGACAGAGGGCCGGCTGCAAGACCTCGAACAGGAGCGACAGAAGCGGGTCGAAGAAAAGCTGGCCAAGGAGGCGGCTGTGGAGAGACGTCGGCAAGCCCTGGAAAAGGAGCGCCTCCTAAAGCTCGAGAAAATGAACGAGACGCGACTGGAGAAGGAGCAGCGGATAGGCAAGATGCAGGAGCAGAAGGAGAAACAGCGTCAGGCTTTGGCCCGCGAAAAGGCCAGGGATCGGGAGGAGCGATTGCTGGCCCTGCAGGTCCACCAGCAGCAGACCACCGAGGAGCTGCAGCGGAAGATTCTGCAGAAGCAGTTGGAATCCGCCCGCCGCCACGAAGAGAACATCGAGCACATACGCCAGCGGGCTCTGGAGCTCACCCTACCCACCCGGCAGGCGGACGAGGGTCGAGGCGATCAGGAGGACGGCGATGCGGGTGACGGCATCAACGGGAATGGTGGCACAAGCACCACGAACGAAGACTGCGATCTTTCCTCTACGCTCTCGGATGTGGGGGGAATCCCCGGGCATTCGAGGAGCTACAAAAAGAAGATGAAGAAGCTGAAGCAACGCATGAGTCAGTGGTGAGTAAAAAGTGTCGTTAAGTTAATTATTGTTTTATATTAACTTCAATTCTTTGTTATTGAATTTCCGCTGAAAATCGTTAAAAACTTTTAATGTCTGCTAAGGTTTTTTTTTTGTATGAATAAGTTTTAATTTCAAGCAGAAATCAGATATTTAACAAATCAAAATGAGGGTCTTTCTTGAAATTTAAGACGATTTTTTATTCCGTCTAGACAGCTTAAACTTAATTTATTTAACTAATTAATTGTAAACTATATTGTATAGTGTATATCGAAGGGAGAAGTCCAATATTTTAACATAAACCCAACTTTTATTAATCGAAATATTATTAATATTTAATTTATTTATATAATTCCGCGATTATATCGTTTCATAATGCAATTGGTGTTACGCTATTTGGAATATTATATTTCCCAGTAATAATTCTATTTAAATATATATTCCAGTGCCAGCGAGTATTTGGAGTCTATGGAGCCCTTGCCCCCCTATGTAAAGCGTGATAGTTCGGTGCCCAAGCTCCTGAATCTGGTGGTTAAAGGCGGCGGTGCCCAGGGATTGGAGAGGGCATTGGGCAATCTGCTGCGTGTAATACCCAAGGCTCAGGCCTTTGACTTCCAGGCCTTCCTCTGCATGGATGGCCTGGGCATAGTGGCCAATCATGTGATCAGCAAGGGTCTGCAGGAGAACACCGATGTCTCAAGGAAGTAGGTTTTTTTTTGTAATAATTTAAATTTATAAAAAATAAATAAATCTAATTAAATTCTGTTACAGATCCGTTCACCTGGCCGTTCACGTGTATAGGAATGCCTGCTCGGTGTGTCCTCAGATTGCTCGTCATGCACTGCTGGGCAATTCCATAACCGTTTTGTTCGATGCCATCAGCAAGAGTTTTCAGGTAAGTTTTCAACGACAACAAAAAATTGTCGGACTTTTGAAGAACTTTTCGGGCAGCCAAAAACGGCTTTTTCACAATAAAAGTGTCGTCGCCAGGCAGACGTCGGGGGTTTGGGTTTGGGATTGGAGCAGGGAGTTGGCATAGTCGCCAAACTTGGCAACTGGCTATATTCCCCAGGCCACGTCGGATGTGTCGACTAAAGAGTATAAATTCGTACTTGGCTGGCCTTATAGTCCTGCCCGTGGCAGCCACTTAACACTTGGCCGCGTTTATGTCTCTGTCTGTCTGTAAACCCAAAGGGGAAAATAGTGAAAGAAGGTTATAATTAATTTTTAAAGGCCTGGCGATGTAGTTTAATTTTATTGGTTTTTTAACTAAATAGTATCTGAATTGTTTTAAATCATAGAAGTTGTATTTTTTAAATTTGAGAAGATGGAGTTTAAGATATGTTTAAAAATAAAAGAATGAAAGATGATATACCTACATATGTGCGACAATCGGTAATATAATTAATATATCAGAATAATATAATCGAAGGGAAGAAAAATAATTATTTAAAAAAAAACATTTTCAGGATATTTGTATTCAATAATATCCATATTTTAACTTTAAAAGTACATAATATTTCATGTAAATAATATATCTTCAAACAACTCCAGTAAGAGCATTCCCTAGTTCGCTTTTCCCCTGTGGATTTTTTTGGTTTCCCTGTGTTTAAAGTTTATGTTTCGCGCTTCGACTTTTGTTTTTGCTCGTTGGGGCATTGTTTATTTGCCATTTCTTTGACGCTTTTATTTGGCGCTGCTGCCTTTTGTTTGTTTGGCATTTTTATTTGAATTTTATTTACTGGCCTCGTGCGCTCTCGCCTATCAATTTTTAAGCACTAGGTCGGCGGGGCCCAACCCCCATCCCCCTTTTTTTTTGTCGGGCGCTTTTCCCTTTCCTGGCAATCCAGTCAGCAAGTAAAATGTTTATATATTTTGCGGCTGTTGTTAAATCAATCGTTAAATCGCATAAAAACCCACTCCTTCACACACCCAATAAAAGCCTCTTCTTACCGTTCATCTTTTTTTATTTTTCTTTATGCTGTTTGTGTTTTTTCTTTAATTGCACTCGTGGAGTGTTAAGGCATAATTATAATGATCGAAATATGATGGATTTGGGTTACTCTAAAAATGAAATATTATTGATAAATTTTAATGCAAATTTTAAATGTAAAAATGATAGAGAATTTAAGGGGTTTCTCCCATGCTCTGAAATAAAAAAGAGGTATCAGTCTGATTTACCATTTAATGTGAAGGTAATAAAAAAAGTATGCAATAGTGTTAATATCCCAAAAGCTTTTTAAAATTAAACAATTTAAAAATAGGTTTTAATAATTTACCTTTAAACACAAGTTTTTCATGTAAATTTTTTTATAATTTTACTCAGAAGCTCAAAACTAAGAAAATTAAAAAAAAATTGTTAATTTGTCAAAAATAATATACAAATATTATTTTTTTTATTTTTAATTCGGATGAAATATTTATTAACCAAATGAAACTAGCACAGGACAGCTGAATTGAAATTAATGCATTTTTGGCTTAGTTATGATCGATTTCAAATTAATCAAATTCCAAACTGGAAGGGTATTAAAACTTCATCTTCCCTGAGTTATATTCCTTTCCTGTTTTTGTTTTTAGTTTTTTATTTAAATCTATAAAGATATTTTTACTGCGCATCGCACTTTGGCGTTCTTGTTGTTGTTTTGCATTGTTAACTTGGCTCGTGTTTATTGTTTTTGCCCCATCCCCGCCTCCTTTTCACCTCTCGCACCTCTCCTACCTGTCCTCTGGCCCTCCTTTCACCTTCTGTCCCGTTGATGGATCAGCGCGCGCGCCGCTTGTCGTGTAATAAAGGAGAGGCAAAGCGCTGAAGAAGGAACGAAGAAGGCGCAACAGAGTGAAAAAGTTAACTGTAAGCGACTAGGAGAGAGTGTGAGTGAGAGCGGGAGAGGGGGTGGGGGGGGGAAGGAGAAAGAAACATCAATTAACATTTTGATTGATGTGGATGTCTCTCTCTCTCGTCTGTTGTTGCTGTTTAAATGCCTAAGTTGATAATTAATTTAAACACGAGCCGTGGAATTTCACTTGCGGGTGGTAAGACATCAGCCCCGAAAAGAACGCAACAATTGTGTGCGCGAGCGAGCACCATTTTCCAATATTTCTTGGATTTCTGCTTCCTCCTCCTTAATCATCTTCCTTTTTTTCTGATCTGTTGCAGTTACCCGAAGAAAAATCACCACAACATCCGGTCGAGTTGTCCACGGAGCTAATGCTGGCCTGCACCGAGGCGCTGTCCTCCAGTTACGTGAAGAAGAACACCCACCCAAAAGTGCCGGAACGACTGCCGGACATGATAAAGTGAGTACAACAACAATAACACATATAACAACAACAAGTGCTTACCGCGGCGGTTTATTCCTAACTGTTGTGCGCAAAGCAACAAAAGCAAGCGCATAGAGAGGGGAACGAGTCGAGTTCGAAAAGCGAGTTCGAAAAACTCCAGTGTTAATGGTGTGTGTGAGTCTGAGGAAGAAAAGGGATGCCTAGAGCTTGGGCCTGGGCATATGGCCATCCCTTTCGCTCGCCTTCAGAAGCGAGAGAGGGCGTGTCTGTGCGAGCGGGATAGCGTACGCTGGCTGCAGCGCTGCCGGCGTCGACATGGCCTCTGCTGCTTTGACGCTGCTTGGCGCTTTTCCGTTTAAAAAATATAATTTTTAATTTTAATTCTTATTTAGTTGGTCACACTGATGCCGGGCAGTGTGGTCACAAGTCGCAAGTTATTTTAATTTTTTTTATTATCTTGGTTTTAATAAATGGGGATATTTACATTTTTGTTTGTAATTTAATTTAATAATTAAATATAAAACCTAAATAATTTTTATTAAAACTCTAGCCAACTTTAAAATAATTTTTTAAGGTTTTTAAAATCTTAACGATACAGGGAAAGCAAACGTTCTTTTTGTTCCTGCTTTGGTTTCTTTAAATTAAAATATTTTAACTGTAACTACAGTCCTTTATCTCTTCTGTAACTACAGTACTACCTCTTTTAATGTTTATTACATTATCCTATCACTTGCTTTTTTTGTTTGCTTTAAAAATGTTTCTGAAACACTTTTCACGGTCTTCCTTCCTTCACTCCTCTCCTCTTTTGTCTTTTTGCTTGCTTTAATTTCGAATATAGGAAAAACTTTAATGCTGCGTCGTCGTTCAGTGTGGAGTTTTCCGGGTCCGTCCCCTTTCCGCTTTTCCCCCGTTCTGCCCCCAGCACCAGCGATTGTTTTTCTTTAATTTGAGCTCATTTTTGTGCACAAAAGTTTTAATCGAATTGTTGTTTATTGTTGACGTTTCTATAGTTCCCAAATATGTACATACGGACGCCATTTTTGTTTGTTTTATATTTTTGCATTGCAAAAAATTGAATTTTGTTGCAACTTTGCATTAATTTATTAAATAAACGAAAATTGTATTGTTTTGTATAGCGATTTAATTGTGAGTTTTATATTTTATTAAAGCCAGACTGAGGAAAATCAATTTATGTTTGATTAATCTGAAAGTTATGCAAATTGTATTTAATTGGGGTTTTAAATGATATTTTATTTGATTATTAATAGATTTATGCTTGTGTTTATTTTATAGACAATACAATTTATACAAAACTATGAATATGAAATTAAATATTATTAGAGTTATCTGGTTTAGAACTGCATTTCCTACACGGTTTTTGATACTGTTTTAAATCAAATGGTAGAACATTAAAATATGCGTATTTTGTAATGTTAATAATATTTCACTTGCATTTAATTAACTTCTTAATAATTATTATTACCTATTTGTATATAAATATAATACAATTTAATCTTATACATGATTTAATTGTTTTAAATTATAGTTAAATTTAATTCCATATAACGATGTATATATTCCTTTGCACTTTCGGCTGTTTTTTTAAGGCTTTCTCCTACCCTAAGTATAAGTTAGTTTTATCTGTGTGTGTTTTTTTGTACTGTCCTTCCTTTTGTTAAAATAGCAACGAGAAAAAAACTTTGTTGTTATGCATTTTCCACTTGTGAATTGGCTTTTGTTAGCTACTTTTTGCATTTGTTCTTATTTCCGTTTTTTATATTGTTGGCTAGCTTTTCTTCTGTGTGTGAAGCGGCTTTTGTTTATCCTTTTTTTGTGTTGTGTTTATCCTGGGCTCTGACCAATTTTTGTGCCTTCCCTAGATGGGTTTTTTCTTTATATTTTCGTTGTATATATATTTTCTCTATCTTTTTTATTATTCCATTTTGTTTGCTGTTATTTCTGTGCTGTGAGCTCCCTTTTTTATGTTCTTTATAAATTTTCCGTTTGTTTATATTTTCAATTTGCTTACAAAAGCTTTTCGTTTATTTTATTAGCCAGCAGCCATTGTTGTGTGTATGTTGTGGGTGTGCGTGGGCGTGTGTGTGTGTGTGTTCCTTGCAGCCTTTTGTGGTTGCTGCCTTGGTCCTTTTATTCGTATTCCTCCTCGGCTTATTCGCCTTTAATGCCAACTGCCATTTTTCGTAGCGCGCTTTTCGGCGCTCAATTCAATTACAAGGCGCCTGCAACTGTATGGGTGCGCTGTGTAGGTGTGTGAGTTTGCAAAATCAAATTTTCTTTTGACTATAATTTTTGTGGAAAACATCCCCCAAACAGGGCGCCCACCCAGCACCTTGCGCCATTTTCCTTGACGAAAAAAGAAAAACTTTGCCTGAATGAGAAATTCAATTCGCCGCACTTGAATGGTCCGCCATCTTCCACTGCCTCCTGCTCCTCCTCCTCCTCCACTTCCGCTTTTGCTGGTGCCTGCTGCTGCCCCTCTTCCGGTTCCGGTTCTGTTCTGCATTCTCATCACCATCATCATCATCAGTCTGGCCACGAAACATTTGGAATTTTTTGCCTAATTCAATTGCAACATTCTTGGCTCTCTCTCTCCCTTTTAGCTGCATAATTAAATTTTTGTTTACTTTTAATTGTTGCTCAGGTTGCTGCGCTCAGTGCCTTTTCAGCTCAAAGCTGGCACATATATTTTTTTGTTTTGTTAATTTGAATAAAGTTTTCGAGAAGTTCGTGTAATCGAATTAAAAGTTGACAAAAGCAAAAGCGAGGAACTTCTATTTTTAGTCAAAGGTTTCTTGTCCTTATTCTTTGGGGAAGCAAAAGGGGAAGTGTAGAGGCTTTTTCCGGGAAAGTTTTCAAAATGTGTATTAATTTCTTGTAAAAGAAAAGCTTTAAAATTAACTAGGATTTTGAAATCCTTCAAAAAAGTCTTTAAAAGTATCCAATAAAAGTTTTAAGGAACCAAAATCACTGAAAATATATTTTTTTATTGTCGCGTTTTGAAGTTTGGTTTTGTAAAGTTTTTTTGAACGATTTTTTATGATTTGATTTCTGTTGTTTTCCCAATATATCTTTTATATCTTTAGTTACTTAAAATTATATTAAATAAAATTCAGTGATTTGTGATTTTTGTGGTAGTTTAAATTATGTATTCTGAACTTCCTTTAAAAATTATTATACTTCTTTAAGCCATATGTGGTACTTAACCTTCTTTCCACTTCATTTAAACATGTAAATCCAAGTTCAACAACTTGGCAAATAATATAAAAAACCCTTATAAGGACACACACTTGACCATTAATCATAACACCTAGTTCAATACATTGAAAAGAAGGTTAGCCTTCGTGGCTAACCTTAATCCCAACCATAAATCGTGCTAGTCCTCCTCTCCCGCCGCCTTCATCCCGAAAAGTGTCAGGATGCCCTTCCTTAAAGCATGACAAATTTGATTTGCATCGCTCTGGCACCTTTTTTGGAAACAGATAAAAGAGATGACGATGATGATGATGATGAGCCTGGGCTATCTTTTTACAATGTAATTGATTCATAATTAATCAACACAGTCATTAGCAGTCGCAGAATATATTTTAATCACGATTTGATCATCAATCCCGAACGCAAAACGGGCCAAAGGGAGGCAGCGTTGGGCAATCATAACGATGATTTGGCACGCGATAAGGCAAACACCCTTGAGCCCGGAATCGAGACCAGGAAACCGGAACCCCTTTACCTTTTTTTTTATTATTTTATTATTTATTTGCCACCCCTAAAAAAGGCAGTCATAATGAAATATGCATATGGAGAGAATCTGTCTCTCCGCGTGTTCGTCCTTTTGTTTGTATGCCGCCGGGCGCTGCTCCTGGCAGGATGTCAACAAGGACGACATGCTGGCAGAGTTACTTCCGTATCCGTGCGGTGCCAGCAGTGCTGCTTGCTGCTGTGCGGTAGTTAATTTAATTACCCTTTAAGTAACCAGATCGAATGGCCAATTTGGAGTTATGGCCTCTGGAGCCGCTTGCATCCGCAGCCACATCCCCAGCATGGGGCGAAGGACGCAGGACGAAGGACTAAGGGCCTGCCCAGGCTAGGCTGTGTGTGTGTTTGTGCCAAAGTTTTTGTGGCCTGCACTTTGCAATTGACATTGTTAACAAGACTGCACTGAAAGCTTAAAAGAAGTAAAGGAATATAAGGAGAGGAGTTTTAAGGCATTTGTAAGGACACGGAATATCCTTTAGAAAAGCAAAGAAAAATGCTGTGAACTTTGTTAAAATATATTTGCTGGGCATTACATTAATTATATAAATATTTTATCCTTTTCTTTATTTAAACAATTTATGAAATATAAAACTCTTCTTCAAGTCCTTTTCTTAGCTTTCCTCAATTTAAGTAGTTTATTATTAAAACATATTCTTCTTTACTTAGTACCTTTAGCTTTATTTTTCGCCAAGTGCAAATAGCAACTTTTGGCTCAATTACAAGGACAATATCTGCAATATCCACACTCACACACGTGCCTGTGACTGTGCCTGTGTCCTGTGGGTTTTATTTTACCATCGACATATTAGAGCAACTATTTAGACCTTAAACCAGACATCCTGCTCCTGCTCCCGCTCCTCCTGTGGCTCTCCTATCTCTCTGGTCAAATGTATTAATTTCATTCTCTGGTCCTTTGTTCTCTGCCTCTCTTATCGCCGCCTTTGGAAAATATCCTTTGGCCTCTCCTGTTTCGCCTTTGTTGGCTCTGTATTTTTTTTCTCCTTTCTATTTTGTGTGCTGTGCGGCGTTTAATATCCGATTTCAGTTTTGTCCCCTTCCCTTTGGCTGTTGATTCTTTTTGACAAAAGGCCGAGGAGCATAGGGAAAACTCAGGGAAAACTCTGCTGCTGCTCCTGCTGCGGCTGCTGTCTCCTTCGCTTCTTGTTTGACATTGGCGAAGTTTTCTATTTGCTCGGTGCGCCGCTCCCTTTTGTTTGCTGGCTGTCGTCCCTCGCCTGCGCGGAAAATCAAAATATTGACTCTTAACGGTGTGTGTTTATTGATCCTTTAGCTACCCCCAGAAATTAAGGGGAGGGGGCTAGAGATGGCCTCAAATTTCCTTTAGAGGGAAAATTATTGCAAGAAGGAGAGAGGGGAACGTCTGTTTCTTTACTTTTTAAAAGTGGAAATATTAATATTAAATAATATTAATTTATCAATAATTTATAGCAAAAAAAAGAGTTACTGATAAACCTTTAAAGTTTTAATCAGAATTATAAATAAAAGCAAATATTATCGATTGAATTTCCGTGTAAACACTTTGCTTCACCTTCACAGATTTCCTTACAAACCTCTACAAGCCACCTGTCACCCTTTTTGCATGTCATAATTGAATTCAAATCACAAAAGTGTCACACAACTAATCAGAGTTGTCATTTCCAACCCTCCATCCCTATCTTTTTTGGCATTCCACCCCCGCCCGGAGCTGTGACCGTAACTGTAGTCAAAACTCCTCGAATAAGTGAAGCTCAGTTTCAATTTCTATTTCTATTCGAGTTTCGGTTTTCGTTTTCAGTTTTCGTTATTCGTCGTCGTTGCTCATCTGCTCGTTTTTCGACATTCAAACTGTCAAAAAGTCAGCATCAATTACAGTTACAAAGACATCATAGCACAGACACACGGAAATATCCTGCAAATATCCTGCATTCCGTACAGTTTGAGTGTGAAGTGCAGGAGGAGCGGGTGGAGAGGTTGGAGAGGGGGTCAAGGGTCAGAGTAACAGCTCAAAAGAAGTGTGTAGCCCAAAACTTCGCTGTAGATTTGCATCAAAATGCATTTGGCCATAACAGGGGACAGGAGGAAAAAATACTGATTTTGCGAGGGTGGAAATAGGAGTTTTGCAAGTATTTAATTTGGGGGATTTAAATAAATAAATGTGTGTTTGTTAAAAGAGGTTTTAAAATGTTTTAATAATATATGTAAATACTCATTAAAAGATACTTACTAAAAGATACTCACTAAAAGATACTCACTAAAAGATACTCACTAAAAGATACTCACCAATAAATGCTCACCAATAGATACACGACAGAAATTCACCAATAAATGTTGGAATAGCTTTTATTTAATTATTACATTTTTATATATAACGAATATTATAACGAATATCTTTTTACCATAGAAACTTATTAATATATTAATACTTATCAGAGGTACCTAATAAATAGTTAACACTAGATATTCACCCAATACCTACCCAATAAATAGTCACCAATAAATACTTCTCAACAAAAATGTTCAATTAGAGATTATTATTATAGATTATTATTATAGAGATAATTTTCTATAATTGTTCAATAGATACTAACCAATAGATGCTATCCAATAGATATTCCCCTATAAGTGTTAACCAATACATACTACCACTAGAGCCCCATAGATAGAATAAATGTTCTTGAATAGATACTCACATACCCAATAAAATTCACCAATAAATACTCCCACAATTCAATGAGATAAAGTCCAATAATCGTCAATAGATACTCCCCAATAGATGCTCACCAATAAATACACCCCAATAGATGTTCACCAATAGATACTCGCTAATAAATGTTCACCAATAGATACTCACCAATAGACACTCCTCAATAAATATTCACCGATAAATACTCCTCACTAATTCAAAAGGTTCCTCCCAAGATCGATATTTCTCTTGAAATATTTACCAATGGACTCTCACCACTAAAGATAACAATCTGTTGGAGAAAATCAATAGCTGGGGATGGAGAGTGCCTCTTCTTGAGTTTTCTTTTACATATTCTGCTGTTAATATATTCTCTACAATTGTATAATATATCTCCTTGTTCAACTTCACAAAAGACCCTCGCAATCGCATAACCCGAGAAGGTCGGTCGGTCGGTCATATGCAAAAGTCTGACATATGCGCTGACATTTTGCATGCAAAAAGGCGCAGCAGCAGCAACAGCAGCAGCAGCAGCAGTCGCCTCAGCAGCTCTTTCCCCTTGTCGAGTTGCATGTCAAAAGTTTGATGAGTGCCTGTCCAGCTTCGCCGCATGTCAAAGGCTGGACGGGATTGGGATGCGGATGGGGGGGAGCGGTACCGGTACTGGCTTTTGGCTATTGAATTACCTACAGGCTCAGTCCGAGGCCGAGGCGGCACTACTCTCGTTTGAGAGTGCATTCGCTTTGATTTTCGGCCCCTGCTTCCCTGTTTCCGTTTTTTTTTTTCACCCAACTCGCTGCTCTGTTTTGGGTTTCCCCTCTCCCTCTGGGGAAAATGTTTGTGATGGGGGAGAAAAAAAAAAACACCACCCACCAAGATGAAGTTGTTGTCTCCCTGATAGAGAAGGCGACATATGTAAAATGTGTAAAGTGCAGTGCCGGTTACAGTTAATTTAATGCTCGTCAGATGCGAAGTACTACTATATCTCTGTAGGCTGATAATGATAATGCACCCTCTATTAAATCACAACATCCTTCCTGCTTCGGGTTTTTTTTGTTGTGCTTCTGTGATAGGCACTGGGAGAAAATAGCGGGAACTTTCCTACTTTCTTACTAATTTTAATAAGTGACTGTTGCCATCGAAAAAATGTTTATCGAACAAATATTGCATCGATATAATTGCACACTTTTCGGCACATGAGAAAATATTTCAGACACCGAAGCATTTTTTTTAAATTATGAATATTTTATTTGTTTTGAAATAAATTACTTCTTCTGAAAGAAATTAGGGGCAAAAATTCTATAAGAATTTTCAATTTTTTTGAATAATAATTTAGCTTAGAAATCTTTTGGATTTTGTATGATTTGCTATGCTACAGAAATTTATTCAGAAAAAAGTCTTTAGATATTTTTAAAACAATTTTTAAGTGCCTCAACCTTCCTAATTTAACCCACAGATAATATCTCTCCATTAATATTTTCTGCCAGTGCATCTAGTGCATATCGGTAGTTCCCAAAACAAGCAGAAGGCAGTAGGCTGATGATTATGAGGGGGTGGGGATAAACAGAAGCAGGAGCCACACAAAACACTGGCGCAAGGACACACGCAGGGACAAGGACCAACTGACGCATCACTCAATCAAATGGCAATTGTGAGGGCTTAACACGCGGCCTCCGGGGCTGGAGAGCAACCCTCGCTATTTAGTCGAAGGTCCTGGAAGAGACTCTCAACTGAAGCTGAAACTGAAACTGGTGCAAATTAACACGCTAAGCACTTGAATCGCTCGCCAAATGTGGCATGAGTAATGCCCTCAAGTGGCCAGGAACAACAGGAACAGATGGCGACGGCGACGGCGACGGAGGACATAACAAGCCACTAATCCACGCATCCATAAATGGTTGTAAAAATTTACGATGCAAACTAAAAATCTCTGACCAAAGTAATTTCCCTCTTTGGCAAGGAAGGAAAAGTCGCCTTCGCCTCCTATGGTTATGGCTATTCAATGGCTTTTGTGGGGCCACATTTATGATTGGGTGGACTTTCCATAAATTCTAATTTGATTTTGCCACTAAAGTGCCATAAGAACGCAATTTCGTCCCTCCCTTTGTATATGTACATACATTCGCTTCTATATTCCCATATTCCTTTCTCTACATATCGTATAAGTACACATTTAGTGGGGGGTGGTGGGATCCTTACGTTGGGCATAATTTTTTACGATGCTCGCTCGGCGACATTTTCATTCGCTTGCCATTTTCCATTTTCTACATTTCCACACTCACACACATACACATTCACAATGGGGAAAAGCCAAATCACAGGCGCCCATTTTCAGTGGCTTTGGTGCTCGTAGACTCAAAAACTCCCCAAATCGTGAAAAGTCCCTGCGGCGAGGGGTATATAGGCTTCTTGAGAGGGCTTTCTTGAGATTATTTTTCAGAGATTCTTTTAAAACTTTTTCAACTTCAATTCAGGAAGGCCTCAGAAACCGCTTTTAATTTAAAATAAATTAAAAATATGTTAAATAGAATAAAATGAAATATTGTAGGTCAAAAATGGTGTTGTTTTGTTAATGTTACCGATATTTTTAGACACTACTAAAATTAATTTAAAATCGAGAATAATTTCTGTGGCATCCCTGCATCGCTTCCACTCAATTCAACTTCATATAAAAATATTAATATCTTCCACTGAAATTTCGATTATATAAATCTTTAGTTTAAACTAAAACTAAAACTAGTTAAAGTGCTACAGAAGTCCTGTGAAAGTTGAAAGGATTTTTTATATGTAAAAATCTAAATTTGTGTTGTTTTTAACGATGTTCGATGATCATTTTTGGACATATTTGAAAGGAATTTGAATTTATGATCCATAATCTCCTAAAAAACGCCTTTCTTTATTTTTTTACTATATTTTTTCTGAATTTAAATGTTCATAAATGTTACATTTAAATTCCGACACGTAGAGTATTCCCATCTTCGTTTTTGAAACTTAACTGCTGGTTCAGTTTTAATGCCGTGCCATTTTTTGTGACCCACCTCTCCGTCTTGTATATGTGTGTGTGTGTGTGTTGTTCGTGTTGCTATTTTATTTTATTATATGCACTTTTCTTCTACAAAATGGCGGCAAACGTCGCCGCATGGTCCTGTTGTTCGGGGTCCTTCGAGGAATCCAACGATGCCAAGGAGGAGCACCATCGTTATGGCTGCGGTTATTTGGCGCCATGTTTTTGCGCTCCCTTCTGGCCTCCCCCTGCTGCTCCTGCTGCTGCTCCCGCTGCTGATTCTGCTGCTTCGCGCCTCGTTTGAGTTTTACGAGCGGCTTTACTTTCTCGCAGCTATTTCGACTTTGGCTTTTTAACAGCCTCCAAAAGGTTGCCAGGGGGATTTCAGCGCAGACCCAATCCCGTCATCTTGGGATGCCCCACGTGTGTTGTCCATTTGTGACGTTGATTTCTCCCCACCTCCTCTGGCTCCGCCAACTCTGTATAAGCACATGAATGCCCCTCGTTCCATTCTGTCGTTTGGTTTCTGGACGCAAGCATCTGCGGTGGGCAGGAGAGAACACCAAGTCGCTGCCTTATGCTGGTCCGGTGACATGCCCCATATGGAAAGCAGCCGGAAGGCACTGGGAGAAAACTGAAACAAATAATGGGAAAAGTATTGAACAAAGAGTTATTAGTTAAACGTTGATTTATGGGAATTTACTTTGGGGAATATAAGCTTATTAGGATTGTTTTATAGTTCACTTTATAGGGGAAGTAATAAAATAGATTTATTTTAAATATTAGATGTGTTTCTTCACTCACTTGCTGAATAATTGCAATTTTGTTGCAATTACTAGATAATAATTATGAAAGCTAGAGTTATGATAGTCAAATAATTAGTTTTCCTGATGTAGGCATTCGCAGGAAAGGCTGCAAATTTATAAGAGAATTGCTTAATCTTGTGGGCACAATTTTCAATTGATTTTAAATATTAGGGAGTGCTTGTTTAATATTTAAATTAATATTTTAATACGTATGTATTTTAATATTTTTAAATACATATAAAACCTGCTTCGTAGTTCCTATTTATATTCTTAATACATTCTCTTATGGTTATAATTAAATAAGTACATTGAGCAATTTTTAGCAGATTTTTTAGACCTACTGGAATATTTGTTTATAAACAAATAGCTTAAAAAATGTTTAAAAATCTGTATGTCTCTTTTAAAGCCTTCTTTCTAGTTTTAAATAATTTCTTCACAAACTCCAACCCATCTTTTCATTCATCTCAATTTTTCTCCCTGTGTTTTGCTGACTCAAAACTGCTGAAATTTTATTTTCAACGCGCGTGTCGTAATTGAAGACGCACCGCGCAGCAAGCAACTCTTTCCCCCGCCTGTCTCCGTCCCTGTCAAAATATAAATATGTATATATTTAATATAAGACAAAACGTTTACCCCGTTGTCAGTCTGTCTTTCTGTTCGTCGCTCTTGTGTGTGTTTTTGGGGTAAATGGAAAACGCTTTGGGTGGCGTTCGTTACTAAGAAAACACGGGAATATGGTCTTGGAATGGCATTTTGCTCTATGGATAGATGGATGGATGGATGGACGGCTGACGTGTTGATGAATTTTCATTTGAAAAACTGAGGGCCAGACAGGATCGGGATTATATATACCGCGGAGTGATTGCCACATCCGTGTTTTGTGTCTCTAAACTCGTTGGCCTACCGCATGGCTGGGATTTTACTTGAATTTCGTTTCGTTTCAGAGATTCATTTCGCCAGGTTCTAGAGTTTCTTTTGGCTCCCCCCTTATTTTTTGGCACACACACTTTTTCTGGCTAAAAAATTGTACACATCGTACACTTGACGGCTCAATCTCGGCACTTGCTCGCCTCCTTAACATTTTCCTGCCCTTCGCGTAATGCGAGTTTAATCACTGAAGTATAATAAAAAGTGAGCAGCAGCCACCCCGAGGCATCTGCATCCATCCCCCTTTAAGCCAAACTGACAGCCGAAATGTCTTAATTTATTCATAACTTTTTTTATGCATGTTTATTAGACTGTGTGGAGTACAGGCAGGCAGGCAGGGAGGGAGGGAGGGGTGTGCAACCCCTCGCCGCACTAAACAATTTCCATGTTTTGATTTATGAATGATAATGCGCTGTGACATATCCGAACCTAACCTAACCGAAGCGAACAGGAGAGAGGATGCGAGGCGGGGATTCAGGAGAGGATTCTGCTTCAGATTCAGTTGTAAATGTGGATGAGCCCTGAAGGAGCTAGGACTTGATTTTGGGCATATGTCTGCATTGCGTTTTAATTTGCATTAATGGGCGTGGTAATGGGCCTGCTGCGGATGCTGCTTTCTGGGCGGTTTAATGAGGCGCAGCCTTTTTGCCAGAAATGTGCATATTTCAATTTTCAAATAAGGGGTTCGTCGTTCCACTAGCAACTGTCGCGAAAAATTAAAAAAAAAGGGTAATCATTTGATGGTGGGCGTGGCCGCGGGGTTATAAGTCAATAACTGATGGGTATATTGGGAGTTTTATGTGGAGATCAGGGTTAACAAGGGGAGGGTTTTACTTAAATAAATATAGAAACTAGGGGTTTCAAATAGAGTTAATAATTTCATTGAACTAGATAAATAACATGTTATTTATTAATTTAATGAGTGTTTATTAGAACATTAAAGTACTTTATGACAGGTTTACATTTGTTTTGATTTTCTAAATATTTTTTATTATGCTGTTTTACCTTTTCTTATGCTGTTAATATAAATAAAGTTTTCTGGGTACCTTATCCTACTTTAATTATATTAAAAGCAAATTGTTGATTACGTTTTTCCAATGCTAAAGATAGTCTTAAACCATTTTAAGCTTAAATTCTCTTATTTATAAAGGACTCTACCTTAAGTTAAAGTTTCTTGTGACTTTAGAGTGCTGTTTTCAGCCATTATTTGGCTTATTATTTATGAGACGAGATTTCAAGGGAGAGTCGCCGAGCCTTTACATATAAATATGCATATCTTATGTACCGCAGGCTGAAGGCAATCCTTTCGCTGCGGTTTTTCGCTATGTGATGCCTTCATAGCTTTCCCTTTGTCCTGCGGTCTGCAGCCATCTCTGTTTCTCTCTGCTCTCTATCTCTGTCTTTGTTTGGGAGCGTGAAAATCAATTTACGTCAATGTCTCTGGGTTCCCAACCGCCGGGTTCTCCTCTGAATCCTCAACTGAATCATCATCATCATCATCAACCGGGCGACAGTCGCAAGGTAAATGAATTAAAAGTGCTCGGGCGATACACGTTGAAATTCATTTGCATCGAAGCAGCAACAACAACAAGCTGATAATAAAATAAAAATAAAAATAAAATGAAACTCTGGCCTCTCCCCTGGCCAGAAATTAATTACGATCTCAACTGGAACTCTCTTATCAGAGTCGAAGGTGCGGCCCACAGCTGCCTTTTTCTGCTTCTCCTTTCTGTCCTCCCCTTCCCCTCTTTGATTTGTCATTTTATTTCTGTTGTTGTTTTCATTTTACACTTTTTTCGTTTTTTTCTTTTTAATTTAACGCTTAATTACTGAGCAACACAAATTTGTTTAATTTCCGCAAAAAGATTTTCAACCGGGGGTTGCCGTTGACAGCTGTGTGACCGATATGAAAATAAATACAAAACAGGAGGGAGGACTTCGGACAGGGCGTGACCGCAACTGCGGTCCTGTTGAGTCCTTGAGCGTGACCAATTGAGTTTACAATAAAAATCCTGCATGCTAAAATTTAAAAACTATTAAAAATAGTTGTTAAAAAACTGTGAATTGAAAGCCTCTATGGAAATATGAGGTATATAATTTGTTATAGGTTGTGACTGACAACTAAGGGGTGATCTGAAAATAATAATAGTTTACAAAAATATAAAATATCGAATAATATATTAACTTTCTAGGATTAATTGATACTCCGCTTTATATATAGCACAAATAATTCAAATAAGACATTTAAATTGAAGTTATTTTAAGTTAATAATCACATTTTGATAAAAATTTAAAAATATTTTCGAATTAATAATTATTTACATTTTTTTTTTACGATATATTTGATCGGTCTTCTTTCTCGGTATACATCCCTAATCCGCATGCAAAGTTAAATTATAATTAGCTCCTTACAAATCAATAAAAAATACCCCCTAATAACCTCCCGCAATCAGAATTCAGGATTCATTGGAAACCCGCCTCAATCGCAACCACAACTGCGCTGCTGCTCTCAACCAAAATATTTATAAATGCAATTAAGGCATAACAGTCGCAGTCGCCGTGCCGCCACCCAAAAATCATAAATCCATCAGCATGCATAGAGGGCTGTTGCTTTGACCATTTCGCCATGCCTGCCACAGGACGAAAAAAAAATTATTGAAAAATGCGGTCAGTTCCGATTCAAATTCCAATTTCAATTTCTATTCCGAATTGCATTTGCCGGGGAAATAATTGATGGCCAGCGCAAGGCAAGGACTCCCTTTCACGGGACCCTGGCTCTGGCTCTGTTCGCTCTCTTTCAAACAAAGGGATAAGTCTAAGTAAGTGGGTTATTAGCACCGCAGGATGTCCGAAGAGTGGCAAAAAAGGACATGCAGAGGCAAACGAAACGACCTCCTGCCGGGGCAAGATGGGAACCCTTGCTGGGCATTAGAGAGTCACGTTCCGGCTCCTGTTGATGTGATTATTGCTGTTGGAGGCGTTTCATATTAGTAATGTAAACATACACAGGGGGAAATAATAGCAATCAACTCACGATGTTGTCTCTGTGTTATTTAATATATAAATATATATCTTTTTTATTTAATAAATTCTAAGAGCTTAGATTGTTAGATTTAATTAGGGGAACTAACAACACTTCTTATTCAGATTATTTCTCTCATTTGGAGGATCGAGTTCGTTGAGAGTTTAATTTTTTTTCCAGAAATTAGTTTAGTTTTGCATTAGGGAATGACATAAGTTATTAATATACCGATACTTTATCGTCATTTTGCATGAAAATCGATTTATCCTTAAATTTATATTTTAACTTTAAGATATATAAGCAATAAATCGGATATAATGTTTTTATATATTTTTAATACCTATACATAATAGGAAACTTAAATGAATTGAAATCGTTCGAATAGTTTCGTATTATATCGATATTTTAAAGTTACAATGCTATGTTTTCCGATGTTTACGATATTTGCTGTTGAGTGCGGTATTTCCTATTTCCTTTTTCGTATCGATAAATATCCTTAATATGAATTTAAATTATAGTTTGGAAGCATTCAATAGAAAATGTATTACAAATTCAATTTTTTGTATTCATCTGAAACATACATATTTTTTTTATGATAAATACACCCTAAATATATTCCTCTTTGTGTAGAGAAACACCAACAATAGGTTAGTGAGGTCACGGTGATTCCGTGCAATTGAAATTCATAAGAGGCATATTATTCCGAGGCCTTGGCTCCATTAGCCACAATTGAGATATCTCACTGTCTCTCGCTGAACCATCTCTACCTCTTGGTGGCCAAATCCCTGGCAAATCCGTGTGACATGACGAATTGTGTCTTAGTCCGGCCAGAGATTTAAGCAATAAATATATTGTCGAGTGTGTATTCAAGTGACAGCTGCTGTACGTGGTGAGCTGCCCTAATAAACCCGATAATTATGATGATAAAATGATGATGACGACGTTGTCGGGTGGCCCTTAATGATAACGATGCCACACCGATAATGTTACTTAACTCCACATGCCCACATTTTTCCACGACTCCTTCTCTCCACTCCACACTCTGTCGCCCATTAAAAGTTCCACCCTCCCAGCGAGTACACAGTTTTCCGGCTGCCTCCCTTTAGGGCCATAAAGGCGGCGACCAACTTGCAGCATGAAATTATTTTACACGGCGCTCTAATGCATAAACATGGCCAACAACAAAGTTGGCCCTAAATCTAAGGAACATCAGGTGTGGCGTAATTTTTGGGAGGAAGTAAGGGATTATTTTTTAGTGAAAACAAAGCTAAGGGAAAGAACATAGACAGCTTTGTATTTGTTCAGAAATTTAGTTTAAAATTTAATAAACTCTTTTAAAGATGTACTCTTACTTTAATGATAAAATAATAAACTGTGTTCCCTGCTCCTTGCTACCTTAATATTTATTTAAATCTCACTCCCCAGCGAGGGTTGCTTCGCTCCCTTTTCAGCCACTTGTGGGCAATCAGTGCCTCTCGACTCCCGACTCCGATTGCCGGCTGTTTCACGACAAAGATCGACTCGACATGGCAATTGGCGGCAGTCGGCAGACAACCCCTAAAAATCTGCGACTCGAGTTGCATTGTTTTGACATGACACCCGGGGAAAGGGAATTCCCTAGATTTTTCAGGGGGAGAGAAAGACAAGAACACGGCGCAGGCGCGACCGATTTTCACCCTCCGAAGTAGAAACAGTTGCTCTTAATCAAGTGCTGACAACCGTCAGAGAAAACAACAATTTGAAATTGCATTTTAATCAACTGAGCGGCTCGTGGCCTGCAAGGGGTAGCTGGGTGATACCTTTTCCGTTCCATTTTCCCTATTTTCCGGTTTAGTTTTCTATTAACACCTTTTCAATCCATGCCTGGCTGCCGCTCCTAATGTTGTTTTAGGCCCACCGCAAAGGCGTTGAATTGTATATGCACACGATTCCAATTCCGATTCCGATTTGGAATTTCGGTTCTAAGCTCGTGTATATGCATATGTGAAGGCCAGCTGGCATTTTTCCAGCCTCCGTTCCGTTGTTGTTGACTTTACTTGATTGAATGAATTTGAATCTGATGAATCTCAAAATGATTCGTGCGTTGAAAATTGAATTACAGTGAAAGCTGCTAAGCAGATTTTCGGTTGCGAAAACACAGAGCGTGTGTGTTTTAAGGGGTTAAAAATGTAGGGAAAGAAATATATTGTTTTGAGGGAATTAAATTTGTTTAATCAACAGTAAACAGCTACTACTACATAACAAATAAACGAATTAAATAATTAATATATATGTCAAATTTTGAGATAAAAGAATTCAACTAAAAGGTCCTCTAGATTTTACAAATAAATGCGTACTGTGATTATAAATTTATTTGGTTTATTAAAAAAAATTGGAAGAATAAAAATAAAGAAGAATAAGAATAAATATAAATAAATCTTCAAATGAGTTTCTACCACAGCACAGAATCTATTAGTATTATTATTATTATTATTCTATTATTCTCTATAATAATGTAAGGAATATTTCGAATTATTCAATATAAATAATCGCAGTCTTTTTAAATGTATTCCCCTAAATTTACCCTAATGTATTTCTAATAATTAAATCAATTAGTTAAATGATATGAACACCCATTACGAAACATGCTCACATAACATGTTGTGTTTTGGACTTTAAAATTAATTTGCTTAATTCGTTTGGCAGCGTTTTAAAGAATTAAAGAATACAAAAGAATTTTCCTATGCTAAGCCAACCAAAATACCATAAACATTTTTAAGCACCAAAAATGCTCATTTTGTTGCCCAAAAAACGCCACGTGCAGTGCGACCGACCGACAATGGCAATATAATTCTTTCATATGCTAATGAGGAGCACGCGTCCAGCATTAAATGTGCTCAAAATGTGCGAAATGCAAAAAGCGATTAGCAAAGATTTTCGAATATAAACACACTCACTCATTCGTCCATAAAATGCTGCTAAATGTTTGTAAGCAAATACCAAGAGGACATGGAGAGAGAGAGAGAGAGAGAGGGGAACACTGACAGGACTCGGAGGACTGTGTGTGACATTGCATGCATTGAGCAGATTTTGAAAACTGGATTCAAGTGCAAGTCGTCGAGGCTTTCTTTGCTCTGCTCTCTCCTAATTTATTTTTCCAGACGAGAAAGAAAGAGAAATTGTTGTGCAAATAAATTTTCTCCGTTGTCCGTCCGTTTGCCTGATGTTTTGATTTCAATTAGCCGAAACACTAAAAATATCAAACACAACCCACACAACACTCCCACACTCCATGTCCTTTCATTATTTTCCACTGCCGCTGGCGCCCAGTGATTTATCACAATAAACGAGAGGCGTTTGCAGTTGGCATTCATATTTCGATGTTTACAATATAAATGAATGGCATACAGATTTTCCTGCACAAATCGGAAGAGAGAGAGAGTGATTGATATGCCAATGACAATGCCCGCAGAAGCACATTTCTTGACCGGCAGCCTCGAAAAGCAAACACGGCCCGAGCGTTACCAATTTTTATATAGCCGAAAAATCCATTTTGACCCCTTTTGACAGCAGAAGAAGTCCTGTTCGCAAATAAAAGCGTCCATTACTCAAGCGCTCATCTACACACACCGCACACACACAACACACACACACACCCAGGGTCGCCCCAAGAGGGAGACAAACAAAGCAGCAAGGACTACGTGCCTCTGCCAGCAAGAGTCCTAGAAAACACCCACTCTTCTATATATATTTAAGAACTGTGTGGTTAGCTTATGATACTTAACAAAAATAGCTAATGTTGAGTGAGGAGAAATGTCTAGAAATATATCAGGGATTTGGGTACATAAGTCTACTAAGGGAGCATAAGGTGAAAAAGATTTAATTGGACGCTGGTCTTCGAGTTTTTAATATTTTATTATAAATATATAAACTAAAAAGTATACAAATAACCTCTGGGATCTAAACTTCTATCTATCTAAATTTCTTCTATCGAGAAAATATATTTCAATACTTTATGTCGACAAAATACTATTACATAATCGAATAGAAACATTTAAAGTGACATGAATTATTTTCTCGAAAAATATTCAAAAAGACCTAATTATTTTATTCGGTAATCGATATTCGTTTAAAATGCCGATTCAATAGCGCTTTTTTGATATTTTCTGCATTTTCTATTATAAACTAATTAATATTAATTTACAAAGTTACTGGTTATACCCAGTTTAACTTTAAAAATAAATATTTCTGTAAATAAAATAAAGCTTGGGACACATTCCTGATCCCTGTGAGCTAGATTAAAACCCTTAAGACCTATTACTATAAATATGAAACTTTAAAGCTGCCAAAAATAAATTCTGCGACTCTCCAAACTGGCTATAAATATTAAGTAATACTTTAACATAAAAGCAAACCCTGTTTCCCTTTATAAAATAAATCCAAAGACACATCCCTGATCCCTGGGATGATATCCCCATAGCGTTTCTGGCGTTGTCAACTGTAAACATACTTGAGCTTCCTGTTTTGCTGCTATTTGTGTGCGTGTCAGTGTGTGCGCCTGCACACAGGACACTTAGCGCAGAGGACGACCCACACACGATGTTTGCTCTCCTTGGTTGGTCAATCTGACCCAGCTCTCCACCCGCTTCCTCTTCGCCGGACGAAAGAGTACTCGGCAAACTCATCAGCACCACAAAAATATCCTTAATAATTTTCTTAAACCAACAAGCACAAAGCTAGCACGCAGCAGCAGCGGCCAGCCTGAAGGATGCTTTTACCCCAAGTCCCAGGCCGTTGCTGCTGCTGCTCCTGCTCGTCCTGTCATCGTTTGTCATGTGTCCTGGCGACCGCTTGTTGGAGGAGAGAGTATTTAGTTCGTTGGTCGTCGTCGCATCAATCCAAACACACAAAATGGCCAACAGGCGGCGGGGGTCGCGCCGTATCGGATGTGGCCGAGGTTTCCTTTTCCAGGCAACCAAGGACCCCGAAGTCCGGACAGGACATAATCGTCAGTGCCGTAAAATAAACAGCAGCCAGCCAGCCAGCAGCAGCAGCAGCCAGCCAACGATGGCGACAAAATAAAAATAAAATGCGACAGGACAAAAGTGGAGAGAAGGACTCGAGAGTTCGCTCGGGGGGTTAACCGCTGGCAGGACAGGACAGCACACAGGACAAGCTTTCGGGTGTGAAAAGGCATTTGGTGCAAAGCTCGAAATAAAAATAAGAGCGAATCCCCAGCTGGAAAAAATTAACATCCTTGTTAGTTGTGAAAACACGTTCGCTAAATACGCGGCGCAGGCTCACACTCCCCCTGTCGTCGTCCTTAATCATCAAGGACCTCTCCCTCGTCGAGTGTTAATGTGTGTGTGTGTGTGTGTGTGTGGGACAGGCGCAAATATTTTAACAAGTGTCAAATGCACACGCTACTTAGCCCAGGCTCTCAGCTCGGTCCTGTCTCTCCTGTTTAATAAACAAAATAGTAGTTGCAATTGCCCAAGAAGCAAAAGCAAAAAAATCTGGCAACCCCTTGGTTCGGAAAAATGTCCTTATTTTTGTTTCGTTCAAAGTAGCACCTTTTATACTCCCGCCACGGAAAAGTAGTCCTTTTCACGGTCGCCTGTAATTTTTGGGCATTTGTGTGCATTGATTTCGGCACTTAAGTCGCATAATCAGCGGCAAAAAAACAGAAGCAGCTTCATGGGATTTTCATGCACTCGAAAAACAAGATTATGAGCTTTAAAAAGTCTAGAAATTACTGGGAAAAATATTATGAAGAAAATATTAATATACAGACTAGAAAATATCAAGAGAAAAAGTCCGATAAGACACATCAACATAAAATATAGCACTCAATATCACAAAGAATATTTTATATATCGAAAATTTGAAGTATCGAAAATAGTAAAATATCGAAAAGATTGAACAAATTTCGGACAAATATTATTTGATTTATTCTTCCCTTTTTTCGGTATCCGATCGATATTCTTGATGAAGTTAAACTTCTATAGCTGCAAATCTTAAGGCAGAACAACTTATACCGATATTAAATATTATTTGAATGTGAAATGTTTGAACCTCACGTCTGAAATTAAGACTCTGAACCTCATTCCAAAATAATTATCCAAGTGTAAAAACCCACGACAAGGAACAAGTACAGTTCGCTGAACAACAATACTCGTGAAGGGACACCAACAGGGGCAGCAGGAAGGAGGAGGTGACCGTAGAGGCGTCCTGTCGATGGACCGATGGCATGCATTTCAGGCATTTCGGGCTGCGCATAAGCTGGGATTAAAATCAAAACAGATTTGCGCTGACAATGACAACGGACAGGAGCAGGAGTGGCAGCAGCAGGAGTAGCATCGGGAGTTGCTGTAGCAAGGACACGGCACAAGGACCAGAACACGTTAATGCTCAGTTAGGAGGTTAAACAGGACACTAGTCCCCGCTGCCTGATATGTGAAATGAAACACCTTGCCACGCGGAGAGCAAATGAAATGTCATTTGGTCCGGGATGATGATGGGTAGCGGCTGGAGGAGGAGGGATTCTCCGGAGCAGAGAAGTCGCAGGGTTGGAGGATGATGACTTGTACCCAAAGGGACAGAGAGGACCAAAAGGAGTATATGCATTTAAATCGCTTTCGAATGATGATGAGGTTGATGTGACACATGGCCAGGTTCTATTGTCAGTGGCCAGTCGTGATTGTAACCCCTTATTTCCCCGCCTCGGTTCGGTTTGCCTTTGACCGCTGCTCCCGGCGATTAACAAGTGCGGAATGTCCTCTGTACCTGGGGAGGAGGGTTGCAGCAGCAGCAGGGCAACCAGAACTGGCAAACTGGCAACATATGGACACGGGAAACCACGTAGCAAACAACAAGAAAATGGCCAAATGATTGAGGTTGAATCGGGGAAAAGGGAGGGAGCGGCGGAAGATAGCGCCCAAGGGCATTACAATTGTTCCAGCGCGGAGGGATTGTGCCGGATCCTTCAGTAAACAAGGAGATTAGTATTTCAATTCGAATTCAAAAAGAGATATTTGCTTTCCGGGGGGAAATATTTAATAATTAACTGACACTGATCCTGATTAGGCCAATAAATGCTGTCAAAGAAGGTTTGAAAAGTGGGCACCAGAAGAGGGGGAGTTCAATTCTATGGATAAATATCAGAGTTCCTACTAAAATCGTATTATTTATAATATATTTTCCCTACCTTCTCCCCTCTTTGCAGCTTTGCTGTGGTCACTGGCCTCATCGAGATCCTCTCCCGTCGCAACCAGAAGGTACGCGAGTCCATCGAGGACAACCAGAGCGTGATGCTAGGCCTGCTGACCACCTTGGGCTTCCTCTCCCGCTTCCTGGATGTCTGTCAGCCAGGTGAGTCATCTACTGACAGCTACTGTGTACCTAGTCAAAAGTCACACCTGCTTCTTGAAGGTAAATAATCCTGCTACTTTTACCTTTTTTATCCCTTTTCGAAAGGTCCTGCGGATCCGACACGTTTGCTGAGCGCGGCCAAGACCACAGATCTCTTTGGAACCGTTTCCATGCTCAGTGCCAGCGTGGTGCCCAACGGTGAGTCTCTGCCATAAACAGTAGCTCTGAGAGGTGCACCGGAGAGGTGCTAATTAGATTTTGGATGCACTTTATCGGAACAACAACGTGATCTCCTGGCAAAGGCGGAAATTAGTTTTGATTTTTTCCAACGTTGTTTTATGAGGGAATATCCGCTGTCGTTTCCATCCCCCTTTCAAAGTTGTTTCCTCTTATTTTCCAATCTTGCTTACTGTTTTTGCAGGTGAATGCATTCCACCGCGCACGACCGCCTTGGCGGCATCGACTTTTAATCTCTACGTGTCCCTGGCCTCGCTGGATGTGAACACTTTCCAGGTGAGTTTACATTTCTGAGAGGAGTTGAGGAGTTGGCGAAGGTAAACTCCAAGCGACAGACGACGGCAAGCGACAAACGTCGAGCGTTCAACGTTGAACCTCGAACGTTGTGCGTCGCCGTTTAAACAAATCAAAAAGTCAGAGTTTTTGGCCCTAAAGGCAATACGCAGGCACAGTGGTTACGAAATTGCTGGAAAAATATGTATTTCATATCTAATTTTATGTGTTTTAAATTGGGATTCATCAAATATATCATTCACTTTGATGTATCAACATTTAAAATATCGCAACAAAGCATTTAACGGTAAAATTTCGAAATTATCGAAAAAATTTGCAAATTTGCATTATATGAATTTGATTTATTTCGATTGCATTAGTCGGATATATCGAGCAGAATATCGATTTTTTAAATATATATCGCAAAATAAAATATTGAAAAAATGTAGTAAGTATCAAAAAATATTCACACAATGTTATTTAATTTAAATATATTCTGAAAATTTGAAGTTTTGGAATATATTTTAAGCCGAATCTAAAAAATCGTATTTCCCATATCTTTTATTTTAATAACAACTTCCCACCCACTGTGCTCGCTGCTCTGTGTCCGTCCGTCTTCAGTTCTTTTCCTGTTCAAGCATCGAAAATTTCATTAGAATTTTTCCTTTACTCTGTTTTTATTTTTATTTTCATTCTGTGTGTGAGCGTTTTGTGGCATTTTCTTTGCTTAGCTCTCCTAAACTTTGTCGAACGTGAAATCGCTGGGCGAAAATTGAAGAAAATCAGCAACAACAAAGGGCAGGAAAATCAGAGGAGACGGGAAAAAACCTCAGGAGAAAAGTTTCAACGCAGAGACGTTTAAAACTTTGCCAATTGCTGGGCGGCGAGCGATATTTGCATATTGCCAAATGTCATGACAGCTGCCACCGCGAGGAGCATTTTCCGAGGGCAGGCCAGGTGGAAATTAAGGGGCGGAGGAGGAGGAGCAGGAAAATGCATAGAGCATAGAGTGACATTTGCTTAACAGACAACAGCACAACAACAGCACAGCGGCAAATGACAAACACAACATGACGATGGTGGCAAACGCCATTGAACCGCGATGACATTTCTATATATTGCGAAAATTCAGAGCAGAAAATCAGAGGAGAGGGAGAGCCTGGCAGGATAAAATGGAAGAGCTGGGTGGCGGCGGCGGCGACGCGGCACATACGCAAATATTTTGACACTTTACTTGGGGCCAAATGTCAGCGCTGTCTCTCGTCTTCGGCGCGGCCTCAAATATTTATGGCAACTCGGTAACGAAACGAATGAGCAGAGTGGAGGATGTGATGGGTCTGGGGGTCTGGGGTTTGCCTTTGGCTTTGGGTGTGGGTTTAGGTTTGGGTTTGAGTTTGAGTAAGGGTTACTCCTGGCACAACCGAAAAACCGCGCAAATGAAACGGAATATCCAAGTGCAGCAGCACATCGGTAATCTAACTGAGACTTGGCCTAGAGGAGTTGTCTCTAAAATACGTAGAAATCTTAATTTAAATGCACTAACAGAAAAATATGGTGCTTTATATAAGTTATTTCGTGTTTAATTAATTAAGGAGACAGACGATTCATTGAAAATAAATAATGAATGAAAAGATGGAATATCTACCATTAAAACCAAAGCTTTAAGGCATTAAAAAATATTTTAAAAGGTAGCAAATTTAGCTTCGGGAAGCCATCATTTATATATTTTTTCGATTATTTGAAGTTAAAATTTTGAGCTGGAAATTGATCATAACTAAGGCATTAATTTCAAATCATTAAAATACTTTTTAAAATCAAGAATATCTTTTAGCAACAAATACAATTCCGCTGCTGTTCTTTTTTTATGCTAATTAGGCAACTTTAAGCTCTCCTTTTTGGCAGAGTGCGTTGGCTGGCGCAGGATTTCATTTCCTGTGTGTACCCTGAACCGGGAATCTCTGCGAGTATTCCGAGGATTTGAGTATTCGAGAGTGTGCGTCTGCTGTTGCACGTGTCAATATTTAGCCGATGCAGCAGGCCGGAGGCTGGGCAGAGGCAGGCAAGGCTCTCTCTCTACGCACTTGACAAACTAATTTGATAGACAAACTTTGCCGGAGCTTCCAGCTCCGTGGCTCCATCCCTTCAGCCCCCGAAATGGCACTGGGATTAGAGCTATTTGTTTTAAATTACCACAAAAATAGATAAGGGTTTCGTGGCACGGCCTCAGCTCATCAACTTTGCTGCTGCGTCGTTTTGGCAAATAATTTGATTCGGTTTTAATCAGCAAACTCAATTTCGAGGCGGGCTTCCTTGCCTTGTTTTTTGCGTAAATATTGACTTTGTAAAATGAAATTTTCAAGTTTAACCCAAAGCCGCATTCGGGCTTTTTTTCCGCCTGGCAAATCCTTGCCGCTCGCTCATATCCTGCCGCCGAGGGTCGAGGCGGGGGCAGGCGTTGTTCTAGCCAGCCAGGCATGTCAATTGTTTGGCTAAATATTTGCTTAGTGCTCGTACTCGTCCACGTCCTGGTGCTCGTCCTCGCCCTCGTCCTCGTCCTCGAACAAGTTGCCAGTTTCAGTTAGCCAGTTGAGTTGTTGAATCGAGTTTCGGCCTGCCAGGACAAACAAATTAGAAGCCGCTCTCTCGTCGGCACTCGTCCCTTATGCAAATAGCACAGAAATATATATATATAGATATATATAGATATGTAGAGGCAGCAATATCAACAATCCTGGCCACAGGATGTGCCTGGCCCTTCATTTCCTGCCCTAAACAAGTGCCACTCTTTCGATATTTGCTTTGACTTAATTAAAACATTTGCTCACTGATTTCGGTTTATTCTGTCCATTGTACTGTGTGTATTCTGTGTGTTGCCAATTAAATGTGCTTTATTTTATTTATTTTTATTTGTTTCTGTTCTTGTTTTTATCAGGATGCTTTGACCGTGGAGGGCCCTCTGTCGCTGAAGCTGCTCGACGTGATGACCCTCATCCTGAACTGCAGTGTAACGAATGCCCCCTGGACGAAGAAGAACGACAACACCACGATGCTGATTGATTTGATTGCCTCGCTGGCCTTCTTTTGTGTGAATAATCGACGGCATCAGGATCTGCTCATCTCGGAGCCGTTTGTGGTGATCTTCAAGAGTCTGGGCAAGCTGCCGACGCAGTTTAATCCGGTGATTTATCCGTTCTTGGTCACCATGTGCTTTGGCAATACGACGGCCAGGGAGCTTATCTCAAAGGATTTCGATATGGCGGTGAGTTTGAGAAACTTTTAAGTTTTTTAATAATACAATTATCAATAAAAGGAAGTCGCTGAATAGTATTTCGGAATGAGGAATGTGTTATAATGCAGATTTTTACATCTCTTATTCTCTCTAATTTAATATATAGATTTCCTATTTAATAATTATAAAATGAACAACATTTGAATACCCTTCTTCCCTTACAGTTCGTTGACGAGTACAGTAAATCGGAGGTGGCCCAAAGGAACCACGTGATCAAGCTGCTCCCCGTGCGCCACAAAGACAAAGGCTTAACCAGCAACAACAATAATGCCAACAACAATCCGCAGCCAGAAATCAAGGGAGACAAAGGCTGTTAGCTACTTAAATGTATCCTATAGATAGGATCGGAACCTTCAACTCGAAGTCTCAACTCTCAAGGTGATATTATTTTCAAAGAAAATGAAAAAAAAGAACATGTAGGAAGGAGGAGAAAATACAGAACTCGAAACATTCGCAAAGAGATGAACAGCCACAGGACAATTTGAAAAGGGAAAAGAAAGCAGGAGGCAGCACATCACAAACATATTTTTAATATGTATAATTTATGTAATCTTAAACGTTAACTTTAACTAGTTTACCTAACACCACTCACTCACGTCATCAACTCACTCATTCTGACACACATTCGCTGAAAAGAACACACACATTCACAGACAACCTTAAGTGGAAACTCGCATAGATTTTATACCAATAATATATAATGCATATACTCATTGTAGCTTTCGTATAATGCTAAAGTATTAACATCCCATTTAACGCTGTCATCATAATCTCACACCCAACTCGCAACTCACACCCACAGAGCACTCACTACAAATTTTCAGTTATCGAATTAATCGAAGCTTTTTTGGTTCAAATGCATACGAAAATAAATACGGAAAAAAGAAAAAAAAATAATAACAACTACCTATTGTATTTTTTATAGACATCAATGTTTTGTGCAAAAAACTTATGATTAAATTAAAATCGAAATGAAATAAAGAATTCAACAAATGAATAAACCAAAGGCATTTTACTTGTAGAGGGGAATGGTGGCTTAAAATGTAAAGGTAAATTAACAAAATAAATACTTGCAAATTCGGCTCTCCCTAAAATATATATTTTTTGTAGTTAGACTCTTTTAATTTAAATAAACAGCTTGTAATATTTTCTAATTTCCCGCCATCCTTCGCATTATTTTCCTCTTACGTTTGAAGTGCTGCCAGACAATGACGGAGACCTAGCAATTTCTTTAATTTTCCAGTTCCCCTGCCCCTGCCCTGAAATAAAAAACACAAATTAAAACGACAAAAATAATGTGCCTTAATCATTTGTGGGCGTGGTCCAGCCGGTGGGAGGTGGGGAAAGCGGCGTCGTTTTGTGGATTTGCAGATCGCACAGAATAGAAGATGCGAAACAAAAGGCGAAACTCATCAGTGTCGTTGTCGTTGTCGCCGAGACCTGGCGCGCAGTGTCCTTTTGTCCTTTTGCGGGGCGTGTGCCAAGGATTCGCCGGGGCTGGCCATTGTCTCGATTGTGCCTGCACCTAGCCCCGGAATTATGTATGTCACAGGGAAGAAATCTGGCAGGGAGCTCTCGCTCGACGACATCTAATTTCTTTGGACATTGTACGTGTGGGTTTTTTAATGCTGCCATATGCACAACCCCCGGTTCCATTTTCGTTTTATTTTTTCCTCTGTTTATTTCGCCAAATTGAAAGAACTCGAACAAAACGACAACAAGTTCACACACATATAATAATAATAATAAAAGGCCTCAAGACTGACGCTGACTCTCTAGCTGGCGACAGATTGAAGTCACTCAACTTGAAATAAAATGCGACAGCGCTGAACAGTTGCACAATCAAATGGGGACAATATGCAGAGGATATCCTGCAAATATCCTGGGCTGAGAATGGTGGGTAGATTGGGCTATCAGGAAAAGATTGCAAGTAGTTAAAGAAGAGAAAATACAGCTAAATAATTGCTGAAGCATTTTAGAGCATTTTCGTAATAACTTATAACTCCGAGAAATCAGGGAAGTTAAGTAGTAACGAAAAATCAATTCAAATCAGGATTAAAGAGTAGTAAACAATAAATTCCATAGAAAGAACTCCAAACTTTATTTCCAGGGTATTGCTTTTGTCTATTACAAGACCCATTCCGTACTCCGCTCACATCTCTCTTGTTTTGGTTTTATTTTTTAGATTCTCCCTTCTTTTTTTGTTGTCAAACATCATTTTTAATTTGAAGCCCCGAAGAGCAATGAACAAATTGGTGTTAGCAGAAGCCAAGTGCTTGGGCACAAAGAATAGAAATTTTCCGAGTGCTGGAAGGAGGAGAGATAAGGACTCGGACTTGGACTGGGGGTGAACCTGCTCACCCGCAAATGAAAGTGCGTCAATCAACCCTTTCCAGCTGAAACACCATTCCAGCCACTATCCATAAAAAGCCATAATTGCTATGTAGATGCTATGACAGTCCAACTGTCCAAAGTCCGATGTCCGAGGTCCGATGTCCGGCTGGCCACTCCACTAATTGCCGCAAGTGACTAAGCAGAGGACAACATCGTTGAGCGGCAAATGTCAATATATCACAAAATACCAATTTCACCTTCTTCTCAATCAAAATTATTATGACCGGCCATGGAATATATACGATATCGAAATGGTGTATAGAAGTCACCCCCAGGGGAGCTGCGTTTTGTGTAGATTAGTTTAGCATAGTCAGAGTCCCGGTCCCGGTCCCGACTACGAGACCGGAGCCAAAGGCAATTAAAATGAAAAAGTGTGTCCTGTCCACGTTGCGTGCAGTGCCCTCATAAGGCAGCCCCCGGGTCGGGAAATTATAGCAGCCAGGGGAGGGTGCCTGATGGTCAGCTTTAAGCCGCCAAAAAGTTAATTGCAACTTAAAGAGGCGCAGCAGAAGGCCAACAAAACAGATTTGAAGGCGCGGCCACAGGACAAACAAATTTCCGACCACCACACAAAATATATGTTGACCAAAGGAACACAGAAGAAGAGGCCAGCAAGGAAAACAAGAAAGTGGAGCAGGGCTTTCCAAGGCGAATATTTGAATACCTTATTTAAAAAATAATTGTAATGAATTTAATAAAATTCAAAAGGTTAAATAATTACTACATTTCTAAAACATTCTTTGACTTAAATTAGGAAGAATTCATTCCATTTGCTCTTTTCTGCTCATTAAAAAAACTTTTTATTGAAAAAACCTTTAAGGTATACTTCTGAACTATATATTTAAAACACTTTTAATTATACTAAAAGCTGAGCCCAAGATTATAGGTTCACTAAAAATTCTTTCAAACTTTAATTAATTAAATACTACAAATAATCCAGTTATCTAGAGACTTACTATTTAAATTTAATGTTCAATAGAAATTATTTATAATGCAGGTTAAGAAATATTTTGTATATAAACTTCTACCTAACTAAAAAATATTATATGAATAAATAAGCACTTGAGCTCTGTTTTATTTTCCTTAAAAGTAATTACACCCAACCCAAAAGGGTATAAAAGGATATTCCATAAAAAAAGGGAAAGTTGACTAACCTGACTGTCCATTTTTTTCGGGTCTTGTGTCTGTTTTGTTTCCAGTATTTTTATATTCCTTTTTTTGTTGCGCCTCGACTTCCGGTCAGGATACGCTTCTAATTTGTTTACAAGCCGAGCGTTCGTCAGGCGCAGCTTTATTTTGGCTCCTTACACATGAAAAAATAATAAGAAAATTATATTTAAAAAAATTTTATAATGAACTTCTTATCAATTGTATAATTAAAGTTAACACATAAACGTTAAGTTTGAAAAATACATATATAAAAAATAGTTTTAAAACAAGCCAGCTCTTCTTGATTTCTGAATTTGTTGGGTCGAGTTTAGGACTGAATATGTTACTTTGGGAGAACTGGAATATCTTTCTTGATAGATTTCCTAATTATATATTAAATAACGCCTAATATCATATTTAATTTTCTTTATAAAGAGATTACCAACTTAATTTCCCGTGTAACTTATGTTACCAACTTTTGGGCATCAAGATTCTTGCGTTCTTACGTGTCCCGTGCACATTATGCGCGATGCATGGCGGCCGATAAGGATCCAGGACTCGGACTAGGACTGGCACTAGGACTCGCACTAGGACTCGGTCTCTGACTCGGACTCGGGGTTGACTTTCCGACTTTTTATTCCCCGCTCCGACAAATGATGTGAGCAACAATGGGCTTTGCGTGATGACCTTATGATGACACCCAGCTGATTATAAAGAAATATCTCGGTCTTAGGGTTGCGTGCTCGCCTCAAATTCAGCGGAAATGTTTGCAGCAACGGTAAATTATGTAACACACGCTGGACAAATGCCTGGGAGGAGGGGGAGAGGGAGAAGGTCCTTCGGTCGGGGGTGGCTTCAGCTCCATTCAAAATCAGCGGAGCGCAGTGGCCTAAGCTTCTGTCCTTAAGCGGCTTTGCCGATGCTCATTTGCACGTATAACTCAACGAGACTTCAACTGGAATAAACTCAGCTCGGGCTGAATTGTAGCCACAAGAGCAGCGAAGCGTCAAGGCTTAAGAATACACAGGAGAAAATGCAATCAGGCCTAAGATAAGGGGTTTTTAGAGTCAAAGTTTCGGGGTATAATTAAGGCTATGTTTTCAGCAATTTCAAAATACTATTTCGAAAATAAAGTTTCCCTATATATGCTTTAAAAAAATAATAATTAAAATAATTATTTTAATTAATAACTTTTATATAAATTTTTTGGTTTCAGAAATAAAATATTTGACTTTTAAAGAGGCATATTTTGTATATTTTATAATAAATCTTTAACAATAACTTCTATCGCCTTGCTTTTAATTCATACATTAAATATTTAATTAAAAAACTGTCTTATATTTTATATTCTTTTGGAAAATGAAACTGTAACTATGCACTAACACCCAGTCAGCGGTAGAGATCCGGAATTATATACGGATTTTTGGTGTGGTGTTTCGCTCGGACCACTATTTGTCCCCATGAACCATGGAACCATTTCTCGGAGCTTTGCTTTCAGCTGCAAATTTATGACCACATAAATAACATAACAGAAAAACCAGTGGCAGGCGGAGCCGCACAGAGAAAGAGAAAGATAGCACAGCCTGAGCGGACCCACCGAAAAACCCCCAATAACCAGTAAAATGCAGGTAACATCGAAGATGGAAATACCTTGGAAAAGTCTGAAAATTATTGAGAAATTATCTCTTGGATATTCTAAAAGATATTATTCGTATTATTCATACAAAACTATATTTCTAGGTGGTTGTAACCTTTAAATTAAATTAAGGCTTTCAATTGTAAAATTACCTTTGAAAGCTTTACAATTTCATATTCTTTCCAAAAAGTGAAAAAAATGAGTAAATTAAAAAAAATTCTTGCATATTTTATACCACAAATTTGAAACATTCTTAAATAATGTAAAAACTCATATTTTTATTTTACAAATGAAATAATAAATATTCTCACTTCCCACATAATTTAAATAATTAAAATTTTCTTTTTAAAATAAAAATGTTTAATAAAAACGAGCTTATGGTAAAGGATACAATTTAATCCCCATCTTGCAAATTCAATTATTTGACATGTTAAATACATTTAAGTCAAAATCTACAATAGAATTGAATTAATTTCTCTGAAAAAGCTTTGCTGTTTTTTCCTAGATGTTGTATGTTAATTAAATATATCAATATAAATATATCAATCTAACCCTTTGGGTAATTTAACAATTTTTCCTATCCGTTTAATAACTCAAAAAAAAAAAACCCCATAGTCGGATAGCCTCTGTATATAGGGTATGGTGAAAAAACCTGCTGCTAGCATTCATTCATTTCATATGCATATTTATAGCTTAAATAAATAACAAATAATATGGCTATAAATTTTGCCACTCTCTTTTGTTTAATAACTAGCCAGAGAGACGGAGGAGAACCGAAACAGAAGAATATACCCGTCTCTATATATCTACATAAATATATTTGTATATCTTGCTCGGTTTGGTTTTTCGATAAATATTAAATATGCATAAATAAAAATCAACTCGACAAATGAACAGCGAAAATGTTTGTTTGATGCCAAAAACTGCCACACGCAGAAAACTAGTTTGAGGCCATCATTTTCCAAAAGGGGGAAAAGTGGGGGGATAACTGTACAGACTCGAGGGAAAATTCATGACAGTTTTCTGGGGCATAAATCAGTGCCATGTGTGGCCCTAGGTATATAGTATCTGCTGCTCCTGTCCCGATAACACGGCCTCCGCAGAGATAACACCAATTTGTTGCAGCTAAATCTTTATCAGCACACTGTCGTGGCTAGTTTTTCACGGAATTTCCTCTTTTTCCAGTTTTTTTCTAGAGAGAGAGATAAATTAAAACCATGTAAGTGGTTAATTAAACGCGTTCACGAATTATAGCATATGTTGTGGGGCGCTCGCGATAAGATAAAGTAACTGATAGATGCGAGTGTTGCTGTTTGCATTTTGAATATTCTGCGGGTAATAAACTATGCAGCTTAATGGGTGACGAAAATTAGGTATAAGATAATGATAAATATACTTTAGTAGGTATTTGTTATAAGAGTAAAGTATAGTTTCAAAATATAAAATAACTGACATAAATATTTTGCATAAAGTTCTCTTAAATTTGTAAAAAACAGCAGTTTTTTGTGTGGATTTAATCTTCTAAAATACTAAGAAATGTTTAAGAGATGTTTTTTACATCGAAGAAATTTGTGAAAACTTTTTTATTTCATTTAAAACTATTTTCTTTTAGCAAATTCCCTATTTAACCACGTTACCTTTTATGCAAATGCGACGCAATTTCTTATTATGGCTTTGGGATATGTTTGCCTTCTTTATTTATATTTTTTTGTGGCTCAAGCTTGAGGCAGTACCGTTGACAGCATTTTGTTGAAATGGCAAATAGCCTGAGGAGGAAAAACGCAGGGAGGAGAGCAGCCACGAGGTACTCCCAGGAAGGGGCATCATTGAATGTTGTAAGGCATTCAATTTTCATCATTTGCCATATCTCTTCGTGTGTGTGCACTGCTGCTGATGATGATGATGCTCTGGAATATTTTCGGTCTCTCTCATGCAGATGTATGCGTTCGGATATGTACATTGTACAATATTGCATAAATTATTAATGCCAACTTTTATTTATTCCCATTCTTTCGTACGAATGCGATATTTTTACATATTTGAAGACAGTTGGCAGTCGGCAAACAGATATATGCGAGCGGGTATATATGGACAGTCGGTGGCTCCGTCACTCAGTCGGTCGTCATATTTGCGTGTTTGCATTTAATCATCGAAAGCCATGCACTGCCAGCACTTGCCACGCCCACAGCCCTTCCAGCGGGAGGACAGACAGTCAGAGAGTCCCTCAAAAATCCCACCACCCCCGCCATTAGCCACCCCTTTTTGTAACATTTTCTGCGTTATTTGCATTCGCTGGAAGTTGATCGACGGTTTTTCTCTTTTTTTTTTGCCGCTGCTATATTATTTTCATTTTATTACTTTGACTGGAAAAATAATCATAAAAAAGGAGTCAGCGTAGCCAAAAGTATTTGGTTTATCTGGATAAGAGAGGGTATATATGTATTGGAACTTAAATATGACCAAGGGAATTCAGTTTGAAAGAGGTTTTAAATTTATAAGAGAAACTCCCTAAATAAGAATTCCTTTTAACATAAGTAATATTTTATAAAATGTATATATTGATAAATAAGTTATCTTAAATATATATAGTAACTAAAATATTTAATAATATAAATGAGAAAGGAAATTTCTAAATGTCAAGGTATTTCGCCTTAGTTTTTAGCATTTCACAAAAATAAATACAAATAATAGCTTATACTATTCCATAATCTGTTTCCACTTTTTATTATTAATATATTATCTCGAATCATACCTCATAATATATTCCATTTTCTCACCCATCATCCTGACTTCCCAAAAAAAAAAAAACACACACACAATCCCTTTCATAATTGTCAGTTGACATGATTCCAACTATTTTGTTTGCTTTGCCAAGCAGATTATTGCCAATGAATTGCTCCTGTCTCTGCCTCCATCCGGAGTCCAAATTTTTGGTAATCGGAAAAGCTTATCAAATGGGGGAAAACCACCTCCAACCCCTATAATTTTCCGCAATGAAAACAACTCCATCAATAAACCAGGTAGCAACAAGGCTAGAGAACACTCGAAACCGAAATCGGGGCCAACAGCAATGAGGACGACAAGTCTGTCAATTAGTTATCATGTTCAGTGTCAGCACAATATGATTTTGATTTAATTTTATGGGCTCAGGGCACGAAGCTGAAACTGTAGCAGTTGTTGGGGGATAGTTCGCATTGCGATATATTAATAATTGTAGAGCCAAAGACCCACATATTCCATATGCTGGCCAGAAATATACAGAAAAAGGGATGAATAATTGGTTATGAAGGGAATAGTAATTAACAGGAGATATTTAGAACAATTAATGTATTTAAAACCTACTTCTTGAAAGAAAGTTAAATTTAATACTTATTAGTGTGATAAATGTTCTAATTTAAAAATGCCTAATAATAAATAATACAAATACAAGATTTAATACTCTTAAAAAAATAAAATTCTCATTATTTAGATAGTTTGAATGTTAAATTAATATTTCAAATTCATATATAATTTTTTAATTATATATTAAAATAAATATAAATATAAAATAAAATGAGCATTTCTTTCTGTGTAAAAAAGATACACAGAAACCGAGGAAACACGGACAAGAGTGCGAGCTATTGTACGCCATGCTGATCCTTTGTTGCACCGCAAAACTGTTCCAGCATTTTTGCGTGTTTATAAAAAATTAAAAATAAAAATCTCTGCCCTCGATGGAGAGTGGGGGGTAGTGTAAAAACCACGTGCCACGCCCCCGGCATACGCCCACGCCCTCTTTTGTGTTTCACATTTGGTTATTTCGCATTTCGCATGCCAGGCCACGCCACATGCCACTGCAGGCACAGCCATCGCCAGCCTTTGTCCACCAGACCAATGCCGCACATTCTGATTAAACTTGGCTTTTACACTGTCCTGGCCAAACACAGCCATTGTTGGCAAATTCTTATTGTTATTTGTGCTGCTGTTTGGAATTTTGATTTTCACAGGTCCTTTTTTTAGTAACTACTTATTGAAGGGGAAATGCGAGATGAGAGTCTTTTGAGAGAGATAATACTTTAAAGGTGTATCTTTATATTCAAATTCCTATTATTAAATTGTATAGGTAAAAAGCGTGAAAAATGAGAAATAAATAATAACAATATTTACATTCTTCTTAGGAATTTTTTAAATATTTAATTTACTTTAAAGTTTAAAAAGAGCAAAAATGCAGACAATGAGGACTAACTTAACAAGTCTTTCTTTCATTTCTTTAGTAACAAGTATTAAAATAATATATATTATGTATCATAAATATTAAAAAAAATCTGCATTAAGTATAATTAACTTTCAGAATCAACAAACTGTGGTGAGTGTATTCATAGCCTCGTTTTTTGCCCATTTAAAAGTTTCTTCTTGCCATTTTTGTGGCGATGTTGGGCCTTAGCTTTCCTCTCTCTCAGGTTCAGGTTTCTGTATTTCTCATGTTTATTTTTTTTGTACCATTTGCTTTTATTGCATATTTGCATTTTGCATTGTTATTGGCCATGCCAGTTGTGTGTGTGGGCGTGGCAGCTGTGGGAGGCGAATGAGGAGGAGTTCAAAAAAGAAACAAAAAGGATGAGAGACCGTACTTTGTTGTTGATTTAACGCTGCATTGTTTGTTATAGGAAAGGCGTTCCATTTTTCCCCACTCTTTCTACGAAAATTTCCCCCCCATTTCCCCCTTTATTTTCCACACTTCTCTTTGTATATTTTTCCTACATACATAGTATATACATTTTTTGCGGTTGTCCAGCGACTCTGCCTTTGTTTGTCTGTTTGCTTGGTTCTCGCTTTTTTAGGGAAATGTTGCTGCAGAGTTTTTGCAACTATTTTGTTTGGACCATGGGCATAAAATAATTTGCAAGTGATTTCCCAGCATTAACGGAAAGAATGAAAGCATTAAAAATGCAAAAAGCGTTGGCTCATTCATAATTCAAAATAAGAGTAAAGGGGGTTGGGGTTTGGTGCAAACTGCAATTGCATAAATAATAAATACATGCATGTGGCCAGGGGCGGGGGTTTAAAGGGGTTATTGCAAGGGGTTACAGGGGGACTCCCAGCAAAAGCCACTTTAATCAACTCGCTTCTGCGGTGCATTTCAAAGCAAGTGTCAGCCAATCCAATGGCGGAGATCCAAGTAAAGCCCCCAGAACAAAAGCCGAGCAAAACCGAAAAGCGGAGCCTGTCAACGCTTCTCCAATCCAATCCACCAAAAACACACACGGTTTGCTCACCCCTCCCCCTTGGCATTTTCCTCCTCGCATTTCCCCCGCATTTCCACTTGATTTTCAGCCTCCCCACTCTCCCCACTCGGGAAGATTAACGCCGCTTAACACTCGGTGGGTTTTTGCAGAGAAGAAAAATTATGAGCAGCCAGTAAATGTTGTATTTGAAAACACAAAAATATATATTTTTTGGGACTTTGAATTGATTTTATTGGACAAATCAATGCTTAAATAAGGCATAACTTAGCTAAAAAAGCATTAATTTCAATTCGGAAAGTTTTACTATGCTTGTTTTTACAGCGTTAATAAATTTGCATACTAAATTTAGAATTATAAATAAAATAAAATTTTTGCGAATTTTTGACAATTTTGACGATGTAACCCCTTATAAAATTTTCGAAAAAATGTCTTCAATTTTTTTTCTTTAAACAATGCTAGTTTGACTCGGTTATTAATGCTGATCAAGAATATAAATGATTTATGGGGTCGGAAATGACTCCTTCATTGAGTTGAAGGCTTCTGACTAAAAAATAACATCATATTTTAAGATTTAAATTGCAACTTAATTTCAGTTTCACATCCTTATGTATATATTTTTATATACCTGTTTCAATATATTTTTATATTCATATTTTCTGTCTCTGTATCTCGCTGTCCCCGGCTGCAATTGCAAATCCCTATTTGACACTTGACCGGTTGACCAGGCGGCAGGTCAAGCATTTTCCCACCCAACACACGCCCAGTGGCAGCGCCTCCTCCCGCTCATTTCCCTGATGGCCTCGTGATGGTGTCATAATTTGTAATCCTGCCGCGATGCCTGTTTAATTTTCACACCTTTGTGCTCGTCGCTCGACGCTTGACGCTCGTCTCCTCGTCGACTCCAAACTCAAATGCTGGACACACGACCAGAGACGGCTTAAAGGGCTCAACTGGACACTCGGACAGGACACAACCCTGTACAGTGGAACACTTGGACTCAGGCAGGAGCCAACACGAAGCTTGGTCATTAGGAAATTGCAATTATTAGAAGGATTACCAAGCATGCGGACATCAAACAAGAAGAATTTTAGCAATCATAATAAAGGGTAAAGGACTCAAGAGGTTTTTCAAAAAGTAAAGAAAAATAAAAATTTTGTTTTTTATTTATTTTTTAATAAAAAAAAAAAAAAAAATTAAATTTTTTTTTTTTTTTTTTTTTTTTATAAAAAAAAAAAAATTAAAAAATTTTATAAAAAAATAAAAAAAATTAAATAATTTTTTTTTTTTTTTTTTTTTTTTTTTTTTTTTTTTGGCGCCTATATAAAATGGAAATTTAAAATTTTTTTAGTAGGTTAAAAAAAAAGGGGATGGGGGAAAAAAAGGGGAGGAGAAAGAAGAAGAGGGAAAAAAAAGGGAGAAAAAGGGGGGGAGGGGGTAGTGGCGGGGGTGTTGGGTGTTTAAAAAATATTTTTTTTTTTTTGGGGGGGTCCCTTTTTTGTTGTAAAATTCTTTATAAAATTTTAATACCCCGGGATAAAAAGTAATTAAAAAATAAATTAAACAAGCTTATACTACAAAATAATTATTATAAAATTCCAGTTCTTAAGTATTCGACTTAAAAAAACTTCAGATAAAAAGCCTAAAAGCCCTAAAAAACTTTATTACATTCTTCTCTATAATAATAAACGAAAACTAATAAAAAATAAAATATTTTATTAAGAAAAGCTTTCTCAAAAAATATCTAAAATATCTGGCAATGAGTAAGACATTAGGAAAATGGCCAGCATAAATTTTTCCACATGTACATACATATTTCCTCGGTCCATCACACATCTGTCTATCCGCCAAGTTGATTTCTTTATGGTTTTCATTACAGTTTATGACTGACAAGAGTCAGCACCGCCAAGTCTGAGAGAGTTTTGTTTAGCGGGGTTAAGTAGATACATCTGCATATCCACCGAATCGTTTAGCATGATAATCGAAATGGATTTGCCCCTCCAGTGCTCTCCGTCTCTTGTCTTGAGCCTATGTCTCTCTAATGCTTGAGACCCCTTCCAGCGCCGTAACGCCATCAACATCGCTATGGCCATCGTCGCTGCCTTCGCAACATCCTACGATATAAAGCCCGGTTTTGGCAATGCCTCAAACGATAAACGGGCTTGCACTCAAACAAAAATATTTTAAATATCTTAAATATTTGCATAGAACATTTAATTTATCAATTAAATGAATTTTAAATGTTTAGAATTTTTTAGAATGGTTTTAAAACGAAAAAAGTCCTTCATAATTTATTGATAAAAATTTCGTGTTTTAAGTTATAAAAAATACCGTAAACTTTTATAAGTCAAATTTCGTAATATCTAAAATATTGAATTTTATGTTAAAATAACAATATTATCAAACATCTCCGAAAAATGTTGTTTAAATATATTTTTTCCTTTTTTTTTGAATTTTTTTGTGTTCTGAAATATAGACCAATAATTCTAGTTCCTGCCTTATGTAAGCCCTACAATTTCTCCCAGTGCCGTTTTGAACAAATTTCCAATGGCCAGCCAAGGAATTGGAGTCGCTGCGAGTGCCCCGAGATGAGAAGGAGGGGGATGCAAAGATGCAAAGAGATGGGGAGGAGACCGGCTCTGAGCCTGGCGCTCGCCATCATCAAGTTGGCGTGTTTATGGGCCAAGCGGCACAATTAACATGTCGCGGCTTTTAGCGTCTCCCTGGCAGCAGCAGCCGCGGCAGCAGCAACAACATTAGCAACAAAAGCAAATGAAACAGAAACAAATGCAACAGCAACTGCCACGACGAGGACGAGGATGAGGACGAGGCCGGCAGCTTGCACAAAATGACATATGAGGCGCATAATTGAAACTTCAAAGGAGCAGGGGCGGCATTCGGGGCATAAATTAGGCGTCTGATCGCCCGGAATGGTTCTGTTTCTGTTTCTGTTTCGGTTGCTGTCTGCCGAAAGGTGAGGAACTCCAGAAGACGTCATCGTTTTGGTTCCATTAGTGGCGAAGTGGCAACAGTAGTTCCTCCGCCTTCTTCGCCTTCGTTTGTCATGCCGCGCCCTTCCATTAACACAACATATATATCTGTATAAATATATCTGTTATATCCATTGTTGCCGTAGTTGTTCCGACATGGAAATCAATAAAAATCCGCGTGTGCGGTGATCTGTTCTAGCATCAAGTATATTTTTATGGAAAGTGACAAGATCTACACAGATCGAAAAATTAGTAACTGAGAAAGGGAACTAACATTGTTTTGTTTTCATATATGAATAAATAAGATAAGAGGTATATAAGCTGTATTTTCTATAGAAAATAATTATAATTTAATTTAAAATGTGTGAAAAGATACATTTAAAAAATCCATTCTTTCAGTGCCTCCACATCAAGTTCAAGGGGAAACCCAGCGCTCTGGCAACTGTCTCTACAACGCGCGAGATGAAAAATGTTGTCTCATTGTCGGCATTTGTGTTTTCCCCTGATTTCCCCCCGCCCAATATCCATATATTTTACGCCATAAATTAAGCACTTGAACCACTTAAACGGCCAAAGGAAAATTTCAATTGTTGCAACTGCGATAAGGAAATCGAGCGTTTTGTCTGCGCTAAAAAAACTGAAATCTGAAAACTCTAGAAACCGGAAGAGGGCTTCCCAAAGATACAGCTTCGTGTGGGAAAAAAGAAGCGGAAAAATCGAAGTAAAATCTGGGGAGAGAAAAAGAAGAAAAGCCGGAAAGGCAAAGGGCCAGCGAACACGCAAGAAATCTGCCGTTTACTCAGCATTCAGTGCTCGGGCACTTGCCACCCGAAAATCCATATGTGGAGACACCTCAGATCCAGATGCCATCCAGTAACCCCCTCTCCTGTCGCCCGTTCGACTTTTCCAGCAGCATTCGCTGCGAGTTTTCCTCAGACACTTTGCTGCAGCTTAAGCACCGCCAGACACGCCAATGGCAAACAAAGTCAATAGCCAGACAAATGAAAAGCTCGGAAAAGCGAGCTCAGTGTGGAAGGAGCATACAGAAAGGAGGCTCCAGGGAAGGTTCTAAGCGCAGAGGGAATTGGCCAGACCGGCGAAGGGGATACCCTTTAATTGGCAAAATGGGAGATTCTTAGAATAACCCAGGAAGTTGGTGGAAGTCTGAAGAGGGTTTTAAGAATTTTTAAAGAGGTTTTTGTAGGCATGTTTATATAATGTTGCCTTAAAGTTTGTTAAAATTTTTTTAAATTTAATAATCAGATGTCTTTAAACTTAGTAGAAATTAAAATAAGTTTTTACTTTTCTATTGCGTAATATATATTTTTAAAAATAATCAGAAAAGTACTATGTCTTTTCTAAGAAAATATTTCGTAAATATTTATTTTAGTTCCATAAGAGTCTTTAAATTATTCTTATTTTGAATTAATAATATTTTAATATTGTATTCTCCTTAAAATTAAATTTTATTACCGAATATACTCAATGAATGTTGTTTTTACTTTTTTTCCCAACAATTAAAATGAGTTTTCAAGGTAAATTAAGTGAATTATAAAATTAAATAATATATTCAATGTAATTTATATTTTGATATTTATTTACTTAATTTATTCTTTAGTTCTTCTTAAATTCAATCGTTTTTCTCCAACAAATCCATGTACCTGAGAATTTTAAAGTAGAGCATAAAACGGTTCATTCCGCACGAATGAGCCCGCGTTGGCTTGGTTCGGGCCAAGTTATCCAACCCAACCAAGCTCAGCCAAGCCAGCCAAGCGATCCCAACAGCCCCAACAAGCAGGATACAGGAGGCAGGACACAGGAGGCAGGACTCGGGGTAAAGTCTGAAGGAAGCCCAAGCGAAGCGTAAACATTTTACACTTTTGTGTGCAATGAAAGCGACGCCATCTTGATGGGGCTGTGGATGTGACTGTGGGGGGATATGGCGGGAATGAGGTGAAGGGGGCCCCAGGCTTGTGGGGATGTTAACCCAGGGGGAATCCATCGCTGAAACGGGTTTCGCAGTCCCCCGAAGGACTATTCGAACACAGAGCTAAGGCCGAAGTCTCGTTTTCTGGCCAAGCCTTTCACTTTTCCTTATCGCGCCTCCCCGACAATTTGTCATAAATTCAGCAAGTTATAGGCCCGAGATCGTAAAGTGCATGAAAAATGTGACAAAAAAATGCTACAAAAAATGCAGCCACAAAAATAATAAAAAAAATAAACCAAGAATGACATAAAACCTGAGATGAGAAGCGAGGCAAAAATGTGAACATTTTCTGTTTGCTGCTTAGAATGGCACAACTAAGTGTGGTTCGGTTTGGGTCGTGGTTTTTGGTCCTGGCTCCTCCTGCATCCTTGTAAGCCAAAATGCAAATGTAAAGCAACACCTCGCGCCACGCCCACCACGCAAAACATTTGCATTAATCATGTTTGCCTTGCATTATGCAGCACCGCACAGGAGGACGAGGGGTTCGGGTGCCTTAAGCCCCTCAGCATACACACACACACTCTGAGAGGGATAGAGGGAGGTCCAGGGGGGCTAAGGACTGAAAACCCATGCATAAATATTTTTTTTGCATAAACAAAAGTGTTGAAAATGCAATTTGTGCCGGGCGCATCCCACAACTCATGGGTATGCGCTGGCCTGGGGCTTAGTGTGTGAGGTCAAACCCACAATAAAAACACACACGGAAAATATACAATAATAAATGCAGAGCTAGATGCAAGAGATGGGACTCTTATCCTGGATTCTGTGGTGAACAGGTCTTGGGAAAAAGTATTTTATAAATATATACAACATTGCAAATGATTTAGGAGGGCTCTGAGCAGAGTTATTTATGAAAAAGGTTTACTTTCAAATATTTAAAGTCTTTATCATTTGTCGTTTTAAATAATCGAAGACAAGCCATAAGACAGGAAAATACTATAAATATCAATGGAGCACTCTTTATATTTGCTATTTATTATGTTTAAAATATTATTCAATTTTCAGTTAGATTAGAAAAATAACCTCTCCAACAAAATCATTTATAGAATAATGTTTATCTTAGAATTATACTTATATATTTTTATATACTTGAATTTCCAAGGATATACTATAATTTTGTTTAGTTCTTTTCTGCCTACCATAATGATTTTCCCGTGCAACAAACAACACTTGGCTTCTGGACCCCTTCCAGCAAAAACAAAAAAAAGAAACAACAAAAAACAACGCGGCCTATGCGGCGTATGCGTATGTTTCGAGTCCGCATTATGTATACGCACTGTGAGCCCAAACACACATCCCCCTGAGGGAGCCAGAGACAGCGAGACAGAGACGGGACCCATTTGTATGGCAAACTGTTTTTAATGCTTTTAATGCGCCAAAGTGTTGTTTCATTTTCATTATTTGCACAAGCTGCCACACATTTAAATGCCAGTTCGCCCTCCCCCTGGCCCTCACCCCTTCCGTGCCGAAGGATTGTGTGTGTGTGTGTTTATGTCTCTCTTTCTCTGTGGGTGTGTGTGTGCAGCTGTTGAGCTATAATCATAATTTCATAAAGCACATTTTCACAAAAGCTTTCAGCACCCTAAACTGCATTGTAATTACAACGAAAGCGCGCTGGCTGGTGGCGGAGCGAAAGGATTGGAAAGGACTGGGAACGGGGACTGCACCGCAGAGGAAAAGGACCCTGGGACCCGCCGCCATTCGCCATTCGCCATTCGGCGTGCAACGTCAAGGAGCGAAAGGATAACGATGGCCAACGTGTCGGTTGTTCGTTCGCTGGTTGCGCAGCTGAGCTGTCAGTTTGGCCATAATATCTGCCTTTTTAATGCTGTTTTATAACTCAGTAAGTATTTTGTTCGCATTATGACTGGGGTTTCTAGGTGATTTTGGATCTATCTATATGAATGCATCGGTGATAAGGGAATAGAAAAATACAAAATAAAAAATAGCTTACGTGATTAAAACAGAAAATTTAATATTTTCTCGACAATGAAAATTCTGAAATAGCTTGGTAATTTTATATTCATTTATTTTTATTGAATATAATATTTTGTATGACTTGTATTTGGTTATTTAAGAGAAGAATATTAATTTAAAGTTTTTCTATGAGTTTATAATTTATTTTACAGATATTTTGTTTTGAGAATATTCTGCGAAATGTTGGCGGTGTTATACGAATTAATAATTATCAGTTTAGTTAATTTATACTAATTTATTATAATCTGTTTAATTAATTTTTATTTCGTCATTGAATTCTAATTCTAATTAAAATTAAATATTAATTTTTTTAAGTAACTAAATGTATGAGCATGATTAATATTTTATCAAATTTTAAAAATACATACTAAGATATATATTTTAAATTATATTTCCACCCAAGCAGCTATTTTAACTTACAAAAAATCCTCGTAAAAACTGGCTCCACACTGGCTTTAGCTTGCTAAAGAAAAACATGTGGAAAATATGGTGAAGAGATGAAGGGATAACTTCAGTTAACATTGGTTGTTGCCGAAGCCCCATTTCCCCTTTTCCACTACGACCCACGCCCCACTCTGTGTGTGTTGCGTGTTGATTTCAACGCATAAATATTTCAAAAGGTTCAAACAAAATGGCGTCGACGCGCAATAAATACCAACGCAACGCGAAGGCTCCATCTGTGCGTGTGTGTGTGTTGGGCGAGGATGTAACCCGCTCCTCCCTCTCCGCGCAGTGTAATAAAAGTGAATTTATGCAATATTTCTGCGCCTTTGTGCAAATAACATTTGTAATTCAGCGGAACAACAACGAGCCGGCGAGCAACCGACAAAAGTGTCCTCGTCAAAAGTGTTTGTTATGCTAATGAGAGCCAACCAGCAAGGCTCGATCCCATCGAAACGCGAAAATTCGTCACTGAATCTATTAAATAATAATTAAAGCACCGAAAATGTTTCAGCGAAAAATGCATAATAAAAATAGGGGGAGAGAGGGAGGGAGATCTAAGGGTATGGCAAACGAGGACAAATCCGGGGCAGGCAGGCAATATGTCCTGGTCCTGTTTTGCGGGGGCTAAAAGGATTGACAAATGGCCAGGCCATTAAAATGATTTATACATGTCAAGGCAAATAAATTCCCAACAACAAAAAAGTGCCTCTTATAAATTTTTGAAAAAGTTTTCTGTTTCATCGTTGAAGTTTAGATTTTCAAAAAAGTTGTTGTGCTATGTTTTTGTAGGCAAATCTTGGGTACAATATGTTTTTCTTTAATTTAAGATAAAAATATTAATTAAGTTAATTAAAATATCAAAGACACTGTTGGTAAAAAGGTTTTGTTAAATTTAAAAAGCTTTGTAATATTTTTATTATGTAAAAAAAATAAATTAAATAAATTTATACTATTTAAAAATAAAACAACAGCTTGAAAAAAATATTGAGAAAATGTATTCATTGTTTAATTGGCGTTTGTAGATTTTATAAATTAATAAACACAGAAAAATGAATGTTATAAAGTCACAAATGAGTATAATATAATAGGAATCTTTAACGATTTAATGCAAAACTATAAAATTATATAAGTTACTTTTGTTATCTCCTAACCCTTGGACATATTTTAGCCTATATTTCTGGCTCTCCTTGGCAAGCAATTAATGTTTCTTTGCTGTAGCAACCTCAACCTGGCACCCACACTTTTTACGTTTTCACCTGGCACCTTAATCGTGGCCGGGCTCCGACACAGGTATTAGCTGCAACACCTGTTCCCTGTCACCGCAAGTGTTTGTCGAAGGGTTAAGGCATAAAGGTGGCACCGACCACGACACCTGGGTACCAGGCAAAGAACCATCCCGACTTTCACAGCTAGTTACAGTGAAAAACATTGCAAAATAAATATCAAAAAGCAGAACAATGGCTTTGGAAAACAGCTAGCCATGGCCCAAGGCGGTTCGCACGGTGAATAAAGCGAAAAAAGGAGAGAAAATGCGGGGAAAAGCTGAGTTCTTCACTGACTCAAGATGGCCAAGAGTGGAGAGGCCTACAAATGTCATTCAAGCGCTTGGTTGCATTTAATAGGAAAAGGGAAAAGCAGCTTCGCACTGAGGGAAATTAATGGGAAAAATATTTAATATTAAATATTATTCAAAAATAATTAATAAACAAATAGATACATAATATAAACAGATACATACGAAATAAATAACTTAATACAGAAATTCGTTACATTAAAGATTTGATCAAAAGAAAAGAGGACCTAAGAAAGTTTTCGTAGAAGTCAAAATCATTTTAATAGCACTTAAGTTTTACCATTTTTATATTTATTTATTATTTGTATAATGTATATTTCAGTCATTAACATTTATAATTGCTACATATAATTTAGGAATATTCCACAGCCTGGCACTTCACATCCCTCCTTTACTTCAGTAAAGAAAGTTGAATGGTAGGGTAAAGGCTTCCTCTTTAGTCAATAGATTTGGGGCATCGTTGGACTTACAGCCATAGACTGCCACCTTGTCTACATCCTTCTGTAGTTCCTGGGAGCCGTCTAGATTCTTGCAGTCCACCAAGTGACTGGGTTCCAGGGCAGCATACATGATGACATGGGTTTCGGGGAGCTGCTTGAGAGCTGCAATCTCCGCCTGGAAAATCTCCTCTGGCTGCTGGCGATCCAGGGTTACCATAAAAATCGAGGTCAATTGCTTAAGATGTGGTTCGGATTTAGAATTTTTTGAGGATGTGGCTTTGGCGATCTCCTTTCGTCCGCGGATCAGCTCATTGATGATCGGCACCAAGTGTCCATCCAGCGGAGTCAAGTCGTCGATCAGGATGAGGTTCTGTCCGCACAGGAGGATGTTCTTCAGCATGCTCTGGACACGCAGCAGGGAAGGGGATTCGCGCCAGGAGAGGGTCTTCACATTTTCGGGCCAAGGGAAATTCTCGCGGAGAGTACGGGCAGTTTCGCTTTTGCCCACGCCCGAGGTACCCACCAAGGCGATGTTCTGGTGGGGAGTTTATGGTAAAATAACAAAAAATACCCGTACTTTTCCCTTTCTACCCACCCGATAAGTGGCATTGTCCAGGGCCAACTCTAGCTGATCCAGGGCCTGCTCCTGGTGCAGCACCTGGCGGCGAACGTGTGCCACCATGTCTCCAAGACGATGAGGACTCTCGCAGTAGCTGTCTGTCTCGCTGGAAGTCCTGTAGTTCAGGTAGCGATCCAGGCACAGTCCCACGAAGAAGCAGACGAGGAGCAGCAGCAGATACCAGTTGATGTGCCGCTCCTCCTGAGGTTGCAACTGGGGCTCCTCAGCGCGGCGTTCCACCTGCTTATTAATTCCAATCTTGGGCAAATCAATCCAACGGAGGAGACGCTTACGCCTTATGCGCTCCAGCCAACGGGTGCAAGCTCCGTAGATTGGATTGTTACCGATATTGGACTCCTTGGGCTCCACATCTTCTTCCAGAATCTGAATCTCGTCCTCGGCCATCGCTGGATTTTTTAGTTGAGTTTTGCGAAAACTTTGCGAAAAAAAGGGGTGAAAGTTTGTGGGATTCGGTTGACGTTAGAGATGAAAAGGCTTGCTTGTTAATGTCAAAAGTCAAAAGTTTATGTGAAGCTCGTGAGTTATCGATAGGCAGGTTGTAAACACTGGCAAGGTCACACTAGGTCTTGTAGTAATAATTCACTCAAAACGGTCACTTTTATAGCTTGTTTTGATATTTTGTTTGCTATTGCGACTGTACTTACTATTACTTTCACTTGGTTGAAATAACACTTGACATGTTCACATTGTTTTCTCAGTCTTTTTATTTAAAACAATACCTTATTTTATTAAAAAGAAAAACCAGAGCTTAAAACTACAAATTCTTCAATTATATATATTTAAAAAATCAATTTTAATTAGGTTCATATATAAATTAATAAATGAATTGTAAATCATTTCTCCCCATGTAGAAGAGGAACGCGTTGAGGCATAAGGAGTATGGTTTTGGTTTGGGAAGATGTGTGCCGGGGTCTCCTCAAGTGGCAATGGTTTTCCGCCTTTGGGTTTTTGGTCGAAGCGGAAATCCATTAGGTTTGCCTTTGCCTTTGTGTCCCCCATTGTGTCCCCGAACCGCTGCAGTTTGCAGTTGTGTGCGTTGATTTCCGTTTGACATGGCCACAGCCCCCAAGAAGCCCCTCTAAAACCCACCTCGGTAGGCCTACAGTCGCACAGCTTAACCCCTTCTCCAAATCACAATCTCGAAAACGTTTTGCATACATTTCCAGTCGAGTCGCGGCGCAGGTTTATTCGTTTCTATTAGCATAAATCAAAGCTAGACTCGCGGCATCTAAAATATATCTATTTCGCTTGTAAAACACATGGAAACAACTGCCTTGGAAACACCTTTCTCTCTTGCAAAAAAAAAAAAAACAAAACAAATATTTATACAAAATATATGCGGTGAGCGAAACCAGAAATCCAGAAACGCGACAAAGCGAGCCTGATGAAAACATTAACATTATACTCGAGATGTTTTTATGGCTACTTCAATTTTTAATGGTTGGCTTGCGCAAGCCACCGATGCTCTTCTAAGATTTGGTCTTGTGTGATGTTATTTACTTTGTCAAGGAAAATGTTTTACACTGTTTAAGAATAAATATATAACATATTTTATAAAGAAAATAATAAATACATTTCTAAAAAAAAATGAACGTTAATTGATTAATTATAATACATATATAGATAGTACTATTTTATAACTTCTATTTAATGCTTCACCAATTTTTAAGTCAATATATTTTAACATTTAAATTACTAAGAGTATAAATGAATAATATATCCTTTCACCATAGCTCATACCTTAGAAAAAAATATACAGCGTAGTAAGGTAATAAATCCATTAAATAACTAAATAAACTTAAGTCAAATATAGTAAACATAATGTAAGCAATCAGATTGTACACAGAAATGTTAAATTAATATTTGCAAAGAGCCATTTCCTATTTTTACTGTGCAAAGACATTCCAAAATGCTTATATTTTGCATGTTTAATATATTACTTAATTACTATAATCTTATTTATATTTTATTTATTACTCTGTTTATTACTGTAAATACATACTTATTTTTTGACAACACAAGAGCATTCCGTTGGCGACTCTTAAACCCCTAATTAATTCCCCATTTTGATTCGTCTCTTATGCCAAATATACTTTGTTTATTTCGGAGAATGCGCATGCGAGTGTACAATAAAATTTGTTAAATATTCGCCGAGGAGAGGAGACACAATCGTAAAAAAAGCAGGCAACACAAAAAGCATAATGCGACACAAAAATCGTTAATGACGAATGTATTTTGTGTTGTTTTTACCTTTTTTTTTGTTTAATTGCCCCTTTCGGTTTGGTGGTTAAGTTGACAAGCCAACCTGGGCAAGTTGATGAATTCGCGACGCCCGCATCGGTCATCAACATTTACATTTACATTTACCTTTACACATTTAAACATTTAAATTTGTGCAGGTAAGTACCCACAGAGTCACCTGTTTCTTCTGGTTAGCAGGAAGTGCAGCCTCGCCGCTCGTCAGTGTCAGTGTCATATCTCGATAACTCAATCTCCGAATCTTAAAAGGGGGGAGGCATTAAAAAATACCAGCGTCATGGAAGTCAGTCAGCCTGTCAGTCCAAGTCAGCCGAGATCGCGGCGGATCATGACGCGGTGGAAATATCCAACGTAAAAGGAGCGAAGGGGCCACAAATTGGCTTGATCGGTGCCGGCTTGAAGTCAATTTGCCGGGGCTTAGGCCCACGATTGGCATCAGTCTGGAGTCTGGGAAAACCGCCCAAACTGACTGATGGACAGTTAAATCTCTGGCATGAGCACTGGCTGAATGAGGGAGTAGCAAGTAGCAAGTACCAAGTACTAAGTACCTAGGGATGAGCGACAAATGAACCGCGAAAGTGCTTCCCCCAAAAACATATGGCACACAATTAACCAACTGACAGTGACGATGTGTTAAGAAAGGCCAAAATACATGGCGTTTCTATGTGTTAAGATGCGACTGGAAGATACTGTGTTTAGAAGTGGGAATTATGAGTAAAAACATCTACTAAATTAACATTTTATTCAAACATTTTAGAGTTACAGAGAATTTGAAAGGAAGTTCTTACAAGAGGTTGGCTTTAGAAATATATTTACAAAATCAAGCGAGTCGTAAAAAGCAGTAATAAATTTATTACAATACTATAAAAATATGTATAAAATATAAATATTTAAAATACTTGATAGTTTTGACTCTGTTAAATATTTTGCCGGTCTTTTAAGATTTTTAAACTTAAAGGAAAAATATTATTTATGAATTTTATTGACTCCCCAACTAATTGTAATACTTTCCTTCAATACCCTTTAATTTTCCATGTTTTAAAAAGCACACAATACTGTTTGGATTTATGAAAATGTTGTAGGAGAAAAAATAGTGGGAAATCTGTGGTAACCAAAGGCCAGGGACATGGACGCGGACACGGGACAAGGGACCCGGGACAGACTCAATGAAGATCCAAACAGCAGAGCCGAGCCGAAACGGCGGCACATGGCGCCCCCTGTGCGGCATTTATCACGGGCCTTCAGTGCACTATATTTAGCCGACGGGCTAATGGATGCCACCGGGAGGAACCAGGCGGAGATACACCTCGGAGAGAGGCACCAGGCACGGGCACCGGGCACATAGGGAATGGGAGGGAGCCAGCCGATCTCCGGCACAGGCCACACTTTCAAATTCATATTTATTGTCTAGGCTGCGGCCTGAGTGCATTTTTATATATGGCAGTCCATTTGCCGACGAGGCTCCTCCACACCCAACTAGCAGCTCCAAAAACCAAAATAAACAATAATTGAACATGCACTGAGGGAAAATAATGTGTGAAAGTTATTTGCTAAATTCAAAAACATTTTAATTGAATTTGAAATGATCAAAAAATAATATTTTCTATGATAAATTCATTTTAGTAAAAATTAAATATATTTCTACATATTAAAGCTTTGATAAATAAAATATACCACTTAAAAATATACTTAAATATATTTCAGAATGCTAATAAGAAACTTCTTTAACCACATTTTCTTCTGTTCAATTATTTCTACAATTTCTCTCTATTTTCCCAATCCCAATTTTTCTCCCTCTGTGAAAGCGGAAAGGAAATCGCATTTGTAGTGCATTCGGGATAATAGGAAACTCCTAAGGCCAAAGGGACGGAGGGGGCGGGACACGGGGCACCCCGTGTGTGTAGGCCGTGTGTAAAATGCTTGGCATTTTAAAAGGTTCCACATTTTGGGGGTCACCGAGTCCGGAGTCCGGGGGCTAATTGCATTGATTAGCTGACGGCGCGTTTTGCCGCCCATCAAAGTCGAGCAGCGGCAGATGGAAAATGCTGCGGCAACCATGGGTTAAGGGACTGGGGGCAAGTCAGCTGTCAGTCAAGTGGCGACATGTTTACTTGGTAAAAAAAAATAAGAAACCCTTTCCTCTTCCCCCCAAGAAAAAGAAAGGAGAGGAAACGTTTGAGCCGCGCCGCAAATGAAAGGAAAATATTTCTCTGTTTGCATTCATATTTCAATATTCAATATTTTCCTCTGGCGGCGGCGGTTCGTCACTGTGAGATGTTATTAGAAGACGCCCGGATTCCAATCTGCCGATCTCTGATCACCGATCACCGAGAGGTGATCAAAGGTGAGCGACGACCGGCTAAGACCCAAAAGCCGTTCGTTTGTTCGTTCGATCGGTCGGCGGCGATGCCAAATTGACATAATGTGGCGTTTAACAAATTCCCAAACAATGCACATCCATCAAAGGTTCAACAACGGCCACTGGGATCAGGGCTGCACAAACTATTTTTAAGGGGTTTTGGGATTATATAGCCTTTTTTGAGATTTTATTTAAGTGATAAAAATGACAATGGGGCTTCCCCCATACACATTGTGAAAGAAATAATAAAGATATTAGAGTTAAGGTTATATTGTGTACTAAAATGCGTTTTTAAATAATAAAAAAAAAATATAGAAATGAAAGTTTATATTTAAATACAGAACCTAGAAGCTATATATATTGTAATATAAATGACTATTTTCACTACGGCTTATTTTCAAATGGTTTAAAAAATGTAATTAACAATTTGGCAATGAAAATAATGTATAAAATATGAGTTTATTAAATATGTATAAACAAAAAACTTAATAATTATTAAAAAATTAGTTCAAGCTAGAATAAGTATCCGATATCTTAAAGTATCTCCTAAACCCTCCTACCCAGCCCTAATCCCCGTAGATTCCCCTCCAATTGAGTCATATTCACGCACTAAAATACACAAAAAATCCACGAGGAAGGCGTATCTTTTTTTTTTGAAGGGGCATTGCATTGCAGCTGCATTGGCGATCGGCCTTCGATCACAGCGCTAGATAAACCGGAGTTAAGGCCGAAGAAGGTGTAGAAAAAGTAAATGACATAATGCAGCATCATCACGGATGGTTGGATGGATGGCTGGGAGAGAGCAGGAGAGATCCCAGAGATGATCGCCGGCTCAGATCGGATAAGAGGCAGGCATTAGGCTAATCGGATGGTCGGCTGGCGGGTCACCAGACAGATACAGATATTGTAACACCGGACAGATAAGAGCAGCCACAGAGAAGATAAAAAAGAAACGCCGCTCTTTTGTCGCCCATCGCAACGCTTTTCACGCCTCCCCCGGCCTCCGAAATTCTCCCCCTCTATATATGTGAATATTTTTCCCATTTCCCTCGCATAGGAATATATTATATAAGCCGCTTTGGTGAGCATCTTAAAGATTCTCTCCGCCCGAGACTGCAGCTCAGGTAAATCAGTTTACAGCTTAGATTTTCGGCCGCAAAATGGCCGAAAGCGCCCACGACGACGAAGACGAAGACCACGAGGCTGTGTAAATTCAATTTGCATTCGAATTTCGGGATGGCATTCGGATTTGGGCCAAAGGAAATCCGTTTCAGAGCCGGCGGCCTAATGCGTTAATCACTTTTCGTAAGCGTCAATTGAATGTCGCGTGCCAGGAACTCGACAATTGCCGAGGGGCAGGAGGAGGAAGCTGATGCGATTGGAATCGAAATCAACTACTGGCATCAACTGCTCTAATAAATTGTCGTCCTTCGGGTAACGCCTTGCACTTGTCCTTTAGCTTTCGATCCATCTATCGGGGGAACCCCCGTTCGCTAGCCCTAACCCAGCTGCATCCATCCGGCGGCGAATGGCCGACACGTGTGCAGGACAATTGTTGTTTATACTAACAATTTGTGAGGCAGGAAGATGAACATTTAGCTGGATAACCCAATCCTCTGGCCTCGCCTGATTGCCCGCCAATGTGGCCTATTGTTTTGCTACTTTCGAGCCGCTTTCGAGCAGACCCCACCCACCTCCTCCTTCTTGGCCACGTGGATGGGCCACGTGCCGCTGGCCACCGATGACGACGATGACTTGACGGCGACGGCGACTCCTTGCTCATGGCAACTCCCCTGGGGAGACACTACCACCGCCACTTCCTCGCCCACCGTTGCTGCCACATCCTCATCCACTTCGGCGGTTCGGTGGTTCAGTGGTTATTGTCGCTGCTACGCTTCGTTCCGTTTTCATTATGGGCCACGTGTGCCTCAACTTCCTCTCAAAGACACTGGGAGAAAGTGTGTGAAATAGCTTCTGGGTTCTTTTCACAAATAATAATATCTCTACAAATTACTCCTTTGCAATATAATTCCCAACCAAGCAAACCTTAAAATAAATTCAACATAAATTAATTAAGTTTTGGGAAATATTTTCGCTTTGGTATGGGTGCTTGATTCGCACTATAATTTCCAACTTGATTGCAGTATTAATCCCAACTAGATGCCTTGGTTTTCTCTAAAATTCCCAACTGTATATAGACGAAACTTAATGGTAAATACTCCTAAAATTCTTCCAATTCGTCAAAAAATATTCCTTTAACATTGTGAAGCATTTATTGCTTATTTCCAAGTGGAATGTCGTCGAACGTCGAAATTTATCAGCAAATGGATGGTTACTGAAGACTGCCATTATTTATTTTTTTAGAAACTGCAAGCTTTGACAATATTTTTGGGTTTGAATGGCATAAAGTCGAGTAGATATAAAATCTTGTAAACGATTTTTAAACACAAATTTATGTAAATATTTCAAATGAATTAAATTAATTATATTTTCAAATAGTGCTCATATTTTTTATAGGTACTTGCTATACATTTTCTCCCAGTGCCTGGACTCCTTCCCATCCTGGCTGCATGGCTCATTTTTTGGCGTGTTCTCTTCCTTCTTTTTTGTGTTCCTCGCAACGGTTAACTTGCAGGCGTTGATCCTTTGACTTTTGTGCTCAACACTTTCGCTGCGGAGCTCGAGGCCTGGGAAATTGTTTTGCGTCCATATTGCGCGTTTTTGTCACGCTGCGTGTCCGGCGCGTGCAACATTTTCCTCCACCCCCCCACCAAAATTTTCCACTCCCCCTTTACAATTCAATTTCCACACCCTCGTCGATGAGCGTTTTTTATGCGGGGCGTGTGTGGTGAGTGTGGCTAATATTTTCCTGTCGTGCAATCGCATGGCAAAAATTTACTCATTAACATCAGCGGGAGGACACTCGGCATCAGGATCTGGAGGCAGTCCTGGGACACATGCGGTGCACTTGCAGCGGTGTCGAATGTTTATGGTGATTGAATGGGAGGTTTTGCCAGGCAGGGGGAAGGGGGAGCGGGGAACAGCCAGGGTCACAGGTCACAGGTTGCCTGGGAAAATAGTTGATGGGAATTACCAAGCGAAATTGCTCGGGGGAAGCATAAACGCGGCCCACGGAGAGTGTAGATGACTTTTCGATTTCCTGGCGAGTATGATTTTTGGGATAAAATTACCGAAGTACGAGTATGTTTGGTTTTTCCAATAATTAGGGGTTGGGAAAAGCAGCAGGGAAACATATTTCCCAAGTACAATTGCTGGAAATTCAATTAACACTAAACAAAGGTAATTTTATTGTGTGTTTTCGAGGTTTTTACATAATTTGGGGTTGCAAAAATTGCAGGAAACCTTCTTTACAGTTCTTAAGATTTAGTTTCATTAATTGAAAAGATGCAGTGGAACCTTACAATAATATATTATACATTTAATATTTATTAGAAATTGTGTATATATTTAAAAAAAAAAAAAATTAAGAAATTATCTGCTTAAATTTTTAAGATAATTTGTATACAACCATTTCAGTTCCCAAATCACTTTCTAAAATCATTCAGATTTAATTTTGAGAGTTCAACCCTTCATCTTATGTTAATAATGATCAAAGGATCTTCAGGTATAATGGCACATCCCAATATTACCATATATTTACTTGGGTAATTAGTGCCATCACGACACAACTCCATTCAAAACAGCTAAAAGATCAATTTCCAGGCACAGAGACAAAGTCAAGTGAAAACAATGACACAACGATGGCAAGCCATTGAGAATCCTCAGGTAAGAGCCTATTATCCTCACCCTTTCCTTTCGCAGGACTGTAAACTCGGGGATATGCGTACTTGGATGCGGAATTTGTAACAGGAAACACAGCACGCTGCCGGCACAGCACTTCCTAGACGAAGATGAAAACGACTGCGACGGGTGATTTATAACTGATTACACTCGGGGCAGGGACAGGTAGAGGGCCAAGTATCACCGTAACCATATAGAGGGGCTGGCACTGGCATTCCGCAGCCATGACGCAACCGACAAGCTAAAAGGATACGAAGATCCTCCCGGATTTTGGTAATGAAATGGGTGCGTTCTGCTGACGGTGACGCTGACGCCGCCGGCTTATTGCGGTTGACGTCGACGGCGACGCGGTGGGCGATCATTAAACGCTCGTTTTTTGAACACTGGGAGAAATTAAAGGTTGTGTTTTTTTTTTAGAAAAAAGGGATGTTGTTTTGTGAATTTTTTCCCTGGTTTTTACTACTAATTCCTTGATTTACAAAAGCTTTATAATAATATCATAAATTTTCCATAAACTAAAAAATGTTTTTAAAAACAAAGTCAGACTTCCGAATTTGGGAAAATTAAATTAATATTTCTATAATACGAAAAACTCGAAGTAGATTAAAAAAATTTCAATTTAATCGTCATGCTTTTAATTTTGACAGCCTTTTTTAAAATCACGACTTGACTTACAAAGACTTCTTTAAAAGTCTAAAATCAGATAGCGCTATACCCGAGAGAGCTAAATAGCGTAGAAACGTATAGACAAACATTTCTAGATTTATTCTGCTGTTGATGCTGAAAACTTACATATACCTGTACTTTGTAAAGTACGAAAATGTCTCTATTAATGCCATGCAATTTCTGAATGCAAATTAATATTATTTTTCTCTAATTTTCCATTGCTTTCTGTACTCCCTAAAAATTCGAATATTTTTCCCACAAAATGTTAAACAATATTTTCTCTTTGTGCACTCTCTCTCGTCTCTCTGCCTTCAGCTGCTTGTCGCGTCGCATTGATTGTGACCAATAAATACACAATTGATTTCGGGCTTCTGGTATTGCATGGTCACTTCTGAGTTTCGAGCTCGAGTCTCGGTCTGAGTCTGAGTCTGGGTCTTCGTCTGGGCCTTGGTCTTTGCCTTGGTCTTGGTCCGACGCTGACACTGGCCACTGGAAACCTAACATGCAGCCCAAATCCAGGTAGGGCTGCGACTTCTTATCAGCTCTGGACGCGAATTCCTGACGTGCGGACAACCTTAAGCGTTCCTTAAGCACATTAGAGCAGCAGCAGACTTGGGTTTGGAATCGGAAACCGAGACGAGGACGGAGACGGATACGGAGACGCTGGCGGGGATCCCACTGGACGGAGGTCGCGTCTTTATGATTTATGGCCCACATGAGCGATCGCCGCTGGCAGTCACTCCACGGTCTTCAGTCTCGCACTCTTATCGAGAGCTCACTGTAAGCAGCTTAGTCTTTCTCCTGCATATTTTTTTTAAGTCGGAGAAAATCTTACAAAAAATTAATATGAACCGGGATTGGGGCAGATGCTGGGTGTATATTATTATTTCCAGTATTTGAGTATTTATTATTTTCTACAATTTGAAAACAAATAAAGAAAACCATAAAAGCTATAGGATAATCTCTATCACTCCTCTGAAATCATGGGTTCCAGTCCCATAACTGACAATCAGATTAGAAAACTCGGTTTTACTTTAAATTAAATGTTAAACAATAACTCCAGCACTTCATATTAAATAGCTCTCTTCAGCCCTCGGCTAATTCCTTTGGCTACATAACACTCCCTGGAAACGCATGAAAAACAGTTGCTAAAGGAAAAACTGTGTATGTTCCTGCGGCTTTTCCGCAAAAGTGTGCATAAATTGTCTGCGGCAAAAGAGCAGCAACAGCAACAAGAAAAGCCAGGAGCAGCCAGCAACAACATTAGTGACTTGTAAGCGCATATGAATAAATTATTGACACACACACACACCACACACACATTCGTATGGTGCGTGCAAAAAGCCAGAGGAAAAGGGAAAAGCAGGGAAAAAAGTACAAAAAAAGCAACTCCTTTTGAAGTCGCTTTTTCCCTTCATGCGCCATATGGTGGCTATTTTTGGTGATTAAGCAGATGATACTCGGGGCAGTGGCCAAGTCCAAGCCAAGTTGGCTTCGTTCCGTGTGTGCAGCAAAAAGTTCAGCGTCATTCCAGCGACTAGGATCATAAATTTACTAACCCCGAGACCGAAACACAGGGCCAAGCCCAAAAAAAAAATAAACCTTACTATACAAGTCGAAACTAAAAACCCCCCTTTAACTGCCAGAGTTTTGTTCGAGGAGTTTTCACTTCGCAGTAAGGAAAAGAAATGTGTGTGTGTGCGGGAAAAGCCATGGCAAACGAACCCCTGAAAAAGTTAAGACACTTTAATGGCTGTTCTAATGCTCGGCGTCCTAAGGGTTTTCCCTCATTTCCCTCGGCAACTTTCCAGAGGGAAAGTGTCTGAGATCGTTTTTGGGGAACTTGCTGCTCTGTTCTCGGTGATTCGTAATGAAAAGCCTGCAAGAATCGCACAGAAATTCGCTTGTTGAAAACTTCATTGAAATGGGAATAGAAAAAAGTGTGTGTGTGTAGTTTGTGGAGGGAAACACATTATTCTGGCAGGAGTTACTGGCTTAGAGTCCTTCAGCAGAAAGTAATTTAGTTGCAGGGTTTTTTTAGACAAATATAAGAGAGTTTTCTTTAAGAAAAAGAATGTACTTCTAGCTGTTTATAGATTTATAATTTATTTATATTTATTGATATTTTCAACCATCCCAAAACTATCCAAGCTTGCTGCTACCATCTGAACCTTCTCAGCCAAAGTTCCATTGAGATCTTCGAATAATAAAAACTACGATTGAATATTTCCCGATTTCAGTGGTTAATTTTAGCCTGGCCTGCTTTTGTTACCTCTTCCGATCCAATCCGAAACGGCAGCTGGCGTCGAAAGATCCTCTCCTCTCGTTTGGCTGACATGAGTCATGTATCGATATAACCATATAGGCACTTCACTTCACTTTACTTTCGACCGAGGGGAGGGAGCGCCAAGGCAACCCCTTCACAGAAAAATTATGAAGTGCCAGCGACAACGGCAACAACAGAGACGCCACTTGAAATCCATTAAATATTTGTAGAAACCAATAAAAGCAGAATGCCAATGGAATACATGGTGTGTGCTCTGGTGTGGTGTATATATCCAGAGACCACAAAAACGGCAACTGTGTGGAGAAGGGGTTGCGGCCCTCGAGGACCCTCCAAGGATAACACGCGAGTGCGCTGAACGGCAGCATCAGTTGTTGGCACTCGGCTCGGCGATCTGAAGGATCTCCCGAAATCAAAAGTGTGGAAAGAGTGCTGAAAAGTGTGCCACAGCAGCAGCTGAGCCAGCTGTCACGGGACGCACTATCCCTTGGTCAGTCGATCCTTTGAGTCAGCTGCCAATGCAGAGCTACATATAGCATCGAATTTCAAGAGGCGCCAATGAAATCCATCGCGAGAAAAGTGTCAACACATAGGCCAAAGGTTGGGGTTCTTGTTACAAGGATAAGCTATTATTTTACAGGGCTAAATATATATTTATTTTGAAAGGAAATAATGTAGTTTCCTAATGAAATTCTGTAGGATTTAAATTATAATGAAATTTTCCTGTGATATAACCACCCAAAATCATATCTTTCACAATCTTTTTCATCCTCAAATTGCCAACATTTGTAGCCATAACATTTCCCTTTAATTTTCCCTGATACTTAATAAATAAAATTAAAATACTAAATACATAATCATAGCTCTCACAAAACCCAGCTCAAAAATGTCAGCATTTGTTTCATATTGCAACATTTTCCCTATAATTTTCCAAAGGCTCAAATCTATTTACATCTCCGTGAAATCTTATCAATCAGCAGCTGCCGCCGATGGGCTCAAATCACGGAGCACATGATGATTATGGGGCTTACGACCGAGTGGTAAGCAGCATTTCCCCGGATCCTGGCTGCTCACTTTAAGCCACTGACTCGAGGCCATTAATCAAACTATTAGCAGTAAATTTTCGGCCTACACCCACACACCCAGCACAACACAACAACCACCCCTTAACGGCTTGAAAAGGAAGTGCAAAAAGGACTTCCATTTATGGATTCTGAACTACACTTGCTAGCATACGCGATAATCACGATAATGCATCCTGTAATCAACTAATAAGGCTCATCTAGCCGCAAGGACATCCCTCCCCCAGCGGGAAAAAAGGAACTCTATCAGAGGGTGGCCCTGAAAATTGAATTTAACGCGCAATATTTTGTGCATTTTCCATGTTCGCTGGCTGGGTTCTCTATGGGTTTTTGGGTTCTGGGACTCCTTGGGTTCCATGTTGGGGTTGTGTTTGCCCAAAATGCAATTCATGTGTTTCTTCTGTTGAGAGTGAAATTTATGACTCGACTCGCAGGCTTTTTCCGCCCCTGCGAATCGAACCCGAATCGAGGAATTTCGAGGGGTGCGCGTTGACTGCGGCCAGCCTCAGTTGGATTTTATTTGTATTTTTATTTTTATATAGATATCCCCGGGGTGGGAGGTTACGCCGCTATCAGACATCGCGAACACATGTCACGAAAAGTAGCTAGGAAAGACAGAATGGGTAGTGGGTAAGGATGATGTCCAGGATCTGAATCTCTATCCTTACTGAACGGAAATATGTTGCGAAATTCAATACGACACGATCGGGAGTTGTCCAAACACGACTCCTGTTTGTCCTGTCAGGGATTAACCGGGGATTGGGTTATGGAAATGTTAATGATTATGACAGTGGCTTACCATAAGTTATGAGTAACTAGATATGTAAGACACTAAGATAATAAGAGGGAAAAGTATACGAATTTTCTACAGTAAAATATTGAGTTATGATACCAAAATATTTTTATAAGATTTATCTATAAAGATTTTTCTATAAAAATTTAAATTAAAAACATAATTTTTATACCATTAAACCATTATTTTAAAATATATATATAAAGCTTGGGCATTTGTGTTCAAACAAGGTAGTTATAAGTTATAATTTAAAACTTCTTAAGTTTCATGAATGGTTTAACTATACCAATTAAATCTTTAAATATGCATAAATATAATTTAGATTTGATCAATAAACCATTTAGAACAGACTTGAATACATAAAAACTAGTTTAAATAAAGTGTTACATTTTAAGAATTTTATTTCCGAGCAACTTATTAATAATTTGTTAATATTGCTACACATAAGCTTTAAGCTTTGAATGAATTTCAGTGAAAACAGACATTAAACTAGTAATTAAATAATATTTCAAATAATATATATTTCTTGAAAACTACTAAATATAAACCCTTTGCTAATATATTATACAAAGAAATCACTAAAAAAAACAGACTAAGTTTGTATATAAATCTAAAGATCAATCTTATCTCTAACATTTAAAGCAACTATTTGCTATAGAGCTAACAAAAGTTTGCATAATTTCCAGATTTAAATTTAATTTTGACTCTACAAAAAATATTTATATGTATATGGTATATTTTAAAAACAACCTTCAAAAATCAAAAAGAAAACCTTGTAAAATGCAAATGAAAGCTGTAAAACCAACAATTTGGTGATAAGCCAAAGTAAAACAAATTTATTATTCCTATCTATGCATTATATAAATATATGTAATGCTCAATCAAACTTCAACACACATTTCCACATCTGTTTTCCACAAGTTTTCCCGAAACCACATTGCCCGCCCTATTAGCGGGGAATATCTCTTGGGGCAAATGACTTATATCCCATCTGAGAAAACTAAATTTGTACCTCTTGGTGTCCCTCAGTTTTTCCTCTCATTTCGTTTTATTTTATTTTATATTTTTCGACTTGTGTCTGGCTTACAATTTACACGAAGTCCGAGTCGGCGGTGTTATCAAAACGAAAATTTGTTCGCCGATAAGCGGCTACAAGCTGCCAGAAGACTAGGCGGGCGAGGAGAGTGCCGCCGGGAAGACTGCAACTAGGCAGCTGGAGAAAGAGGCGGAGACAGGCGAGACTCTATTCAAATGAGGGCGCCGAGGAAGGGGCAGAAATTAGGAAAGGTATTAAGATAAAACTGGGCCACAAAGAACACGCCCAGACCGAATCACCTGGAGAGCGGTGCCCCTCTCCTTATTTATATTTTATTTTCCCTCATTTCTTCTCTGTTCTGAGTTCTGGGTTCTCCGTTCTCCATTCTCTGTGCGTGTCCCGGGGTCTCTTTCGATTGCATTGGCGCCATGTTTATCTAATTTGGGGACATTTATGCATGGCATTCCGCGCGGTTGTTTATAGGTTCGGTTAAACCTGCACTGATAACGCCATCGGACCCGGTCCGGTCCCCAGTGCCCGGGTCCAGTCCCAAGACCAAAACCCTCTGACTCACCGCAAACAATAAAAAACTGAAACAAAACCGAGCCGAAGTTCAGGTGAGCTCGAGTTCCAGCCCGAGTTCCAGGGCTGAACAATTAAGCGGCCCGGCGGCGTCTGGCCTTATGGGTCTTAATATATATGCACAAGTACGTATCAGTGCACTCGAAGAAAATATAAGTTCGCTTTGAAAATTTAGAAATAGTATTTAAAAAAGATTTTGACTTACAAAATGTTTTGTTTAGATGTTAAAAAGACGGAAAATACCAATAAATCGACCCTGTATATTTGATGTGATTAATAATGATTAACAAATCTATATTTTAACCGTGCGATTTATGTGTAATAAATCTGTGTTCTATTTGATATTTCAGAAAAATATAATTGGAAATATGTGCAAGGGATATGCGATATTTTGCCGATATATCAGTCATTTTCTAAACCATACATAAATACATAAAATGTTATTATATTATATTAAGATTTAATATTAATTCTATAAAAATACGATGCATTAAAATTCCTGGTCTCTAAAATCGCATTATTTATTTAAGCTCTTATTTAATGAACTCTCCTTCAGTAGTATTTTCTCACAGTGTGCTTAACTTTTGGTCTGGTTTTGGGATTTGTATTTTTATGGAGGTGCACTCCCAGGAGGGACGGTGCCCAGGCCATTTGGCCTGCCGCTTATCTTTGGAATGTAACTTAAACTTTAAGGATTATTGCCTACAATAAATTTGCGCGACTCTTTTAAGGCTGTAAGTCAATACGTGAAGGACACCGAACCCCCCAGGGATCAAAACACGCCTACGTTCCTCATTAGCGCTAATTAAAAGAGTATAAACTTTCACTCTTTCTTGGAGTTTTCCTTAGATTTTTGGGGGACTGGGATTTCTGCTTCAAGCATCCTTTTTGGACACGTGCCCGGGCTGCTCGATTACCTGGCGGATGGCTAATGAAGAGAAAAGAATGAAAGGATTCATGGCATATATTCCTTCAGCTTCCTTCAGTTTCCTCATTTATTTTTCAGAGGCCGTGTGGGTCCCTTTCAACTGTCCGCCTGTCACAGAGTTGCGCACATGATTTATGGCACATACTGGCACATGACTCGATGGTCAGAAGTCATAACACCCACTAAAACCAAGCCAAGTGGAAGTCTTTTCGCCTGTCCGAGCACACACTCTTTAGTGGCAGGGCGCACTGAGAGAAATATTGGGAGGGGCAAGGAGATGAATTCATGAAAAAATAACTTAACAAACAGGTCCTTTTAAATATAAATGTAAAAATCAAAATCTACAACATTCTTTGCACAAAAACAACCCATCTTCTTGTTCTCTGGGAATACTTCAAGCCTGGCTTTTGACTTTTCTGTCAGTGCCTCTTTGGGGTCGCAGTCGGGGAATCACAACAGCCGCTGTCTGGCCACGCCCCCATCATCCTGTTCCGCCCATCTCTCTCTCCCCCCATCTCTCTACTGTTTTCGCTGATTTCAGCGCGCGCGAGGCATCCAAGCGAGCGCATGTCCTGACGGCAGCGATGACGGCGACACTTTTTCCATGCGGTTGTCAAAAATATATTTTTATTGCCACCAAAATGACAACACTTAGGGCTCCGATCCCGCGTTCCCTCCCCTCGGACTTCTTTGCGGGTGTTGACTGTTCGCTCATTCAAATCTTCCGCCTGATTAGGCGCCAATTCGCACAAAAGCTTTCGAAGAACGCAAAATCACAAAATCGCAAATCGGCAAAATGTGGGCGGAACTGCGCCCTGCAATTATGCGATGCGAGGTGATGTGTGTGTGCTTGTGTGTGCTTGAGGGTTTATCCCCCGGGGGTGGCTATTGTTCGGGGCTGCTGTAGAGGACTGCCAGCTTCCAGTAAATTTCACCGAATCGTTACATTTGCACCGCGCATTAAACTTAATGACAATATGGGCATCGCTAATATGCAGTACTTGACAATTTTTTATCTAGCCCATATGTCAAGGGTTAAACGCCCCTGACAACTAACCCATCATCATCGAGATTGTGATCCCGGAAAGGGTTGCCTCCTTTAAATAACTGAAAATACTAAGCCTAAGCCCGGTCTCTGGGCTTTAACTAGGGCCTTAACGGCCTTATGTTTTATGATTGCGCTTTGTCGCCGACTTTCAGATCCCAGGGATCAGCATCTGGCAGGAGTCAGCGCAGACCTTCGCTGGAAGGAGTCCTTTTCCTCTCGAAAACCAAGCCCCTTATCCTTTGGTTACTACACCTGACAGACGCCGGTCCTACGCCGTTGCCTTCCTTTATGGCCTAGACAAGTTTTGTTAGCCAAGTTCTGTTAGCCAACTTTGGTTGCTGATTCCTTTTTTCTCACCCTGCAGTGGGTTACAGTCTTTTGGGGAGTATTACTTATAAGGAAAAGGATGTGACATGCTTAAGGATTTAATGGGAAATGTTAATACGCAAAATATAGAATATATTTTTGAATTATGTAAATAATATATTATTTTCTAAAGTAAGTACTTTAAATATTTAGTTAAATTTATTAGGAATTTTGTGGGTATTTTATTTAGTGAAAAAACATAAAGAAAACTTATATTCAAATTTTATATTGAATAATATCCTTTAAAAAGAGTATATATTGTAGAATATAGAAAACACTAGACTTTCTTGCTTATTTTACAAATATATTTCATTTAAAATGTTTTCTAATTTTAGCAGATTTTTTAAATTGTTTGATGTAGCACCTTCAGGGTGTCTCCTAAGCCCGAATATCGCCATTCTTAATTTGTTCATTGTTATTGCTTTCGTTGTTGTTGCTGCTGCTGCTGTGCACTTTTGTTCGCCATTTTTTTCCTTACTCCCCTTTCCCTACCCTTCATCGTCCTTTATCCTTGTCGCTCTCCTCCCTCAGCTCCCTGGGCTGTTCACAGTTTTTGCTTTTTCTACTCTGCATAAATTTCCCCTTAAGAATTGTCGCTACAAACACACACAGATACGAAACACACACAAACACAGAGGGAGAGAAGAGGCATGTGGCAAGCACACACACAAAACATACACATCGGCAAACAAAAGCTTCGGTGGCAGGTGCCAACAACAACAACAACAACGAGGACAGCAAGGACCAAAAACAATGGCCACAGAAAAGGGTAGCAAGTGCCAGTGGGGCAGGTGGACGGCCAAAGGGTAGGGGGGTAGCTTGCCATGGGGTTTTATTATTTGGTAAAGGAGGTGGAGAGCCACTGGGCCTGGCCCCCAAGTAGACAAGTTGCAGGCAGCACGGCTTGCCTCTGTTTTTGTGCCGCCTGCCGCCATTTTTAATATGGCGCATAGCGTTCTATACAAACTTAAAGGGCTTTAACAAAAATATTATTAAATACTACAAATACATAGCTTATAATTTTAATATTATCTTAAAAAGCATTAGGTTATAATAGAGCCTTGGTGGGAAATCTTTGTTATGAATTATACTTACTAATAATACTTAACAAGATAAAAGTCAAAAATATTCTTGTTCAAATTTAACAATTAACAAATTTTGGTCATAATTACATAAATAAACTGCATGTTAGTTGAATTATTATTTTTAAAATACTTAGTTAAAGAGGTATTAGTAAATTAAAAATTATAGTTGACATATTAAAATAAGACTTATTAACCAGATATTTTAAAGGGACTCCTAGTATTTTCGAATATATTTAATTACGCTTGCAGTAAAAAGTATTTAAGAACCAGGAATATAATTCTATTATTTGGTTAAAACCTTAATGTGATAGATAATTACTAAATTTAAATTACTGTTTGGTTAAAAAAAATTAAAATAAAATGTATATTTATTTAATATTTTGGCTACTATTTCGACCTTTGCTGTTATCATAACTAAAGCTACACTTGTCTGTGCGAAGGGACCTCAACATAAAGGTCCTACCTGCCTTTTTTACATTCGCCTTTTTTACCATTGTATGGGAGTGTGTGTATGTTTGGTTGTGCATGTGTACCCTTACCTTTTCCACCCTACCCCCTTTCGCCAATTCCTTGCCTTTTCCTTCCTTTCCCTGCCTTGCCTTCCCTTTCAGCCTCCTTTCCCAGGATTTGCATATAAACCACTTGCAAATGTATGCGCGCGCACAGACACGACACACACTCAACTTTGCTATTTGCATTGCGGCTATAGGGAGCGCGAAAGAGATAGCTTGCCTTGGGGCAGACAGAGTGAGAGAGAGAGAGATGGGGAGCTTTACCGTCATATAAATTTTCGATTGATATGCAAACTTAAAAGGAACCGCAAAAATTATGCTCCACTGAGCTGATGCGATGCTCAAGCGGTCGCTCGGTGGACCTTCTATTTCAGCACATACACCCTCTGTGTGTGTGTGTGTGGGGGGAGTGGTGTTTGCATATGTGTGTGTTTACTATATGGAAGGAGCATTCGTCCATGGGTGGTTTCAGCGATTTTAAGGGGTATAGGTTAAGTATAATCAATTCAAAATTGGTTGTTTTAAATTAAGTTTTAATTAAGGGTTAAGAGTTTAAATAAAGCCTCACGTGATGGCAGAAAATATTTAAAATTTGTGTTTAGCTTATCAAAATAAATGAAAAATCTAGACAAAATTAATGATTATAAAGTGAATCTTGAGTTTTTTAAAGGTTTACCATATTTTTAAAAAGTGTATAATTTTTTATGAATAAAGTATTGTTTTTTGTTATAAAAAAGGTCAATTTTTAAAAGGAAAAGTAAGGAAACTTTTAAGAAAAATTAATATAATCCATCCATTATTGACAATAAATGTGCTTGCAAGCCAAGAAAGCATTTACTAATTTCAATGTACCTCTAAATTTTATATATTTTTCCCCTTTATATTTAAGGTTATTTTTCAAAATTTTCCCTGCTATTTCCCAAACTTTTGAAGCACCTCCTTGCCTTGCTCCCGTAGCTTAGATATGCGCTCCGTGCTGAATTTGCACAAGATCCAAGCCCACATGTGTGCAGCTTGGCCACGTAATAAAAATTCAACAAGCTGCTGGCTGGCTGCTATTTTCTGAGGAGCTGTAGAGGGTGGGTTTTTTATGGGGGTTCGCCTGTTGGGTTGTCTAAAATTCAGGGCTCCAATTGCAAATTCGAGGCCCGAAGCAGCCGGGGACTGGCCCAAAATAAAGCCTCTGCTTAAACATTTAACAAACTGCAGGCCAAAAGCTCGACAGGCCGCGCTTGACTGACAGTTGACTGCGTTGCTCGTTGTGGGTTTTCGGGGTTTTGGGTTTTCAATTTTCCATTCTCGATTCTGGGATACTCGATTCTGGATTCTCGATTCTCGGTTTTTGGTTTGCTTGCTCGACTTTGCATATTGAAATTCTGACGCACACAAACAAACGAGGCTGTGGATGCTGCTGCTGGCTATGAAATATATTTTCCAATCAAATTGAAATGCAAACATGTGCAACGATTGTGTGGAATTTCCACAGAGCTAGCTACAGATAGATGGATGGACTCTGGCTTGTGTGGATGCAGCCGAAAATTGGAATTGAAAAAGTCATGATAACGGAAAATTGCGCGCTGTTGTGACTTTGAATGACAGATGAGTTTTCCTGCGGCTGCGGCAGTGGCAGTTACAAAAACACTGCCACAAACTAAAAACAACAAAGCGTTAACAATGAAAATGTCGCGCACGCGTTGGCCCAAAAAAAATATAGATGAGAAAGGAGAAAAATAAGGAAACACAATGGGGAAAATGCAGAGTGAGGAGAACCCACACAAATGACAGCTGCAAAAATGGCATTCGGAAAATGGCAAAAACAACAGTGACACCTACAACAACAGCACCTACCAAAAAGTAGGAAGAATAACAACAAGGGTGTGCAGTGTGGAAACTTAATTCAAAATAAACAATAAACAGTACTATAAACAAAAAAATATAGAAAAGCAGACTGTAGGGTAGCAAGGGAAGTTAAATAATTAAATACCCTTAAAAGATGGAGATTTAAGAGTTAATTTAATTGTCTTAGAAATAATTTGTTACATTTACGTATTAAAAAATATGTAAAACCATTTGTACCTTTTTTTCGGTACTAAAAAATCTCCTTAAGTAATTTTTTTAAGGAAATTGAATAAGTTCTAAAATATATGTAAGAATGTTTTAATTTAATTTCTGGAAGGGGCTTATATTTTATATTTTTGCAGCTTAATTTTTCTTAATCTTGTCCAATAGATAATTCTTTGAACATTATTAAAACTTGTAGCATAATTTTATAAATTTATTAAATATTGTTATAAATAGTTTCAGCTTTGAAGAGATTTATTAAAAATTATTAGGAAGCGTTTAACAGATTGCAGTTACTACTTTTATTTGCTTTAAAATGATATTACTTCTGATCATTAATTAATCTGAATATTATAAAAAAGCTTAAAAGGGATTTTTACTATATATTTTTCAATTTTTTATGTACATTTCTTTCAGTATAAATTCGTACGATATTTTTTCCTAACATTTATTTTCCTAACTTTTAAAACTTCCTCAGAATATTTTAATAAGTTTCCAGCCTAGAATATATGTTAAATCCTTCTATTGAAGGCCACTTTATACTACCGGAAACGGAAGCCAAAGGTGAACCTGAACAGGAAATACAGGTTACAGAACATAACATATTCCGCATAAAAAACCAAAACTAAATTGTAAAAAAACCCCGAATCGAGTTGGTCCTTGGAAAAGTCTTCAAGTAGGGTCGACCTTTGGACTGCCCTTTTTTATGTATTACTTCGGTGACTGACTAACTGACGGAATGACTGAGTTACTAACCGACTGAATGACTAACTGACTGAATGACTGAGCTGACTGGCTGACTGGCCGGACTGGCTGCTTCCGCTTTTTACGTTCATTGCCTCTGCCACAATTTTAATTTTCCTAATGGATATCGATCCCGGGGAGTCCTCGTCGCAGCAACAGCAGCAGCAGCAGCGGCGGCAACAACAGCAACAAAACTGGCTGGCAAAAAGGATAATAGACTTCTTTATTGTGCATGCGACTCTATAAAAGTCAACTCCTGGACTTTGTTGTGCTCCTCTCGCCCCCGTTTTCCCCCTGCTCCTGCTCTTCGCTCCTGTTGTGTTCTGTTGCTCATGCGAAAATTCAGGGGGGTAGGCGGTGGGGTTGGGTAGTGTGGGTTTTGGGACACACAACAAACCAGGCCAGACACACAAATACACACACCTTGATACAGGTGGAGAAAATAGCAAGGACTTTCGGAACCAATTTTCATGTTTATCGAGAGGTATACCGATGGTATATCAAAAATATTGATAAGTTTATTATAATATTATTATAAATGAAAAGATATCGTATTTAATATGTTATTTAATTTATAAACTCAACATTTAATAAACATATTTAAGAGAATTTTGAATAACGTTTAATGTCAATTAACATTATGAAAAATCGATTTTTATATCTATTTATTTGTTCCTGCGAAAATATTATCAATTAAACGCACAAATATCGCGACGTTGAAATCGATTTCGATCGAAATTCAGTATCGATTTACCTATATTTTCTGTCATCTCTCCCGAAGGTAGTATGAGTAAATGGTTTTTATATTTTGTAAGTAATAATTACCATTGAATTCTTTTTAAAATAATCCAGCATTATACCCTTTAAAGTTAATAATAATTAAATTAAAGCCTGAAATGCAGTTCTTAAAACCCTCTTACTTTTTTCTCCGTGCACACAAATACAAACAGAGAACTGAGGACTCTGCATAAATACTTAAGCAACAACCTCACACAATAAATAATCTGCTACGTCATGCAAAAGAGGGAAACTCCAATGGCGGAGTCCTTTTCAAATAATCGAGGCGAAGCGCTCCTCGTCAGGGAGGTAAGGAGGCAAGAAGGGGCAAGGTGGTTCCTAAGAGTTGGCAGACATTGGAAATTAGATTTCAGGCGGGCTTGGATCCCCTTTTATTCCCCAAGCTCCAACCCCAATCCAAGCCGTGTAATCCAACCTCAACTACACATGGCAGCGTTTATTTCGAATTTCATTTAACATCTGCCCCGGATCCGCCAAGAGTGCGAAAATTAAATGAGCCACAAGTCGGGGCAGCGAGATTTCCACACCTCTCTGTTTGTGTAGGTGTTTTTTCCCTAGTTTCACCACCTCTATTTGCATATTCTATTTTCTATTTCGACTTCTTTTTTGGCAAATTCTGTTCGGGAGAAAAATAAAGTGAAGCTGATTTAGGGGCCAATAGAAACAGCAGATTGAATATTGCCTATTTGCCATTTGTGTTTATATTTGCATTTCAGTGGGGCAAAAAAAAAAGGAAAACAGGAAAATGAAAAGGCAACCTTTGCACAGAAACTGAAATATTTTTGAAGAGGGAAAAAATCGAAAGTGAAACTCAAGAACGGTTCGGTGTAACCTAATAAGAAACAAAGCACACTCGGGGAAGTATTTTTTAAACAAAGAGTCAAAGGATAAATTACTGTTTAAATTACTGAACTCAAAAGTAATAAGTTAGCAACCTAATTAAACAAGATACTAAATTAGTTACTTCACAAAACAAGATTTCATTTTTAATAGCTAAAAAATGAATTAGCATTCACTTAAGCTAAAACCATTTCGAGGTAAGAAAATATTTTAAAATAAATTATGACATTTTTATGAGCCATTTTTTTCCAATTTAGAATATGACAGGAATCAATAAACTATGGATTATATTTTTATACATTTATAAAAAATACCTTCTTACTGTTTTAAGTGCTATTTAAATATTATTGGAATTTGTATTAACTATAATTATTCTACATATTTATTCAGTCTTTCTTGCACACTTAAATTGATTATAGTTATAGCGTAACAATTAAAGAATTTAAATAAGATATAACAACTTTTTTAAAGCTATTTATATCTTATAAATTAACCTGAAGGCTTTCTAGTAAATACTATTGATTTGTTGTAATACCTATAATTACTTGCCTAGTTTAATACCAATCTCCCTTAGTTCACCCCACAATTATAGACCAGTTATAGCCACCAATTAAAACACTAAAGACCCCAACAGTTAGAGCTGTCTGTCGGTCAGTTAAGATGGAGAACATTACATTAAACCATTTGCTCGGAAACGAAACAGAACACAATTAATACCCTCTTCTCCCCTCCATCACTCTCTCGTTCAATTTCAATTATTGAAACTATTTCAACCAAAATCGAGTTGAAACCCGGTTATTCCGTCGTTGAATAACCTGCGAATATCGATGTCCTGTGACTGGGACTGTGCCCGTGCTTGAGTGACATTCGTCCTAATTCGTAAGCGTTGACTTTTACCGGCATTTCAATTAACCCAATTAATGGACGGGACCTAATTAAATTTTGAATTCATGTTGCCAGTAAGCGCACACACACACCCACACACACAGTCGCACAGAGAGCTGCAGAGCCACGCACACAGATACGCCGCAGTCAGCTGTTTCTGCTGGCCAGCTGTCGCTCGCTCTGTCTCTTTCCCTTCCCGCAAGTGCGAGCGAGATGACGCCTAGCTTTTGGGGGTTGATAGCGACGGCGGTACCATCGCTGGGTTAACGGGGGGCTGCAGTGGGTTAATGGGGGTGGTGGGTGGTGGTGGGTGGTGCTGCTGTAACAAGTAACAAGTATGTACTAATGTCGGCGTCTGGCTAACTGAGAGACACGGCGCGGCGGCTATGAATGAGTGTCCCGAACGGAGCCAAGCTGAAACTGAAGCTCGATGACCTTGATTATACAACACAGTAGCTACAGCTACAGTAGCTACAGCAAAAGCAACAGTAACTGTAACTGTAACTGGAGACCCTCGCCATCACCACCCCCAAAAAAAATCCCCACGGAGCCACTCCTTCAAAAGAATACCCTACGTCAAATAAAAATGGCAAAAATAGTGACGGCAGTTCGAAAGGCACTCGAAAAAAAAATATTTAAAAATATGATTCTCAAGGATTTGTACAATAATTCCCAAGTACTTAAAAACAATTGAGTTTTAAGTGCAAAAGTAGAAGAACTATTTTACACTTTGACTATTTAAACACTGCTTTTATAATTCCCAAACAGTCTAATCATTGACCCTAATAAAGCATTGAAATTAACTAATATGAAGACTTATTGTTAAAATTAATCTAACCTAACCATTGTTAAAATTTTAAGATGACAAATATTCACCTCTACTACTGCATAATTCCAATAAGTTTACGTAGTTTTTACATTATAATTCCCAAGTAGTTCTAGCATACTTTCGTATAGATACAATTTTGAATAGTGACACAAGATTGACCACTGAAGTTAAAGGATTACTTGCTTTTATTTTAAGCATTAATGTAATGCTTCGATTTTGGTTTAAATAAAAACAATACCTTCCACAAAACACCCCTCCTTTTCTACCAGTGTCGCCCCAAGAGTCGTCGATGGTGGCTGCTGCTGGTAACTGGCATTACAACAAATCATCGGCCGGCAAATGTTGGCAACTGGGTGCCAAGTCAACGAACTGCTAACCGCAACACCGACACGTACACACACACCACACACCATATACTACATATATATATATATAATGCCACAAAAGGGGGGCTGTGGGCGTGGGCGTCATTAAAATTGCAACAGGGCCTTGAAGCCAGAGACCAGAGAGACCAAGCAGAGCAGAGGAAAAGAGCAAGGGGAGAGAAAACCAAAAGACAAAATCAAGAGATCAATAATTATTATGATGTTGCACAAGCACACCCGAAAAACGAGACGCCTTGCAAGCCGCAAGAACCGAATTCTTTGGGCCAAGTCAAGACAGGTGAGGCCAGGCAACGGGCTAGGGCGAGAGGGTGAGTTTTCCCAGCCGAAAAGTTCGACAAGCGCATTACAACAATTCCAAAACACGGCGAAGGGCGGAAAGGGGTAGGAGCGGTGGTTACAAGTGCAACCATTTTGTAGTACAAACTTCGAAAACCAAAAGCGAAATTGGCAAAACAAAAGGCCAAAAACGGCGGCAGGCAGGGGTCCTAGGAGTGCCTCCATTTGTGGACTTTGTGGATCCCTTGGTCGCTCTCCGGGCTCCCCCGGATCATGCGCACAGCGTCCAACCGATTGGCCCGCTTCGCCGCCATTTAGAAAAGGCCCGATGCCGCCGCGAGTAAAAGAGACCGCCTGAGCGGGCCAATGCCAACACCTGTTCCTGTTTCGAACTCCCCAGATACTTATAGACCGAGGAGGAAAAAAAACGCAGCACAAAGCCTCAGAACCGGTTGCCGATGGCGCACAGGCCAGTCGTCCCGCTCTAACCAGCGCCCGTCATCCGTCAGATACATTTCGGGGTGAGTGCGTCGCGGAACGAACGCGCCGGGCATCCGTCGGATGCGACGAACGCCCGGCGCGGTTCAGTCGTTCAGCAGTCTCCGCACCGTGAGCATCGCTCGCAGAACCGCGTTCGCTCTTCGCTCGCCTCCTCGTCGTTCGTTTGTCGTCGGTCGTCGATAAAACCGAATCGCAACGCAACGCAACGCCACGGATTGCAATCGTCGGTTGCCGTCGCCTTTTTGGATACGAGAGATACGAGATTACGAGATACTCTGCTTTAGCAAATCCAACAGATTCGCGCGCGTTGCACCGAGTGTGTTCTGTGAACCGAAACTCCAGCAAGAAGTAAATAAATAGAAAATATATACCCAGTGCCTTAGATAATTCTATATCCTGCTTTGCTCAAATGCCCGAAACTTCAACGTGAGTTCGGATCAAAGAAAAAATATTGGAAAATTTTCAATCCCCGATCCCGAACCCATACCCCATCTCGAGTGTGCTTCGCCGAGTGTCCTGTCAGCCAAATATATGGTAATGGCAGAGATTGGTGGCCATTTGGCTCACCAGCTACCGTTGCACAATCACAATCACAATCACAACCACAATCAAACTGGATTACAGCCATCGCTGGTGATGAACCATCACCTGGATTTGGATTGTCACGGACACGATGTGATAAGTGAGTACCTACTAGGAGTATCATCATCAGGGGAGGGAAACCTAATACAGGACAAGATATTGTCCGGGAGAAAAGAAAACAAAAGGTTATAGGGGATCTATAGTTAAGAGAGATGTCTCCTTTGTATCTTTTAGATACAATTGTTTTTGTTAAGCATCTCTGTTTTTGTTGGGTTTATCTTTATCTTTATAAGGATTTCGTTTAAATGGTTTTTAAGATTAGTGAGATATGATTTGGGTCTGAGAATTATAAGTTATTTGTTAGTTAATATGAAATAGAGTTTGGTGGAGTAATTATTATAACACAACGCATAAAATTCGCATTCTTCTGGGACCTTTTTAAAGTACTTTCCATATATTTCCGAATATTTAATTTGTCATTAAATATTTTAGCCATATTTCTTCAAATATGTTGCATCTTTATCTACACAATACCTTAAGCCATTCTGATCCTAAAACCAAACCAAAACTACCTTTTTAACTTTATAAAGTTTCCTCCCATAAATCCCCAAAAAACTTATTCTAAAAAAAACCAATTTTAAACTATTTATTTTCAAATTTCCATCCCCAAATTAATCTCATTAAATAGACCCAGCCAGAGTATCGTATCATTTACCGCTAATAAAGCTATTTAGAGCAGTTAATGACTTATTTACGGCTATTGTCGTAGTCCCCGAAAAAATAACAAAATATAAAAATTGGACAAATTAAAGTGCCATTAAAAAAGAGTGGAGCCACAGAGTAATCAGTGAACTCTAACTTTCTCAATATCGAAAATAAACACATAATGAAACGCATTAAAACCCGACCATAAAAAGATCCAAGAGCCGTGTTAACAAATGTCTGCAGCAAATAAAAGTTGTAAGCTATGTTTGGCCAGCTTTTGAAAAATATACAAAGTTTAAAATATCAAAGATGGATGTGTCAAGAGTTAAAGATCAAGCCTTAAAGTAAATAATATTAAATTCGGACTCAAAAGATCTTGATCCAGCAGGTCAAGTTCATGTGTAATGAAGGTTGTTTGAATTATTTTCAAAACGCAAAAATCATTAAAAAAGGTTAGGCACGCGCTGAACTCTTACTTACCTTGATATAATTTTTATTTTGCAAAGATCCAAGGCGAAGGTTGCTGGGAAAAGCCGTCAAAATAATTCCCGCTGAAACAAAAAGAGATATAAAGAATTTAAAATGAAGGCAAAATTAATAAAAATAAATATTTGCTATAGAATAATGGGCCATAATTTGTATTTTATTAATTTGGAAGAGAGATAAATATTATCACATTGAAGACTGTATCTTTTCCCCATCTTTCGGAGAGATGAGAACTCTTTTGTAATGGTTTCTAGACCCCGCTTGTATGGCAATAACTTTTAAATAATAGCCTTATTTTATTTTAAGCACACTTTACACTTGTATAGTACGCAAGCCAATTAACAGTTGAATGACATTTTAATGCCGAGCAATTAAGCGCAGCAAAGCAATTTCACGAAATTAAACGCGATCAAAAATTTATCCCATGCGAGTGAGACATTTTTCAGCTAGACAAAAGTCTGGTGTGTGTGTTTTTGTTAACCGAAAAATGCATTTTATTTTATTCATAAACCAAGAGTGTCATTAAAAAATGCGGGACAGCGGCAGATATATTTTATTCAAAATTTTATTTCGCTTGCTAAATTGTGACAAATGTTTTTTGTATTTTTGGACTGACAGTTGTGTCTAACCGCAGAACACAAAACCAGGCAACAAAAAAAACAACAGAAAACAAGTGAAAATTCCAACAAAAATTAACAGAAAAATAGAGGGGAAAATAGGGGAAGGAGTACAAAATGAGGAAAACATGAAAAATCATAATCATAAGCACACACACACACACAGGGTAAAAATTTAATTATGGATGAGCTACAAATGCAGATACATTTAGATACGATTTTATAACATTTAAATTGTAGGAAAATGTAATTGTAATTTCAATTCAAATTAGTTGTCGGGGCTGCTAAATATTTAATGGCCTCGCACAGATTTTAATTTGAAAACTTCCTCGCAAAGTTTTGCACAAACTTTAAGTTTGCCTTTTGCCCAGTTTCAAGTTGATATTTGAAATGAAAACAATTTTTGTAATTCTATTTTTGCGCTTTTATCTTCATTTTTTCTCTTCTGTCCGAGCCGAGTTTTGTTTGTTTGTTGATTTTTTTTTGTTGAGCGCTGTAAACATTTTAATGAGTTTTCCATGTCACACACAGGCCCACTCCCCGCCGACCCGTCAACATGTCGCTGGCTAACTTCTCAAGTAGTCGTTAAATTAATTAAATATAGTAGGGACTCCGTGGAGCTTTTGTTTATTCTTCATATTTTTTGCCGCCCGAAACGTTGCCTATCGCCTGGCGCTGGACTAGTTTCGACTTTGCAGACCATAAAATTGTACAACTTTATGACAATTATTCGCGGCCATTAAAACCAAACGATTTTTTCGGTTTTATAGTTTACCAATTAGCCAAAAAAAGATTCGAATAAAAATTGTGTGTTCGTGTTGCTCCCTAATCTAATTTATATTGATTCCATTTAAATTGCTCCTCGCTGGCTGATTTGCATAATCAAAACTTGGAAAAAATAAAAGCAACGGCGAAAACAGAAAGTTAATTGTGAAAAATTGATTGGGCAAATGTTTAACCAATCCACAACAAAGTTTAAATAATTTTGGGAATAATTTGTAAAGTGTCAATCGACGGCTTTATAAGGTTAACAGCTGAGAGAATGGCACCAAGCTTCGGTTCGGCTTGGTTAGCGATGCCCTCCGAGTGATAGATCACAGATCTCTGGGTTTATTTATAGAGTTTCAGTGAAAGGAAAAAATAACAGGGCTAACGTAACATTGGCCATAAAATTAATTATATTACCATTCTAAACGGGCTTCGATCGCATTTTTATTGCTTTTGCTTAGTATTTTGATTAGTTTGTTTCGGGCATGAAAGCATCGGTAGTTTCACTGGGTTAAGGCTTTAAAATTGATTGAATATTTGTTTGAGTTGTCATAGCTTTAGTTTAGGTTTTATTTAAACTTATTTTCAGTGCAGAGAATATATTTATTTAATACAATGCCTTGTCGTTGAGGTAGTAAATCAGAGTTTATCGGTTTTGGCAGACAAAACAAAATATATTTGTTTGTTTTTGGTCTATTGTTTATTTTTATGATAATGAAAACAATCTATCATTTTAAAAGGTAAATTAGAAGACAGTTGAAATTAAAAGGTAAATAAAATAATTGATATATTTCTAGAAAGGAATATTTGTATTTTTAACTAAGAACTAAATAAATATAATGTTTATAAAAAGAATACTACTTTTCAATATTCTACCGTATCTCAAGTTCTATTTTATATTAAATTAAAAATCTCAGGCTTATATGTATTAAATTTTGCATAAAGCCAAAAGCAACTTGTTACCAAAACAAGTTTAGCTTTGAGTTTGGGCAAATCTTTGCCTGAAAAAAATATAAACCAAAAACTGACGTCACGAAAAAAAGACCACACCCATTAGTGTGCCAATGGCAGACAGACGTTATCTATATTTTATGAGTTCCTATCCGAAAAAATTCCTGTTGTCTCCGGCGGACAATGTTTTTTTTGTGTTATTTTATTTTTGCCTTCCCGTTTCCGGTGAGCTGTAGAGTTTTATATCGGAATCCCCGCCGAGGATTCGAAGGATTCAAGGGGTGTGATAAAGTTATTTAGGCGCAATCCATAAATTCCCGAAAACAGAACCCAAAAAAGGCAGAGCCGAGACTGGGGAACGTAAATCCCAAAAGCTTATCTGATTTTGCACTTCAGGCCCTGGCACTAGATCAATATGTTATGTTATGGTCGAGTTTCTGTTTGGATTTTTGTTTAGTTTTTTGTCAGCCTTACCTGGGATTTTTTCATTGGGACCAAGACACAGCTGTGCTGCGCCTGCGCCCTGTGACTCGACTCTCCTGCCTCCTGTCCTCTGTCTCCTGATTTCTCCTATCAAATATATTTGAATTTGTGGACCAGACACATCCCCACACACATAACTCCAGGCCAGGTACGGCTATATCTTTGCCCCTTTTTTTCGCATTAATTAACAGCTCGCTGAGTTGAGAAATTAGGGAATTATGCCTGGAATTTCCGTTCACAGATGAGCCAAAAGCAAACAAAAACAGCTTTATTGGGGGTCTGATTAGTCTGATTAGGCCAGAAAAAGTCACAGAATGATAATGAAGTTGGTTAATAATTGTGGAGAATCAAGTTTTAATTTGGATTTGGAGTTCCTCAGCTTTTCCCATGGGTTTTTATCAGTCTTTCCTAAGAATTCTGTATTTTTGTAAATTTAAAAAACATTTTCTGAGACAATACAAAAGAATATAAATGTGTAAAATATATTTAACAATAGTTGTATCATTCTTAAAGCAATATTATAGTTTATTACAAACTTTTATAAACTAATAATTTTTCTGAAAAATATGAAAAACCGCAGTTTCAATATTTTTCTGTAATTTTTTGATTATCTGATAACTATCCTAAAAATTAATACCATTTCGTGGTACTACTCAAATATTCATCTATATTATTTGCCAAAATCAAGGCTTTTAGTTTAGTGCAATATTTTGAAACCTTACATAATTGTTTCCATAAAACTCCTACAACTAAAGTACTTTTCTCACTCTATAAATAACACAAATTTAACCTTAATAAGTTAAATAAATATTACTTTTTAATTTCCCTACATTTTCTTACATAACTTGGTACTAAAGTCTTCTGTTTATGTACAACTTAAAGCCTTCAAGTATCAATTTTAATGGAAAACCCCTTTTTAGCCTCGATTGAAGTACTCGCTCTTCAATTTAAGCCAAAAAATCCACCACATTTGTGTTAATTTAAACTGAAGCCAAGTTTTGGCTTAAAGCCGGAGCTCTCTAACCTAATTAATGCACTTCCAGATATTCCTTAACCCCTTGAGCCCCCGTCTGAGTGGAATTGGGCATATTAAAGCAGCCGCCAGCAGCCGCCTATTAAAGTGCAATTAAAATTTTTTTTAACTCTCCGCGTGTTCTTTTTTTGTCTCTCACATTTTTTTTTTTTTTTTTTTTTTGTTAAAGTTCATTCAAGGTGTCAGCAGCTTGTCAAGGTGAGAGGCGGCTACTGTTTGCCTTCGGACGGTGGAAAAAAATATTAAATTTCAACTGGGGAAATTCTGTGGCCCCGCAGGGGACGGAAACCAGAGAAGCGGCACTGCCGACTGATAAATGTGCAGGCCAGAAATTAGTTGGGAGTTAACCAAACAGAAAATAAAGGAGCAGCGATGGGCCACGCCCGGATATCGCGTGTGATCGGAGCCCGCAGAGGAGGAGCCTCCTCCATATCTCTGTCCCTGTCCATCTCCAGGCGCTCATTAGGAGTGTGGCGGCCGTGGCGAGCGTTTTGCATTTCCCGCTGGGATTTCCGAAAGGGGGCTGGCGGCGAACACCCGCTGCGCCATATGACACCTGGGCTGCATGCATATATAACAAGGAATACGGGGAGTCGGTTATATTTACCTGCCATCCCCGCTCAGGTGCAACGGGGATATATAGTATGGCATAGTATATATCCCTTGTGGCAGTTCTTTTTTTTTGGCGTGCTGCATGCAACGCGGTGGCCACTTTAATGGCGTCGTTTTTAAAGCTTTACTCGAGGCCCCGTCTCTCCCGACTCTCTTTACGAGTGTCATTTTTATAACCCTTGTTTTAATGACTAATTAAGCATGAAAGACAATAAAAGCGAGAACTACGTAGAAACCCTAGGTAACATTTAGAAGAGGATGCTGCCCAGAAGATGGACTGGACCGACTTTTATGGGCGACGATCTATAAAGCGACAACGACTTCAAATACTCGCCGCTGGCGTCACATTCCAAAAATTCCCAGACGCCACTTGAACAGATTGCATAATTTTCTTTAAAGAGGACATTTAAAAAAAAAAAAATAATAAAAAAGGGAAAATAAGTTAGAATCAAAGTTTAGGATAGTTTGGTATTGCCTGGATTTTTAAAGATTATTCTAGTAAAAAAAATACTCTCATAAAGTCGTGTGATTAGTTTGTAAAGTATCAACAATAAATTATTAATATCATAAGGCCATACAATTTTAATAATTTTGGTAAATAGAGTGTCAGAAAAGTATAATTAGAAGAAAATAAAAATTATTGATATAAAAATACAAAATAAACTTGTAGAAAAAATATATATCAGCATATTCTTGATTTTACCCCATACATTTTATAGAAAATAAATAATATGTACAAAATGTTGAAGTAATAACAACTTATGAATATTCAATTTCAATTAAATGAATTAAAATGAATATATAATAAATATACAAAAATATAATAACTTTAAAAAATGTACAAACTGCAAAAATTCACACACAAATTCCACTTGATTTAATAAAATCAGTTTAGACTTCAAAAAAGTAGCCGCTGGCGCCGCCATAAACAAACCCAGACGCCACTTGGACCAGATTGCATAATTTTGTAAAACCAAAACCGAAAAATTGAGATCAAATTGAGGAGTTTTGAAGAGCAGCAGTAGTTTCTGCCATATCCAATTACATTTGAGGGGGTGGACCCCGAAGACCAGTCTTGTTTGGTCTCTAAGGACGCACTCCAGTGACGCGATGTCAAGTGGCAACAGGTTGGACCGCCCGTCGAGGCACAGACTTCAACTCAGACTTCGGTTCAGACTTCATTTCAGACTTCCAACCTCGAGACCCCGAAAAGCGAGACCCATTTTGAGTGTCGCGCCGCGGGGCTACTCATTCAGGGTTTTGTCTCAGCTCAGGCTCACTTGGGTTATTGAGACTTAGGGATATAAGGTTCAGCTTAAGGAGGATCTTGATGATCTCCTTAGTCCCGAGCCAGACGCGACGCCAGACGGTAGCCGCAGCCGCAATTACCGTTACTTACCTGACAATATTTTGACTCACCTCAGTGGGAAATCGTGCCTATATATATGCTATATATATGATTATGTGTGCACAACTAAGCTATCCCAGCCTAGGCTGCATCTACCTGCAGCTCATTATGTCAAATTGAAATGTTGCCACACGGCCCAGACGGGAAAATGAAAAGAAAAATCAGTGAGATGAAGAGAGAGAGGAGGTTGGGAAAACGGGCCAAACAAGTTGCTGCCTTGATTCATTCTTTCTTATTTTTTTATGGCCAAAACACCGTTCGAATCGGAAGAAATTATAACCATGCTTCTCGAATTAGATCTTGGATTTATCAATAAAGTATTTTTGAGTGGGGAGAATATAAACTGAGAGGAAGAAATGTCAATTGAGAAGTATAAATGCTAGGAGGAATTTATAGAATTATATTAGCTCTATATTTCTTGTATAAAAAACATGGAATGCGTTATATTTCTTTTAAAAACAAAATAATCTAAGCAAATGTCTTGTAGAATTTTCTATAATTACCAAAGATATAAAATCTCAATTATAACCTAATCCCTCCCACCTCAAACATATATTTTCCGTAACATGTAAACAAAATGTGGCTCATTATGTCAAATTGAATTGTTGCCCACCAAAAACTTGACTTGAAAAACCGACCAAACGGGTCGAAGAAGAAGGCTTTTTTGCAGATCTCTCAATGAGGCTGCGACTGCCCGCCTTTTTGTGTTTAATTTATGAGGAAGTTGGCGGCGAGCGTTTTGTCGCCGCCTAAAAGTGGGTAGACTCTGGGTAATACATCTCCACTCGGCCAGCGACGACCACACAGGTCCATGTGGATGAATCAGCGGAGCAACGAGAACTAGAATCAAGGGGAGATTCGAGATTCTGGAGAGTCAGAGGAGAGCCAGAGAGAGAGCCATAAAGCAGGCCTACTTAAAATGCCATAAAACCGAGCAATTTATTGGGAACGCAGCCAGGCTCGGCATCGGCTCAATTCTCAGCTCTCAATCCTCAATCCTCGGGACGAGCTGCCTTGATTGCAGCCCAAGTTGATCTCTGCGTTGTTTTCTTTTTGTTTCTCTGAGGTCTCTGTGGTCTCCGGATGGCGGTCTTTGGTCTCTCGTATCGAAACATGCCGCTGCGGTGCAAGGCTCCTTTGAAATTCAAATTTTATGAAGCTCATTAAATATAAATTTGTCGTTCCGAGACTCTCCAACTGGAACACAGAGACACTAAGGCAGAGCAAGACTGAGACAGAGAAACTGAGAAGGAGAGACTGCGGTACGACACCCAAATAAAATAATATAAATTAATTAACAAAACGAAGCCGAAATGAAGTTAAAAATTTGCATGAACACAGGCCTCAAAGCCTTTGGCGGTCGGCGGTCTTGAGTTTCTACCTCTCTTCGATTTTTTGTTATACTTTTTATTTTATTTTTCTGGAGTTGCGTGTGCGTAATCGGCCAGGGTTTTAAATACTCTATGGATCGCGGCATCAGGACCTTCGAGGAGGCAGGGCAACGCGTTAAATAAGCAACTCGATCGGCGAGGGCCATAAAGCAGGCGGCGTCTTTTAATGAGGTCTTAACGTTTTATAACGGTCAAGCTGGCTACGCCTAGAGTTATATACTATAAGCTAAAGGTGGATCCGAGTCAGATTTAGCAGAGACACACCTCGAATGCACTTGGTCTTGGGGAATTTTTTAAGGCGGTAAAAACCTTTTAGTTGTAAAATTTAAGAAGCCAGAGAAGCTGCCTAATAAAAGGTTAAGGATAAGCTATAGACTGGAGAAATAAATAGTAATTAAAAGAGGCACTTGGGCTTGATTTTAAATCGTGGAAAATAAATTCTAAGCAGCCATTAATCTCAAATTAAAAGTGTAGAAAAATAAAGAAGAAGGTGGCTTTCAAATTATTATTTATTAACTCAGGCATTTAATAAAGGAAAATACTCTTATTAAAATATATTGTCTATATAATGTACTTATCAAAAATATTTCTACAATTTTTAGAAATTGTTTGTAAACCTAAAATAAATATTTTAAAAATATGTCGTGTTTAAACATATAAATAGATATGTTCATACAAAAGAACTTTATAGAAAGCAATTTTTAGCAATATAAATTGAAATTTTTAATTTTATTTTATTATTTTATTATTTGATACTGCAATTTCCAAGCTTAAAAAAAAAAAATGTTGAGTTGCAAACTTCAAGCTTTTTATTAACCAATTTACAACTAAAAAAATCTGCGGCATTTTTCAAGAAAAAATATATATAGTGACCCCCAGAACAACCTCCTCCGAGCAGGCGACAAACTACAAGAATAACTACAACTACAACCCCAACCAGTGACAATGTTCAAGTGCAAAAGGTGCGCGCAGGCGCAGCAAGAACTAAAAATAAAAATAAATACCACCGAGAACCTGGCCTGGAAAAGGCAAACAAAACGAGAATGTCGGGGAATGAGTGAAAATCCAGTGACAAAGCTGGAAAAGGGGGGTACAGAAGGGGGTCCACCTCTTGGTGTTGTCCCATGTTTGCGCAATATTTGCGACAAATAAAGCATAAAAACTGTTAAAGTTCACACGCATCAGGTCAAATATTTACACAAGCCAACATATATAGAATCTGCAAAAAAAAAGAGTCTAAAAAAACACACAACATCGGCATCAGGCCAGAGCCAGACTAAAATGTGGTCAAATCGCACACATTCTAATTAGCCGCAAGCCGAACGCAATTTATGATAAACCGAAAGCCATAAAAAATTAGACAAATTAAAATGGCAAAATATGGAGGAGGGAAAAAACAGCGAAAAACGTAAAAAAAAAATGCAAATTAAAATCGTGGGGAAAAATACAGCAACAACACAAAATTATGTACAAAAAATGCAAAAATGCTCAGCTGGCAAAAAAATACAACTACAAATGGCCACTTGGAAAATCAACAATCAAATAAATTAAAAAATATTTCTTACAACCACAAAACCCGTTGTGGAGTCCACCAAAAAAGGTTAAACTGCATTTGGATAACGTAGGCATTTCCCTCTTTGTGTGCGGCGACTCTTTTTAATTGCAGTCAAATCAAAGTCAACGGATTTTTGAGGAGATCTTTTTGTTCATTACTGACATTAATTCGACACTTTGACTGGCTTTCTCCCTGCGAGAGTGTCTGCCTCTCGTGCCTTTATTTTTACTTTTATTTGTATTTTTACTGGGATTTTGTGATTGTGATTTTTCTGGATTTTTGTTTTTTTTTTTGGCCTCGAGAGGGGGCGCCCTGTGTTAAAACACCATAAATAAATGTCGCCCGCTTATCGCCGGTCAAGAATCCTGCGTCGGCGTCCCCATTGAAAGACAAATGCGTTGTCAACGCAACCTGCCTAATAACCCATCATGATCATCACTTAGCCGGGCCCAAAGAGCAGCCCCGGCCAGACTCCGACGGGTTCTGGGTTCTGGGTTCTGCAGTTCGAATAAAAAAGACACTATCGGTTCTTGTCATCTGTCGGCGACATGCAGCAGAAGAGGGCCGAGGCGGCCAGGGCTAGGAGGCGGGCAGCGCACTGGGAGAAATGGTGAGGGTCTTGTAATGGATGTAAATGTAATGAGAGGAAAGGGTTTTGGGGTAGTAAATATAAATTCATATTTTATTAGATTTATAAACTGTCTACAAGGCCATTTTAGGGTAGTCTAAACTAATATTTTTACGACTATTTCACCACCTGAATTTCTTATGATTTTAGATTTAAATTTAGCTAGTAAAAATTTTTTATTTGATATAGAGTTTGCTTATACAATTTAAAGAATGTAAAGTACATTTTTTAGTTTTTTTTAAAGTCTACCTTAAGCTTGAATATCTTTGCTAAAATATAAAGGTTAAATGGTTTAAAGATTTAAGTGCTTGAAAAAATCTAAATCAGATCGTCATATGTCGTTACATTGATTTTAATAAGAGGTTATCTTCAGGGTTTATTAGGAATATTTTTATAAATTTAGCACTGAGTTTTCTCTACATTTTAAAGTCTAAAACTGTTTGAACTTAGCTAAAAATAAATCTCTAAGCTGCTCTGTTTTCTTGATGGAGATCAAAGCATATTTCCTTCTTTGTGTGGAATAATTTCTTCTCCTAAAATATCAAGAGAATTTTTGTGAAACTACATCTATATTTTTTAGAGTGCACAAAGAGAGAACCCAAAGCCAAGACTCGGGTTCTCCGGGCACATCGGCATTTTGTTTTCAGCCGCCGACACACAAAAAAGGTCATTTCCGTTCCTCTGGGCCGTCTTGCAACATGGCAACATGCAACACACAGCGCACAGCACACGGCAAACACAGCAGCGGCAGCAGCAGCAGCCACACCAAGAGGCAACATCGCGTCGTCTCTCTCTCGTGGATGTGGCATAAATTGTTGCAGTGTCCATGTCCATTTTGAGTCCAGGCACTCTTTGATGTCGCGCCTTCAGCAGCGATCCGGCCACCAGCCTCCGATGGCCGCTGGTCGATGGCATCTCCCCTTGTCCCCTTGTCGAGTATTCAAATTTGGCTTCAATAAAACGACAGCCAACACCACCAACTACCAACAACAGGCGGCAACAACAACAAACGAATTCAGTTAACTGCGACGGCCAATTCGAAAATCAAACACTTCAAAGTGATTGCTGGCGGCGGCTTCTTTTGGTTGTGTGTATTTTTTTGATTTTTTGTTTTTCGTTGACCCCCTCCTCTGTTGATTCTGTTTTTTTCTTCTTTTTTGAGATATATACATATTTGAGGAGAAGAGTCAGTTTGCATTGATCAGTTATTGGCTGCGCTTGCTGAGTTACACGGACGAATATCGGCGGAATATGGGGAGATGGTAGCGTGACACGAAAGGGGATTTTAGGGGGAAATTAGGGTTATAGAAAATATATTTTGTTTAGAAAATATTAAGTTAGGTCTGGGTTAATAAACAACATTTTATAAATATATTAATGTGTAACAAATAAAATTCTGCAAGGTTTATGCTGGTTTAAAGCGAACAGGAAAGAACATAATATCTAAAATATTTTGTAATCACTTTTAATTTCTTTGGATTTATTTCAAAACATTAAAGGAAATAATATATTTTATATTATAGGAAAATATTACTGACCTCTGGTCTTTTAGAAAAATTAATAATTAACATGTGTACAATTACTAGCTTTATACTTTTGACATTTGCCACTAATTTGTGAATTATTAAGGCATTCATTTTAGTTTTCATAAAGTCGCAAATATCTAAACAACCCAAAGTAAATAACAGCCATTTTCTTCCAAGCAAATTTTAATAGCAACTGTCTAACTCCAATGCCCCAACTATTCAATAAGAGCTTGGATAAATACATATTCTCCCCCTAAAGGATTTATTTTAAACTCTAGTCCAGCTTTGACCATTTATCTCCTCAATTTCCCAGCTCTTCCTTGGCTTGCAACCTAGTTTATGTGGGGATAATTTAGCAAAGTTGCTATTTTATCGCTACATAAAATCCGGGCAGCATCTTCTTCCTCCCTTAAATTGAAATCAACAAGAATCGAGTGTAATCTGGATTTTCTTCCCCTATTTTAACCCAACTGCTGCTTCTGCTGCTGCTGGTGCTGGTATTAACCCCTTTCGGTTTTGTGTTTTGTGTAATTAATTAGGCAAATTCATGCCCAGACGCAGACACGGCAGGAGGATAGACAGACAGACCCACACAGTATCGATCCAGAAAATATGAGGACTTGGGGTTTTGGGCGTTTTTCGGTTGCTCTCGGCTAAATTAAGATAATGCCAGAGACCATTGTCAAAGCAACTGCACAAACTGCACTTAATTAAGCCAACTTAAGTCTGCTCCGAAGGAGAATGCAAAATTCAGATGACAATTGAAGGTATCAGAATCCGGAGGACAAACAAATCACACAGCAGAGACCGCAAAACTTCCTTTGAAGTGCGGTTCCGGGAGGGGGGAATCAACCCACGCGCTGGCAAGACAATAGCCAGGGCCAACAGAAACATGGCCTAATCAGTGGCCAAAAGGCCCTCCATTCTCCGCCGACTCGGCGACTCGCTCGTATCTACAAAATTGATGAGTCTGTCAAAATGTGAATTCAAATTGTCCGGCGAGGGAAAATAAAAAGGAAAAAGGAAAAAAAGGAGGGACCAGAAGGGGAACATCCAGCCAAAGGGGCACGTGTTCGTTCGTCCTCGCTTCGCGCTGTCATCATTAATTTTTTAAACAGGTAAAAACCAGAGAAAAAAGGAAGCGAGAAATGAATGAACCTCAGAGCTGCGACTTCAACTCCGAAACTCGAATAAAAATATCCCTCAAGGGCTTCCAGGAAAAATGACACATTTTCCAAGAAGTCACGCGCTCAGAACTGCTTCTCTCTCTCTCTGTATGTTGAAGGTTTTTTAACTGGGAAAAAATCAATGTTCTTATATCGAAAAAGTCAGATATTATTGGTAAATTTATTGAAAAAAAAAAATATTTATATATATTAAATAAAAATAAATGTAATATATACAAAAATGTTCATAATATATATTTTTCGTCAATTTATCGCATCGTTAAAACGTCGATTCATATATGTAGCTTTCTTTGCGTCAAATAATGATATAGTATAAATAATATCAATTTTTGTATTAACCCTTAATTTAAGCTATAAAAATCAGTCTGATAAATATATATCTTAGAAGGAACAAAGATAGCTTAGCACAAAATTTCAAAGTACATAGTAAACAAAAATTAATTTTTAAATCTGAGGTCAAACACCTTATAATATTTTGTTGTATTTATAATACTTATTTAAAATAAGTAAAAATATAATATATGTATTATAAATTTGCCAATAAATATACTTTCTATTCATATATTTCCACTGTATTAGCAAACTAGAAAACATCTTATTTTGTACTCTGTACCCCCGCCTTTTATGATCATGTGAAATTCCTAGCTAAATCCGAAAAAGAAGCGGCACTTGCTGCGCGTTTATCCCACTAAAAAACCAAACTGCCTGCCCGGTCTGTGTGTGACTGCGCTTTGTATTTACCTTTATAACAAATATGCCATAAATCAAAGGGTGCCCTTAGCCCGGCAACTACAGCACCCTCCGCCCGCCCCTCTTTGAAACCCTTCCCAGAGGCCCCAAACAGTAGTTGCTTTTGAAATCGCGCCCATATCCGGCGGAGCTTCCATAATTTTTGCGCCTCTTCTTCTGCCTCTTGTGGCCGTATGTGAAGTTGGCCAAGAACCGAAAGCGAACCAAAACGTATCTTATCGATGCTTTGCATTTTGCATGTTGCCCCTTGTCGAGCAACAGCAACAAGCGGCAGGAGGGGGAGAGTGGGGAGAGAGCAGAGGAAAGGAAGATGCTGGGGCAGCCATTGCATTGTATCTGTATCTGCGAGTGTGCGTGCGGCGTGTTGTATCTGTGAAGTAGCCCCAGGTGATTTGACTGCAATTCTACTTGTTCCCCTTTTTCTCTTCTTTTTTTTTTTGTATATTTTTTGTCTTTGAAAGATTGCCGACATTGATAAGGCGCCGGAGGAGCCACAGAGCTAGAGGGGCTTGGTCACTGGAAAATGGTGGGACATCTTCTGTATCTTTTCAACTCACTTCTTGGTGGGCGTTTTCTCTATGTATTTGTATGCATAAAGTACCCCCGATATGTGTTTATGGCTTGGCCATCTAGAAACCCAATAGCTCAAGTTTAAGTCATCTATCACCTATCCATCAGCAGACACGAAACGCCACGCATGTAATTCACAGATAAAAGTGACTTTAAGATGGTTTTATTCAAGCAGGAAATTTTGTGATTGAAGAGAGACATTGTTAAGGTTTTTAAATTGGGGAAGTACAGGAAAAAAGAGATAAAGATTGGTTTTAAAAATATATTAAGAAAGAATAATCATTTCTGTAATCAAATTGAGCTAGAAAATGCTCGGAAATTCGACTATCTTTAAGTTTTGAGCAAAGAAACCCAGACTAAAGAAAAATAAACAAAAATTAATGTACTTTTGACTAAACGAAGTGCATTAAAAATATAAGAGAGCTCTTTTGATCCTAGAAATAATTTTGCTTTTTCATATCATATTTAAAAACTGTTCAGACATCATTTTCGACAGCAAAACTTTACCAAAAATACATTTTATGGAATAAATAATTACTAAACCATGTCAACTACATTGTAAATGCTTAAAATATAGTTATAATTTAATAAAACATTTTAGTTAAAATTTAAAGCTATCTAAAGACACTCAAAAATCCGACTCACTTTATGTTAAACCCCCTTTAAAGTCCCCTTTTATTAACCCTCAATTTAAGGCCAAGCCCAAGGAACAGCTGTTTGAGTTCGCAGAGTAAAATCCACCTTTAGATTTTCCGATCGCCAGGCAATTACCTCATGTGCAAACTCGCATAAAGGTGGCCGAGGTCAAGAGCAATGGCCAAAAAGGTGCGGCCATTAAAACACCTTTTGAACACCGTTTTCGAGCATAAAACGTGAAACCTGCACACAGACACAGAAGATCAAGTGCCAGACGTATGTAGGAAAATGTTTCGTTATTTAAATGGGAAAAGATACAACTGGGAAAATGGAAAAATGAATGGGGAAGGGAGACAGAGCAACGAAGTGACAGGCAAAAATGGGAAACACGCAGCTTTTGGAAGCGTTTTCCTCGTTTAAAAGTGAAAAAGCCGCAGTGGCCGCATGTGCCTCCCCCTTTTACCTCCCCCTACTGGCAGGCCGCATTAACCCCCCTCTCGGAAAACCGCCGACACACAGTCGCAAAAATTCATAGACGACAACACGAGACAAAATTGCATTTTGGTCCAATGTGTGCCTCGGTCTCTCCTCCCACTCGAAAAAGCGAAATACAGAAAGAACCGCGACGCGTCAACCCCTAGGATACAAAATAAAGAAGAAAAAAGCGAAAAGGGGGTTGCTTCTGCTCCCCTTTGGGGAGCCACCAACAAAATGGCAACATAACATGCAAAAGATACGCCGCAAAAGCGGAAAAACCCCCCACATTCAAAGCGGAAAAGCAGCACACAGGCGCAGGAGTTGCGCTTAAATTCCCATTACAGCCATAATGGCTGCGGGTGTATCTGTGTGTGTGTGTGCCAGGATGGGTGTGTGCGTGTGTGTGGGTGGCAAAAGGAAAATGAAAACGAACTGCGCAGGATCATTAAGGCAGCGGCAACGGCAAAGGCAACACACAAGCTGCGTAGCCGCCCAAGCCCTATCGCCCCTGAAAAACGAAGAAAAAATGTGCGAAAAAATACAGCAGCAGCAAGGAAATACATAGACCCCAAATGCGAAACGTCAGAAATTTATACAAGCACAAAAAGAAACAGGGAAACAATGAGAAAAGCGACTACAAAGTAATTTTCTTATAAGAATTAAAGATTTTATGTTAAATTTTTGGAAAAGAAATTACAGATATTTTCACCTTCTTAGATATGTATAGAAAATAATTAGAATAACCTTGGCTTTTTAAATCTTTAAAAAAACGGTCTAAAAAGATGGCTAAACAAAGTTATAATAATTTTATTTTCACCTTTTAGGCACATTTTTCATTACTTTTATAGGTATTTATAACAAATGAAGTTCCTATTATTTAATAAATGTACTTAAGCAATCAAAAATCTTCAAGAGTCTCAGTTATGTGGAGATTGTATAAATGATCGACCAAAAAATATGGTACAAGACGCTATATCTATATCATAGCATACTTTTAGACACCCTTTTTATTATACATTTCATATATTAATCGATTTCCGTGGCACTTAAAATGTTGTTTGATCAGTTCGGTAAAAGAACCAAATCAATTTATAAATTAAAAGTTTAAAATACATAAATGTCATAAAAAATATAATTTCAGTCTCTTTTTGACTTAAATACTTTCTCACACATATTTTTCTTTGCGTGCAGCCACACAACAAAGAAAGCTGCCCCCAAAAAAAAAGAATAAAATCGCAAAAATGGTGGCTCCCAAAAAAAAAACAAGACAAACACGCACACAGTCAGCCAAAATCACACATGTCTATATAGGGTAGTATTATATAGCAACATTTTGAAGAGAAAAAAATATAAAAATACAGGGAAAGAAGGAAAACAAGAAAAAAGGCGCACACATGCCCCCAAGCTACCCGAAAGATACTGCCAGAGAGTGAGGGGAGAGTGGAGAAAGAGTCTCGGCAATTGGAGGCTGAAACATGGAAGTAAATGCCGGCTGTCCGTCTGTCAGTCTGTCCAGCCTGTCTGAATTCGAATCCGAATCCGAAGGTACTTGCAGCTTGAAGAGCAACAAATACCCAACAACAAAATTACAAGCCAAGTGCGAAGGCTTTCTACTTTTTTTTCTGAGATCTTATGGGGGCTTAGGAAATACCCTACAAATTAGAGAAGATATATTTCAAGATTTGGGGTGAAATTAAGAAGAGAATATAAATTTTAAATATATTCTTTTAGACAAAAATCAGTAGAGACTTAAAAAGTTAATGAGAACTTAATTTTTAGCCTTAACAAATATAAATACAATTTTTTTGATTACTTTTTGAAGTTATTTATATAATACGCAATTTTTTAAGATAAAATATATGATGTTTAAAAAATTTTAAGCTTATGCTGACACCGAGAGAGCGAAATATAATCTCAGAATTTTTTAAAAATCGTCTGCTTTTCAAATTTTAATTTCTCCTGCTGATTTCCTTCAATATTCTTCAAATATTCGTATTACCCCCTTTAAAGAGCATCCAGAAACGCCGAAAAAAAATACAACAACCGAAATAAAATTGGCGAAAAAAATAAGGAAAAGAATATAACCGAGGGAGCAGCGGCAACAATAAGAAAAACAACAAGAGCAACGGACAACGGCAGCAGCCAGCAACTTGTCTGCTCCGCCTTTATAAATAATTCATGTGTAGCTACAGCGAGTGCGAAAGATACGCAAGATACAGATACACCTACCTCCCCCTGACGTCCCTGGACCCCCCTTGAAAGCCCCCTTGGACGCCCCTAACCACTCCCCTTGAAAAAAGAAACAACAAAAAAATGAAACAAGAAAAACACACACAGGCAGATACGCGGCCACGTTTAAAGATACAAAGATACAAGCAAGGCAACAGATACAGATTTTATCTGTGTGTGCTGGCGAGGAGAGTGAGTGTGTGCGTGGTGTGTGCTGTGTGTGTGCGTGAGGCAACGAAACATTTAAAACGTGCTAAACGCGCGTCAAAGTTTTTCTTAATTTTTCATCGGCAGCAGGAAAAAGTTTTCCTTCTTTTTCTTTTTTTTTTTTGGTGTCCTCCGCTGCCAAGGATTACAGGCAGCAGCACATATATTTTTATTTACTAAGGGTTTGGTGGGAAAATCCAGGGGAGGGGAAGTGGGGGCAAATCGGAGTAGAAATGGGGCGGGGCTTGTACATAATGTGGCAATGATTGCATTGATTTTTTTCTCCCTCTTTTCCTTTTGGCAGGAAAAGTTTTTTGGTAGAGAAGAGGAAACTCAACTTAAATACTTGAAAATGGTTGCTGCGTTTTTGTCCAGGATTTATGAATTTTTCAAATGTTTTTCCTTCGCTTTTCTCTCCGCCCCACGGCAAGGGGAAAAACTTTTTGGCAGTAGAAAGTTTCGCCGTCTTCGCCCTCCGGGGGGAAAACTCTGGGATTATTTGATAACAGTTTGTTAATTAGCGCCGTCTTTGCTGTCTCACTTTGCTATTTGTTTACGTTTCCAAAAGGCATAATTGGCAAAATGAATTTAAGTTTTTGGTGCAATAAAAAATACTAAAAACAAAAACAAAATGCTGAGCCAAGCACATTCAAATAAGCAGGGGAAATGGGGAAAAATCCGGGGAAAAGTTGCAAGTGAAAGAAGTTAGAGGCAGTAACTTTTTGCCGACGGCTAAGATTTATTTGTGGGGATTTTAATTAAAGCTATTTGGGATTTTGTAATTATAAATACTTGGGTGTGGATATATATTTTTTAAAAGGAATTATTTCGAAAGGGTAAAGAAATATTTATAATACATATTAATATAAAATATAAATATAGTACTTCTTACTTATTTCCTAAATAAAAATTAATTATTACAAGCTGTATTTAATTAGTAAAAGTAATAAGTAAAGCTCTGCTAACTTAGTACTCAATTTTATTATTTCATGATTTAATGTTTAGAATAAACTTAAGGATGAAAACAAAATATTTCATTTAAATAATAAATCTTACAAGTTGTTTGGCTTAAACCAAAACCATTTTCCTGAAAATACTTTCTTTCCCTAGGAAAATCTCCAAACATTGTGTAACTTTCATGCTCCCCATGGCATTATTTTTTCCTGTCAAAAATAAATTCATAAATACTTATGCGGATTTTCCTTTTTCCCCTTTTTTTGCAGAAAAACAACGCCTGTCGCATTGCGTTGGCTGTGGCGGCCAAATACACGATCAGTATATCTTGCGCGTTGCCCCCGATCTCGAGTGGCATGCGGCGTGTCTGAAGTGCCAGGAGTGCAGGCAATTCCTGGACGAGAGCTGTACGTGCTTCGTGCGCGATGGCAAAACCTACTGCAAGCGTGATTATGTTAGGTGAGTTTCAGGCAAAAAATCAATCAATAAATAAATAAGAAATCAGGGTTAAAAAGAGCACAAATCATTGAAGCAAAAACATAGTTTTCCTTCAAAATGTACAAGGTTTAAATACATTTTTATTGAATATTTAACTAGATTTTAAATTTAATACATCAAATAAATTAGAAATATATGCAGGAGAACCTTAGAAATGGCTAAGCATTTAAATAAAGTATCTAAAATTATGAAATAAAATTTGTAAAGCGCAAAATTCGATGTAAATGGGTAATGTTTTCATAGTCACCACTGATTTATGTAATATTTCTGGTAAATAAAATTATTATATTTATGCTAAACAATCTATAGAACTAATTTAAAGAAAATTAAATATCTAATAATAAGCTTAAATCTACTTTTAACAAGTTTACTCGCATATTTCCCTTCAAAACCAACCCATTGAACCCTGAAAACCAACAAATCTTGTGAGGAAACCCCATAAGTAGCTCCCAGTTCCAAAACATTATCTAATTTCCACTCAACCCTAGCGATCTGGGAACCCAGTGCATATTTGCTCAGCCCTCGAAGCCCGCACTCGGCTTGTCATGCGCTTGGCCTTTTCATCGGGTTTTCAACTCCACAATTGTAGCGTCCGGCAAACGTTTTATTTACGAGTATTATTATTATTTTCTTCGTTTGTTAGCCAGCCTTGTTAGCCCAGCCAATTAGCCCGAAGATGCCAGATTTACGGAGACCCGGAGACTATACCTATACTATATATGTTCTGATCAACAGCTGGTCCAGTAGCCGCCGCCGCAGCTACTTTGGGGTTCCATCATCGCTAAATGTATGACGTGCAATAAAAAATAAAGAAAGAAAAAAAACAGCGGTGTTTGAGCCTCTCTTTTTGTATTTTTTATTATTTGATTGTGTTTTTGCCATCATAAAGCCGGCTATCGGTCGCAACTATTTGCCATGCAAATCTTTGAATAATTGATTAACACGTGCAAAGCTATAAATTAACACTTTTCCACCAGCAGCACACACGGCGCGCTCAGATGATTGATGAGCATGCGACTCGGCTCACAGTCATCGATGTAGTCGCTATGTCGGCAAAAGGCTGACAAAAGAATTTTTATTTTATAGCCATAAACGAGCTCCTCCTCCCCAGCTGTGCTGTTCCCCCCTTGTACAAATTTCGACCCTTTTCGTGAACTTATTCAAGGCTGTTTACAAGGCTTTAATCATGGGATTTCTCAGAGATTGCGAGGAACTTCTTTCCCTAACAATAAATAGTTATAGGTGGGAAATATTAAGTTGTAGATCCTGGTTTATTTTTATAAACAAAAAAACAGTGATTCATACTTGGTGCAAACTGACAAAGATATTTTATACATATTAAAACATATTTATACTAAATTCGAAATGGAAGATTAAAGGTTTCAACTTTGATATAAAATTGTTACTAAGGGGTATTTCATTTATCCTAAATCAAATGATTATAGGATTGTTTCATTTTTTTTATTTTTGTACATATAAATTTTATATTTAAATCATTCAAATGTTAAATATTAAACACTGAAATCACTACTTAAAAATACTAAACACAGCGTGCTTCAACTTAATATTTCCACTTCCTCCTTTGCTAGTCAATAATTTAGGTTTATTATTTGTTTACTGCTTTAAGCAAATTAATTTAAGTGTTGCCTTGAATTAGCCAAATTATAAGCAATCAATAATGAATGTTAACAAAGGAGTGATTAATTTTATAATCAACAGTAATGAGATTAACCCTGAATGATCACTTTAATTAAACAAATAATGTACTTAAAATCTTCCATATTTAATGGAGAAATAACCATTTTTTATAAAGCACTCGATGCCATTTATAAATATTTTTGTATTTGTTTATATTCATTATATTATTAGATAGAAAAAATACAAATATACGTAAAATTAAGCAATTTATAATAATGAGAACAACCTTGAAAGTTTAATTTAATTAAATAATAAAATACTTTTTAAGTGGTCAATTCCCCCTTAAAATGTATACTATTTTGTATCTTATTAATATTTACAAATCTTCATATTAATTTCTCTTATAATTTTTTCCAGATTATTTGGTACAAAATGTGATAAATGCGGCAACTCCTTCAGCAAAAATGATTTTGTGATGCGGGCCAAAACGAAAATCTTTCACATCGAGTGCTTTCGCTGCTCGGCGTGTGCGCGGCAATTGCTGCCAGGTGGGTTTCTTCTCCTTATTATTAGTTATTATTATTATTATTTCGTTTACTTGGTCAATATTCTGCCTGCCTTTAATATTTATTATTTACTCAACAAATAACGAATTGTTTACCCTCACAAAAAAAAAACAGGTGATGAGTTCGCGTTACGCGATGCCGGAGCTTTATATTGCAAGGAGGATCATGATGTTCTCGAGAAATCCTCCCAGAGCAGCCTCACCTCCTCCTCGGTGGAGAGCAACAACAATATTAGCAGTAGTAACAACAACAACACCAACCTTAGCAACAACAACCATTCCAGCGAATTGGGTTCAATGTCAGGTGAGTGTGTGGACTTTGGATACTTGATTTTAGGTGCTTCACTTGGGGATGAGATTTTTGGGGGTAAGCAGAAGGGTTTTTGTTTTTGTTTATTTATCTTAACAATAAAACCTTTGAATCTGAAGCACTTGAAGTTGAAGAATTATTATCCTTCTTTGTCTGATTGTCTTGCTTTTGTGAGTATGGAAAATGTATCCACCTTCTAGTGGAAGTCCTAGTTAAATATTTATTAAGTTAACTTTTGAGAGGGTTTAATGACTCACTAATTAACTCTGTTTCACTTGATATTTCTACCATAAAATATCCCAACTTCAAGCTTAAATTAAGCCAAGAAATATAATTTCTACTAAAAAACTTTAAGCCATTACCAAAACGACAAAAAATTCCATTTGAAATCTTCCCCAATAATTGAATTATAATTTATCTGGCAAACATAAAAATCTTGGTCATAAAAAAATCAAGGTAATTAGTGATTCCAGACTTGTTTTCCCAGTTCAGCTCCTAAACAACCCACTGCTATCTTTTTCACATTTTTTTTATGAGGAGCCCGAGACCATTTCCTCTTGCCACTATCGACTGCGATTTTCCCGCTACATTTTTCCACCGAAAAGAGAGAGATTGCCAATCCTAATTAGCCCAAATTGGTCGGGTTCTGGTGAATGGAGCTCGGAGCTTCGGCATCGGGTTTTGTTCTCAGAAAAAGAAGAAAACAGCGTTACATCCTTGTAACTGATAGATAGCGGAGGAGAGGAGTGTCAATAGGAATCGGCAAACGTCAAACAATGTTCGACAATTGTCAAACCATATCGTCAACATAATCTCATTGTTTAACCAGAACGGAGAACGAAGAGTTGGCCCAGGCACCTTATCAACATGGGGCGGCGTTGTCAAACGAAATGGATGCCAAACGTGTGTGGCTTTTTCCTCCTGCAACAGCCCCCTCACTTCCTGGTGCTCCGTCATTTTGCAAAGGGTTCCGTGCCTCCTCCTCCTCCAGCAGACATAGAGCTGGCTTGGACAAACAAAAACTTCACAGTGCATTGAAGCATTCAAGCGGGCAAACATTGACAAGCAACTTCTTGGGAATTGGACTTTTTGTTTGACTGACTTCGATCGACGGATCGTCGGATCGATGGGTCGACGGGTCGTATGATCAATCAGCCAAGTCAAGTCAAGTCGAGCCGAGTCCGGCCAAGCCAAGCATTCCCCATTCATAGTTCGGCGTATATTCACTTGCCGTTTATTTGTGCTCAACTCGAAAACGGCATGCAGTCTGCTCGAGTGTTTGCCAAACGCGCACAGATCGCGGCAACTTTGAAGTCGCAGGGCACTGAGAGAAATGTGGGGACTATTATGGGATATAATATGGAAATAAATGGGATACTTTAAGAGCCTAAATAGGGGAGTATTGTAAGGCATTAGCTTAAAAGCAGTAATTACAGTAATTATAAGAAAATAAAATACCTGAAATGGAGGCTACTTTTAGAGCTTAGGTACATGCTATATATTTTATGGCTTTGTCAATTATTTAACCCTATGAATTCCCAATAAATACTTTGAAAACTTTTTAGTTTCACCTAAAAGATGTTATTCTTAATAAACTAAATACAATACAAATTATTTCTCAATCAGAAAATGCATTTCCCCCCTTTTCAAAACACCACAAACACTGCAAAAAATATTAACCTTGATTTGCCCAAGAGTTTCTCTCCTATTTTTGGCAATTTGCAACCCTCGATAAGAACAAAGTACAGAAAGAAATTCCTTCAAAGGAACCGCACCGCCTGAGATAGACATCGCATTGGATCGATCTGAACGATCGAAAACTAGATAGCTTCATGTTCCGGGGGATGTGAAACACGACTTAATTACCCAAAAGATCGGAGCGCGTGTGCCTTTGATCTGCACATTTGGCGCTATATATATATCTCTTCTTTTTTTTGTTGTGGGTGCAAACTAAAATAGAAAATAGAAGCAAAAAGAACCCAAAGCGTGCTATCTTCCGAAAACGGCACTTCAAAAGGCTGATTTTTGTTGTACGATTTTTGCCAAAAATAGCCAACCAATTGATGAAATTCCCTTGTTTTTGCCATTGCAGATTCTGGCAGCGAATCGGGCTCACACAAAAGTATTAGGGAGAAGCGACCCTCGGGTCCCTCGGATGGCAAGCCAACGCGAGTGCGGACCGTGCTCAATGAGAAGCAGCTGCATACGCTCAGGTGAGTTCAATTAGAACCATAAAATACACTTTTTTGAGCTTATTTTTAACTGGAAAATATTATGAACCCTCCTCAGAACCTGTTACAATGCTAATCCGCGACCTGATGCGCTCATGAAGGAGCAGCTGGTGGAGATGACGGGTCTCTCGCCCCGCGTCATCCGTGTCTGGTTCCAGAACAAGCGCTGCAAGGACAAGAAGAAGACCATCCAGATGAAGCTGCAGATGCAGCAGGAGAAGGTATTCCTCTCGATCTCTATGTATATTTCGCAAAAAACTAACTTGATTCACCCTCTCAGGAGGGTCGCAAGCTGGGCTATGGCGCCATGCAGGGCATACCCATGATCGCCAGCTCGCCGGTGCGACACGACTCCCCACTGAATCTGCAGGGTCTCGACGTGCAGACATATCAACCGCCGTGGAAAGCCTTAAGCGACTTCGCCCTGCACGCCGATCTCGACAGCAATGGGGCCATCAATACGCACACGCCCGCATTTCAGCAGCTGGTCAATCAGGTGAGGCTACACCTGAGGGTGTTTCTACCCCAAGGGGGGTACAGAAAAATGTTTACACAATATATAAATATATCTTTTTTAAATCAACACCTAAATATAGAGAATAAGCTAGGTAAAACTTGCTTTGCTTTAGCCTCGGCGTGACAGAAAATAACGATATATTCAAACTGCATCGTTATTTGATGCGAAAGTCGATATATAAAGCGATAATTTTGTGTTGCGATAAAGATATGCATGATGAATCGGTATACTGTTTAATTTATCGAATCAATATAATCGGAAAAACAGAAAAACTAATGTAAAGCCAAATTTTCGGTTCGACAAAATAATAATATCAAAGCTTAAACTTTAAATGCGATAATTTTCGATATTTAAAAATATCATATATCAAAGTTTACGATATTTTCGATATGATATTAAGTTTTTTATTTGTATACAGATTTTAAATCGGACTTTTCCTCTTGGTATGCATCTCTGTCATAGCCTAACGTTGCCTAATGCGTGCATTAAATATTTAGGAGAGCCTTATAAATATCACTTTTGTCTATAATAATTGTTATTAACTTGAGTATAGGAATATATAGCTACTATGTTTACATCAATGTACTATTTATTAATTTATATTTCATATTTCAGTACTAATTATATCAAAATAAATAACTACATAGTAAACAAGTTAAATTAGGCCACAGCTACTTATGCAACTTCTATTTTTTTCTTTTTAAATAATTTAATTCTAAATGAAAATCAAGTTTGATAAGCTTTATTTAAGCCAATTAACACAATACAAACAAGATTCTATGATACTATGATTTTTAAAACAGGTTAAAGACATGATATGAATAATTAAGGCAATAAAAATCATTTAAAAATACTCAAGGAAGCAGACATAAATAAAGTTCAATCAAGATGATAAATGATTAATTTCTGTTCAACAATAAGTTGTTTTGTTTTGATGCTATTTTTAATTATTTGTAGGCTTTGCATCAACGCAATTTACAATTACAGCTTAGTAATTGTTACTTCATCAATAAAAATCGAATTTTCCATTGCAAAACTATTAAATATATTTATATTTAATAGACTGACTAATTTGCAACCTATTTCTCTCCTGTTTCCCCCAGATGCACGGCTATGACCTGAATGGGATGCCTGTATTACCCCCGCATCCGCATGCCCACCCAGGGCAAGGACCGCCGCATCAGCATCCGCCGCCCCCAGGTGGACCGCACAACCACCAGAACCCGAATCCCCAGCAGAATCCACAGCAGCAACAGCAGGGACCCGGGGGCAGCAGCCTGGACTCCGGCATTACGTCGCACCACCATCCGGACAGCACCGACTCCTACGTGACCTACCTGGAGAGCGATGACAGTATGCAGGGCAGTCCGTAGACAATCGAACAACCGAATCTAATCCAGCTTCTTTTGTTGCTCCCAGAATCCAAACTGGCGCTGACCCCGTCGTCCTCATCCTCGGCCTCGGCGGGCACTTCGATCTCCTCGCCGCCATCGGGTGGCGGAGCAGGGGGCGCAGGTGGCTTGGGTCTGGGCGTGGGCGTAGGTCTGGGCCTGGGGCTGGGTGTCGGTGTGGTGGCCGCCAATCAGTCGGCCACCGAGCAGCTCATGCAGATGCTCCAGAAAGTCACGGGCTCCGCATCCCCCGCCCCACATGCTGTGCTTTAGGGAGGGGATAACATACTGGGGATGTGTTACGAAGAGGGGAGCTACAGTCGAACTTTGCTAACGGGAATAAGGATTAAGGAATTGAAATTAAAATCAAGAAAATAAAAGAACGTTTTTTTAGAGGAACTTCAGAAGTTTTTTGGGAATTTTTTTAACATTTATTTCTGAAATATTCTACAAGGTTTTTACGGAGTTAAAAGAAAGTATTTTTGACATGGTTTAGAATTTGTTTATATAAAATATTCTTTAAATATCTTGGAAAAAAACTATAAATTCGCATTTTAAGAAGTTAAAAACTAAATTGTAAAGCCAAAATCATCAAAACAAACTTTAAAATGAATTCATGTTCAAGCTTCTTATTTATTTATAACTTAATTAAAAAATTGAAACACCATATTTAAAAAAAAATAATAAGTTTCTAAAATTTAGATTTACAAAGAATGTATTGAAAAAAACTTTTCCAACCGATCTTGTAGAAAATCTTTATTAAATTTAAATTCAAATTAAAAAAGACTGTTTTAAAAATATTTTTTATCAAATTAAAAACCCACATTACTTACGATAATTTAAATGACTCAAAACCATAGTTAAATCCCATTTAAAAATTGAAATAAAAATGGTTAAAAACCTTTCAAATGTACTCCTCATTTAGTGGCTTTAATGAAAGCTTTTCCATTAAATTCCACATTACAAATATTAATTTGAAATCATTAACAAAAAATCGCTTTCGAGTTAGCAAAGTTCGACTGTAAATTTGGGTTTTGTGCAATCGTTTTTGCCCCTGTTATATTTTATATTCTACTCACACTCACTCTCACCCGCTTATTTGTATTGTGTAAAGTTTAATGCTAATCTCCTGTAATGTATAAATTTTAATTTTAATTTCTGTTTGATTCGGTGCCAAAAAATAGTCTGTAGGCCGTTGGCATTTTTATATTCCGAAGTATGAAATCTTGGCTCACATTTTGTTACACCTTTGGTTGTTTGTTGAGTTGGGAAATGAAATTATATATAAATATATATATATTGGAGAAGAAGAAAAATTTAAGAAAAAATGCTCACACACTTGAAAAGTTTTAACAATAATTTTTGCCCCTAAAACAAAAACAAAAAATTATAATAACAAGGAGAACCAGAACACGTTACTTCGCATCAAGTAGGGAATTTCATTAAGCATCAATTTGTAAATAACTTTTATAAATATATAAATATATATATGAAACCTATAAACAAATATATATATTTTCATTCAAAATGCAAAAAAAGAAAGGAAGAGAAAACTGACTCGTGTACATTATATGTGGAGGCGTAGAGATAAACCCTAAAAACACGCACTTGGCAAAGAAAACTTGTAAATCGAATTAACAATTTAAGTTCCATAAATTGTATGGCAAAAAAAAAACAACCACAAAAAAAAACACAAAATTATTATAAACAAATAAATGCAAAAACAAACTTAAAAAAGCAAAGTGAGAAAGAAAAACTGTAACTAAAATCTAGACTTATTTGTTAGTTTTTAAACATTTCCGAAAATGCATTATAAAAAGCAGGAAAAGGGGGGGAATGCAGCAAAAGCGAGCGAGGGAAGGCGAAAAATGTACCAAGGATGTTTATATAAATTGTTTCGTAAAACAACCTAATGTATTTTCAATAATATTTAACTAATATTAATAATAAACAGTGCATAAGTAATTTTAGTAACTATAGAAAATGTTTAAATGAAATTACAAACGAAAATAAAACCACAAAAAAAAAAAAAAAAACCAAAAACACACAAAATAACATTACAAAAAATAAAGTGGAGTTTTTATTTGGGAAATATTCAAAAGGAAAACTTACCGAAAATGAAGCACTTTTTAACATACATATTTTTTCTTTATGCAAGAACTGAAAAAAAGAAAATGTTTCAATATTTGAAAGTGTAAGCAGTTTTATTTTAAATTACCCGCCAAGCACTGCTTGTCAAAACTGCTTTCATATAAACTGCTTTCCTCAACAGTATTTTGCACTGCTTTTTGGGTTAGTGTGGCCAGTCTTGGCACAACAGTATCAAGTATCGAATATATGTATCGATTAAGACATAGGTAGTGATAACAATTAAATGTATCGAAGTTCTTCCATCTCCAAAAAGAAGAATAACAAAGTTGGAAAAAGTTGAATGTTCCCAGATTTTCGTTAAATTTCTCTATTAAAAATCCTTCAAAATGTCCATTGCCAAACGTGTGCAGGTGCTTAATAGTGTTATTGAATATATCCACAATTGAATTAATAAATCTTATCCATAATTTAGCAATGGGCGACATTTGCACGCACATGGCACATCTACGACTGCACCTGGCAGAATCCGTTCGAGTCGGCTAAATTAATTAAAACGCACCTGATGGGCCTGCACAAGCCAATTTATCATCCCATGAGTAAGTGTCCTTCCTTTAATTAAGGGTTTGTTCAAGGATTTAACGCGGAAATGGTGAAAAATCCATGTTTTTTTGAAGGCATTTCGGTTGCCATTACATCACCGGCGTGTTTTTCGTTGTGGTTGTTGTTGTTATATATAGTTGCTGCCGCTGCAAGTAAATAAAAAAAAAACACAAAAACTAATAAAACTGCGGAAAATGGTAATTATTAAGATCATTTGAGTTGCAATCAAACAATTAAATAAAATACCTAATAAAATTATAAATATAAAACAATTCAAATTGTAAATTGTTAATTATATTAAATTTCCCGTTTCCAACGGCGCTTTTCCATTATAGGCTCTTTTATCAATTTCCACTAGCACATTCCAGTAAATATGTACTGCATTCCTTTTAAATTTCAATGCCTAGAAATACCTGTTCCATTTTGATTGCAACTCCATTTTTCCCCCTTTTTACACCCTTTTTCTTACCGCAACTTGTCCTCTTTTAGGTTAAGCAAGTTATCCTCAATGGGCTTACCCACTAAAACTCCATCCATATCGTTTTCCAGATGATTGCGGTGACCATGTGGTGCTCATCAACACCAGAGAGATCGCCCTGCCCGGCGACGAGTGGGTGAAGAGGGTCTACTTCCACCACACTGGCTATCCGGGCGGCGCCTCCTGGACGCTGGCCTGGCAGCTGCACGAAAAGGATCCCACGCTGGTGATGAAAAAGGCTGTGTACAACGCCATGCACGGCAATCTGCAGCGGCGGCACACAATGCAGCGACTCCACCTGTTCGCCGACGATCAGGTGCCCGAGGATCTCCTGCAGAACGTCACAAATCAGATACGGACGCCGCGCTCCGTGCCCCAGCGATTGGATCACATTGATAAGGAGACGCTGGAGAACTTCCCCAGCATCTTGGATTATCCCAAGGACTACATTTTGCGTTGATTTGTTGGATATTTACAGTTAAGCGAAATACATTTTACACAAAAAAAAACGCGCGCCTTTTTTATAATGCGTAATTATAAGTTTTAGATGGGTTTTCTTGATAAAACCCCAATGTTATGACCTGACCCGGCACTTCAGGCACCTGCTGTAACACTTATCCGCGGCGGATAACACTTGAAAATCGGATAAAAGTCCGGAAAACTGTTTTCGCGGGACGTTGGTATTAATTTTCCTAAGAAGTATGACCAGTTAACGAAATGCCTGAAATGATTCTGTTTACTTCAGCTGGTATTCTGTGTACCACACGGCCACACTACGCGTCACCGGTGATTTGCCATTTTCATCTCGTTTTTATTATTTATTTTCCATCTACGGCGACGCCTACACTGCATTTATATACTATACAATAAGTACAGTATCTAAATTGTCTTAAAACCGCCAACAGCAGTTGGAAGTTACCACAATTCGGGCCTTATCTTGCGGCTGGTTTGTGTTTTCTTAGCGATAAGCTTTATCGCTGACTTTAAAGTCTATATAAAATCCGTTCTTTTGCCTCATTTTCAGTTCCAACTCGCGGCTTGTCCACTTTGCACCGAACACTCCCGATCTACCAGACACAAAAGCGCTATATAATGGGTCGCTTGGGCAGTGTAGATCCCAGCTCGTACTCGCAGCCGGACTTGGTGACCACGGAGCACAGTGTCCTCAAATGGAAAGTGGACTTTGCGGCCACGAAACTGCAAGGAAGTGTGCAGCATCGCTTTAATGTTTTGACTGGAAACCTGGAGAAGATTGTGAGTATATCAGAGGAAGCTGAGGGAGCAGGGAAAGAACTGTAAGATCAGAGCTGGAAAATAGAGCTAAAAGATCAGTAAGAGAGCTGGAAAATCTAGTCTGAGGGCTCTCCCTGCATCTGCTATTCCCTAACATATTCCTTTTCGCTCTTCCCTTCCCAGCTCCTGGATGTCCGCGACATTAATGTCACCAATGCCACGTTGCTGGCCGGAGGCACTGAGCTGCCGATTAATCACTTCATCAGCGATCCCGTGGATGATATTGGCCAGAAGCTAACGCTGGAGTTGCCATCTGGAACGGCTAAGGGCAGGTAAGAAAACCACACATCAAGCTAGATAATCTAATCTCTGTGAGAGCCCATAAATAATCGGAAATCAAACACTTGTGTGTAGCCTCAATGTTCGCATCGATTACGAGACCTCGAGCAGTGCCAGCGGGCTGCAGTGGCTGAATCCCGCCCAGACTTTGGGCAAGGAGCATCCCTACATGTTCTCGCAGTGCCAGGCCATCCATGCTCGCTCGGTGTTCCCCTGCCAGGACACGCCGTCGGTGAAGTTCACCTACGATGCCACCGTGGAGCATCCCAGTGAGCTGACCACCCTGATGAGTGCCCTCATCGCCAAGAAGGAGCCGGGAAAGACCCAGTTCAAGCAGGATGTGCCCATACCCGCTTATCTGGTGGCCATTGCCATTGGCAGATTGGTTTCCCGGCCGCTCGGGGAGAACTCCAACGTCTGGGCTGAGGAGGCCATTGTGGATGAGTGCGCCGAGGAGTTCTCGGAGACTGCGGTCATGCTGAAGACCGCCTCGGAGCTGTGCGGTCCGTATGTGTGGAAGCAGTACGATCTGCTGGTGATGCCGCCATCGTTTCCCTTCGGCGGAATGGAGAATCCTTGCCTGACTTTTGTGACGCCAACCCTGCTGGCGGGGGACAAGTCGCTGGCCGATGTGGTGGCCCATGAGATTGCCCACAGCTGGACGGGTAATCTGGTGACGAACAAGAACTTTGAACACTTCTGGCTCAACGAGGGCTTCACCGTCTTTGTGGAGTCAAAGATTGTGGGCAGGATGCAGGGCGCCAAGGAGCTGGACTTCAAGATGCTCAGCAATCTCACCGATTTGCAGGAGTGCCTCCGCACGCAGCTCGAGAAGACGCCCGAGTTGAGCAAGCTGGTGGTCAATCTGTCGGACTGTGGACCCGATGATGCCTTCTCCTCAGTGCCTTACATCAAGGGCTCCACATTCCTGCGTTATTTGGAGGACTTATTCGGCGGCCCCACTGTCTTTGAGCCCTTCCTGCGGGATTACCTGAAGAGATATGCCTACAAATCGATTGAAACGAATGATTTCAAGGCTGCTCTGTATGATTACTTCAAGGATACGGACAAGAAGGATCAGCTGGGCGTCATCGACTGGGAACTGTGGTTGAACAGCGAGGGCATGCCGCCCATTATTCCCAAGTAAATATATAAATTCAGTCAGACTTTAGCTTATTTATTATATTATTAAAATGCTTTCAGGTTCGACGAGTCCCTGTCGAATGTGACCAAGGAACTGGCCAATCTCTGGAGCACCAAGACTGTGGCCGAGCTGAGCGACAATAAAGACATCAAGCAGACCATTTCCATTCACCAACTGATTGATTTCCTGGGCAAACTGATCGAGGAAAAGGACATTGTTGACCTAAACAAAAGCAAGATTGAGCTCCTCGAGTCCACATACAACTTGAAGGGCTCCAAGAATGCCGAGGTTCGCTTCCGCATCAATCGTTTGATTATCCGTGCCCACCTGATCGATCGCCTGGATGAGATTCTCGAGTTCGCCAACTCCAATTTCCGCATGAAGTTCTGCCGTCCCATCTATCGCGATTTGGGAGCTTGGCCCGAGGCGAAGCCAGCGGCTGTGCGCAACTTTGTCAGCGTCAAGGATCAGATGATGGCCGTGTGCTCGCACACCATTGAAAAGGATCTTGGCTTGAAGTAAAATTTAAATCTGAATATTATGATTATGATTTTATGCATTTTTTGAAAGCATTGTAAAGCTGTAAATTCAACAATAAAATTGTTGTAAATTCAACAGGAAATGAAGCTAGAGGGTCCATCAAAGTTTCCTTTTTCTTGAATTATTTTGTTTTTATTAAAAAATAAGCAAAACTACGTTTATAACAAGTTGATTTCCATTTCCATGCTCATTGTAATTTCTAATTTCTTCAATTTTGCTTGCAATTTGTCGCGTTACCTTGATACCGTATTCCTTTTTCTTTATTACCAATTAGGTTTTCCTTTTTTTGTTCATATATATTTAGTTATAGCTCAACACATTGACCAATTTTCAAATGTTTTTTTTGGTGTTCGTATAACTAATCAAATGGGCTTCGATCTGGTTGATCTGCTTCGTTTCAAATTTCCTCGGTTGTTCTTTAAATTCTTTAAATTTCTCTCTCTCTCTCGACATACACACATATTTAATTTATTAAATTTATTATTGTTGTTTGCTTTGCTCGCTCGGCTTAAATATTTTCTCTCTCTTTTTGTGTGTTTTGGTGTCTCATCCCGACGAGTTTTGCCTTTAAACTAATTAACAATTTGGTTTCTTTGTTTTGTTTTTTGGGTTTTCCTCCTTGTGGTTTCTTACATTGACCGAAATGCTTGTTGTGCAACAATGCTTCCTTCCAATTTCGTTTACTCCGATTCTGGTAGCTGAGAGATCTCTGTAACTCTTCCGTTTCGCTGCTCGTCTTCTTCTGGCTGAGGAATTAAAAACTATCACGCACTAGAATTATCATTGGAACGGGACGTGGATGGACCGGCGTTGCCCTGATCATCGCCCAGCACGAAAGTGGGACTCTGGCGGGATGTATAGTGGTAGCCTTCTCTATAGCGCTGATTGGGTTTCGACCGTGCGGTTTGTGTGTGACCCAATGCTGGACGCTGATTGTTGAGCTCATTGGGTCGTTTGGCTGTGAAATGCAATGGAAAATTAGTTAGTTTTCAAGGACACATTCATATCCTTACCAGGTATATAAGGCTTTTGATTATAGGACGATTGTTGTTGTTGGTTATATAGATCCGACGATGTGGCATTGCCATTATGATGATACGGCGTCGCCTGCAGATCGGTGCTACAATTAATGGGACTCATCGGCGTCATCTCGCGATCCTCGATAAACAATTCGCTGGCATCGTCGGGCACCTGGCGGTACTGAGTCCATGGCCAGGATGCGATGCCCGAAAGAAGAAATGCCTCCAAGGCGCACAAATAGCCAATAATCTAAATTTTTATCATAATTTTAATAATTATAAATTAATATTTAATAAGTTTATAGGGAAATCTCACCCCTGTGGCCAGCAGCGTGTCCTTGGAATGCTTGGACACCCAGGTGTACTCAGTGGCATACAGCACCATGTGGACAAGTAATGTGGAGCTCAAAATAAATATCAAACCAATACTCAGGTACATCCACGTATTCTGGGGAATATTATTATATTAAAATAAATTTTTTTCGGGTTTGTATACTCGCAAAAACCCACCACTTTAGTCCAATTGAATGGGAACATGAGGGCTATATGCGATATATCCAGAAAGAGCATGAGGCATGTGATGAGTAGCGAGAAGAGCGCACAGAAGACCATCAGCCTCAGGCGTCCGATGAGTGGCAGTAGAAAGAGGCCCACCTGAACGGTGCCCGCGGAGCATTCGCAGGCCAGACAGGCGGCCGAGGATAACTACGGATAAATATTTTGATTACAATTTGAATGAGAAACTTTTATAAACCCCGATCCCTAACTTACCACCAAGAGTATGCGCACAATCCCTGTAGGCGATTTCAAGTGTTGCGGATCACAGTGGAGGGCCACGCCCCAGGGCATCGGGGTGTGTCCGCCCCTCTGCTTGTAGTTGGCATGCGAGTCCCAGGAGGTGCACGTTCCCAGTGGCGATTCCAGGGACAACGAGTGCGAATGCGAGTGAGCTAGGGAGAGCTCGCCGGCCCTGCTGCCAGCTATCTCAAAGTCCTGCTCATCGTCCAGCTGACAGCAGACCGGCTCCAGCTCCAGCTCCCGAATCTCGTCCAGCAGCAGTTCTATCTCGTCCGTGCCATATAGATCAGATACAGACGGTATATAACGTTGGGGTTGTTGCATTGCCCGTGCCGGGATGTGTCCCACATCACCGATGGTTGCCCCTCAACTGTCAAACACTGCCGCCTCGTCTCGTCTCGTCTTGTCTCCTCTCCTCTCCGTTTCCGGTTTCGTTTTTCCGTTTCCCGTTTCCGTTTCCCGGTATTCGTCACTCTTTTTCTTGCTTTCTATATCTCTCTTTGTGGCTTCTTAGGGGTCTCTTTCTCTCTCTTCACAGATTACCTGCAAAGCAAATATTTTTAAAAATAATTTATTTGGAGAAATAATATATTTATGGTCAAGTTTATTTTAAAATAAAAACCTTAATTTGTAAGGATTATATTTTGAATTTTATTAACAGAAAAAACTTTCAGCTAATATATGAGAAAGCTTCTTGACAAATTTAAAACATTTCTTGTATATTTTTGATTATAAATTTATTGTTATATATTTTTCTTACTTTCCCCTAAATATTACCATACCTTTAAAGTTCAAAATTTCCCTACGCGAAGCTGGAAAACACCGATTGCAAATGAGTTTTCCTCTAAACTTTTCGCTCCTTTCGTTCTATATGCTATTGAAATTGATAACTGCCGAGCGCAGCCTGCCCCCGAGGCTCATTAGGTTCCCAGTCAGCCCTCCTACCCCTCGTGGCCTCCGCCTGTGCATAACCATAACGGTAATTTGATATGAGTCGTCGACGACGACTTTGACGTCGCCGCTGCCTGGCTGTCACTCATACGCCATGTGGGCCGCGCCATCGAGGGGCTATCCCCCAGGGTGCTGCCAATCTGAATACACTTTCTCCAGTGTGTAGACGCCGCGGGCAACGACAACTTTTTGGCCAAATACGCGTTTATGCGTAAATATAAGGACAAGTAGTGGTTTATTTAAAGGAAAGGGGAGAAGGAGTAGCCAAGGGTGGGGAGTGAAGAGAGTTTAGAAATCCTGGCGAAAGGGAAAATCACAACGATAATGATGATGGTGATGGATGGCCCCTATGTGTTGGCACTTCAAAGGAACAGAAACAGTTTAAGAAGCAGAAGTTTTATAAAAGCAAGATTTTTTTTTTTTAAATAGAAGCGAAATCTATGTCCATGTTTCACGACTCCTCATGTTTCATAAGTTATAAATCATAACTCCCCACTCTCCCCTAAATTCTAGAACTATTAAATAATACATAAAATGTATAATCGATTCTTTGTCTTAAATGTATGGAAAAAATGTAAAAATAAATTATAAATTTATAAATGAGAAAAATAATTTGAATTGTTCTGTTGTACAAAACAAATTCCTGAACTACATACATATATTCACAGCTTAAGTTATTAAAAAATATCTGATAGTTTTCGAGTTTTTAAAGTGATAAGAATATGTTTATCAAAGTAATTAAATGCCCATTTTCTTGGCGGACTAAAATAACAATAGTTATAACTCTTCAAATATTTTAATTTTTCTTATTAACATTGAAAATATTATAATTTGAACTTCATTAATTATCAATTGTAAATAAAGTATTTTTTTTTTAAAGCTTATACGTTTATTTTATAAATATATTTTTTTTGTATAAATTGTTTAGCAGTTTAAGGTAATATATAAATAATTTAAAAACCCAAACAAAGATATTTTAATCATATGAAACCCCATTCAATTTAAACATGTCAAAGTCCTTGATAAATTCCATCACACCTGCCCTGGACTTCTACACTTAATGCCCATCCGACTCTAATTAAAATCCCATCCAATCTCGTCCAAATTGTATTATGCACATGTCATCATAAAAGCCACTGTGAAACTATTTCCAGCTCTTATGCATTAATCACAGAAATTCCCACCAGAGTAACCTCTTGGCTGGTATTTCATTTATTATTTTTTTTAATTGCGTCTGATGCGCTGCGTTCGATGGTCTGTCCCTCTGTCCATCCCATCCAGAGGATGTGGTGGCTGCCAACTCGAAATTAAATCGAATTGGATTTTGTGTGTGTGTGCCTCCCAGATTTTCCCTTTTTTTTTCTCACTTCTCCCTTTGCTGGATTTTCCTGCTTGCCATGTTATTTTTCCGATGGGCAATTAACACAGACAAGCGAGGAGGGGGAAATGGCGATGGCGATGGCAACATGAAAGCCGAACTCCCTGGAGAATTTCAACAATTTTCAGCTGTCCGGCCGCATTCTCCTTGGGCTGTCATAATCAGGACATCTCGGATGAAGGTAGCTTATGCTCCTTGTTGTCAGTTGTCCTGCTGTTTTTGTGCAGCAGCACAAGGACTCCGACAGGACGGGACACGAGAGAAATGCAGCAGGACGGATGTGGTGGGGGGGTCAAAATAGCACATGTACTTGCACTACATATGCATTTCTATGTACATCTCTCTCGGGACAGGCAATGTAACAATTTGTTCCTTCTCTTTCTGTTCTCTCTCTCGCTCTCTTTCTCTCTAGTTTTTGTGAAGTTTTTGCTGTGTGCTCGTGCTGTCCTTGCTCTAGTTTCAGCGCCCGAATGTCCTCAGCCTCCTTTTTGGTCTTCGGTCTGGGTTTCCAGCCTCAGTCTCCTGCCCATCTCCGCCCCCGATCCACGCCCTTATCTCTCGACCCGTTATCGCTGCTGCTGCCGCTCGAGTGCCTAATGAGAGTCCTTGTCAGCACATCTCCTGGCCAAGGACCTGCATCTCTCTACCTTATCCAATTTACCCATCGATTGTCGAGCTCAGCTCTCCATGTTATTTTATTACCCCTTCTGGCCCCCAAAGCCACAGATTCGGAGATAATGCAAAATTGATTTAACACACACGCTCTCGTTAAAATTCAATTAACGTATTATTCAATCATTGCATCGCCGCTGGAAAGCATAATTTAAATGTGGGAATTGATAATAGAAATGATTATTGGAATAATTAATGAATCGTTATAAATTAATTTGCGTTGGTGAATGATGCAGAAAGGCTTGCTTTTAATTGACGGGGAACATTTGGAAAGGTTAAATTATAAAAATATTAATAAATATTGAAAGTTGATATTATAAAGCTTAAAAATTGTTTGGAGTACTACATACTATAGGTAATCCATGAATTGGATATAATAGCCATCGGTATGGACTGATATCTTTTTTAGAATTTTTTTATTGGATCATTGGTAAATTATTTTTTGATAAACTTTCATCGCTGAACAGTATTCAAAGCCTTACAAATTCCCTTATTTATTAAATAAAAAACCAATTCAATTTACATGTTAATCACCTAAGAATCAATTATCTTAAATATCAAATCACAATATTTAATACCTATCTACCTTAACTAACAAATATAGAAAACCTAACTTTATGCCTTAAATTATTTCCCTTATCTAAAATCTAGCTCTAAATTGCCTTACGAACTCTACATGTGTATGTGATAAATACAGCTTTTTGTGCTTGAAATCAATTATGCTGATCGGCATTTATAAGCTGACTTGCCTTCCTGCGGGGCTCCTACAACTTCCTCGCCAGGCGGCCACAGGAAGTGCAAGTGCTGTGTATGCAAATTTATTGTCAATGGAAAAAGGGGGTTTGCAGGTTTGCAGGAGATGGGCATATTATCAAGGAGCTGAAGGGTTGGACACTCGACGTCGCCCCGACTGCATTTCTTATTTATGAACGTGCATAGACAATGCTTAGGGGTCGCTTGTCGCTTTCCGTCGTCGTCCTCACAGCTCGCAGGACATGTGCTTGCAACTTGTGTCGCATTCAATGGACCAAAGTTGCCGTAAATAACTTTTAATAGAATTTTTAATGGGCAGCTCGTCTCGGTCGGTCGACGGAATGGATGGCCTTTGGGCAATTTGGTTTTAATATAGATTACCATAATGATTTGCCAAATGCAATGAAATGTGGTTGAGGCTAAACATAGAAAATAAACATAGAAAGGACATGGTTTTTGTTTTACTTTTTGAACGGTCAGATATACTATGCCATGAATGAATGACAGAATAATGGTTTGATCCAATTCCTTGTAAAATCGAGGATTTTTTTCGCATTTTAAATTGGTTCAAGCTTTCTGCCTACAAAATTAATAAGCTCAAGGGAATATTCCGAAACTAATCCAAATGTTTAATCAGTTTTGAAGCACGTTTACGTTTCGTAAGCATTTGAAAAGTTTTCCCTCTCCGTGACCATCAAATATTTTGCATTATTAATCGATTTCCATTTCAAAAGCATTGGAAAACTTTATGCATTTTAAACTAACTTGCTCGCCACACGAACTTCAACTTATTGGCTGAAAAATATTCATCTATCTACCCGTAGGTAGAGGAAACTTATCATCCAAGTGCACACAATAAACCATGACTTAGAAAGGTTTCGTTTTCGGACCTATCCCCGCGAGCTGCGTATAAATTTTGGCTTAAAATTATTGGAATATTTGCAGTGCCTTCCTCCCTTTTTTTTGGCGGCTATATATTTTTCGGCGTTGTTGCCTGAATGCAGACAAGTTGACTATCGTCCTCAATTCCCAATGCAGGGAAAAACTGCGGGAACTGTGTGCTGGGGACTGGTACTGGAGGACCTTTTCCTACTTATTATGCCGCCGCATGTTTCTCTATGTTTGCTCTTTTGCGGAATTATCGATTACAAATGAATATTTCATTAGGGGAAGGGGAGCCGAGAAGAGCGCCAAATGAAGCGAGACAAATGGGGGGAATAGGGGAACCGAGGGGAGCCTGGCACCTGCTGACTTCCGCTTCCGTTTCCGGGTCGCGCGACACTCTGGCCGGCTATTTTCAATTAAAATGCAGCATACTTTTCGCGCTTTCGTTAAGCATTCTTCAAGCACGGTAGGAAAATATTAACACGGTGAAAACAGTTTTTTTTTATTAAAATATTAAATGGAAAGTACATGTTTCTTTAAAAAGATCAGCATTTAAAGACTCTCATTAGGGAAATGTTTTCTAAAAAATTAACATAAACGCGTTTTATTTTAATGTAGAATATTTTAATTAAATATTGTTTTCTTTATTTTAATTTAATGCATATATTAATTTTAATTTATGAAGAAATGAAATTGTTTTCCTAATATTTAAAATAAATAAAATAAGCGATAGTAAGCCTGATATCTTAAGGTATTAAGCAATTAAGTTATTTTATAAACATTATTTTAAGGTCAACATACAAATCAACAAGTTTTCATGTGTAATGTAATACTAAGCAAATATTTGTATGTATACATTTTAATTATTATTTTGTAATAACCTATTTAAATTATTATTTAACCTCTTTATCCCACAAAAAAAGAAATTCCAGTGTATTGTACACATTTCTTTTGCCATTTCTTTTTTCTATTCTCCCTCTCTCTCTGCTTTTGGGCTCTTTAAAATGCTGTTTAATGTATGTCCCCACTTCTGTTTTGTGTCGCATAATTACCAATGCCAGGATAATTAAGGCAGCGCCATGCTGCCAGGCCAGGCCACACACAAAAAAGGACAACGGGTCCCGAATGCGGGTCCCGAGCCGAGGGACTGCCAAAAATTGGGAATGGGAATGCACGGGGGACTTGGACTGGGGGACAAAGAGGTGGGTGGTGGCTTCGGTGGTGCGAGCACGTGACTAACGGTAATGGCACGCCAAATCACAGGAGAAATGAATTGTTTGCCGGGCGGGAGTGCTCGGAATGCCAAATGCGAATAAAAGAGAGAGCGTAGCAGGGTTTGCAGCCCAGGATGTCCAAATTATATTATGCTAAAAATATTGTAGAAAGCTTTCTATTTACTAGGGAAGTTGGCACCTACATAAATGTGTCACTAAATTTGCGGTTTAGAGGAAAAATCTGAACTAAAATAGGTTTAATAAGGTTTATTAATATTTGTTCTCGCTACATAAACAATTTATTTTTTAACCACACTATTTATAGGTTTTAGTTTTTACATATTTTGTATTTATTTTAGGATGGAATAAGAAAATATAGATACGAAAGCTTCAATTGTGACCATAAAATGACTATTTAAATAAACAATATTAAAATAAAATTAAAGTGTTAACAAATAAGATTATTTTAAGACTTTAAAATTAATTTTCTTCTAACATGCATTAAACTCTTTCTAAAAATATTTTAAAGTCCTTAAAAGAACACATGTCTAATTATTGTTTAAAAAAGTTATTAAACCCAGATATTTTCAATTCTCACTTTTTAAAGAGATTTAAAACCCAAAACAATTTATAATTATATTTAAAACAAAGCTTTATTTACCCCTCTGCGCTCTGCCTTTACAACAAACCCTTAAATTAATTAAAGATAAAACTTGTGCTGCCCCCAGCTTAAATTTCAATTAGACAAAGGTGTTCAGTGCCTTGGAAAAAGGTTTTCCCCTTTTTAGAGGCAACTCGTGATCCTCTTAGGCAAAACTCCTGCGAAAACTCCACTTCAGCCTGCCATATATCCTGCATATCCTCCACATTCCCTTGCCCCGCAAGGAAACTCGAGCAGAAAGTGATTAGGGCTCACGTTTCGGGATTACGTAAGCTCCTACAGGGATACTTAGCCAGCTGGGCCGCCGAAAGCGTTTATATATATAGGTAATATATATGCATATAGGGGAAAGTGGCAGAGAGTGAGTGTGTGGTTGTGCGCCTGCTAAGCATATCATGTGTTTATGCGCGATTCCCCAATAAAACCATTTTTACCTGGCTTTTCGGGGCGTCCCTTGACACGTGAGCTTCATATAAAAAAAAAAGTGGTGAAAGGACAAGAGGAAAGCAGGCCTCGTCATTTCATGGACGTTGCAGCACGCGAGGGGTCCCCTAGCCCCTGTGCCACTATTTTTCCTTTTTCACTTTTGTTGGGATTTCCCCTTCGCCGCTTCCCCCTCCCCGCTCTGCGTAAACACAGCTATTAAATGCCAACTGACCCCAAATGCTGACCGACTCAGGCTACAGTCGCTCTACAATTACGAAAATTTATCTAGGAAAATTAGAGAAAATGGACGGACTAGTACTAGGAATACTGAGTAGAAAATATATTTAGATATATTTAGTTAAATCTTTGTAGTAAATGGATTATTTTATTATTTAAAATATTAAATAATATTTGTTTGAATACCTAAAGCTGTGTTCTGCTATGTTAATTCCGGCTTCATCCATTGGTACCATATTTCACTCAATAAAGCAATTTAAGAATACATTTATATGTGTAAATGACCAAATATGCCAAAGAAATCGGTCTGGAATTGAATCAATAAAATTATATAAAATATAAAATTATAAAGCAAAACTTTGGAAATTTAACTTGAAGCTTGAAGCTTGAAACCAACAGTTTGAAGCCCAAATTTATGTTTAAATCCTTCACTATTCTAGTCTTTAATGACTCATAAAACTAAGTTAACCCTTAACCAACCTGGACTGTATTTAATTGCCCCGTAAACCCACTTCCCTCTCCCCTAGTAGGTAATAAACGGGCGGTGCAACAACCTCGCTTAGTTGCAGCCGGACGACCTTGAACCAGTTTTCATTTCTAAAAAATTCGCCTGCACCAAAAGGGCGCAGGCAGGGCAACTTATTAGAAGAGGACTTTGGCAAACTTCGAAGAACTTTCGCAAATATCCAGGCATATTAATCAGGCTCAGAGCGTCTAACAGCAATTTAATTGCAGCCACATACTCGTAAGCAGAGGATGTGCTGCGGGTGGGGGCTCAGGACGAAGGATGAGGCTGTGGATGAGGATGAGCTGGAGGCTCCTATGACAGCAAACTAAAAATAAACAAATGAGCCAAGCCAGAGACACAGGGAAAAAATAGACGACACAGAACGAGTTGTGGCCGAAGCGCGGAAAAGCGCGCTTGCGTAAGGAGAGGAAAACTAGAGAGAAAATTAAAAGGGAAAACAGGCAGGGAGAGAAGGAAACTCTCAGAGAGAAAGAGCGAAAGCCCAGAGCAAAGGTTATTGTTGTGGCTGCAGAAGGATTTCAAGGAAGTGAAATAGCGCTGCAGACTGAATTTTTCACAGACAAAGTTTCCTATCTGCTTCCTCTTCCTCCTTTTCCTAGGCTTTTCCTAGCTGTCACTTCCTGTGTACCAGAGTGTGTGTGAGCGTGTGCGGTGAATTGAAAATAGATTTTTGGTGATTTCACGTTCCGTTTTTGATCTTTAATTTTATAATAAATGGATATCACAACTACTTCTTTTACCTTTTAATATATATTTTAAGGTTTACATTTCATACATTATTTTGTGTATTAAAATTACAATTAGTGCACAAATTTTAATATTAAAAAATCTATAATATTTATTACCTATTTCTTTAATTAATTCCCATAAATTAAACTGTTTTATTACTACTTGTAATTCCTTGAACTCTGAATCAACTTGAATCGATTACTGAGTAAAGACCTCTAATGGCAGGTTATTCCTACTAAGAGTCCCATTTATATTAAGTATTCCACTATTATGGCTTCCATAAATTCAAGTGCTAATTATTGTTGGGAAATTAAGTATCAATAATAGGAATAAATAAGCAAAAATGAATAAAAAACATAAATAAGAAAAGATTTTCTGCGTTAGGAATTATTACAAGAGATTGTTGATGGGCTGCACGCCACATAAAATATTAAAAAATTTTATATTACATTGTAAAGGTAAATGTAAACAAAAAAAACTACGTTTTTAGATTAAAAAATTTTTAATTTACAAAATTTTATTTCTAAATTTATTTTTATTAATTTTAATTCCTGGACCTTAATATTGTAAAATTAACATCAAGCTTAGAGCTAAATTTATCAGAAAAAGTAGAGTCTGAGTCTTTACTGTTTACTGCTCTCATGGCTCGACAAACCAAGTTTAAGTTCAACATTTAATTTGTTAAATAAATAATCACAAAGCTTTTTAGGTAGATAAATAAATAAACTAACCGGTGCAATGCTTATTTATAACCCTAACAATTTAGTTTGATTTATTTTTAGCCGAGAACTCGGTTCAATTGAACCAATTCGCAGGCTGAACTTTTGCACCAACACAAACAGGCTCGCACACCCCATAGGCTAGTCTGCTCTCATAGTGGCCGTATCCTTCCGCCAAGAGAGTGTGCCAGTGTGTGTGTGTGTGTGGGGTGAGTGGCTCAAAGTGTTATATTGACATTTGGCTACATAATGATTTATGCTGCTGCAGGAGGAGCAGCAGCAGCTCGAGCGAGCGAGAAGCGATCTCTGGCTGCTTGTAATTCCTGCTGCTATTTTTAGGGGCAATGGCCATAATTTATTTTTATTTACGGAAAAGGAAGAGCACAAGGAGAGCCACACACACACACTCTTGCAAACACTCATCTATTGATGGGTTTTTTGTAAGGGGCAGGGGGCAAGCGAAGGGCAAACGCTGGAAAGCATGCTACGATTTTTGTGGCGGAATCTCGCTGGGTTTAGGGGGGCTTCGGAGGGTGTTTTGGGGGCTAAGGACTAACGTGTTCGTGTATACAACTAGTTAAATAAATTTACACTTGACCCACCTTTTTATATCCGCCGCTATATATATATATGTATATATATATGGCTTTTTTTATGTACTATTTCTGTGTGGCTCCAAATGCGCGGCACGTTTCTCCGTTTCTCTAGCAAAAATCTTTCGAAAATTGCTCGCTTTTTATTTTATTTCTTTTTGTATGTGTTGCACATGTGTGTGTTTTTTGTGGCAATGTGTGTGTGAGTGTGGCGTGTGTGGTGTAGGTGTGAGTGGATGGCGGGTGGTGATGCCAGTTCATTCATGGACCAAAATCTCCTCGTTGTGTGTGTGTGCGAAACAGGAAGCTGGCATTTTTTATTTGCAATTTCCTGATTTTATTTTATATTTTCAACTCGCCGATTTCCGTATTTATTGAGTTTTTGTTGAGCATTGTTGCACTTGTATTTTTTTCGTAGTATTTACAGGCTTTCCTTCGGGGTTTTTCTTATTTTATATTAACTCCGCGGCGCAGCAAACAACAATTTTCACACATTTTCACACACTCGCACGAAAATCATTACTCAGTATGCACGACGGCTTTCCACGGGCTTTTCATTTTCCCAAACGCCAACCCGCGCCGCCTCGCCTCGCCATTTGGGCCATGCTGCCTTTTCCGACTTTTCCTGCTTTTCTTCGCTGGCCTTTCTTCTGCCTTTCAGCATTTGCTTCTAAGAACTTTTCTTTGGAGCTGCAGGGGGCGATCGTTTTTTTTTCGAATATATGTATATATATTTTTATAATGCAAAATAGCAAAACGGAACAAACGTCAAACCAAACTGAGTCTGAAACACACGCTGTTTCCTATCGCAAAAAAACGCGAACCGACCGCCACGAAAGCCAGCAAACGACTGAGCCCCAAAAGCCCCAAAGAGAGAAATTAATTGAGAACTCTCAGAGAAAGTGAGAGCACAGAAAGCAGAGATGAGAGCAGGTGAGAAATTGAGAAAGCTGCGTGCACATCCTTTGCAGAGGCGTCAAAAGTTCCCGGAACCAGCTCAGGGAGCCAATGAAAGTCTTTCGAGATAGGATGGGGATACACTGGGAAAAAGGATATGTTTATAAAAGTTATTAAACTTATAACTATTTATAATTGAATTAAATAAATACTATTTATACATGTTAGAATGGAGGTATAATAAATAATGAATAAATTATGTGCTATGTCTAGAAATAGCTTTGCAAGAAAGGTTTTCTATTGTTTAAAATTAAAAAAAAATATATAATTTCAAATATTTTAACTGTTTAAATTATTTCTAATTATTAGAATTATTTATAAATCTCAAAGTTTATATTTACAATATTACTCAATAGCTTTCAATGAACTAATTATTTATGAAACAAAAAAAATGAATATTCTTGTTATTTAAAGGACCCGTAATCTATATTTATTTTTGATATTGAAAATAAATTGCCTTAATAATAATAATGATATCAATAATGCACCTGTTTCGATTATTCGATTTTATAGCTTGAAGCAAATGCTATTGATAACGCCCTATGGTTCGTATCAGTTTTTATTGCAGTGCACAGCGAAGAGCGGGTCGCTGATAAGGCCGAAAGTAAAACCGAGACCCAATCGAAGCTTCGTCTATTGAGATCAGTTGTGTTTGAAAGACGGATAGGAGCGAACGTGGGGCTGAAGAACAGAAAATATATAGAACCGGAGAGGAGAATACATACTATATAGTGCAGCTATACTAAACAGAGCTTAGAAGTCGGGGTCTTAATAATATATATTCCAGGGAAATCGAAACAAAATGGAAAGGTAAATTTAAGTCTATATATACATATAAATATATTCTAATTCTCCTATATTTATATATTTCCTAGTTTCTGGCAAGAGTTAAAGTCGCTGTTAAAGACCCTGCTCTGCTTTATGGTGGCTCTGATGCTGGTGCCTCTGCTGCTCTTATCGTTTCTGTGTAAGTGATCGATCCCCAGCAGTGATCGATGATCGATCGGTGATCATCGATCCGCGACACGCGCTGCCTCACTGATAAGCCACATAAATCAAGAACTTCAAAAGGGGCCGGCTATATAAATAAATATTATCGAGGCATAAGTTGATTAACCATTAAAAAGGATCATCATCATCCGTTTAGAGAGAGCAAGAGAGTGGGAGTGAAAGAAAGAGAGCGAGTGATAGAAAGAGAGAGTGACTGAGATAAGGCTTTTGTTTATAAATAATAGATTACCTGTTGCACCTTTGCGGAACCCAGACGAGCGGCCAGGCGAACCTTGACCAACTGAATTACTCATAAAATTTTGCCATTGATAAGCCGGCTCTTCGATGCTTGATACCGGGTAATCGCCTTGGGATAAGGGCATATAGGCTTCAATCTCTTATTTTGTATAGTAATCGTGCGTAGATTAAATAATTTTGGCATACTCATGCCTTGCTCAATAAGCTTTATATTAATCTTATTTAATATGATTATTAGTTGGGGATTTTCTGTACAATTTAAGATGAAAGATAAAAATAAGGCATGCTTTTTTGCAAATAAATATTATTTAAATATTAAAAAAAATAAGTAAAACAATTTTAAATGTGAAGAATATTTATTATAAAATAATTAAAGGGCATCTTGAGCTCAACATCACTATCCTTACCTATTTAACATTCTATCTTTAACTACTTAGCCTGCTTTCTTGTTAATCTCTAATTATATTTAATTCTAATTACTATTAAAAATATACATATTCCTTAATTTTGTTCCTTCCAGGCGCCCACCTTGGCAACGAACTATCCAACTATGTGCTAAGCATCAAGTATCCCAACCTCACCATCTCAAAGTCCAACAAGATCCGGACTTTAATCGACACGCCTAAGAATGCGGGCATCTTTCACTTTCTGCTCCAAGTGGAGGGAAATTGTGATTTCGAGAGGATCAAGCGTTCATATGCCCAATATCTGACGGATCTGAGGGATAAAACCGGGATGCTGAGGTTTCCCAAATTGCGACAAAAGCTGGTCACTTGCTGGGGACATTATGCTTGGGTCAATGACAACAGGTAAGTCTTACAGCCAATTTTAAAATATTTAAAAATTTGTAGTAGTACAGGATTAATATTTAATATTGTGTAACCAAATTAGGCTAATGTTATAGTGTTTCTGTACTCCTTTATACTTTGATTTAACATCTATATTCCCCCTCTTAGTGGCTTCAATATCAATAACCATGTCCTGCTCAGCACCCACAAGTACCGCGGTCGCCCCGTCACCGAATCGAATATCCAGGACTATGTCAGCGAACTGGCCACCAAGTACATACCCTCGGACCTACCCCAGTGGCAGGTAATCGTCATACCCAACTCGGACAGCACTCAGCCGTATTACATCCTCATTAAGCTGCATCATCTGATAATTGCCGAGGAGGAGGATCTGCACGTGAGTGAGATGCTGTTGCTGCAGGATCCGCACAAGAAAAACCTGATGACCCTCAGCGATGGCTTGGAGCAGAGGAGCTCGAATCACAAGCAACTCTCCCACTTTGTCCGGAAACCGGAACACATAAGCCGACTGATGAATCACTTGGTGCACCTTGTGATCTGTCGCTGGCAGAAGTTCATCTACGAATTTGATTCCCTGGAGACACCCGATGGTGCCTCGTCTACGGTTCAAGTGAGGAATCTCAGTCAGTTGGCCTCTTTGGTGCTGATAATCCTGGTCAATGTGTTTCTCGGCTATTGGAGGAGTCGTTCGGTGCTCCAGAAACTCAAAAGGCGTTCGGTCACCTATCGAAATGAAGTGGGTCGCTTTCAAACTGTTAGGTTGCTCTTGAACAGGGAACTGGAGCAGAGAAATCTCAGCTGGATGGTGGCCAGAAATGCCATATACAACAGCTTACAGCCCACTAACTTGGCCAAGGTTTGGACTCGGTTTCTCTGGCGCTTAAATCTCAATCATGTTTTGCTCTTACCCTATCACTTTTATTGCGAAATTCTGGCCTTTACTGATGTCCTGATCAAGGGTCAGACTTCTTATTCCTCGACTTATTGCGCCAGACTGCATTTATATGTTCCCCTCTTGCTCTATGCCCAGCTGGAGTTCTTCAAGATCTGTTGGGAGCTCTTCAAGGCACCGAGAAACATCTATGAGGTGCTCTTTGAACAGCCCACCAAGGAGCTGAATATCCTTCACAAAAAGTCCTATTCGGGCCGAAAAATCGTCTCCTTCAGCAGGTCTATAAGTGGCACCCAACTCAGGCTCCGCAATAAGGATAAATTCAACAAGGATCTCAGGGAATCGGATTTCAGTTTGACTTGTCTAGCTGGCGCTGTTCATGATTACTTAAACACCTTCTCAGGGGATTTCCAGGTGCCAAGATACCTGAATACAACTTGCAGGACCATAGACAAGGGATACTTCACAGACAGATTAGGAGATAAATCAAAAAACATTGGTGGCGTGGTCTTTTTGCAATTACCTTTGAGGGAACCCGATGCAGATCATACCAAGGAACTCCACGATGTTGTAGAGCGAATCAGAAATCAACAGATCATGATATACTTGGCTTCGATAGGTCAGACCAAGTTCAGTCTTCTGACCTCTTTGTTACCTCATGTTCTTACCAAAATCTTTATTAACTTTTTCTCGTATAATTTCCCCATCACCATCACCGAGATTTATGGGGCCACGGATGAGTTCCAGTCGGCTTGGGGTCAAAAAGTTCAGGATGTCCTCCTCTTTCGACCGCCGCAATCGAAAACTTGCCTTTCCTTGAATCTACATCGCTTTGGGGACAAATACCGCTTGGCTGTAATGGCGGATACCCACCTGGCCCCAGATCACACGACCATCACGAGGTCCTTTGAACGTTATATGGAAACAATTACTATGTGAAAGGATTTTTGGAAAAAGAGGGGAATCCATATTTATCATGTAAAAAAATATGTAATAAAAGCTATTTATCCAACGAAATGTAATATATTTTTGAAACATGGATTTTAAGGTTTCACAAGTATTAGTCTATTATCCAGTATTCTGGTTGTTAAATGTCTTACCCAAAACTTGGTCTCCAATCCGAAACAACTTCCATCTGGCTCGATGGATAAGCATAATAAATATCGCAGTGATCTGCGCGAACATTTCTTTGGAACCAGGAATGAAGTAAGTTTCCATTCTAACGAACTTGAGAACATCCTTAAAGATATATTGTTTTGAAAAGCCGAAAAGGGACAAGAATGGGCATCGTATACCCATTGATATGGATCGACCGCATCGGGAGAGGTATCATTATGCGGAAAATGCCAACCGATTCTCTAACAACTCAATCACAAAGGAACCGAGGGAGCATAGTGTCGAGCATTTGAAATGTCCGTCGGGTAGGTGCTTGCATAGTCAAAACGATACTAGAGGCCATCGATCTCCTCCGGATCCGGCTCCAGCTCCGGTTAAATTATCCAGGAACTACGACTATGACTTTCAATACTATGATCAGAAGCAAAATCAGGTGAAAATTAAAGATAATTTTTAGTTTTGAGAGCTAGTAAAATAGGCTCCCCATTAATTACGAACCTAACTAATGAACTTAACTCTTAGAATCATTGCGCTCACCATGGTACAAGAAAACCAAGCCATAACACTCGAAATCACCATCGAGATACTGAACCTGAACGTGACGACTGGCTCGTCTACAAAAACCCAGACTTTCGTGAAGCCACATCCGATCGAGCTGAGGAGGACCGGCATGAGCCAGTGCCTGTCAATGAATATAAGCAGAAGCATTACCAGTTGAAGGATCCTCCCCATAAAGACTACGAGCAAGCTCGAGCTCACTGTTTAGCCTCGGATGAGAGATTGCGTCAGAAGTATAGCTTTCTCAGCGACGATTCAGACTCGTCCAAGAAATCAAAACCCTCAAAGAACACAGTAATTAGCGCCAAAAGTGGCAAGGATCTCAGGTCCATAATTTGTTCGCAAATCCATATGCAACAGGTAATGGAACAGTCAAGGTCGCCAATAGAGTGTAAGACGCCCCCATGCGAAGATCACCCACCTCACCTTGAGGCTGATAAAAATGAGAATGAAAAGGTGTCTGGACCAGAAAAGGGGACTCCTACAACTGTGATTAAGCCCAAAACTCCAAAGGGACTGCCTCAAAATAAGGAAGTTATTGAAGAACCCGAATTGGATAAGTTGAGTACCATAGACCTGTCGGACATGTTTACTGTGAGTGCCGATGATATCGTTAGCTCCAAAGTTATTGAGCCGATGACAAGGAAAATTCAACGTATGTATCTCAACACCCTTCAGGAGGAAATGTGCATCCTGGAGTATCTGGGAAAGGTGCCCAGACTGGTCAGCCAGGTTTACCGGGAGACCGCCCTAAGGGACAATAAAAAGTCCTCAGATATCAAATAATTTGGTTTTTATCGAATTGAAGATTTATATATTTTATAAAAAAAAAATGGAGCCTTATAGCAGCCAAGAAAATTTAAAATTGCAATATTCTGAGAGATTTTTCAACTAAAAATTGTTTACTAAGAAAAAAATGTATTAGGTAATTGAAAATGTTAGTAAAGTTAAAAATTAACCATTTGAGTTGGCTTTTGTTGAATTATAATGGAAATGTATGCTTAAAGAATTTAAAAATAATTAAGTTAATTGATTAAAAATGTTCGAAAAATGTAACAATACTTACTTAAATTATAACCTTTTTCAATTCAATTATTCACTCGTAAGGAGAGTTAAATATATATATCTTAAGCGATGGACAGAACGAAAATAACGACAACATCAAATAAAATAGTGTGTGGCTACAATCTATATTTCCCCTTCAAATAAAAACAACAAATTTAAAATAAACTTTAAATAACTGCCACAGTTTGGGTGACCATTCTTGTTTGAAAAAATACTGAAATGCCGCAACGCCCAGCCATCACCCCATGATGGTATTTTCCGACGCCCCGCCAACGGTCACACTGCGCGAATGGACAAAAATTAGAACAAAAAAAGAGGCGAATTCGCGAATTGATGAAAACGCCGCTGCGGAAATTTTGCCAGCCGAATGAACACCCACACGCCGGAGCGAGCGGGTGATTTGCAAACGGAGGAGCGTAAGATAAAAGGCACGGTGGCTAGCTGAGAGGCGTCACGTAGACGGTACGACTCTGATCGATATATTCAACACAAGCGCACCCACACACATACACACGTACAGACTCGGGCGCGTACGCACACGCACACATGGAGAACACTCGAGGAGGAGGTGGCGAAAATAACGTAGAATCAGCCACCGGCGGGGCGGATTTGGCCAAGGAAACGGCAGCGGAGGAGGTGCAAAAGTTGACGACCAGCCATGTGGAGGGAATGGAGCCCGCAGAAGGGGTAAACAACAACAACAATAAGGCAGAGGCGGCGGCAACGGCAACGACGGCGGCTCTTCTTTCGGTGGAAAACAACAACGCAAATGCCCGCGGAAATGTCAGTGCTGCAGAAGCAACAACAAATACAAAGGCAAATACAGAGGAAGCAGTAGCTGGCAGCAACAATAATGCATTACCAATACAACAACAACAACTGCAGCAGTCAGGCGATGGGAATGCAAATAAGACAACTGCTGCAACAACCACAAGCACAGCTATTACAATTACACCTACAACAATAGAAGAGGAAGCAGCGGCAGTAAAGGCAAACACAAATGCAGAGGGGGGCGAGGCAGCGAAAACAGCAACTGCGGCAGCGGCGGCGGCAGAGAAAGAAGCAACAACAAATAGCAGACGAGAAGACAGGTAAAGTAGAAAAAGAAACGCAAAGAATTTCGCAGAAAACAAATCCAATGCCAACTAATGTAACCCCCACTCCCCCGAACATCCCCCCCACACCCACAGAAGAACGCAATCACAAGAAGAAGAAGAAAGATAAGGAGCGCGAGCGAGATGAAGATAAGCATCGACGCAGCAGCGCCACCAGCAACCACAACAACAGTACCAGCAAGGATCGGGAGAGGGAACGGGAACGTGAACGTGAGAGAGAGCGGAATCGCGAGGCCAGCAGCCGGGAGAGCGGCTCCAAGTCCTCCAAAGAGAGCGATCACAAGTCCAGTTCGTCGCGTAGCAAGGACAAGAAGTATCATCGCAGCGATCGCGACAGGGAAAGGGAGAGAGATCGCGATCGGGAGAAGGTGAGCCGAAAAGTAAATAAAATAGTGGAATGAGGCTAAGCTATGGAATACTGGAATACTGGAAGAGTTTATTCGGTTTCATACTGCATTTCGTTGGAAAAACTTGTCAGAGAGATGGGTAAACTTCCAAGCCAGATTCTTGCCACTCAAGTTATCATCGTTGTCAGATAAACTCTTTAGTTTTCCTAGAAAATTAAAGTAAACAATAATATGAAAGTAAGCTGGAGGTAGCTGAGGCATATTTGTAAATTATGAATCAAGTTTCTTTGCTCTCTTATTGTGTTTTCCAGTATAAACATTTTGGAATAAGTTCCAGTACATTTTTAAACGAAAATTAGTAGGTTTCCATACGCAATCCCTCTTAAAACTATCTAGAAAGATGTCCATGGCATATAATATCCCTTCTATAACCAAAATAAAATCTATAGTCTTCATTCCAAAAGCAATTCTTAAGGTAAAAAAACGACTCAATAACAATATCCTGCCTCCATTCACAGATTCCATCCTCGTCGTCCAGCTCCTCGTCACACTCGCATCGCCGCCGCAGCTCGGACAGCAGCCGCAGCAGTCAAAACAGCTCCTCCAAGTCCAAGGATGCGGGCATCAGAGCACAGCCTTAGCCAAGCGGTCACAGCTGCCCTGGAGCTGCAAATTAAGGTGGAGGAAAGCGTCAAGAAGGAACCAGTGGAAGTTAAACCAGATCCGGATGCCGTAGCAGCTCCATTACCACCTGTACTTAGCAACAACGTCAAAACGGAAGCGGAAATCAAAAAGGAGGAAACGGTGACCAAACCCCTGGTCAATGGCGAGGCGACGGGGAAGAGCCGTGAGGAGGTCACCCGGCAGCTTAACTTTGGGGATAAGAGCAGCGCCAATTCCAAGCTGATGCCATCGCCAGCACCAAAGACGAGCTCATCGGGATCATCGAACTCCGCCACAGTCAACAATCATTCCTCCAGCAACCGCAAGTCGTCCTACACGTCATCGTCCTCATCCTCTAGCAACCATCACAAGGGTTCCTCCTCTTCGTCGACATCATCATCGTCCCGTCACTCTTCCTCCTCGTCATCCTCGACGCGGGACTGCTCCAAGTGCTATAAGCGCTCCAAGATCCGCCGCTCCAGCATGGGCGTTCAGTGCCTGCAGCATGCTCCTGTCCCCGGGCCCTGGCAAACGGTGCAGAGTCTGCCCCCAAAGCCCAATCGAAAGCCACCAGTTGGCTTGGAGAACCTCAAGTATGGCTGCTACTTCCAGGTGGAGCAGTATCCCAATGGCGGGGCGTCCATTGTGCATCTGTATCAGCACGAGATCGATGCCCTGCCGCCCGACGAAATGGAGGAGCTGGTGGACGAGTTCTTTGAGGTCTGCTTCGCGGAGGATGAGCAGGGATACGCGCATCATGTAATGGGCATTGTTCACGATGCGGCGCGCTATCTGCCCGATCTGCTGGAGCACATGGCGGAGAACTACTCGACGCTGACGGTGAAGGCGGGCGTGCTGGGCAGGAATTCGGATATCGAAACCTGTACGATGTCGCAGTATAATGAACAGGTGGGGAAATGCAATTATTTTTTAAAAATCTTTCTTGATTACCTTTCTTTCGTTGCTTCTCCCCCCAGGTTGTTCGCAATTATTGCCAGGGAACCTTCCGCTATGGACCCCTACATCAGATCAGTCTCGTTGGCAAGGTCCACGAGGAGGTTGGCGGCTATTTTCCAGATCTTTTGAGACGCATTGAAATGAATCCGTTTCTAAGAAAGGTGAGAGGCTAAACCTTATCTAAAGGAATATAAAATGCAATAATATTTCTTTATTCCATAGACAATGCCTTGGGCTTGTAACTCCATACTACAAACGGATCCTCGCCAGTCTAACGATGGACCTATCCTATGGATTCGCGCTGGCGAGCAACTAGTGCCCACAGCAGAGCTAAACAGCAAGACGCCGCTCAAGAGGCAGAGGTGGGTACTTCAAAAGAGAAGAAGGGAGATGACTTCCTTAGAATCTACTTATCAATATTATCCCATCCCCCTCTTAGGACCCGCATCAATGAGCTGCGCAACCTTCAGTATCTGCCCCGTTTATCGGAGGCCCGCGAGACCATGATCGAGGATCGCACCAAGGCGCATGCAGATCATGTGGGACATGGCCACGAACGGATCACCACCGCAGCAGTTGGTGAGCCTAACTTTTTGTTGTTAACTTCATTGAACTGTTACTAAACTTTAACCTCGCCATTTCATTCCAAAAGGCATCCTAAAAGCCGTGCACTGCGGACAGACGTACAACCAGAACCGCATCACCAAGGATGTGGTGGCCTTTGCCGCCCAGGACTTTAATCAGATGGTGGAGATGCTGCAGCTGGATCTGCACGAACCGCCCATCTCGCAGTGCGTGCAGTGGATCGAGGACGCCAAGCTCAACCAGCTGCGGCGCGAGGGCGTCCGCTATGCCCGCATTCAGTTGTGCGACAACGACATCTACTTCCTGCCCCGCAACATCATCCATCAGTTTCGCACGGTCACGGCCGTGACGAGCATTGCCTGGCATCTCCGCCTGCGACAGTATTACCCTGGCCAGGAGGTCATCAATGAGCGGAATAACCCCGTGCTGGCCGAGACGCCGCACTACAAGGAGAAGCAAACGATATTGCCGAATCCGATTGGACAGGATGAGGGATGCGGCGGGGCGGGCGGCAAGAAGACGCCCTCGAAGCGGACGCACGATGGCAGGGCCAAGAAGAAGCTGATTGATCTCGAGCCGGGCAAGGAGCGGCGTTCCAGCGAGAGCAGCATGGACGAGCAGCCGTCGTCGGCCTCGCCCAGCCAGAACCACGAGAGTAGCGGCAGTGGCAGTGGCAGCGCCGCCAGTTCGCCCAAAAAGAAGCCCGGCAAGGATGACTCCAAGATAGACATGCGGAAGATGGTCCTCGAGCACAAGTACAAGCTGACCAAGGCGGCGGCAGTCCTGGGCAGCCACGAGAGCAAGGAGAGCCCTAAGAAGGACAAGTCCAGGGAGAAGGAGAAGGAGAAGGAGGAGAAAGAAAAGGAGAAGGTCAAGGATAAGGAAAAGGACAAGGAGAAGGATAAAGAAAAGGAGAAGGATAAAGATAAGGAGAAGGATAAAGAAAAGGAGAAGGAAAAGGAAAAGAAGGATAAAGATAAAGAAAAAGAGAAGAAAGAAAAAGAAAAGGATACGGAGAAGGATAAGAGAAGCGACCACACGCCCAAGAAGCACCCATCAACGCCAGTCAAGACCTCAACCCTAAGTGCACCTTCGCCGGCCAAGATGCCACGCCTAAACAATGAAGCAGCCACCGTTGCGGCTCCTCCAGCACCTTCAATCCCTACTCCCACTCCTCTGCCCACGCCCATCCCCCTCCCGACTCCTATACCCACTCCGGCGCCCTCTATACCCGCGACGCCGCCCTCGATCTTGTCGGGACTGCCACCGCCACTTGTGCCTCAGACGACGTCCCTTCATTCACCATCATCGCTTGAACCAAAAGGAGCCCGAGATCAAGATCCAAGTGAAGATCGTGTCCGATAGCAAAAGCAGTGATAACAGTACCTCCAGTGCGGCAGCTCCTCCTCCTCCACCACCGCCGCCGCCGCCACCTCCCGAACCGGAGCCCGTCGACGATGTGGGCAACGAGTTGATCGTAGAGAGCACACCGCAACTGGACGAGGCGGAGGTGCCCGAAGTGTGTGCCGAGGAGGAGATTGTGGATATGGATATACCCATACCCATACCCAAGGATTCGCCGATGGTGGAACTCGCGGCGCCCAGGGAAGTCACCTCCATGTCTGTTTCCGTAATTCGTCAACCAGCAGCAGCGGCAGCGGCAGTACCAGCTGCTCCTCTTCCTATTCCTCCGCCGCCTCCATCCGCCGCTCATCAAATTGTGAAGGTAGTCCTGCCCGCCTCTCTCACCTGTCCAAACATCACCCGCATGTCCGTGGTGCTGCCGCCTTTGCCTCCCTTGCCGCCTTCAAGGTCAACGGCTCCGCCGCCTCCACCGCCGCCGCCGAGCAGCAACAACAGCAGCAGCACCGCCACCACCACAACCTCAGCGCCCCTGAAGCCCACCTACAAGACCTTCAGTTTGCCCTCGCACAAGATCATCATTGCAGGCGGTAATCGCGTGGCTGTTAACAAAGGAGCCACCAAGACGCCAGTGGATCTACTGGGCTCCATAATGGCCAGCATGGACAAGCCGGGGGCGGGCGGTAGTAACTCCTCCTCATCCACCACATCAACGACATCCTCGGCAACAACGAATAATAGTTCGCTCTCCTCCTACGCCGGCTCCAACAATAGTTACTAAGAAGAGCTCGTAGGGAGCAGGCAGGGGGGAAGAGCAGCAGAGTAGAGGCTCCTCTTGTTGGACTTTAAATGTGAAACGAGAGGCCACAGAAATCGCTTGGGATTTGAAATCTCTAGAAGGACTTACCCAGCGATTTCTTTGCCCCGCATATATTTTGTAAATTTAATCAAAGCCTCTCAGGGTTTCTGTCTAACGGAAGCCCCGAGAGGTAGCACATCCTTTGCGGGAGGAGATCGCCAAAGGCTGAAGCAGAGGAGTCTTCCCTCGCTTGCCACCAAACTTGAATTCTATGTTTCGATTTTCTCTAGTTTCCTGGCGACCGGGCAACACCTCCTTCAGCCTTGGGAACGATCTCCTCTCCTTAATTGTATATAGCCAAAAAAAAAAAAAAAAAGTTTATTTCTAGACAGACACACACACGTAAAAACAAGAAAACCTATATATTTTATATTACTAAAAATACGTAGATTTGTAAGCTCAAAATGCGAGACGACGACGACGACGACACTTGATAGAGATGTAGTTTTTTTTAATTTATTTATACACCGCTGGCACTTTTTAGCTACAACAATTGTAACGTTTTTTAACTGCAGCCAAGGTCAAGGTCAAAATTTAACTGTTATCCGTGTGTATTTCCTGTAATGGCACGCACCTTTTATGAATTAAATACAAAAAAAAATATGTCCCAGTCTTGATTTCCTTTCCCTCAACAACAGCTTTTTTGAAAAGTGTTTTTGAACGTGCGTAGAACAATACACACACATTTATATAATTACCACATAAATATATATATATATACACCAATATATAACTGTAGAGTTTAAGCAAGCTTGCAACACGTTGATGAAACAATAAAGATTCGGATCGTACAAAAAAATCAAAAGAGTTGGACGTTTATACTTGGTTTTATTCATGTACCAATCCAGCATATCATGATTTTGCGCTGGTAAATGGCATTTTTGGGAATGGAGGTGGACAGAGGATTTACATGGTTACCAACCAATATATTCACTCAATGCCATTATTTTCACTCATCGCACAGTTGAGTTTAAATTATGGGTAACTCTCCAGAAAGGTCAACCGCGGCAAAAACCACAAAAAATGCTCTAAAATTAATATTTTTAACATGGTAACATTAAGAAATGTTCCAATGGATACAATTTGAAAGCCTTTATCATATTCTAAAACAAATTTCGAAATATTCGAATGCAAACTCGCGCAATTGCGATTTTTCATCACCATAAAAAAGATCATGTTGTGTTTTGATATAAATCTCAAAAGAAGAGGAACTATGCTTGGACTTTTGCTTTCCATCATTACTGGGAGATTGCAAGGAGTCAAAAGAGACCAAATTTATACTTCTCTGATTTACCTAAAATAGTAAACAACATCACGAAAAGTACGATGGAAAAAATGTCGCAGTCATTAAAATTCAATTAAAAAAAAAACTACTGAATATTTTAAATTGAAACTAACATTTTTATTAATAGAAATCAATGCATTACACTTTAAAATTATTTGCATTCAAATCGTCCATCACGTTTCGCTGAAATCGGGGCTTGAACTTATTTTCACTGAGTTCCTAAATCTTTAAAAAAGAATAAGAAACACAAGCACAAAACCACTTTAAGAGTATAACAATTTAATTATCTATAAAATAATACAAAAGAAACATATCATAAATCGTTTTAAACTAGGTTATTTCAGATCCAAAAGCCACCAAGAAGATATTGCAAAAGGCACACACGTCGGGGAATGTGAGATAAGCAAACCCAAGACAGCCTACAACTTGGAGCGCAGCTCCTCGATCCTTCCCTGAGCGGAGCGCTGCAGATCCATCAGCTTCATGGCGAAGCCCATGTTGCCCTGGATCTTGATTTTGCCCTGGAAGAAGGCCTTCTGGGGCGGCAGCTTTCCGGTGAGCAGCTCGAATACATCCTCGTCACTGATGATGAAAGTCACATCGCACTTTTCTGTAAATGAAAATCCAGAATATATAAGACTCCGCTTTCAACTACTTTAAAGCCAACTTACGTGTGCCATTGAAGATGATCTTGCCCTTGCCCTGCTTGGCGTCGATGACCCAGTATCCTGTCTGGCCATTCGGACCATTGTTAACCTTGAATCCGTAAACGGCGCGCACCTTCTCGATCAGGTTGTCCTTGTCCTCCTGCATAGCCTGCTCCAGGAGCCTTAGCAGCGGACCCACCTTGAAGCCCTCCTCGCTGGTGGCCGCCTTCCCTGCGGCAGTCAAGTTGCGGACCACATTGTTGGCAGCGGGGAAGCCCAGGCGGTACAGGGCCACCACCACGGCCCCGCCCAAGCCCAGGTTGTGCTGCAGCGCCAACTGAGCGCCCGGCACCTGACGCTTCTCGGCCAGACCGCGCAGCTGCCAGCAGAGCTCAGCGCACTGGGCCAGTCCGGTGGCTCCCAGGGGATGACCCTTGGAGATGAGACCGCCACTCGGGTTCACCACGAACTTGCCGCCGTAGGTGTTGTCTCCAGCGTCGATGAACTCGCCGGCCTTGCCCTCGCCACAGAGTCCCAGTGCCTCGTAGGTCACCAGCTCGTTGGCCGAGAAGCAGTCGTGCAGCTCCACCACCTGCACGTCCTGCGGCTTGTAGCCGCTCTTGGCAAACAGACGCTGGGTGGCCAGGCGGGTCATATCGGTGCCAGCAATCTTCATTAGACTCTTGTCAGCGAAAGTGGACGCCGGGTCGCTGGCCATCTCCATGCCCACGATCTCCACGGCCTGCTTCTCCAGTCCATGGCGACGCACGAAGGCCTCGGAGGCCAGAATGGCGGCTCCGGATCCGTCAGAGGTGGGACAGCACTGCAGCTTGGTCAGCACTCCCTCCACCACCTGCGGGGACTTCATGATCTGCTCCAAGGTGTATTCGTCGCGGAACTGCGAGTAGCTGGAACAGAGAAAGGAGTCAGTTAGGAGCTGGTTTATCTACGGATCAGCTGCAGCATTCTCCTGCGATGAGAACTTACGGATTATTGACCGAATGCTTGTGGTTCTTCCAGGCGATCTTGCCGAAGTGCTCGGGCTTGGTGCCGTACTTCTGCATGTGCTCCTTGCCGGCGTTGCCAAAGATCTGGGCAGCCATGGGTCCAGCGCCGATCTCGGTGAGCTCGCCCATCTCCGTGATGTGACGCTCCATGGGGTTGGCGCGGTCAAAGTACTATCCGAAGGGGAGTAACAAGGTTATCCAGATTCTACATACAGAATAATGAACTCACCTTGGCGGACAGCGATCCGCGCTCCATCTTCTCGAAGCCCAGGGCCAGGACACAGTCCGCGTTGCCGCTCTCGATGATCTGCTTGGCCAGGTACAGGGCACTCGATCCCGTGGAGCAGTTGTTGTTCACATTGTACACCGGGATGCCGGTCATGCCCACCTCGTAGATCGCTCGCTGGCCGGAGGTGGAGTCGCCGTAGACGTAGCCGGCCACCGCCTGCTGCACCTCCTCGTACTTGATGCCCGCATCCTGCAGAGCCTTGGTGATGGCCTCCTTGGCGAAGTCCGGGTAGCACACATCCGCTCGGCGGCCGGGCTTCTCGAACTGTGGATTTATTAGGGGGTTAATGGCGATAATCAGAGATTAGGGGCACTTCAAGGGGGGCCAATTGCGCGATGCTGATAGCCAGAAATACGCCAAAGATAATGCTAGTGGTGCGGCAGAAGTCGAGAGCAGATTAGCGAGCGAAGTGCAGCGCAGTTCAAAGTCCGCGGCGATTATTAATTGACTTGTTGCTCCATAATTCAAGTTCCTCTCGACAATTGCAAAAGCTCGGCTTTTCTTAAGCCTTTGTTTTGGTCTCCCTTTGCTTTATCTTTTTGTTGCCAATTACTTGCCTTGGTCATGCCCACACCGACGACGTAAACGCGGTTCTTTGTCATCTTGCAGCTGCAGCGGTTTAGGAAATTAAACAAAAACAGGTAGGAGTGCTTGAGAGCGATTAACTTAAGTTAGTTTCTTGTTTTTTGGAAATTAAGCGCAGCAGTGTGACCAGGCAAGGAGACTGAGCAAAATACCAAAAAGTGAAATACTAGATTTGCACTATTCACACTAAATGAAGTGTTAGACAACGCGCTATTTTACGCTAAATATGAAATTGAAATACCACCATTTTTCCCGCCAAACCGACAGATCTGACATCGCACATAAGATAAGTTTGATCAAACCCATCGAACCTCGAACTCATTCTCTTTGCGAGAAAAAAAGCTGTTTTTGACTCGAAATAAATCATAAAACAGCTTCAAATAATCAAAATAAAGCCACAAATAGCAAGTTTAATGTTTTTCCTTCTAATTGATACTATTTAAACGAATTTTAACAATTCTCGCACTACTAAATTTTTGATTTGAAGCTATTTTTGGCTATTTTTGGCTATTTTCCTGGCTACAAAATAAAGAGGATCAAACACGTTGGATGCAACCCGCAACCCTGGAAATCACCATAGCAAAGAAAATTTGGTGAAATATTAACATGACTTTGCGCATGAATTCTTACAGAGTTTTTAACAGAATTTTATATGGGAAATTTAACAGGGCTTTGCTCATGGATTCTTAACAGAGTTTTTAACAGAATTTTATATGGGAAATTTAACAGGGCTTTGCTCATGGATTCTTTAGCAGAATTAGGTGAATAAAGTAAAGTAAGGGGATATCGTCCTCTCACTCGCACTCATGCTGGATTTTTGTATTTGCTCTTGTATTTTGTATTTGATCGTGACGTAGGGGTTGCTAGCCTGTTTTTACTCTGAGTTGAAAGTATCTTTTGCCTTGGAATTTCTTAGGGGCAGATTGGGGCAGCCGATCTTTTTTGAATATGATAAAGAACATATTCAAGAACAACACCTCATACGCCAAACACAAAATGGACCAAAATGCCATTTTTGACATTCCATCAAAGTTGAAAAATAGGTGAAAAATTAGTACTTCGGTAAAGCAGGTATGCCAGAACGTGCGAAAAATATTATAATTTTATTCTTTCTATGTTTTACCGAGATTTGATGACCCTTTCGATAGAGACCATAACCATGCCGGTCGGTTACATATTTTACCTAGAAATCGACATCAAAGTCAGAATTTTTCTCTAAAACGACATGCTTTTTTTGCAACCCAAAAAAGGTTCAACTTTGAACACGTGTAACTTCTAAAATACTGAACCGATTTGAATAATTTCTTGGATTCAACACTTTTGAACTATTATCTGTCGAATGCAATTTTACAATCCGTTGTCATCAAAAAGTTGATTTTTGCAACGTATCTGTATCTTTCCGTCCGTTGTGCATCGGTTAGTATATAATCTCGCCACCGGCTCGACTCGCCTCATTCGATATAGAAAGTTTTGTCCGATTGGAGTCCCCGCAGAACCAGCAACATGACCAAGACCAGAGTTTACGTTATCGGCGTTGGCATGACCAAGGTTCGTCTGCCGAAGATTGACCTTTGTGCCGCGACGTCTATCTAACCGCCCTCCTCTTTTAGTTCGAGAAGCCCGGCCGCCGAGCGGATGTGTGCTACCCGGACTTCGCCAAGGAGGCCATCACCAAGGCTCTGCAGGATGCGGGCATCAAGTACGAGGAGGTGCAGCAGGCGGTGGCCGGCTACGTCTACGGCGACTCCACCTCCGGCCAGCGGGCGATCTACGAGGTGGGCATGACCGGCATTCCGGTGTACAATGTGAACAACAACTGCTCCACGGGATCGAGTGCCTTGTATCTGGCCAAGCAGATCATCGAGAGCGGCAACTCGGACTGCGTCCTGGCCCTGGGCTTCGAGAAGATGGAGCGCGGATCGCTGTCCGCCAAGGTGAGTTCTTTATTCTGTATGTAGAATCTGGATAACCTTGTAACTCCCCTCCTAAAAGTACTTTGACCGCGCCAATCCCATGGAGCGCCACATCACGGAGATGGGAGAGCTCACCGAGATCGGCGCTGGCCCCATGGCTGCCCAGATCTTTGGCAACGCCGGCAAGGAGCACATGCAGAAGTACGGCACCAAGCCCGAGCACTTCGGCAAGATCGCCTGGAAGAACCACAAGCATTCGGTCAATAATCCGTAAGTTCCAGTCGAAAGTTCACCCCACACTCGCCCTTATCTTATCGCTTAAATAAGCAGACTAGGTTACTCCATCGCCATACGCAGCTGATCCAAACCAAGCAATCTCTTTATCTCTCCTTTCCTCGATTCCAGCTACTCGCAGTTCCGCGATGAGTACACTCTTGGAGCAGATCATGAAGTCCCCGCAGGTGGTGGAGGGAGTGCTGACCAAGCTGCAGTGCTGTCCCACCTCTGACGGATCCGGAGCCGCCATTCTGGCCTCCGAGGCCTTCGTGCGTCGCCATGGACTGGAGAAGCAGGCCGTGGAGATCGTGGGCATGGAGATGGCCAGCGACCCGGCGTCCACTTTCGCTGACAAGAGTCTAATGAAGATTGCTGGCACCGATATGACCCGCCTGGCCACCCAGCGCCTGTTTGGCAAGAGTGGCTACAAGCCGCAGGACGTGCAGGTGGTGGAGCTCCACGACTGCTTCTCGGCCAACGAGCTGGTGACCTACGAGGCACTGGGGCTCTGTGGCGAGGGCAAGGCCGGCGAGTTCATCGACGCTGGAGACAACACCTACGGCGGCAAGTTCGTGGTGAACCCGAGTGGCGGTCTCATCTCCAAGGGTCATCCCCTGGGAGCCACCGGACTGGCCCAGTGCGCTGAGCTCTGCTGGCAGCTGCGCGGTCTGGCCGAGAAGCGTCAGGTGCCGGGAGCTCAGTTGGCGCTGCAGCACAACCTGGGCTTGGGCGGGGCCGTGGTGGTGGCCCTGTATCGCCTGGGCTTCCCTGGTGCCTCCAAGGCCAAGTTGTAAGGGGTGGGATTATATTTTCTGTATATATTTTTTATTAAAAGTGGAGTTGGTTTACGTATTTAACTCTGATTTTCGTTGAAATGGAGTCCTGGCTCATCAGATGCGCTTGTGCTTCAGCTTGGCTGCTCCTCCAGCCTTTCCGCCTCTACAAAGGCGTATCAACCCCACAAGGGTCAACACTGGAAGCAGCAGAATGAGAGCCACCACTAGGTACACATCCAGGGAGTGATAGACGAGGCGTGAAAGATACACGGCGCTGGGCTGAGTCAGGGGAGCTCCCCGAGTCTCCGCCACATGCTCCACCCACCAAATGGCCGTGTCCAAGGGCGCCTGAATGCGATTATTATAGGCGGAGGCCACCTCCTTGGATCTCAGCTTGAAACTGGGGTCCAAAGCCTTGGTAACCGCTTCGTAAACAGATTTCTCATCCAGTTCCTTGAAGGCCAGCTGCACGGCCATCCCGCGTTGCACCAAAGCCGCTATATTGAGAAACTGATCGCCGTAAATGGGAATTCCAACGATTGGAACTCCGCTGGCCACCGCTTCCGTGGTGCCCATGAGCCCGCCATGGGATATGAACACCCTGACATTGGGATGAGCCAGGATATCCCGCTGTGGCAGCCACTTTGCGATGTGCACATTCTCCGGCTTATTCGGCAGCGTGTCGTTTTCCCATTTCAAGATCACCTGCTGCTCCAGTCTGCCTAGGCCACGGACTATGCCATCTCTTCGCGCGTCGGAGAGGGAGCTCAGCTTCAGCTGAGATCCAAAGCTGAAGAGGATTACGCCCTTGGGGGCATTGTCCAGCAGTTGTTGGAGATCCGCACGCAGAGGCTTGGGTGGCGTTATGTGCACACCACCTACCTCGATGACATTGGGGGGCAGCGGCTTGGGTCCACTCAGCGAGTAGTGCTGGTTGACCAACATTAGGGAGGTGTTGCGCACCAACTCCTCGGTGGAGGGCACACTAGGGCCAAATTTCTGACGGACCAAGGCATTGCCCGCAGGAACATTGAAGATTCTAAGGGAGAACAATGGATTATTTCTTAATTTTAAGTTGATTTTCCACTAGAAACTCACTTGTAAAGCAAGTTCATCGAGTGTACAGTGATCCAGTTGGTCAATCTTTCAGCGAGGGACATCTCCTGGGACTTGCCCTGGAACACAGCCGATATATACGAAGGGATGAGGGGCACACCAAATCTCTCGTAGTGCCAGGGCGCTAAGGCACAACTGGCCAGGCCAATAACCGGCGTCTGGAGTACATGCGCCACGCTCATCAGGCAATCCGTATTGAATTGCTCTATCATGATGACATCGTAGTAGCCAGGGGGATGCTTCAGGATCTCCTCCAGGGCCTGACTGTTCAGCGTGGTGTTGCAGGCCTCCTTGCTCATGTTGTACAGGATGAAGAACTCCACATAGTGGGCGATGAAGCTGAGAGGGTGCTCAAAGTCCTGTGGCAGAAATAGTTTTTATCAAAAAATCATAAATAAATGTGTGTAAGAAGAATTTACCTCCAGGCTAAGGGCATCTGTTAGAGATGCTGGCGGCAACCGATAATCCCTGTAGCCCTTGGGCGGCTCTTCAGTCCTAAAAGGACTTATGACATCCACACTGTGACCCGCCTCGGCCAGGCCGCGCATGATGGGCTGGAAGAATTTGAAGTGGCTCATGGCTGGGTGCGGGAACATACCCAGGATGTGCAGGGAATTGCCGGACATCACCAGCAGGGAGAGGAGCAGGAAAGGTAGGAGGAAGAACCTCATCATGTTGCTGTAAATCATAAAAAAAACACAGGTAGGTTAAGTTATATAAGGTTTTGTAGCCCTTCTAAAATTAACTAATACTTTTTTGCCATCTATTCGTTTAGAAAATAGAAAACACGAAATAAATAATCACCGGCGTTACCACGAGAGAGATCCCAAATGCTCGGAAGATGATCATCAACTGAGCACGATCAGAGCTTGTTTCGGCTGTGTCAGCATATAAAAAATATGTATATTTACATACGGAACTATCACGCACTACGTTGACAGCTGAGAGAAGAGAGGAGAAAAGGGTAACCCACTCTTTTTATTACTTTTCATAGAAGATCGCTCTTTACATAATTAATTGTGTAATTACAGAGAAGCTAAAAACATGTAATAAATAGCGTATAGTATAAAATTTCACATCCTATTGCTTAATAAAGCTAATGATAATTGTGTATTAATTATCATAGAAAAATGAAGAGAGTTTGCCATGATGGAGTTTAAACTTGAAATAAATAATAATAATAAAATTGTTTATTAAAATATAACGGCTTTAATAGTTAATTTAATGGACCAACATTTTAATTAATAATATAAATTAATATTTTTTTATTATGTTTAACGGTGATTATATTTTAAAAAACATTTATTTTCGATAAAAGTATAAATATTTTATTCAACTTATAAAATGAATAGGTTACCAATTCAAAGCCTAAAAGTATGCTGAAATACTCAAGAAAATAATTTTTATATTAATAGCAATGAACTCAGATTAAAAATCAGTGAAAATATGCAACAAAATATAAATTTAAAATTATTAAGAAAACAAAAACAAGAAAGAAAAGAGCAAAGTAATTTTTAAAGAATTTTTTAAAATTACCTAAAGTTGTAATCCTCCCACATAATTGTTTAATATAAAATAAAATTTATAATTTTTATACAGGATTTTACATTATACATATACATATTTAATTTTTGCGGCACTAAGGTCTAAAATCTACAAGTCCTTGAGCGAAGGCGGAGGCAGGTCCTTTACACCTAAAAGTCTCTTACATACAGAACATATATAAAATATCACATACACCACAGACAGCACGAACTGAGATTAGGAACAGCTTCACGTCTCTTTAATCCCTTTTTGTCTTCCCGGTGGCCGCCGATCCGCAGCAGCGCCGGATAAGCCACACCCAGCTGCCAATGATGGAGCCCAGGACAACAGCCAGGACTGCATAGCAATCCAGGGAGTAGTACACAAATCGGGACATATGGACGGCACTGGGCTTCAGCAGGGGTGCCCCGCCCGTGTGGGCCACATGCTCCACCCACCACAAGGCCGTTTGCAGGGCCTGCTGCGGTCGGTGGTTGTACGAATGGGAGACCACTTTGGCGGCATCGTAGTATCTGGGAAAGATTTAGGGAAATGTATGAATTAATATAAGTGAATTCTAAAAATATTAAGCACTTAAAATAGAAAATAAATTAATTAATATTAAATATAAATTAAATATAAATTGAATTAAGGTATGATTATAAGTATTTTTTAAAGGATCTGAAATTGTATATCCCTTAAAATATCGAATTGATGGACAGAAGATTCTAATTCCTTTTATATATGTAGCTCTTAAAACTTATACTTTAGCCTAATTCTTTGCCTTTAATATTTAAAAATATATTTCAACACGTTTTACTAATATTACCCCGCTAAACAATGTTTTTTGCTATAATAACTTTAGCAATTATAAACATATTAGAAAATAGACAAAGCTAAATTAATTCTGATGAGTTTCCTATATAATTTATAAATAAATTTAAGGTATAACTATTTTTTACAATTAAAACTCTGCTATGGTCTAACATTTGTTATCTTTTTTAAATTATTTTCAAGCTCATTACAAAAAATGATATCACCCAGGTTACGTTCAGAAAAATTGAGATCAGTAAATGTTAGCTCAAAAAACACAACCGTGAAATATTAGTCTGCTTAATTTACGAATAAAACCTGATCCGATTTAATTGAATTAATAATGAATGATGTTGTTCTTAAAAACAAAACAAGGTAAAACTGAACCTAATTTCATGCAAATACATTTATCTTTCCAGATTCCAATACTCACTTCTTGTCCAAGGCTTTCTTCAGGGCCCGCATCACCGTGTTCTCGCCAATGTCCTCAAAGTGCAGGATAGTTCCCATTCCCCTTTGAACCAGGGCGGCGGTGTTGACAAACTGATCCCCGTACATGGGCGTGGCCACCACAGGGACGCCACAGTAGGCCGCCTCCGAGGTGCCCATGAGGCCACCATGGGACATAAAGACCTTGACATTCGGGTGACAGAGGATGTCCCGCTGGGGCAGCCACTTCATGATGTGCATATTGGGCGGCTGATTGGGCAGCGTCTCGTTCTCCCACTTCCAGATCACCTGCTGCTTCAGCCGGGCCACAGCCCGGACAATGCCATCCCGCTTAGAGGCCGAGAGGGAGTTGGCCCGGATCATGGAGCCCCAACTGATGAGGATCACACCCTCCTCGGCATTGTCCAGGAGTCGCTGCAGGTCGGCGGGCAAAGGCTTTGATTTCTGGATGTGAATGCCGCCCAGTTCGATGACATTCGGAGGCATAGCCTTGGGTCCGCTCAGGGAGTAGTGTTGGTTCACAAAGAACACCGAGGTGTTCTTGGCCATCTCGCCCACAGAGGGCAGGTCGTGACCGAATTTGTACTGAACCAAGGCATCCGCTGCGGGGATGGAGATTAATCTGTGGCAGGAATATGTAAAAGAAATTATTAGTTAATATTTTCTAGTAATTATAATAAATTTTTGTTGCCAAGAACTCACTTGTACATCCAGTTAAGGGCATGGGTGCTAAACCAATTGGCCAAACGGCCCCCAAAGTCCATGTCCTGCGACTGGGCCATAAAGAGCGCCGGCACATGTGAAGGTATCAAAGGAGCGCCCATCCGTTCGTAGTGCCAGGGCATCATCACACAGCTACTCAAGCCTATCACTGGAGCCTGCAGTTGATGGGCAACGCCCATCATGCAGTCCGTGTTGAACTGCTCCATGATGATGACATCAAAGTAGCCAGGACGCCGTTTCAGGATCTGCTGCAGGGCCTCCGAGCGGAGCGTGAAGTTGCAGGCCTGTTTGCCCCACTCGTGCAGCAGGAAGAACTCCAGAAAGTGGTTGTAGAAGGGACGCTTTTCGAAGAACTAAATATAGAATTTAAATAAAATATAAAAGGTAATAAATTATAAGTAAAATAAAAGAGAAAAAAGTATACTAAAGTCTATAAAAATAATTTAAATAAATACATGAGAAGGGAAAACATATTTAATAGATTAATTTGGATGAGTATCTCACTAATAACATTATAGATCTATTATTTAAGGATATTTTTCTTTTTATATTAAACCTTTATGTCAAAGAGAATATCTATTTATTATACATTAATTAAAACGTTAAAATATCTTTTTTTATATTGGCTCTACATTATGAATATACAAGAATTTTCTGACTATCCCCGTTTGTAGTGGCTAAAGAATCAGGTTTATATCAAAACGTAAACCATTAAGATTAACAAGAGTTAGAATAAATGCATAATTAAGGCAAGAGGTTTAAAATAAATCACTGTTTTTAGCCAATTCAAGTTTCTGGAAGAAAAAAAAAACTATTTTAAGAAAACAAAAATTAGAAAGGCGTAAAAATAAAGAATTCGTATGAAGCACGTTATTTATGTAAATTCAGGAGCTTAAAGAAAAATAAACATTGTTTAAAAATACTGTCTGAATATTAGACAAATTATAGAAAATTTGAATTACTATTTAATAATAAAATACTTAATAACATGCTTAAATCAGCTAACCCTAAGTACCAATTACTTGCAGTTAAATTTCCATTAATAGTTTGCGATACTTTTCGGGGGATTTTAAGTTCATTTCTACAAGCTTTTGTTTAGATTTCTTCCCATAATTTACAATGATTAATGTGTAGCTTCTCTCGTTAATAGTTTTTACCAACTTTCTATGAGTTTTTAAATGCCCAACGATAGTTTAGTTTTCGATATGTAAATTCCCCTTTTTTTCCGGGAACACTTACCTTTAAATCCACGCTATTCGTGAGCTTATCCACACCGGACAGGGGGTAATCCTTGTAGCGAATGACCGGATGTTTGTCCGGGAAATGGGAAACCACACTGACATCGTGACCCGCCTCCGCCAGACCCCGCATGATGGGATGGAAGAAGTGAAAGTGACTCACGCCGGGATGGGGGAACAGGCCCAAGACCTTTAGAGGAGCGCCGGCCTCCACCTCCACCAGATCAGAGCCGGCGAGGGTGAGGATTAGCAGAAAGACGGGGAACAGTGGTGACCACATGATGCTCTCTGTGTGGGAGGAATAGGGAAAAATATAGGAAGGAGGTTAATATATATAACATTTTTTATAGCCGAGGAAAAAATATATTTCATAAAGAAGAATTCAATTTTTCAAGGGAAATATATATGTATATATTTCATATTATTTAGGATATTATTACTTCACTTCACATGCACAGTTACTCAGTTTTCCACAAAAACACCTAAAACTTAATACACTTTCTGCTACTAGCAGGTGTTAAAACACTTGTTGCCTTTTCAGATTTTCCTTTCTTGGCTTTTTTGCATTATTTTCGTGCGACCTTGAGTGGGCGGCGGGCGGGCGGCTCTGCGCATGTCGCGAATGCAAGAAATGCAGGGAAAATTATGTAAAGAATGCAGGCGAAAACACAAGCACAACAAAAGCCAAGGCAATTGCATCACAATGGGCTAATAAATTCTGTAGTTTGGCGACTGAGGCCGCCTTCCCCTAAACTGTAATTGATTGACTTGCTGAACTTCATGTATACACACAAGCGAGGAAAAATACAAAATGTATCCGCATCGAATCCGCACTTTCTGGACTTAAAAAATCCTCTTTCACTCGGCTCTCACTCGCTTTTACTTACTTGTTCGACTGTCGACGAGCGACTGATTCGAAAATTCAGAGAAATGCAGGCGAGTCGAAAAGCTTTTCGGTTTTCGGTCAATGTACGACGGCCCAAGAGCGTCGACAGCAAAAAACGGACCAAAATTGCTCAGTCAGCGATCGGAAATAAATCTCGATCTTCGGTAGAGATGGTGAGTTGGCTGTCTTTTTTTCTGAAAATTTCGAAATTATGAGATATGTTCAAATATTTGTTCTGATAATTAAAAATATATATATAAAACTAAGAAATCAAAACTTGGGACAGGAAATGTTCTATATAATATAGCGAAATATTAAAATAAATATCAAAAACTATTTATATCCTAAAATGTTTTCTATCTTCTGTGACTTTTTCAGATATTAGTTCAATAAATCAAATAAAATATGGAGTTAACTTATATACGTATGTACATCTAATTTAACTTTAAAATATTTCATCAACTATTGATAAAGTATTTAATTATCTATATCGTTTGTAATTCTGTATTTAAAAAAAATACTGTTAATTTAAAATAATGTTCCTAACTCTATTTTTGTACGTTACTGAACTTTAGCGTCTAATTATAATTCCATTAAATTAAAAAGATCACTTATACCTATCTAAGAAATAATTATTTAATATTTTTACTTGTACTCATAAATTATTTATAAATATATAATTTTTTTCTAGCTATTTTTCAGCAATAAACCCAAATCTGATATCTCTGATCTTCACCCAAAGCTTGTTCGGCATCCAAACACTCTCTATCTCCTCTCTCTCACCAGGAATCCCCGATGTACCGCAAAGAGTCACCTCCCAGCGAGATTGGGTGAAATTATCATCGATCAAGTGAGAGTAGAACGCATGGGCCTTGTGCACGAGACTGTCTACTCTCGACTACCGGCTGTGGAAAGATAATTTAGCGACTACAAAAACAAACAAAAGGCTAGAAAAACAGACACTGAGTCTCCCGAGTTTCCATCACTCGGCACTCACGTGTTGCCCCCACAAGGGGTGGCCTCCCGACTGTTTACATTTAATTTTGTACGCCTGACACGGGCTTGTTTTTGGGCTTGTGTTTTGAAACGAATACAGAGAGAATGAGTACAAGTCGGGAATCGATAGTAATGTATGCGTAAATTACTTCTACTACCGAACTTAGGCTTTATCACGTAGCTGCCAATTTCAGAATATTCAGAACGGAATATTCCATAGATTTCTGATAACAAATATATTTGTTCTAGAATTATGTAAAATTGAATAATTATCTTTGTAAAATTCAACATAATAGTTCAATTACTTGATAATGAATATAAAAAAATTATAATATAATACAAGTTTCTTAAAAAGTTAATATATTAGTCATAATTTAAAATTATGGAAACAAATTGAAATTACCTAATATATTATATATTTTATATTAAAGACAATATTCTTTCTATTTACATTTTATATATTTCTTAAAAGATCCATTTATTTAATATTAATTTTATGGTTTATTTAATTAATTAGATTATTTTACAGAGTATTCAAACTTTGTCTTATGGTTATTTTCCAATAATTAGAAATGACTGTGCTAATGATACGCTTGCTTGGCCGATAAAAAAATGTAAAAGTGAAAGCACTTCTCAGTATGGGTTGCCGTTTATTGAACTTATTGTTTGTCTCAGATATCAAGTCAAATATTTGTCTGTTTATAAATTTGATTAATTTTTAATTTTGCACAGAGCCCACACATGTCTGAAAATTATTTTAGCAAATGTGTATTTTTGAAATAAAGATTTAATGGGATGATAATCCCATCAATTGGATGCTTGAAGGCTGGATAAGAATTTTACAGAGAAGCAGCTTCAATTTATTTTAAAATTCTTAAGTATCTACGAATTTATTTATAATATTTTAATTATTATTTATTTTATAGACATGTGTAAATAATTTTCAACAATTAAGTATAATTATAAATTATTATTTAAACATCTCGAGTCTCTCACTTCTCAATGAACCGAATAACTCATTTATTTCCTATAAACAATCCCTCATTAAGTCATTATCTCACCATATGAAAAGTGAAACTTGTTCTCCCTAAAGTTTATGATCTTTTCGGGTTATTCAACTGATTGTTATTATTGTTGCTTTTGCTTCTTGCCTTTACGACCAAAGGCAACTCCTCCGATCCACCTGATCAGTTTCCAGAGAGAGACTATAAACAGCAATAGGACTCCCAGACAGAGCAGCAACACATCGATCGAGTTGTAGACGATCCAATTAGTATGCCTGGCTGGGCTCTGGACAAGGGGAGCGCCGCCAGATTGGATTACATGCTCGATCCACCAGACGGCCAGGTCCAAGGGCGGCAAGGGACGCCGGCGGAAGGCCTCCGTGGAACGGCGAACATTATCCGAAAAGCTGGAAATAAAAATGTAAACGATTCGATTTTCAATCAGTTACTATTTACTTCATAGGAACGCCTCACCCCTTGTCCAGTATAATTCTCAGTCCCCTGGTTATGTGCTCCGTATCAAAGTCCCTGAAATCCACTATGACTCCAAAGCGCCGCTGTTCCACGGCTCCGGCATTGAGGAACTGATCTCCATAAAAGGGCGTTATGAGCATTGGAACGCCACAATGAACCGCCTCGGTGGTGCCCAGGAGTCCTCCATGGGAGATGAAGGCCTTGACCCGGGGATGACACAACACATCTCGCTGGGGTAGCCAGTCGAAGGTGTACAGATTGCTGGGCTTATCTTCAAGCTGAGGGGAATTATTATCAGTTTTCCAGCGCATCACAAAGTTGTACTCTTTCAGCTGGGAAATGCTTTGGAAAAGCGCTTTTCTTTTCAAAGCAGGCAGGGTGTTGGTATTGACCATGGAACCCCAGCTGATGTAGATTATGCCATTGGGAGAGCGTTCTATGAGATCTAAAAGGTGCTGAAAGATGCATAATATTGTTAAAAAATGTACATAAAAATATTTTTTCAAGAAACAAGCATTTGAAATTAAGATACAAAGATATGAAAAATATATACTTTCAAATATATAAGCTAAAAGCTATTTCTCTTAAGTTAACCGCTTAAAAAAAACACAACTATATACACTAATTTGTTATGTCTTTGGGCTAAAAATAAACATTTTACCAATGCGTCTTTGTCTGCCAACATGCTTTTCTCTCAAGTGTTGACCCACATAATTAAATGTTTCAAAACATTTGCAAATCCTGTTTTCTTATATAATATATACAGATTATGGGATTAACGTAACCTTAACTTTTAAACAGACGGCAAATGGTAAGCATTTAGCCCATTACTTAATTTTTGATAATTAATAATGCCTCATTTTATATGCACATATTTTAAAATCATGATTTACATGTGCTTTAATTTGGTCTAAAGTCTACTTTGTCTTCTTTGTGTCTGGCTTTAATGTCTGTGTTGACTGTTTTTATTTACTTGGCATTTCATGATTTACATTTGCGGGGATTAGAGTTTGGTGACCCGCGTAGACAAGATTAATAAAAGTAAACAAATAATTATGGTGTTTACTTTTGGTTAAGAAGATTATAAAGTAAAATATTTAAAGCTTTTGTTTGAATATTTTAAGAAGTCTGTCAAAATGTTTGTAAAGGTTTTTGAAAGGCAAGTCATTGTATTATTTATGGAATTACTTATTTTAAAGTAAAGAACCTGATAAATAAATTTTTTGAGCAAGCCGTTATCATCATTAATCATAAATAAATCTTAATTTTCGTTTACAAATTTAAACAATTTTTAAAATACAATATTTAAGTTATTTTGGTTAATTTAATTTATAAGACTATAAGTTCTTATAATATTCTTAAAAATAAAAAGTACCTATTACATTTGGCTTCAGTTTTCACGCTTTTGAGCAACAGACAAAATTGAGGAATATCTTCATTAAAAAATGACCTCTTATCTTTTGATTTAAACATAAATTTGATAATTAATTGAATACCTAATTTAATAATTTTATTTACCTTTGGCAACACCTTTTCTGGTCCCACCTGCAGCCCTCCCACCTCCACCACATTCGGAGCATAGGGTCTTGGTCCAGTCAACGCATAATACTGATTGATCAGCATCAGACTCGTGTTCTTCACGATCTCATGGATGGGCGGCAGTCCCTCCCCGAATCTGCGACTGATCAGGGTGTCCGTGGCTGGTTCCGTAATCAAACTGTGTCAAGGCAAGAAATTCAACTGATAGGCTCAGAGTTTTCTAGGTCGAAAAAAGGTACCATAAATACCCACCGATAAAGGGTGTTCACGACATGAAAGTGGAAGAAGTTATTCAGCCTATCGATCACGCCCATGTCATCTGTGTAGGGCAGGAAGTTCATTGGCATTATGGGGTTAATCACCGGACTGCCCATTCGCTGGTAGTGCCAGGGCATTAGGGCACAGCTGCTCAGGGCGATCACAGGTGCCTTCAGCAGGTGAGCCACCGCCTGCATGCAATCGTTGACAAAGTGCTCGAGGATAATGACATCGTAGCGGATCGGGGACTCCAGGAGTTGGACAATGAGAGGGGACTTAAAGGCCACCTCACAGGATTTCAGGGCCCAGTCGTTGATCATGAAGAAGGTGGGTACCTTGAAGGGCAGTCCCAGAGGCTTCCATTCCGTTTCAAAGGCCTGCAAATGAATTATAAATTATAGTACATAATAATAGAGAGTTTAGCAAGTCCTCTAAAATTAAATTTAAAATTATTTTGTACACCTTAAGCTAACAAGTTTGACCTAGCCCGCCTATGTAGCTCAGTTAATTAAATGTTTTAAGCGCTGGCACTCTTGATTATATATTTTTACCGCTGCTACCCAAGCTGACTTGTAATTTTTTTAAAGAACTCAGTTCAAGTCGTTTAATTCTCCTTTTAAAATATTTTTAGAACTTCATTCAAGGCTTAAACGTTTATAATTTAATTTAAAATCAATTATATCTTGTCATTTTTTCTACCTACCTTTAAGTCCACCATGTCTGTAAGTAAAGGCATTCCCTGGAACACATAATCCGTATAGTTGGCCACCGGTTTTTCCAGCGGAAAATAGCTATACATGCTGATGTTGTGACCCCTTTCGGCCAAGGCCAAAAACATGGGCCTAAAGAAGTCAAAGTGACTCTTGCCGGGATGCTGGAACAGGCCTAGAATTTGAGCAGCTTCCGATCTCAGGGCAGAGAAGGTCAGCAAAAATAAAGGCAGCAGCTGCATCTTAACTGAAAGTTGGTTAATATTTATTTACTTTAAATGCTTTAAATTGGTTTATTATTTTTTACACTTCTAGGTTTTTTAAGCACTATTTGTTATAAATAAAATTAGAAAAGAAACTCTACAGAGATTAATTAAAGTAAGGGACCCGCTAGATGGAGTCTAGAATTGCAACTGAACCCTAAGTTCAATGAAACGTTTTTTGTTTACCTACCTATCTCTACTTATCAATAACAATCCTTTTTTATGGCCCCTAAAATTATGACACTTACTTAGTTTATAATTCCTTTATATACATATATAAAGCCATCAAATACTTCAAAGAGTACTCATAAATTTACTATTTGATAAACTATATTTTTCATTTTTTATTTTTGGTATTTATTTTTTTCATTCTAATCTAATCTATAGATTAAATTTCTGTTATAAAATATTTATTTCAAATAATCCACTTCATGGTCTCTCTGCCAAGAAGCCGTACAAAAGATCAAAGTTAACTTCAGCTGCAAAGACAAAAGGTTGCTGTGGTTCAGCTTTTGTCTGTTTCAGATACTTTGTGTATCTGCATCTATGCATGGCTGCACTTACTTGGGACTTAAACGTTTGTATCTTTGTATCTGTTCTATGCTAAAATCGTGACCGGAATTTGACTGGCAATTGTCTTTTCGGACAGACCTTTAGGCGACGGTTTTTCTCAAACTTTTCGAACGAAGCTGTGACCATTAAGAGGTGTCCACCCAAAATATTTTAATTATGGGTTTGGGTTTTGCGAAATTTAATTTGCATTTTTTTGTTTGGCTTAAACACTTTTGGAGTTTTTCCTTGATTGGTTAGGTTTTTTTTTGTGAAAATTGTACAGATGAGAATTGCGCTTTGTAGCTACGACAATTGTAGTTGTTTAAATTTTGTGGTTTGTGGGTAATATTTAATAAATAAGTGTATATTTAGGTCATAAAAAGGGTAATTATTTTCTTTGTTGTTTTGTTTTTATTTGGTTTGAATATTTCACACAATTTTTTAATAAATAGGTACTTTTTTTACTTTCATTTTGAAATACAAAATATTTATTGTTTTTACACCCGCATGTGGATTGCATCTTTATTGCAGTTTATAGATTTTGTAACACCCTTTGCATTGTTTCTACAAATTATTTTTAATTAAAAACTCAAATCCCTCATTTTTACACATTTTCCACTAATTAAAATATTGCTGATTTGCATTTCTGAAGAGGCCCACGATGACTTGGTTAATTTGTCTCCCGTGTTACCTTCTTAGATTTCCTGGTAAATTAAGAATGCAACTAGTCACAGCCACGATCGCCGATCGACTGAAAAAGCCAAGGCAAAAGCCGACTTGGCTGCAACTGAAAACTGCCCTGTTGTTGCATTTTCTTACCGCACCGAGTTTTCCGATATGTGTGTGTACGTACCTGCACTTAACCCAAAACGATCCGACACACACTCCAACCTCCGCCAGTCATGAGCAATTTGCGGTAGGCCATTAGATTGCTGAATCCAAGTTTGCGAGGGCCAAGGGTTTGTTGGGGTAAATATACCTACAGGGGGGATCCAGGGAGAATATGCAGATTACATAATAGAAGGAGGGTGTGCTTTTTAGTTTTCGAAGTAAACAATAAATTCTAATGGGCGGAAACAATGGGAATATGTTCAACAGATTTATTACGTGATTTTATTAGATGAGTAACTTCTAGCGTGTTTTCACTAGGTGGTGATACAGACCGGTTCCTAAAACAAGATTTAAATATTTATATATTATTCTATTTGGACTTTATGAGCAGTTATTTAGTATTAATCCTATAAGAGGATTATAGCTGCAGATTAATTTGAAAACTGTCAAAAGTGGATTAAGTAAATGGTTTTATATTACTTTATTACTTTTTAAATTATTTTTTATATTTATTTGGTGCTTTTTTAATTACATTTTAGGTAAATACTTTTTTACATAACGGATATTTTAGGTTTTGAAAAGATTTATTATTATAATAATACCTATAGGAATTGAAAGAAGCTCGTTTATAATATTTTTATTATATACAATCTAATAATAGAGTTAAATAAATATATAGTATTACTTATTCTATTTAAAAGATAACAAAAAATATATATTAAAAATAGCAAAATTTGTTTAATAATTTAAAATAAGTCTATGTTTAATATCTATTTTTAAGTCTTGTTTGACAGTAAACTTTTAAATATGTATACTTAACAATTAAATGATTTATTTGTGGTACAAGTTCAAGGCAAATGCTTTGAGTTTATTTTCTACATTTACACTACATATTTATCTACAAAATATCTTTTACACATTTGTAGAATGAAGAGTAGAATTCGTAAAGAAACATTTCTTTCCCTAGTATACTTTCAGAGGTTCCCCTCACACTGCAGGAAATAAATATTAGGAGAGCCCCAACCTATGAAAGTAGCTTTAAAATAGTTTTAAAATAAATTTGAAATATATAGTTTAAGTTGGAAAAAATTCAAAAATAAATTAAAAATGGATAATATAAAATATTTTGTAATAAATCATTGAACATTCAATTTAATTATATTAATCTTAGGCTGCTTAAAATTTTAACTATCAAAAATAATAGCCTAAAAGTTAACAGGGTTTTATATCTTCCTCTTAATTATTTTTTCCAAAGTTCTTAATGCTCTCTAAATTATGGAGAAACCTTCTGTTGATAACAGCACCATCGTAATATACCTTCCAGACAAAATCCTAAAACTCCCAGAGTCGTCAGGGATTCGACATGCTCTGTTTTTCCCTCAGCGGACCTCGTCACGAGTTTTACTAATTAAAATTCACTTTGACAATAACCGTAATTTCCGAGATACTAATTTCAAAATGTTGCACCATATAAAATATATCTGCCAGTGTCGTTAAAATTTAGGGAAAATAATAAGCAAAAATTTTCACGTCTCGCCTAATTAGCGCCCTCGGCAGTCACAACAAAAACAAAGGCAACTGGACGCTGTCAACAGCTGCAAGGGGGTGGTAAGGGGGTGAGTTTTCCCAGCACTTTTCCTTGGCTTCCGTTTTAATATTGGCGTCACGTCATTAAAACTGTGACTTAATTGTGAGCGTTTTCACAAGTGGAGAGGAGTGCGAGGAGAAGTGCGAGAATTTACGACAGATTATCAGAGTCAAGTGGCGGAGGAAACTCGCAATTTTTCCGGCATCCGTAGAACTTTTCCTCAAGGTGTTGCCAAGCGAAATCGATAAGCATCGGGGGCGAGAAAAAGAATTTATCCCATTGGGGTATCAATTTATTTTAACGTCCTGACACTTAAGCTCCGCTCCCTTGACTCTTTTTTTAACCATTTATTTCGGCAATAAAATGGAATTTAAAATGATAGGAAATCGCATTGAAAAGTTCAAAGATAAGAAAGGGTTGCGTGAGTGTGTGTGGTGTCCACACGTGTCCATTTTCCGCCATTTTCCAGTCATTTACATTTAATAGAAGCGCATGAAATGATAAGCCTGGGAAAGAGAGAGAGAGAGAGTGAGTATGTGTGAAATTTATAACAAATCAATAAAATGACAATAGGTGCAAACTTTATCGGCGAAAAAGAGGGCGGACCCCGAACGCCGTTCCATTCACACTCTCTGAATTAACTCTGGGTTTTCAGGGAGAGGGTGAAACTTTTCGATAAACAATTTTTCGCACGGAAGTGCAATTTGAAGTGAAGCAGATCCAGTATATACATATGTGTGTGTATCCCCTGTCCGTAAATGCGGAAATTATACCGAGAAAGTTTCTAATACATTTGTTACCGCCAATCAATCGTGATCCCCTTCGTTTCGAAGGATTCAAGGATTCCTTTGGGTATCCTTTGGGGAGAAACTTTGCCGTCAGATAGTTGATGGTGAAAAGGTAAGTAAAATTTGATTTTGTGAGGAGATTAGAGCGGAAAAAGGAAATATTGTTTGGGTTATTTAAGATGTTTTTTATTTTATGTAGAATACAAAAAAAATTGACAAATAAAAGCAAAACTCCCAAGAAAAGTCTCGCTGATTATACATCTTTTATGATGAGGTAATACCCACCAAACCATTAAAAGAAATGTAAATTACCGAGATATCTAATCACGTTTTAAAGCTACCTAATCGAAAGTCTAACCGTATTTATTCTCATAAATCTTTATCACCTGCGGTTAAGACTAATCAACTCTTTAAACACTTAACCATATCGGGGGGTAAAAGTATCTCACAAATTGCTACGCACAAATTGAAGGCGTGAACGTATTGCGTGCGTGCTTGTCTTCTCATCACCTCAAGTTTCCAGACATTTTGCTGCCCAGATTTTCTCCACGCCCCCCAACTTATGCTCCGCCTTGGCCCCATCGCTTACCTACAGGTGTCTTTAATTGACAGGTTAAACTATTTATGGCCACGTCACGTGATCTATAAACGTGACGCCAGTGGAAGACAACACAACCCCCAGAATTACCTTGGCGTCGCTCCATTTTACCTAGGATTTTCTAAGCCGATTTCCCAGACATTTTCGAGTAAGACGCTGGTCTTCGTGTGCCCCTTTGGAATAAATCGATTAACAAACAAAGTTGGAGCACCCAAATGTAGCTGTGTTGTAGCTATTTCCGTGACAGTAATCAATTTATTTTTGGCAGTGCGCCGATTGCGTTTCCGCTCCCAGAACATGGACGAGCCTCGAAGTCTGTATCCTTAGGCCTCCTGCCCCGCGACTCTGCCAATATCCCCCTCGGCGAAAACTCTCGTCCTTTCTCTTGTCTGCGCGAACTGGAAAACGTTTCATTTCGTTTTGGCTTTTGGCACAGCGATTTCCGCACAAATGTCGATAAATCATCAGAAACGAAATAGTCAGAGAAAGTCAGGAGGGAGGGGCGACAGAGGGGTTGCACTGGGGAAAATAATTGAGAGTTCGGTTTTAGGAGAAAATAAAGTAAAGTTTGATTTCTTTGAACAAATTCTTTCTAACTTAATGTTCTAATTTTTAAATAAAATGTTCTTTATTGAATTATAGTAATAAACGGAAAAACATATAGTATTTTATCTAAATTAAAGTGTGTCTCGAGGTATATTATATTGAATTTTTCATAATTTCCGTTCAGAGTTGGTCTATGTATTTTAAGCGTATTTATTAAAATCCCTTTAGAACAATTCTTGATTGTTTGTGCATTAGTTTTATATACTTAGAATTTTAAAGCATAAATAAGCATTCAGTATTATTTTCTATTTTTCATCACTTTTTCAAAATACCCATATGTCTACGAAAAATGTTTAAAATATTTTGTATAAGTTTTACTTTAGCATTTTTTATTTTTAATAAGATAATATCATAAATCCTTTACCGGTAAACGCAAACTTTTTTCTATTAACAATTGAATTGACGGGCTCTCTTTTAAGTCATAAAATATATTAAAAACAATTAAAAACTTTTACGAGTATTCTCACACTCATTTTCTTCAAAACTCATCCTAAAAAATAGTTTTCACTGTATCTAAAGTTAAGAAAAAAAAAGTGTAAGCTAAACCTTTTTGGCCGTTGGCGTGATAGATAAGTTGACAGCTCCATTGAAGGGTTATAGTGGTGGCCTGTCTCTTAATCAATCTTCCTCCGCCGCCTCCGCTCCATTCAGGCTTCATCTTCGTGGCAATTAATTAATTTGCAAAGAAAGCTAAGGACACGTGCCCCGGATATGCCATATTAAAGATGGAGAATGGGGAAAGAAGCCAACTTATTTTCTTTAAAAAATTATTAAGGACAGGAGAGTCGGAGACGGTCCGTCCAGCCATTTGAGGAAGCAGCAGGACTTCCTCTTAAGGGTCAAGTGCTGGAATTGATGTTTCGTTTATGATTTATCGTCACTTACTGCCGCGTCATGGGCAATCATCCTGCGACCCGACTCCCCCTGCTGCCTCCACTCCTGCCTAATGGTCGACATATTGCAAAAACAGAAAACAAAAACTAAATTAGACATAAAAGGGGGTGGCAATACACACACTAGGTCGTTCCAGATAGGTCGTCATGCTGTCATAATCATCACAAGACACAGCATCCATCCATCGAGCGTTTTGCAACGCCCCCTTAGATCCCTCAGATCCCATTGCTCCCTTATCCTCTGGCATTTTACTGATGTAATAACCATGTTTTCAGCTTGTAATGCGGCAGGGCAACAACACAACTGTGGTAGCAGGGGTGCCCAGTCAAGGCACAAGGGTGAACCTTGGCGTTTTCGGGTTGGGTTGCCGCCCTTTGTTCTGGGCGCTACTTTTGAATTGTTTTTGAAGTTAAATGTGTGATAATTTAATGACTGTCGTCGACGACGCATCGCTTACAGGACACATCTCCCACATCCTGCGCGGGAAAAGCCACCCCCTCAAGTTTCTTATATAATAACTCAATCTGAAGTGTGCGCTCACTCGCTCAACGCTTAATTTAGTGGAATAATAAAAATGTTTTTGGGGCATAAAATCTGTGGCTGTGCTCTCTGCCGATGATTTGTGCTGTTTCGATGTAACAGATTGTCTTTTAATGGCCTGGAATCAGCCGAGTGTGCCCCGGATCTCCGGGGGTGTAGTGGGAAATTATGGATTTGTGGATCTCTCTGGGATTGTGGCTTCCCCCTGGTAACAGCTTATGGGCCAACGTCATCGTTTGATAACTATTTTACCAGATTAACTAGTTCGTCGCCAGCCAACGAGTTTGCTGTTTACCTTTAAACATTTGCATACTAGTCCAGGTATTTAGCATAGAGAACTTGGAGTGTTTATCGCATTTCTTCTCGCACAGGTGGGGGATTTTGTCTCGATCTTCCAAGGGATGAGTTTCATTTGTGCTGATAATTAAGTCACTTTGAATTAGTCATATTTCAATGACATATTCTCAGTTCTAGTTTGCGGAAATTGTATTAATATTGGCATAATATAATTTTATTTACAGTTAAATAAATAAAGGTATATGCAAAACGAGGTGTGTCTAGCTTGAGACTGCGGAGAAATTTGTTATCTTTTGAAACTAGAAATAAAAAAATTAATTGAAAATAAGTTAGGTAATACAAAAACTCGTTAAGCAACTTGTGACACTGCCAGGTACACTTAGAGTAGTTTTTTTAAACCTAAAGTGGCATTGAAATCGGAAAAATAATGTAAATGTCATTTTGATCAGAGAAAATATATATTAAAGGCTCTTTAAAAATATAAGACCTTCTTTTTTACATTTTAGTTGGTGCAATTTATTATTATTGATTGATTATACATTTGTTATTGATCCTTTTATTGAATTTAAATAAAAGTTTTATTGGAAATATTTGACTCTAATTATATTTTGTTTAATATGAAGAAATTTTACATAATCTCAAAGACTTTAAGCCATTTATCTTAACAAAACTTGACCCAGTGACTGACATTTTTATTATTTCTAACAAAACTTCCTGTTTAGAAAATACACAACCTTCGCTGTGTTTTAAAGATATAAATATACATATTACATTTTTTCTAATTTCTTAAACCTTTAAAACGCACTGTCCCCTGTCTTTTTTCACCTGCAGCGCCTAAAGAAAAAGGGAAGCCGAACCCAAAAAGCTAACAAAGATTTATGCAAATCCCGGCTCGTGCGAATGTTAAAGCTTTTTGATTTCGTGGCTAATGTGAAAATATGGCGGCGCCTGGTCTGTGGAAAAAAACCGAATATGAAATGTGCAAAAATCACACACTCCGGCAAACACATCCACATTTGCATGTGACAAAGTGAGGCAGACAGCCGCAAACAATGAAAAATGAAGGCGAGAATGCGAATCACAGGCTTAGGCCTGGGGTTACATTTCATTTGGCAAAATATTAAAAAGCACGTGACGCAGGCGATTTATGAAACTCGATTAATTTGCGGAGATTTGTTGTAAATTAATTTATTTTCATTATTTATTGCTTGTATTTATTGCAATTTATTTATTTATTTTTGTTACAAATAATCTGCGATTTCCCTCCATTTTCCTAGCAGAAATGCAGGTTGTTGAACTGCTCCCGATTGTTGGCGACCATCTGGTTGTATTTGAAGGCCGTCGACTGCGGGTAGCCGGAACTGGACTGTACCGTCAGCCTGCTATTGTTGTTCCGGAGGAAGCTGTCCGCCGGACTGCTGGACACGGCGTACTTGCCGCCGCCCAGACCCTCCACGGGCCGCATGGGGCTCAGGTGCTTGGCCGGTATGGCCTTGCTGGGAGTGCGCGTTTGATGGACCATTTTGTTTTCAAGGATATAGAATGTATAACTTTTTCAAAGTATTTCTAGCGAGTTGTTCAAATCAGGAGCCAAGTTAAGCTTAGAGTGGGGTCGCGGTGGTTCAGGGCACACTGGAGAGACGGGTGAGCACGGAGAATTCCAGACAATTGCCGCAGTTGCTAGTGCGGGAGCCGCCTTTCTTAGAAGACAGATGTTTAGAGAGACTACAAAATATAGAACAAAAAATTTAATTATTAGTTTAATATACTTGAAAATGTATGAATATATTTATTAATTAAAAATATAAAGAGTTTGATGCTATGATTTTATAAACAATGCAGATTTTATAATTGTACATTTTCTTTTTTAATCCTTCGAAATATTTGCCTAAAATTTTAGGGAAGTTAGAATCAAACAATATAGGGAGTGAAATAAGAACCAAATTTCGAACAAATTGTGAGTTAAGAAAAACATAGTTTTGAGTAGTTTCTGATTTTAAGAAAAATGTATAAGTTTGTGAAATACATTATACAATACATTATACATATTGTGGTTTCTGGTTCAAAGGAAAACATACAACTTTGTGATTGAAAATGTATATATTTCCCTGTTTAATGGAAACCAAAACTATCTATTCTTTTTATTGTAAAATCATAGTTAAAGCTTTTTATATTTAAATTTAGATTTCTGTTAATATTTCTTCAAAAAGACCCCTCTTAAAGTTTCTCCCTTTTCTTACCTTAAATTATTGAGCAGCTTGGCTTTGGTGTCCGGTGTCTTCATTGACACATTTGTTTGTACACGTTGGGGAAAATATTTTTAAAAAATCACTGGATTTGGGGGTATCGACTGCGGTGGCTGTAGACTTTAGTCTGTTCGATATCGAGCTGCGGGCAGTGCTTTTATAGGCGAAAGGCAGACGAGATTTGGACTGATCTCATCACGAGCTCAAAGCGTGCTCAGGTTAAACTAGTTTTTTTTTGTTTTAATATTTATTTTAAAGTTTATTTGTTGTGATTTCTTTGGGCTGACTATCATGCGAAATCGCCGGCGCAGACATGTGCCAAATTTCTTGTTTACGCCACCGTTTCGAGGCGGTGCGTCAATGGAAGCGGGTTAGCCACGCGGTCCTCGGAGTAAACATCGTCAGAAGTAAACAAAGGAAACCCCAAAACGCAAACCGAAAAACCAAACACCAAGAGCAAATAAACAAACAAATAAATAAAGAAATCCAGGGGGATTTTCAGGTAGTATCCTTTGGAACATGCGACTCGAAGCCTGTGGGCCAAGTGTTTGGCCCGAAAGACACCACACTTTATATACACTTTTTCTCAGCTGAAATTTTGTTGCTGTATCCAAACTCAACCTGTCTGAATTTAATACATATTTCTTTTACTTTCATTGCTGTCTGGGCCACGTTTTTTAATTATTTAGCCATGTGTCTGGCGCATTTGCATAATGCAATCCAAACGGAATTTTTTCGGCAGACATATCAATTCGGAATATATAACATTGACATTTAAAATATCTGCGAGTTAGACGTTCAAAGTACACGATTTAGATATGTGTTTGGATTATTTGAAACAAGTTTTTTTTCGGGGGAATATCCATTGTTACGAGAAGGCAGAGAAGTTAGAGGGGCGCAGATCCTTTCCATGTCATTAAACCTATTAAATTAATGTCTAATTTGAACTTGTTTTTGTTTACTAAAGGGAATACTTGTCTGGGGTATAATGTCCTAGCTAGTCTGACTAGATTTTCAAGCAAAATAAGGTTTAAATATCATTGAACTCTGGGAAATGGTTGCTCACCAAATAATATGAACTTGGAATTGGATTTTAAGATTTATTTTCAAATGTAATCCACTTTCCTCTCCTAACCCTTATTTCCAGATTTTAGCATAATATCTCAGCAGATCGGACATCTATATATCTATAAACATCCGATTAAAATACTATAAACCGGCGCCAGCTTTCAAGTTGTTTTCTCACTAAAAAAATTGGCTGATGCAATGCAGCCAAGACTTTTCATCAGCCATCGTTATATGCATAATTTTATATATCCATAGGCGATCAGGCGATCTACCGATCTACATATTCATAAATGCCTGTATATACGAAAACATCGCTGTTACATCGAGTACCAGGCCTATAAAATAACTCTTGGCTAGGAAAAATCCCTATTTTCGGGGAATATTTGGAATTTGGATGACGTGTCAAAAAACTGCCGGCCGGCAACTGTCTCCGCTTTTTGGTATCATGATGATGATGATAATGTTTGCGGATCAAAGAGAAAGAGACAAAGGAGAACACTACGTGAGACATAGCAGGTTCGGTCTTTGGGGGTGATTTTTTAATACCCTTTAAAGTTTTAAAGTTTGACTGTGGATTTGCTACAGCAAGACATGGCAAAAACTTGTGGTTTACAGGGTATTTTTTGAAGAATATTATTTATTATTTACTTTTAATCTTAACTTACAATCTCGAGAATTACCAATTTAAATCAACCATATAAAACTAGAAACAAAAGAAGTAAAAATCGGCATGAAGTTTCCGATGAGCAGAGAAGCAACACATGCACCAGATGAAGTACACATGAATTGATTACTTAAAGGGAAAGGGACTTTTCCGCAGGCCTCCCAACTCGGCATAAAGTTAAAACTTTTTCAGGCCTAAATGTGCCACTTGGATAAAGAATTTGTTAAACTTTATCACAGTTATCAGAACTGCCTATTCACCTCACTTTTGAAAACAATGGTTCGGGAAAAGTATTATTTGATATTTGGCAGAATTCCAGGGTATCAAAGGGTCGACTTTTAGCTCCACCTCCGTCTTGTTTGCAAAGGTTTCGCTGATAAAACCAGTTGCTCCGATAGCTCTAATTTGCATTGTCGTCCGCTTGGAACGAGTTCGCCTCAGACGGAGTCGGAGACTGAGGTCACCCCGGGGCTGGGTGCGGCGTGCCGCGGTGCCGGTGCGAGGGAGGGTTCACACCGGTGCTTGGGGCTGGTGGTGGTGCTGGTGATATGGATTTGGAAGTCGGAACAGCCTGCAGCTGGCACTGCGTTACTGGCTCGTAGAACGATGACGCAGTTCCTCCGCCAGGCAGGCATTGCACTCGGTTCAGATCGGATCGGGGCTCAACCGACGATCGGAATACGGGGTATTTAAACCAGGTGCTGGGTCCGCTGGAGGGCCAGTAGAAAGTCCAGAGCAGAGCAGAGCAGTCAGTACTGGGAGCGTGAGCTGTGAAATTTCCTTTCTTTTCCTATCCAATGCGCTAGTTGCAAAACTTTGTGTGTCAATGCCAAAAATTAGCAACACGGATTCCAAACAGAAATTGTTGAAGCAGTCAAGGTGGGTTGAAAATGATTTAATATTATTATTAAGTCTAAAAATAACTGAAAGTGACAGAGAAGGCAAAGAAAAAATAGTTTTTTAAGGTATTTTACTAATACTTAATAATCTTAATTCTCTAAAATTTTTAAAAATATTTTACACTGTCTATAATATTTCAAATTATTTAAAAATATTAATTAATAATGTTTAATACTGACAACATTGATCACGCGTACTTAACGTGCAATAAAAACTGGTTTTAAGAGAGACTTTTGAGTGTAATTTGTTAATTCAAAACAATTTAAAGTAGCCTCCCGCTTTCTTGTATTTATATTATAAATATTTTCTAATCATTCTTCTTAACTAAATATTATTTCTATATATTTTTCCCTCTATTCCACAGATTGAACAAAAGTCTGTCATCGAAAAAAGGATCCCGCACGGGCAATTCGGCCAACAATAAGGAACTTAAAGTGCTGACCCTGCTGCAGACTGTACCGTGAACTTTGAACTCTCTACGCAAGGCATTTGAAAGCGCAGCTTTTGAGTAATTGGCAAAAATTAGTTCACCAAATCAAAAACAAGAAACTCCAACCAACGCAAAAATGGTCTACACCGAACGCAATGACAAGTGCCTGAGCAGCTCGTCCAAGGACAAGCCGAAGGACCAAAGCAGCTCCAAGTCCGGATCCTCGGGGTCAGGGACCGCTTGGAGCGGTCAGGCCTCGAGTGCCGAGAAATGGAAGTACAACAACATGGTCCAGAATGATCGCGACAAGTTCAATGGAATGCATTTCTCTTAGATCAGAGGAATATATCGAGGGACCGGGGGAGCTGCTTGCTGTTATTGTTACTTCTATTATTTTGGCTTAGCTGGGTTTCGCTTTAAATTAGTTTCGTAAGACTTTTGTTTATATGGATTTAAGTATTGCTATGTGATGCAGAGAAAAAAAGCAAAAATGAACACTCCAATTGGTTAACAAAATATTAAATCATAAAGAGATGCGCAAAGAAATGTGGAGATTATTTTATTTTTAGGAACAGTTAAGGGGCAAAGAAAGTAACTAAAAGCCTATATATTTCAAAGTTTAAAGCTTTAAATTGTTAAAGATTTTCTTTGTTTGATTTGGGCTTAATTATTAATTTAGGCATGCTTAATAATTTTATAGCAATTTTAGGAATGTCTTGAGTTTTGAGATTCATCTCTTTGGGTTTTTATTTTTGATACCTTTTCTAGTAAAAGGAAAATCTCTTCTAAGAACCCTCCAAAAATGTCACAAAATAATATATAAATAGTACTTTCTCATTCCCAATCACCCATCAATATATTCCCTTGCCATTTGACCTTGCTACTTGACTTGACTTCCCTTGACTTGACTGATATCCAAGGCATATTTTATTGTCTGCAGCATTTGCATGAATTGCGGCTATTAGCGTGATTGAGCCAACTTTGCTACCCTCGGTGAATCCTGGACGGAGTGCACTTAATACGCATTAGCTACGCTTATTTGACAGCCTCAATCTGCCGGGGCGAGAGATGCCTGCAATATTGATGATGTCTGGCCGGCGCCACCCTCATTCTGCCCAACCATTTTCCCACCCATTTTCCCCATATAGCTTTCCCTGTGGCGCGTGTCCTTTTACCGAGAACAAGTGTATCTCCGACTGCAGCCGCAAAAGGACGACGTCCGGTTTTCGTTACGATATACGAAAGTGCGAAATTTTTATAATTTTACAATTGTATTGTTGGTCGGACCGGAAGGAAGAGGGAAGGAATTCACTGCCCCCGAACGGGAGTGAGGAGAAAGAAGGATGCTTCGGCTGCGGTTGTCCTTCGGTCGTGACACACGACTGAGCAGGACACGTGGCGTGCGGCTATTAGGAAAAGCGATTTCCTTGACGCTGCTAATAGAATTCTAGCACTTTCCGCCAATCTCTCTCTATCAACCCATCCCTCCCCCGAAGGAATAAATGTTGTGGCGTTTTCGGGGTTTGTCTCCTTTCCGCTTGAGGCAGCAGATGTCAATGGAATTTACACCGCGAAAAGATATTAGAAAAGAGTCTGGGAAAAGTGAGTAATATTTCTAAAAGTAGAGGTAACTTTGAGGAATTTTAAATAACTTAAAATAACTTATTTACCCTTGCAGGGTTTTATAATTGTTGTCAGAGTCGAAGGACTCATTTCCGACCCTATGAATCATATATATTCATGATCACCATCAACAGGCAAGTCGATCTAGACATGTCAAAAAGAAAAACAAAATTTTGAATTTTTTCAAAAGTTTTATAAGGGGTTACATCATTAAAATTTTTATAAATTTGCAAAATTTTATAATTTAAAATTTGTTTAATTAACTAAGCAGCTTTGTTAATCCAATAGAAACTAGTACAGAAAACCTTTCGGAATTGAAATTAATGAGTTTTTGGTTAAGTTATAGTTTATTAAAACTTGGCTTTGTCCAAAAAATTATCGTATAAAAATATCCATTTAAAGTCCCTTGAATTCGAAAATTTTAGGTCTTCTTGGCGGCATCTGATGGTAAGAAAAGCGTGTAACTGCCAAACATATTTTTATAGTAATCAATTAATAATTAATACAATAAAAAAATATTAAATGGAAATTGAACTAAATTATTTTTGAAATTTTAAATTGACAAAAACTAAAAAAAAATATTTAATATTTAATAAATTTGTTAAACTACTAAAAACCAATACATAAAACCTTTTAGATTATTTTCTTGTTATTTTTTCCTTTTTATGTCTTAAATCATAGTTTAAGAAAACATTTTAAAGGCTAGTACAATTTTTGACTCACAGAGCTTAGTCTTTTCTTGACCAATTTTAAAATGTTATACAATTTTTTCTGTGCATCTATATATAATTGGAAGCCTTCTCTCTGTATCCCGCTCACCCGGTCCCATCTCCTTCGCCTTCTGTCTGAGCTGTGGGCCTTGTAATTACTTTGTTTCCTAGCGCCAGGAGGTCCTTCGGTCGTCGGTCGTCAGCACCCAGAAAGATTCCTTGTCACTCTTTGGTGTTGTTTGTGCGATGCAATTAAAAGCGCTCCGCAGGTGTCCTTTGAACTCTGCCACCCATCTAAACGAACATAAACTGTGTCTCAATTCTGGCTCGTTGGCGTGGAGAAATGTGTCAGTTGCAAGGCTTCCGAAATGGGACATCGCTCTCTGATTCGGATTTTATCAGACAGAAGCAATTATCACGTCATTATCACGGGGCAAAGCCGCAAAACTGTTTGCTGCTTTGATTTTTCGGCGTTTGTTTTTAGCACTAGGGGGTATATCTTCAGGTCAGGGGTCTTTTGAAGCCTTTTAACACGTGCCACTTATGATGATGGTCAAGGCAGAGATCAGCAGAGTCTATCGACGGCGCTGAAACTGAAATTTCCGGTGAAGGACAGCCCTCAGACAGCAGCAACCCTGCCTCCTGTTGGAAAATTATGAATAATATCCGTAACTCCTGCCGAGACACACACTCATAGACGGGTGTAAATGCCGTGAAATATGTGCAGAGAGCAGCTTGCAGGGGAAGGAAAAAAGGGCCCACACTTCACTTCAATCTCAGCCAACGCCTCCGAATTTGTGAAACTCGAAAGTAAATTCGTTGGCGGGGCGTGCCGTCAGATACAACTTCCGATGACAACCGACAGATGTTTTTTCTTCGGCAGGGAACAGGATAACGACGACAAACAGGAGTTGCGCCCGCTTGCAAAACACAAAACAATTGCCTCGTCGCGGATGTCTCCGCCATACAAATGGTCCAAAGTCGAATCAGATGCGAATTACAGTCATGTATTTGAATGTACTTGAGCCTGGATGGTGGCGGCAATCATAATGTACGGGCGTTGACATCACGGCAAAGGTGTTTTCGGGGCTTGGGTTTCCACTCTGGGCACATGACAATGTCACCGCCACATGGCACACGCTGGATTTGCAATCCTTGGCAATCCTTGGCAAGGTGTGACGCATCGGAAATGGATGGGACTTTGCCAGATATTCGATCATATTCCAGCTGGTAAAAGATGGGGGCGGTTGCAAAGTGTTAAAGTGAATTATTAAAAGGGGATCGAAGGTAAATACTTGAGAAAAGTCTTGCAAAAATCTTTAATGGAAGATATTTAAATGTTTAAACTCCTTTTAGTTGGGTTATTGTTAGGGAATTTAGGAAATATAGTATATAGGATACTTAACAATTGTTGCATAAGAAATGGTTTGTAAAGAATCAATAATTTCATATTATTTCGTAAGATAATTGATAAGATAATCGTAAGATAATTCGTAAGATAATGGTAAACTATAAGAGATTGAAGGTAACTTTTTGTTTTTAATAAAAATGTTTTAGTTTCCTCTGCAAAAATAATCATAATAAAATTATATTTTTAAATTATTAACATTTAAAAATGATAAATCTATTTAAATCGTAGCATACCTGCTGCATAAATATATTTCATAAAGGATTGTCATTTACCCGATTTGTTTAATACATTTCATGTTATTTTTCTTCTATGAATAATTAATTTAATTTAGATTCTTCTGCTCTGAAAATGCTTATTCTGTAGTTAGTAGGATCCTAAAAATAAATTAAATTAAATCTTTGAGATTAGAAATGCATAACCCAACTCAGGTTAATTAATTTCCAATCTAATCCAGTCTAAATAATATTTTCCCCTCACATAATTAGCATTCCCATAGATCCCCTTCAAACCAGACTTATTTCTGTCAATTTAAAAGCATCTCTATAACATATCAATCCACAGATTTACATATATCATATCATATATTAAATAACCCATCATAAAATTATGCAAATGCCACTGAATATGATATACAAAATATGCCAAACATTTGTCCACACAAAAGGTGGCAATTACACGAAGAAAAAACACAGGAGGGAGACTTTGTAAAAACCTGAATCAAAAGCAACCACCTCACACTGGCCTTCGCTTTCCGCTTTATTGTTACGGATATATACTCGTATATAGGTATATAAATATACTCGTAATTTTTCAGCCGCCATTTCTGATCGACAGCTGTCATGAATGACAATTGGATTGCGGGAACAGCAGCGGCAGCAGCAGTAGGAGAAATATGCCACTGAAACCGAGTCGCAGCCTCTGGCCCTCGCCCCTCGGACTCTTATAAAATATGCAATAAAAATATGAAACCTCGTAATGATTGCCAGTATTTATAGATTTCGAGCAGAGACTGCCGCGGCCGCTGCTGCGAGGTCATCAAATCGAAAACAACCGAATCGACATGGAAATTGAAATTGAAACAATGGCAGGCGGCGAGTCGCAATCGATGCCCCTGATCCAGGGGCGTCCAGTTGGTAGGGGGATTTTTGTTTTGAAGAGGAAACTGAACTGAACTGAACAGAATTGAACTGAAGTGGAGTGGTTCTTGAGTAAAACGCAGAACTGCGGTTGCTTTTTTGTGGGTCGTCACAGGACAAATGAGGAGAGAGCAAGAGAGTGGGATCTGATTTTGGGTAACGAGCTAAAAAGGGGATTGAAAATAATAAAATCAACAGAAGATTAAAGTAATTTAAGGGCCTACGAATTGCTTATATACTTAAAATAAATTTAAATTCTCTTATACTACACAAGTTCTTTCATTTCTGTAAGTTGTAATATTTCATTTCATAATTTTTGGTTACCTTTTAAATAGATATAAAATCTTAAGTAATTTTTCTTACTTCTTTCAGTAGGTTTAATTGTTTTTTATTGGTGCAGAATAACGCATTTATATTTTTATTAATACAACTACATTAATTATATAATAAATCCCTATATAAAGCGTCTTAAAATACCACGAATTTGGGTACCTGGAAATCATTGCATACTTATCCACATATTTATCAAATCTGGTATATATTTTTTTATATTTACCAATTTTATATTTCTTACTTCGGTAGCTGATTCCCTTAGCTTCGCTGGCCTAACCCCAATTCAAGAGACTGCTGCCTGCCCTTCAAGAACCACATTCTACATGTTTTCATACGCACAACCACATGTGGGATGTGACCAAGGCATGCAGTTGGGTGGGGGGTTAGGTAAGGGGTGTATCAGGAGTGTATGCAAGGGGTGTATGTTAGGGGGTGTCGAGCGGAGGGCACACTCAGAGTGCAAAACCTTTAAATGCAATTACGACCTCATGTCGCCTGTGAACTCATGTGTGGAGAGTCGTCGTCGTCGTCGTCACAAAACGCCAATGATATGCTCTCGAGTGTCTTTTGTTGTGGCTTAAATACATAACCAGGGCAACTCCCCTTGTGTCCTGTTTTTACAGCCTCCTTTAAATTTTTTAGCGCGCCAAAAAAAGCTGCTAGGAAGCTTTCCATTCGCTAATCGCCTGATGCACACTCTGTGTGTGTGTTTGTGTGGTGTGCCAATGGTTGTGAGCGAGTGTGTGGCATATGCACCGCTCCACAATCGCATCATTTTGAGCAATTAAGTGTGTATTATCCTTCGCAGCGTCTGTCAAAGGACCACGAAAGCAACTTCAAACCCCGATGCTGCGAGCTACGAGCTGCTCCTGTTTCTGTTCCTGTCCCGCCACCGGAAGTACATTGAATATGCGCCAGTGAGTGAGTGAGTGTGTGCAGTATATTGGTATATGAGGGGCACTGGGAATTAATTTTAATATTTATTAATACATATCATAAATTAATTAGAGTATTAATGTGTACCAGAGCAAGGGACCTGAGATCATTCTTGTAGTTCTTGTGGAATTTGTTTTATTGGTGAATATTTGTTGATGAAATTCATTGGTGAATTTGTATTGGTAAATCATCGCTGGTTATATATATCATCGAGTAATATATATTTATTGTTGTATAATATATACATCTGTGATTTTTGATGTATACATTTTTATTGGCAAAACTTTATGAGTCATTTTTTAGTAATATATAATCAAAAATTTGTTAGAGTTTTATGCATAATTTGACCGAATTTACTGGTAAAATAATTGGTGAATGTACTTTGCTGATATGAGGGTCTAACTTTGTTTATAACTAATATTCAAATAATTGTTAATCTTATTGTTGACTTCTAAGCTTAGGAACATTTTGTTAGGATTATTTTAAAAATTAATTTCATATTTTTATTTTTTTTAGAAGTTGATTATCATAATCTTGTTATTATTATATCCTTTATTGAGCATATTTGACGGGACTTAATAGCTTTAATTTAAATATATTATTTTCTAGCAGTGTAACCTCTGTCCGCTTCCCTCTTCTCTAAAAATCCGCGCTTTTCATGCGCAAATTGTGCATTTATGTCGACAATGGCGAGCCAACAAAGGCAGCGGAATGGGACGCGGAGTACTCGTTATGTGCGATTGGGATATGGGATATGGGATATATGTGTGTATAGGATATAGGGATACGCGGTGTACTTATGCTCGGGATGCAGTCCTCATTGTGATGCCAACTTTTACTTTTGTTCGTTGTGCCAACTAACTGAAGGCGGTCGGGAGGCGTTTCGCTGTCAAGTCCCAGAGCCTCTAGGAATATGCTGCAGTTTAGTTTAAAAAACGAAGAGAAACGAAGACCTACAAGTCAGTTTTATCAGAAAAAAATTCTTTAAATTCTGAGGAACATAGTTCACACAGAATTTATTATCAAGCAAAGTGCTCAGTGTCAGGTTGAGTTTCTATACAAATCATTTGCCATTCTAAGTTCTGGTTGTCCAGTTGGGGAAAAATCCAAATAAAAAATATAAAAAGCGCTTATAGATTTCTACGAAAAGATGTCTGATCGCAAAGCCGTAATTAAGAACGCCGACATGAGCGAGGAGATGCAGCAGGACTCCGTGGACTGCGCCACCCAGGCCCTCGAGAAGTACAACATTGAGAAGGACATTGCGGCCTACATCAAGAAGGAGTTCGACAAGAAGTACAATCCCACCTGGCACTGCATTGTGGGTCGCAATTTTGGCTCGTATGTGACCCACGAGACGCGCCATTTCATCTACTTCTACCTGGGGCAGGTGGCGATTTTATTGTTCAAGAGCGGTTAAGTACTGGTCACGATGGAGGAAGTGCTGGTGAGGACGCCTTCTCTGGGAGCAAGAGCAACAAGAACACGTACATAGACACGAACACTGAGAGGAAGAGGTGCAGGATCAGTTGGAGCAGGTTGCAGCATCAACAAAACCCAAAAACAATAAAAAATAGTTCAATCATCAGTCCAAAGTAGTTTTTCAATGCCAGAGAGCTCGATTTATTCCGATTATTTATTTTTTCAGGTTCATGTCAAAGAAGCTGCATGTTTTTCCACTTTCTTTTGAACTTTCCCACTCCATTATTTAAGCTAAACTTTTCCTTCTAGCCACTCTCACGCTCCTTGGGCGATTTTTCATTCGCTTTATTGCCCTCTCGGGCTGTCACAAACAAGTGTTGGCCAGCCAAAGGCAACCACATACACGCCCACTTGCCCGGAACTTCTTCCAGCCAGCATGTCTCCTCTGGCCAATTTAAAATTCAATTTAATTTCAATTGATATTGGAAAATCTTTCAGCGAAATTCCCAGCACACGCGCAGCGGGGAAGCCCCATTAAGAAAAGGAAGAAAGAGAGAGTTTCCAGGGATTTTCCAACTCGGACTCGGACGCTCGACAAAAGGTGCGAACAGTGAAAGCAATTACATCACAGATTTTCATCGACACAAAGTTTTCGTTGATAATTGAAATGGGGCTTCCTCTTGGTTGGTGGAAGCCCAGACAGAAGGAGCCATAAATTATGCACAGGACACGAAGGACAGCCAGTAAAAGTAACCACCATCATACGCCCTCACCCTCACCCTCACTAATTGCCTGGTTCTGGTCCTGCCAAGGACCTCCAGGCAGCAGAATGCTCTCAGCTCTCAGCTCTGCGCTCTCCTGTTTTCCTAGCAACGCCGTCCTCGTCGCCTTGGGCTGTGAAAGATTTGCCACACGTTCCGGCCATCTCATAAATAAAAGCAAAATTTCATTAAGACAAATTATTGTCTATCAATATGTTGCCACAAACAGGAGCGGCAGCAGCGAGCCAGGACATTCATTGCTCATTTGCCAGCCCGTCGCTCGACCTCCCCTTTCGGTATTTGTATGTTTACATAATAATATTTGCGGCTCATAATTGCATAAATTTTTAAAGCGAAACGCGTTTCGGGCTTGTGTGCAACCTGCAATCCTCATTGTTCTCTTCTGACCCCTGGATAGCCCTTTTACCAGGCCCAGGATACCCTAACTTCTTCTTGGTATACATTTTAAAAGGTTACATTTTTCAATTAAAAATAATGTTTTAATCTACAGAATATATTTTTGTTTCCTTAGGATATGTTCGAAGCCTTCTTTGATTTCATTTTCTACTGAAACTATTGTAAATTAAGTTTTAGTTTTCTTGGTAAATATTGGTAGGAATTAAAATCTTCTGATTAATTTTTCTATTTATTCAAAATAGGACGATTTCTTTTGTACTTATTATTTAATTATATAATAAAACTCTACAAATAATATGATTTTATCTCTTTCTTAGAGTATTAAAAACCTCGGCTTGGATCAACTTATTTTCCCGTTGTTTTGCTTGGGTTTTGGGGTTAAATACGTAGAAATTAAATTAAATATGCCCGCGGTTAAATGTCGTTGCACAGGTTGGCCCTTCCGCAAACACACAAAAGGGAGTGCGACTATAGGCCTAGGCTTAAATCCAATTACGATGATAACCAGGGGGAGTTTTCAGTCAGGTGAATAATATTTTCCCAAGCCACGTGCTGGAAAGTGAGGCATCAAAAATACGAATGTAAAAATATAAATGCCTCCGGGGAATATTTACAGATAAGTTTCTCATGACGGAAGATCAGAAAGAGGGGGCCCTGCGACACTTGACTTCCCGCTAATTGTTATGACCGCATAAATCCACATTTATTACTTTGCCACCATCCGAGAGACTCCAATCCAATCCAATTGCTCGGCTGTCACAGAGCTCATCGATTTCCCCGGTTTCGTCTTCAAAGCCGCCTCTGCGGCTAGAACAAATCGAGTGTGAAATTCGATAAGTGGCTGGGATTGTCTGAGTTTCCAGTGGGACCTTGTTTACAGAGAACCCCCAGAGTCGAGGAATACATAACAATTATGGGAGCCATGAACTATGAATTATGCTCCACTTTAAGGAGATTTTTACGATGGCAATTTCAAAATTTGTTTCTTTTTCTTGTTCTTCGTCACAGAATAATTGAAAAAGAACTTGGCAAAGTTTTTATTCATAGCATTTAAGTGGTTTTTTGACACTTTACAAGTGTATTTATAAATATTCTTGATCTGTTTTGAAAGATGATGAAGGAAGAGAGGATTTTTGAGATTAATGTAGATACCAAACGAAAATTTGTTAGCCTGCATTGCTTAGTTATTTTTGTAAAAACAAATATAGAATGTGGGGATTTCAATTTTAAACAGATAAATCTTAATGCTGAAAACGATTATTGAATTTTTTATTAATTTCGTATTTCTTGTTAAGAAATCGAACTACAACTTGGTGTTTTTATGTTTAAATATTGCAATTTTGCTTAAACTTAAGCCGGATATTATATCTTTTTATACATTTTCATAAGCATAGTAATTTTTCAACAAATTTTCTCTGAGTTCTTGTGTAATTTTCTATTTTCTTTCCATTCTCTTGCATAAGTAATAATCGTAAATAACTTATTTAGCCATAAATTTAGTGCCGAAAAATGACATTTACCCCCTGTCAACCCCTGCTTCTCTGGTCAATAAAATGATTTACATGAAATTCCCATTTTCCCAGGGCCACTTGACTTTGCGCCACAAGTCAACCTCCGCACTTCCCTCGCCGAGGGCTCTACTAAATCGCTACTAAGTATTATACTATATAGATTATATGGCCACGCACACACACTCTGCACACACAAAAAACACACTAAAGACACTAAGCACGACAAAAAGACATTAAACACGACAACGAAATAAAAAAACATTGAAGTTCCTTATCAGCACTTCCGGTTTTCGTGACCAATGTCTTGGGGTGTGTGCATGTGGTGTGTGTGTGTGTTTGCCTTTTTGGTGTATCAGTTTCGCACACTCTCCGGATCTGAGCTGGGCATGCAAAGGTTATAGAAATGGAAAAGTCGGAAAAGGCGGACGCGGCGGAGGGGGAAAGAGGATTGTAACCCTCCGATTTGGCCCCTCTCCAAGTTAGTCTTAATTTCTGGACATGCTCTTGGCCACACTGGTTATCCTCCATTATTCATAAATATGCAAATGCCAGGGCGTAATAAATTCCAGATGCATGGCCAACGGCTGCGGGTCAATTTCCAGCTCACGCTCATGGGCATTTGGGTCTACACTGGAAATAGTAGTTGTAGAGAATATAATTTAATATATTTTTAGTTCTTCAAAGAGTATATTTTCTGAAAGCAAGAAGTCTTTCCAATAAATGTCATCTAGTATTTGGTATGGGATAGAATTTCCCAATTCAAAAGTCAAATTAAAACGTATTAATTTTCTCTGATAAACCTCGCTTTCCCTGCTGTTTTCCCGATTTTCCTCTGTGTCCTTTAGTTTAGCTGTGGTTCCTTGGTGTGGTTGGGTGGTGCTTGGCCTGTTTAGCACTCAATCTGAGGCGGCTCCTCCGGACCACTGGCATATGCCACATTACCTTGCCGCAAATTAAATGGTCTTGCGTTTCGGCTCAGCTCTGTCGAGGACTCCTTGAGGTTCTGTGGCAGGCTGGGATTCTTGTAACGAGGCGGGCAGGCGGCGGCTGGTTGCATGTGGTGGGCGGTGACCAACTCACACACACACTGAGCATATACACGAAGGACACGAAGGAATCCTGCAGAGATATTCCCGAATACAAGCTGAGATGCGGGCGTGACAACTCACGAGCGGGGAAATTTAATTGAATTTGGTTATCGGTGAGAAGGATATGCCTTTTATTGTATATATTGAAGAATAATTGCCAAGGGATTTTCCATGAGATAAATGGTTTGAGATTTTCTGAACAGAAAATCAATACATATTGAAAGAGTAATGTAAAATTTAAGGAGAGATTGTAGAGATTAAAGATGTATTTAGATACATACTTGTGATACATACTGGATAATTTTTTGACTCTTATTTATCCTCTATTTAAATAAAATAAAATAATAATTTAATTAATTATTTTAACTAAATCCCAGTCCCCTTCTTCCCACAAATGTCTTGTAAAATAGTTCCAAATCATGGCTCTCCAAAGAAGATTGTTTTCCGCCTGGATTTCAATTTAAGCCAACATAAATCAAAGATATTTTTTGCTCTAATACAAGAGGACATCCAGGAGCTCCCAAGCCAGCAAAGGACACCCCCTCGTGGCGCCGGACTGTGTATAATGCGCACAATCGCAGCCAGGACACGAAATCGGAAGGAAAGGAAGTCCTAATGTGTGGTGGTTTGAGGGAGAGTTCGAGGGAGAACTGTTTGCGCAGCACAAAAGTGAGTTTTCTTTCTTTTTCCTGAAGAAGAAGCCGGACCTTTGTAAGGATGGCAGGACACACACACTCCCAGAGAGAAAGAGAGCTACATTGCTACTTGGGCAGGACTTGTGCTTGAGTTTCGCCTGGGCAAACAAGCGTATAAATTGAGTTATAATTTGATTTCGCCACTCCTTTGGCTCCGGATGTTGGCTTCACCGTTTATTTAAATGAATCCTTCCCCAGACATGTGGCAATTGGTTGTTATCCTCTTGAATTTTCGGGGTTTTCGCTGCTCAAGCATATCACAAGGAGTTTCCTTTTGCCTCCGGCAGGAAAACTATGATTGGTCATACTTGTGACTCCTTGCAAGAAACGGATGTGTAAGAGTGTGGTTTTGATTTTGACTTGAGGGCAATTAAATTTAAATAGAATTTCCTTTGAAAATTGCTTTGGCTTTCCTGCATCTTTCCCTTTTTCGCTCTAACTTGAACCTAATTACCTTCCCTAAGACAAAGGGATTTTACTGCCTCAGAAAATCTGCTGCTTAACGCGGAGTTACTTCAAATGTTGCAAAAAGTATCCTTTGTGGTAAATATTATTTTTAAGAATTAAGGCAGGCAGAACTAATACTTTTTTAATTAAGCCAATTTGCTGGTCCTGTTGGATCAGTAAAGGCCACTTGGGGGCGGCAATATGCGTACAATGCGATTCGAGATTTTTTTATATTTTTATTTCCAGCAAACCTTTCTCTGTCGGATTTTCTCTGTATATACATATATATTTTTTTTTCATTCTTAATGCTTGAAATGGCAAAATGGCAGTTTACGCTTGCTACACATTTTGTCCTGTTTGCCGGCGGAATAAACCCCAGACCCAGATCCATTTCCCCCCCGTTTCTTTCTTCTTTTTTGCCACATTGAGTGGCACTCTCGAGCATGTCTTTACATCTCTTTACGCTTCGGGGGATTGCTGTGGGGCGGTGGAAATCGAGGGAACTCTGTGGGGAAAATGGCCGCCCTCTGAGATATATAAGTTTTGAGTTATTACTTTGCATATCACCGAACACATGGTGAGTCCCAAGATTTATGTTGCAATCGGGGCTTGTTTATGCTTCCGATAAAGTCCGAAAAAGGCCAGATAAGCCGTCGACGAAGAACAGACTCAGAAACCCAGAGACAGACTCCTACAACACACTACAATGTGTCTTTTTCTCTGTATTTTTTTTGTAGACATTTATCAGCAAAGCAAAAACAAACACAGAACAGCAACTCAAACTTTTGTTTTGTCTGCCTGAAGGGCCCTCTGTATCTGCATCTCCTGTATCTGTATCTGTTTTTATGCACCCGCATGGATCTGTCGGATCGCGCGCCTGAAAATCGATCTGCAAGTGCCCCCAAACCGAAAGCGCAGAAATGCGCAAAAAGTCACGTAGTCAGCGAAACAGACAAAACCATATAGACAACGATTTGCCCTGATATTTACGTACAATATGGTGGGGTGTAGGCATGAGGGGACCTGTAGGGGGTGGCAGCTGCACGTGGCATTGATCTGAGGCACAACTCCAACAGGAGGAGTGCGATTAGGTGACTGCCAAGGCACTGAAACGAGTTCACTTCAGGTCTGCAGTGAGGGAAATCGGGATGAGATAAATATTTGAGAATATATTCATTGAAAAAGTAAGCCAAATTATAATGACATCTCCCTAAAAATAGATTAAACCTTTGGATTATTTTTAGATATTCATATTTTACAAAGAAATATATACTTTCTCCTACCTTATCTTAATTTCTACTATCTTAATCTTCTCCCCTGTAACCCACATTTTTTCCCACTGCATTCTCAGTACCAAATGGGCAATTAAAGTGTCACAAGTTCGGGACATGCAATATTTCATGACGCAATGCCTAAGATTATGAATATAAATGCAAATTAGTCCTCGGCTAGTCTCAGCCCACCTCGCCCTACCCACTCCTTGCCACCCTTAAGCTTAGCTCACCTTGCCCCGCCGATTTCCACCTGTCTGTTGTTGTGGTCAGCAGGAGTGGAGGGAGGAGAGGCAGGGGAGATGGAATGAGGGGTTAGCTGGAAAGCGGGAGCGTGACAATCATTAAAAGTCAAGCGACGAGGACGACGAGGGACCAGGGACCAGGGACGACGAACGACGACGACAACGTTGAAACGTCCGACGTTGAACAATCACTGAAAATGACTAACGGTAACCACGATAGCTCACATCCGGACCAAAAGTCCTGGCCTGAATACTATATACCGTATTCCGTACGAAGAAAAGCTTTCGGGGGGACCCGTGCACGTTGAAAGAAAATTACGCTCTTATCTCGCTTCCTGTCGTGACACAATTTTCTATCATAGAAGCCACTCGAGGCACCGACTTCGTCCTGATGTTGTTCCGTAACTCGGGTCAAATACATAAAGTTATTATTGCCTTTACTATTTCGGCTCTCGGGAGGGGTGCCAGGGGTCTGCAAAAGTAATGATAAATGTGCCACGCTCACGTTTTCCAAAACTCTGAGCTCGGGGCTCTGGCTTTTGGGCCATTATTTACTAACACACAGATTTTCTGTTGGAAAAGTGTCACTGAAATGGGCTTAGGCTAAGGATTACATCAGCCAAGGGATCATAGGTTTAGATTTTTAGGAAGGTAATTAGTTTTGAGACAAAATTTAAAAGAAAACCTAAATTTTAGGGAATAAAATGTACCAGTACCCTTATAGCAAGGGAAAAGAATTTCGAAAGGGATCTAAGAATCTTCAAAAAATTGTTGTCAGCATATATAACTTCGAAGAGCTTTGAAAAACTGTGTCAAATGATTTTAAATCCAAAATACAAAATAATTAAACGATTTCTTTATTCCAAACAATATGTGCATTTCTATACGAATTTAATTAACAAGTAAATCAAATTACAAATAACTCAGTTAATCCCAAGATTCCAGACTTTAAATACCTTCAAACATTTTCTAAGTTCTTCAGAATAAAATGTTTTAGAAATGATGTTCTTTTAATATTTCAATTTGTTATTTGATTTGTTTAATTTCATCATTAGAAACGGGTTTAAAAAAGAGTGATTTCCTTGAACACTTTCCCCAATTCCCATTAAAATGCCTTCAGGTGTTGGCTTATTACCACAATTTTTTCAAAAACCACTTTAACTTCCTCAAATTAAACCTTATTTATGTTATTTAATCACACAACTAAACCCCTAACAGGTTACTATGTATAACTGAATCTTAACCCAGAAACATTGTTCTCGTAACCCCAAAGTAATGGCCATTTAATGCATAATTAGATTGTCCAAGCACATGCAAGCGAAAGTAAAGATTACAATTTTTTCTATGAATTTCATAAATACTTAATTAAGTGGGTTGCTCTCTGCCCCCTGCCCCTGTCTCGGTCTCAGCCCCCTTTTTCGCCCCGCCTGCACTCTCTGTCTCCTGAACGTAATGAGATGAAAATTGCAACAACAAAAAATATATATCGCAACGTACGTGACAAATTGAAAAAAAGCGCATCAGTGGAGCGGAGTTAACTGGGGAGACCTGTGTGGAATCAACCATGCCATATTGGACAGCGACATCGTCGTTTCTGATGACTTGACCAAGTACAGCGACAGCTACTGTGACTGACTTTTACGAGTACCAGTAAAAAAAATAAACCAATATCTCAGAACGATGTTCGAGGCGAGTGTAAGTGGACCTCGGAGCTCCCTCCGTACGGGGCCCTGTATGGGGGCTCTCGTAATACTATCTAGACACGTGAAATGAGTTATCAACGGTCACAGTGGGGCAAAATCTGAGGGGAAATGTGTGAATTATACATTTAAAAATAGTTTGGGGTTGAATTAAAAAAAAAAAATCAATTGTGAAATGCTTTTTATGAAAGAAACGTTTTGGAATGGTCTTGTAAGAATTCAACAAGTAATTCTTTAAGCTTTTATTTAAATACAAATTCAGATTTGAAAAAGAAGATGGTAAGCATTTCAGCATTATTTTAATCAATTTTAATAATATTTTAAAGATATCTTTATTCCCAGCAGGTTTACCAGGTATACATATAAGCAAAACGAAACATTTTCCTTTATAGAAAGTTTTAGACTTTTTAAAAACGTGCCCAAAAATTAGATTTAAGGTGTCATACATATACTTAATATATTTTTGAGGTTTATAATTTCATAATTACTTTTATAGAAATGTATAATTTTTTTAAAGAAATATTGATTGCTAAAGGCTCAACCCGGAAGCATCTATGAAAGCATCAATTTTGGCAGTAACAAAGTATTAACTATAAAAATAATTATTGGAAATTCTGTATTCGAATTTTATTTTCTGTACAAGATTTTAAAATAGATTGTTTTCATTCAAGTACCTAACTAAAGGAAAATAATACTATTATCACTACTAATATTTTGTTTCCTTGTTTTCACAGTACAGTAACCACTGTCCACAGCGGACAATCAGCTCGCGAACAGGGCCACTGTAAACTTAGAATCGGCACATGACTAAAACTGATTACCATGACGCAGATCACAAAAAATGTCTCAAGGGAATATTGTCAACCATCGGTCCAAGACCAATTACGACTTTTTACAGAGGCCCATGGATATGGATGTGGATGTGGCTATGGATATGGATGCTGTGGTCATGTTTGTGGAGTTGGCCATACTGTCCTATGCCGTTCTGCACCTCGTTTTCCTGATTTCCTTCTCCCCATCGCCCAAGGCTCATGGCTCATAACTTTTTCAGTTAATGAAGACATAAAACCCAGAGCTGTTGCTGCGGCTGCCGCGGCAGCTAAGGGCAATAAACACAGAGGCAGAAATAGCAACAAAAACAGCAACAAAAACAAGAGCAACACCAGCAGCGGCAAAGCAACAACAAGGAGTTTGCCCCTTTTTTTGCAGCAAGGTATTTGTTTGTTCTTTTTTTGCAGCGATTTACTTTTTCGCCTTTTGTTTGTTTTCGCAAAATCACAAGAAAGTTGCGCCCAGAAGTCTGCGGAAAACAAGTCCGGAGATATCTCCAGTGAGTGATAGCGCGGGGTTTTGCGGGAAGGGGTTATGTTTTCTTTTTTTTTGTCTGAAATAAGGTAGAAAGAGGTGAGTGCCTAAGGAGCAGAGTAACTATAGTAAGGTCTAGGTATGGTGAACATTTTACTATTATACCAATTAGAAGACACAAATTAATTTGTAACTCGGAAATACAAAATTATAAAAATTCTACAAAGAATTATCAATGTCAAAATTTATTTTAAATATTTGTTATATTACTTTTGAGATAATGTTTTTTAATATATTTTATTTATTTGTATACTCTTTTTGGTAATATTTAAAAATTTTAGGTTTTTGCAGAAAATAAATGGTTTTATTTGTTGAATTCTTACAGTTAACACTGTAATTTGCTTGAACTAATTGTTTACTTTAATTAGTGCCCACTGTATTTCCAATGGAGAGTATCCCCTTTTTTTCACCGCTATGTACCAACAAACGCCATTTTGTGCAAAGTTGTTGCTGTCTCTGCTTTCTGCTGCTGCTTCTGCTTTCTGCTGCTGCTTCTGCCTCTGCCTCTGCTGCTGCCCACTGTCGCTATCAGCGCACATCAATGGACCAGCGACCAACGACGAGCAACGAGCGACGACAGTGCGGCGACACAATTTGGCGCACATTACCCATACGCAGCGTTGGCCAAAGCGAAAGAGCAACAGCCGAGGAGCAAAGCAACAGAATAGCAGCAGCGGCAGCAACAGATGAGCGAGCGGGATGGACATAGAATATGGAGAGATAGAGAGCGCCAAATGAGCAGCGACTGAGAGATATGATAACAGCAGCAGCAGCAGCAGCAGCAGAGGCGACCAGCAGCAGCGACCGCAGCAGAGGCCACGCCTCCCAATGGGTTATCTTGGCGGACTTTGCTTTGTTTTCAGACCCACCGAAAAACAACAGTCAAGGACCTCTTGGAGAGCCTTTGTCCTTGGCTGGTAACCTCTTAACACACTTCATTAATCAAATGCCAGCAGCAATGCACAAGGCTGGCGAGAAAAAAAACCACAACTGACTCGCCAAAAGAGCAACAAGCAGCAGCCGAAATTCGCCGTTACAATCGGGGCGAATTCAAGCTCACTCTCTCTTTTGACGGAGACAAAGCTCCACCCAAAGCGAAGTAAGGCGCAGACGCAAGAGCACGTCGAAGAGAGCGCTAGATGGGAGCATCAGGGGGAGAGGTAGTTCTGCTGCTGCTGGGACGCCAAAACTTTTGCCGCTCAGTCTCTGCCGACGCAGACGATGACAAACGAATGACAGACAGCACACTCCACTCTCCGCTGCGCTGAGCTCCACGCTCCATGCCCCCCACCTCCCCAACCAGAGTCAAGCCAAGAGAGAGAGATAATAACAAAGAGATAAGGGAGACGACAGCGAAATGGCGACAGCAGCAGCAGGAACAACAACAACTCCCATTGAATGCCCGCCAGTCAGAAGCGTTCGTTTTGCCTGTATTTGTGCGCCTGTGTGGGAGAACACTGTTGCACATGCCAGGGATAGTAAGGAGGAGGAGGAGGCGGTGGAGGAGGAGGGTGAGGGGGTGGCTCTGCTGCACGATTACCTCATACTGTAAATTGCATCTCCACAATTGTATATGTATGCATATAAAATACATGTGTGCACTGCATGCGTGTGAGTGTATGTGTGTTTGTAATTTCCTGATAATTAAATCTGCACAGAAATTATTTCACTCTCCACTTTCGCCACTCTCCTCCCCCCTCGCCACTCCTCTTGTGCGCTTTTCTCTGCAAAGAAATTAATGAGAAACTCGCAATTGGGATAATGAAAACGACTTTGCCCAGATACGTTTTCCCTTTGGCCATTAATGTGGCCATAATTTTGGATTTTAGCTCTTAATTAAGGCGGCTTCTTGGCTATCGAGGTCAGTGTAAGTGTTTTGGAGGATATTTCACATAAGGCTACTCCTGTAATGGGTGCTAAGTATTTGTGGTGATGGTTATAAATAATTAAATTAAATTGGTTGTATTTTTTATTAAAAAATATATTGTTTTTAGAGTTATATCTATACCATTCTGACACTATTAATAATAGGTAATAATTAATAAGTAAAAAATATTTACCTTACCCATTTTTTACTATTTTACTTTTTTATTTCTTTACTTAGAAATTAAAACAAATTGTTTTCTTGCATAAAAAAATATTTGTGGAAAGTGCCAGATCAGTATAATTATGACACTGTTAAAAGAAATCAATATATATTTTTTTAAACAAATATGTTTATTTATGTAATCCCAGCACTTGATATTTTTTTTTAGGCATTCATACGACATTTCATTTATTTTTACTCCCCGCATATATCATAATTATCTAAATAACATTATTTAAAAGACTCTCTGTTTCTAAAAATAATTTATATTAAATCCATAAAAGGATAATATTATATTAAAACCTTTTATTTTGTCCCTCAATCCAACCTTAATTTTTCAGCTATAAAGGCTTTTTTAAACTATACCCCACCACATGCTAATTGTCACGTAATTGAGTCACTTCCCCCAAAGATTATTCAGTAAGCACAGGCAAAGGAAGAAACATTTGATAAAAGCCACTTATTACGTCTAAGGCGACGGCATGTAATGCGTTTTCTGCCACAGACCCATGGGAACGTAGTTTTATCTTCGCCAGAGGTTTCCCCTTTTAAGCCCTACCCTCCATTGATACAGATACAGACGAAGCATGATTTAATTTCCTTTCGCCATGCCCTATTATAGAAAAAACGCTGCGGCTGCATTCAGTGTGGTCGCAAGATATTGTGTATTTTTAGTACAAGCAGGCAGGCAGGCGGGCAAGTGACCTTGAAATAATTGGCTAAAATCTGAAAGCAAAGTTCTGCCCTCCAGTTGTGCATGTACTATGGTGAGTTTATATATATTTTTATTTGGCAAGATCAAGTGCGGGCTGTAAATAGAACAATGGCAGCTTTTCACCCATTTTCCCACCCCTTTCCCTCCCTCCCCGAAACGATTCGCATTCGTGGGTGGCGCCCCACCAAATGACGTACGCAAAGAGTTAGATAAACAGCTATGAAAACTGCAATTATTAATAAGGCGCAGCGCATTTCGGATGCCAAGATCCGTTCGCTTTGGGCCAATTATACGTTCCATAAACCTGACCCAAAACTACACAGCTAACTACAGATTTTTCGCGTATATTTTACGAGATGGAACAGAGAACAAATGTTTTTCCCTCGCCTGAGTTGCTTTTATTATGGCTTTTTCGCGGCCCACCCGATCTGGCTATGGGTTCGCCCTCCTCACCTTTTCCTTTTCCGATTTTTTTCTTCTTTTTATTATTTTGCTCTTTTGTAATAAAGGAAAAATTCGAGCAATGCGCTGGAATTGGAACGCAGCTGAAGGCAGAAATATTATTATAATGCAGACTGGATTCCAGGGGGTGATATAGAGAGGGGTGTAGGGGATAGGTGCACCCAGAAAAATCAAATTTTCTAATTTACGAAACACATGTCTAAAGCTATATTTTATCCTTGCGATACATGTGAAATTAAGCGATATTCCGTTTAATATATCTGATCAATATAATCAAAAAAATAATAAACCCTAATGCGATTTTAATGTGCATTTTTGGGCAGAAAATTAATTTCATAAAAAATATGTTGTGTAAGTACTGTATAGGTGTTGAACTAATAGAGAATTTTAATCATAATTATTATTTAATATGCATTTTTAATTAATATTAATTTGCCAACATCAAAAAATTAAACTCATGAATTAAATGAACTCTTTTTTTGGTACATTTTTTTACTGTGCATATGCTTGGGCCTTTTCCTCCGGCATGAATAATTAATGCAAGCGAAATATTGATTGCATGTACTTGAAAAGAGTTCCAGACGACGACGACGCCGTCAGACGTCCGACATCCGACATTGTCGGACATAGGGCCGGGCCTATGCTCGTATGACAAACGACTGACACGCGGACTGAGCAGGCGACAAATCTACACCGCACTCCCTCCCCCCCAGAAGAGAGCACCCCCTGCGAGAAGAGCACCCTCCACCCCAAGCCCTCTGCCTTTTGCCTGCCCATTGGTCAGAGGGTGGTCCCTGTCCTTCGATGGCTTTTCCAGGGGGCTAATAGAGTGGGTGTTGCATAAATTTACACAGCGGGTGAATGGGAGGAGGGAGAGAGAGTCCTTACAGCACAAACAGGGGTTAAGAGGGGGCTCAACCGAGTCGAGGGGCTAACAAAGGATACTCCAAAAGGGGTTAACACACACAGGTGGACCACAGAGGGGAAACCAAGCCAGAGTTAGGCCTGAAACTTACTTACTTGGCATGTGCATGGCCATGTGTTGGGCTTTAACAACCGGCCATATAGATAGATGGCTTTGATAACAAGGTTAAGTGACGACTTTTCGCTGATTTCCCAAAAAGGGGGGAAATGTGTTAAAGTCAGCCTGGCCTACCGGCAGGACTCTTGGGTATCTGGAAGGGAATTGCTAAAGCCCTAAAAACATTGAGGTTTAGGGTTTGTAATCTCTTTCTAAAAAAATTAATGAGACTAGTGAAAATCTAGGGAAACCTATGTACTTGGTTCTTAGGAAATTATCTAGGTTAGCCTATGAATTAATATTTATATGAAATATTTTTTCTTAATATTATTCTTATTGCTTGAACAAGGTTTATTTCTTGTGTTTGAATCATTTTTAACAACTTTATTATTTTATTGTTTTGTTCAATGCTTAAGAATAATATTTAATGGTAAAATGTACTACCAAAAATCTATATACTATTCCTTTTATATATATTCTGTAATATATTATTTTTTCTAGCAACCTGAGACCTCCTCTATTATCTCTCATAAAACACAACCGTCATCGCCTTTATGGCTTTCCCAGCCAATGGGGCTGGCCTCCACGCCACCCTACTCCTCAGCCAGGTGAAAGCCCATTGGATTGGGCAAATCAGCGAGGTTTCGGTCTCAAATTTCCACGAGGCCTTTCCTCTAGGCCTCTTTTGTGTCTCTTGGAAAACTTGCGTGACTTCATTTGCATGAATTACGTTGCGTTTTTTCGAGCGCCGTCGTCGTCGTTAGTGTCCTTTCGCTGCCCACAGAGCACACCTTTCCGCCTACCTGGGGAGGGAACCCCAAGTCACCTGAAGTCACCACTACCAAGGCCCGGCCACGTGCCTGTATGCGGTTCGGTTGGTTGGTCGGCGTCGGAGTGCCTGGCTCCACCCGTTCCTTTCATAATTGCCACCGCGGTAGTCAGTCTCCTTTTTTCCTTACACTTTTCCCTCCTCTCTCTATTTTTTCTTTTTGGTATGGAAAATAGTTGGGAAAATAAAGGAGGAAAAAACAGAAAAGAAACTATGGCGCATAGACGAAATAGTCGGCGTTCTCCACGCTCCGCTCCGCGCTCAGTTGAATTGAGTTTTTCTGTTTTTCAGTTTTCCGCCTGCCGCCTGCCGCCTGTTTTCTGTTTTCCATCGTCAGTCGCTTTCGAGGAGCTTTGTGGGGCAGGTGTGTTCAGGTGGTTTTTTGAGGCTTTTCTGCTGCTGCCGCTGCTCCCAGTTTCATTTTTCGCATTTTCCACCAAAACAAACTGCGAGTGCCTTAAACTGAAAACACACAACAACTGAAAAGCAGCGACCTTTTTTGCCGTCGGTTTTTGTGTGGGGTTTTTCTCGATATTTTCCCCCCAACTACCCGCCAAACCCGAGACGCGTGTGCGAAATAAAAAAAAAACAAACCACAAGCCAGACATTTGCAAAGATTTTTTAAATAAAAAAAGGAAAACACCCAACCCTCCCTTTGTAGAGTTTATGCAAATGCAATTGTGTCGGTTGTCCACCCCGGAAAAACTTGTGTTCTTGATTTGCAAAAAAGTGATTTCTAATTGTTTCGACTTCTCGGAGAGGGAGACGGAGAGAGTGTGAGCGAAGGAGCCTAGAGCGGAGTGTGTCAATGTCAATGGAAAACGGATTTTCCACTCTCGTTCTGCAAGTTCTGGTTCTCCGCTTGGATATGCAATAAGCCCAGATTAATGACGTCCCTGTTGGAAATTATCATGCGATCGAAGGCGATTGCAAGGAAATTCAATCAGGGTGAGTGGCGGAAAATAGGAAAATGTGTAGATCAAGTGGCTTTAGGAAATGGGAATTATTTTGTAGGCGCAGTAGAAATAACTCACACAATTTTTTTTACTTAAAATGATCTTGAATTAAATTTAAAAGATATAAAATAAGATATATATTAAGTCTTGAGGGGAAAAATAAGAAAACAAATTAATTAGCTATGGAATGCCTTTAATTTATGAAGGGAAAATGTTTTATTGAGATGTTTGTTTACATTTAACTAATTGGAGCTTTAGTTTACCATCTTATATACTTTATTATATTTTTTAATTACTTATAAGAACTCAATTTAATTTTCAATAATAAGCCCCAGAAAATGATTTCATATTTGGGTTATTTTTAATGATTTTGGGCACACAATATTCATAATTAATAGAAAACAATTAAAGATAACTTAACCCGATTGAAATAAATAAACCCATTATAATTGCCTCGGTTGAACCAGAACAGCCACAATATCACAATAATAGTACCTTGGAGACCCATGAATAAAACCCACGAGGAGTAATTAAAATTAAACACTTAGTCCTGGATCAATTCAATCAAAGATAATTTTTCAGGGACTTAATTGTAATTCAAATAATTCATTTGAAGAAGTTGCCAACTTATCAAATATTATTTCAACACAAACAACCAAAATATGACTTATTACACGATCTTTTGAGCACTTCAACTCTTCATACAAATCTAAGAAACAATTTTATTCTTCTCACAAGTTGCAGAAATATCACAAGTATCCCCTGGGGAGCCATAACATAATCTCTGTCCGAGAAATGCAATTCAGTGTGTGATCCCTGGAGACACAATCTCTGTGCGACAGCGGACATTCCAACTCAAAGTCCGAGTCAGACTTGGACACGAATTTCGGAGTCACTCTCGTGGCGCAGCTCGTGCCCTTAAAATAATCTTTAAAAAACCACAAGTATCCCAAGACATCTGTTTCAATTAGGCAGAACTTTTGTTCGTTTTTTCACAGGCTTTGTTTCTTTAGGGTTTCGTTCTTTTTATATTATTGTTTTTGCGTCTTTTTTTGGGTCTCCAGATAAAGAGATTTTTTGTAAAGCAATGTTTTGAAACACACACAGATTTGGCAACCGTTTCTGTTGCTCAGATAAAGATAGGAATTTGTCTTAAAATGTGACATTGAAAGCGTTTCGGACATGTAATTTCCAGTCTGCTGATTAGCTGCTTAATTGCTTATTTTAACAGCAGAATTTATAACTTTTAGAGCACTACAAATTATATAACCTTTAAACCATTACCAAACCTTTATTCATCTAGCAAAACATACGATCTTTTCGATGACGCGCATCACTTTGATAAACTTGTTGTACAAAGTAGCCCGGATTTCCTAATTGCTTTTCTTATATCGTCATTGCTGTTGTGCTTTATTTCCTTTATGTAAAATTTGAATGATTCAGGCAATGCGCACATAAGTCGGAAGATCAATTCCTGTGGGAACCACGCGTTTCCGATTTGAGTTTATAATTATGCCATACGGAATTGATATTTTCTTAGGAATTTGATATTAAACATTAAAGATATCGAGAGAAGTGGGTCTTATCGGGATAAGGAAAAGATGCCTTGAGAGTAATAAAAATAATTATTATTAGTTTGAGATTCTACGAATTTTTGAGGCATTATAATATTTAAAAAATATCGGAAAAAAAGATTCTATTTAATATTTTCTAAGATCTCGACAATTTATTTTATTATATTGATATCCCTTATTATTATTTATATTTTTCCTCCCTCCAAAAACGCCCAATTTATAATTCCATCAAGATCATTTCGCCCCAATTACCTTGCTGCTATAGCTAAAATTTCAATTCACACCTTTTTTTATTGTTCACTTCCCCTCAGAACAGCTACTTGGCTCCACAATCAGGCACGAGTTTCCCCCCGCAGAAAGCACTTGCCAAAAATCCCCCAAAAAAATAGAGACAAAAACCCAAAAACAAGAAAATAATAAAGGGAATTGCTAATCTCCAAGGCGATAGCCAAAAGTTCCTGGCAATCGTGACCATCACGGGCATTATCATTACCGTTATCAGCGCCATCGCCATTAACATTATCATTATCATCAGCAACATCGCCTTAGTTGTCCGAAGAATCGACTCTGGTCGATGGTAAAAACTCGTTATCGCCCTCGAGTATCAGCGTTTTTATGGCCTGAGAATCGATTGTATTAAGAGCTATTAAAATATTTTCTAAAACCTGCTGCTATCATATCATTCAATTAGGCAAGAAACGGCTATATATAGGATCATAAAACATAGCATTCGGTGTCGCCTGATAGTGATAGCGAAGCCTCAAACACCAATCATTCGGATCGGTTTCGGTTTCAGTTTATTTCTCAACACATTAAAGCCCCATAAATACATCAAAATAAAAGTGTCGCCCGCGGAGTATTTACAGCCCCTGTGCAGATAATGTGGGGGGAAGACATATGGATTGGCCCTCTTATGATATTTTTTCGTGGTGTAAACTTGGTCAGATCGCCGGGATCAGATACAATTCGCAGCAGACAAAGTCTGTCCAAAAGCTAGAAACATGAAATTTCCACAGATAAACGCCAGATAAGCGCCGGGATCAAGATTAAATAGCTCTTGGTGGTGAGCTGCTTGGCGTACACTGACTGGGTTATCAGTGGGCCGCACACTTTATGGCAGGTGCTATTGGATACTCTATAAAGCAGTAATTTATGAAGTTCCCTCCGCGCTACTTGACTTTTGTTTTCATCTTTTCACCGTCCAGTGGGTGAGTTGCCAATGTCTTTTTTTGGGCTTAACCCATATTTTTCGAGGGGCTCCAGTTGGTTTTTTTTTATGGGGGACTTTGTGGGATTTTTTTATGGGAGGATTTTGTGTGATTTTTTAGGGTTAAAAAATTAAATTAAATAACATTGCAAGGAACTTTTAATATTTCAATTGGCAACTATTGAACTCTCAAGACTAATATTAAAAATATATATATATTTATATAAATAAATCTGGCAATTCCAGAAAAAATTGTAAAATATTGTTAAATTTTGAAACTTTAAAATTATTTTTAAAGTGTATTAAATTCGAAAAATATTTTTGCAGATAAAGTAGTTATATTTTAATATTATTAGAATTTTTTTAAGATCCCATCTCTGATATTTGCATAAATATTTTATTTTTTTTAAGTTTGATAACAGTATTCTCTAAAAAAAAGTGTTCTTAAATTAAAATTGTTACCTGCATGTAACTGCACATGTTTTAAATAAATTTCAAAAACTTTTCCATAGGATTTCTCTCCCTAAAATTCTTAAAGAATTATGCAGAAAGGCTACTGAATTTTACCCCACTTAACCCACTTCTGCTCCCATATTTTCCTGTTACCCAGAAAAATATGGGTTAAGTACACATGGAAAGCGATCTACACCAGAAAAGAGAGAATCTACGTTTGTATTTCCTGATGATATCATCTATCAGAGCGCACGTCTCACTACGGTTTTATTGTGCACTTGTGCGCCGCTGTTTCTCTCTCCTATTTGTTTCTTTCTGAATTGCGTTGCTTCATCGCATCGAAGAGGAAAAAAAGAAGGAAAATATCATCGGCGCATGCATCGCACCTGATATTTTTATGGATTTACAGCACCCCCGAATTATTCTTCAAATTTCGACAATTTATTACCAAATACACAGGCTTTTGACATTTATTTGCTCGTTTCCAATTCGATTTCGGACGCCCCATCGAAGTTTTACTGTCCGAAAGCAAAAGTGTTTTTATTCTTGTCGACCAGTCAACCTTGTTGTCTAGGTGCCATAGAGGATCGGAGCGAAATCGGACGATGATAGCCCCGGGCAGACCCTGCGTATACTTTATATGGTCGAAGCCGAAGCGCGGCGCACATGTTAAATGAGGCGTAGTTGGTTGGTGAGTGGGAAAAAGGGGGTTGCAGATAGAGCTGGAGGAAGATCGATGATTGCTTGCATCGATGTTCGATTAATAATCGATATTAAAGATTTTTTAATCATCTATTATATGGCTATTTTATGAAGAAATAAAAATGACAGCTTTGCAGAATAAAATCTTTCAAAAATTGCAATTTATTTAAAATCACAAAATGATCTCTTTATTGTTTCCCCCGAAAGGAAGGGAATGTTTCCTGGCAATCCGGGGGAGAAGTACCACAAGTACTTATTCTGAGGAGGCACTTGGTTCCGTCAGCTCCACGACGGTACCGTGATGGTACAAGTGGACATTGACTTGGGCATAGCCGTTCTTGCACTTTTGTATGCTCAGGACGAAGGGCTCGAATGGATGCCAAATGAAGGTGCACAGTTCGGGTGCATTATCAGTTGGCACCCCCCAGATAATGGAGCGCGCCTTAGCAAACAGCCGGAACTTGACAGTCTTTGTTTCTTCATCCTTGAAGACAATAGGCTTAGCGGAGCAGTATTTTGGGCCTTCCAGTGGCGACATATACCAACCCTCGTAGCTGAAATCGCTGGACTTGAGGTATGGCGATGGCGACAGACACTGGGAGCGGAAGACTACATTCCGGACAAAGGAGTTCGTGGAAAAGTCATCCAAGAATAACCCAAAGAAGTGGTGCATCTCATCGTAGAAGAGCAGTATGATTGAAAGCAGGTCAGCGACAGTATCGGGGTAGACGTTCACCATCTCGTCGACGGATTCTTTGAAGAAAACGTATAAAGGAGGAGTCAGAGGAGATAGGAAGGGCATATCTACGCCATTTCTGAGACGCTTCTCGTAGCACAGCAGGAGTAGATCATCGCTCATAAATTGCATCCTCTCCATGATCATGTTATCGATCTAGGGGTAGAAATGTGTTTAATTATTACAGATTTCATATGCAGATTTCCTATTTTCTTACTTTGTAGTACTTCTGCAGGTCGATTTGGCGATGCAGAAAGCTCCGTATACGTTCTTTAATATGCGTTATGGATTCAATTGTCTCCTGTTTGTAGAGCTTCCCCTTCGACACCTTGTAGACGTAAATGCACTGATGCAGCCGCGACATGATCGCTACCTTAGAGCCGGACACCGCGATTCCGTGATTGAGGGAAACAGCAATGGAATCCTGCGGCAGGGAAATACTGTCTCTGACCACACCCCGCTTCAGGTTCACCAAAAAGAACACATACGAAAAGACGTCCAGTTTGTCGAAGGAATCCGGATAACCTTCGATGGGTAGTTCCTTTCTCAGATCAGATATGGCCGCCACCAAGACGTACTTGCCGTTAGCCAGGAACACGCTGAACTCCCGATGCAGGCGGTAGAGACCGTTGAGGCAGCGGCACAGGCGAATGGTCTTCGCGTCCTTAGTGGCGAACAGGCGCTCAAAGATCATGCGACATAGACGGTTGGTCCTTTCGCCCTTGTAACACTCCTGGGTGCCAACGTTCGCCTCCCGGATCAGCTCCGCAACTGCAGCCGAGCTGAACCCCCTGTACGGGTAGATGTGCAGGCTCTTCAGGTCGTCGGAGAAGGCCAGCAGCTGGCTCCCGTCCGGCGTGAACTTGCGCAGGATTATTTCCGGAATTTCCACGGAGCAGATGCTCAAGCACGGAGTGAAGCATTTGTAGAAGCGGCGCTCATAGTCCAAGGGCGACATCCTGCTTAGCTGGCTGCCGACGCGTGCGTAGCCGGATTCGCGGTTCTGCAACAGGTGCACGATGTTCTGCGATTGTAGGCGCTGGTTATAGGCCATGGCAGCTTCAACTTAACTTTAATGGGATTAAGGTAAAACTATTTGGTTTGACAGTTCTGGCAGGAAGAAAAAAATAGGCAAGGAAACTTCGATGTGGATGAGCTTTTGGAAACATCGATAGGTATCATCGATGTTTATCACATGATACAATTAATTGTATCATGTTCCAGCACTAATTGTAGATGTCAAAATTAGATACGAAATTTTACACAGATTTATCTATTTAAATCAGATGGGAAATGGCAGTTTAATTTAAAAAAATATTATAAGTAAATGAATAAAAATTAATTCTAATTAAAGACACTGATTTTTATTCCTAAATAAGATATTGGGAACACTCTAAACATTACATGCATTACATTTATTAAAAATAAAATGTACACCACTTATTAAAGGGTAAAAAAATACATATAAAGTAATATATTTAGATACTAAACATACCTCTTTTTTTTACTAATTATTATTTTTCATGAAAAACTCCCATCATTTCCGTTTAACCCCAAAAAACCCCCTTGACTACACCCCTCGCTCCAACTATTTAGTAAAGAATACCATAAACTTAATTACCGACTAATTGAACGACACACTTGCCAAAGCCAAAGCAGTATCTCTTTGGTGTGAATTACAAGCCGCCTTCGTTTACTATTAATTTCCCGGGAGAGGGGATTTTCCGACCACTCGATCGTTCGCTCGTTGGGTTTATCTGTACGACCCAGTCGCATTTGTCTTTTGTTTACAAGGCGGTTACGTCAAGGCTTCTGTTTCTGTTACAGATAAATGGCACTGGACTGTGCCAAGAGATCGTTTATTTAGATGGCGAATTACAGGGAAAACTGTGTACTATGTGTACTATATAGAGGGGGTTCTGTTCCATGGAGTACGGAGATACACACATGGTATATGGGCGGGCTTGGCTCTATCGGCGTAACTGTCAGTGTCTTGTCACTGGGCTATTGTTTATGAGTGGGGCCCTGGGGCTATATTTATGTTTTGAAGATAGTTTCCGATATGCGGGTGGTATTGTATAAATAAGGGGTATTTACTAGTACTCCTCTTACTTGATACGTACTATCTCTGGACAGAAGTACGGCCAGATGTGGGGATTTACGAGGAAGAACCTACGGTATGGGTTCTGACGAAGTTAAGCTACATATCTGTAATAATTATTTGAAAATATATTAACTTGACTAGCAAGTATTATTCAGATTTGCCTCTCGATTGAGCATAACCTTTATCTTTCAATTTACTGCCACAAGTTTAAAGTTCACCTAGACTTAGATCATATTTATACTATTCCTGTCAACTAATAATCAATTTTATTACGGCGGCTTCGATAGACAGCTGTAAAGATAGGGCTCTATCGCCGCGTTTTCCTTTCATTCAATTCATTCACTTATATCCAAGGCAATGGCTATGACTAAGGGTGTTATTTCTCGCAGTGCTGATTCTATTTCGCCTTTTTTCCTGTTCCATAAATTGTTTTCTAGCTGTAGAATAGATAGTAAATTCGCTGCAGATATCAGTCGCGGGGTGCATAGTACACAAGTACATACAGAATTGGGGCCCCATCACAGATACCACCCATTATTGTTATATTTTTGTCGGAGCTCGGAGCTAGCAGCTCGGACTTTTATGGTCAGCGGTCCGAGCGAGCTATTTTATATTTCTTTCCGATCAAAAACGATCGCTGCCGAGTGGGTGAGTACACGCAGAAAAGTGAGAGAAATAAAAGTTAAGTAATAAATTATTTTCTTAAGGTTTTGATCTTTAAAGGTATAATCTTTAACTTTAAAATATAATTGTAAATAAGGTCAGTAAAAAAATATTGCATATATGAAAAGAAAGAAGAAATAAATATATTAAAAAGAAGGGGTTATGACACTGAGTTATTGATCTTTTTAAACTAATTAATTTGTTCTTATATGATTGGATTTTGTGTAAGTGCAAGCAGGATAAATATAAGGCACTGCCAAGAAGACATTAACTTTGATTAATTAAATAAATAAAAAAATACATATATAAAATAAAACAAATATTTAATATTTTTTAGAAAACTAATACTTATTTAAAAAAAATATAGTATATACATACATACTTTATAAAGTAGCTATTTCGATGATTATTTTAATAAAAGTACAAAATAGACATCAATGAAATATTTACTATTTTTGAGAAAAGTAATGATATTCAATGTAAAACAAAATTATGACAGAATGACAGCTTTTTCAATTAATAACATATAAAAAAAAAAAATTTTAATAATTGATATATTACAAATTAAAAAAAATTATCCTAATAAAATTCCTACTCCTCAATTCACAAAAATAAAGTAAAGTAAAGTTTCACCAATCAAATTAATAATTATCCAATCACCTCTTACTTCAAATAAAGCTACATTTAATCCACATTTAATGCCATAATATTTTTGCCAGTGTAATCAAGTATCTGAGCACTTGCTCGTACTTTATATCAGAAAGGTTCGTCACATTTTTGGAGGTCTCTTCTCAGACTCACTTGTTGTTTTTCTTTTCTTCTATTTTTAACGGCTTGTCACCAGCCACTCACTCACTCACTCACTCTCTCTCCCTCTCTGTCGCTCCGAATTCGCTTCGGAGTTCTCTGAACGGCGATTTGTTTAGCGCCGGAGAGAAGGAAGGAAAAGGCAGGCAATCAATTGTCGAGCGGCCAGCTCCGGGCTTAGTTTGTGACACTTTGTGGCTGGTTCGCGGTGAGGCGTCGGCAAAATGCAATCTGGATCGCCAGATAAACGGCCAGCGAGATCAGGATCAAGAGGGAATCCTTTCAAACTAATTAAAAACTAATTGAAAACTGTGATCTGTGATCTGTGAATTCTCTCACGCCAATCAAGGAGTGTGTGCAAAAAAGTGAGCAAATAAAATAAAGAAAATATTAATTGAACAAAACTAGAGAAGAAAGGAAAGCAAAAAACCCAAGAAAATCCCGAGGAAAATCCCTATAAAAAAGGGTTGCACAAGTGAGTGACATTCTGGCAATTAATTGTACGCATCCTTGAGGTCAGATCAGAGAGTGTGTGTGTGTGTGAGTGTGTGAGGAACCACCCTTTCCGGGGCAGATGTGTTGCCTTTGGGAAAGTGTGCCGGAAGAGACAGGAAGCCACTCTGGGTATCTGCTCCTTCTGCCACCATTTCCGCTGCACATTGCAAATTGCATCCTTGTTCGAGGCGGGGTAGCGCGTGCTATGTTCCAATCTGATCCCGATCCCGATTCTGATCCCTGATCCTGTCTTGCAGCTTTCGTCTCGTATTAAGTTACGATCTCTCACACTCACATCTTTGTACTCCACGTTTGACCTTGCCATAATTATAGTCCTGACCCCGCCGTCTGTCTCAACGATTCTGACTCGATTCGAGGACTCGTCAGCTCGCGAGTCCTTTCTCGAGAGCGAAGAGCAGCGACTTCCGCTCCGCCTCGAATGCAAAACAATGGAACAGCAGTCGGAATGGCATATAAATGTAAGGAATCGCAGGAATAGCAGTCCCTGCGAGTTGTGAGTTCTGAGTCCTGTGAGTCCTCCTCCTGGCCTGTCAATGAGAGACATTCACATACAATTGAAGTTGCCCAGATTTACAAGATCGACGCTGACTGATATACAAATCAAAACAGTTGAGGTCGAAAATATAGAGTGTTTTAATAATAAATATCAAAGGAATTAAGGAATACTTATCAATACAATTTATTTTTTTTATTTTCCCATATTAGGTATTAATAAATTGTATGAAGTATTAAATTAGACAAATTATTCTTAAATTATAACGTAAATTACACGTATAAATAAAGCTGATTTATTGAGCATAACAGCTCTTATAACAGCCTTTGTTATTAGTTATTATTTTTTGTGTGTAAAATTATGATAAAGCTACCCACTTTTGGAGGTTAAATATTATCTCAGTTTCACGGTTTTTAAGGAGTATATTTAATTTTAATTTAAAGGATTTAAAGAAGTGTATTTTTGTCGAGCTCAAAAAATCTACAAAATTATACTTTCTCATAAAATAAAAATGTCTATAAATCTGTCGAAAGTTTTTGAATCTAAACTAATGTTTTACCTATTTTTTATTTAACAAAATCACACAACATTTGTCCACAGCAAAGCTGAAATAGTTGAAGCTGAAATATTTTTATACCAATTAATAATTGGTAGTTAACAAATATGTTTTCACATAAATAAAACCTTTGTTTAATTCCCTTAACTTTAAATATACATATTTTCCAATACTTTCCCCATTTAATTTACCATTTTCACCCGCGATTGTGCATCCCAGGAGCACTCACTCTTACTCCCATTCCCATACGCTATGTTATGCCAAAAAAGAAGGGCAAAAGCAGCCGAAGAAGGGCATTCCTACACACACTCGGCCCGCCACTCGAACTGGGAACAAAGGCCTCTGATATATGTACATATATATATGGCAGTATGTGGAACGAGACGACTTTTGATTCCTTCAAGAACTTTATTTTCTATTGCCCTGCACTCTGTAAAAGCCATTCACAAAAGCCGGGGCCAAGTCCTTAGATCCTTTGTCCCGGTGCAGACAGTTAGAGTCAAAGATCAGCCATCCAGCTGAGTTAATTACAGCCGACAGAACTTCCACAGAGACAAGCCGGAGTCACTGACTCTGAATGGAACTCGCTTGGAGTCCTTGTTTTTTTTTTTTTTGAGTCCCTGGAAAGGAAGTGGTGTTGTCCCAGCCTCGGGGCATTCAGCTGATCCTCAAAAAAGCCTATTTAATTCTCCTTTTTTTGGCGCGTTAAAATATTTACATTTCAGCTGGGATTAGGTGGGGGGATTTATGAGGACATGTGGTCTTTATAATTTAATTCGTTTAATATTAAAAAAAAAATTTAAAAGAAACTGTAAAATAATCAATACATTTTTTTAATTTCTAAGAAAATATTTAATAACTTCTAGAAAAAATATTTAAGGAAAAATGTTTATAAGATTTAGAATTTATCGATGAATTCCTCGGAAAATGAATATTTTTATTTCTTTTAAATTTAACCGTCAGAAGAAAATAAATCGTTTATATTATAGAAATAGAAATTAAACCTTCAAATTTGTATGATTAATAAAGAAATTAAATTAAAGAAATTTTAAGCAGGCTTTCAATTTATTTTTTTTTAATATTAAAATGAAGAACGTAGTTTTATATATCTATTTTTGTAGATCTATGTTCCCATAGATGCTCTTTCTTAAATATTTTTTAGGCACACATAAATATCCACAAAGATCCCAAATTGTATCTATCTATGCTCACATATATACCTAATATTTTCATGTTCCTCCTTTAAAATATTCAAACACTAAGAACCATAAATATAATTTGTAATTTTATTTTTCCCTTCCACCACAATGAACTGGAAAATCCTTTAATTGAAATTTTATCACTTTTCCGCAAACAATTGAGTGTGTCCGTTGGCATTATCTGTTCCGATCTGATTATTCATGGGCTATATGCACGCCCCTGTTACGGAATTATTATTGACTTTCGCCGAGGCGTGTATTCTACATGAATTATGGACAGGAGACCGACAAAAGAAGGGCAAACGAAACCAGAGCGAAATGCAAATAGAGACACATCCTTTTCTCGGTTAAAATATGTGACAGGGCGCATGGGGAAGGGGTGACTTGGCTGTCGATTATGTTGTTTTAATTTAACGCTATTAGCGTGTGTGTGAGTCAGTGTGTGTGGCGTCAGAGTCAACTTCAACCCTTAAAGGCCAATATATGTTGCCCCTCGGAATTAACCCGTATGTGTCGTGAGTTCCTAATTGAGTGCTGAGCTGAGCCCGCTGCTCCTGTCGATGTTTGACAAACGCAAACAGATAGGGATATATACGAGATATAGGAACATGTAGATAGGCGCCCCTTTTAGCACCTCTTCTGCTGTTTTTGGGTTTGTAAATTATTAGCCTTCAAGTGTTCATGCAAATAAATAACAAGTGAACGATATTTATGAGTTTATTACAATGAAATGGCAGTGGAAGATAGGGTGAGGAGAGTTTTTGGGAAAGTGTTTTAAATGGAATTAAAAAACTAAGCTATCTTGGGGTTACTTAATATAGTAAAATAGTTAAGAACTTATTTTAAAGATGATTTAAGTAAGCTAAAATGATTTAAGTGTTTTTATTTCTATTTGTTGTAATAATTTTGCTTACATTTATCTCATTTTCCGTGCATATAGCTCATAAATTTATAAAGAGCGTATTTAAAACCGCACGATAACCGTTCAGTGACGCAATATTCAAGCTTTTGTTTATAAATAAATTAATATGTATTTTTTTTTTAAAAAGATAAAGCAGTGACATGATTTTCAAGCGTGCTTTTAGTTCCACAAAAGCAAAAGATAATTAAAACATAATAATAAATATTAAGCCCGGTTGTTTCCACAGATATATAATATATTCCTTTTAAATTAATTTTACTTAGAAATATATTCTTGATATAGAAAAGGTGATGTTAGTTATCTGACCTGAGAAAAGGAAAATATACCTATACTTATTTCGATTAGAAAATATAGTAACAAATTCCCTGAATTTAATTTGTGCTAATAACTAGTGTCCCAAATATCCTTCTGGTTCTGGCTAAAAGCCAGCCTTAATAGCCAGTCATTTAAGGCCTTTTTATACTCCAATTATCACCCAGACTTATGGCCAGAAAAAACCTCAACAAAATGCCTGAAAAAAATCAAGAAAAATGAGAAAACTTCCCCTTGGAAAAAACTTTAACGACAGATACAAAATGAAGTTGCAAACAAAAAAGCCAAAAAGCCCATGTACTTGTCCACCAAAACCAGCTTGGGAAAAAAGAGCAGCCAGGAAAACTCAGGGAAAACCAGGAGCAGGAGCAGGAGGAAAACCAGAAGCAGGAGTGCGGGGAGAAAAAGAAAAAGCCAGCGAGGAAATCAGGCTCGGCACACTTTGCCTTTAGCTGCGGGCCAAAAGTCGTCGTCGCTTTCAATTATAGCCGTGAGTTTTCTCTGTCCGGGGAAAACACAAACATTCACACACATATAGCAAACACATACACACACACACAACCTGCCCATAAATCCACACACATATACACTGGCAGAAAAAGGTATAGGTATAGAGAGCCATTAGCCTAATGTGTGCTTATTGCGCACGCTTTGGAACAGACGCAGGTTGGTTTAGTGGGCCGAAAACAAGAGGTTGGGGTGGGGTGGGAAAATGCCACAGGGGCAGGGGAAAATGGGGAAAATTCAGCAGGAGAATGAGGAAAACTCCGAGCTAGATGGGGGGCAAATACACAAGGGGATGCCAAAAGGATGTGGCAACCGCAAAGACCCGGGTATAACTTGCCACTTTGTCTGACCCAACAGCAGCAGGGGGGAGGGAAAAGTGGGTGGAAAATGGCGGGGGCAGAGGCTGTGGGTGGTGTCTGGGCCAACCGCAAACAAACAAACACTGTCGAGCAACAGAGACAGCAAAGAGAGAGAGAGAGAGAGCAGGCACAGCATCTGTATCCGTATCTGTGGCTGTGTCTGCAGCTGTATCTGTATCTGCAGCCGTATCTCCATTGCTCTGTATATATATGTACCTATGTATATATATAGAGATATATATAGCCGAGTTGCTTTATATAGAGGCTAGTGCATAATGAATGCGAAGATGTGCCCGCCCTATTATCCTGACTCCTCCCTCGACTCGTGTATCTCAGAGATACATAGCCGCATTCTGATAGGAAAAATCAGGGGATGCTTCAAGCTCTCTCTCTGCCAGTTGGGTCTCTGTCTCTCTGTCTCTGTGCCTCTCTGTCTCGCTGCCTGGCATCTCCCTCCCTCTCTGTAAGCTTTGTGCCCGCAAGGATTCGAATCAGAATCACCAAGTCTCGGCTGCAGATAATAATGACAGAGCGAACTGACACAGATTTTCCGAAAGAGAGGTGGTCTCTGGGAGAGCACCCACAGAGAGAGGAAGCGAGACAGAGATGCTGGGAGAGAGAGAGCACACACACCGAGAGAGAGAGAGAGGAGGTTTCATCCCCTGCTTTTTTTGGAGAAGACACACACAGGACATCTGTGTGATCTGTGATGAGAGGCGAGGCGAGTGGCGAGAGGAGCGGACCAACCACCAAAGGCGAATCCGAATCCGCATCCGCAGCCGAATTCCCATTGAGAAATCCGAGAAATGCGAGAGGCAGAGAATACCAGAATCCGAGAATCCGAGAATCCTCAGCGCCTGCAGACAATTTCTCAGTTCGTTGCTGAGCGTGCTGGCAATCGGAATTGAAATCGGAATCGGATTCCCAGTCGCTGTCGCTATTTCGCTGTTGCTGTCGCCGTCTACGTCGCTGTCGCTGTCGCAGTCTCTGCCGCCGCCAGCGTCGCTGCCACACACACATTTTCCGACACAACAACAAACAGACTTCAATATATATATATATTTTTTTTTGCGGCGATATCGCTTCTTTTGCTGGCAGTCTTGCGAAGACAACCGGCAGATAGAGACGACACCGTGGCAGAAATCCCCTCCGAAAGCATTATATCCGGACTATATCAAGTATACGCAGTGATGTCGTCGCGTCGCGTGTTATGAAAGATATATCTGAAGCCAAAACTAACACCGTGTTGTGTTTATTGTGATAATTACAAGTAATAGTTTTTGAAAGCCGAATCATGCTGTTCGATCGATATGTCATATCAGGTTGGTGCCAAGCGACGCGAAAAATAAAAGCAAATATCTGGGAACCTATAGGAACTATTGTTCCCCGGAATCTAAATAAGTTTCAAGCCTTGAAAGCCGTTTACAAATGGTTTTACTTTAATTGGCGAAGCGAAAGTGAATCAGAGTTTGGTTTAAAAAATGTGTTAAAGAAAAAACTAAGCTAAGAACTTGGAAAGTGATTTAAATAAGTGAGCAGAGACTAAGAGATCTCACTTAGAATAAAGGAACCCCTAAATAGTAATCTTTAAAGTCATGGAACTATGATAAATACTTATTAATCGTTATGATTAATTACATGATTCTATAAAATTGTTATCATTTTAATATTAACAAATAATAATGATAAATAATTATTTGTAGTCACAGTCAATGGCCTTAAAGTTTAAATATTTTTGTTATTTAAGCTTAAAAACTCTGAGAAATATAACATTCTTGGAGATCAAAGTTCTCATAAAACATTTTAAAATAAAGTTTGTGGGTTTTAATAAGAGTAAGATGTCCAAAAGTGTAAAATATTCCTAAAACAATGCTGAAGATATATTTTTTATTTAGCCAAAAGTTTTACAGATTTTCTACTTAGCTTAAACATACTTTTTTTTATTTATTTTTATTTAGTTTAATTTTTGCTATTGGTTAATTACTGAGGAGAATTAATAAATGATCTAACTTCCGATGAAATTTAAATTAAAAAAGTGCATAATTTCATAGTTTGATTACTAAGGTAAATAATAATAGAGTAAATTAAGGGAGAATAATAATAATATTTAAAGAGGTATGTGCACTGCGACCACTAGGGTCCATTGTGCCCTTAAGGGAGAAAGTACACCAAAATTAATTTCTCTTATAAATAAAATTATTTAATTTTCATTTAAAACGAATAGCTTAATTAAAATTCTCGTAAAATTCTCGTTCTCTCTTAAAATTCCTTTAAATGTAATTAGTTAATCAACAATAGACCTTTTTAAACTCCAACTGCACTTTTAGATTAGCCAAAAAACTGTTCCATCTGAGGAAAAAAATCGTTTAATCTTACCCTAAACTTTTAATGACTAGAAACAACTTGAAAACCTCCCAGTAAGTGCCATTCAAATCGATCCCTATTTATCACACTCTGAGCCACAAATGTGATTACCTAAAAAACAAATTAGCTAAAAGGAGACGGGGGAAAGGCGGAAAAACCCGCTAGAAACACTTGTACTTGTGTTAACAGCAATTGCGCTGTCCAAATAAACTCTCGAGAGAGGGCGGCCTTTTGAAGTGGCCCTAAAGGACTTCGCTGAGCGGTGTGAAGCCGTCGGAACATCCACAGGATGCTGGGCAAACAGAGCGTGCCGGGCCACAGGATGTGCGAAATTTACAGCAGGTTGTTAGCAGGTTCACAAGGACAATTGAGGAACCCGAGAAACCGTAACTGAAACCGTAACCGAAACCTCAACCGATATTTGTTTGCCCTGCTTTGAGGCTTGTTTATTTTTACGGCCGATACTTATCTCCCTTCGGTTGCTGTGTTCCTCCTGCCGCCCTGCGGTGTTATCTGTGGAAGCGCTGTCATATTTTGTCTAACAGCTCAAATTACGATTTAGTTTCAAGTGCCCCGAACGATGTCCGGTGGACGATGGACAAGACAAGGGCCCCGTGGCCGTAAAGCAAATATCAATAATCGCCGGGTAATTTGTGCGTGTCTACTTATGTTCCAAGCCCACCGATAATCTACAAAGGCAAAGAGTGCTTTTTATTGATACACTTTTAGCTTGACAACTTGGCAATGCCCTGTGGGGGCTTATTCTTGACTGGGATGGCACTTTTTGGGTCGTTTTTTGACTTGGTATTACTTATTAAATTTTTTTTTGTGTAACTCTGTCTAGAATAGTTTTTTTGTTTTTCATAAATATTTTCATGAGTTTACTGTCACTTTAATTATTTTTGGAGATTTTGTAAAAGAGTTTTTTAGGTTTCTTTAAAAGTTTTCTTTATGTAGATAATTGGTTCTTTCATAAACTTGCTATTAACATTTTGTTAAAAAGTGTTCTTTATGTCAAAGAATTGTTTCTTTCATAAACTTCCTATTCAAATTTGTTATAATTACTTTTTCCTTTAAATTGTATTTCGTTTCCTAAGAAAACATGAAATATTACCCTGAATTAATGACGTTTAAAACCCCATTAGACCCCATTTAACTTTCTTCTAAAATTAGTAACATGCCTTGTTTATTTACTAGAATTTTCTATATAAAGGATATAAAGTTCGCTTTTCTAATGTATCCTCTCTACATAAAATCCCCTTATCCTTGACTCAACTGTCACTGAATTTCCTTTGAAACCCAAGGCCTTGTCTTGTCTTTTTATCTTTCAATTTAATCGGCAGACAGCAGTCGTGTGCAGCAGTCACATCATTTAAATAGTCGGAATTATTGTGTCAACAGCAAAAGCAAGAAAAAGAAATTCGAAATAGTTGAAATATTTTCATAGCGATATTCAAACAGATTCCGATTCTATTTGCTCAGCCTGCTCGTGAGGTATCGGATACTCCCTGCCTCCGTAAAAAGGGTAGTGTCCGGGCAGAGGCACCTGTCTTTGGTCAGCGAAGCGGAGATAGTGAAAGGTGTATTGTTTTGTTGATATTTCTGTCGTCGGGCTTGTCGCCGGTGCATTGCAAAATCACCCAGAGATAGATACACCCTCGAGTGGGCAGTACCAGGAGGCGATTGTCATCTCTGGGGCTCTATTTTCGGCACTGACTTGACAGCCCGCAACTGATTAGGATTAGTGGAGGAGCCAGCGGTCGTCGGAAAAGTCATTTCTAATCGGTATCTCTTCCCTCCACACTCGACAGGCTCCACTGGCGACGACTTCGATCCGAGTGCTAGTGCTGTGCGTCACCACCATCGCCTGGATCACCATCACCTGGATCACCATCTGGATCATCATCATCTCGATCTCAGTGCCAGGAGCCAGGCTTTTGCTGGTCTGCCCTTGGATCAGTCCCTCGAAGAACGTTCTCCCACCAGGGAGGAGCATCATCACCACCGCCAGCTTCAGTTGCAGCAGCTCCAGCAGCCACCGCCGCCCACGTTGCCCTTGGACTCGGCAGTAGCCGGCGAGTCCGGTATGGAGCACTTCTTCAAGGACCCCGCCCAGGCGGAACAGATCCTGCAGGAGTGGGCGAGGCGCCGGGAGCCCATCAGTGATCTGGACATCCGGGAGAGCGGTGTCTATGCCAAGACCTCCCTGCAGAGGGGCACCCGCTATGGTCCCTTTCCTGTAAAGCTGTGCCATCAGCCCAACGATGCACAGCTGGCCTGGAAGGTGAGTTCTTACTGCTTAAATATTTCTCATTGAATTTATTTATGGGGAAAAATTATATCGATTACTTGGGAAATACGTGAAAAATAAGGTACATCATCACAGTAAGCCTTGAAATAATAGAACAGTTTTAAATATTTTATTAATAGGTGTTCGTTTTGTATGAAAAGTTAGCTTACATACAAAAATAAATAAATAATTTTAGGGACTACAAAAAAATATATAAGGCTTTAATACCCTTACAAATTCTTTAATTTACTTTTCTAAAATCCCGAGGCTTGCTTTTAATTTCTTTACTTTCTAAAAACCCTTAACTAACCTCTTGTTAATTTTTTTTTATATCTAATAAGGTTTATAAGACGTTGTCAGTTATTTTTTATATTTTCTATTTAATTTCACTTCAAACCTTAACCTTTTTTGGTACCCAAAAAGTAGTTATTTTCCACCACAAAAATATATATATATTCCCAAACAATCATGGCACAAATCCCTCATCTGATGTCCCAGTAAAACTATATAATATATCACCCAACAGAGCGGACCTTAAGCCTTTCACACGTGTGTGCATATTTCAGGGCAGTCTCAAATTTCCGTTTTTCCGTTTTCCCATTTTTGGGAAACTTAATCCCATCAGAACCGTACCATATATGCACATTTTTATGTGCGAAAATTGCACAAGAATTGCGAGCGAATTGAATCGAATTTTTTGGGGGTTTTTCGCAGGGAAAATCAAACGATTGGAAAGAGATTTGATTAGCAGGACTCCTCGAGGGTATCGATTGTCAGTCAAATGTGCCTAATCCCTGGCCAGAGCTAATTTAGCCTGGCCAGGGTACAAAAAATCCACAAAGTGCACCCCAAATGAGGCTTAAGTCGGGGCCGGCTGATGATTCCAATTAGGGGAATGCCTGCCGAGGGAGAACCCTTCGATCTCGGTTGTCAGTCAGTCAGTCAACTGACACTTCCTCCCTTGCCAGCCCGGAAAACAGTAGCAGGAGCACACACAGAAACAGACAGAGACACAGACAATCCAATCAAATTATCGCGCCTCGTCCTGTTGACAAAATCCCTATCCTTTTTACCTACCGAACTGAGCCTGAACTCTGAGATTCAGGTACTTTCTGTGTGTGCTACAAAAATATTGTTTCTGCCACTCGAGCGAAAATTGCAAAAATAACACAGATCCCTTTTCGCATTTCGGTTTCGTGCCTTTATTTCTGGATGATCCTCAAATCAAGCGCACTTTTATCGCTCACATTTCCGTTTTGACAGATACATTGGCTGTGTCTGTATCTCTGCCTGATCCTCCGGCAGGATCTGCTCGGATCTGCCATCCGTTCGGGCAATTCGAAGCCAGTTCCCTCGCCTCTCCTCGAGATTATCTCTGGCGCGTAAATATTTTCCTTGCCCATTGACTGTGTCATGTTTGGCTGCCGCTGCTTCTGCCTGTGGCCTCCTTTTTAATAAAGTTATGAATAGTGTTTGAGCCAAAGGACATGTGTGATGTCTGTCCGGGATTAGCGACAACTGGAACTGTTTTCGTTTGTCACCCAGTTTCACCAGGCTTGGGTTGTAGGAATGTCTCAATGATCTTATCACCTTTTAGTGGCTGCCTCGGATTGCAGTTTTTGGAGTTTGAGTTTGAAAATTGAGATTAATCTTTATAGATAAATAAAGACATGTGGGAACTTGAAAATATAAAAGATGTAAGCTAGTACTTGAAGTTATTAATTTTAAAATGCGAGAAATATTATAAACACAAATATTTACGCCTCACTTTTGATTATTTTTGTGCTTTTGCAACTTGCACAAAATAGATAAGAAGTTTCAAGCTTATCTTTTGTTGCTTAAAAAGGGGGAAAACCCTGACAATTAGAACATTTTTATTGCCTTAAATCATGTCTATTTTTAAGCCTGAAATTCGCCTAATAAAATTACTTCTGAAATAAAGAAATTAATGAAAATAAATAAATAAAATAATTATAGAAAAGGGTGGAATACAAAACCTTCCTTCTTAGTGTTTTAATAAATAAAACTTAATACCAAGAAAGGAATTTTAAAAAAGGCAGAAAAGGTTTACAAATTTGACATTTAAATTTATTATTAAAAAAACCAAAAACATAGTAATATATTTTTATAAAGAGCTGAGATTTAAGGGGTTTAAATACTTATTTAAAAACGCAAGGAAGGATATTAAATTAAAATTATAATCCTAAAATAAATAGGGGATAGTTTTCTGTCTTTACAATAAGCTAACATAATGTTTTCCGTAGCCTGGGCTATAAACCTTTTTCCTTGACAAATTCCTCTCCCTATTAAGTAATGGTTTTTTAGAACAAAATCCCCCTCACTAAACCCTTAGAAATTAAGTATATATTTTTGCAACTATAACTTCTGCAAAGGCTCTCCTGCCATCATATATGTACATAAAAAATCAAAACACAGACTCTGCAACCTACTTGTTCACCGTAACCACTTTAAAAAATATAAAAAAAGGAAGAAAAAACATGCACACCCTCGTGCTAAAGTTTATTTCCCTTATTTTTTAGCAGGAGAATTTATATACATAAACTCCCATTTATTTTTATATTTTTTTTTTGCTCTGCAGAAGAAGCCACTTGAGGCGTTGTTAACTTAATTTTTGGAGCGTGCACACACATATGCCGCACACTCACACACACTCATACACTCACACACACACCTACCACTTAATCGCAAACTGTAAAATGCCGTTTTTCCAAATGACTTCATAGACAAGAGCCTGGCGGCGGCTGCTCGTCGGCGGCTTGAACGTTGCGCATACGCAAAGTCATTGAGTTCAGACCACAAAAGTTGAGTTGCTTTTTTTGGTTTTCGAATTTGATTTTTAATTTGTGGTGTGTGTGAGAGATGTGTGTGTGCTTGTTGTGGCGTCGCCGCGTCTAAGGCAGTTTTCGCAGCAGCCGCAGCCGCCGCTAACGATTTTTGTGTGAATTATGCGTATTTTAGCCTGGCGCCCGCCTCTGCCGCTGCTTTTATTTTGTACACAAAAACTGTCGGTGGTTTTTGTTTAGTTTTTCGTTTTTTTCTCTCCCGTTTTTTCTCCACTTTTTTCTCCTGTTTTTGTTTTTTGTTTATTATTTTCTGTTCCCCCGACTGGCTGCAGTTTCCCCCTTGGCTGCCGCCAGTGACCTTGAGTTTGCGGTGCAGACTGGTGGGCGGCGGCAGGGCACTCTCAATGGACGATGTCTTGCTGGGCTTGCTTTTTGTTTTCTTTTATTAATTTTATTGGTGGGCCTAAGTGGCATATTAAATGGTAAAATATTGAAAGGGGGGAGTTTAGAAAAGAAAAACCAGAAAAAGAAAAAGCATATGTTAAAAATCTTTATTATATAATTTAAGAAACATAAAGAAAACTTTGAGCCAATATTTAAAAATATTATTGAAGCCGGTTTAATGAAGTTTTAAATGGTTTAAAATTAGTTGCATTTTGATACAACTTTTTAGTTTACGTAAATAAAATAAATAATACCAATTTTATTTAATTACATTATTTTGATTTCTTAAAAAATACTTCTTTTTTGTTAATAAATCGTTTTTATGTTAAGAAAGCAGTCCTTTCTTTGAAATACAAAATTATCAAGTGATGATAATATTAACTTTGGAATTATTATTTTTTGTTTGTAATTTAATTGCTGTTTATTTTTATTTTTAATTGTAATTTTATATTATTATTCATATTTCATATAAAAATATCAATTTTACATGGCACTGTCTACATTCTACACGACCGTATAACACTTAAAAGGCCCAACCAATTGGTTTGCGTCTAGGCTTATTGGTGTCAAATAGCACAGTTACCCTTAACCATTTCACAGATGGCGCCAGCAGTTCCTATGAAGTTCTCATTAACTTTTCCATTAATTTGGCTTTAAATTTAAAATTTAACCACAAAAAAATAATCTAAAAATATTTAAAAGTCCAACCGTATATTTTCTTTATTTACAGGCCCATGCCGAGCACTTCAATGGCTGGCTAGAGCCCACAGCCGATGTCTCAGCTTGGCTGAAGAAAATCCGCGTCATAGAGGACCACGACATGATAGCCAAAGCCAATCTGGAGAGTTTCATTAATGGCGGTTGTGTGAGTATTTAATAAAAAAGAACCCTTTGACCCCTTGACCCCGCTCCGACACGTGCCACCATTTTTTTACAATTATTTTTCATTATTTTCTCCCGCATTTCTGTGCTTATTTTTTAATAGCTCTATTACGAAACGAATCGTTATGTGAGTGCCGGCAGCGAAATGATTGTGGATGGTCGACCCAAGAGTCCCGTGCAGATCAATGAGAGCTTCATGGCCGGCGGCGGGGTCCTGGCCGCAGCTGCAGCAGCCGCGGCCGCCGTAGCCGCCGTCACATCCTCGTCAGGATCGGGATCGGGCGGAAAGAGCGGCAAGGGGTCATCGGTGCCCAGCGATGATCGCAGTGATCGTGATAATGGTGAGTTAAGAATTGAATTTTAACTTTATTTAAATTTAAGGAAATTTGGTAATGGTTTCTGGAGAGTTAAGAATTTTATTTAATTTTTTTACAAAGATTTTTGGGCAGTTTGTTGGCTTTTATTGATAAATTGTGGGAATCAAGGCGGCTACACATCTTGTTACTATATTTTATTAAAAAACAAACCCTTTATATTTTTCTCTTCTACCTAGACCCCTTTAATGTTCAATTCCCTTAATTTGTAACCCAAAAATGATGTGTTAACCGAAGAATAGTTAGTTAAAAATCCCCACAGACTCTCACTTCTAGATTTCATCTCGATTTTAATGCATTTCCTGTGTCCATGCTGGTGTGGCTAATAAGCGCAGCTGTGGTCTTAGTTGTCCCGGCAATTAATGCCACTGAATCCGCATCCGAAGCAGGATTTTTCGGTGGCAATGCCCGTGACAAGGCTACTGGCACGAGCGGCAACAATCCAGTGTGAGGCGATACGATCTCTCGGCTTATGAGGGTCACCGAACAGCATCCCTTACTCGATATTACGAGCACCCTTTTTGCCTCCCCTAAAACGGCGATCAATTTGTGAGTCTTGGGCGCATGCGTCCGTGCAATATTGCGGCAACCGCACATGTTTTCATTTGTTATTAAAATGTTTGATAATTTCATTAGAGAGAGAGATCCATCAGCAAACAGAAAGAGGGTGCCGAGATTGTGTCAGCGATACGTCGTCAGCCGGGGATATACCCTGTATATATGGCACACGCTCAATTTAAGCCTAATCCTGCAACCCCCTGAACGTGTTTGATTATAAACATGTGGGATTTACGGACAGCTCATTTAACAGTTTCACACTCTCTCTCCGCTAATAATTATCGGCAATTTAAATCTCACTTCGGGCTTAAAATTTGAATATTTAATGAATACAAAGGCTAATCTCTGCGATCTACTAGGATTTTCCATTAACTTTGGCAGTTTTTTTAAATTTCAAATTAAAGCCCAGCTAAGTTCAAAGTCTGAAAGTCCAAAAGTCTTTTTTTCCAACCCGCTTTTTCTCTTTCAAAAACGTAACATAAACAGGACACCTGTGTAGGAGAGTTGACTTTTTAACGTATTTTCGTGCAAGTTTTCTCGCAGTTCATGCTTCGCTGACCGGGAAAATTCCTTCCCTTGACTTTACGCCCTGGCAGAAGACGAGAAGTCAGTCGACTCCAGATGTCCTGGCACAAGGATATAGAACAGAACATATAGCACGGGGGTGGCAATGCGATCACTGTCGCAGAACACGGAAAGGTAGCAAGCACCGATCGTAGTGTGGTTGAAAATATAGCAAAAGATCGCTGGATTTTCAGGGAAACGAGGGAGTTACTACTTTTGACCGTTACTTTTGCGGAAGGAATAGCTAATGAGTACGACGAGTTTGAGAATTTTCTGGGAGGAAAATGCAAATGTTAATGGTCAGGAGAGGAGGTGGGGCCAGCTAGTAAAAGCATGGGAAAGGTTTTTTGCCCAATTAAATTAATGTGAGAGAAATAATGAAAACACAAAGAGATTAAGAAATATATAAAATACTAAAATATAATAGAAAGATAATAATAAGAAATAAATAAAATTAAATACTTGAACATGTGGATTATAAATTATTTAAAGAAAAATGCTCAACTCAAACTCAAAGTGACTATTTTAACTCATACTTAAATAGAAGACTATTGAAATCTATCGATCTAATGACAAATAAAAATAGTAAAATTATAAATAACTGAATAATAAATCTAATACTTGGAAAAATAATAATTAGGACTAATTGGAACATAAAAATCAACAATTTAAATAAATATAATATAAGAGAGAAAAGATTATTTTATATAAATTATAAAACATGATTTATACATTTAACGTAGTCAATTTACCGAAGGAATTTCTTAATATACATTTTCAAGAGCTTACGAATCCTGAAATTTATATTGTCTATAGATTTAAGAAGTATATCTCTTTTAAAATGTTTAAATACTTCTTCGTACATTAGTATTAAATATTTAATTACTCAATTGCTTATAAATATAATTTTCATAAAGAAATGAGTAGTAACATAAATATTCTCTTTCACAAAATAAAATTTTTACTAGGTTAATTCTATATTGAAGTTAATGAATATTAAAACCTAAAATATATTAGTAAATTTATAGACAGCCTAAAAAGTTAACATTTCTTAATTGCAAGTATTTAAATGATTTTTAAACCCAAAGAATATAATCTATTTACTCCAAAAACCCTGGAAATTACCTAAGCTAACATTCCGCCAAACCTATAAAAAGTACTTCAACTTTAAAATCAAATATCACATGACTTTTATAACTCAAATAAATCGCCAAAAATCAGCAATCAACTTGGGTAAATACCCAATTTTAAGCTCCCAACTCTTAGACATATCATTTCGCTAATACCCAGCTACTAACCAGCCATTCCCTCAATCACTGCCAGTAGAAACCAACCCACAAAGTTGTCAACTCCGCCAGAGCTCTGCCTTCCCTTCACCTTGGGGCAGAACAGAAACCATTCCCCCAAAATAAAATAAAATAAAATAAATACAACAAAAAAACGCAGGAAATCGAAACCGAAACGACACTTTTGAGATGGCTTTCGGCTAAGGTCCGCGGCAAGTCTTCAATCGACCAATCAAACAATGGAACAAACTACAAACACGAACACATTCTCGCAGATACGTTCGTGCCGGCGCAGACCAAGCCCCTAAACGAATCTAACTAAGAGATACAGATGCCGAGATACATTGACACTTTGTCGCTGCTCTGATGGATGATTAATGAGCCGAAAAAAAAAACAATATACAAAAATAAAAAGCAGAATTAAATAAAAGGCTCGTGTCGCGGCGTGGCGTCTTCGGGTGTCACAATTTTGGGCATCATTAGGAGTGCCGCCTAACCCTTTTTTTTTGTCTACACATATATTCCTTTTTTTTAAATCGATTAGCAGGCGGATCTAAGTTTGATTTTGCAGCAGCAAGTTGTAAGGTGTAAATAATTCAATCAATCATTTGTCAACAGTTTCGGCTTCCGTTTAGCCAGCGCTCGAGTCAGGGTCAGGCTTCGGGTTTTCAGGTTTTCAGGTTTTCGGCGATATGTAATTGGCATGTCAGAAGAGCTAAAGAGCTGCTGTGGTGCTGCCCCGCCTCCCCACATAATCCACATCCTAAATGATGCTGAATGGATCCATTGAGTTGTCAGTTCTTCCTCTGTGCGAGGCAATTCAGCTGCCTCAGGGGAGGAAAGGGAGAGCAGGCCGCCTGGTGAAAGGCGTGAAAGGACGACGACTGTTTGGTTAGGGAGTAGAAGATGATGACAGCCAGGACAGGGACAGGGAGGCAGGACAATTGCCAAAATGATAAGGAATTGATTTGGCTGAACAGCAGCCAGACGAAATTGGGGTTTTTTGATTAATTGTCTTGGCTAAGCTGGCATTTAAAGAGTTAATAGAATAGGGATTACTGATTTTTGGGAAGTTTCAAATAATACAAAAATATTATTGATCAAACCTGCTTCTTAGATAGTTAAAAAATAATTATAGACAGTGTTAAATTATTAGTTATAAATAGAAAAGATATCATTATTAATTAATAGTTTTTAACATTTTCTGAAAACAAAATTCTTTATGAAATAATTATTTGTATTTTATCTTCAAGAACTCCCCGTAAATTGAGGCAATTTTTAAGTACTTTTCTAAGTCCAGCTGCCTCTCAAGCTGGCAAGTAGGTTCCCAGGAATCCTCCCTACCAAGACCGAGCCTAAGTTTTCCCAGGCCACCTACTGCCTCACCCTCCACCTCATCCACTCCCACTCCTAGCCTCACTCACCCATCCCGGCACCATATGTCGCAGAACCTTCAGAACCTACTCAGGGAAAGTCAGTCTTCCGCCCTACGGCGGATAACTCCTACCCTCCTCAATATCCCACACTTTCCCACCCAAAGCAGAAGGCAAAGTTCAAGAGCGGCCCACCCCCTGAGGTGGGAAGGAAAAGCAACCTCTTGGACGTGGGAATCTTCGCTCTGCCCTTTGCGGCCATATTGCACACGCTGAAAATTAACTTTTGACCCAAAACAGCAATTACCACATAATACTACAGCACTTCTATAGTATATAGTATATTGTGCCGATCGCGAGAGGGGGTGGAAGACCCACCCTGCTGCTGGGCTGAGGAGGGGGTGGTGTGCATTGCCCTGAGAGGCAACACCTGTTTGGAAGCCAGAGCAAGGTGCCGCCACATATATGACTTTGAGGCGAAATCAGTCCAATGGAACCATAGAAAAGGCAGTTAGAGGTTCAGAGGTTGAGGGGTTGACTGGACTGACTGCTGACCCCTCGGATGTGATGTGTTTGCATGCATAATCTCTGGTCATCGCCGTCATCCCTTAGCCGCTCTCTCTCTCTCTCTTTTAGTATAGTGTTTGTGTTTGTGTTGGTGTCACCTGGTGGTTGTCCACTCTGCCCCCACTGTCCACCAGCCCTGTGCTAAGTAGCACCCTACCCCGCCTTCTTGGTGGCCAGGAGTACTAGCAGTAACCCCCTTCCCAACCCCTAAAACAGCGCCTCAGCCCTGCTCCTCAGCCGCTCTGCTCACATTCAACACTCATTTCCCCTAGGAATAGTTTAAAAAGAGGTTACACTGGGATAAATAGTTTTTAGGAATTATTTTGGATACGGAATAATGGGAAAAATGTAAGAATTCAGGGAGTTAACTAATTCAAAGTTACAACTAGAAGTTGATAATAAAAATAATATTTTTATTCAGCCCTTAAATCCAAGATTCAACGTTGCTGAGAATATTCTTAAAAATTAACAATAAAAATACAACTAAAATATTATTTCTTCTGGGAATAATTTATAAAGAGGATCCACAAAGGGAAAGCCAAAATATAAAGATTATAGCTTTTAAATAATTTATTTAATTTTTTATTTAATAAAACCAAAATCGTAGATGAAAGAAAGCTTTCTAAATATAATTTTTAATTTCTAATAAATTACTCTTCCCTAAAAATATTTCAAAGCATAAAATAAACCTTAAATAATATCAAAACAATATAAAAAGTATATGAAATGTATTTATATTTCATTAATATTTTCCTGCAATTTATTTGCCACTTAAAAAACAATTTTGAAAGAGTTCCCCATAACTTTTCTTCCCGTGTACCCAGTGTGCACTTGGCACTCGTCGGGAGTTGGCCAAGTTAACGGAGCGGAGGGCCAACAGAAAAAAAGGGGTGGAGTGTGTGTAGCAGGGGTGTGTGTGTGGAATGGTGTGCGAAGTGGTGTGGTGTGTGTCTTGCCTTCGCAGTCGCCTTGCTTACTTTCATTTCGGGACAATTATCTATTCAACGTCAAGCTATGCGAGTGCCATATATGAGTGCACACACGATTTCGTCTCCTCCGCTACCAATTTTGTGTTAAGTGTTTGCGTGTTTACCCCCGCCAGTCTGCGTCTGTATTGGTGTGACTGTGTGTTGGTCATATGCCAGTGCGTCCTGGCCAGAAAACTGAACTATAAAAAAAAAGTGAAAAAGGACCTGCCGCAGATTGTTAGCGGGCAAACAAAACATTAGCTCGTCGGCATTATGCTCCGCGAACGACACACTTGTTCATCAAACGCGAAGCCGAACGGTTGTGTGTCAAGTGAGCTGACCCAAAGTGATATCTCAAGGATCGAAAGTGTATATAGAGTGATCATCGTTAAGGTGAAGATTGTGTGCTTAAGAAAAGTGAGTTCTAAAGTGAGGATACAGTGAGGAACTATAGTATTTAGAGGAGTTTATTGAGATCAGTTTAGGAAGGAGATTTAGGAAGATTTTAAAGAAATATTTACGGAATTTACAAACGAATTTAATTAATTCCTTTACATTCTCCTTGATAATATTTTGGTTTAAAAAAATCTTTGAACAGTTTTCAAAAGTATCTGAACTATCTTTTTAGCATTATAATAATGTTAAATATGATATAGATTTTTAAAGATTTCTTAAAGTCAATAAATTAAATAAAGCTAATAAAATTTAATAATGAAATGAAAATTAATATTAGAATGCTATTCTAACTTTAACAAAAATTTAATTTTAAATGAATATAAGTTATAAATGAATTAAATAAATGAATATAAAATCAACGGTATTAAATTAAAGGGATTATTAAAATGCAATAAATTTTAACTTAATATTTACACTTTCTAGCTTTTATTTTTGAATAAAAAATATAAAACTATGACTAAAACATAAATAATGGAATGAACATTTAAATACAATGAAGGTTTAAATGCGTTTTTAAACAATAAAATATAAATAAAGAACTAAAAATGAAAAAATTAAGCTTGAAAATGAGCTCTAGAAATTATATTAAAGTATGTGTAAGACATACTTCATATATCCTAACATAAAACTTTTTGAATTATCGAAAGTTTTCTTTATATTCCATCAATATAATCCTTATTATTTACATAATTTTTACACCATTTTTAAGTTAGTTTTTAAGTATATATAATAGCTTTCTTAATAAATAAATAATAATAATGTATTCCTTAATCCTTTGCAGGTGATATTGATTTCACAGACGACGAAAACGGTTTCGACATACGCTGTGAGGTCTGTGATAAAGTCTATCCGGATTTAGAACTGTGAGTACTGCCTGTTAATTGCCATTAATCAGCCCCCCGCGGAGGCCACTCCGAGACTCCTACTTAAACCAAAATTTCGCGTAGGAGAATGTCTGCATCTGAAATTGCTTTGGCATTTAAGTAGCCCCAGCAGCACCAGCAGCATCGGCCATAATCTAAATCACAAAAAATATAAGCCAAAACCAAAACCAGCCCCCAATTAGCTTCCAACTTACCCAAAAGAATTATGGGTGCGCAATCGGAGTGTATGTGTGTAGAAGTTGAAAGAGAAAACCGACTTAAAAAATAGAAAAAATAAAACCCACTAGATACAAAGTAGCTCAAGTGTTGCTAAATGCTTGGGATCTCTGTAGATCTTAATTAAAACCCGATGGCGGTTATAGTGCGGCCAATAAAAGTGCCATTAAGGCATTCGAAGCAACGAAAGTGAGAGTGATCAGAGCTCTTGGTCTGGATTCCGCTGGGAGACATTGATTGGTTTTTTATGGGCCCAAATGTGCAATCTGTAGGTGTTAACGGTGGCCTAATGTCCCCCTGCCAGCCGTGGCATTTTCGAGTTCGCTTCGGCTTTACTTAGATTTTTTGTTGGTTTTTTTGCTTCTCCGATTTACGGTTCGGGGGTTTTCCGGTAGTCAGTGATTGAGATGGCAGATGAGGAGAAAGGGTAATTGAAGAATTGTAAAAGAAAGATTATAAAATTAAAAGATCATTTATAAAATAAAAGGAAATACATACAAGTGTAAAATGCGAATTTATAAATAGAGTAAAATCTTTTTTAATGAAAATAATAATAATATTGTTCTTAAATTTCAAATAATAATCTTGTTTGAAATATTAAGTCATCATAGCAGAAATATTTCATTAAAAATCAATCTAAAAATATATTTAATATAAACAAACACTTTAATTAAATTAAATAAATTAGCGGTAGCTTAAATAACTTTCCTAAATTCTTCTCTTTTCCCACAATTTAAACCCCTTAACTTTCTAGACCAATTCAAGGGATTGCCCCTAAAAGTACATAATGCAAAAGTATTGTCTAATATTTACAAATGTTTTGCCTTGTAATAAATAAATGAAACCAAAAGCCACAGCAACAACAAGAACGAACAAAAGCAACAATTGACACAACACGCAAATGACATTTCTATATAAAAAAAGGGTATAATCGCCCGATCTAGGCCCTCATATATATATTTAAGTTGAAGTGCTAAAAGCGAGCTTTGATTTGATGTTTTGGCCAAAGAGAGAGATGTGTTTTGTGTGTGTAGTTACCGTTGCACGAGTGGGTGTCCCGGGGAACCCCCGCGGACCGGCACTTATCAGTTGCCCAGTGATTTATTGAATTTTACATGAGGAGTCAGTCCAGGCCAGGATGGAAGGGAAGCTATGCGAGCAATGTCTGCGTGTCCGGGGCTGTCTCTTTTTTACTCTATTTTTTTTCTGCCATTTATCTGATGTCGAACATGCATGGGTCTGTAAGCCAAACAAACGCCCACACTTCAGGTTGAGGCAGAAAAAAAATATATCCAAATGGGGGGCTCTCGGAACTATCAACTCTTCCATGACGATGACAAAACAAAGAAAAACGAAAACGTTGCCGCCTCTCCTGTCGACATCAGTGCTTGGTCTATATATTTTCCCTCGTTTTTTGCTTGATTTTCCTACGCCCACGAGCACAGGCGATAAGCATCTTAGAACTCCGCCAGGCACCACCACCAATTTTCCGTCGCCAAGGACGCCTTTCCCCATTGGCTGCAGCTGTTCTGCCCCCGAAAAAAAGATATATGAGGAGATCGCTTATCACCTGGCCGGGCGTATTAAATATTGAACATCATTTGACTAATTGACGCCCGTCCCAGGAAAAAAGGAGCAGGGATTTCCCTTCCTACCTTAGATTCTCCCAGGACTTCCCGCTGATAGCCAATGGGGGACTCTGGTCCCCAAACAAAGGCGTGTGAACTGCCACACATGACTTTGATTGAACCACGAGAGCCGCCACGAAAAATGTCACAATGCTAATTTCATTTGGCGATGACAGGCCGATAAGGAGGGGAATGGAAAATTAGAGTAGCTAGTCTTGGAATTTTCCTTCAGCTTTTTTTTATTTGAACTAGAACTTATTGAAGTTTTTCTCTGCTTTTTCAGGTTGGACGATCATCTGGTGGTTGCCCATCATTTCAAGCAGGACGACTACTCCTGCAAGCTCTGTCCGCTGCGATTCTGCCATCGTCCTTTGCTCATCAAGCACGAAGCGATCTCCCACAATAATATAAGGAAATATTCCTGCGAGAATTGCAGTAAGGTAAGTCGTAAAAAAAATTAAAGATTATAATTTAAGATACTAAAATTAATGAAAATATATTAATAAAACCAGATAATAATTAATAAATATTATTAGAGGTACAATTTAAACCTATTTTAGTAGGTAAAAATAATATTTAAAGTAATTAAATAATACAGGGTATTGCAATTTATTCAAAAAATAATTCAACAGTCTTAGATCTTAGTCACTTCTCTTCACTCTTTCTAGTGTAAAAATTATAGCTAAAGAAGCTGCCTTACAAAGAACCTTTACATAAAAGATCACCCTCCTCTGGTGATCCATAAAACCCAGCAATTGCGATGACGATAAAGAGAGAGCATCCAAAATCCAAAGCCATATAGCTTCTGTTGCCGGCATTAACCTTCGGAAAAAAAAGTTACGCCGTCATTAATTATTGTATCAGCTTTTCGGCTTGGCAACAAACACATAAAAAGACTTTTGATTTCAAGCGGATCAATAGCCGCGGGCTGCTAACTTGGCTCTTAAGAGGCGGTGTGTCTCCCTGCCCTCACCCGCCCCACCATTACCCCCGGCGACTCCTTTAAGCCGAGCACGCGCTCAAAAGCCGAGAAAACAGCCAAGAAAAAGCCCGAAATCAGGGCGTGGACTCTCAGCGAAACACTTAAGCGCTTTTTTCGGTAATGAAGAAACCCTGTCCCAGCCCCACTTTTCATTGTCTGGCATTGTTCATCTTCTTGGCTGCATTTGAATGCCAAAGCCGGAGCGAAATTAAAGGGCTTGGAATAGAGGCAACCAGCCATCCATCCATCCATCCATCGAATCATCCAAGCCAAGATCGGAGATCCCAGATCCATCCATTTCATGCGTCATTGTCATCGCAACTGCGACTCCGGCTTCGACATCGACATCTTCCCGAGATGTTTTAATGGCATGTTGATTACGATCTTGTGGTCTCCGTCACCGTCTCCGCTTTTCGCTTTTCCCTTTTTCCATTTCCAAATCGAACCTCGAACGGTATTTTCAATGTCTGCCGCGCATTACAGTTAGTTTACTTAGCGCTCTGTAATTGTTTCGGTGGCATGTAAGTAGCACGCATTGTGGTTCCCCACTCTTTTCCATATAAAAAGGGTAAAAAAAAGAGAGAGACCATGGAAGAAACCCATCCCTAAACGGGAGCCACTCCGGCCCCAAAACAAATGATGATCGATCTTTTTGGGGTCCAAGACTTTCGCTGGGCTCCGCTGAGCTTTCAAAGATCTCTCCCTTGCAGCTGTCAGCTTTGTTTGTTTTAAGCAGTTGGGCTTAAAGCGTTACCAAAGGGATTTGCCACGGATCTACAAGGTTTTCTTTTGGGATAAGAAGGCAGCAGCAGGCTGGGTTAAGGGGTTATAAAGTGGGCGGGGGTTAAATGGGCTCAGAAATGCGTGGGGCTAGCTGTGAAGGCATGTCCAGAAGGGAATAATCTTAGGGGCTTTACAGAAGATGTCTTTCTATGGAAAATACAATATAAATATGATTAAGAAAGAGATGATCCTTCTTTCCTTTTCCTAATTTTTCATATATAAAAATAATATTTATTATAATTAGGCAGCTTTAATTTAATTTGTCTCCCTTAGTTATTTTTCCCGTGTAACTTTAACCAGAAGTTTCAACTCCATTAGGCTACCAGAGTCCGATCCCATCTTCAGGCCTTGCAACCGCGGGCACTGATGCCTCGGCTGACCCCAACGTACGCTCCTAGATCTGCCCCCTCTCCCTCCTGCGTCTCTCTCTCTCTGTCTCTCTGTTGGTGTCCCCCCTTCCATTACACATTCCATGGCAAAAGGCAGAGATCTCGTCGAGACTCCACTTCCGCGCTCCTGCCACCTCCTCCTCCTTCTGCCTCGAATGCCAAAAACACCTACACTCAACCCACTGAGGCAACAACTGCTTTTCATCTTTCAAGGCACTGCAAAAAATTGGGGTTTTTCTAAGGAAAATATTACTTGAGAATTGTAAAACTAATTTGGGCTATTAAAGAAGTTGCTAAAACTAATTTTAAAATATTTAATTGAATATAATAAATTAGCTTACTAATTTAATATATATTTTTTTAATTATTAGGGAAATAACTTTTTAAGGGCTTGGAATGCGTTTTTCTTAAGGAAATAATTTTATTAAATAAATATATTAGAGTGCTCTTAATAATTTATTAAATAAATTAGTCACTTATTTTTAAATATTTATAGATTTTTATCATATTTTTAAAGAATTTTAAAAGAAAATTACTTGTAATATTATAAAACATTAATAAGTTTATCTTTTAAAAAAAACATTAAGTGCAAAAATATAAAATCTTAAAAAACTAGTTAAATTAATAGTAATAAATAATAATAATATTAAAGAGCATATTTTGCTTTCAATTATTGATAAAAGAAGTTTCTTAATAATATTTGAATTTGCTAAAAAATAATTTGCTCCTTGTTACATATCTTTCCTAGGTTGTTTAAGAAATATTCATTATATTTCAAATAGTTTCCCCATATTTTCCTCTCTGTTTTCCCTCTCTTGTTGTTATTGCTGTAACACTATGATCGTCGTTGTCGTTATATATATATTTTCCCCTCTTGTTCCTTTTTTTTTTAATTTTTTTACCTTTTTCTATAATTTTTTTGTAGTTGTCGCTGGTCTTTTGTGGCGTTTTTCGCCTTTTTGGAGAGTAGTTGAATCTAATCCATTTGATGTAGTTATAGCACGAGCTATTCTTGTCCGTCCCGGCCACCAGTCCCGCTCTCCCTCCCCCTGCACCCCACTCCCCCGCTGTATCCCAGCCTTTGTGCGATGGAGATAGACAAAAAAGGCTGCCTCGATCATCGTTTGATATGAATTCGTAGCGCATTATGACAGCATGATTAGGCATAACAGTTTCGTACAGAGAAAATCGAGAGATATAGAAGGCGACGGGGGAGTCGAACTGCTGACCGAAATCAAGTTTGAAGTGGGTACACACAGAGCTCCAAACTGGATGCCAGGCAGCCTCCGCTCCTCCATTCCCGCCGCCCGGCAACTGGCCCCTAATCCTACACACCGAGAAGCCTCATGGATCTGTCACTGCTACGTGAAAAGTGCGAGCTTGGGCGCGGATTTAGGGCTGGTTGCGGCTTGGCTTTGGAAAAGATGAAAATTTTTATCAATTTATAAAGAAAAGGAAATTTTTGAAGCTTATTTATGTAATTTTAGATAATTCGTATGATTAAAGCCTTGGAAAAACTATTAATTTAAACTAATATACGATATAAGCCTTGGGAAAACTTTTAAAAGTTCGTTACAACTACTTTTTTTGAGGATTTATTTTTTAACTCTCATTCGAAAAATTTGAACACATATTTCTTTAACTAATTTTCTATTTAAAAATACCTCGTTTTGTCTTGTTTCGAATCCTTTTAAATATTCTTAGTTTTTCTTTACTGTAAAAATTCCTTCTAACCTCCTTTGAAAGTCCTACTTCAATATCCCTTTTCATACCTTCCTTTTTCCAGTCAAAATATATATTTTAATATTATTTAATAATATCTGCATTCCCTTCACTTTATCAAGGGCCAAAGTCACTTGGCTTTGTCCATTGCCCAGCCCTGATATATCCACACAAATTCCGGTGGCCATTCGAGGCGGGGTGATGGATGCTTCGAGCTGCGAGGCAATGACAATTGTAGCAATTGATGTTAATAATTGACGAAGGTGTTCGTGGGAGGAGATGCTGTGTTGTTATTGCTTATTGCTGCTCCGGTTACCTTTGCGTAATCTCGGAGAGCGTCGGCAGAGCTTCAGAGTCGTCGATTGTCGGTTATTGTCTAGCCAAAAACAGATCCGTTTAAGCGGCAAAAGCTACGCAGCAGCAGATGATTGATTAATTTCAGTTTCATTTCATTTGGTTTTTGGAACCAGATCAAGACAACCAGTTCCCTATATTGTACAGAGCAAAAAATGTCTAGGTTCTGTATACAAAATTAAATAAAATAAAGCTAGACAAAAGATGTATTATAAATTTAGGATAACTATTTATTTGTATTTATTTTCCCTCGAATTTAAATATATTTTTAAGTATACCTTAGCTTAATTTTCACCCAATTTTTCATAGTGTACCTTATGTATTCATTCCACCAGCCAATCGCAACCAATCTCAACCGAAACTCTGATCTGTTTTGCAGGTTTTCTGTGACCCCTCGAATCTACAGCGGCATATTCGCGCCTACCACGTCGGCGCTCGCTGTCACCCTTGTCCGGAGTGCGGAAAGACGTTCGGTACCTCGTCGGGGCTGAAGCAGCACCAGCACATCCACAGCAGCGTGAAGCCCTTCGCCTGCGAGGTGTGCTCCAAGGCGTATACGCAATTCTCGAACCTGTGCCGCCACAAGCGGATGCACGCCACCTGCCGCATGCAGATCAAGTGCGACAAGTGCAACCAGAGCTTCAGCACCCTGACCTCGCTGACCAAGCACAAAAAGTTCTGTGATTCGACGGGCTCGTACCGCCAGCAGCAGCAGCATCAGCACCAGCAGTCGCCGCTGAGTCGCCACCATCCGCATCCGCATCCGTACCAGCAGCACCCGCATCCGCAGCATCCTCACCAGCATCCCGCTTCGACGCATCCGGCAGCCGCAACAGCCACATCCGGATCAGCAGGGCCAGCGGGAGGAGAGTCCACGGGAGGATCGGCCACTTCGTCTTCGTCTGCCACCGCTGCCGTAGTTGCCGCCATGTCAACGCCACCGAATCCCTTCCTCATGTTCCGCACGGGAGCGCCGTTCTTCCCCGGCTTTCCGCCCTATGGACTGCCGGGTATCTTCCCGCAGAGTCCCCTGAGAGCCGCCAACTTCCCGCTTTTCTTCCCCAATCCCCCCATGGACATGGGCTGCGGCATGCCCGGCATGACCTCGCCGAACTCCGCCTTCCGGCAGCAGTTGCCCTTCGGCATGGGCCCCTTGGAGGGCCAGGTGGGAGGAGGTTCACCACACCAGACGGATGCCCAGCTGAAGGCGGAGGAGGAGGAGCACAACTTGTCGGTCAAGTCGGAGGATAAGCTCAAGAGGGAGCCCTTGCTGAATGTCTCCGAAGGCGACGAGGAGGAGGTGGAGGATGAGGAGGAGGAAGAGGCTGAGAGTCGTCACAGCAACCTGGACATGAGGATCAAGTCGGAGGAGGAGAAGGAGGCCAAGGTCAAGAAGGAGGACAAGAGCGAGGAGCGAAGCGAAATGAAATCAGAGCCCGAGAGACTGGGCAGTCCCGATCAGCAGCAGGTGGAGGATGACAGGGTAGGTTCCAGGGGATATATACCCTTCAGTTTAAATGGAATCTTAGGGTTTCAAACCTAAATCCTTTTTCCTTTTTACCCATATTAATTTCTCTATATTTTCATCTCTTCCCAATCCTCAGAAATCCATTGATATTGTGAGCACACCACCGCCCACGGATGCTCCTTCTACCGGCGGCGATGCCCCGCTGGATCTCTCCATTTGCCGCAAGCGCCTGTCCGGCTTCTTTCCGGCTCCTCCTGGAAGCCCCAGCCTGCTCTCCTCCAGCCTGATGCGTTTCCTGCCCTCCAACCAAGCCGAGGAGGATGAGACTGATGGCGAGCCGCCGCTAAAGTTGCGCAAGTCCCACAGTTCCGGCGAGTCCTCGACTTCGCAAAAGTCCTACAAGGGCAGCAGTCCCACGCCCACAGCCTCGCCGGGGCCGACACCTTCACCCTCTCCACCCACCAGTGCCGGGGGTGAGCTGAGCAGCATGTCCGAGGGAGCGGGAGTGGGTTCCGGAGCAGGTTCGGGATCTGGACTGGCGGCGGCGGCAGCAGCAGCAGCGGCAGCGGCCGCTGGAGCCGCCGAGGCCGCACTGGCCGCCCACTACAACCGCCAGAATCCACCCATTCACCCCATGATGCTGGAGGAGATCTATCGCAGCCGGTTTTCTTTTTTATGCCCAACGGGCGGACGGCCCGGCATTGAGGCTTTGCTGGCGGGAGCCGCCGCCGGCGCCGCCTCAAAGCGGCCGCTTCCGCCCGTGAAGTTCGCCACAGGGGCAACGGGCTCGGCGGGCTCCTCGGTCGGCCATCCGCTGAAGACCAAGGATCGTTACACCTGTAAGTTCTGCGGCAAGGTGTTCCCCCGCTCGGCCAATCTCACGCGGCACCTGAGGACACACACGGGCGAGCAGCCGTACCCGTGCAAGTACTGCGACCGGGCCTTCAGCATCTCCTCCAACCTGCAGCGCCACGTGAGGAATATCCACAACAAGGAGCGACCCTTTCGCTGCGAACTCTGCGACCGATCCTTTGGCCAGCAGACGAATCTCGATCGGCACGTGAAGAAGCACGAGGCGGAGGGCAGCAACTTCCGGGACTCGCCCAGCTCCGCCTCCGGCGTGGCCGAGCGAGAGGAGTACTTCGATGAGATCAGGACCTTCATGAACAGGGTCTACACGCCGAACAGCCTGGCGGGTAATGAGGGGGACACCGAGGAGGATGACCAGTCCTCGGTGATCCTCGAGAAGAAGTCGCACCTCAACAACAACAACAGCAGCCACATTAGCAACAACAATCCCAAGTTGCTGTACTCGTGAGCTTGATGAGGGAGAACTTGAGGAGAGTCTTTGAGGGAAAATTGAGGGGAAACTCAAGGAAAACCTCGGGAAAAAACTTAAAGAAAAACTTACTTTAACTCTTACTTAAGCGTGCCTCCGAGAGGGAAACCTATCTCTAAGTAGTTACCATTTTCCACTAAAAACTAAACCCAAACTAAAGCTAAACACTAAACATTAGTTATGCAATCAATGGAAAAAGACGGTGAAGCATCAAAACATAAACTATATAAAAACACACACACACACACCAAGCTCTATAAACTATATACTTAAAATATATATTAAATATACTTAAACCCACTCTAAAAAACCACCTTAACTGTGTAGCTAAATAAAGAAATAATAAAACATCTGTACATAGACATATATATGCCAGTCTTAACTTCAACTACTTCGGAACTTTGTGGATTATATATAAACTAAATATATATTTGGATATTTTGAGTGTGTATACATAAATCTATATATGATATAATGTAAATCTTATGTACAATGTAAGTCGTAACATATTTATAGAGCTAATTATTGCAATTCTCAAGCAAACAACAACAAAATTTAAAATAAAACCAAAACGGAAATCAATTTTATAACATTTACTTAACGTTTAATTATATTATTATTATTATTAAATATATGAAAAACAAAAAAAAAAACAAAAAGATCGTTATGAAAAATGAAAAATCAATAAATGAAACAATCACATTAAATTTTGAATTAATTTTTTATTGAGAATGGTTAAAGGAATTTTTGTACAAAGAAGATATTATTAATCCTGAGGACTCTTTCAACTATTTTTAAAGGTTTGCGGAATTAATACTAAAATAATTCGATTGAAAATATTTTAAAAAATTACACTCAATCGAGGGCTTGGAAAATGATTTGCTTAATATTTTTCATGACAAATATATTTTTGAATTGAAAGAACTTAAAGCTTATCTTTTAAAGTTCTAAATTAAATTCTTCATTTAAATACTCTTTAAACTTAATTATATTATTTTTAAAAGTTTCTCCTCCGTTTTCAAAGATTTGCTAAAATATTTACACAATATTTTTCATTAGAAATGTAATTTTTAATTAAAAGATATATAAAATAAACGGAAAATTGTATTTTTAAAATGTCAAAATTCCAGAAATTCGTTATTAAAATTCTTCAAGTTGCTCAATGTATTTAATAGCTTCTTTCGTTCATCCCAGATAGTGTAATAAAAACCGCAACCAAAGTTTTGTGGGCATAATAAAGCCATTGATTGAGGTTGGCTCATCTACACTCAATTACCGCATAAAAGAAGACTTTATACACCCATCAATCCTGGCGGCAGACCCCGAAACATACATAATTGTGAGCGAAGGCATTTGCCTATAAGCCAACTTGCCCCGGATTATTAATCATCCGAGCAGGGGCATAAATGGGAGATCGACCAAAATCCATGAAATACGCAGCGGAAAGCCAAAACTTATAGCTTTTTAATATACCTTCAGCCATCCATCCCCGATCTCTTTGGCGATCTCCGATCTGAATGCAAAGGCGTGATCGCAAGGCGAGTTAATTACCCTTCCGGTTTAGAGTGTGTTACGCCTTTGGCGAAATGCGGTTAAAACTATATGCCATGAATACTTTTCATTTTTTCGCTTTATTTTTTGTACTCTGTCTTTTGTTTTTAACTGAATTTTAAATTGTATTAGCCGGGGCGCTCCGCCAGTTGGCATCAATCATTTTTTGCTATTTTATTTTTCAGTGCTTTGTTTCTTTTTTCTTCAACCTGTGCATAACCATCGATCGACCGTTACTCGAGTGGCATATAGCCGCGTGTACAAAAGATCAGTCAAATAGCTGCGGTTCGGTCACTTTCGATTATGCGAAATACGCCTGGCAGTCAGTCGGTAGCCAAAATAATAATCTTCGGCCACAATTGGAGTCAGGCGGAGTCAACTTTGGGGAATACACGCAGGGAAAATTGGGGGTTAGGGATTTTTACTAGTAAATTAAATTTATTCAAATATATAACTCAATATCTATAATTTTAACCTCTTATTCTATCAATTAAAATTTCCGTGAAGCCATTTCGTGAATTAAAAAATTATTCAGACTTTATTCATTGAGTTCTTCCCAGAATATTATTTAAAAAATAGTAAATTAATATTAGAAAATACAGAAAATGAATATTTCATGCATTCTGTCTGGCTCCAAATATTTATTTATTATCTAAACTTTACTTAAATATTTATTTCCTGTGCACTTCCCTCCACTGCCCCACCTCGATTGGCCATGGCTGGCGTCTGTTGGCCCTGACCACAGCCAAGTTCCACAAATTGTGCCACAAATTTGAACGCAAAACTGGCCAAATTATGCTAAATTTGTGTGGAAAACAGTAGATAATTGGTAATTGGTTTCACATCTAGTGTACCCTGCCACGAAAGAATCTAGGCATTAGTCGGTCATTTGGTCACAGTCGCCGTCGCCTATCTCTCTTGGGGCGTTAATTGAAGAAGGCATAATTTGCAGTCCAGTGGAGCAGCCACTCGCTCAGATGATTGAGTTCTTTCCCAATATGTTGGCCAATTATATTTGGGGTTACCAGTATCATATAAACTATATTTATGAGAGCAACAGTCGTTAGTCGATTCTTTATGGCAGCTCAAGGAGACCAGACCGATTAAGACATTAATGTTGCTTTGGGTTTATTGAAAATATTGAGAGAGAGCGAGCAGCTAAATGGGGTTTACAAATAGGTTAACATTATGGTTATTTTATTACCGAATATTTAAGATATTTTTCCCAAAAGGAAACGCCCCGCAAGGGTCAAGGAATGTGCCATATAATAGATCTCATGCTGGGGCAAGTGCTTTCCCACCTTTCTAAACGCTTATGGCTGACCGAAATGCTTTTTAATATGATGATCCTCTCATAGCTTATAGTTTAGAAGTAGGAATTTTCCAAACTATCTCTCTTCGTAATTTCCCAAATTCAGATCCAGAGAGTTGTAACCTTATTGGGGTCACTCACACCTCGCTGATTACAGAGGAGTAGCAGCCAGGCCCAGGGATCCACCCACTTTCTGGGCATCCCAGACATTTTTTTCTAGGCTGTCCGTCCAAATGAGCCAACACATTATGATAACGAGCATGGCTAAACCCAAGCCCGACGGTGGCCTGGATCGAAATGTGGAAATTCGGAGGAGCCCGAACGAAGGCGATCCATAACGCCCTGACTAAGCAACTGTTGATTATGTGCCAGTTGCCACAAATGGCCATTGTTGCGCCCCAGTTACACGCCCCGCAGAACCGAATCGAATCGGGGGGCACTGGGAATTATTAGGGTCTAGAGATTAGCAGTAATCAAATATTAATAAGAAAATATCGAGGAGAGAGATCTAAAATATTATTGTATAAATAGAAATTCTTGCAGAACAAAGAGAAATTTGGTCTTTTAATGTTTATTAATATATTGTATATAAATAATATGCAAAAGAAATTTACGATTTTTGTTTCTTAATTTAATATTTTTATAACATTTATGGATAATAAACTCCATGCAATTTAAGTTTGTTTAAAAACTGTAGTGATTTTTATACTCAAGTCTATAAATTAATTTAAATATAACCTTTAAAAACGTAAATTGTCTACAAATATATTGTTAATTAATGTTATATTGTTGTCTTGAATTTATGTGAGTTCTTTAAAGGTTGAAGCCCTATAAATTTTATAACTTCATATAAGGAAAAGAGCTCTGTGTTGGTATTAAAATAAATGTCTTATTATAAAAAAAAAGAATAGTTCAAGTAGAAAAGCAATTTTAATTTGATTTTATATTGTTATTTTAGTAGTATACATATATACAATTTTTGTATAACATTTTCAAAGACAATGAGTTCTAGAAAATTAATGTTTTTTTGAAAGTGGCAACCTTATTTATGTTTAAACTTATAAAAAACCAAAAATAAGGTATTTTCTACCCAAATTTCTCGCCTATTAAATTTTGTATATTCCTTTTTATTTAATCACAATTATCTAAAACTTAACTCACATTTTTTTAAGTGCTTTTGGGTGGAAAAGCGCATCAGTGCGCACATTAGGAACGACCGTTAAATGCGACTTTCGAAAGGCTGGGCACAAAATGCTAACTTAAACGGATGCAAATGTAGACACAAGCCAGAGTTTGAAGGGAATGGGAAAGGTAAAGGAGGAGAGGGTTAAGGGGGGCCAGGAAAGCCAGGTTGGCCACGTTAATGGCACAATTATGGCCAACGAAATCGGGCAAAACGGAAGACGTGCAAAGCGCAGAGCACAAACAGAATCTAGCCGAAGGATATCACGCGTATCCCATTGATCCATGGATCCATGAAGACCCACATTGCCCGGGAAGGGGCTAACTCCGGCTAACTGTAGTTCATAACTTGGCTAAGACCGAGTTTGGGGGCTGAAGCTGGGGCTGGGGCTGCGACTGAGCCTGAGCTGAGTGATTGGGCAGACTTTTGGCTTTCGAATGAACTCACTGAAGGTTGGCTTACTGTGAGGATTAATTTAAGTTTAAGCTGCTATTAAAGAAAAAGTGTATAACGTGTTAATTAAAAGGTAAGAGAGCTGTTACCTTAAGTTATTGTTATTATTTATGGTTATTTAAACCTAGAAAATGCTTTTAACGATTTTAATTACTTATTATTTTGGTATTTAACTATAGTAGCTTTAACTATAGTAGGCTCGTAATATTCCCCTAAAGAACCGTAAAGGAGAGTGCATTAAAACTTCGTCTTAAGACCCAAAAAATCGTCTTTACCTGGCTAAAAAAAAACTGCAACCAGGGGGCAATCAGTCAGCAGATGTTTTCATTTCCTACTCGGGCATCGGCAGCCGCAGAAACGTAAAGAAAAAAAGCAGAGTTAAGGCTGGAAAATCAGCCGAAGGTACTCAAGGCGCGCAGATGTTTGGCACAGTTTCGTGTGGCAAATTGCGCACAGTGGGCCCAGCGAAACGACGCCCGCCACCCCCACGGGGCAACTACTATGTGGCGGAGTGGGGGACGGGGACTCCTTCCTGATGGAATCAAATATTGTGCAAACTACAAGCGGCATCCGAGGGGCATCGAACGAACGTTCAACGGGATGCCGAATGTAAGTCAGCTCCGGCTTCGCATTTGTATCTGCATCTCAGAGCTATGGAGTTTTTGGGAGCTGAAGACTGCAGACGGAAGACTGAAGACTGGAGACTGAAGACTGCAGGCCGAGAAGCTGAGACTGAAGACCGAAGCTTGTGTCATGCGCCTGGCACACGGCCTGTAACTAAATCACACTAATCAAGCCTCAAGTGCTGCTCTTTGAGTGCACTCGAAAAACATTTAACTGCCGAAAAGAAAAAAGCCATTAAAATAAGCCAGGCGAGTGTTTGGAAGCCGCAATATGTCCTGAAGATGGGAAAGTTGTTCATTAAGGCTTAAATACTTTATTTAGGGGGATATTTAATAGCTTTATCGGGCTTTATAAGCTCGCGATCTTAAAATTAATGGGTGCAAATTGAAAGGCTTGGCTGTTAAATAATTACAAAAAAAGAAACTAGTTTAATAATTTGAGAAAATAGGAATAAACCTAACTTTATGTGGAAATAAACAAAAACTGTTAAAATTTAGAGTTTTAAGGAAAAACAAGAAGTAAATTCATGAGTGGTGAAGGGGTCCCGGTTTGGGAGTTTGGATGTTATTTAATTATAAGATTTTAAGTAGCTACTTTAAATATAATATATTATTATTTTAGATTATTCTTGGAGATTATTTTAGGTATTTTCTGGTCATTAAAACAAATATTATTCCTATCCAGTTTTAATTATATTTTACACCTTTCTTTTACTCATTTCCCTTACTTCTTCAAGTGCAATTCAGTTCGTTTTTGAGCTCTGCTCGTGCCACATTTTTTGTTCGTCGCCTTCGTCGCCTCCGACGCACTCGACGAGCATTGGAAATTGGCAAATCAAAGCAATTGATACATTAAATTACAATGCCAACGATTTGTACACGACTCCACGCCTCGTCTTCGGCGTCACCCGGAGATAGGAGGCCATCAGGCCCCAGAGATCCCGACTAAAAATTGAGACGGAGACTCAGGCTCAGCCATCCACGCACGCTACAAATTTATCGCCATGTCAGAGCCGGAGCTGGAGCTGGTGTCATCGTCAACGCTGCCAAAATGCCAAACTGCCAGGCAGGAGACGGAGTCGCGATCGGGCAATATAGACAAGTTTGTTTTGGGGCTATACGATACCCAGCTACTAGCGGCTCTTTATGGGCTGTCATAAGTCTAAAATGGCTTAATTGCCTTTAATCAATTTTAACCCACGGCTTAAGGCGCAAGAAGAAGTGATTTGTTGGTGACATTTGAGGTTTCTCGAGGTTTAAATATTGATTAGTATTTAAATAATATTTAAGGGGGATATAAATATATTAAAAGAGATTTGCTTTAAGGAAATAATTTTCTAATCATTTTAGATGTGAATAAAAAAATATTCCTTTAGCTATAATAAATACCCCGCGTTGCCAAGCCATCCAACACCCATTACCAAAACCCTGAGCCATGGATGATGCCTGGGATGCTAATGCGGATGAGGATGTCCCCGTTGTCTCCTCCAATCTTCCCCCGATCTTCTCCGACTCAAACTGGCATCCCAATCTCCTGTACACTCTCTCTCACTGGGTGCGTGGGCCTAAATTATGTTGGAAATGTCATCGTAAGATTCAACACGACAACAAGGGATGACATAAATTTCCACCAACATGTTGTGGACGCCACACTCTCGTCGTCTGCCATGGCACCGAAAATGGCTTGCAGCCCGAGACAAAAGCGGGCAAAAATCGTAAGAAAAAAAAGAAAACAAAAGAGGAGGGGAAACCAAAACTGGAGTATGCGAAACCTAGAGGAGCTCCAGCTTCAGCTCCAACTCCAGCTTGAGCTCCACATCCAGGCAACACATCATTGCTCTATCAGTTGAGATCTCGCAGAGATTGCGGCCAGAGTTGGATGCTTGGATTGGATACTTTTCGCAGACTTGGAGGCAGGCAGGCAGGCTCTTGGCTCGAATCGCGGGCCAGGCCAAAAACAACACAAGCCACCACAATATGATGATGACAATGAGGTTCCAGGTTCCAAGGAGGAGAAGCTGCAGTATGGCAGAGGGGGAGTAGCTGGGCATATGCATATGGGGAGAGAGGGTGGTCTCAGGAATTAGACTTCAAGGTGATATGGAAATATTAAAAATATAAAATATATAAAATAATATATAAGTATTATAAATATTAAACTTATACCGATTTTTTAAAGCTGTAAATTAAACCAAAGCCTTTTGCCTTATAATAGCTCAAAATTCCTTGTTGTTTGAAATACTTAATTTTTAAACCTATAGGAAATATTTTTCCAAAGTAAACGTTTCCAAATTAAATTTTATTGAGCTCTCTGGAATTTAATATAGTAAACTATTCCACTAAATGATTTATTCTATATAAAACATAAACTTAATTAGACTTTAGTCAATATTTTTATAGCTTCTAATTCCTATTTCCTCCTATGACATTTCCTCCTATGACATTTCCCCTGTTTAAATACTCTCAGATCCCCCCACTTATCATTATCCATAGGATCCATAGGATAGCGCTCTGCCAAAGACAACAAAGTAAAAACGGATCAAAAGGCCCACAGAGCACTGCACACACAGAGCCTCCCCTCATCTCGTCTCATCGCATCCCATACACTCGCATGCAGAGGCTGCAGTGTAATTTCTGGCTCGGATCCCCCTCCTTGGTATATGTATTTTTCCCAGTGCCTTCTCCTTGGAAAAACCCCCCCATGGCCGCCGACCAAACACAACTTCAGCTGTGGCTGCAAAGGTGTTTTGCAATTTAACTGGCAAACGCGAGGCAGAAAACTCAACTTGAACATGGCAACGTCGTGGATGTGGATCTATCTTTTGGGCCAGGAAAAGGCAAGGAAATCCAAGGGGTAAAGTGGTGGGGGAATGATAGGAAGCGGGCAGGGGAGACACGAGGAGATCTGTGTGTGAGGGCAACGGGATCTTGGCTATAGCTGCACTTCACATGCCACATGGCAAAACATAAGTAGGCGCGTGGCATTCGTGTGTTGTTGTTACCATTATTGTTGTCGATTATTGTTGGCTTTGTTGTTGTTGTTACTGTTGTTGTTGTTGTTGCTGTTGTTGTTGTTGGCAGACAACGTAAAATGACAATAAAATGCAGAGCCAGCAACAACAAAATCCAAATTGAATGCAAATGAAAGCCACAAACTATGCTAAATTCCTGAAATCGCATCGCATCGAATTGGCAATTTGTGCTTTCCTTTTTGTGTGTGCCTGCACTGGAAGAAATTGTGGTGATATTGTGGTAAATGAAATAGGGAAATTAAAGTATTTTAAGAGGAATATTTTGATGAATAACAAAAAGCTAACATATAAAATTTTCTGTGAAAATCATAAATCCTCTTATTGAATTGTAAAAATGTCATTGTAAATATCATCTTGCAAATATTAAAAATAATATTAAATTTTTTAGTAATAGATAAATATCATTTTTATTTTCCCTTTAAAATATTCTCTCTGTCCTTACAGTGATCTCTTTTCCTCCACCTTGCCTCTCTCTTTCCCTGGATGATTGCCCTGATCTGGCCACAAAAAAAAAAATGGGGGAAAAATAGAGGAGAATAGGAAATGGACTGCACATCGGAATCTTCTTCTCTCAATGCCTTTTCCTTGCAATTGGGTCGCACTTAAGAGTTCCATTTCTCCGATCTCCAGCCTCTGCTGTGGCTACATGGTCATTCGGCCTGGCCTGCATATTGGGAAAAGGCAAACCGAAGGCCTAATGAACGTGGCCCGGTAAATGGTCGAGTTCTGCCTCGATTCTGCATGCCAAATGGATGCATGGAATGTAATAGGCAGCATCATAAGGATTCTGATAGGAATAAATATTGTTTGTTATTAAGAATAAATATTATTGGGGTTAAGAATATTGTTTAACGGTAGGTAGAGTCCATAAAAGATTCAAAAAACAAGATATAATAAATCCCGAAATATATGTATGTCTCTCTAAAAGAGTTACGTATATAACCCCTTCAGTTATAAGTTATCTAAATAAACCCACAAATTCCCCATAAATAACATCACTCAGTTCAAAGTTACTGCTTTCACAATTTCTTAGTAAAAAGTAACAATAATTCTCATTAAGAAACTAATGTTATGCCACATCCCTAGCAATAAATAACACATTAAATCCGTTTACATCACAAAAGTTATATATAGTTCAAACACACATCACTTTTGAGTGACTCTGACATCCTCCTGTGTAGAATTTCCTCTTAAAAACCCACTGAGTGACCCCTGTCCACCTAAACATTTTCCATTTTTCATTGTCATAGGGCTTGGAGCCGAGCGGAGCACATTCTCTATGCTAATTTCTGACTGTGTCTCGACGGTGGTCAAGTTCCTGCATCCGTCTACAACCGGCAACAGGGTCGCCCACATCCATATCCATATTCACTCTATATAGAGTGAGTGTTCTCCCCCCTCACCTGCTAAAACTCCCCCGACAAAAAGTTATAGAAGCAAACAAAACTCAATTCAATCAATTCGGTTTGCATTACATCAGCTGTGAGTTTTCGCACTTTACGCAAAATGATATAAATCATTTGTCGATGTCGCAAAAGCCCCCATTAAAATGAGGCATTTCTACATAAATAAACGGGCAATATATGGCTAGAAAAAATATACAAAATCGAAAAGCAAAAAGCAAAGCCGGAAAATAAATCGAATGGAAGCTAGAGACATTTATTTTGTTTTATTTGCTGCTTCCAGTGTTACAACAAACACTCATCATTGAAGCGGTCAGTACAGATACGCCTAGTTACGGATATTCCTATACTATATATTATATACTATATAGTGTATGCGGCGGCACCTAATATAGCAAAACAAATTTAATTTAAATTACAGGCGTGGTCGCAATTGTGTGCATTCGCTGCAGTTCATAAAATATGCAATAATACACGGCGAGAAGCCCCGACAAAGTTTAGAGGTCGCCTGCCGCCTGGTACTTTCTAATTTATTTATGCGTCTCTAGAGTAGAGTTCTCCATATAATTTCGTGTCCGTTCCTAGGCTAGATTTACCCCATCTCCCACCCGTGATGACCAGATAACAGATTGCGTCCATAAAGCAGTCGCTGCTGCTGGTTACCAGAGCTCCGGTGGCATTGATAGAGCAAAGCTCCTAGGTTCTTCCCCTCGTTCGGGGGGAGTTACACCCAATTTCAACAATTGCCATTGCAGCAGCAGCAGGAGGAGGAGGAGGGAGTGGAAGAGACTCCACCACGACCGCCGGGGAACACGCCCAAACGAGTCGCACAGCTGTGCAGACACTCGTATCAGCCCTGACTTGGCCGCCAGCCATCGTTATAGCCACCGATCTGGTGATCCGGCGATCTGGCTATCCGCGATCCACGACCACAGCCTCAGAGCGAATTTTAATTCAATTTGCCTATTGTCGGTCAGTCGGAGAACGAAAAGAGCTATAGCTTGCTTCTGGAGGGGTATTATTAGTTCGCATAAAATTTTTAATTAAATGGAAGCCAAGCCAAAAGCTGCCTGCAAATTGAAAATCGAAAAGTGTAACTAAAAGCCAGTAAATTGTTAACAAAAATTATTTAACTTCAATGTTTATAAAGCCTTTTGATAATCGAAAAAATATAAATAATTTTTACTGTGAACTGAACATTGTTTATAAAAATTAAGAAATGTAAAGGACGAAAAAATAAAGATAAGTTTGAGGGTAAAAGAAATAAATAAAAAAATCATTTTTATATAGCTCGAAGACTTTAAAAACCTTTCTAAAACCCAAGAACATTCAAATTAACTTATTTATTTAAATAAAATATATCAATCACACAATATACGACAATTACATTTAAAAATTTGTCAAGCTAGACAAAACTCTTAACAGCAATCAGTGAATTCAGGCAATAAATATCGACCAAGAATGTTAGCTTAGGAAAAAATGATAATTAAATATATATTTCCACGTAGATTTACAAGCAATAAATGTTACAATTGTGGTAAACATGCAAATCGATTAAAGACACGGCAGGCATTATAGAATATATTAACGCCCACGCTTCGTTAGGGTTTAACTCCATTACGTACATATGCTAAAAGATACCAGTTAATCGAAAAAAAAATCATAAATTTAAAGCCTACAATGGGGACTTTATATAAAGCCAGATATATATTGGCGACCACGTGCAGATCACACTCGTATATCATCATATCTTCGGGCCCGATCTCAACACATCGCAAGTCAGCCCACAAAAGGCGAAAACAAAACTTTATTTATCTTTTAATATACGTGTAGAGCTCTCCTTATTTATTTATTTTTTGCAGCAAGTATAGTTTTTGCTGTACTTTTTGATTAAATTGTAACAAGTGCCAGCCCACATGGCGTTATTTTTCAGCCTTTTTGTCTGTGCAAAATTTCGTACAAATTTATTGCTAATATTTCATGTTATATGTCATGTTGCATAAATAGAAAAGCCACAGAGAGCGGCATTCGATATGGGTCCACCCCTTTAACCCCTATAGTGGCTCCTCTATCAATATATCCCCCCCACTCTCCTTTTGTTAATTGCAAACTTTTGCTTTTAATAGTGTTAAGAGAGAGGGAGAGAGAGCGAGAGGATTCGATGCGGAGAGCGACGAGAACATTGGGGAGAGCAGCCACCCAATGGAGTCCACACCACACCCATACACGTGCAGGCTGGCGCTAACGGTAATCGGCTGCGCAGTCGGCGACGGCTGCGACTGCGCAGGCAGCATCGCCAAAGCCCGACTTTTGGCTTACTAACAAAGCCGTTATGGGCAGTAGCCGCTTGGGCGGGTGCCCACACCAAAGGAAAACCACACCACAAGCCGCACACCACGCCAGCACACACACCATCCAAGGTGCAGTGAGAAAAATTCTAGGGATTAAATTATAATTTAAATAAAATTATATGATTTAATGTAAGAAGCATTATATTCTTCTCAAAAATATTGGCAAGAGCACACACCCTTCCGTTTCCCAAATTTAGCTTCCGTTCTCGTTAAGTATCAGATGAATAAATAGTTTCAAATATTTATTTAAGAACTTAATTTTGTGTTTATATATATATATTTTTTTTAATTTTCCTAGTGTATATTTTTATACACATCCATATATATATATTTATAGTGCAGATCTAGCCGCACCACCATAAATGTGGCTCAATTGTAGCAAAGGCCGCCAGTCGCCAGTCTTTTGTCTTTAGCATTGAGCGTGACTCGTTTCTGGTGGCTCTTGTGGCTGCTGGCTGAGCCGAGCTGAGCTGCCTTTTTCTCCTATTTTTAATTTTTTTCTTTTTGTATTTTTATCTTTTTTTGCACGAGACTCCCGACGGCGACCGAGCAGCGGCAGCGCTGCAGCAGCGACGCCACCACACCCTTGACTGGATTGCAAAAAAAATTGAACAAAAAAAATTACAGCAATAAAAAGAACAAAAAATCATGAAAGGAGACGACTGGCTTGGAAAAACGAAGCTTTTAATACTCTTATTTTAAAAAGATTAAAGTAAAGAATGAAAGGGAATTTAGAGAATATTGTTGAATTATTCAATTATACAAATTATAACTTATAAGGAAAATCTATAAAATGGTAGCATATCTTATAGCTAGATAACACTTTTAATACGAAGAGTTTTAAATTTAATTTCTAAAATAACTTAAATAACTTTCCTTTATGGCATACAAAATTGTCCTTTATAAGGAATTTAATGCAACAACAATAGAACAGCAATCAGTAGAAAAATTATTTTCTTTAGACTTACACATGTCTTAAGAATATTACTAATAAATTTATTTATTGTTTATCCAACTCCATTTATTAATTTCAATACCCTTTGTGAAGAGTATTACATGTCGAGATCGCCTTGGTCCATTCGCGTGGTTGATTTTGTGTTTTCCTCGGCAGCAGCCGCGCTTGCCTTTGCCTTGCTTTTGCTCGGTGCTCTGGCATTTGTTGCGGCGTCAATTTGCTTTTAGCCATTTCGCGCCGCAACCGCAGAGGCAGCACCGCCCTGGACCACCCCCTTTGGAGCCCACACCTCTTCCCGGGCAGCTGCTCCTTTTGTAATTGTGCCTTTGCTATTTCTGATCAGCCTCGGACTCCGGCTGAGCCTTGTTTTTATTTTTTATATTGTTTTTCCATTTTGGCGGAGGGGTCTGTGGGCCATATCGCATCAGTCCGGTTTTTTGACTTCTTTTTTTGTGTTCATTTTTTGAGCAGATAGAAAATTAAGCCAACTATTAAATATTGTTTAAATTTAAAGAGATTCTAGGTGTAATCTAATTTCTTTCATTCGATTTATTAAATAGAACCCTATAATTATTTTTCTATTTCCCTAAATCTCTTGATGTTGCTTCGAAAAGGACCCCTTTCTTTCAGTGTATTTCTGTTTCTGGGCTGATTTCGAGTTTCAAGTCGGATCTCCACCAGCCTCCAGATGGCAGCTGCAGCGGGGCGTTAATGTGCCTCGGCTATTTTATTTATTCATGGCAAAGCGTCTAAGCTAGTAAATTGTATTGCTCTCGGACTCGCGAAACTCGGGCTTGCCAGTGGACACTACGGGTGTGTGTGTGTGCGAGTGTGTGTGCCAGAGTGTGCATAAAATGCATTCAGCGGCTGGGACAGCTTTTGCTTTTCTTTGGACCACAACAACGACGACATCAGATTGTCATTCTTGTTTTTGTGTTTGCTTCTTTTTTAATTGAAAGTCGTCGCCAGGCGTAGTTGATTATACCCTCTAGGGAGTTGCGGGTAGTCTCGTTTTATGCAATTAACACAACGGACATGGACATGAAGGTTTTTATGAATTTTTTATATTTATGTGGTTGTGATTTGAATTTTTAATACGTGTCTCAAATATTTAGTTTTAATTTTTCAGTAAATGTGATTCAGATTTACCTTAAATATTTATTTCTTACTTGCAAAGATTGAATTAAATTATTTCTAAACCTTAAATATCCCTAAATATAGGGTAAAATACTTAGGATTATATTCCCAAGCTGGCCAAGCAATATAAATATTTAAAACAGCTAAAAAGCACACCTCTTTTCAACCCTCTAAATGCTTTCACTTTTCCCACTTTTTAGATTCCAATCAATCAAAGCATAAATACAAAAATCATTTCGTTTTACAATCGATAAAAGCCAGTACCACCTGCCAGGGTATTGGGCACTTCCAGTGGCTGTCTGGTCTCTCAGGTCTGGTTGCTCCCCTTCTGCCTTAGTTTTTCTTGCTCCATTTACCAATGGCCATTAATTTGTTGCTCTAATATTTTGTGTGTAGAAATTGGCTTGGCTCTGTGGGGCAGCAGCTGTGGCTTCAGCTGGATTCACTTTTTAATGACTGCGTGGTCCAGCTTCAGGTTGAGCTCACTGCCTCAACTCCAGCTCCAGCTCCAGCTCTAGTTTCAGCTTCAGCTTCAGCTTGAGAGTCAACTTCAGCTCCAGATATCCTCCAAGCCAGCGTCCAGCCACCGATTGTTACACAATTGCGGATATGAATGAGTAATCCGTGGGCTTTGGCCTGATATATGTCCGTTATACATATTCAAGATAGGCTGACATACGATGGAGAGTGAAGGAAGGACTGGCAGGCTGCACACGTGTCGTATACGTAACGCAAATTTGTTTGACGATTCTTATCGACCACGTGTTGCCTTTAACTTGGCTTTATTTGTTTTCCCCCTTTTTTATTCTGTTTATTTGTTGTGTGCTGCTGCCGTTTAGTGTGTTTGCTGGTTATGTAATTGCCCCAGCCGAGCCACCGTCGACTCATTAAGCCAACTTAATTTCGTGCAAATTTTTAACAGCTTCATGCTGGGCCAAAGTACCCCCGGAGTCAGCCAGAAAATCAGACTCGGACGCAGACCCGGGCCATGTCAGGCCAATCACCCACGCGTCCGTCGACGGATGATTCATGGTGTCACGGTGTCAGTGGCTCCAGCTCCATCCATCTCAAGTCTAAGACCAGAGTCACAGCCAAATCTAGCTGCCATCCAGCCTGAGATGGTGGCAACGTTTTGAACAGAAAGAAAGGAATTCTAAGAAATTAAATCTAACTTTTAAAAATCTTTTTTAGTTATCTTACATATTTTTAGAGACATTCCTTAAATTAGTTAATAATTAAGTTAGCTAAATTATATATGAAGCTTATGTTCTTGTGAGCAAGATTAGTTCAAGTTTATTTTAGTTTAAATATAATTTGTATTTATTTTGTCTAAATATTAAAATAGCTTAAAAGCATGAAAAAGAATTTTAAATTTATATATATAAAAATCTAAAATACTTTTAAATAAATTTATTATAAAATTAAGAGAGTTTAAAATATATATATGGCTTGAGTTTTTGTAAATACAATTACCCTAAATGGTATTTCTTTTTCATATATCTTATATTAGTAAAATTGTTACAAACTCTCTTTAAAATAAATAAATAGAGTTAAAATATTAATAATAATACTTTACTTTTATCAAATACAAATGACTAGTTTTGTTTTTAATAATTTCAAAATTTCTTTACGGCACTTAATCCCATTTTTCTGACTGTAAGGCCCTAGAATTCGGTAGTCATTAAAATCAGTCTCAGCTGCAGTTAGTCCAAAGTTGGGGCGATTTTTCGCCATCAGATATAGTTTTTTAAGATTTTTTTTTAGATTTTAGGTGATCGTAAAAACGATCCTCCACACACAGCACACACCGATCATGAACGCCCGTTAAAAGCGGCTACAAAAGATCGACTGCCGTCGGCACTTTAATGCCCCTCGTTGTGGTTATACCTCTCGGTTTTTTTTCCCGCCTCCGGTCAGGGTTTTAGGGCTTTGTTAATGGCAACCGAAATCTGTAACTGAGAATGGCTAAATAGCCGCGGGCCAGGAATAAAAAAAAACTGGGTGACTTGTAAATCGAAAGTAAGTGACATAACCGAAAAATGTGAATGAAAGGGGAACACACACGACCCTCGAGTGTGTGTGGGAGCTGCGAATTTTTAATTGACTTGATGGACAGGTGATCTATCTAGAAAAAATATTTAAGGGGGCAATTTAAACTGAGAAAATTTGGTATTTATTATTTATTTATTTATTTAATTAATTATTTATTAAAACATCATTATTTTCTAATGAACTAAAAGCATAAGGAAACTCGTAAATATTTTTCAAATTAACTATTAATTTCCCCTTCATAAACATATATCAACAGCGTCCCCATAAAAGCAGCATGCCATCCGCACTAAAGATCGGAAAGATCTGAGATATACGAACTAAAACAAGGTATAAATACTATAAATACACGGCGGCAAATATTGAAATATAAAGCGATTAAATAATTAGTAAGAATTTGCCAATTGCTGAGAGAATTATGGGCAATGCGCATATATTAGAGACTTGAGAGAGATAAGAAGTCAGGAAGGCGGCAAAGTGTTTTATATATACAGATATAGTATGTGCTTAAATCCAACTCAGATCAGACGACACAACCAGCACAAGGTGGTTCAAGAAAAACCAGTGCACTTAACAAAAAAATCGAGCAAAAAGCATATATATATCGTCGTGGCAACAAAACGAAAAGTGACAATTTAATTGCGTCAAACGCAGCATTCGCATTGGCGGCGGGGCTCGGAGATGCCTCCGAGTCCATATAGTTATTTATTTATATAGGTATATATATATTGGATAGAGTTCGAGACAGATATGTGGCTATATTGCCGTCGTCTGGCGACACTTTGCTCTCAAAGACGACGACGATCGCGGGCTCGTTTAATTGAGAGGAGCTCGTAAAAAGCGCTTATGACTTGTTTATAAGCAGCCGCGATCCAATCGGATCGTATCGAATCAGTTCCTCTATTGATTTCGGACCAGGTTTCGGCTATGGGATGTTGGATATTGGAGTATTCAGCATTGAGTATTGGGGGAGATGTCGTCTGGCTATAATGAGATGCCAGTTGATTTGCGATATAACCTTACGAGGTCTGACAGGCATTCCTAGGTCGGCTGCAACACTTAAGTGGATGTGCTAGATGTGTGCTGCCTTTTATTTATGACTTACAGCTTTTTTGCAGTGGCAAGTATCTGTAACTTGAATTGATTTTGATTTAATTTAATCACTTACAAGATTACTTAATTCTTAGAAATAGTGTTATTCATCATTTGGGGCCCTAATGATTTTTAGGTTTTATTTTCTTAAGAAGGGTATATAAATAATAGAGATAATTTGTATTTGGCTTCTTTCCTTATTTGCATTTAACATATATTTTCTTTTACGTAGGTTTTTTAATTTTTTACATCTCCTTATAAAAATATATTAATAGCTTCAAGCATGCAAAAATCAATGTAAATTAAACAATAATTTCCTCTTAAGTATAAAAACTATAAGCTTAATGGACGCCATAAAATACTTGATTTATTATTAATGTTCTTAATATTCATGTTATTGTCTATTAATCTTCCTGTTAAGATACTTTCTGACCTTTGCGTATTCCTTACTTTATAAAGTATAAATTTTCAAATAATTTAAAATTGCAGAGGAATTCCCATACCTACTAGTCTATTTACCAAAAATACCCACAACCAAATTTAAATTAAAGTAGATATGAAATAATATTTACTAAGTTAAGTTCCAAAGTTACGTTCATTTAGATCCTGTTGATATATCAATAAATAAGTATTAATTAATTAACTCTTGAAAGTATCTCAATTAAAAAAAGGGAAATATTTCTTTTTATTGAAGTATTATTTTTCCCATCATATTTGACCCATTTCCTAGGGTGCTATATTTATTGATTATTTTTTAGAGCCAATCCTCTCAGCCTCTCCTTCGAGATCTCCACGGACAGGGTGTAAAAACGCTGGCACGTTTGCCACAGATGCCTGGCCGTGTTAAGATATTATTTCTTTTTTTAGTTTATTTCGTTGCTGTTGTTATTTTTGCTGGTGCTTTTATTGATTTATTTGTTGGGGCGACACAAGTTGGCATCATTAAGTGCCAGCACACACCGTTCTCTATTAGCCGACAAATTCTTGGCCTTCCCTGTCGACCCGCGGACGCTCGGACTGGTGGACTGGCGGACTGGCGAACTCTAGGCTCTTTGGATAATTCTTGTTCACAATCTAAATGGCCGTCTCACCACCACTGGGCACACCTTAGAATTTGTGTGTTACAATTTGAAGTTGTCGACAATGGTTGCTTGGCTTGTTACCTGAGTTCACCTGGAGCTGGAAGCCTGACGCTGAAGCTCAAGCTCAAGCTTGGGCTGAGGCTGAGACTGAGACTGGGGCTAAGAGCTGACCAACTGCAGCGGCGGCATTATTGTGGATTGTGAAAGTACGGGTGGGGTTCGCTCGGAACTGGCATCCCAGCGGTGTCAGCGGAGTGTGTGTGTGTGTACCACACGACGTATGCTTAATTACCAAACTGAGGCCGAGGCTGAGCGATCAGCAGGGAAAACAAAGCCAGAGACGAGAGTTTGGTCTAGATCTGGCGAGCCTGGGCAGGCACCCTGGCTCTCTGTGAAGATTAGTCGCAGTGGGTCGCACATTTCGTTTCGCAATCGATTGCAACATGCAACAAGGCAGCAGCAACAACAACAACAGCAAGAGTAGCAGCAACATCAACGCGAAACGAATGTGGCCAGCTTTGCTGCTCTAAATCAACGATATATAAAACTAGTTTAGGTGGGTCCAATGGATATTCTTTTACTGCTATTTTGTTGCAAACTTCAGACTGAAGTTTTTGCCTCAGTTTTTTTCAGCCAAAGCCGTTTTTTTGGTGCATTCTAATGGCCGCCCAATATGACTAAGCACACTCATCGCGCAGCAGCGGCAGCGGCGGTGGCGGCGGCGACGACGGCGCACTCCTGCGTCCGTCCAACGTGTATGCAAATCTGCATTAAAAAAAAAAAAGAAACCAGTTTGCGGCACCAGCTAACTCTATATATATAGCAAAAAATATGGGTCGAGATCTGCAAAATGCAGCTGATCGAATTTTTGCATTAGGCGCAGCAGCAGCAGCAGCGGCAGCAACTGCCATCCGGCCAACTGAATCGCAAGTCTGAGGCTGCCTGCTGCCTGATTATCTCTCAAGGAAGGCATGCCGAGTCTCAGCTCCCAAGGAGGGGTTTCATTTTTTTCCTTTTGGTTCCTCGGCAGAGGGGGCAGGAGTCGCTGCAACTGCAACTGCAACTGCAGCCGGCACCAAGCGAATATCGAATGCTATCTATATCTAACGAAGCAGGGCCATATAGCCAACATTTTCGCTATTAGCCGCAAAACAGAAATACTAAACACACATACACAGGGGGAAAAGGAAGGGCAACATGAAAAGGAACTCACTTAAAAGCTTAGGGAATATTAAAAAAAGAGTGTCTCATAAATAAACTATAAAATTAATTTCACTTTCATTGGGAATTCATAAAGAGCTTTATTTTAGAAGTTTAGTTTACATATTTTGAAGATTAAGATAATACTAACAAACTTGTATTCTTATTATATTCCCATGCGTTATATTCATTTTATATTTTTTATTTATAATAATAATAATTATTTTAAACTTATTTTTTATGAAATTCCTCATTTAATTTGTTCTGAATAATATCTAAACCTTAATAAATTCCAAACGAAATTCCTCTTAGTAAGGCAATATCTTTGAATCAACAACTAACATTTTCCAGTGCATTTCGCAGACGTATCTATATCTGAGTCTGGTCCAGGCAAACGCAAGGAAACCAAACGTATAATCTTAGAGGCAACAAAAAAAAAACACAACCGCGGCGGCTGGGCAAAATCAAGAGTGTGTCTAAGCCACGGCAAGGCAACCAGGTATCAACGGCCAGCGGGCAACCAGCGTCCGTTCAGGCAGGCAGCCGGGCAGCTGCTGCTCCGTCTGCTGATGAAATGCATTGTGGGGCACCGCCAAGGCACCACCAAGGCACCACCAGTAAACCACCGAATTATCGAGCCACCAACACCGTAACCGCCACCGCCACAAAGCAGCAGCATCACAGCAGCGGTGGCAGTTGCACGTACGTGTGGCGTTTGCTTATGGGACGGCAGCTTCGATGGCCGAATGGTCCAGCTCCAAAAAAAATTATTTAAGGCATCTACTGGCACAGGAAAAAATCTAATGGGAATTTTATAAGTATTTAAGGTAAGTTAAAAAAAAAATGAAACATTTTAACACGGCTGTTTCAACCTCTTCCTACATTTTAAAAACTAAAACAGCTAAAAAAGCTCATAAACTACCAACTCCTTTACAACTTTTAAGGATTTAATTCAGACAAGTTGCTGCAGCTTATAAATACTTGATAAAAATAACAAAAAACTCCACCACTTTAGGCATCATTTGAATTATTTTAATGAACCTCCTTAATTGCTCTCATAGACCTCATTTGCTAGCCTAAAAAAAACCCCTTAACCAACTTTGGTGCTACTTTTTCGCTTTGTGCAAAAATCCTACAAGTCAAAACTGAAAACTGAAACTAAAACTAAAGACGAAAAAATGCCCATTCGATGCGAGGCGATGCGATGCTCGCTCGGACGAACCCACAGGCCACTCAACCCCTGCAACGGCAGGAAAAATCTACATTTGTCAAAAAAAAAAATGTATATATATAAGAAAATACCAGAGGCGAGCCAGGAGAGGCTGAAACTGCAACTGCAACTGCCACGGCGACAGCGACGCGGTGTGTTGCATAAAAGCAACGCTCCAAATTGCTAACTGAGCGATCCAGTTTAAATTGCAATTGCTCGTTAATGGGCACTAAAACGTGCCAGTGTCGATGTGAGTGTCTCTCTCGGTCTCTATCTGTGTGTCTGTGTGCATTGCATCGTTTTCAGTTTTTTTTCGGCGTTTTTATATGTAGCTTGGTAATACGAGCCGAGATGGTTGTCGTGTGGCATGCGAGGCGTATGCGCAACTTATCGACTCGGACAACGCGCATACGCAGTGTGGAACGAAATGAAGATGAAGGGGATGAAAAAGAGGTGTAAACAAAATGGGAGAGGGGCAGGGCTTATGTGCTCTACAAGGAAGCTTCCTAAGACTCCAAAAAAAGTTAGTAAATAAACTATAAGCAAATTAATTAAAGTAATTTTAAATAATTATTTTGCTTCGTGACTTACAAAGAACTATTTTTAAAAATAATATAAAATAATAGCTTTTTAAGCTTGAATTTCCATGAATCCAATTTTAAAAAGGTATACATTTTGGAGTTTAAAAAATAAATTATTCAACCAAAGTAAAGTTTGATTGGTTAAGAAAAAACAATTTAAGAAAGGGTTTTTAATTTATAACTATAAGCTAAATATATTATAATAAAGAAATTAAATAAAACAGAGTGTTATGTGAAAATTTTTTAACATATTTTTCTAATTTTTCACCAACATATTTTTTTATATTTTATAATTATTAAAAACCAAATACATTCCTTCCAAATTTTCAACGATAATTTTTTTTTGGCATTATACACTTTTGTGACGAAATAGTAGGTATATTGTATGTTAAGAGCTTAGGTTATAATGATCACAGATTAGATTAAATTAAACATAGAACTTTAACTCAGAAACCTTTTAAGGCCTCAAAATAAAGCCATATAATTAACATTACCGTATTTCCTTCATCAATCATGCAAATAAGTTTACACTTTATATACTTTTGGCATATAATTTTCCCATATATCCCAGATCCCATCAATAAATCCAATCTAATTTGCATTCCCATCAAATCGAATGAAAATTCCTCGGCACAATCAGCACACACAGGCTGAGGAGCATTCAATGCCTTTCCCAAACCGAATTGAGGTGGAAATTCCCTGAGCATGTTCTGCTCTCTGTGCCCCCGCATTTTCCGTATTTCCCTCGTACCTTCCGCCACAGATGCCACAGCCCTCGCGGCTCACTGTACACACATTTGTCGCATCGCAGCAGCAGCAACAACAAGTTAAAGCATAACAACATATTTTACAATTACGAAACAATTCGGCCCACAACTAAATACAGAAACCGACTGAACAATGCCACGAAAAATTGTACAAAAAATAAGGCAGACAAGAGGGAAAAATCTTTGATAGAATAAAAATAGGAAAAACTGTAGCGAAGCTCGTAAAGATCCAAGGCAGACGAATAGGCGTGGACCCAAGCAGACTTCAGCGGAATCGTGTCTCCAAATGCGGCCTACTGAGGCGGCATGCCAACACTCACACACTGGCGGCGATTATGGCCAAGAACGAAACCAGATCAGAACCGATCCGATCCGAGCCTATGGCCATAATTATGAAAACACTCCAAGAGTCGCGTCGTCGTCGTCGTCGACGTAATTTTCCTGTTCGTGCCTTAATAATCTGCGCAAACGGCGGCCGCACATTGAAATTCCCCACCAATAATAATAACAATAATCGCCGCAGCAGCAACATCTATTAAAATATCGATAGACTGACTGACTGACTCGGTGACTAGGTGACTCTGTGACTGGGTGACTCTCTGACTCCCTGACTGACTTGGCGTCTCCGGTTCGGTTTTTGGGTTTTGGTTTTTTGCTGCTAGGCTGGGTAACCTCGCTGGTGAAGCGATCAAAAGTCGCTAAAAGCAAACGCACACTGACGGCGTTATTATTGATTTAAACATCAAGATAAATTACACCGGGGAGAGGCCCCTCGCTACCCTCTATAAAATGTATGGAACCTTTAGGAACTCTGACTGAAGCTCAGCCTGTAACTGAGCATCGTTTCACTGAGAGAAAAGTGGCTAACAAATAAAAGAAGAATATTTAACTGGGTTTTAGGTAATTCAAGTATATAATTTGGGACTCCAAATATTAGGTACGTATATATTTACTTCTTGATTTTAATTTAATATTTTTAAAAGTGCTCGAAAGGTCACTTTAGCTTTAAAGGGACAACTTTATACGTGGGATTTTAAAAATCATACTTTAGTTGCTTTTAAGTTAATTATTATAAGTAATAAAAGTTCCTTTTTGTGGAGTAATAGATAATTTTAAACTATTTGTATATTATAACAGCTCTAAATTGAGTAAATGGTAAGTAAACATAGCGAGTAAAATAATTTAAAGACTATAAAGGTTATTCATACTATTTTCTTTAGTTTTTCGAATACTTTGTACAATTTTACTTATTCATACACATAAGATTAAGAAGATGATTAAATAAATAAATATTTAAATAATTCAATTTAAATATGTTTTATACCCCAGGATGTTTCTTGTTGAAATACTGCACTTTAATTTCTTTGGAAATAATATGCTCTGCTTTAATAATTACATAAGTATTTACAGTATTTTATATTTAAAAATATATTTAAATATAATTATAAGTGAACTAAATTCATTATGTTTCAGAATTTTACATCAATTTTTCCTACCATAATTTATATATTAATTTAAAAAAAACACATATATTTTCTCTGCCTGCTTTTTTGAGGCTCCAAGTTGAACCTCTTCACTTCTTTTCTTTTTTTTTTTTTTGTGGCCACTAACGAAGTTTCCTTTTGCCTTCATTGTTGTTGCCTTGCTATTGTTGTAATTGCGGGTAATTGTTGTTGCCGTTGCTGCTGCTGCTGCTGTTGTTGTTGCTGTTATTTTTTCTGTTTTGGGCGCTACAAATTTCCAAACCCACTAGGCACATTTGAACTGGCGCACGATCGCAGAAAAAAAGAACCGAAAATCCAATGAACGGAGCAGCAATTGTAACATCAACATGAGATGTGCTCCGGCTCCGAAAAGGAGCAACGTGCCTGGAGACGGAACAGACAGAGACGGGGCATAGCGTGGCAGAAAGAGACGGGCCAAGGAGCTGGAGGGAGAGAGGTGGCTCATAGCTTGTGCCTGGTCTTTTGCTACTTTGACTTGTCGCTCGTTCCAAAACGTCGAATGCGTCTAATTTCTTGGCGTGCTTTTGGCTCTTTTTTCAATGCCCTTTGAGAGGGTTTTCCTAGGTTTTTATTACAGTTACAGAAATATAGGAAATGTTTTAAAGTTTTTAGGAGACTTATTGACTAATTTTTTAACAGAAGTTGTGAAAGGTATCCCAGAAGACAAACTTTAAAAAAACATTTTAGAAACTTGGTATTTTGTATTTTTTAAAAATCTTGAAGAACTGTGAGTAGTTTTATTTAAATCGGACTTCAGTATCACATATTTTGTTGTCTCCAAATTAAAAAAAAAAAAATCCAACATTTTCTAAAACTTGGTATACTGCCTTTTTTAAATATGCTAGAGGATTGTGTAGAATTTTATTAAGATTTCTATATTATATTTATTCGATCCCAGTTTGCTTTGTTTTTATTAAACAATCGCAGACTAATTTATATATTTTCAAACCTATTTTAAGTTCTATCTCTATAACAATACTTTTAATGTTTTCTAAAATATTTATAGTAACATCTTTAAGAGAATCAAAAGTGCTTCTACCTCAAGCCAGTTTTCCTTTCTCGTTTGAGTTTTTCCGCAGAGTTTTTTTAGCTAAATCGAGGGGATTGGGGTGTTCTCTCCGAATGTCGTGTCTTTTGGCCTGGGCTCCAGCTCCACAGCTCTGTAGCTGCAAAGACTCGCGATCCATTCGCCAACGTCTGCTCGCCGGCTGCCGCGTTTGTCGTTTAAATCGTACCACCACAGGCGACATAAAAATAATGAAGTGTGCGGGTGTGGTCGACTCGCTTTTGGCCAGGTCTACGGTCTACGGTCTACAGTCGACAGTCTTTGGCCGATCTGTGCCCGAAATTTCGCAGACTGAATCGCAGACTGACTGGCCGATCGGGCGACTGTCGACTGTCGAAGGCTTTGCGACGTTTGCAGATTGCCGAGTCGTGTTTAGCCCAGCGGTGGAAGCGGCGGCGGCCCATATAACCAAATCAACATTTTACGGGACTAGAGCTTTACCCGGAGGTCCCTTTTTTGGCCAAACTCCAACTATGCAAAAAAAACAGAAAAAACAAGACAATAAAAACAGGGAGAAGAAGTGCAGGCTGCTCAACTTGGCGGAAAATGAGCCCCGAGATGAGGGTAGCGAATTTGTTTAACAAGCTATTATTTCATGTAAATTGAAAATAAAACTTTAAGTAATATATGGAGGATATCCAGAGGAAGTCTTGTAGTGATTATGGGCAAATAACCTCTGTCCTTGAGTTTGTTATATTTATACTGCCTAAAACTTGTACTCTTTGGTGGAAATTGTAGCCAATTATAGATTAATTCATTGAAACTTTTTTTAATTAGATTGCCAAGTAATCATTAAATATCAACTGATAATAAAATATTGAGCAAGTTATAACAAAAATTATTAACTTAAGTTCATTATCATAATTAGGCAATGAGAAAATTGATTTGATGAGATTATAGACAAAGCCAAGAAAACTATAAACAAAATTCGAAAAACAAATCTATCAATTTAAGTAAATTATTTCTAAAGAACTGTGTCTATCCTCTATAAGAGGATTTATTAACATTGTGCAGATATTTTATTATAATTTTAGAACTACTTTATTTTAATATACTTATTAACCAATTTTTAAAGTTAATTTTAACCTATTTAAAAAATATTGAATTAAATAAAAAAAGTATAAAATATTACAAAACCTTTTAAATAAATATTTAAGTAAATAAACATACTTGTAAAATATTTATTTAAAACCAATTATTAAAAAAAAAATTAAAAAAAACTTGTTTAATATTTTTTTAGGTTTAATTAAAAATATTTTTAGTTTTAATGATATAAGCCCCTTATCAAATTTTAAAAATAAAGGGACAATTTTGGAAAAGGATACATTTTTTTCTAGCTGACAAGGCTTGAAAGAGTTGGCTGTTGATGATGATCAAGAATATACATATAAGGTATGATTTTTAGGGTCAGAAATTAGTTCTTCAGTACTTCTGACTAAAATCATAACACCCTGCAAGACCATATTCGATTTATGGTAATAACTTGTATAATAAAGACCCATAAAAATACATTTACTACCCAATTAAATTCTACATTATTTCAATATTACCTCTAACGTCTTTATAGAAATTTCAGACAATTATAAATCGTTCCAACAGAAATCCATCTCACTTCGCAATTGTCTGTTGGGTAATTCGCTGAACACACGCCCAACCAACTGCAAAAATATAACGGTATCCAAGGTTGTGCTACGCTTAAAATGTAATTGTTCGACTTAAAGAGCCAAAGCAACAACATCCACAGACAACAGCAGCAACAACCACAGCAGCAACAGCATCAGTACCGCCAGCAACGCGATCAAGTTTTGGATTTTTGCCGACGCCGCCGTCGCCTTTTGCCGTCTAATCAAATACGAGTAAATACCAGACCAAGAGACCCAAGAGCAGAAAAGTTGGGAAAAATAACACAGCAGAAAAGCAGTGACGGAGACAGAGACCGAGACTCTGAACTACCCACCTATGGAGCCCCAGAGATACGAGGCGATATAATACTAGACCCAGAGATACAGGTACAGAGGAAGAATGGATAATGAAATTAAAGTTCTTAGAATAAAAATCTAGAAAATGTAAAATTAAACTAGAAATATTTGTAGCGAATTTTGTGTTACAGAAACCTATTTCCTTTTCTTATCTATTTAATTTCTTAATATTTTAAATACAAATTTAAACTAAAGGTGAGCCTCTATTTAGTATTAGCTACATTTTTTATGATCAATATATATTATGTATCCTTATTATTTCTTGGGTTTCTTGTTCTTTAAAAGTAGGTGTTAATATTTAAATATTAAACTAGTTCCAATTTTAGTGTTGGAGAGAGGACATACATATTTTATAATTTATTCAGGCTAGATTTCCGCTTTGTAGTAAACAAAATTTAACAATACAAATATTTATATTAAGCCATCGCAATTTTAGAATTCAAAAATAGATTTTTTATTATATCTTTTGAATAGAAGTGACAATTTTTATTAGCTGTTTAGGCTTGCTTAATAAGTCAATTTCATTTTCTACAATAAGAGATTTTTGTCTTTTTCTTAAGTATTAATTTTCAAGGAAAGACTTTTCTGACATCCCTATTAAAAAAAAAAGAATATGAAAATATTCCATATATTAACCTCTCTTTTCTCCCAGTTTTAACCGTGGCATGCATGGGCAGAGACACCAACACACACATGTCCAAAAGCGAATTCAAATCCGCGCTCAAGCTCAACGTCATCGAAGCGCCGCACTCCGAGGACTCTGCGTTATATCGCAGCGGGTTTTCTGGGACTGGGGCTGGGACTGAGGCCGAAAAAATTTTCACTTGAATATTCGACACACTTTGAGCGCGCGGGCACACACAGCTGGATGTCTGCGAGCAAAGGTTTTCTCGGGATAGGATAGGATACCCGGTCCCCGGTACTCGCAGCGGTTTTCTGGGAGGGGCGCCAGTGCTCTGCGATTCTTGGGGCTATGCATCATCATCATCATCATCGTCGTCGTCGTAGTCGTCGTCGTCGTCGTTGCTTGGACGGACTGAGCAACATGTTGCAATCTGCCAGGTCTCTCTGCATGCATAAAATATTATGCAACATTATGCCACAGACACAGGCCAGACGACACTCTTGGTTTTATTTCCACTTTTTCTCTCCTGCCGCCTCCTGGATGTTGACAGCATTTAGGTCTAATTGAATGGCTTGGAACGCTCCCCTATATAATTTTTCTTTCTCTTGATCATTTTTTTTTTTTGGAGGTGGCTTGGATAGAACATTTGGCTTGGCCCGCTCCCATTTGGCCCATAACCCATAAATCTAACACACCGGCGCACGAGAGATTTATAGAGTTCAGATTGCGAAATGCGCAGAAGCACAGAAGCGGCGACGGCAGCGGCAGCTCTCGGAAAATCTTGAAAAATTAAAAAATGACTAGTGCCGGGGCACGATCAAGACCGCGAGAGACAATGGAAAACTCCGTGGCTCCGGAGGAAAATCGAAACTGAAGCCGAAAAGCTCCTCAGCAGCGGTAGTCAGCGTTTGGGGCGTCTGCAGTTCAACGTTCAAGTGGCACAGTACGCCCTAGAAAAATGAATTGATTCGATTGTTTTTCGCCGCTCCAGCTGGGGGCCCACCTCCCCTTTGGCCCCCCACCTTATCTGCGAAAAATCGGTGGAAAAAAATCAGAGGCAGAGAGCGCGCCCCGAAAATACTGATGATACAATCGCGTTTTTGACTTTGAAAAGTCAGCGTCGAGTCAGCGTCGAGACGGAGCTATTGTTCGATGGCCCCTGCAACTGCAACGGCAGCCGACACTGATTGTTATGGTTTATGAGATGAAAATGCACTCGAAACAATATTCTTGAGCCATTGCAATTTGCGATTTTTAATCAACTCAACAGCAGTAACAGCAGCAGCAGCAGCATCATCAGCCTCACTCAAGATTGAAAGAAATCAACGTATTTGGTCCGTGATTGCAGCTTCCACTTGGAGAATCGTGGCTCCCTCATCTGGCTTTTGACTCCTCTCTTCTTCTCCCCCGGCTCGGCCGCCTCCTCCTGCTGGTCTTCGCCCTTAGCTTTGGCCACCAGCCACTCGACCATTTGATTGAGAGCCTCCTCGCTGCCCTCCAGTTCGCCGCCCACCTTGCGGCCACTGTGCGTATGCGCAATGAAGCCGCACACCTTGAGCTGCTGGGCCTTGAGGGAAATCAGGGGCAGCAGTCCTCCGTCGCCGGAGTCCTCGGGAATGTCCATTTCGTAGGTCAGCAGATATATCTTCAAGGGAGCTGGTCCGGGTACTAGGTCTCGGGACATTTTGAACGGTAATTTGTGTTATATATTTAAATTTTAGAAAAGATCTATCTGCAGACTTTGAAATTTGCTTAAAAGAGAGGCTGATCGAATAATAAATATATGTATATGCTTTCTTTAGCTTATAGAAATTTAAAATATCTGATCTTCATACCAAGATCCCGGAAAATACAAACTTTCCTAGACAAAAAAGTATCTCAACGTCAAAACAATTCAGTTTTTTGCCTTGAAACCTTTTCAAATACCTCGAAAACCCATGAAGATTCTGTTTCATCTCCTTAACAATTTCTCCCAGTGTAGGATGCGACTCGTGCTGGCCATTGTTCAACACTATTTGCGCTACTCAATCTCTTAATTAAATATGCGACTAACTGGCAGCTCGAAGGCACTCGAGCCGAAGAGTGGCCCCAAAGACAACGTCTTTTAGTGTCGAAATTGTGCAAGTTTGGTCTTTGGTTTTTCCTTTGGCTTATTGTTATTGTTATTGTTGTCATGGAAGTCGGATAATCACAGGCCCCGGCCAGCAGCAGCGGCAGAAATTAAATCAGCCAAGGTTATCGCATTAATAAGCCCCCTTGGTTTTGTGTTTACAGTTTTCTGTTACTGTTTCGATTTTGGGCCGACGAGAGCCAGTCAATTATTAAATTTGCAATTTCCGTAGCTGAACTTTTGGGGTCAGTAGACTGATTTAAATCAAAGCCATAATTGAGCATTGCCCGCGAGCAAGAACCGATCGCACCAAAAGCCAATATATACCAAAATACCAGAGCTAGGGGCAGGAAAATTGACAAATGTCTGATCGCCGGCTGCTTCCACAAGACTTTTTATCGATTTCCATTTGTTTCTGTAATATTTTCGTTAGCGGATATGGGCAGTGTTTGTGGTTGAGTTTGGGTGAGGCTGTGAATCCGATTCAGAAATTGTATTTGAGGAAAAACAATTCCCAGGTTAGGGATGACACATGTGAATTATTCGAATTATTTGGAAGCGCTTTCGGGTATTTAAAATCGATTTGTAAATAAAATCATAACACTTGCATTATTAGTTGTTTTTAATTTAAATTTTGGGATTAGATATAGTATTAAAATATATCGAATATATCAATAACAAAATTCAAAATAAATATATTTCGATAATTTAACATGCGATAATAACTTTCAATATATAAGCAAATTAAGGTATAAATTCATATTTTTCTTGTCGATTTCGATTTCTTTTCAATTTCCGATCACTTCGATATGCTTACGTATCTCATCAATGTTTGTCCCATATTTGTGCATCCCTATTACTCCCATCTAAGTGGCTTTCCATGACATTTTACTGACACTTTTGCCGTTGAACTGGAAGACCTGTTTTTCCCTCTTAGCGCAACTTAACACATTTGACGAAGATGTCTATGCCAGCAAATGACGTGTCATCAATGGGGCCCGCACTCCCACATAAAGATGCACAACACACACACTCAGTGCCCCCGCCTGCTCCCCATCTCCATCGCCACCTCAATCTCGATGTGGAGGTTCGAAGCCTCAATCCTCCGCCTCGGAAACCACAAATCCCCGGCACTTGAGCTCCAGTCGAGGAGATCTCTCTGTTGTATTAATAAGCCTGACATTTGAGCAGAGCATCCACTCGAAGCCATCGAGTTGGGCGCGTAGGCGTCTGAAAATAATAATTAAAAAATCGTTTCTAATGCGGAAATCTTGCGTCTTGAGCTTAATGCCGAAGATGTTAGACAAATATATCAGATTTCGGGTTTTTTTATTGTCGCGCAGTTCGGTTAATCTTCGGCGGGAGGGAACGGCAAATGGGTGACATGGGTAAAGATGGATCGATGAGAAAGCAATTTATTGAGGAATGGTAGAGGGTGGGAAGTTTGGAGCTAATAATAATAGTTTTTGAATGAGATGGAAGGGAAGATTTAAAAAAAAAAAAGAATATACCCAGGACTTTAATAGCTTTAAAATCAATTTAAATCAACATAACGTAACTATAAATAACTACTAGAAAACCAACTTATAAATCAATTTATAATTCCACTTTGTATTAATATTCGATGGGTCAATAATTAAATGGTTACAAGGAAATAGCTTTTATTAAATATATGTATAATTAAGCCAAGAAAAGTATGGGTTGCCTTAGAAACATTATTAATTCCTGGGTAATTATAAGCTCGTAAACGATTGGGTTTTGTGATCAATGCGATATGAATGCGCTGAGTCTCGAAGGTGTTCTCCTCCTAATACAATTTAAAAATATTCTTGCTTAATGGTTAACAATTAAAAGTGGGCTTGCAACAAATAAGAGAGATGGACTTGGCTTAGTCATCGAGATTAAGGCCAAGAGGTTGGCTGTTTTCAGTTATAACTCAGCCGCTGGCCGTTGGGCTGGGCTGTAGCTGTGGCTCTAGCTGTGGCCAAAAGCATTAGGCCAAGTGTCCCGGCCCGCCCAAGAATTCGCAAAAGGCCCGGGCCTGGCCCCCGAATAATTAAATACGTTCGAATTCGAGTTAATCGCAGCTGCTACCACAGAAGCCTTTTTTCAGCGCCGCTGAAAACTTAATAATCCCCTGCGAGTATAAAGAAGTGGAGTCCGTTTAGATACAGATACGAATGCACTTCAAATGGGAGATATGTATACGTATGTGTGTATATATACTCGATACCAGGCTCTACGAGAAGGTCAGACCCCGCACGTTTCACGGCTGGCTAGCGCACCTATAGCAGTCGTATAATTAGAACCCGAACACGACCTGTATCTGTGCATCTGTCTACCTGTGTCTGTAGGTGTATCTCTCGCCTGGACTGTATCTTTATCTGTATCTGTAGGGGAAGGTCTTTCTGGATACGCAGCAGAGAAACGTTTATGAAACGAGCCAATTGTGTTTACTGTTGTGTGCTCTCATTTTTTCTGGTTTGTTTACATTAGCAGATAAAACAGATCTGCAGCACTGCTCGTGTTTAATAAAATAATATTTGGGTAAATTCTATTTTGGGAGTGATATAATTAAATCATTTTAAGAGGTAAAGCATTCATATTTATTAAATTTTGATTTATTTATTTGATAAACACTAAAGAAATCTAGGAAAATCTCAGAGAACATTCCTTGTATTTAAAATTTGTTATAAATGCGTCTTAGAAGTGTTATTATATTTATACTTATTTATATTTATACTTAATTATTTATATAATATAATATTATATAAATTATATATATTATATAAATGCCTGCGCATTAAATATTTTATAAAATCTTTATAGTAGCTTAGCTTTTAAACATACAAAATTCATAAATTCAACTACCTTTTCGTCATAAAAAAATATTAAATAACTCTAAAAGTTCTTTCCCTTTTCCCATATAAAACATATGTTTTTACAGCACTCATTTTTCCCAGATGACGCACATATCAGTACGTAAGCACATTTAAGTACGTAAGCACATTTTGGGCAACTAAAAAACGTAAGCAAATGGTATTTCTCTTATCTGGAACACATTAATGTGCGTAATAAACGAAAATAGCTTGGCAAATATTACTTCCTTTGGGCTATAATTAAAATTTAAAAGGTTTTCGGTTGTTATAGCCATATAGCCATCTTGGTTATGGTTCGCCTCTTCGCCTTCATGGCGAATTCCTCGCTGATAGCCACCCAACTGCATCTCCGCTGGCGGGGCTCAGTTACAAAGCCACGAAGGCCCAGTGTTGGTGCAATGTGTTGTGTGGAGCGGAGCCAGAAGCAACGATGGTGGTCACTCGGGCATGTGGCCACGATCTCTTCATGCACAGGGGGAAATAAATTACGATTTTAAATGGTAAGGTAAAGGAATAAATATTAAACAAAAATGTATAAATTTAAGGAAGAGAAGCAGAAAAAAAAGTAGAGAATTGGAAGTATCCCTATTACTATATTTTGTACTGTATTTATTTACATCCAAATTTAATAAAAGTATAAAAATTACTCTAATAAATATTAAGATTCCTTATATTCAAGAAATACTCGTGTTTATTTTATGTAAATATTAAAAATTGAATTATTTAATTTATTTTAATTATATTGAATACTTTATACTTAATACGTAGTTTTTTTACAGTTTTTATTTTAATACATTGCAAACTGGGTTAAACATTTTTTTTGTATATGTTATATACTCATGTACCATTAAATATTTATTAACTTCTTGTTGTAACCCGATTTCCTTTCCAACTAAATTCGAAATTACTTCCCAATTCCTGGGCATTTTTCTCTCAGTGTAAAACATACCGATTGCCGCTTTCCAACCGATCGACCGGCCATGCAAAGTCTCTCGGAAATATATATATAAAGTAGTATCTCAGCTACATAGCTCGTACTCGCACTCGTCCGAGTCGCACATATAGACATCGGGGGATCGGGGATAGCACACTGTGATCGGGGGGACTTGAAGGGGGGACCCTGCTCGACTCTGATACGTCGGGGCAGCGCTTCGCTATGTGCTCACTTTCGATGTGTGTTCATTTTTTCTTTCGTTTTCATTCGCTGTGCGATTTGAAAACGTTTAAACAAAAACAAAAACAAAATACAGAAGAAAAAAAAGGCGGGCGGGTCTTCCAAACACACACACACACACACACACCTGCATGAGCAGGTACAACAAAAATAAATGTTTACGATCGCTCCATGTTTTCTCGGCGGGCCAATTATGTGCAGCAGCCGCCGTTGAAGGGTTAAAGAGTGGAAAAGGAGACGGGGCTAGGTGTGGGGACCCAGCGAGGTGTTAAAGCCTCGTTTTCGATTTGCTTTCCTCGCTTTTATTATTGTTTATTATTGTTGTTGTTGTTTTTTTGTTGCTCTGCCGCTGTTTTCGTGCTCGCATAAATTTATCAAATTGTTTATTTGGTTTTACTGCCACTGTCGCTGTATTTGTTGCTGTCTCGTTTAGTTAAAAGGTATAAGCCATAAACTAAACGTTTATTTAGCCATTTGAATAGCGCCGCTTTTGTCCGTTTATTTGCTCGCGGCTAATTATCGTATATGAACAATTTAATTATGCATAATAGCCCGGGCATCGTGCCGGACTTGCGATCTATATATGCTAATTTGATATATATATATAATCGGAGTTATGTTGGTATTTATGTACCTGCTGTATCGCCATTCCGATTCCCATACAATGTTAATCAGGAACAAATTCTTCGCTTCACGAGAACATGATTTGTGTGGTGACAAGGTGAAGCCTCGAAACATGGCGATCATCGATCGATAGTTGGAATTCCATGGGTTCTCAGGGGGGAGTTTAGTGGGTAAGACTAGGGTAATTCTAGTTACAGAGGTTAGAGAGGTCTTTTAGAGGCTTTAAACTTATGGTAACATTTTCGAGGTCTTTTCTATATTTTAACACATTTTTAAGGCTACTTTAGTTAATAGGAATTAAAGGAGGAACATATTCTTATTTATATACCTATTTATACCAATTTAAAGTAAATAATATCGCGACAACTTTATAAATTAATTGGAAGAAGAATTTGATATAAACGAGTAACTAAATTAAATTACAAAAAGGCAGCACATTTCTTTAGATAAATAAAATTAAAAAATACAAATCTTGAATAATTTATTTCGCGGACTAAATAGTCGCAAACAAGCTTAAAACAAAATGTATGAAGTTCTCTTTTTAAATAATAAAAATAATTATATTTACTAAATACAGATAAATCCTTGATACGATTAAGAATACAAATAATTATTTGTAAGCTTTACAATACCCATTTTTATTTATCAGCTTTATTGTATAGAAAATTATAATTTTGCAATTTATAACTGTTAACTGGCTTTCAAAGAAAAGGTCCCACTACAAACCCCATCTTAATCTATATCTCATAACCAACCAAAGAAAAACCCACTCAAAATCCGAGCTCCACAAAGCCACATTCCTCATTCGCCACCTTCCATCATCCGCCACATTCCACCTTCAATCAAAACCCCACCGAAATTCCTTAACCTGACCCACATTCCCCCGCCACAGCCGCCTCGCTAATTAATAAAAGATAATCTTCAATTGAACTCATTTGCGGCCCTGACCATCACCAATAATCCTTGGCTCCCCAGAGGCCGAAAAAATACCCCGAACCGAGCAACTTCACATTATCAAACCATCAATCAAGCGAAGACAACGAGGCGCTTCCTTCCCCCATGGAAAATGTAGGGAGGAAAAGCCGAGAGGAGGAAAAGCCGAGAGAAGCAAAAGAAAAAGCCATTAAGGAAAAATAGAAAAATAGTTGTGAACTCATTGACTCAAATAAATAACCAACGAGGAGCGTGGCACGCGGCAGCGGCGGTTGTGCTGGCGGAGTAGGAGATCTCCTCCAGATGATGGCGGATCATCAGCTGGAATAACAAGAGGAGAACAGCTACAATAACAACTCGTGGCGGAACCTGGAGATTTGCAAATATCTGAGCCATAAACCTGCCAAGTGTTGGCCGATCATCAGCATGAGATGATGATGCTGGAAGTTGGATGTTTGGATCTTTTGGGATGCTTCAGCGAAGCTGGACGGGGAAAGGAAAGGAGCTCGAGTTGCGGACAGATGGGTGCACAGAAAAAAATTAATAATGATACTAAATGGGGATCAAGTCCTTATCAAAATCAGGTCTAAAATATAAAAGGTTTCCAGAATATAGTTTTATTACAAAATAAAGCCGCTTTTTAACAAGATTTTTAACAAGATTCTAAAGGATGTAAATGTCCTTTACATAAAATATGAGATACTGATAAAGAGCCCCATAAAATATGAATAGTTTAAGCCTGCTCCTTGCTCTTCCCATAAAGAAGCCCTTCTTTAAGCTCCAAGAAGACCATAGAAAAATCATCCACTGACCATCTCTTATCCGTGGCATCTTTTGGTATAATTTTCTTTGCTGTGCAGACGACCTGATGTGCATGGGGTGCGCTGTACCTGTGCCTCTAACGGTACAATTTCTACAAGGGAATGTGCTTTCATTTTGAAGTGTTGTATGTCCATGGACTTGGACTTGGTCGCGGTCGCCGACTCTCAGTCTTGGACTTGGACTTGCGCCAAAAAATCAAAGCAGCCAAGCTACTGTTAGACAGCAATTGCTGCTGCTGCTGCTGCAACATCAGCAACTTGCAACTTGCAACTAGCAACGGCAGCTGGCAGTTAGGCAGTTAGTCACTTCACAAAGTCATTTTTGATTTGATCGATTTCGTGCAACAGCAACATCGGGGCACCGAGGCACCGCACCGCAGCAAACATCAAGAGCTAGCTGCTGCTGCTGCTGCTGGTGGTGGTGGTGATGTTGCAGGGGCTGCTGCAGTGGCTGCTGCAGCTGTGTGAAGTGGCCAAGAAGAAGGCACATGACATGGTCTTGAACATGGACATGGACATTGAAAATGCCCGATCCCAGTCTCGTGCCAAGTAGGACACACAAGCTCAACACCGGAGACCCTTCTCTGACCGTATGTTAATCTGTGATCAGTGAAAGAACCCGTTGAACTTTCCCATTTCCCCCCCAAATGGAAAGAGATGGCACACTGAAAGATATGGGGACTTCTTCTGCCTGAAATATTTAGGAAAAGGATATATTTGAAAGTGTAAACTCTTCTATTCGAAGCCTATATGAAAGAGTACCTATTCTACAATATATTTCCAAGGTGATCTTGAATAGAATGTAAGGATGAGTGATCAATTCGTTAAATTCTAGAAAAACTGTATCTGTATTTAAGACAAATAAAGTATACATTTATATAAGTATATAAAATGACAATGAAACTTAACTTAAAATGGATTTAGGTATTAACATTTCTGGTTTCCAGAATATCTGCAAAAGGTTTTTAAGGAATGTAAGGATTGATATAACAAATAAATATAATACAAATCCCAATCAAATACCAATACCCAAAAATATATAAAGAACTTTACAAATTCCACTAAAATCTTTTATAATACCCTTATATTTATCCGTTTTCCCTCAAATGAATTTCCAGAAAATGTTCTAAATCAAATAAAGCAGTTCCAGTATCTAAAACCAATCCCTTTTTGCTCTCAGTGCACCTGTCTCTCTTTCCCACTTCCCTAAGCCCGGTCTTATTACTGGAATACCCATCCGCCTATTGACCGTTGGGGCTTCTAGTGGCGACTGCTTCACGCTTACTTTTTCGATCCCGTGTCGCGGCGAGTGTGGAACGCAAGTGGAACGTGCCGGAGATCGGGCTTGGGGCTTTGGAGCTCGTGCGCCCGCCTTCGTGGGGCAGCAGACTTCGGGTGGCGCAGCTGGGGCTTCGGCTCGGCACTCGTTTTGGGGCGGAAGATCTCCACCCAGTTTTCGGATGCAGCGAGCTGTCTTGGAATTTTCATTGAGTAAAACGCGAGGCAGGATGCATCATCGTGGTCGTGGATCGTGGATCGCCGCTCGGCGCTCGGCCCCTCATTTACCGTTCGAAACCCGTCTGGGCGTTCGTGCGCTGTCTGTGTGTGTGTATCGCTCTACATTAAGAAAGAAGTGTATTAGCTTCGATTTATTGCATCGCTGGGTTGGAGCTCAGCCGCAGTCGCAGTCTCTGCCGCTGTCGCTGCCTAAGCCGGCTGCTCTGCCCAGGTGTGGATCTCGAGTTTCGTGTGGAGTCATCATCACTGGAGGAGATCGGCGATCGTTTGTGTATTCATTCAGAGCACCCATACACTCGCCGAAGACGTCGCTCCGTCGTCTATTTTGCGTTTAGTTTTTTCTTCTTTGAGTTGTTTCTGTTTTTTTTTTTTTGTTATTAGGAAATCGAAAACTGAAGCTGCGGCTCTGCGACTGGGGCCTATCATCAGTCCGCGAGACGGTCTCAAAGCTATTGGTCGTGTGTTGTCGCTTTGTCGGAAAAACTGCAGCACGTAACGTGAGCGCGATTCTCCCCTCTCATATACAATCCACACACAGCACGTAACGTGAAACGTCGAAAAGGCAACGTAACGCGATGGTGATGATAACGGTAAAGCGTTGCCGTTACCGTTGGAAGTGAAGTGCCGAAGGATATATCGAAAATCTTGATAATCAATCGATAAAACCACCAAAACAAAAAATGTGTAAATTAAAGATTTTATAAAGAAAATTCACACACCGAAATGTAATTCCTAACTTTTCAACTCCCTACACTCTTCCTATATAGACCATAAATTATTACAGAAATCGAATCACAAATTACTGAGGAAAACACCAAGGAATTTCAACAGTAAATAATATTCTTAATGGACTACGCCCCGAAGAACTTGTGATACTAAAAAAGAAAAACAACTCATGCCCGTATATAGAATGCATATCTATGGCCTATATCTACCCCAGATCGGTGCTAAATCAATGATAACTACCTGCTTAGAGGCAATTAATGCAAATTGTGACAGCACGGAAACTGCGGGACTACGACTCCGAGACATGTGTACAGGTCGATGATTATGGTCAGACATTAAACAGACAGTCTCTCGCCCGATAATGAAATTATAAAACTGAAAAGATTATAGTGCGCGACTAGAGAGGAAGCTGAAACGACGACAGATCGACCGGATCGATGTCAACTCCAGCGGAGAACACATCGTCAATTAAAGCCAATTAAATAGAGAAATATATATTATAATTATAAAAATAAACGTAATTCCCCACACAACTTGTATCATAAATCAGACCAAGTGTAAAAAGTGTATAAAGTTCGATTTAAAAATTATAATAATATAAGTACATCTCAAAGTGGCAACTTCCATAAAAAAATACCTACAATTAAAGCTCCTAAACATCCTATACATAAATAAATTATTAAACAACCTTACCTTTTGGATACTTTAAATTCTGATCAGCAAAAATTAATAAAAAAGTAACGCCTGGAAAATTCACAAAAACATTTCAAAAAACTTGATTTATAAATCTTACAAAATTAATAACCCCAAAACAAAACTTGTTGAAACTGTTTTTATATCCAAAAGCTCGTTAAATATAATTTTCAATGCTTTGCTCAAGCACAACTACAAATTAAATTCCCACGCGCCGTCGGCTCTCCTGGCTATATACATATAGTATATGCTATATATCTTCGCCTCGATCGCACAGGATGACTTGCGCTGTGCAACAACAAATAACACCTGAAGCAGCAGCAACCACAACTATAGCGATAGCCGCCAGAAGATCAAATCCATAATATTGTACAGCCAATGCCGAGACGAGTTATCAACATCCGTAGAAAAGAAAAAAATAGGAAAAAATAGCCAAACGGTGCTCAAATGGTGATTTCTTCCTGCCAGCGGCCAGCGGATATCCGTGCGGATTTTATACCAACAACAAATATAGAAACAACAACCATAGTGGCAGCAACAACAACAACTAGTTGTGCAATTAGAGCAAAGCTGCTCAATAAACTAGAAGAGGCTGGCAAGTTGATGCTACCAAAGCGATCGGAAAATCAAAGCATGTAAGTATGGAAAAGATACTTTAAATTAATTCTTAATAGACGTAAAGTAAATGACGGAATTATATGGTAGTCATTTAGAAAGCGATAATATATGAAAAGATATTAAAGATTAAATATTAAGGATTGCAAAGATTGAATGAAAATAATTAAGGTCAGCCTGTGTCAGAGGTTAAAGTGGGTAAAATAAAGGTACATTTCTAACATGCATTATTTTTTCATACCACAAAAATTTAGTTTTTGTATCTAATCTAGAAAATAATAGATACACCTATTAAAATATATGTAAGATAGAAAGCAGTGCATATAAGAGGCTTTTAAGGTTAAGTTTTTGGGAATTTGGGATAGGCTTAACTTTGCACCAACTACACTCAGGCAATTTTTGATTCATTACATGATTAATAATTACTTATACAATTTAAAAATATTGATTAACTTTATACCTGATTTATTTTTGTAAGGCTTAATAATAGCTTACCTATCTATCTAGGAACAGGTCTTAGGATTATACGTTAATTAATACAGTAAAGAAAATCAATATAACAAAGTAATTGTTAAAAGGTAGAGCCAATCAATTAGACTTTTTTAGAATAATAAATTTGAATCAGTATAATATAATTGTGGGCTATTTAAGCTAGACTAATAAAAAATATTGACGTTCAAAATGTATTAAAAAAGCCATAAGTATAATAAAGAATAGCAATAAAAGCCTATATATCGATACTGAATCACTATTTAATTTGATATATAAACTTGATACTTTAACTTTGGACGATATATAAGTTATAACCTACCAACAGGATTTAATAAATGGAATCAAACCCAAATAAATCCCATTCTAAAGTTTATACTATTACTACTATACTATTTATACTATTACCGCAACCCACACTCATAAAATAATAAATGAATTCGCCAAAACTCTAATGAAGACTAAGTACAACTTAATTTAATTGATTACAACAAGCACCATCACAGGATCAACAAATATTAGACTTAATGTCAACTGGGGTACATTTATTTAGCCACCAACAAAAACTGATAGATGAGTTTGAGTTTTTTAATGTATCTTTTTTCTTAGTCTGCGGGCCGCAGAGCGACGAGAGGTACAGAGACACGTATCCGAAAGATTCAAGGCTTCCACCGCTCGAAACTGTATTTTTCTTGTATTGTAATTGATGAATGAATGAAATTGAAGTTCGAGTAATGACGCAGCGATTTCGATAGCGAAATAGAGTTGTCCACACACACACACAGCTAGCAACAGGCTTTTTAATTTGGCAATCAAAAGAAAAAATAAATTATATAATATAATATTATTTTTTGCGGGCCGGGCTACGCCTAAAATATGGAATGTATCTCTTTTTCAGAGCCTTAGAAAGTGATTAATAGCTTTGACATGTTACTTTTACGCTAATTGAGCGATCAAAATCGAATCCGAATCCAAATCGTAACGGGTGAAGGGTGAAAGGGTAGCAGCTGCGGCGATAATGATAATCCCCGAAAAAAAAACTAAAATAAAATAAAACAAGAGCGTTTTTGTGCGTTAAATGCAGGGCAATCGCTCGAGTGTCCGAATGTATCCGCCAGATGCAGATACATCGAGTCCATAGGCATTAACGCGATTAGTAGCGCCTTTCGATTTTCTTCTTTTTTTCCTTAGTTTTTTCTTGCCCGTTTCTTTGTATTTTTTGGAGTGAATGTTTTGGGCGCGTCTCTTCGCCAGGGGTGGGGGCAAATTAAGCAGGTTAATTTAATTTTAAATAGAAGTTGATGGTTGTTGTTTTGTTTTGGTGGCAGATGGGCGTAAAAGAAGCGCCCGAGCCAGCACAGGTAAACCGAGCTGAGATCATTAATTAAACGTTTTTTTTTTTCGAGGTTAGTGAGTGGCCAAAAGCCCAGACAGGTTGCCAGTCCCTGTTCCTCCAGAGGAGCCCCTTCTCTAGAGGGAGATCATTAAGCGAAGAAGTGACGAATCGAATGTACTTCGGACAGTTCAATGAAGTTCTCAAAGAGGCGAGGTCCAATTTAGATGGTGTGATGAGATCCATTCATTTATTTCCTCTATTAGCTAATAATGCTGGGACTTGGGGAAAAATAAATCATTTAACACAGAACATCTCTGTTAATTTACCCTGAAAAATATAATTAAAACAATTTTAGGCAGGCAATTTGCCTTAACTATCTAAAATTTGTTAACATTCACTTGTTTTGCTACTGATTAGTAATATTCAGGAAGCTTGAAAGGGTTTTAATTAACTTATTATTATTAACTTCAATGTTAAAATTGTAAACTTAAGAAAATATTTAATAAACATATAAATGGTAAATTTAATATACATTTACTTGTGCTTAATATTTCTTAGATAGCATAAAGCTAACAATGTTGTTAAAATTCTTTTCTTTCAAGTATAAATATATGTATATATAAAGCCGATATTGGCTTGAACTATTATTTCTCACTTTAAAATATTATAAAAAAGCCATAAAAGCCCCCAATTTTAAGGTTGCACATTTATTTTATATTTAGCAACCCAATAAATATCCCAAATAATTAAAAACACTAGCTTATCATAAAAAATCTCTCCCTATAAATATTTATTTTGTATTTAGCAACCCAATAAATAGCCCTTATAAATACATTTCTTCACAAAGAAGTCATGTAAAATCTCTCAAAAATTAATGCAATGAGTTCAAATAAAAATCTTTATTATGGGTTAATCAGATTCCCACTTTTCCAATTGTCTTGTTACCTCCATTAACACCATTATTACAGAGACCTTCTTCCAGTAGGAAGTGCAAATTTGTTCCCATCTTATTATAATCGAGAAAACGCCAAGTAAATTACCATAAGTCGCCTCCGGTCGCAAAAGCACATTGTTAAAGACCGTGAAAAACTTTCAAATAAATTCAAATTATAAGTTTGGCGAGAAGAAATTATGACATTTGATCGCTGGTTCGGCAAAAGAAATTTGTTTACGGCCCTATGAGTGCCAATTAAAAATTAAGAGAGCAGCGAGCAGAAAATGTTGAAACTGGAAAGGAAGTAAATGTAACGAAATCGAGTGAAATGAAATGTTTCCACAGATAATCTGCGAAATGATGACCATGACGCTATATATAGAGAAGTCGGGTCGGCAACTGGAACTGGAAAATAACAAAATAAAAGCCCGATCTAGCCGACAATTGCAGTGGCAAGAGGAGCGTAATCCAAGGCAGTTAATTGCGCCTTAAACCGGAAGCGATGGCTTTGATTGCGTTACACATTTTGCCGCTGCCCCTCGGAATGTGCGCTGATTTAGTTGGCCAACACACAGGTCCCCCTTCTCCCCCAGAGTGTGTATTTTTCAATTTCAAACTCGGACGACGATGACGATGACTTCGATAACCGCAGTGCCGCGCAGTAGCAGCAGCAATCTGAAAAACAAATCACTTTGCGCTATACACAAACTCTTTGGCTTCGAATACACTTAATCCACATTCAAATCGGTTGGAAAATAGTGGGGGGATGGTGGGGGTAAAGGGAGGGGCCCCCCGCCATATGAAAGTTCGTCGAACAATTACCGCTGCCCGAAATACGCAAATCGATTTGTAAAAAAAAATGAAAAGCGCAGGGAAAAGCTACAAAGTAAAGACACAGCAAACAAAATTCATTTTTTCTTGTTTCAAATATTATTAAAAAAGGTTATTAGCATTTGTTTTCTTTGTCATTTTTATAAGTCACTTTTCTTTGCTCATCCTTTCTACAACCTGTCTCCTTTTTTCCCTATCCTTCGCAGTGAGAATCACCGTTGCCATTATTAGAGAGCAAAATCCGCAGATTCCAAGATCCGAGTCCCAGACCCTAGATATCTCAATAACAGACATTTATATAGCCTCAACACCCCCGCCCCGCCCCCTGCCTTTATGTAAGCCGCAATTTGCAATGCAACAATTTGCAAATGCGGCCCAGGAGATGAGTTGTATTTTAATTGGAGCGACAGTCGGACGAGGCTTAAATGGATCGCAAAATGCTAAATAGCCCCAGATATGCTATTAGTAGTTGCATCTATATATGTACCTATATAATGTATGGATAGGGGCGAGAGATAGTGAACTATCGAGTTTGGACCGTTGCAGCTGGTCGGAGAAATGATTGCCACGTAAATGAGTTAATAAAAGTGGATGGAATTTTGAGTGATTTATGCTTAGTATTAAAGTGAAATACATAATGGCTAAAAATGGTAAGAAATATTACCAATATTCACTAAGTAGCCGGGGTTATTGGTCATAAAATCAGAGAATAATTCAGTGGCCATAAATGTCTTTAATTTAGTGATATAATTTATTATGGGTTCAACGAAAATTTTAACACAAATAAAAGTATCTGAAAATGTCTAGAGAATTGTTTAATTATTATTTAATATATTTATATTATTAAATATATTTAAACTTAACGCAAAAATGGTAACAAAAATGGTAAATGATAAAATAAAATTGAGCAGACTCCCAATTTAAGGTATATATATTTAAAATTCGTACCTATAGGTTACTTTTACTCATTCTTTAAGAAGAAAAAACAAGAAAGGAAGCTAACTTCGGCATGCCGAAGTTTAAATACCCTTGCAGTAAGTAGAAGAAGAAGAAGAAAAATGTTCTGACTTTCCGCTTTCTCGGGTACTGACATAAGGTAAATGTTGCGGGCGAAAAATGTTGCTAGCAAAAAATGTTGCTAGCCAAAAAAATGTTGCGAACAAACAAAATGAATTGATATATATATTCCTATGGCAGTTATATGATGTAGTGGTCCGATTTGAATAAAATTAAAACCGAAATTCTGGAATAATATAAAATGGCCATATCTCAAATTATATGAAAATATATTGAAAATTGGCAAAGTTAAAATTTTTTTTCTAAAAAAATTCCCATTGTTCCTATGGCAGCTATATGATATAGTCGTCCGATCCGGCCCGTTCCGACATATATAGCAGTGAGAGCATATAAAAGACTATCTGCAAAGTTTCATTCAGATAGCTTCAAAACTGAGGGACTAGTTTGCGTAGAAACGGACGGACAGACGGACAGACAGACGGACAGACAGACGGACAGACGGACAGACGGACATGGCTAGATCGACTCGGCTGTTGATGCTGATCAAGAATATATATACTTTATAGGGTCGGAAATGTCTCCTTCACTGCGTTGCAAACTTCTGACTAAAATTATAATACCCTGCCAGGGTATAATAATCAGAAGTTCTTTAGAAAACCCTAAATAAGATATCTAATTGTTCAAAGAAACAACATAATTTTCCAATCAATAAAAATACCTTGTAGCTCATGGAAACAATTCCCAATCTAAGTGATCACAAAATCATCTGAAATCCCTCGAAAATGATGTGTAATTGCCCAGACTAGATTTCTTGATTAACCAATTACTTGCCGCATTACGCTCACCCCTCCCTCTGGGAGCCACCGATGAGATCAGATCATCAATTTAAATCACATTCTAAATGCTTGTGGCCACACCTTTCGCCATTGGACCCCAAAACCGGCAATCATCGATTGCTATCCAGCTTCTGCTTCTGCAACTTCTCTTTCTCTTGGCCATAAAATAATAATAGTACGAGGCAGCCTTAAGCGCGGCTTAGAAAAATCTACTTAAGCAGCTTAATGATCACCCCGCACCCAGCCAGCAAGGCGTATATATATATTTTGAAAGCAAAAGTAAAGTGTTTTGAAAGTAAACTACACTAATTTAAAGCTGTAAATTAACCTAACTAAACAACAACAGAGAAGCCAAAGATAACCTTGAATGCAATGAGAGCTTTAATTAATTGTGGGGTCGCGCCCGAGTCTCTGGCTTAACAAAAATGATTAAAAAAAGAGAGAAAAAGGGGTGTAAGATAGGTTATATTTTAGATATATAAAATCTGTTCTGGCAGACACAGAATTTCTTTAAATTAAATTATGAATACATCATCTGTAGGGCCCCAAATGAGGCCAATTTTCATGCCTGTCGGCTGAGTGACAAAATAAAACTCAAGCCCCAAAGAAGCGTAACTTGTACTTGAAAATGAGTTGACCAAAAAAAAAAAAAAAAAGAAGTGCTCCACAAAAACAACACCGAAAATAATAACAAATTTGGTTGGGGAGACGACGCGGCTGATGGGTAAACACAACCGTTGATTACAATAGGAAATAATCCCACAAATTGCTTTAATATTCACTGCAAATCAAATGAGCCACCCTCCAAAAAGAAAAACCAAAAAAATAAACCAAAAATCCCAGACAAAAGTCACCAAAACTCACTCCAACTCAGTCTCAGTCTCTTCTTTTTCCCGACTCTATTTTTTTCTTGCCTTTTCAGCTTCATTTTCAAAGCATTTAACCTTGGACCATAAAACGCGGCAGACAAAACAACAACTACACATAATATGTAATCACATCGCATTGAATCTTAAATCTCCCCATCCTCCCCAGCCTCCTCCCATCGCATGTGTGTGAAAATTCGCATTTTTCGAGACGTAAAAAAAGAAGAAATAATGGCAGAAAAAATGTATCTCGGCCTTTGATAATTGTATCGCATTTAGCTTTTGGCATATTGTTTAGGGGACGATGATATATGGGAACCATTCGGCACACAGAGAGCAGGTGTACGTACGTAGATACTACTCTAGATTTTGGCCAAAAAGAGTTACTGCCACATATTCATAGTGTACCCGATGATGTGTGGTTCCATTGTCAGATCCTAAGTGGGCTAGTTTGTGGGCAATTTCTGAAGAATTCGCTAGGTTTTTGGGCCTTTTTTCTGGTGCGGTTTGAATTGTGGGTTGACATGAAAGTGCCTCGTTTGCGGTTTTCGGACTTGTGCCGGTGGCTTTAGTCTTAGGTTTTAGCGGATGATGAGTTGCTGGAATTAAAGCCTGATTTGCAGGCCTTTGAGCAGATTTTAAACGATTTAGTGGTGGTTTTGGGTGAAGATATGTGGTTTCCGGTGGCGATTTGAACTGATATATAAATAAGTAGAGGGAAAAAAATTGTAACGAGAGTAACATTTTATACAAAATATATTTATTTGTAGAAAGAAGATTTTACAAAATATTAGACACCATTTTCGATTGGTTTTTTAAATTTAAAACAATGAATACAACTTTTTTGTATGACTAAGGCATGTTTGAAGTATAAAATAAATAAGAATATTGTCTATAGGCAAAGCTTTAAAATGTTATAAAGCGAAATAAAATAAGTTCTGCTATTTATTAATCTTTATTAACATAAATATTTTTATTTATTTATAAATTTATTGTTATTTCTAAGCATAAATAAAAACACCACTCAAAAGATTTCCCAGTTAACTTAGCCTACGAAAAAATATAGTAAATCCTGTACTATCAGTACTTATTAACACCTCTTTCTTTAAAGCTTAAACCTCTTTTTTCCATCTCAAGGAAATGTCTTGATTGAATTAAATTACATGCAAATTGTATAAAAAACATGTTCTCCCATAGGGGGAATCACTTAATTTTCTATCAGAAACCTTTCCAGCCATTAAAGCTTAATGCCGCCTGATTTATGCAATTTGCATCTTCAACACACGAGTCTCCACACTCACCAATTAAACACCAATCTCCGTTTTTTTTTCTAAGTTTTTTGTTTTGTTTTTCTTGTTGACCGGAAGGAAATCCCATTTTGCACACGAGCAGAAATCTTGAAGCTCAGCCTCTTCGGGCAATTGACCAACACTGGAGCCGTCAATTGTGATTGCCAGCCAGCTAATAGCGGCGCACTTGAAGCTTCCAGTCACGCCAATTATTCCGCAATGTGCGATGCAGAGAGAGAAAAAATACAAAAATAATATTTATCAAAAATTAAATATTAATAGGGAAAACTATTACTTTCATGCTTGTCATGGCAGTGTGATCTTGCGTCTGAAAACCGGGTCATAATGAGGACATTTTTTTGAGACTTTGTTCTGTATTTATTTATAAATTTTTATATATATAAATATTTAGTTATAAATTTCTTGTTTGTTTAGGTCATATTTTCTTACTCTGTAAAATCAGACTGGGCTTGGGTGATGAGATGGATGGATGAATGGTTCGTTGGGTGGCATGGTTTAGCTTGGGAGGCTTTGGAGGGTGCAGCTGCTGGCATCGTGGACACAAACAACTTGTCAGCAAGTGTGTGCAAGCCAAACTGAAAATCGAGGAGGAGTCAAAGCACTTGGCCGCATCCGCGGATGAAGCCCGGGGTCCAGTCTCAGACTCAGTCCCAGGTCCCCAGTACCCAGTTCCAGCCTCGGTCTTACCGAACGGTGGCTGGCATCGGCAATTGGAGCACTTTCACTTTAGGCCGGCAATAGCCAGAGCCAAAGCCAGATCGGTATTTGCTCTTTGATTGGTACTGTTGTTAGAGGGGCTGCCGCTGTGGCTACTGATGATACACTTCCTTGGAGAGAGTGGAGTGGAGTGGAATGGAATGGATGGTCGTATGCATATTAAGATGGTATGATAATGATTACGCTTGCGAACGAAGATTGCCTTATAACTGTGGTTGCATGTAAACCGAGATAACTAGGAGAGGTACTACATGGTATGAATGATCAAAAAAATATACTGAGTGATCATACAAAAAAGGATTTCCTAATACTAATTCCTAATATAATATATGGCTTATTTTGCATATTTTTGGAATACTATTTTGCATATCTTATGCATATATTTAGCATATTTGCAATATGCTTTCAAATTTATAATAATTGAATACTCAAGATCAAAATTTGGAATCAATCGGATATAAAATAGAAAAATATGCCAATTCCGAGGTCAACTAATTAGTTAGATAACACTTTTTATGAAATATAACTTAAAAGTTAAATTTCTTAGGAAATTGGATTAATTAGATAATTATTGGACCTATGAACTAAGATCCCTTAGATACTTGTACTTACTTGTACTTAGATAATCTTATATAACTCGAAGTCAGTCCTTAAAAAATTATTATTATTGTAAAATAGTTTAGTTTAGGGTTCACACAAAAAGCCTGAAGTCTAGGAATGTCAGAAATCAATATATTTACAATAAATAGATTTTGCGCACAAAAATAGAAAAGATAATTAACATTTATGTTATATATGTTCTGACTAAAATATAATAATATTTATTATCGGAAAGTAGGAACTTGAACATATTTAAAAGTGCGACATATCAAATAATAATATAATTCCGTAATAATATTAGTATATTAAGTATTAGTATAGATAAAATATTTATATTATATTAAGTACAAAATAATAATAATAATTTTATCGATATACTTATTATAATTTTATCAATATATACTTTCGATAAGCATTCCTAACAGTCTCCATTCTTTAACCTTTATTATTTCCCCTGTTCCCGTTTAGGGTATGCCAGGTTCGTTAGTTTTCCATTGGGAGGAATCCACCAATATTATTCTCCTGGCCTGGCTACTGTTTCTTTTTTATTGTCGTTGTGCTGCCTGTTTGGGGCCTGTGTTTGCTGGTGTTTGTGGTGGGTTGTTTGTTGTCTTGTGTCGGGGCGCACGTGTTTGAACGGTAGCATGTGTCAGGCAATGATAGGTTGGAGGAGGTTCGCCTCGGTTCCGCTGGGCTCCAGCAGTTGGATCGGCGGCAATATAATTAGGCCTGCAGCGGATCGCTCCGACATGTGGACACTTTGGATGTGCGCAATATTTCATGCTTATGTTAAAAAAATAAAAAACTAACTAAAAGTGATCGTAGCTGGTTGCCTGCCATGTTACAGTTAGGTTTCCTTTTTTTCTGGGGGTCTCCATTGTTCCAACGCCCGCCGGAGGAACGGAGGAGCCTCCTTTGGCATCCAGCTCACATATATATATAGGTTTAAATTGCAATATCCACATAGAGTTATAAAAAAAAGTGTCTTGAGTGCAAAAAACACACAAAAATGGCCAAGACAACTTTCTTCTTCCTCTCTCAGGTGCAAACTGGTTTACTTATGATGTGAATGTTGATATGGTTTCTTTTCAATTTTATTTTTTTTATATTTTTCTTTTTCTTACTTATTTTTGCTTCTTTCCCTGATGGCCCCTGGTTTTATTTAAAAGGAAAAAAAAGAAATAAGAGCCGCGGAGGAGTTCGCTTTCAACTAGAACAAGCTTGACTGGCTCTGGACTGGCTGCTCCTCCGATCGGGCATAAATAATTGTATCACTTCGAGTGTGTGGTAATAAATCGAAATCAAATGGCATCACACACGGCGGCCCCGTATGAAGAAATAAAAATCTAATTAATTGCATCAAAAGTGCTGAGCTGTTGAAAACGTTTAGGCAATCAAATGGAGCAGTTTATTTTCTCACTTTGTACTCTCTTATTTAATTTTATTTGGCTTCGTCGGAGCTCTGCTCTACTCTGCTCTTTCAATTAAATATTTGAATACTCGTCGCTGGCCGAGTGTTTGTATTTGGTCTTTATTTTATTTATTTTCTGGGCCCCGTTTAGCCTGGTCATATATGTATGGAGGGGGGCACTTTCAAAACACAAATTTCGCCATTCACTCTTTTCGGTATTTCGGACACTGGACGGTGGACGGTGGACGATGGATGGAGGATTGTCCAGCGGCTGCTTGGATGCCGGGATCATTGGATCAGGCTTTGTGGTGGGTGGATAGGGTGATATACGGATGCACATCTGGCCAAGAAAAGGAGTTGCCAGTTTGCAGTTATTTTTGTCTTTTTTTGTTGACTTTCAATTAGTTGAGGAGGTATCATTAGAGGGCTTAAGCCGGGCAAAAATATTAACTAAAGACTTAACTAAAACGTAATTTATATCATTGGTTTAAAAATAATTAATATAATTAAATATATTTAATATTATTATTTCTACATTAAATGTGTATGTTTAAAGAAATATTAAGATATTCTAAAGCTTATTTTATCTAACAATTAAAAAGACTTCCTTAAAGGTTTTTAAAATACAAATTTAAACTATTGTTTGCAACAACATGTAATAAATTAAACCTTAACTTAACCCTTGTCTCGTAGATTTTAATTACTAAAAGGATTTTACCAATTCAAAAGTAAAGTTTGGATTTAAATATAATCATTTATAGATTTTTTAAGGTCTCTTTTTCTAATACTTTTTAAATATTAATAGGTTATTAAATAATATAAATAAAACATAAAGACATAGGGCAAATTATATTTTTGCTTTTGTGCCATTATAAATGAATTTAACAAACTAGCTGTAATCCCTATTTTAAATGGCTTTAAAGAAAAAAAAAATTTAAATAATATACAAACTAAAAAATAAATCTTTAATTGATTAAGCCTAATAAATAAATTTGGCTTCAGATGTTTAACAATCTGTTATATATCTTAAACAATTTAAAATAAATACTTCGCCGAGTTAATATCTGTGCTTAAGTCATTTCCATTAGTTTATTGGATTTTTTAGCATCTCAAGATATAAACTCTTAGCTCTATCTTACATAAACCTGGCCAACTGTGGCCAATATTAAACTCAGCCAAAAGATAGCCATAAATCACTTTGAGAGTCTCCGATAATTATCGATCTCTGCGCGCTTAACTGGCACCTTCCTCCGATATTCAATTGAGCTGTATTTCATGCATTCCAAACATTTGCCCAAAACGCTGGCTATAAAAGCCACCACTAATTTATGGAGTGTCCGTTGGTCGGTCATTTACAAATGAGAGGGACATAAACTAGTTTAAGTCTTCAAAAAAGCCTAAAATTTGCACCTCTAAAAGAGTTCGAAAAAAATCAGAAATAGACCCAGGACCGAGAGGAAATCTCAGATATTTAGGCTGAGTATTTAGCCAGGAGTGCGGAGTTGAACTGGTTGGGATGCTGTGGCTGCGCTGGGACGGCATGTGTGCTCCGTGTGCTAGTTATATAAAGATAAAGTAAGAAATAAAACAAGCCAAACTATAACAAACAACAGGATGCAGTCAGGCAGCCATCCAGCCAGCCAGCCAGCCAGCGGCGAGGCAGCCAACTGGTCTATGTTTTTAGTTTTTCTTGGCTTATTTTTTTACTGGAGTTTTTGTTGAGCATTGGGAAAGCACTTGCTGGTGTACGTAGAAAAATTGTTTTCGATACACTTTTCGACATTCATTCAGCAGTCCAGCGGACCAACGACCGGCTGCGAGAGATGACGATGGCAATTGCGGCAACTTTTAGCTATCTGCCAGCTTGTTGGTTTCGTTTGGAAAATTGAAACAATTTCCGATGTCACTCTCACTTTTTATTTCACCTGACGACGACGACGACGAAGCGAAGCAGTTGCAGCCAATCTAGACAACCAGATATGTAACGACAACCAGGGTCTGCTCTGCTCTGCTCTGCTCCGCAAGACGTGATTCCCGAGGAGATGTGTTTGCTCTGTTGCAAGTTGCAACTGCTGCTGCTGCACTTGTTGCCTTGTCCGGCCAGGGGGAAAAAGTGGTACAGATTGCACTGGCCGAGGGTCCCCGAGAGCCTACATCTTGCAGCATCCAGCTACCAGCTCCCAGCTCCATCTGCAGCATCATCATCACCATTATCGCAAGAGTCGTCACATGCGCGTCTCCAAAACGCAGCCACAGGAAGGGAAAAAATATTAAATTTGAATTTTTCTAAGCGTTAAAATATCATGTTTTTATATTCTAGTCTGGCAAATTATTTAAGGACATATTTTTTTAATTTTTCTAATGAGCTATAAAAAATTATTATTTAGATTTAGATTTAGTAAAGAGCCTAGCTTCTAATGAAAAATGTTCTTTATAGCTGCTAAACAAGTTAAATAAATATTTTAATGATTGAAAATTCACCTTTATTTTAAATATATGTAATATATTAATGTTCAGCTTTTATTAAAAACATATTTAATCTATAAGAGTTCCCTGTTATAGTTTTTCTGTCTGTACTTGATGCCTGTTGCATGTTACTGCTGCAGGAGTTGCTGCTGCTGCTGCTTCACAAGTTGCTCTCGTTGATGAGTTTTCCTCGACCAACTCGGACATCTTTCGGTTTCAACGTTTTACGTTTGAGGAATACTGTTCCTGACAGGCCATCATTTATAGTTTAGAGAGCAGATTTAGAGGAGAGGGGATTTTCTTGCAGGTCTTTTTTGCAGGTGGAAAAAAATCGTAAGTCTTTAAAGAGTCTTAACAAGAGTAAAACGAATATTTAAATAATTCAATTGATGTTGTGAATTTATTGTGAATTATTAAATTATCTATGTCTTTCAAAATTTTTTCAAAATGCAATTTATTAAAGCAACTCAATTTAATGTAAAGTCTTAGCAATAATAAACGTACTAGACTCTATACTACAACATCAGATATATATTTTCATTTATTTATCACGTAAATGACCCCAAACTAGTCATTTTGGTCTATTTGAAAACCTTTTAACACACGTATATAATTTCATCTTATATTTTCAATAAACAAACACTCCTAAAATCACTGAAAACCCATTTTCCCATACCCCTGCCAGATAAAGCCATAATCTAATCTTTATTTTTGGTTTATGTTATCGCAACAAGCATCAACATTTTTGGTATTCCGCTGGAAAATTGCTGAAAATCCCGCAGAAGAGGAAAATCCACTGGCAAATGCCTGATCTTGTGAATGATCTTGGGTATTAATCTCTTCTATCTCAAGCATTTCGCATTTATTTTATTGCCAGTGCGTGTGTGTCTTTTCGCACTCTTTTTTATTGGTTTTTCTTTTTTACTATTGATTTTCTTTATTTTTGTTTGTTGGTTTGTCGCTGGAAGTTTGTTGTGACGCTTTTGGTATCAGGTTGCCATTAGGGGAGAGTGTGTGTGTGTGTTTGAGGCGATCCTGCAGCAAATATTGCAGCAAAGTTGCTGCTGCTGCTGCTGCACTGATGTAACGAGGTTTAATTTTCCATTTCAGTGAGCGGCTCGCTTTGGAGATTTTACTCTCGTTTTTCATTGTGTGTCGCCCGGCTTCGGTTTTCCTTTTTAGCCAGGTCTCAGTCTTGGCTTTGCTTGTGGTTTAGTTGCGCTTGATTATGCTTTTGCTTTTAGCCTTTGCTTTTGGTGCTGCTGAAGCGCGACTGCGTCGACTGATTGTCATGATTATGGCAATAATTATGCGGCCAGCATTTAATAATCATGATGCTGACGATGACGGTGCTTCGTTGCCAGAAAAATGACAAAGTTAATTTCGGGGGGGGCCACTTTTCCGATTCCAGCTCTATATAACTATGCTTCAGTTACAGTTACGCCACACACGGCGAGGAATATTATAATAACAAGTCATTTATTTGAGAGATTTACTAGACAAAAAATATTTGTTTCAAAGAAAAATGTATACTAAATTGGCTTAGTTTCAAGAAATTATTTTAACATAGATATAGGAAAAATATTTGTATTATATAATTAATATTTATATGATTTTTTAAAATAGATAAATATAAAATTCAATAATAAACGCAGCTCAAGCTCAGCTTGATACATTTATAGATCTGTGAGCTGGAGATCTCGAGCTTAACTTAATTCGTATTTTAATATTTAAATCGTTTTAATTCCTACACTTTTCCCCCAGTGCATTGACAGTTACAGTTGCAATCCCCGTAGAGTGGCAACATTGTCAACGTCCGACGACGACGACGTCTCCTTCGCTGGACACTTTTGCCAATCTGGAGCGGCAGTGGCGGCGTCTGTGCTTTTCCAACGCCGTCTCTGTCTGCCTGACTGCGTTTTTCGCGGTTTTACAACTTTGATTTCACTTTTCTTTGCAACATGCGAAGCCGCAACTTGTATCTGCATCTGTATCTGTATCTGCTGGCTGTGCATCTGCAGAGCGCTCTGCCCGAATCTGTATCTGCGGCCGTACCTTCACCGTCCGTTTCTTGAACTGTTTGCTGTTTGCTTCATTGCTCTCGTTGTTGTCGCCGCTTAAACTTTGTTACTCTTTAATTGGTTTTTTTTTACTGTTTTTATATATATTACTTTTCGGCTTTCGCAGGCGATGGTGATGGTGGTGATGTTGGCCAGCTCAAGACAAGGCCTTAATTGTCAACAAATTATAAAATGATTGCACCTGAAACATCACTCAAATTAGGCCTCTTCTTTATGTGTTTTTGTATGCCACACAAATGAGGCCTCTTCTTTGTGTTTTTTTACTCTACATATTTTTCACCGCTTCCCCTTGTTCCGTGACATCAGTGTCAATAAACTTGCCATCGATATATTGAACCAGCTAGGCAAATATTTTACATTTCGAACTCGAAGCTGATAGGCTTTGTTGTTATTAAATAATCATAAATATTTGCAAAATTATTATGCAAACAAAACCTGTGGGAGCGGTGATGAAACCAAATACAACACAAAAACAGGTGTGCAATTTTATTGAAGAGAATGTATGTAATTATTGGGGAATTATGTCAAAGACAGAGGCAGAATATTCATTTAATAAATTCGAAGAAGAACTTAAAGTTGAAAAAATATTAATAAGCTACCTGTAAATCTGGTAAAAGAAAGTACAAATTAGGAGGGAACTAACAATTAAATGAAATATTTTGTATAAAAGATTTAAAAGAGTTATTATATTTTTTATTAAAATAACTTTTACTCAAACCGTTTTAAAAACAAACCTTGCACTTTTCAAAGGAAAAAACCTACAAATATATTAGATCTTATTATCACATTTCACACATTTAACCCATTAGAAGAACCGTAAAAACAAAAAAAACACTTTAAAAATGCAGCAACCTTTTTCAACCATTCTCGCGATCTAATTACAATTCAGTAACAATAATTTTCAACTCCATAAACACCGCAGACAACAACAACAAATCAAAGCCAGCAAATGCGGCTAATTAACTTCATTTTTTTTTTGGCCAAAAGCCAACAACAAAAGGCAATTTGTTGTCGCCAGACGATCGCTAAATGCTGCAGAAAAAAAAACAACTAAAATTGCAACAAAATAATATAAAGCAACATCAGCGACGACAGCCAGACAACCCACGAAAATGTCTCATGAAAAATTCTGTTCTAGATAGGAGAACAGAGCTCCATAGATCAACGCGCCCACCTGAATGCAGGTTGTCTGTTTAAGCCAAGTTCTTTGGTTGTTGTTGTTGCTGGTCTCTTGCAGTTGGCAAATATGCAACTCGGTTCACATGATGGCTTGGCGGAGGAGGCGGGAATCGCTTTAAGGTCTCTTCTTAACGTGCCATCTGCCAAGAGTTGAGTCTGGGTTGGTGCACTCCGAGGAAAAGTCGTTGGCAACATAAGTCAACAATTTTAAGTCATTTGCAAGCTAAACGAGTAAATTAAACAAAAAAACTTCATTTAGTTCAATAAAAAATGTATAAAGATGGTGGAAACATTTTAAAGAATACTAGGGAAAATTTCATAATATTTAAGCTTTATTTAGAATAACAAAAAAATAGATAAATAATAATAATAATAATAAATTTTCTCAAATTAAGTTATTGTTTATTTAAATATAGACACTCAGATTTTTTCCATATAATTTTCTCTATTTATTTTATAATAAAAGACATAAAAATTATAAAATTAACAACAAAGAAACTTAGTTTCAAGGCTTTAAATAGTTAAACCAATTAAAGGATTTACAGTTGTAGAGATATATATAAGTAACACTCCACAGTTACCTGATTTCTGTTTTTCATAATTTTTCTGTATGTGTTTCCTACTATTTTTTTTCTCCCAGTGTAAGCCTCCCCTCCCCAAGCCTTCTTTTGTGAGACCCACGCATTTTCCATTGCCTTGCACGCACCTTTAACTGAAGCTTGGACGACCTCCACGTGAGGTGCTACTGTAGCCATACCTCACCCCACCCCACACACACACCACATGCAGACCCCCCACCGCCCCCTCGAGGTGTGTGTGTGCTTAGATGTTTGTCTGGCCGTCTGTTTGTCTTACATAATCGTCACTCTAGATACCGTTAAGTATTTTTTGTTAATTTTCACGACTTCTTTTTCTTGTGTCGCTTTTGTTTCTTGGGGCACTCGTCGGTCTCCTCCAAGTATTTTTCCACCCTAAAACAACAGACAATAGAACAATTGTTTAAACATTTCGGTGGCTTTTGGCATTGCGCTAAAAGAACCACAAAAGGAACCAAAAAAGTAAAACAGAAACTTATCCAAAAAAAGATGTTCTTTTCGGTCGGCCCTATTATTAGTTTGGTATGCGGACAGGCCCAGTGTGACGTAGATGGGAAATTCCACGTAGAACATATATACGCTCACTATATAGACCGATTTGGCACAGCTGTTGAAGCATTGAGCCCTGTGACGCACCCAATGAACTTGGTTTTATTTGGCCAAAGTCTGGATTGGGTTACTGGGTTTTGGCGATCTGTAAGGGAAGTGCCTGGTGTTACCTTTAGAGGTCTTGGAAGTGCGCCACCTTAGTTACCAGAAAAACCCAAGGTTAACTAAGAATTGGTTACAGAAATTAATGGTTGGAATACTTCTGGGAATTAGTTCAATATTTAATTTAATTATGGTTGAATGAGCAATAATCCTTCTCCTTTCTTCACAAGAGAACCTATAAGTTGTTTAATGTATATTTTTGAGATCCCTAAGCCTATTTAAGACGTTATAATATTTATAAAAAATATTTAAAGTACTTTAAGCTTTCATTTTAATCAAAATCTTAGGAAAAAGAAATTTTCTTTCTATGAAATAAATCTAACTTCTAGCTTAATTTAAAGATAATTTAGGCAGTAGATCCAAGGTAATTACCTGTAGTGTCTTATGCATCAAGTTTACAATTAAGAAAACATTTTTCTCAACATAGAAATTAAATTTTTAAGCCTAAAATAAAACAAACAAAAATTAAATTAATCCCTTACCTATTTTTTTAAATTATTTCTAGGTACATAAAAACCCTAAAACGAAGACAACCCTCGAACCAGTAACTTCGTTGTCATTAGCAGACCCAAAATCCAAACCCCTACAAACCCGAAGTCCGTGAGCAAGTGCACTCAGTCAAGCCGCCAATCAATCCACCAAGCAATCAATCCATCAATCAATCAACCAGTAAATCGAGTGAAAGAACAAGGATAAATCTGAGGAACCTCACAACCCGGTTGCGGCCACGTGAGCGACTTAATGAGAGTTATGAGAGAGAAAGACCACTCACCAAGAAAGATGCTTCCTAGCCCCAAACAGGGCTGCGTATACCCTGCCTTAGGTTTAGTGCCCACATCGTATATATCACACGTACCTTATGAGCTGGCCTCCTCGCTGGCGGCCACCACCTCCTCGGCATCCTCGTCGTCCTCGTCCTCGCCCACCACGACGGCGGCGGCGGGGGGCAGGCTCTCCAGCCAGCTGCACCATCACCATCATCACTCCCACAATCATCACCACCAGCTAAGCCACCATGCCAAGGGCAAGCGGAGGAGCAGCTTCGACCAACCGCTGGACCTGCGACTGGCCCACAAAAGGAAAACGGAGCCGACGGGTCCGCTGGAGGATGAGAACAGTAACCTGATTGTGTTCAAGGAGAAGGAGCTGAAGGAGTTAAACAACAACCATATAGCCGCCTCGCTGGCCGATCTGGGCTTCGATATGAGCCGGAAAATGCTGAGGGCGCTGCGCGAGGGAGCTCCTCCAGTGGTTCCGGCTGTAGTTCCTCCGGTTGTACCAGTTACAGGACCAGGTGAGTGTCTAGCTAAAGAAAACTAGATTGAGATAAGCTTAAAACATTTAAATAATAAATTAATAGGTACATAAAATATAAATTGTGAATAAAAATTTTGGTCCTGAATATTTAGTTTACCACAGACTGAATAAGGTATACATAAAGTCCTTACTGTTACACAAAGAATTCCACTCGGAATTAGTTTTGACTGAAAATTTAATTTAATGGCAAAATACAAAATATTTTATTTATTGCTATTATTTATTTTATCATTACTTTTATTTTCCATCTAATTACAGGCCCCGCCTCGCTACCCGCCGTTCATCCCACGCTGCTGGAAGCCATGACCAAGAATCTGCCGCTGCAGTATCGCAACGTGTTCGCCGGGGTGACCAGCCCGGGAGCGGGAGGAGCGGCGGCCACGGGGGCGAGTTCGAGTCCCACCGCGCCGGACTTTCCCTTTCGGCATCCGCTCAAGAAGTGCGAGCTCACCTGGCCGCCACCCACAGAGCAGCTGCTGCAGGTGCAGGTGGAGCTGCCGCATCCCAACCCGAAGCTTACCCAGCAGCATCCCCAGCTGCAGGACTATCAGACGCGAAGGAAAAACAAGGCCAGGGCCAGTGCCGCTCCGGGTGGAGCTCCTGGCGGCGCGAACCCGAACCTGCCGCAGCGGAACAAGGACCGCTATACGTGCAAGTTCTGCGGAAAGGTCTTTCCACGCTCCGCGAATCTCACGCGGCACCTGAGGACGCACACCGGCGAGCAGCCGTACAAGTGCAAATACTGCGAACGTTCCTTCAGCATCTCCTCCAATCTGCAGCGCCACGTGCGGAACATCCACAACAAGGAGCGGCCCTTCAAGTGCGAGATATGCGAGCGCTGCTTCGGCCAGCAGACCAACCTGGACAGGCACCTCAAGAAGCACGAGTCGGACGCGGTGTCGCTGAGCGCCCTGTCCGGGGTGAGCGAGAGGATGCACTGCATTCGGCGTTTCTGCGAGAATCCCTCCGAGGAGTCCTACTTCGAGGAGATACGCAGCTTCATGGGCAAGGTCACCCAACAGCAGCAGCAGCAACAGGAGCGGGAGCAGGAGCACCAGGAGCAGGAGCGGGATCAGGAGCGGGAGCAGGAGCAACGTCAGTCAACGGCAACATCGGCGGCCAGTTCGTGCTCCTCGCCCACCTCCTCGCAGGCGGAGGAGGCCACGCCCACGCCCTGTCCAGAGGAGGAGGACTCTCAGCCCATCCAGGAGCTCAAGAAGACGCTGGCCTCAAAGCTGTTTCCGCCAAAAGAAGTAGCCGTCAAGGCCGAGGAACTTTAACTTAAACTACCAAGATCAGCCAGCCAACTTCACCACCAAGCATCCTAAGCCAGAGCCCATAGAAGAGAGCTAAAATTAACCAGAAGAAGGATAAAGAAAGCTGAAGCTATCTGAAGAGAGCTGAAGAAAGCAAAACTATGTCTAACGTCTAGCTGTAAATATCAACCTAAAGCCTAAAGCCCAACCCTAGAGGTTCTTCTTCAAGCAACAACTGCAACAACTACGTGTAAATCTAATTGTACAAATCGAAGAATTGGCAGATCCCTAAATATATTCAGATCTACATATATATATATATGAAATACTTAACTATTATTAGGTGTATGTGTTAAGCATTGGTATTTTTTGTACATATTCTACAAAATGACAAACGAAACAACAACAAACAAAACGCGCCCACTGTTTAAATAAAAAGTTACAAGTTTTTGAAATTAACTAAAGGTGTTTGAGTAGTTTTATTTCAGTTAATTTGTGGGAGAAATTTTAGGCCCGGCTTTGAAAAATAATTAAAAGAGAACAACTTAATTTTTAAACATGAAAAGTTTCAAGTTTCTAAGTTAACTAAAGGTTTTTGTGGATTTTTATTGAAAAATATTTTAGCTTTTCTTTTAAAATAATTTAAAAAGAAATTACTTCATTTTTCAAAGACTATTTTCTGATATATTTTCATCATATAAAAAACAAAATAAATATTATAAAATATTACTTCTCCTTGACTTTATTTAAACCCCATTTAAATAAATGTATTCTTCTACCTATGTATTTTAATAAATATTTCTATAAATACATAGGTAGAAGAATAAATTAATTTAAATAGGGTTTAAAGGGTTTAAAGTTATAAAGTAGTAAGTAAAGTATATTTTACAATATTTATATTTTATATATATTTATTTAATTTAACAGAATCAAAAATTTTCCTTTTCTTATATTTTTCTTTAATTCAATTGAATCACATAGTACCAATTTCGATAGATTCGCCTTTATTCTTGGGAAATCTTTAAATACCGAATTAATTTTCTGTCCTTGATTTTCAAACAAAATATATTCAATTTAATCTTTATTTAAAATATTTAAACAAAATCCTATATGCTCGGAACGAACTATGTATGTATGTATGTTGTGTCAAAGGATTATTTTCGAAATAACGTTCCATTTCCGTATAATAATTTCCATAGAAAATGTTGTCGTATAAAGCCAACTCCTTGAGGTTATAAAGTTCATCCGATAGGCAGCTCGGTGACAGAAGAAGGCGCAGGACATCGAGATTTAGAGGTGCTGTAGGTGACTTGTACTAAAATTACTCTCACAGTGCACACAGTCACAGCCATCTGAGATGTGGGGTGAACAGAAGCGCAGATATCTTTATATATCAAATTTGTAAATGAAAATGCAAAAATTTTAATTACAAAACAAAAATAAATAAATAAATATAAATGTATAAATTGTAATTTTATAATACATAAAATTGCATACATGTCAAAGGTAGAAGGTCTCAGCGAAAACTCCAACCCGGGTAAGTAACTTGGGTAGAAATAAAGACTTGAGACTTAGAAAATTATTTTAAAATATATTTATTTTTAAGCTTTTCAAAATTTTGAATCATTTACCTATATGAAATATTTATTTGTATAAATATTTATATTTTAATTACAATATTTTTTTTTTTTGTAAAATCCTAGGCTCATACCGTGGTGGACCGTGGTGGATAAGTAGCTGCCCGATAAGCCATGACATAAACCAGGAAATATAAAATATATATGTTTTATTAATAATATTTTGTATACTATAATATTATTTATATTATATAAACACGATAAAAAAGAAGCCCATACAACAATATCTATTAAAAATGTACCAAAAATATTAAAATAAATACATATATTTGTGGCAACAGAGAGGGATTACAAGTGTATTTAAAATAAAAATTAATTTTAATATTAAATTAAATTAAACTTAAATATATTAAAATAATATTAGACTAAGGATTGTATTTTAGTATTTTTGCAACCGAATAACATTTCTGATCAGATTTGCAACAAATCCGCTTTCGTTTTTGCACTTCCACAATCAGGTCTTACAACACATGTTTACATTAACAACACAAGGACAGCTATTTTTTTAAAAGCGAAGTTTGAATACTCTGACAGTAAATAAAAACCAAAATTAATTACATTTAAAAAAAATATATATAAATAAATATAATATAAAATAATAAACAATAATGCTAATTTTAAATTTTTCACTAAAGAAACGTTTCCCTAAAACTGAAATAACCTAACTAAGGGCATCAGAAATCACAAAGAGCTTTTCAGAACAGAAAGAACAATAAAAAATGGAAAGTGCAACGACACAAGTGCACACACCTTCAGTTGCACATTTCTGCTCAACATGGCAACTGCAAGGCAACTGACGAAAATCACAGATATACACGATCTGAAGGATCTGCAGAACCTGTATCTCAAGGATTGGCCCAGACATTGCGTGGGCTACTTCTGGCTGGACAACTACTTGAGATGGCTGGCCAAAAATCCCAATCTAAAGCATTTAGCGTTTTATACCCTGGATAATGATTGGCAAAGCGATGGCTTGTTTTTATTGGTGGTAATTGCACAAGTTAATAATTAATAAATTAATATTTCTTAATTATTATCCGATTGTAGCATCGCTATCAACTATTTTTTAGCAACCTGAGCAGACAGCAAACCAAATCTAGAGCTGGCTCTGAGACTATTGGATTGGTCAGGAGGCTTTAAAGTCAGTGCTATATACGAAATGCATCATCAAATCTATAAGGACTTGGTGGCAGAGCTAGGCCTGACCATGGATCGTGAGATGAATACGATAATGTATAGTCTGACTAGTAATAGAGCACAGAAATTGTATATAGAATGCCCAAATGGGTTATTATCTGGATAGAGTAAGATTGGAGCATGCTGAACTTATTAATGATTTATGGTCGGCGCGTCATCCTGGCTCACTGAAACTCATACAAATGTTAATTGAAAATAACACTAGCGTGGGTTTATATGACGAAAAGACGGGTGAGCTGTGTGCCTGGTGTTTGAGGTGGGTATTTCCCTTTTAAATATAATTTATATATATTTAAATATATTTTTTTCTAGACTCCAAAGCGGCTTTCTGGGCGCCTTGGAAGTAATCCCAACCCATCAACGTCGCGGCTTGGGCCTGCTAGTGGCCGCTGCCATTGCCAGGGCTATAGCCACCGATCTCCAGCAGGATGTTACGGCCTTGGTAAATATGAATAATGCACCTGCCTGTCGAGTATTCGAGAAACTGGGCTTCCAGCTAATGCCCGGGGAACACTACTACTGGAGCATGATCCGGCCGAAGGCTGGTGGTCAGATATCTTGGCCCAACAATGAATAAATATCTATAAGCCAGGCGGCAATTAGACGACCAGAGATAGAGAATCCCAGAGAGATGCAATTGTGTACAGGCCTAGACCTAGACATCCATAAAGCTCATCACTCTAAGATAATTTGTTGTATAAATTGGATCACTTACCGGTTACTAGGGAGCAGTTAGAGAGATGAGTAAACTACAGCAAGTCGCCGGCCTGCAGCAGCTAAAGCAACTGAGAAGCCTCTACAGCAGAGATTCCCAGTACCTCAAGGAGTTCTACTGTCTGGACAACTACCTGGAACTCCACAGAAGGGATGCCAAACTCAAGAATGTGAAAGTTTACGCCCTGCCAAACCTCGAACTGGGCTTATTTGTAATTTTGGTAGGAATATTATTGGATTTTTTTTGTGTTTGGCCCTTATTTTTATTGGTTTATTGTGTAAAAAGGATCGCTATCAGCTCTTCATGGGTTGCTTGGCAAGCGACAGGTCTGAGGAGCTCTTGAAGGATTCCCTGGATCAGTTGACTTGGTTTGGTGGCCTCCAGTGCGCCTCAATGCCTCATAGATACTTCAAGGCAGCCAAAGAAGTTGTTCAAGCCAAGGAACTCCGGTTAAAGGCCAATTTAATTACTCATTCCTTGCTTTTAAGGCAAGAGCAGGCTCTGCAGTTTGAAGTTAAGTGAGTTTAAGTCACAGATTGTGTCTATTAATTTGTAAATTTAATTCAAATATTTATTCAGCCCACCAGCTGGTTTTTATTTGGAGAGTCTTAGTATAAGGGATGCCCAGCTGATCGATGATCATTGGAAATGGAGTGAGCCGGGCAGCCTGTTTTTCCTGCAACGACAAATTGCTTTCAACATTAGTGTGGGTTTGTATGAGGAGGAAAGCAATGAACTCGTGGCTTGGTGCATCAGGTAAATTCAAATAAATTTATTCTCTAGAAATTTTAAGCTAATTCAAATGTAGTCTTTTAGTTAGCACTTTCTAATATTTAAATTTATCAAAGGTGCTACAGAAATCATTTAGAACTTTTGGAAGAAAGTGTCTAAAAAAGTGCCCGATTTTAAAGCATACTTTTAGAGCTTTTTAGAGTAATTTAATAATTTCTAAACTTTTGCAACTTCTAGATCAGCAAGAATTAAATTACATTAAATATTATGTAGTATTAAACATTTCTTTCTTCTTCAAATTTATTTAGAAAATAAGTTGACAAATTTTTCCAAATTATTTTGACAGCGCTCCAGACGGCTTACTGGCAGCTCTTCAAGTCAAGGACTCGCACAAGCGCCGTGGCTTCGGTGTCCTGATAGTAAAGGAATTTTCTAGAAGAGTGGCCCTGCAGGGTCACGATGTAATGACCGAAGTTGACCAAGATAACCAGGCATCGTCTGCTTTATTTCGGAAGATGGGCTTTCAAGTAATCGACCAGTGTCACTGGCTAATCACAGAAGCTGAAAATGGGGACTTCCATTGGCCCGATGGCGAGTGAAAAGATTAAGGGTTTGTTTATGAATTTTAATGTGTAAACATGTGGATTTTATTATTGTTATCATTAAAAGATAAGACTTCTTGAAAGGTGGCAATTTATTTGGGAAAGAAAAGGGTGAAATGTGAAGAAAAATAAATTGTTTAATTTAAAACTTCTTACAAAATATGTTAAGTGCATAAAATAAAGTTCGAGACTCAGATAAAACAAAATTTTTCCTTGGCTTTTCATTCACTTCCGCGGCTTTTGCGGTTACCCATCACGAGACTATAACGAGATCCGGTTAATATCTCTAATTTCCGCTGGAGACTTTCTGTGACCAGATGTCAGGTTATAGAATTAAGAAGTGTAAATATTATTAAATACTATCTTTAGGGTTTGCGTTAAAAAGATTATAATTTTTGCTGCTGGAAACTAATTCAGTTTAAAAGTAACCACTCAAGAGAGCTCTCATTGCTGATAGAACTCTCTTCAAAATATTTATTTAAGAGTATATTTAGAAGCTGCTTGGCAAGCTGCCTGATTTAATCAACCAACCATTTGTTGTTTGTTTCTCGCCCGAAAAGGTTGCTGTTTTTTGCGTTCAATAAAAAATGAGCACTCAATTGGAACCTATCGACTTGCCAGTTCTACAGAGTTTTCAAGAACTCTTTAGGCAAAATTGGCCAAAATTTTGTCAGGAATATTACTGCCTAGACAACTTTATAGAGTTTCTAAAGAAAGAACCTGAAATTAAGCATTTACAACTTTATACATTGTCCACAAAGCAAGCCAGAGATGAGGGTCTATTCGTTATAGTGGTGAGTTCTCTTTGCATTATTTTATCTGAGCGTAAGAGAGAGCCAATGTATCTGTATCTGAATCTCTTAGGATCGCTATCAGCTGTTCGCGGGCAGTTTAAACAACACCAACGGTCTCTTGGAAAAGGCTTTGGACCTACTGGACTGGTCGAGGGGCTTGAAATGCAGTTCGATTCCCTCCAGACATATCGCAGCCTTGGACAAGGTGGTTGCAGATAAAAAGTTGAATTTAGTATTCAGAGATCCCACGGATTTGTTTTATATGAAGGCAGAGGAGGCTATCCAGCTGAAGGTTAAGTAAGAAGTGATTTTTTATATGTAGTCGCTGAAGGAGTCTAAGTAATTTTAATTATATTTTTCTAGAGCACCTGCTGGCTTTGTTCTGAAAGCTCTGAGTGTGGAAGATGCTCCTTTGGTGAATGAGGAATGGCCCAATCATCATTTGGGTTCTCTGTACTTTATCCAGCGACAAATTCGATTGTGCGTCAGTGTGGGACTTTACAATGTTGAAACCCAGGAGCTGGTGGCCTGGTGCATAAGGTAAACTCTTTAAGAATATATCAAAGAAACTAATATATACATTTTTTTCGTAGACTTCAAGGCGGCTATTTGGGGGCTTTACAAGTCAGGGACTCGCACAAACGTCGAGGATTTGGCAGCCTGGTGACCAGGGAAATCTCCTACCGTCTGGCTGCCCAAGGACACGATGTGATGGCTCTTGTAGGACATTCGAATGCCCCCTCTTCGGGCATGTTCCGGAAACTGGGCTTCCAGGTAATCGATCAATGCCTTTGGCTGAGAACGGAGCCCACCAAAGGAGAGTTTGAATGGCCCGAGGACGAGTAACTCAGAATTCAAAACTCACACGGACAAGGACATTTTTCAAAGAATTTTATGGTATTCTTCGTGTTATTTTTTGTTTAATAAAAAGTGAGAGATTCTGACCCTTGCCTTATATACTATGCATTATTTTTAAAAATCACAGAGGAAAAGTAATTAATTTTTTGGGGCGCGAAACAGATTTCAGAACGGGATACCGTATTTTTACTCTGAACGGTATATTTTCAGCTTTTTGAAATGGTATTTTTGCAGACCCGGTATTATTTGTCCATCACTCTGCGGTCACACTGCCTCCAATTCTAATTACACGTAAACTTAAGAAACTCGCCGGCCACAAAGAGAACGAAGATAAGTCAAAGATAATGAGATCCAGGGACTGTTGGCCAGCCATGCTGGCGTTCCTGGTAATGGCACTGACCGCCACGTCGGCAGACAAGCCGTCTCCACCGCCCTGCCGCGGCTGCTCCCAGCTGGTGGCGTCATTCAATTTGGGACTTGAGCGCACAAAACGCGGGCATGGAGGAGGCGACACGGCCTGGGAGGAGGAAAAGCTGCGCTCCTACAAAACCAGCGAGGTGCGGCTTGTCGAGATCCAGGAGAGGCTCTGCTCGGACCCCGAGGTGGTCAACAAGGATCACTGCCACAATCTGGCCAACGAGCACGAGTCGCTGCTGGAGGACTGGTTCACCCACAAGCAGACGGAGAGTCCCGACCTCCACACCTGGCTGTGCATCGAACAGCTGAGCGTCTGCTGCCCGCCCAACACCTTCGGAGCCACCTGCCAGCCCTGCAGTGACTGCAATGGAAATGGTAAGTTCTTCTGCTCCTGCCCCCCCATTCCTCCACTCTGTTTAACGTTAATGCTTCTTGCAGGCAAGTGCAAGGGCGCAGGGACTCGGAAGGGCAATGGCAAGTGCCTGTGCGACGCCGGCTATGCGGGACCCAATTGCAACGAGTGCGGCGCGGAGCACTACGAGTCGTTCCGCGACGAAAGGAAGCTCCTGTGCACCCAGTGCCATGCGGCATGCGGCGAGGGCGGCTGCACTGGCGGTGGCCCGAAGAGCTGCCGCAAATGCAAGGACGGCTGGAGTATGGACTCGGAGGCAGGCTGTGTGGATGTCAACGAGTGCCTGGATCAGCAGCGAAGGCCGAACTCCTGCCGGCCACAGCAGTTTTGTGTGAACAACGAGGGCTCCTTCAGCTGCCTGGAATGCGATCGGTCCTGCGACGGCTGCGAAGGCGATGGCCCCGACATGTGCAAGAAGTGTGCCGAGGGCTACAAGCTCAGGGATGGCAAGTGCCACGGTGAGTAGCGTTTGCCCTGGGGCATCTACTGTTTCGCTTCTAAAACTACCAACATCTACCATGTCTTCGTCTCGCGTATAAAGACCTCTCCTCGGAGCAACGCGACTCGTATGTGAACTTTACGCGCCTGCTCACCTACTTTGGCATGTGCGTGGCCACCTGCGTCATTTTCCAGAGCTCCACCCACATTGCCTGGGGCTGCATTGTGGGAGCCGCGGTGGCCGTGTACATAGCCGCCTCCGAGTACTGGCTCAACTCGGCGGCCGAAGGCGGCGGCGGCTTGCACAAGCCCGAAATCGACACGAAGCAGCTGGAGGAACTGATTATGAAGTCCTTATAGGCCGAGAATCAGAGGCATTAAGTTTATTCTATGAATAAATAGCACCAGGGCATTGATTGGATCTGGATCGCCAGTATTCTACATTCTAATGGAAATTCTGTATATTTTGTTTGCAGTCAGCAGCAGCGGCGATACAGAGGAGGAGGAGTCCTCAGACAAGGAGGAACTGTAGATGGCACACACGCGCACACCTTTTGTAGTCAATTTTAGTTTAATTTAGATTCTAATATTATCAATTTGTAATTAAATATGATTTGTCAAAGTGAAAGCACAAAAAAAGGTTCCCTTTTTGTTTGTATCACATTTAGATATTTATTATATTTGGTTTAGAAAATGTACAAATTCGCAAATACATCCACACATTCAAGTACGGAAATAACTATTTTAACACAAGGTCTTCCGTCTTCTGTCTTCTGTTTCTTCGTCGAATACTGCTTGAAGCGTTAAATAATAAAGGAACGTGCGTAATAATACAAACAAAATATATTATAGATAAAAACAATGAAGCGAGCACCCACCACCACCCATTATATAGATAAATTACTAGACGAATACCTAAGCCATAACTACGATGCATCGTTTGGCCACCCAGGGGTGTCGTTAACACAGCCACAGAGTTCCCGTCTCCGTCTCCGTCTTCCCCAACACAGCCTACGATCGCGTCAAATGACTCTGACTTGTGGTGGCCGACAGCCCTGTCTCCTCGTCCGACTCATCCGAGTCCAGGGGACTCACGCGAATGGCCTGGTACCACTTGTTGGTCAAGTCCAACATCTGCGACTTGCACTCGTGCAGCTCCTGGCTGTTGAAGCGTCGCGTAAAGAAGGGTATAAAGTACTTTCTGTCCAGGCGCCCGAAGCGATCGCGTGCCTGTGTAAAGGTCACATCCTCCTCCTCGGTGAGCTCGGACAAGTGCTCCGAGTCAATGGCCTGGCCCCATTCGCGGGTCTTTGACAGCGAAATGGACTTGGAGCGCTTACGGCCACTGCCGCCACGGCGACCACCCTCCGTGCCTGAGGAACTGCGTGGCGCAGAGCCGCGTGCGCGGCGCTTCTTGCCCGGCTTGAGGTACTTGAGCAGCGGCATCGTTGAGCCGCCAAATACCAGCGTGGTAAAGAGCACGATTATCAAGCTGAAATGGTAATGATTATTTAATGGCCAAGAGAGGCGCGGCGCCAGTCTCTTACGTGGTTGTTATGATGACGCGCCGCTTCTCCTGACTGTCCAAGTTCAGATGCAGCGACAAAGCATAGGAAATGGCACCGCGCAGGCCCGAGAACCACATGATGAACTGCATCTTGTTGTTGATTTTGTGCTCACGGAATTTGTTGACCAAATAGGCCAGCGGAAAGATGTTGCAGGCACGCCCGATCAGACACAGAACGATGGACCAGATCACAAAGGACAGCTCCACTTGATGCTTAAAGGAGAAGATGGCCAGCCCGAGGTAGGCAAATACGCAAGTCTCGGCAATGAAGGCCAGAGTTCTCATCGTCTGTTGCATCGTGATTTGAGTGACCTGCAATGATAAAGGGTTAAGAAAAGGATTGCTAACCTGCTTCGATAAGCCACTTACCGTCGATAGATTAAAGTGGGTGTAGTGGGACATGACGATGCCACAAAACAGTATGGCCATAATACCTGTTCCAAAGAGACTCATTACTCCATCAATTAAACTCATAGAAAACGCAATTTCTCACCGCTCAAGTGTATTCCCTCGGCCAGGACGTACGGCGCGTAGGTAAACATAAGCATCATGGCAAACTCCAGGGAAGGATGCTTCCGCAAATCGATGTGCTTCAGCAGTAAAGCTGATATCAAGGCGAATATTACTCCAATGCCCGCCGAGGCGAAGAACATGGCACAAAAGGTTTTCACCGCACTGAACACCGCCTCGCCCGTGCTCGCCTGGGCATTGGCACTCGCCGACTCGGTAATGGAGGCCGTCAGCACAATCGAAATGGCATCGTTCAGTATGCTCTCGCCAAACACCAACATGTTGAGTATGGGATCCACGTCCAGGGCATGGAATATGGCCACAGTGGCCACAGGATCGACAGCGGAGATGAGCGAGCCAAAGGCAAAGGACTCGGAGAAACTAAGACTACAAGAGGACATTAGGATTATAGGGAATCAACAACTTACTCTGGAACTTACCGAAAAGCCACCTCGGCCAGACCCAGTAGGTATATTCCTGCTCCGATGACCAGTGCCGAAATGGTTGTCCCGAAAATGGCAAAGACCAGAATGGAGCCAATGTTCTGGAAGAAGTTTCCCTTGTGGAGATTGTAGCCAGACTCAAAGATTATAGGCGGCAACAGGACCAGAAAGAATCCCATGGGCGAGAAGACCTCCTCGCGCTTCCAGCTGCCCGTCTGACCGGACATCACGTTGAGAGATAGGCCAATGAAGGCACCCAGGAACACCACCACAATGCTCTCCGGCAGGTATTGAAAGCCGGTCTGGAGCATCGAGTGAATCAGCAGGATGCCCAGCATGATCACACAGATGACGAAGAATAGGGACAACGAGGAGTTGTGCTCCTGCTCCACGGCATGGGAATCGATAAGCGGGGGCTCTGTGGCCACAGTGGAAGCGTTGCCCGTCTTTGTTGTGGTGCTGGTGGTGCCATTGCCTGGAGCAGCCGTCGAAGCCGAGGTGGTTACATTGGGCAATGGAATGATGGGCGACGAGGCCACATCTGGGTGGGGTTGTGCTATTTTCTCACTTCCTGCTGAGTTGGAGCTGTTGGCAGCGACCTTGTTCGGCTCTTCGTGGTCACTGCTGGTGTCCGTTGCCGACGATGACGACGCCGGCGCCGAGGCTTGGATGACGAGGCAGATCACAGCCGCTTGGCAAAATAGTCGCAGACGCCAAGAAATCATGTTGAGCGACGACGCGGCATTTATTTTACACGAATTCCAACAATTTGTTTTCTTCGCATCCAAAACAGCTGTTTATCTGACGTTTATCACACGAGAGAGGCCTGCCAACTCGGCTCGAATGGAATGTTCAGTTAAAGGAATAATATTCAAAACGGAAATTGTGCTTGTAATAGCGTTTAATTGATTTAAAAAACAAAAACAAGCTTATTAATCATCAGATTCAGGGAATTAATCTGTCAAGTCACGCGCTGGCGCTGGGATCATCGAGCTGATAACCTCTGTGCAGAAATTTAGCTGAAAACTGAAAATAATCTCATTCGAGATGAAGTTAGATTTTTGATCTATCAAGGAACAAACTATTAATGGCAATGATTAAGTAAAAAATATTTTAAATAAAATAATTTATGCAGTGTCAATAGTAAGAATAATAATAATAACGGCAAATAATATTAATGGGGTAAAAAACCTACAAATCTTTAAGAAGTGGCACAGTGCGGCAAGGCACCATAACTTATTCATTCTGCATTCCATAATTTTAAGGAAAATCGTTGCCCAACAATGATTTCTAGCCCTAACAACAAATCCCATTTCCGTTTTCAGGAACGATGTCCGGCTGTACTTGCACATCTGTTCATTTTTTCAGCCACACGCGATCGGGATCTTCCCTAGACACTGGGGGGTCAGGTCTCACATTATTTGAATGATAATGGGGCCTGTTGTTTTCGGTTATTTTCAGTGGGCATTAGAATTTTAAAGCAATCTATATGCACAGGAGGAGAGCTGATAGCTCGATTACCAAGCGCCTTGATCTTGGCAGACCTTGTTTGTCTCCACAGCTTTGACATGACGTGGGCACTTTTTCGATTGCACACAGATTGTTGAAAACCCCTAAAAACTGGTGTACGGTTTCCCCTGGCCACTGACCAGAGTGTCGGGTGATCCCTGCGAAAGGGTCGATCACATCGACTATAATTTCATTAACAAGAGTCATCAATATAGCGGCGCATCGTATTGCGTTCCGCAAACCGATTTAAAATCCATATTGAAAAGTATATTAAAGAGCCACAAAAGAGAGAGAGAGAGAGAGTAATTACATCCCAAAAAGTATATAAATATAGAAATACAGTAGTATATAGTTTTCTATTGATAAGCCACCGTTTCTTGTCGAATCATCTCGCCAAACAAAAGTTTATAAATTAGCATTCGCTTTCCCCAGTCAGTCGCAGTCGAGCTTTGTCGGAGCAGGAAGCAAGTCGAGAATTTCGAGCGCTAACAGGTCGAATCCCCGGATCTTGTGAAATCCTTCAAATTCAAATTAAAAGTGAGTAGGAAAAAGGATTTTCAGGCAGGTTGGCAGAGCTGCGTAGCACATGCTTAGGAACAGTGTGACCAGCTGGGCCCAACACCTTAACCTCGCACCAGGTGAGGGATTTCTCGGAATGACGAGAACGGCAGAGGAAAGTTCCACCGCGGCCCCAAGCCCCAAGCGAAGAGCTCCAAAATAAACCCCAAAATACGTGCTCTCCCCTCAGCTCATTGCTTGCTCAGCAGCCGCCAGCCGCTCTCCCCCACTCATAACGCGCTCCGAGGTATAAATTGAGAAACTCGTGAAAAGTGTGCGCTCTTTTTCTACAAAACCGTCGCCAAGATAGGACGTGTATTTGGCTGCGCCGCTGATTTGGTTGCCGTCGCTGAAAACAGTACAAAAATCAGTAGAACCAGTGCGTACTATATAGTTCCTAGATCCCAGAACCGACTTAAAGTAACACAAACTATTTCCGCAACGTAACGTGCTCGCCGCGTGTGTAATTTGCCGCCGCCGCCTCCCCCCGTAACGCAATGCGGTAAACATCACTCGGGCCGCCCGCCGCATAAAATTGAGTGAAATATTCACTTTTGTTATATAAAAAACTATTCACTATTTGAAGAGAAGCGTGCGAAAAAACCGGAATATCCCGCATCAGCGACGGAGGCGGCGGCGGCGACATGCGAAAAGAAAATATAGTTGTGTTGTGCATGGGGAGAGCTTGGAAAATCAATTTCGTCCAAGTGCTTTGGTAATCGTCCTAATCCGTGCCCCGTTCTTTCTCCAATCCCCAACAGCTCCACCTATACACCAGCTCCAGACTCGTGCTGAAAGCCCTACTCCTCCAGCCAGGACAAAAGAGACCAACTAGGACCTACAAAAACTACCAGCAAAATGCCGCAGAAGACAAATGGACACAGCAGCGCCAACGGCTGCAATGGCAGCAATGGCAACTCCTACGACATGGAGGATGGCCAGACATTCCTCTTCACTTCCGAGTCCGTGGGCGAGGGACACCCAGGTGAGTCTCCCCTCTCCCTCCCATCTCTGCTCTTGCATCCCGGCCATCTCCGATTGCATCATAGCGGGCCTGCATGGCCACTGCATGTGCGTTATGTATACATACATATACACACATGCACAAGTGATGGTGTGTGCGACGTCGCTGCGTCGCTGCTGCTGCCGTTGTTCCTAACCTAACCGAAGCGCTTCTCCAGCGCCCGTGGCCTGTGGCCCCTGTGCCTTCTTTTACCTTCCACCGTCTGTCTGCCTGTCTGCCTGCCGAGATCTAACAAAATGGCGGCGTCTGAATGCTTAGGTTGATACCATTGCCCGAGACCGAACCAGAGGCCAGGCCCATTGTTGATTGCTTCCCAATTTGCGCTTCTTTGTAGTGGAAACTGGTAGCGAAAAAACGTGCTTGTTTACTCAGCAGGGGCCGCTCTGCTAAAGCTTGGATCGTGGAGAGCCGGTTGGGAGGGCTTTCCCTTTGGGAGCTGCATCCTTTGCCGGCTCAGCCTGGGCCACCAGCAAACAGCTGGCTGGGCGACTCTCCCCTGGCCACCTCACACATCGAGACAACAGCTGCGGCGGCGGTGCCAAAACCTTGCCGACGCAATTTATAGACTGGTTCTTTATCGCCGCCTCTCCCGCAGTCACGGAATTTGCGTCATGCGCACCATGTGCTTCTGCGGAGCTGCGAACTGGCTGGGGAACTGCGGAACAGCAAACTGAGTGATTGAGTAACTGAGAAACTGAGAGCTCGGAGAACAGAGCACTGAAAAGTCTGACCACTCGGAGACCTCTGAGCACTCTGAAAACCAGCTCTCTCTCTCTTTGGCACTTGCACTTCGCAGAAAGACGATCAAAACAAGGGCCCAAAAACTAAAACAAACCCACCACATTGCCCCTTGTCCCTACCCTAGGGAGCCCCAGTCCAGTCCCGCTACTCATTCTCCGCCAGCCCCTGGCTTTTCCAGAGCTTATCTTTCGGGCGAAATGGCCAACCACGTGTTTTGTTTCGAGTTGTGAGCTCCGAGCTCTGGCGCTCTGTCGCTCCTCGTTTGTTTATATCAGCGGACAGCAGCGTATATTTGACTTCATCATCTGCTGATAAGGGAGAGCGACCTTTTATACATCGGATTGATTACTCCTACCATTCCGTTTCTATGTTCCAATAGCTCTATAGTTTATAACGCTAATTAAGTTAGCCCTAGACAAGCGCACAGCCCTCATGATGACTGATAAGCCACGACGAAAGCGTCCCGAAAACTACTTCCGGCTGTGGCCAGCTTTAATTTCACCTGTCTTGGTATGACAAATGTGAGTGACATGGTCGGAAAGGGGCAGGAAATGAGGAGTTAGTTGTTGAGGAATCAACACTAGACCAAGTGGAAGTTTTGATTCCATTGATGTGGGGGCAAACGGAATAAATTATGGGGTGAATGTGGCACTATTCTGCTCTTAAGGAACTCCCTAGGAAGCCGAAATAAGTCTTCCCAGAGAGAAATATCCCTATAAGCTGAAGCTCCCGCTTACCACATGCTTAACTGAGCATTTATCCCCATCTGCACATAGAATTCCAGGCCGCATAAATCAAAGTTCGACTTCACATGAAGCCAGAACTTGACCTATAACCGAAACTCTGCGATTTAACACTCCCAGCGGAAATCGAGACGCTGCGCCATTTGAATGAGTCAACACTTTTGTCCAGAGTGTCGCCAAAATCACTTCTATATGGTAATCCATAGCTGCTGACGCAATAATCGAGTTCAATAACGCTTGTTTTTCCACTGAAAAACCTGCCAAAAGTCGAAGGGTTCACATTTCGCGGTCGTCAAAGCGCTGGCCATGCGCCTGGTGTCAAGTGCGAGTACGAAATCGAAGGATCCCAGGCGAGCTTTGGGACGTCGTCTTGCCATCGCATATCATCATCGTATATTTGTTGTTTGCACAGGCTCGTGTTCTCAGAGAGTTATAGACATAAAAGTGGCATTGAATTTCGCTGTCAATCGCAGACTGAAATTTAAAATAAACTGCATGGCCCGGCAATTTTCGCTGGCGCGCCTAGGCGGCGTCAAATGCTAAGGAAGGGAGGGAACACACACAAAAATCTGGCACACTAGACATTCACTCATGCCCCTCTCTCTCTCTCTCTCTCTCCTTTTTTTTCTTTTTGCAGACAAAATGTGCGACCAAATCAGCGACGCTATCTTGGATGCCCATCTGAAGCAGGATCCCAACGCCAAGGTGGCCTGCGGTAAGTGTCTAAGCCACGCCCAGGGGGAACCCGAACAAGCCCAGGCTAGTGACCTTTGAAGCGACTCCCGAAATCGGTTTTTGATAGTACCGACAGTACATCAAAAATGCGCCGCACGAGTCTGTCGAGCCGGGGACAGACAGACCATCAAGAAAATAAACTCATCCATAGAGTAAACATTGGCGCAGCCATCGACGCGTGTGCAAAACCCCCTAAGACGATAGCCTGGACAAATAAACAAAGTCCAGAGTCAAAGCCGAACGCCTAGCGATGGTGCTGTGTTCTGTGGTTTCCCTTGCGACTGAGGGCTTGACCGATTTGCCTTGAAATACATTTAATTTTCGTTCTGCAGAAACCGTTGCCAAGACCGGCATGATCCTGCTCTGCGGTGAGATCACATCGAAGGCCGTCGTGGACTACCAGCGAGTTGTACGCGAGACTGTCCAGCACATTGGCTACGATGACTCGTCCAAGGGTAAGTACTAAAGACCAAATCTAGGCTAGAAGAGAAGAAAAAAAGGTTGAGTGGGAGGGTTACAGGATTCTAAATATCCTTTGTACACAATATATGTATTAAATCGCAACAAAATCAAATCAAAATTGAAAAAGGTTTCGATTGGAAGACCCTAAACCTGCTTGTCGCCATCGAACAGCAGTCGCCCGATATTGCCAACGGTGTGCACATCAACCGCGAAGAGGACGACGTCGGCGCTGGTGACCAGGTACAGCTCCTCCTCCGCTTTCCTACTACCCACCGAGTGTGTGTGTTCGTTCGTTCGTTACGTTGCCATTGTTGTTCAGTGTTTCATTGAAAAAGCGGTTAAATCATAACTATGTTCATACCCACAACTACTTTTAACTCGAAAAGAAACAGAAAACACTAAAGGGAAGCTATAACCTTTAGAAATCTACCCCATAGAGTATGAGGACTCGGAGTAACAGGCATCAATTGGGCTCAAAATCATTGCAACCTTACCATTTTGTACTCCTCCTGGGGTCGCTCTAACCTCATATACGGCATATAACCCATAAACGGATTCAGTTGAACCTTTTCAGAGGTGTTTACTAGAGTTTAAGCGACTCAGACAACAGCCAATTTGCATGCGGCAAAAAGAAGACTAAGATGCAGCCGAAACCCCTGCCTCATCCATCGTTAAAGAGACCTCAATGCCTACATAAGAAATATTTATTTATAAGCTAGTTTAAAGGGTGAATTTAAACATTTTTTAAACATTACTTACAGACATATTTCCTGTGCGTGTGCGCTCCTTTCTTTTATCTTTCTCTCTCGTTTCATAAACACGATACCAAATACGATATTTTGTACGATTATTTTGCTATTTTGCAAACCGGTAAAACCCAAAAACGATGTAAAAAAAAAAAGGTTTCGATTTCAAAACGTGCAACGTGCTCTTGGCATTGGACCAACAGTCGCCCGAAATCGCGGCCGGAGTGCATGTCAATCGCGCCGAAGAAGAGATCGGTGCCGGAGATCAGGTGTGAAATTATAGCAGCAGGGCGGCCCTTGGAGGCCCTTTCCAAAAGAGAGCAAGATCATTCAAGTCACTTGGTTATGGTTCATGGAAGAGCTGGGAAAAAATCGCTGATAACCGATATTTATTCCAGTTCTAGTTCATGGTGGTGTGGGGCGTAGCCTAAGCTCTTTTGGAGGGGGTCTCCCACCGCCACTTTTGTACAATTTCTGTGTTCCTATTTGTTTTTTATTTTATTATATATGCGTAACTAAACCAAAATGAATATTAAAGGAATTTATTGTATTGCTAATACCTATTATATTGACATCATTTGTAGTATCCTTTAGCCTGTACACTTTACACCACAAAACATGTAGCAAATCACTCTATAGCCTTGATTGTTATTTGAAATCCATTCCCGATGCCTGCTTTCGAATAACCAAGGTTCACTTTACTGCATTTTCATTACATATAAAACCAAATTCAGAACCTTTTCCTTTGGTAACTCATTTCAACTCTGTGAACGCCTCATAAGCTTGTTTCATCTTGAACTTTACTAACCCAAAAATGTTCCTTACTCACCCACAATTAACACCAGGGGTATGGATGCAAAGGCCGATATATAAATCGATATTTTAGTCCTTATAATCTAAAAAAATCGATCAAATTCAAAGTTTTTCAATAAAAAACATTAAAAGCGATATTTTTCGATAATTTGATACTTTTCGGAATTAACCATATAATTTAATCGATGTTGTATATCGGACTTTCCTCTCATTGTAAATCCCCACACACCACACTGTTTGGTTTTGGTTCTCTTTGTTTTGTGAAGAAATAAATAAATGTAATTTAGATTTAACTAAAAACTCGTATAATATTTTGCAGGGTATCATGTTTGGCTATGCCACCGATGAGACCGAGGAGTGCATGCCCCTCACCGTCGTCCTGGCCCACAAGCTGAACGAGAAGATCGCCGAGCTGCGTCGCTCTGATGTCTTCTGGTGGGCTCGCCCCGATTCCAAGACCCAGGTCACGTGCGAGTACCTCTTCAACCAGGGCTCGGCCGTGCCCAAGCGCGTCCACACCATCGTCGTGTCCATGCAGCACTCGGAGAAGATCTCGCTGGAGACCCTGCGCTCCGAGGTGATGGAGAAAGTTGTCAAAGTCGTCATTCCCGCCAAATACATTGATGCCAACACCATTGTCCACATCAATCCCTGCGGACTCTTTGTCATCGGTGGCCCCATGGGCGATGCTGGTCTAACGGGCCGCAAGATTATCGTCGATACCTACGGCGGATGGGGGGCCCATGGAGGTGGTGCCTTCTCGGGCAAGGATTTCACAAAGGTCGACAGATCGGCGGCCTATGCCGCACGCTGGGTGGCCAAGTCGCTGGTGAAGGCCGGTCTGTGCAAGCGTTGCTTGGTCCAGGTGTCGTACGCCATCGGTCTGGCCGAGCCGCTGTCCATCACTGTCTTCGACTACGGCACTTCCCACAAGACGCAAAAGGAGCTGCTGGAGATTATCCGACGCAACTTTGACCTGAGGCCCGGCAAGATTGTCAAGTGAGTTGAGGGAAATGAATTTTATAATTGGTTTCGTATTAATTTCCTTCTTTTTATTTGTTCTTTTCAGGGACTTGAACCTGCGCCAGCCCATTTACCAGCGAACCAGCACGTATGGCCACTTTGGACGCACCGGCTTCTCGTGGGAGGAGGCCAAGCATTTGGAGATCAATTGACTAGACGCCGACGAGTCACCGTGTGCTAAAAGGTTGAAGACATCGTCATCATCATCCTCCGCGTCAACAACAACAGAAACGGAAACAGAAACAGCAACCGCAACAGCAACGTAATTTTTAATTTCGTTATTTTTGTTAAGTTGCGAAAAGCGGTCTGAGCTCTTTGCTATCCTTAAAAACCAATCTGATGTAGTTGTAGTCGTCATCCCCCACGCATATATATACTTAATAGAGAGCTCTCCCACACACACAACAATTGATGAGCTTTAGTTTTACATATACATAGTATAGAGTCGTCGCGTCGCTCACACAAAACCGAGTAAACCGAGTAGTTAGCCCCTTACAAAAAAAAAAAGAAAAACCCTTGAAATTGTATAAAAAAAAAACTTGCGATATCCTCCGTTGCCTAGAAATTATGCACACCATTCTCATGCTTAATTGTACACATATTTTTGTATCTTTTACTATATCTGCCTATATGTTGTCGATTGTGTGCGTTGTATATGTATATGTTAAACACAAAAGTTTTTAAACAACTCGATTGTATGTATATTACACACTATTACTATGCTATATACATACATATATACTGTCTTTGTATGTTCTGTAGCCAACCAACCATAAGATAATGTATTTTCCTTTACAAAAATATATTAAAAATACAGATAGAGGAGTTTGTAATAATAATTATCCAAACACAGAGCAAAACGGGGCATTTTAATTGTACAAAAAAAAAAAAACACGCAGAGTCAGAGTCAGTCTGGGTGGCAATAAAAACCAGACGAAGAACAGAGAACGTAAACAATTAATCAGTTCGAACAGCTGCTGCCCCTAAAAAATAGTTTAATCCGAGATATTTATTTAAGTGTGTATTGTACAAGACAAGCAAACTTTCACATGACAATGATCATTGCAATAAACCTAATCGACAGTTTACAATTAAAACAATTAATTGAGTGAGTTTTTGTATTGGGGAAAATAAAAATAACATAATAATTATGAATAAAATTTAAAAACGTAAAAGCGCCTTTAAAGTAATAAAAGTTAGTCTATTTTATGGGCTGATTTCTTGTTTAAGCATTAAGAATGGATTCAAGAGGTGCAACTTCTAGAAAATTGCTTTAAACAAGTAATTTTCCAATTGAAACCCTGTTTTTATGGCAAATAATCTCATTCATCCCTCTAATCTTTAAATAAGAACAACACCTTCCCCATTTTTCCTTTTATAAATATCTTTATATACATATATCACTCGCAAGTATTTGAGTCAATCAAATAGTCTTACAACTAAAATGTGTTCCAGAACTGACACAATATGGCTTAATCGGTGATTTAGACTGAACCCGCTTAGCACTAACCTACTTAAGTTCCCCCACCGGAAACCAACTCCCCTTTCGCCCCTAATAATTATATGATGTAAAGTTAAAGTATTTCGTTAAAAGCTGCAGGACATAGGCCACAATGGGGTTGAGCCCTGACTTTTTCAGCCGCTGTCGTATCATGATATACGCCGCGATGGTGAACAACAGATAGAAACCAATCAGGCAGGAGAGCGACCACATGTAGTGCATGTCCTCGAAGCCCAGGAAGGCCAGCAGCACCTTCGACTTCTTGAAGGAGCAGAAGATCTCCGTGTCCTCGCAAATGGTATCCGCCCGGCCATAGTCATAGAGGGCGGCCACAAGGCCCTCCATGCCATGCCGCAGGTAGCTGAGGTGCATGAGGAACCTCATCAGGGGCGACACATAGCTACCCCTTCCGTAGCCAATGCCGTGGATGGAGAGCAGGATCAGGGGCACGGCCAGCACTGGGCCCATGAACATGGCATTCTGCAAGGTCACAGGACTTTATAGATGCATCTTCACAAGGAACAGAGACTCCTACTTACCACCAGGCTCAGTCTACTGGAGATCAAGAGGCCAAAACTGTCGGAGGTCAGGGCCGTCACAAAGGCAATCATGAAGAGCAGGGCGAAGCGGAACAACTCCAGCGGCTGGCTGGACATTAAGTACACAATGGAGAGATAGATAACGGCTAGGACGAACATGGAGGGCAGCTTGGAGCAGACCATGGCGGCGTAGTAGGAGCTTAATCGGTACCATTGGTTGTTGTACTCTCTCTTCAACAGATTGATTTCCGAGGGAACTGGGGGAGAGAGAACACCCTTAGATGTAAGTGCTGTGATCCCTAATGACCTAATACTCACAGTACAGAAGCACTGGCATCATGGGCAGGTACAGGTAAGCTATCACAATGGTGAACATAAATCCGAAATTGAATAGAGCCTTGGAGGCCGAGGTGCCCATGCCGAAGTACAGTGAACCCACCAGCAAGGCCAGCACTATGTTCATGTAGAACTTCAGCTTGATGTAGGACTGCGAATGGGAATGATGTAAGTTTGAGGGCTTCTCCCCGCCAAGTGCCTCACTCACCTTATCCCTCCACATCTGCAGCAGCATCCTGCTCAGCAAAAGCTTGTACTGCATCCACCAGCTGCACTTGGCCTGCAGCAGCTTGGGGCTAATCTCCACCTCGAACTGATCCATTTCGTAGAAGGAGGATGCCCCCGAAGTGGTGTCCGTTCTGGTGGGTGTCACCTTGCCATCCTCTGCCCCTGGTGGAGACCAGCGCGTCACCTTGCCATTGCCCACGGCCGCCACCATCGGCTCGTGATAAGAGTCGCCATACTCCAGGCAAGCCACTTCGATGATAAAGTCTGCCGGGTTGTACGTGATGGGACAGCTCAGGCCCATGTGCTCCATGTAGGGCACAATGTTGGCTCCACTGCCCTGGTAGATGCACTGACCCTCAGCCAGCACATACACAGCGTCCAGCATCTCAAAGATCTTGGCGGAGGGAGTGTGGATGGAGCAGATCACAGTGCGTCCGCCTGCGGCGAGGGATTTTAGGAGACCAATGCACTGAGAGCTGGAAAGGTCATCTAGGCCTCTAAAGGATTATGGTAAATTATTATATTATACAATTATATTATTTCCTGATATGGATATGCACTCACGTCGTGGGCTCATCTAAAAAGATCACAGGCGGGTTGTTAACCAGCTCAAGGGCTATGCACAGACGCTTTCGTTCCCCGCCGGAAAGTTTGGGTGTCATGGTGTTCTCGGATGTCTTAAGGCGCAGCATGACCAGGATTTCATCAATCTATAAGAGGGTTAAGAATGTTATATAACTCGGGAGGAAGTATATCAGACAGAACTCACCACTTCCAGCTTCTGCCTTAGATTAAGTTCATTGCCCAACTTCAAGTGGGCGGCCAGTAGCATCATTTCGTGCACCGTAAACTGAGGGTCCAGGACATCTGTCTGTGTAATACAGTAAAATTGGATACAAGATATGTGATACAGTCAGAGCAACCCACAAAAACCTAAGGTTATTATGCCCACCTGCATTATGTATCGAGACATTTTGCGAAACACTCGCATATCCCTGGGATTCTGGTTGACCAAAACCTCCCCAGAGGTGCTGGTGGCGCTAAAAATGTCGTTTAATGAGGTATTAATTAACAATGATTATTGCTTTAGCTCTGCGTCTTACCCAAATCCCGCCAGCAGGTTTAGCAACGTTGTCTTACCAGCCCCCGAGGGTCCCATAATTGCGGTGAGCTCATGAGAGTGAAAATGCCCGTTGACTCCCCTTAGTATGGCTTTTTTCTGTGAGGCTGCAAGAACAAGATCGAGAGATTGAGGCTCAGGTGAGTCTGACTAAGGTTGGTTGCTTAGAACTATTAACTATTGGCATGCATTTGATTGATCGCCGGGTTGGTATAACATTAAGGCGGATAATTTCCTCTTAAAATGTGCATATTAAGCTGGGAAATAATCTTGGCAATTACAGAGGCATCCACTTGCAATTATCGTTCCTAATAAGGTATTAGTAATAACCCATTATCAACACACGAATACTGAGTATCCCACTGATTACTCACCCTGCACCTGATCAGGGACTTCATAGCTCAGTTCCGTGAACTGTAAGTTGACCGCCGGCCAGGATGGCAAGTACTTCAAACCACTGACCACCGACTCCGACTGCAGGTCCTCCGAGTGTTCGGGCAGCTCCAAACTAATGGCATTGATGTCGCTGCTGTACTGATCGGAGCTGTGCTGGGAGCTGCTGGTTGTCTGCATCTTGGTAGTCGTCTTACTCCTTACTTTACCTTCTGTTTTGATATCAACTCATCCCATCTGTATACATATATTTTTGTTTAGAAAAAGTTGCAAATTTAATGCGGTTGCTATTTAAAGTAGACTTAATTGTAGCGCTCGCACTGCTGATAACCTCTCGGTGGATGTTTCGGAGCGCAATGACCGAGTCGCTTACTCGCAGCTTTGATTATATTGCGCAGAGCTATCTGTACGATGGGAACCGATTAGTAATCGCACTCAAAAAATAATTTTCGGCTTGCCATAAACCAGTTTGCAAAAAAAGTATCTTAATAGCTGGAAGCGGGTTTAATTTTATATTATCAGCGCACTGCTATTTGCATGCTTGAAATTCTCATTTACGACTAGGGACTAGCGCCCGCGCCCTTCCTATTGTTCTCAAAGCGAAATTCGCACTGAGCAAAGACCTTTTTTAAATGTAATTCATTTCGACGAGCACGAGCGTTGCTGCCCGAAAAATAAACTCAGATTTTCAATTGACGGAGGGCAGTACGTACTCGACCGACTGCCTGCCCGAGTTCTGACCGAATGGCTGTCAGTCGCTGACTGTCAGATTGATTCCAACTGTGTTGGGGGCAGCGTGAGTAATCTCTGACTTGGAATTCTGCCACAATCACGACTTGGAAGTTGCACTGGCTGTGCCGTCTCTGTGATAGTCTTATCAGCGAGTCTCGGTTTCGGTTAAGCGGAAGCTTATAAAGACAGAGATTCGAGAAGCTGCGAGAAGTGCGTATTCGCAATATGGAAGATAATTATTAGGAACTTGGTAACTATGATATATATTTGAAGAGCTCTCTATGGTACCCCTCAATAGAGAGGGTATGATGAAATTTGTAAGCAGATAATTTTGAGGAAAAAAATATAACTTAGCCAGTTTTTAACTTATTTTCTTATAATTTAAGACATGGCCATTTTGAATTATTCTAGAATCACGGTTTTAATTTTATAAAAATCGGACTACTATATCATAGAACTGCCAAAGAAAATTTTATTTTCGCTGACTTTCAACCTATTTGTAGTCATTATATATATATTTTTTTTTCAGAATTTCGATTTTTAATTTTAATGATCTAATTGCAAACTGTATATAAACTTCGGCGTACCGAAGTTAGGGTTCTTTCTGGTTTAACTTAATTTAAATATCGAAAAATATAGAATTTTACGTTAAATTATCATTGGGAAATATCTGCAAAATATTTAGATAATTATTATTTTTTTCCGATATTTCAACATTAAATATAGATTTATTGGATTTATGTATGTGGATTTATGTGGATTTAAATATCGAATTTTTCTCATCAATAAAATCAAAATGTATTGTCATTATTATTCCATCATTATTCCTTAATTAAACTTTGAATACCCATAAAAGGGTATTTCTTTTATGTTCTACATAGAAAGATCCACATCGAATATACCCTAGTTTTATTTATTTCTTATCAATAAATCTGTATAATGGGGCTAGGTACACCTTCTGACATTGTGTCTGACTTGGGGTACCCTCCATTTGGCAGATCTTGTCTTGACTTTTACAGATAAGCATGCTCCACATAATACCCTAGGCCTGGGCCCATAAATATAAATACAAAGCGAAAGCATTTATCGCCACCGTCTGAATACAAATTAAAATCGCGCAAGTTGCTGGGAATCGTGTGCGTGACCATTGGCCCCCCACTTATGAGTCCACCGTGTAAACAAATCCCGATTGGTGTTGCCTGGGCTATTTCAGCAGATATTTACTGATTCGATAGGGTGTGTATGCCTCAGTTTACAGGGTACGGGAGTGCCGACTAGCCGGCAGGGTCTTTGTGTCTTCCGATGATGTGTGAGTAATGGCGCATGCAAATGCATTGAAGCGGCGAATGTTGACCTTTGTTTTTTGTGTACAATCCTACATTGTACGCTGTACGATGATTAATAAAAATATAGGAGATATGTACATACATGTATCTATGAAGCACCAAAGCCTAATTATATAGATTCCCCGCCAGGCACTCGTGCGTTTATCAGGGCATGCATGACGAAGAGTCAGCTTTATTTGTAAACAAAGCAGATGCCAGTGACAGGTTCACAGGGGTGTTATTATGCCAGAATGACTGGTAAAAAGCCCCCAAAATAGTTCACAGTTCACTCTGTTATCCGAGGGCTACCGATCGTTGTACAGAGCTGATAAGAAGTCACTCATCTGACCCAGAAATCGATTAAATAATTAAGAATGTGTGCTCGCACCACGCCGTATATGGACGTCAGAGTGGTAAACAAGTGACCACCAGTAATTCCGTAATTCCCGCCGTCGCTCCCGACTTTCAGGTTCAACGAACGCGCCTAGATATGGCGTTCCGAGTACTATTCACTGCCGCGTAAGTGCAGCTATGCCACTGCTGGTGGAGGAGGGTGGTGCACTTACTCCACTTTCTATTCGCAGCTACTGGCTCTCCTCCACTCTCTCTCTCTGAGAGTCGGCAACCACAACCACAGCGCAGAGGAGGCGACTTGTTGCACCGACGACGGCCGAAAAAGAACTGAACGCGAGCACAGGAAGAACCAGCGGGCGAGTGGCCACTGCAGCTGGCCTGGCGAAGCTCAGTTCCCCATTCCCCACAAGCCCCACAAGCGGAGAACGCTTCTGCCCTTGCTGGAAGAGATCGTGTGGCTATAAAAACTAGTTTGGCAGGCTCTAAGCAGGATATGAAAGTCTATTTATAGACTCTTTGCTTAGTTGCGAATCTTGGCTGTGCCTCCAAATGTGCTGACCCCCGGCTCTGACCTACCTCAATTCCCAATCTCCTTGGAAACACTCAGGTGTGACGTCTGCCTCTTGAATTGTGCGCAAAAAATAGCAAGAAAATTGGAAAATCATTCCCTAAAATGCTTGCAAAATGATGATTGGTGTCTATTAAAAAAAAAATACAACAAATATTTCTAACATATCCCCGACATAATTGCAACTCATTGCAACAGCCGGCACAGAACGCATGGCAAAAAATTAAAGTTACTCAACGCCGCCGAAACCTGGACGCTGGCTGGTTAATTTGACAGTCCGAGCAGCTGAAACCAATCTCCATCCGTTGTTCCTAGTCTCGTGAGGGGCGAGTGACCGCCGGCTGTAATTCGGAGCCTTAATGTCAGGCACGTACTATGCCAGTTTAATTGCCGCTTTGGAAAATAAAAAACCAAAGCCAATCGCTTGCCGGCCTTTCAGGTTCACAATTCAAACTGGCTGACGGTCTTAACGGTCGCCAAAAGCACAGACAAACGCCCGGCAGAGGGCGCTGTAAACAGCTTTTTACACTGAGAGAAACCGGTTATGGGTTGCGGAAACCAAGAAATTTTTATTCAGTGAATAATTGAATTTGTAATTAATTTGTAATTATTTGTAATTATTATTTATTCATTAAAACTTGATTAAAAACCCCACATGGAAAATCTTTTAAATTGAAACTTAAGTTTCTTGGACTTAGTCGTGCATTTATTAAACTTTTATTGTCTAATAAATTATAAAAAAACAGGATTTAGAATGCACATTTTTTATATCTTCTTGGGGACTTCTGATGTCCAAAATGCTAAAGAGATGCCAAATGCATACATATTCCGAATCGCCGTTAAATTCTTAATTAATTTAAACTAAAACATTAAAAATAAATATATTAGAAATAAATTATTAATTTTTCCAACATTTTGAAATCGTCAAAATTGATAAAATTGTATATTTCAAATTAGGTATGCAGATTTATTAGGCTAATCAAAACTAACACAGAAATTCAATCTGGATTAAAATTAATGGATTCTCCCTTAGTTATGGCTGTTTTGTTAAAGAAATGTGCAATAAAAATATCGCTTAATATAAATATGAATATGAATATATGATAATTGTTATTAATTTCTTAGTATTTTAAAATTATTCATGTCCAGAAGCCCTATTATGAAATACCCGGTAACCAAATGTTTATCAATTAAATCAAAATAAGTATTAAATAAATATGGATAAATATTTCATATTATTATTTTAAGAGGAATTTATATACAAATATAAATCAAACATGGCAAAATGCACACGAAAATGTTGCTGTAAAAAATGTTGAGAAAGAAATGTGTTGGGCAACAGCCATTGTGCTGGAAACACATAAATGTTGCACAGGTTAATGACTCAAAATAATTATAATAATTACTGGATCTAAAACTATAAATAATAAAACAGCTCTTGACTTTTGTGTATAATTTCTTTATTTCCTCCAAGAATGCACTATTTATAAATACAAATGTGATTATAAAATATGTATATGTTGCAGACACTTAAATACCATTTGGATTTAGATCGTAAACCTGTATTACAAAGTTTTGTATAAAATAATTACATATACACATATAAAGGGCATATGTATGTATGCAAGGGATTTGCTTTTTTTGTATGTTATTTCTTTTTATAAAAAGTTTTTATTCACAGACATTTATAAAACAAATAAATACACATCGACATGTATTTAAATATTCATTTCTTTTGGCAAAAATGTGGGGTTTTTTGTTGATGTTTTGAATAACTTACGTCCCTAAGATTTCCTTACATCGAAGATGTTGTGTTTACAGCGATTTGGTTTTGTTTTGATCAATTTCGAAACTAATAACTAGGCAAAAATAAATGATAAGAACCCAAGACGCTTCGTTTAAACTAACTAGATAGTTGTGTAGGTACATTGAAAGCTTTTAGAACCGAAAACAACAAACAATAAGGTTCGAGGAGTGCCGCTCCTTAGCGCACGGTCTTCAGCTTCCAGCGCAGGAAGAGGTACGCCGACACCCTCAGCACCACGAAGATCACAATCAGGGCCACAATATCCAGCGTGAAGTTCGCGTTCACCATGTCCAGCTCCTCCAGCGTCGTGATGGGCGACTTGAAGTGGCAGTAGGTCTGGAAGCACCTCAACTTCTCGCGCCCATAGCCGTACGTGGCCAGGGCAGTGCCCTCGAAGCCGTAGCGGATGTAGGACAGGTAAGTAATCCACCTCAAGTACACCGGTATAGCATCGAAGGAGACGAAGAAGCCGGAGAAGAGCAGGAAGGGCACCGACATCACCGGGGCCAGGAAGACACCGTTCTGCACATTCATGGCAGCGCCCACAACCAGACCCACGGACTGGGCCACGAAGGAGATGAGCAGGCAGGCGGACAAGAACATGGAGAAGCGGAAGATCTCCCAGGGCTGTGAGGTGAAGTAGTACACGATGGACACATAGATCACGCAGAATATGGCCTGGAAGGGGAAGGGAGAGAGTAATTAGTAAGGGGGAATGTACATTGATCGGAAAATTGCGATATCATATCGAAAATATCGTAAACTTTGATATATCGAAATTTTAGTTATCAAAAATATTCGAATTCAAGTTTTAAATAACTTTTTCTTTGTTTTTTTTACATATATTGTTCAAACAGAATATCGATTTATAGCACATTGATCGTAACGTTAAAATATAGATTTATGTACATATCGATCTTCGTTTCAAATATCGCTTTACTATCAATTTGTCGATATATCCTTCTCCCGAGTAATCTAGTTCAACTCACCTGGAATGGCAGATCAGCCACTGATATAGCCAGATAGTACGACTTAAGCGAGTACCAGCGATTAAAGTTTTCCTTTAACAGAACGGGCATCTCCAGGGGGACTATAAATTATACAAATAATATATTAACTAAATATATATAAATCCCAATTCAAAGCATTGCTTACATGACAGAATAGTGATGGTCATGGACGTGTACATGAGGAACAGCATGTTGAAGAAGAGGAAACCCAGGTTACTCAGCACCTTGGCTCCATCGTTGCCTATATCATAGTAGAGAGCGCCGATCAGGAAGCCCACCAGGAGATGGGCAAACAATCTCAGATACATGAGGGTCTGCGGAACAATATAATTAGTTGTCTTCAAGGATCTCTCACTTCTTCTATGAACTCACCCAATCGCGGTAACTGAAAAGCAGGGTTCGCTTCAGAACCACCCAGAACTGGTGGAACTGCGAGGTCGGATAGCGTTCCGGCGACGCGATCTCCTCCGTTAGCAAGGCCGTCGTGCAGTTCACACTCTTCTCCACATCGATCATGGCATCGCCCTTCTCGTTGGTGGTGACCACAGCGGCGCTGCCATTGCCATCCTTCACAATATCGTTGACCATGCCATTCAGCAGGCCGTTGTTCAGGGTCAGATTCTCCTCGTACTTGCTGCCGCTGACATTGGAGGCATCGTTCTTGTCCAGAATGGCCTTCAGGTTCTGCACCTTCACCAGATCGTTGCGAGCCTTCAGGTTGGCATAGTCCGCCGAGGAGCGGATGTCCCGCTTGCCATTGTCGATGGCCTCCACCAGCTTGCGGGTGTGGTCGCCGTGCTCGCCGCAGGATACCTCAATCACATAGCTGGCCGGATTGTGGTAGCTGGGGCACTCCAGGTTCAGGGTGGACAAGAAGGGCACCAGCTGCTTGGTGCTGCCCTGGTAGACGCACTGACCGTCGGCCAGCGTGTACAGCTGGTCGAACATCTCGAAGAGACGAGCGGACGGCTGGTGGATGGTGCATATCACGGTGCGTCCGCCGGCGGCCAGCATCTTCAGCAAGTGGATGCACTGGAAGCAAGTGGAGCTGTCCAAGCCGGAGGTGGGCTCGTCGAAGAACATGATGGGCGGATTGCTGACCAGCTCCAGGGCAATGGAAAGACGCTTCTTCTGGCCGCCCGAGAGGTTGCGCGTCATCGTGTAGCGGTGCTCGCTCAGGCTGAGAGTCAGCAAGATGTCATCGATCTGCCGGAGAGACAAAGGGGAAGTGGAATTGGATTTGGGTTTTATTTTTGGTCGCCCACCATGACTTGCTGGAATTTTTTGTAAACAAACACAGAGCCGAGCTGAGCTCCCACTCAGAACTGGTTCTGCGTTCGAAAATAACTTGCGGTCCGATTAGAGGGAGCCAATGATTGAGCGTGTCCAATGGCCAGACGTCGACTTACCATTGAGTTCTTCTCCGGCTTGGTGAATTTCTTGCTCAGCTTGAGGTTCGTCGCCACCGTCATGGCTTCCTGCACGGTGAGGTTGCCGTGCAGCTGATTGTCCTGCATGATGTAGGCGGACAGCTTGCGGAAGGCACTCAGGTTGCGCTCGGCGCCGTTCATGGTGACGCTGCCCTCGATGCTCGAGGTTCTGGGGGAGAAGAATGGGGGAAAAAAAGGGATTAAGGTTGAGTTGTTTATAAGTACGATAGGGGTGACTAGGTTTCAGCACATGAAGAAGCAGCCTTTTCTATGTATATATCCTGCTTACTGCATTCCCCTTTTATTGTCAAAAGGTCTAAATTGTCAGTTAAGAATCCTTTTATTCATTGTTGAATATTTCCCAGGTAAGTCCTGGGCTCCCCTGCTCTAAGATCTGTCCTTGTAGGGTCTGTAATTCCCAGTCATGAAGGGTTTTCTCACCATTCTTAGCTGGTTTCCTACATCGTTATCACCAGAATATAGCTACTATAATTGCTAGTAATCAGCCCTGTATTTTATTCTATTTTATTTGCTATATCTACGCACGGACACTTGTCTGATAAACCGAACTGTAGGAATGGAAATCGAAAGCAGAGCACAAAGTCCAGCAAACCAAACTCAAGAAGTGTATGGGAATAGCTGAGCGAGGCGATAGCCTGATTACACCACGATACGGTCGATATATCATGGAGGGAAATCGGTCTTTGCTCCTGGTAACAACCGTAACCAGTTGAAATGTTTATGATTATTAGACGCAACAGCTGAATTTAGCGTTTTCAATAAACGAATAAAGATAAAGAAGTACATAGCTGATGTTCGAATAAATTATATAATTTACAAAGGAAACCTCAAAAGAGGTTCCCTGCTCGGTGCGGAAAGGTCGGCGGTTCAAGTAGAGCCACAGAGAGAGAGAGAGTGCTTATCAAGTCACAATTATTTCTGTTGATAATAAGCGGCTGGCTAATATAATTGTACCCGCACTCGATTCGCCATATTCTGGCCCCAAGGTCAGCTGAGTTTTGTTTTTTATTAACATTTTTTCAGAGTGTGCGTGCGGCGATGATTCGGATTCCAGCAACAGCCACAGCCACTCGCATACCCATCCATACCTTGTTGTGCATGCAAATTATCAGTTTGGGAAGAAAACTCACTTGTAGCCAGACAAAATGTTGAGCAGGGTACTCTTGCCAGCGCCCGATGGTCCCATGATGGCGGTGAGCTCCCCCGACCGCAGGCGCCCACTGACGCCCTTCAGAATGGTCTTGGCATCTGTAATAAAGCACAAATTATTATTATTTCTATGTGTTATTACTATAAATAGTCTGCAGTGGGAGTGAGCTTACGTCATTGAGCCATCGAGTAGCAGCACTTGAAAGCATCGAAAACTATCAAAGAAGCGGCTCGGCTGCATGGGTCATTGGAGGAGAGGAGGCGGGCTTGAGAGGTAAACAAAAATCGCGAAATATTTGACAATCAAACGACGGAGCCCGGTCATTGGCCCCCCATTGATGAGCTTTTGTTGTGCCTTCCACCTCCACTTTGGATTCGGACATAAAGCCCCCACTGAAACATTCCAGTTGTGATTCAGGGATCTCTGGCTAACAATTGCAGGGACCCTTATTCGGAATTCAATTACAATTGTGAACAAAACCAAGCCCCTGAGGTGGCTACGTGAGTGTAACTCTTGCACGGTGAATACATAATGCGGCTTTGATTAGAGTCTTGGACAAGATCGGCCTCCGAATGGGCAATTTCGCGCATGGCTTCTAAATGGAACTGATGCGGAAGTGGCTTATCAACACGGCATACCTATAAAGCCATAAAACCAATAGATTTGGCACGACAACACAGCGCCAGCTGCTCAGCGGAAAATGCTAATAAACCTGTTACTTCAGCGGCGGCACGCTTGGTCAGTCTTTGGCACAAGATGGATGGTTAGATGAACCATTTCATCAAAATAAGAGTGTAATAATTTGGGATTTGAGCTAGATTTGAGGGGGTTATAGATCCTGTTTGTGCATAAGTTATATATTAAAGCAGAGTCATTACATTGCGGCATGTCAAGCCACCGTGACCCTCTCTCAGAAGTGAAATCTCCGTTTTATTAAGCTCGTGCAGGGGCTGTAATTGCTTTAAGACAGCTTGCTTAATCGCAAGCTGGCAGTGAACCTTAGCTGTCAGTAAAGTGAGTAGCGACTAGCTAGTCATAGTCGCCGTCGTAACGCAATGTCTATGCCAGTGAGCCGAAAAAAACTGGGTCTCCAGCTACTGGGACTACGCTTGACAAGCTCCGAGCTGTGAGCTCAAGAGCCGCCATTCAGTCCGCTCGAGAAGATTGCGCAAAAAGAAGTCCCAAGGGCACTGGTTGTACTGCAGTGCTTTGCTCATTTTGCTGCTCGCTCAATGCCAATTACGAATATAATATGGCTGCGAGGAGGCCAGGGCATTCCGCAATCTTGACGAGCATCTAAGAACGTACTGGTCAGGTACTCCGCCTCATCTTAACAAATAACAAATTGCGAATCGCATAGCTGGCATGCCGAATGCCACTTTATTTTGTATACATTATTGGCCCAGAAACTTAGCACGTCTCTCTGGAGGCGGCGTGCCATCTGCGGATCTTTGGTCTTTGCCCCAGGTGCGCCCCTGGTCAGTGTAAAATCTCAGTGTGTGTGTGTTTATGCCTGCTCGCATATTCTGACCGCCTCAATTAAGTTTGACGGCCGACCTTTGCCTGCCTCTCTCTCGCTGCCGCTGTGCTGGGCAAAGTTCGTCTCCAATTACTTTTCGCACTGACTCCGACCGCATCCGCATCCCAAAACAGGCTCTGACAACTGCCCAAACGGGATGCACCCGGCGATATACCCGTTATATGCCGAGTGGAGTGGTTGTCCTTGGCCCAGGAGGGGGCCAGTCGGGGGCTAGGAGTGAGGGTTTTATTGATTGACGACTGACTGATGTATCCAGCAGATATTCTGAGAACAAAGCAGCTGTGCTCGGGGTACGAATACCCAATTAAGGGGAATATTATCGCTGGCCATCATTTCGAATTCAAAATGGCCGCAGGGGAGGCCCAGACCCCCGGGGGAGTTCAGACCCCAGGTAGATAGCTATCCCGTCCAGGTTATGACTAAACCCTAATCGCTCTGCTAACACCGCACAGAACAAACACTCGAAATCAAACAAAACAAAAGCATAGAATGCCTTGCTCATTAGCGGCTAGCTGGATGTAGGCCCCCTCTCGGGCTGCGCCCCTGTCCCAGATACACACACTGCTGGGCGGGCGAGTACATGGCTGGCATTCCCGATGCCGCCGCCGAGTCAACTTGTTGCTGGCGAAAAGCGTTAGCTGCGATATTGATGTGCGGCTGACACGGCTTATCTGCCCGGAGAGCGAACTTTGGCCAGCTCCAGTGTCGCATCGTGTAATTGGGAACGGGTTACTCAGTGCTCCAGTCCAGCCGGAACCCCTGACACTGTGATACTGTGATTATCGTGCCTGCTAGAAGAACAAAGAAACCAGAAACCAGCACAGCGACGACTGCGCCGAGGCGAAGCGCAGCTAAAGCAAACAAGTAAAACCCGCTGGAGCTGAGGCCCCGGAGGGGGAAGTGCGTAATAGCAGCTAGAAGCGCTCCGGAGACGTAGCCACAATGGAACATAATGAGCACAGAGCAGGGAGCACGGAGCACGGAGCACGGAGCACGAAGCACCGCCTGGTCACAAAGAAAGCGAAGGTGAGGTGGGGCCAAGGTGTGCAGTATGCTAAGTGGTAAGCAACCCAGTGGGACTGGGAATATTGTAGCTACTAGTAAGTACTTACTGCTGCGGTTGCCCTCCTTGACGCGGTACGTCAGGCCGTGGAACGCCAGATCCACGGCGGGTCGCTTGGGCAAGTGCTGCAGGGTCTTGGGCTGGGCGGGCACTATCTGGGCCTTCTGCTGTCCTCCGACCACGGCTCCTGTCCTGTTGTCGTTCAGCAGATTGGCATTATCGTTTTTAGTCATCTTGCTTATTGTATTCCCTTCTATTTTTTTTGGAAAGCAAAATGCAAAAGGCAACCACTGTGCCGGGCTGTCTGTCTCTCTGTCTCCGAGAGTGTGTGTATTCGTATTACGAATATGACCAAACTTTGCACTGAACAGCAATATATTGCACCGGGTTAAGTCGAGTTACTCTGGTTGCCCTTCGTTCCCGTTCCCGTGTTATGGGTTTAGGGGTTCTCTGGGTTCACGTTCGCGTTCCCCTGCCCGTTCCCGTTCTCGTTTCAACCACCGCCGTGCCGTGCCGTGTGTGGTGGTGGTGCGGTGAGAGAAATTTTCCACCCGTTGTTGTCGTCTCAGCTCGCAACGGAACTCCCGCTTCTCGAATTTTTAGGACTTGACTCTCTGGCGCCGCGATCGCAACTGAACTGGGCAGCAATTGCGGCGGTGGAACAAAGCCAGAAATTCGAAGCGACTGGTGGAGAGTGGCACGCACACACTCGCACACCGTAAACACTCGCGACGCAGCCCCCATTGCTGCTTCCTTGGTTAGAGTGGGACGCCGCTAGAGGGGCCAGTTCTGGGGAGCATTCTAGCGAGAGTCAAACTCAGACAGTGTGTGTGTGTGTGAGTGGGGCTCTCTCTCATCATATCTCTTAATATCTCTTTCGTTCTCTCGCTCTCTTTGTGATTCTTCCAAGTGGAACAGATTCTTCTGGGGAAATCTCAGCCAGCGCTGAGGGAAATCTTAATCCTAATCTTTGGGGCCACAACTAAGGTACTTGCTGGAGGAGAAGAACACGCCAGGTACAGCCTTGAGGGAAGTCTGTGATAACAGTGACTTGTGCGCTGATAATCCTGATAATAATCAGGGTTTGATAATACTTAGTTTTGATACGAATACCGATTCGAACTTTCTGAGTAAGAGGTAGTGTTTCCTAGTAAGAAATTTAAAAGAAGCTCAGGTACTTAAGGCACTTAATTAAACTCTTTACAAGCTAATTTACAAGTTCAGGGCTACTCTCATGACTCATGAGTTATGGCCGCGGGCTTATCTAGGAGTTCCAATCTACCGCTGATATAGGTAGGTATTTTCATTCACTCGTCGATAATGGGGTTGTACTTTGAGACCCGCTCGAGGCAATAGAGAGGGCCTCTTAGTGGTAAGAAATGCCATCCGTCCAAGTCTGACAATGTGGTCGCATTTTTAATGGTCGTGGGACGTGTTAGGGAACTGGCGACACCCCCAGTTTTATGTGGCATGAGGTCATTTGTAACGCGTTAGGGCGTGGGAGGTCCTTACCCTAGGACTTGGCAGCCGAAGTCAATCATAAATTGGCAGTAATGTATGAGGAAATTAAGAACCAGAAGATGTACTATATATTGCCTTTTAATCACATTCGAATATGGGGTGAGAGATGTTATCAGAAGCCAAGGCTGGTTGTCTGGGTTCTAACAATATTTGCTGGACTTTTGCTGATCTGGGACTCGGGCAAATCACATTGCGCTGCTGGCAAGAGAGCATTGCAAAACTAAGTAAAGCCTAGGGAAACCGGTTTCGCGGTCTTATTGGTTTTATAAGTGAAAATCCACAAACGGTAGGCATTTTCCGATTTACGTGATGTTTTCCTGGACTACTTATGGTTATGCAAAAAAAAAAACCGATGAGTGTTTTCGTGGAAATTCCTAAGGCAGGGGTTATTCAAATCACCGAGATGTCAATTTGCAATTGCAAACCGGTTGACACCTGTGTGAATGTGGTTGCAGATTTGCATTTTGCTTCGGAACCCCATCATAGAAGGCCTCTCCCCCACTCACAGGTTATTGTTCTCCAAAAACTGCATCCAAGTGTGCTTGTTCATTGTGGTAGCAACAAGTGGCCTTCACGAACTCCGGCTAAATGGCCAAATAACCAAATGGCCAGCTGTAATGTCAACGGGCGAGTCTGAAAATAATAATAATTTGCGTTTCTATGGACTTGTCCATGCTACAGCGCAGTTTGTTCGCAACCGAAACCGAAACGGAGACCCGACACTTGCGTGGCGCCTTGCGAAAGAAAACTGAAGCCGGCCATCCAGTGGAAGCGGTGCCACGCAACTGGAAAAGCGTAGTACGAGCCACTACTGGATGGCGATGCAGCGGCGTTGCACAAATACATAAACACGAGCCGTCAGTTGGTGGAAATTCGCACTCACACCATAACCTATTTGGCTGGCTTTTCTTTTTCCTTTGTGCCCTGTTTTTATGCCCTTTAAATGCAGATTAAAAGAAGTATATTATAGTAAGAATCGGAATGCCAGAAATATTTTAAATATGATACACCCTCAAAAAACAAGATCGACTCGGCTGTTGTTGCTGATCATGAATTTATATACGTTATAGGGTAGGAAATGTCTCCTTCACTGCGTAGCAAATTTCTGACGAAAATTATAATACCCAGCAAGGGTATAAAAAGTCCTAATCCAGGGTACTAGTTCGGTACCCTGTTTGGTTTTTGTTATGGCAACCTGAAGCTCGGCCAACGTTATGTCAGCCGGCCCCAAACCAAAACAACAAGCTTGTTTTCCCGCCACTTGGCCTGGTGCGACGACGGCGACGACCAAGGAGAACGTGCCAATTGTTGCACTGCGCCAGCTTAGCTGCCACTTGTCTTGTCTATGTGTTGCCTCTCTTCCAGGCTTCCCTCTCCTTCCAAGGGAATAACCCGAAAAAAAGAATCTTGACAACGCCTTTTAATGAGCGGCGCCTGTAAATCGAGTATACGTACTGTACGCACTCTTGTCGCAGCCTAAAAGCAGGCTACACTTTGTGATGGATCTTTGGGGGATCCAATCAATACTTTTCTTTTACTCAGAGTTCATCGCTTGGTAAATAACAGCTGATACCCTTGAGTTGTGTCCAGTGAACTTTGTACCAGAGGTGGTGGGGTGTGGTATCCATTTGTTGATAGAGAGGAAGAGAGAGAGAGCTCTCTCCATGCGCATAACAAGATGCGGAACTGTTGCTCTCTCCTGCAGCTGCAGCGCTGCGACGATGTAAAAGTAATGCTGTAACAGGCTGAGGGGGGTAGTGGAAGGTTTGTTTTGTTATGGAAATAGCAGAGAGAGAGAGAAGCGGCCAGATAGTGGAGGAGAGAGCAAAGGCTGAACAGTGACTGCCACAAGATTAGCCACACACCAACTAGAATGTTGAAGTATTTATTTTGAGATATGTCATTGCCCCCAGGTGTGCTCTCTGATGCTCATTACTCTCGTTTTCTTTTACCTATTTTTTCTTTTTGTTGCCCCGCATAGTTTGCAGTGTAGCGAATCAGTAACGGTAGATTTCGCCTAATCCCCAAGCCTTGAAACATTCTGCGCCCGCTCTCTCAGCGATGCCATTCCGCCTCTGTTTTGGGGCCCGACCCCCTCCGCACTCCCTGGGAGACTACATATGTATGCCTCTGCCGCGGTCGCTGCCATCGCCAACTGCACACCACGCGATAAAGAAAAACCCGAGGAGGCGTACGAGCCGAAACGAAACAAAAACCGAAACGAAAAGCGGAAAAAAGTGAATGTTGTCGCGCTAACTGTGCTCACAAGCCTTCCAAAGCTCGCATTGGTCGGGTGTCCTCAGCAGTCGCTCCGCAGCAGCCACTGAAGAAGCAGACAACGGAAAACAGAAACAGAAACGGAAACCGAAACTGAAAAACAGAAAACCCAAAACAGAAAGTCCCGCTAAGATCCGATCCGAAAAGTCCAGAGAAGACCTGCAAGTCGAGCAAATATTCGAGACGTAACGTGGACAAGCGAGCAGTGAACAGTAAGTGTCGTCCACGGGAAAAGCATTTGGGAAAACCTGAGGAAACTCGCATAATTACATAAAGGTGACAGCCAGCAGCATCCTTGAGCTACTGCGCACATACATACACAGCACTCAGGCCGAAAGAAAGTGTGTCCTTTTGTCCTCTAACCCCTGCGTTTCCCCTTGCTCTTCTCCCCCTCGTTTCCGCGCTGCGCCCCCAGGATCATGGCATTCCGTGTGGCCGGACTCTTCCTGAAGCGGGAGCTAGTGGCTCCCGCCGCCCAGCAGATACGCCTGCTGCGCACCTCCAACGCCGCGCGCTCCCAGTTCCTGGCCAACTCGCCCAACACGGCGCTGGACAAGAGCATCCTGCAGCGGTACCGCAACCTGGAGACGCCCGCCAATCGGGTGCAGGCCACTTACCTGTGGATCGACGGCACCGGCGAGAACATCCGCCTCAAGGATCGTGTCCTGGACAAGGTGCCCAGCTCCGTGGAGGATCTGCCCGACTGGCAGTACGACGGCAGCTCCACCTACCAGGCGCATGGCGAGAACTCGGACACCACCCTGAAGCCCCGCGCCCTGTACCGCGACCCCTTCAAGCCGGGCAAGAACGACGTCATCGTCCTGTGCGACACCTACAACGCGGACGGTAATCCCACGGCCTCCAACAAGAGGGCATCCTTCCAGGATGCCGTCGACAAGATCGGCTCCCAGGAGCCCTGGTTCGGCATCGAGCAGGAATACACGCTGCTGGACGTGGACGGACGTCCCTTTGGCTGGCCCGAGAACGGTTTCCCCGCGCCCCAGGGGCCATACTATTGCGGCGTGGGCGCCGATCGTGTCTACGCCCGCGATCTCGTGGAGGCCCATGCCGTCGCCTGCCTGTATGCCGGCATCGACTTTGCCGGCACCAATGCCGAGGTGATGCCCGCCCAGTGGGAGTACCAGGTGGGACCCAGCAACGGCATGAAGGCCAGCGATGACCTCTGGGTGTCGCGGTACATCCTGCAGCGCATCGCCGAGGAGTACGGCGTGGTGGTGACCTTCGACCCCAAGCCCATGGAGGGCCAGTGGAACGGCGCCGGTGCCCACACCAACTTCTCCACGAAGGCGATGCGCGCCGACGGCGGCATCAAGGCCATCGAGGAGGCCATCGAGAAGCTGAGCAAGCAGCACCAGCGCCACATCAAGGCCTACGATCCCAAGGAGGGCAAGGACAACGAGCGGCGGCTGGTGGGTCGCCTGGAGACCTCCAGCATCGACAAGTTCTCGTGGGGCGTGGCCAATCGCGCGGTGAGTGTGCGAGTGCCCCGCGGCGTGGCGACAGCCGGCAAAGGATACTTCGAGGACCGCCGGCCCAGCTCCAACTGCGATCCCTACGCCGTGTGCGGCGCCCTGGTCCGCACCTGCCTGCTGAACGAGTAGAGGAGACCGAACGCTGGTGGGCGTTGTTGTACATAGTATATTGTTGAACTTTGGATTCCGATTCCGAATCCGATTTGGATTTGGATTCGGTGGAGCAAAAAGACAGGAGCGAGTAGCGGCACGAGTAGCGTGCGGATAGCATTTAAGACAGTGGGCGGGCTGGCAAGAAGAATCGGAGGAGAGGAGGAGGAGGAGTGGGCCCGAGGAACATTCTGCCATAAATAATTTACAAATTATGTATACCTTATCTTTGCTTTAATCTAAATAATAAATACCCCAATGTACCCCACGGAATGCGCTACCTGCTGAGGCAAGGGGGAGGAAAATCCATTGGTTCCGGCCAAAATCCATTTGTAGACTCTAAAGTTTTTACCTCACTTGTTGAAGAAATTGAAATTGAATTTACGAAACATATATCACTGAAATTGGACGATATCGATATCTATTATCATTCATATCCCCCACACGTAGAAGTTTGTTGAATGCAATTTTAAAGAGAAACACCTAGCATACGTTATGTAAAAGCCTATATATAAGACTCTTCACTGTTCGCTTTCTATATGTACTTATCTTATAAATGTCTCTGCAGAATTCCAATGCAATTCAAATAAACATTTCGCGTAAAAGCACAAAGTTGTAAACAAAACAAACGCACACATTACTAAATTCTAATTTATTTTCGCTCTCTTTTAGTTTCTTTGGCGAGCTTTCAAAACACAACCACTACTCGCTGCTGCAGCAGAATTTCAAAATATAGAACGTTTTGTTTTGTAAATAAGTGCGGCGCTGGCGACCTGAAGCAAGACCTTGTTTTTAATGGAAACTTTTCCACCAGCCGCTGTCCCAGTCGCAGACCCAGTTCCTCGTCCCCCTAGGCTGACACTGAAAGTTTTCCAAGATTAATGCGTGGGGCCTGTGACTGTATGGAAAGAACATTTGTAACATATATGCTGGGTGCTACATATATAGGCCTCTTTGTAAGATATATACTGTGAGAGGAAAGTTTTTCCCCGGCTGATGATGCATAAAGTCAGCTGAAGAGGCCAAGGGAGTGCGTATTTATTGACCCAGCAGTGACAAGGCATAACGTATTTGGAGAACTCTTCTCTCTTTCTGATATTATTTTGTATCAAAAGAAAGCCTAGAAGATGTGTAAGCAAATGATAAAGAAATATATTACAAAATATAGTATCTAAGTGGGATTTGATAAATTATTTTCTAGGTTTTCTTAAAATCATATTAATATTTAATATTTGCATATTTCCAAATAGTTTTAAGCTGCAAGTATAACTCTTTTAAGGGTAATATTATACGAACAAGTAGACTCTTAAGTAGCTAGAATTCTCCAGCTTATAGCAGGTTAATGTTTGTTCAGATTTCATTATAGAAAAGTTTTAATGGTTATGGCACTGGCACTGGGACTGCGACTGTGACTGGGTCTGGGACTGCAAATGACCATGTTGACATTCCGAGGTGCAGCTTGTTTGTGGCGGATTACGGATTACCGTACACGCAAGTGCAATGGGGTCGAGAGCTGGCAAAAGATAAGGCGAAACGGTTTGTCCGGCTTGCTAAAAACAAAATACAAAAAAATACAGGCGACGAGAAAAAAGCCAGGCTGAATGCACTCAGCTGGGCGCAGTGCTGATAATCTGTGGCAAGGGCCCAGGGATTACCCATACTCCAAAGATAACCCCGCCAGATGTTGGGTGGGACGGACATTCCTCCGCCCAAAAACCCGTTTCCCTTTCCCCCGCATGCCAGGGGTTTATCAAAACACATAAACAATGATAATCAAAACTCGTAGAACTCGAGATCGAATGGAAATCGAGATCGAAATCGAGAGTTCCGCACCATAGACCAGATCATTAATGAGTGTGGAGCAGGTTTAAATTGGTATGCATGAAACGAGTTCGGGGATGTCAACACCAATGTTGTCTTACAATGCAGGCGGAGATCTGAGGAGATCCAGTTATGCTGCCGACCACATTTGCATAATGTGGAATGATAAGCCCCTTGCCAAGTGTCCCAAGAAATGTCGTTTTTCCAGCGAAGAACACACAATCTTATCGGTGAATCAACTCAACAACACTTTAACGATAAGTGGGCTCTATATATAGTTGCATTTTGCCCTGCCCTAGCTTAAGAATATCCGCTTTAGCTATACATTGTAGTATTGAAGAAACCGATTATGCAACAACCAATCTAATTTGCACAAACTGATAAAAGAGGCCGAAAAGCGACCATAGACATTAGCACACAATTTGAATAAAACGGTTTAGACGGCCGGCGTTTAAAGTCCGTCCCAGAGCGGGCCTGATAACGCAGACATCGACATCGACACCGGCACAGGCCACCATTATTTGGCCTTCCGCCTGCAAAAGTCTGACCATTATCTCCATTAGCTCGTTTAACTCGGTCAACAGAATGGTGATGGCTGTGGCTCCTCCGGCTCGGTTATCACAGGGCCATAAATCATTTCGCAAGGAATAAAAACATTGCGCTCTGGGTTTGCTGGGGAATTACTTTTAAAACTTAATTGATGTAATCAATGTGGGGGCTATACGTTGGCGTAGGAAACATTCCACCCAAACGCCTGTGCCGCCGAATGTTTAGCCAAATAAATATAAATATTCTATAAGAACGGGGCGCACGGCCACGGCCTCTGAACGTGATTGCGAATGCCCCGATCTAGGGAGGGTACAGTGGAGCCCAAGAAAGGTGGGACAGGGATGGTGCACTTATCTGGCAGAGATAATCTTTAGCTACGTGATCCAGCTGGGAGTTTTTTTTATTTAATTGGTATTTAATGTTTTTATTGAGATTTATTATATCAATTCATTTATTTAATCATTTAATTGTTTGGTTTTAAAACTTAAATGATTTATTTCATCTAAAAAATGGGAATTTTAAACTAGGCAATGTTTGCCTTGTCTCTTGTATTAAATTAACGTTTAAATAGTTAATATATAGTTTGATTTTCATTATTTAAATCTAAATTGATACTCTTAAGGTTTAGTTTAGTTACAAACCCAATTTACCACCAACATTTTGTTTCTGTGCAGCCAAACATCGCGATCGCGAATCGGCAATCGGGCGAGAATCTGGCTTTACATGGCGCCGAAAGTGGGTCAAGAAACCCGTCGCGGGAGGTGAGCTCGACTACTGATAACGCCAGATTTACAGACCCGATGTTGGACACTATGGCACACACGTAATGCCACTGGGGGCGACTACGTCACAGGCACCCCGGCACCGACACCGGCACCGGCTGCGGCAATAAAGAGTCAGCAAAAACAGAGCCTAACCTGTTTATGGATCGCTCCGATCGTTGCTGGGGGCATTGTTTATACTTTTATGTGTGATTTCAATTGCCCAAAACAACTGCCTGTTGAGATTACGCTTTACGGCTCCAGTTATAGCCGCGGCAAGTCATAATTGATGGCTCGAAACGAAAATATATGGCCAGCACTCGGGACGCGATTATAAAACCTGTCAACCTGCCTGCCAGATATCAGCGTTGCCCAGTGTCAGGTCCTGTGACTGATGTCCGAAAGTGAAACGGAGCAGTCACGTAGCATGCAACTGGGTCATAATCGGGGAGGATTTTGTGAGGTGTTTACTGGGCCAAAGGCGGAATCACCACTATCTTTGGCGCGTGTCGATATCGCCGAGAGGGGTCTTGCCAGGCGTCGTCCCAGACAGTCGGCGAGTGCTGTCTTTTATCTGGTCTATTTATCTAATTTTTCGCTGCTCACGCCATGGCCCGTATTTTGGTCGTGATGGGGGCGGCTCTAAATATAATTCAGAGAACTTACTGTACTATATAGAACATGATTCTGGAACTGAATCACACGACTGTTCTGCGAGCTGCGTCGGGAATGGCCAAAGATCTTTCTTCCCTGATTTACGGCCACTTTCCCTGTCCCGCCGGGGTCTTTGTCTTGGCCACGACCGGCACACGAGAGTCGCAATATTTGCGTCACCGCCGCCACACGCGTCTGCCAAGTGATCTCCTCCGCCGTTGTGGCTTTTGTTGATATCTGCAGCGGCGAGTTCAGTCCTCCGATTGGCGATCCCTGAGGTAATCATCGCCGCACCGATGACGGACATGGACTCAGCCAAAGGTCGCTTTTTTTTGCCGAGGCGCATTATTTTAATTTGTAATTATTATTAATTGCCGAAAAAAACTTTGATTATGCTTCTAGTGCTATCTGCTAATTGACAAATGAGATAGTGCTGCCAAAGCCATTCAACGAGGCAGAGAGTTGAACAAACAAAAGGGCAAAGACATTGTTATTTTTTTATTCTTGATAAGGGCCTTTCGATAAGCCGGCCGTGTATAGTATATTTTTTACTGGGAGTTGTTTACCCAGCTTAAAAAATGATATCAAGGTTGGCTGCCTCATCACCCTCCAGTAACGAGGCATTTTCATTTGTACATTTTATTTTTCATATAATTTTAATGAACTGATTTTTAACCCATATATTATATAGATTTTTTTGGTGGCCATACTCTCTTTGTTCCTTTGGGTTCATTCACTCTGCCAGGGACTGACTGCAAATGGCAATGGCTCATGCGCCGCTCATTAGCCAGCCCAAAAAAATGTTATTTGGGAAGACCTAGAAGAACCCAGCCAGAAGTTGCTCCATATTGACAGGGCCAGCCCTGAGGGATCGATAAATATAATTAATTTGGGCTAAGGTTCAGGGAACCAAAGTATAAAAATTGATGTGTTTAATTGTATTAAATATATTTGATCAGAAATTAGGCTGTCGTTCAGAAGAAATCGAATTAAATGCAGAGTTTAATGAGTTTTAATTGTAACATAAATATATAGGTAGTTTCATTTTTATTATTTTTCAATTACTTATCTTAAAAAATTTGTATACTTCAAACCTGTCATAGTTCTTTGAAAGTATTAACTATTTTTTTTAGGTATAAAATCATAGCATTAAAATCTTATTTGAGCTAGGAAATGACATAAAACTAGTCTGAATTGTTAACAACTAAGAAATTGACTTGTAACTAGTCTGAATTGTTAACAACTTAGAAATTGTTTAACTTTAAACTGTTTTCAGTTTACTTTTCTACAAAATCTCTGCACTTTAGACAGACAAGAGCTTTTAGCAAGTATTTATTTTACTTAACTCCCAAGATACACAGAATTCCAGTATCTTTTTGCATACTTTTCCTGCACATCTAAAAGTAATGGCATATTTTCGGGCTTTCTGCCCCCAAATCAAATTCTTTAAAGCTGCTTTTCATGTGTACTTTACCAAAACCTCTCTACTTTATTCACTCATTGGCCCCGCACGACCTCTTGACCACCTTCCCAGCCAAAGAATAAGTGGACAAGGGCCGCAAGCGACCCTTAGAGCCCAGCTCCTCGAAAAGACCACCCTTCACGGAGAAGGTGTGCTTGGGCTGGTAGAGGAGACCCAGCAGCGGATTCTTGGGGCTGATCTTCATGTTGCCCATGCTGTAGGTGCCTGGGACCAGGGGACAGGTCAGGGAGTAGTTGCTCTGCTTCAGCATATTATCCTTGACGGGCTTGAAGAGCGGCACCGAGTTGAAGACGTTCTGCAGATCGCAAAGTTTCATGGTGGCATTGTAGATGGTGCGCGGCTTCTCCTTGGCCGAGTGCTGGAGGATCAGGAGGCGGGACACGGGCGAAGCTATCTCCTCGTTGATGGTGGTCACAGAGCCAATGCCGGTTTGATTGGAGAAGGTCATGTTCACAATGAATCTGGGTCGGTCGTCCGTCCAGTTGGCATGGGTGAAGAGTATGTAGTAGCAGCTCTAATCGGGGAATTACAGGAATAACTAGAGATAGATATTTCCTCGGGAACACCCACCTCCTTGCTGCCTATGCCGCTGAGCTCCAGCAGGAGCAACCAGGTCGTAATAGACACCAACACCGTTCGCCAAGTGGCACGCATGTTGCCCAAGACTGATGGCCAGCAATTGGATGGAATTTTGCAACAGAGAGAATAATAAATCAATTAGCCATTAAAATCTCATTAGTATGATTAGGGTTTGTATTTCCACAATAATGTTTACAATTAGTACAATATATCAAACTTTTTGGCCAAACTCAAAATCTCTCTCAGTTTCCGGCCGATACGCTCTGAGCCCGCATTCCTCAGCACATCCGCCAGCTCCTTATCCGAGGCCGAGTCTCCGCCATCCGCCAGGATGAAGCGGGTCATGAAGATGGCGTGGGGAACCTGGATGTACGCCACCCGCTTTACTTCCGCCCGGAACCTGTGGAGGAGCGATAGCCGTTAGCCGGGAGGGTCTCCGGATCTCATTACCTCGGTTATCTCACGCCGTCAAGCTGTAGCCCGCCGTATCAGCGCCCACACGGCGCAGACAAGCCACAAAGGCCTCGTAGTAGCTCCCCAACATGTGTTCGAAGTGTAGCTCCAAGATAGCGGTATCAACGCTTGATAGCAGGAAGGCGATTATGTCATGAACCACCGAGTCGAACTGGGCCGTCTGGAAGTCGATGATTTTCAGACGGGAGGGCGTGCCCGAGGGTTCTTAAAAGATAGCGATAGCAGGGATCCTTATCAATATAATAATTGGGTATGATATCAAGATTTTGATGGAAGTATTGCAATAAACTTAGTTTGTTATGAAATAATAACTTGCTCTCGTTTCCTGTATACTAACCATACAAAAACATTAAGTTATTGATCCAATAGTCACAGTGAATGATGCTGGCAAAGGGTCCTTCAGGTCTGTCCGGCTCGGCGGCCAGAAACTCAAAGAACTTGTCCGACAGCTCCTTCACGCGGGCCACTAGCTCCGGATCGTTGTCGGTGGCTCGGCGAATGTCCTCGAGAGTCTCGGCCTTCATGATTGCCTTCCACTCGGGGGCCGCGCCATGCCAGTCGAACTTGTCGAAGAAGGGTCGCACCTGCTCCCGGAACAGCTTTGGTTTCAGCAGCCGCAGACCCACGGGAAGAGCATGGAACTCGGCCAGGTATCGGAGGGCCAGAAGGGTATGAGGCAGGTCATAGGGACGCAGTCTCTGGCCAGAAACAAAGCCGCTGAAACGTAGATTCTCCAGCACCAGGACGGCATCTTGATCCACCGATGTAGAGCCTGGATCGAGGGATATGCGAGAGCCAAAGTAGCGGGGGAAGCCGTCGAAGTGGCTCTCCTCTGGGATGCCAGCCTCCGCCTGAAGGGCCACCAGAGCCGGGGCCAAGACCTGGTAAACGGCGTTCTCCGTGAGGCAGGTCCGTTCGGGCTGGAAGAACTGCCAGTACTTGGGATCGGTGGGCGGCACCTTGGCCACCAGCTGCTGCTCGAACGGCTCTCCTCCCTGGGGGCTCTCCAGCTGGGCCCGGATGGCCAAGAGAACGCTGCCATAGTTGTCCCCAGGCTGAGTCAAGCTACTGGCCTGATAGCCAAGGAGTCGGGCGCCTCCCAAGTGGGGTTCAATCACCTCACCAAAATCTCGAATCTCTGGCAAAGCCTGTATCGCCTTCTCCATGTTAGCAGCACTTGTGACCAAAATCTTGCCGAGAGTTTAACAACCGGTAGTGTGTAGTGAGAGCGCAAACAAGGCGCTGATTAGGGGGCTGATAAGACTGAAATACAAGTGCCAAGAGGGGCAGAAGGGGCGCGTTCTCGGTTCAAGTATTTATTTCGGTCGTGATCGTGACAGTGCGAAACTAGCCTTAGTAAAAAATATTGAACTTTTTGCCGAGCCGCAGAATAGCCTCGAACTTGGTCACAATTGTCTTAATGCCTGTGTTCTTGGTCAGCACGGAGAAGTCCACGTCCTTGAAGTCATCGGGAATGGTGCTGTTGTCGGCCAGGATGACCTTCATCATGAAGATGGCGTGCGGCAGCTGCAGGTGGGCCACACGCTGGACTTCCGCAAGGAATCTATTGGCGGAAAGACAATGAGGAAACTCTTTTCTCCAGGTGGGAAGTAGGACTTACTGCTCGTAGGAGTAGCCACTGGTGTCCACATCCACACTCTTCAGGCTCTGGATGAAGGCCTTGTAGTATATGCTCAGGAAGTTGTAGTAGTTGTCCTCCAGGACCTTGACGTCCACACTCGAGAACAGCAGGAAGATGATGTCGTGCACCAGCGAACCGTACTGAGCTATCTGGAAGTCCACTATTTTCACTTTGATGGGAGTTCCCTCCTCGTCTGCAAGAAACATTTGTGAATTCTCGAATCTGGAAAAGGAGCACTTATTCCTACCGTATTTCACCATCATGTTGTTGATCCATAGATCTCCGTGCACCAGGCTGGTGAAGGGCCCATCCTCCTCATCCTTGTCCGCCTGAAAGGCATCGTATGCCTCCTGCAACTCCTTCACCCGCTTCACATCGCGCTCCTCACTGGTCACAGCCCGAATGTCCTTCATCAGCTCCTCGTCCATCATCTTCTTCTCCCCCGGATCTATGTTGCTGTTCATGTTGAACTTCAGGAAGAAGGGACGCACGTATTTCTCATATACTTCCGGTTTCTTGAGGCGCAGGGCAATGGGCAGGGCGTGGTAGCGCGCCAGATAGTTCAGGATGAGCACGGTGTGGGCCAGATCATAGGCCTTGTGCCTGTTCCCAGGCTGATAGCCTCGCACCGTGAGATTCTCCTGGAGCAGCACTGGCGTCGCGGTCCACCTTCGAAGCCTTGGGATCGAGCGAAATGCGGGAACCGAAGTAGCGCGGGAAGCCGTCAAAGAGCTCAGCGGGCAGAACGCCCGCCTGCAGCTGCAGCTTGTCCAGCTCCGGGGACAAATACTGATACACCGCATTCTCCGTGATGCAGGTCCGCTCCGGCTGGAAGATCTGCCAGTACAGGTCGTTGGTCAGCGGCGGCAGTTTGGCAATCAGCGGCAGATCCCGCACGGAGCCATCGGCACTGCGGATCTGGGCCTGCACGGCCAGCATAACGCTGCCATAGTTGTCGCCTGGCTTGGTCAGGTAGCGACTCTTGTACGACTCCAGCGTGGAGCCCTCCGGCAGGCGGGGCGCGATCACCTGCGGCAGGTCCGTGATCTTGGGCACTTCTCCCATGTTGCTCTGGGCTAGTCTCTCTCTCGGGTGGGGGTTGTGCTGCTCCGCTGCCTATCAGCGACTGAATGGGATCGGGAGCCAGGTTACCGAAGGTATTAAACCCGGCAGCTCGTGTGCGCTAGAACGGCCTATTTGCTGAGTTCCGAGCGACGCGAAATATTGGCTCAAGTGGCTTTGATAACGATTCACGCACGGTACCCCCTGTACTCAGTGCCCCTAGCTGGGCATATCATATTCGCTCAATGGAGTGCATTCTAACGGCTGGAATATTTTAGAACATTCGCTAGACTTTAATTTCCTGTCAAGGCGGAAGTCTGGTAAAAAGGGAACTTTGTGGCAGGCATGACTTAACTTGAGTTGAATTAAGACCCAGGGTATCTGGCCTTCGATCACGTCCCTGGGCCTCAGTTTTTTGTGCCCCAGCTGGCCTCCCCCTGAGTAAATAGCAGCGCTTGATTCGTATCACTCTGATCATGATGATGATGATGAATTGTGCAAAGCTAGTTCTACAAAGAACAGCTCAATCAGCAGCGACAACAATCGGCAACATCTGCGGGCGGCAAGTCTAATGAAAATGTCTGCCTTATCGCCGGTGACGCTTATGCGCCGCCGTCTTGAGAAAACTTTACTTTATTTGGCAGACTTCACGGCGCGAAATTTGAACTCTTACTCACCACTTAGTTTCTTTTTTCTTATTTGCTTATTTTCTTTTTAATCGATTGTTTTCTGTAGGTTCTTCAGTTGTTATGTTTTTTTCGAACTTACTTTTGCAATATTGGGACAAAATTGATCTTACCAACTTCTAGTGATGCTGCAATCATTTTCATAACTGCTTTTTATATTCATATTCAAATTTTGCTGCTAACTCGTATGGAGGGTATTTAACTTATTTTTATATTCCAATTTAAGAACCATGTTCAAAAATATATACTCACCTCGGATCCAGCTCAGCTTGTGGTACTGTGAACTAGTCCCGCAGAATCGCTGTGAGTTATCGTCGATAACTTATTGACCACTTCCCATCTTCAGAATCGCACACAGTTTCCACAACAAAATTTATTTGTTTACAATTGAATGCATTAAAACGCACCATGGACTTCCAATCGTTGATGCAGCAAATGTACAGCATGCCGGGTGGCATGCCGATGATGATGGCAGCGCCACAGAACGGCTACGGATACGACCAGCACCAGCAGCAGCAGCCGTTCTGTCCTTTCCCGCTTAATGGCGCCGTTGACCGTTTGGAGCAGCCGGAAGAGGATGATGAGGACGACGAGGAGCAGCGCACCCTGTTCTGCGGCAATCTGGATGAGCGCGTGTCGGAGGAGATACTGTACGAGGTGTTCCTGCAGGCGGGCCCCATCGAGGAAGTGCGCATTCCGACGGACAACACGGGCAGGCGGCGAAACTTTGGCTTCGTCACGTACCAGCACCTGTGCGCCGTGCCCTTCGCCCTCCAGCTGTACCAGGGCCTGGAGCTGTACCAGAAGAAGGTGACCATTAAGCAGCAGGGCGCCGACAGAGCCAGGCAGCAGCAGCAGCATTCTCCCTCCGTCGGCCAGAGCCGCCTGCGCAATCCGTTCATGATGGAGCCTCCTCCGACGGCTTTGCCATCGTCACCGCACCATTCCCGCCACCAGGCTCGGCACACCACGCACGGAGCAAAGCCCTACGACCGCAACCCGGGCGGCAGCAATGGGGACCAGCGACGACGCAGCGACAGCTCGGTGATGGAACGCAACCGGCCGCGGCAGCAGCAGCAGCATCACCAGCACAAGCAGGGCGGCAGCCGGCGTTCGGACCAGAGGAACAACCACAACCAGCGGCGCCTGCTCTGAGAGATGATTTACGTTGTAACAAGGTTTTATTAGTCTTTACGAGATTAGCTTAAGAACTCCTAGTTAGAAATGTCGATTAGCCGCCTAAAATTATGGTACACCACCACCTCATGCACGACGTCTATTTATGTGAAACTAATCGAAAGAGTGTGTGCCTTAAATATACCTAAGCTGTACACGTATTGAGCGGGCTTGGGGGCATCCCTCCCCCTTAGCGCGTGATTCCCCTAAGGGTCTTCTCCACGTTCCGGTACGTGCGCGGCGGTATCACCTCCAGCAGCAGACGCTGATAAGCTTGGTGCTCGGACAGGGCGCGGAACAGGGACTTGGCGTAGCTGCGCGTCTCCAGGCTGCCCTCCAGCAGCAGATTGGCCCCCACCACGAAGAACTTGTCGCGGTTCTCCCGGCCCATGGCGTACACCCGATCGCTGCCGAGTCGCTCTACCAGCCGGAAGAGCAGCTTGGCCGTGGTGGTGCGCACCAAGGCGTGCTGGTGCTGGGCCCCCTTCGAGGCCAGGATATTCAGGATCTTGGCAGGCTGGGCATGGTCCACCATCGACTCCAAGGCGCGCGTGGCGTCGGCGCGCAGAAACCGGTTGGTGTCGGCTGTGCGGTGGAGCAGGGCACACACCAGATCGTCGCACTCCTGCTGGAGGCTCGAGGACTTCAGGGAGAAGAGCTCGGCCGCTGCCTGGCAGGAGGCGCGGGCCACCTGGGAGCGCAGATTGCGCACCGAACGCGTCAGCTGGATGCAGGTCATGTGCATCTGATTGTCCAGAGTGTCGCCGTGATAGCGGATCAGGCGCACCATGCTCTTCAGGCCGGCCACGTTCTGCTCCCAGTTGCTGGAGTCCAGCTCGTCGAAGGTCTTTAGCAGGGCATCGCGCGGCTTCTCGAAGCGCGCCATGTTCTGCGGAAAGAGCTCCGCCTGGGACATCTTGATAGCCTGCTTCACCGGCGAGACGCGTCGTCGTCCGCGCAGAAAGTACGCCGTCTTCGACTTTTGCTTCAGCGGCGTGTGCGCCTGGGTCTTGCCAGGGACGGGGGCCATCACCTGGGAGCCAGACTCTGTGGTGGTGCTGGTGCTGGTGTCCAGCGAGCCCTGCTTCGAGGCGGGTCGAGGACCGTACAGGGATTCCAGGGAAACGCAGCGCGAAGGGATCATTACGTTGTCATGGGAGATTACGGGCTTGGGACGACCTTCGGCGGTGGCTACTTCCATGGCGGCCACGCGCTCCTCTTGCAGCTGTCTCACCGGTGTGGTCTCCTGCGGCGTCGACTCCAGTTCGTGTTGTACTTCCTCGACAACCACAAAGCTGTTGCTTTCCTCAATATCCTCCTCGATGGGCAGCGACTTAACGGACTGGGCTCGCGATAGCTGCGGAGTGGTGTCCTCCAGCTGCGTCTTGATGCTCTCCGTCTTGCTGTGCAGGCTGTTCACGCTCCCCTGGCGCTTGAGAGTATCCTCCTGGACAGCTGGCTCCGGTTCCGTCTCCTCCTCTTCGATGTCATCTACGACCAACTCTCCAAAGGCTTCCAGGGGATTCCGCTCGAGGCTGAGCATTTCCAGCCCCGCCTCCAGCCGCTCGCTGGGAGCCATCTCGAGGCCATGGCTGTCGCAGGACTTGGCCGACGCTGTGGACTTTTGGGAGTAGCTGGTGGACTTCAAGGAGAGTGGAGAGCCCTCGCCGTCCGTGGTGTCTTTGACCGCTGTCACTGGCTTTGCCGTTGGTTCCCTGTCGCTGGAGGAAGGAGACAAGAGAGGCAAGAACTGGGTTAGTGCAAATATCCCAAGACACTCTCGAACGACTTACAACTCCTCCTCAAACCCGGTAAATGCTTTGTCTATGTCAGTGTCCGGTGTCCTCAGTGGCTGAAACACCGTGAAAGTGGACTTATCGTCGACCAGCTGGCTTTCCGTATCAATTTGCATCGATTTTCTGCGGGACTCCGACGGGAACCCCCGTCGTGTCGGTGCAGCAGGTGCGGCAAGAACCGCAAACCGAGCTGTAGCTACCGGCGAAGGCGCCCGCGGCCCCCTGGCAGATGCAGGCCCTGACCGACTGGAGGAGACTACGTGTCCTACGCAGCAGATTCGAGGTCTGCCCGCGACAGGACAAGGCATTCTGCATGTTTTCTCCTCGAAGACCAATTTGAATAATTGAATCCTAGTCCTGGCTACAGTTTCCCACTGGCATAGTCAAGGCTGTTCCTTGGTTAACCGCAGGTGTGACGACCTTTTCAGGCAAGACGACCGAGCAGACTGTTTTGCAGCCAAAGAGCTCATTTCCCTACTTCACAGGAATCCGCAGCGAAAAACCAAAGTTGCAAACGAAAAACAGGACATTGCGTTTACCAAGCAGTCACACGAATGGACACGGACACACACCACCACCACAGAGGGCCCGGGAAGGGCTCTCACCCACTGGGAAAGGTCGCAGAATGGTCTATCCACAAGCTTTTCACCGAACTGGGCAATGGTTTCGGGCAGCAATGGTATTTGCTAGGCGTCAGGCCTTCCCACCTTAGTCTTAGTCATCTTCGGGCGCCTTCGTTCCGCCACGAAGCCAACCGAAGTGACCACCACAAACAGGTTTCCAGGAGGTCCTTACGAAGGTATAGGTATTAGAACTGTTGCCTGGAATTTGTCGCACTCTCGAAATCTAGTCTAAGGCGTGGGACGAGTCCTGCTTAAGGAGAACCAGCTCACAGCGAACTCCTACTATGACTTTACTTGACAGTTGGTTTGGTGTTTAGTTTAGGGGGTTCTCAGCCCCCTCCTGGGCACCACTATCCCTTTGTCACTTATACTTTTAAGGTGTTTTCATGGTTTGGGTGGATAGAAGAGCCCAGCCCGGCCAGTGGTCACTTGAAGGTTTATCGCCGCCGCCGACGACGTTGACCGATGTCCCCTGCCATATTCTTAAATTTCAGCAACGCAAGACCCACTGCGCATTTGAATTATTTAGGTTACAAAACCGCGACACCTTTAAGTCGCGGGCAGGTGCGTGTGCCGGCCGGGCGGAATTCGCCACCGGGAACTACCCCTACTACCCCCTTGATGAAAGGGTGCCAGGAAACCCCCCGGACTACAGACTGGCCCCAAGAGTAGGGCGCTCAAAAATGTAGGTTAACATTCGCGCACAGTCGGGGGTAAATCATGGTAAATGGGCTCTGATGCCGGTCCCTAATTGAGATACGGAGTGGACACTTACACTGATTTAGCGGAGTCGGCGCACTCGTGGTCTCCGGTGGAAAGCTGTCTCCGCGGTTCTAGAATTAAAATTAAACTGTTATTAGGCAGGAGCTGTGAGCCAAGAAGATGCCATCGCTTGCCTGGAGCAGGAGCGGCATTCTTTGCCAATGTGAAGGAGTTCTGGTGCGGCAGTTTGTTGCGCTGCTGCTGCTGCTGCTGGGTCTTGGGGATGACCTTCGGGTAAGCGGCGTAGGGATAGGTGTTGCGGTGCATGCTGCGCATCAAGTTGTTCTCAAAGTCCGTGTGCTGGTTCATGGCGGGAAACCTGAGAATGGGGAATGGGCACTAGGAACAACTCTTAATGGGTGACTTGTGGATGTCCTACCGTGAATTTATTCCTGTTACGTTGCGTGAAGTTAGCTGAACGAAGCTGCTGGTGGCGCTTCCACTGCTACAGGTGGTGGTCGTGCTGTCAGTGCTTCGACCATCCATCGAAGTGTCCGAGCAGGCCTTGGCCACCAGGCGGCGGTCCAAAAAGTTTGTGTGGTTTCCTGGTCCGTTGCTAGTCTTAGCGCCAAAACTTAATCTCTGCGAAAAGTCCTGGCAGAAGAAACTGATTACTAAGTTGATCCTGGAAATAAGGGTTCGCACTCACTGTTATGGGGCTAGTCATGTCCAGAGTTTCAGGCGGCGAGTGAAAGGAGTGGCGGTGCAAGCTCTCATTGACTTGGCTGAAGCTAAACGTGCCAGCGCGAACAATTAATTAAAGTCAAAAAGTTGTGGTGTGTTTTTTACAGAAAAATATATATATAGTATGTTGTTATAATAGATTTAGCTAACTTCTGAAATATTCTGCTGTCGGCTCGTGTGACAGTCTTTCAGATATTAGAAAAGCCTACGCAGTTTGGGTTTGGATTGAATTTCGTTGTTCTAATATTGTTTCTAGGGAGCTGCGTTTATGAAAGAAAACTATTTTCCTGAGAACTAATGATATGAGTTTCAACTCGAAATACTTTCAGTTAAGAGAAATAATAGGGAAATTGGTATTAACGATCATTTGATCAGGGAAACCTATAGCATGACAATTTTAGATTTCTCCAAAAGGTAATTATATTTTAAAAGGAGATTTAAAGTCCCTAAAAGTCGCACATTTCACTATTTCTTCGACTCATAACACGGCCAAAAAGCGACTGATTGTCAAATAAGACATATATTACGATTCGGTATTCAAATCTCAATTAATTAAAAGAAAAACATTGGGGATTAAAAAAATGTTTTTTGTTCTCAATTTTTGAAATTTTTAAAAGGGGTTACATCGTTAAAATTTTCAAAAATTGACAGAAAATTTCAAATTCTTAAATTTAAAATTTAGTATGCAGATTTATTAACCCAATAAAAACTAACACAGAAAAGCTTTCCGAATTGAAATTGATGCTTATTTGACTTAGTTATGGTTTTTTTTTTACATTGATTTATCCAAAAAATTAGCAAATCAAAATATTAATAAACTACGATGTAAGGAATGCAAGTTTACAGGGTTTCTTGAATGCATAAGATGCCTAAAAAGACAATAATTACTCAGAAAATATATTTTTTCAGCTTTGCAATTAAATTTGTAATTAAAAAATAATACAAACTTTGGAAAAACCAGAAAGAATGTACCAAATATTTGAAAAATGTAATTTGTTAAAAACAGTATTTTAAAAGTTCTAAGTCAATATAAAGAGTTCTTAATTCGACAAAAACTAAAACAAATCGATATAAGTAGGTACGTTTTTTTGGCTTAGTTATGATCGATTTACAAATAAATTGAAAGGCTTTTATAGCACTGCCTTCTCGAAGTTTAGAGCCCTTCTAGTTTAATCTGGATTTACATAAATCTAGCTTTATATAATCTTGCGTTTTCGCAGTTTCTCCTAACCTACCTCGGAAACATGTCCTTCTTGTCCTTCCCTCCGGCGCTCTCCTGGACCCCCCGCTGACTGCCCGCCGCCCGCATCCGCCGCCGCTTAATGGTGTTGGGGGAGGCGGACCCCTCGCCCTGGCAGATCCAGTCCACGTCAGCTCCCGATCGCCTGATCCCCGGCTGGTCCGTCTGGTTAAAGACGAACAGCACCGCACTGTCGGGTGTAATTATGGGCAGCTGCAGGCGGGAGAGGCGCACACTCGCCGCATCCAGCATGAGTGGGCCCAGATCCACGCTCTGGGCCATCTCCGAGACAATGGTGAGGACCTCCTTCTTCGAGGAGATGTCCGAGAGGACGGCCAGCACCTCCAAGGCGGCCTGGCGCACCCGGCGCTTCCGATTGAGCAGCGAGTAGACCGCCTGAGCCGTCAGCAGGCTGATGTCGAAGCAGGTGCCCGGAAAGGTCATCAGGGCGAAGATGGACATTTGTAGGGCGTGGTCCCGAAACTGAGGGAAAGGTTAAGGCATTGCATTAGCTTAGGTTCGCTCGCGAGGAAAACCCACTCACCTTTGAGCTCTTCGCGTGCAGAAACTCCGGGGCCGTGAGTCTGGCCACGATGGTGCCCGCCGGCAGGCGCTGCATCAGCGCCTTGCACACTCGATTGGCTCCCGCATTGCCCTGCCGGCACAGTCCCGTGAGAATCTGGGGCGTGCGCTCCTCCAGGTTGTCCAGCGGCAGGCGGGTGATCAGGTTCACCAGCAGCTCCCGCTTCAGCTCCGCCACCTCGAAGTGGCGCTCCGACGAGAGCAGGGTCCGCAGCAGACTGTCCAGATACGGCTGCACCAAAGCCAGGGTGCTCGACGAGCTGAGGGCCAGCTCCAGCTGGGCGACGCCCAGCAGACGGTTGCGCCAATCCTGGCAAGAGTTGCGAAAAAAGGTGATTACATTATGGCGTGGCAAGTGTTTATATATAATTTTTTGTTTGTGTTTTGTTTATGGCCCATTTGCGCTAATTTGGCAAATTCGAAAATGTATGTCGGGGAAATTATTGCTGGAGTTATGAATGGGTGAGTGAGAGACCATAGAATAAATGTCATTCCATAGGGGGGTTATAGGGTGTCCACGCTGCAGGATGTGGAATAAGTGGCATGCCAAAGGGGGAATTACAGGGTGTTCAGGGTGCAGGAAATAGAGAGGTTTCCGGTTCTAAAAAGATATCTTTCTTAGCGGAAGTTTGAAAGAAAAGCCAAGGATTTGAAGAATCTACTGCTGCTTGAGCTAACCTACTGATAAACCCCTTTATCAGCTATCCCCTGAATCACTTTTAAAGCTAAAACCAAGCGGACTTCCGCTTTTAAGTAGCTTTTAACCCCATCAAGTGACATTTTAATACTCAAAAATACCACTTAGTTCGTTCTGCCAAAGCCCCTAAGCCACCTCTTTGCCACTTGTATTTGGTACGCGCTATAATTTCGGTTAATGTTTTTTATATATTTTTGCCTCGGACTGACCCAGTTCTTGACACGCTCTCCGGCACAGGACCCTCCACAGGCCGCTCCTCTCTACCCGTCCGGGACCAGCGTCTTCGTCAAACGCCGTTCCGTAACGTCGCTCGCCTCGTCGCATACGAGCTGCAAGCTGGGCGTGAGTTATGGCTCCTGCTCTTGTTTTCCGTTCCCCGTGGCAAATCGCGTGCACTTAAATGATTGACCGGCCAGCAGAAGCCATAGCTGACGGACGGACTTGGTGCTCCTCTGCTGCAGTCCCATCCGAGCCAAGCACATGCAACTGTGCTACCCGGCGGAATCCCGAAACTTTTTTGCCACTCAAAAAGTTGCTCCTGATAAGGGGGAACACATCTACCATTATTTCGCTGACGCACTAGCTCTTAAAAATGTTAAATATGTGCCTTACTTTCTACGAGTTCCTTACTCCCAGTGGCGGCAGAGCTAACCCCAATTTCTGACAGAGTGAAGCAGCAGTTATAATTCTTTATTTTTGGTCACCGGCTATGACTCGAAAGGGGTTCCCACCACCCAGCACTCAGCACTCTCCACTACATTTATTTTCGCCCGGCAATATACACGTCGGGAAATTAATAGGTCATTGGTACAGTGGCTTTGTTCTCCATACCAGGGCATCGATACGGACCCGGGGCTGGTCGCTTATCGCTCAAATTTTCATTACGAAGCCAGGGGATGCGGAGGGGTCTAGACCCTTCCAAAGCGGCATATAATAGCAACACCGGCAGTGGGAGTGATGCGTGTCTCGTCCGCCATAAAGCCGGCCGGGCGGTGGCAGGGCAGCCATTATGAAGGCAGAATTATGAACGCATATGAAATTGTACATATCCTAGTGACCCAGTTAGGGCCGCGCTGGGGTAGCGTGCGGCGTAATTTCATTGCTTTATTTTCCGATTCAAATACGGATTCGGAGCGGAGATTGCTAAATGTTGGGGCTCCAATTTCGCTGCAATTAGGGAAGGACTTACCCCGGAACGCAGGTCCATCAGCGTCTTGTAGTTGACAATGCCCAGGTCCTCCCAGGACTTGGGCGTGGCCGGCGACTCCACCGACATCACGGAGTCCGAGCGGGGCCTATGTGTGGGTAGGGTTGGCGAGGGAGAAGAGGCCGCCGCCATTGTGGCTAGCTGAGCCGCCTCTCCCTCGTCCATGTCCTCCGAGCGCCTCTGTGATCGTGGCGACGGATCCCGCTGGAGATTGTGCAGCACCTCGATCTGCTTGTGCGGCACCTTGGGGCTGATGTTGTTGCTCCCAGAGGGACTGGTGCTGCGGCTGCGGTTGTAGACGGGAGATCGCGGCGATGTGAAGGGTTTTCCCTCCGACTCCTGCCGCTTCCGGGGACTGCCAGTCGAAGGCTCGTGATCTCGGGAGACACTGGGTCCCTGTCGCCTGGGAGAACTGTGCGAGCTGAAGGGTCGTGGCGGAGGCAAGGGCTTGGTGTTGTCGGAAGGTATCTCCACGACGAGAGCCGTGGCCATGTCATCGCTGGGAGGACTGAGGATGTTCACCGCTGGCTGCTCCTCCACGGGAGAGGGCGATGCATCCCCCAGGACCAGAATGGGTGCACTCTCGGCCGCGTTCCTGGAGTTATTCGTGGAGGAGGCGGCGTCACTGTCGGGGGTCCTCATCTTCACTATCTCCCCTCCAAAAGTTACTCTCTTTAGTCCCCGGGAGGGGGTACTGGGCTCGGACACGCTCTCACGATGGCCAAGCCGCGGCTCGTCCAGCTCCGAGTCACTAATGACCTGCACAATGCCCGCCTGCACACCGAGTCCCTGGTTTCCCAGAGGCCGGCACACCAGATCCGTGGACTCCACATCCTTGCCGTACGTCCGGGCTGGGCTATCGGACTCCTCCGTCTCGGTGTCCGCCTCGAGGATGCGCATGGTAACGGTGTCATCGTTAATCTTGATCTCCGTCTCCATAATGACCTTTCCCTTGTCGGGGCAGGGGTGTGCGTTGTCCACGCTCTGGCCAGCGGTGTTCCTCCAGCTCTGGTCACGAGGCAGAGCGCGCCAAGCTCCCGTCTTGCCCGTTTCCCCCGACCTCTTGGGCTTTCCCGACACGCCGTACACGTGACACAGCTGGTAGTACTTGGCCAGGGCATCGCTGCGGTCCAGGCTACTCATAGTCTCCTCGAACTCGTGGACGCCGAGCAGCTCTCGCATCTTGGAGAGCACCTTCAGGGCGATCTCCTGCTGGGCCAGTTGGTCCAAGTGCTGAACAATCCGCTCCAAGGCCTTCTTAACGATGCGATGTCGCTGCGGTGTGTGCATCACGGACTGCAGGAGCGCCGGCAGGGATAGCAGAACGCCACAACTAAGGCGGCCCGGGTGCTCCGCCTCCATCTGCGTCTGCTTGGCCAGGCCGGCGTCCAGAATCCTCGTTATGACCGCCTCGGGCACCGCTGTCTCGGCGAGATACACCCGCAGACAGTCGAGGGCTCCCTTGCGCACGGTCGGAGCCTGATGGCCCAGATTCTCCACCAGCAGGACGACGAGCTGCTGCCGCTCCATGTGCTCGTCGGCCTCGTCTTGCATCACCACCAGCACGTCGACGAGGACGCGCAGGGCGTGCTGGCGCACCTGCCACTCGGGGTCCTGCAGCCGTTCGTGGAACTCGGCGAACATGGAGCTCGAGCAAATGGTTTCCGGCAGGCGGCGGGTGCGGAGAATGTGCTCCCACAGCGGCGTCAACTGGACGGCTCCAATGGGGGCTGCCTCCGCCCGCGGGCGCTGCTGCATTTTCGCCTGGGCGGCACTGCCAGCGATGGCCGCCTGGTTGTTATTGCTGTCCTTGACTTTACTGCCAAAGTAAGTGACACTCTCGCTGTCCTCGCTGTTGTAATCCGCCGTAGTCATAGGCAGCGGCGGCGCATTACCGCTGCTGTCCTTGCGTTCCAAAATGCGACGAAAGAACATGGTCCGGCTATCCGGCTATCTGACCAACTGCCTCCGGGCCTATGCACTCGCTTTTAATTTTTAATTGTCACGCACGCCTGCATCCGGTCGTCGCGGTTGGGCATTTCCCGATTTTCCGAGCCCTATTTTTCCGATTTCCCCTCACTTTCCACTTGACCACAACAAAGCGCTTCAGCTGGCTAGCAACGAATGCCAAAATTGGCCTTAGTTCGGGGCTTTTGTAGCCAACGTTGGCAGCAACTTGGCTCGAACAGCAGCCAGACTGCGCATGTCAGCTACGCTCTCCGGCTGCGACTTCGGATTCGGAGGCCTGTCCTCTGGGGACACGCAACAGTTACCAGGGATCGAAACCCGGCTAGGGGAATCCCGTTCTGGTGGGAAATAGGAAGGCAGATTGAGTCACTAGCGGGGTCAAGAGAATATATACAAATATGGACATTAAATTATTCAATTAAACTATTGTAGGGGAAAATGGGGAATTGTGAAACACACTTCTTTTTTCCACAATATCTCTATGGAAAAAAAAATAATTATAAAATTCCAAAAACTGTTACGTTAACTAAATATAAAAACAAAACTTCTGGCTTTTACCGATTGAAAACATTTTTTTTTCTGATGATTCCCATGACTTAAAATAAAATTTAGCTTTTTGAGATTTTCAAAAATGGTGGGGAATTGTGGAACACCGCGTAGATCGAATGAGAACTCAACACCTTTTAGCCAAAAACTTTATTACGGCTACAAAATAGTTATGAAATAAATGTTGGGAAGTAATGAATGAAGTAATGAGTATTTAGTCACTTTCCATGCATAATAATAAAATAAAATACAATTTAACGTATCGCGAAACCCTGATATTGAGTTCCCCACTAAAAGTGTTCAATAATTCCCCACGAGCTATGTATGTCTTGCAATATAGCGGTGTGCAAACGACTGAAAGACTTTTCATCCAAAATAACTTTTGTGTATCGAAGGGCGAAAGTTCAAGGATAACTTCCACGGCCACAGGGACTGATATAAAACTGATACACTGAATGTTTGCTACTAGAAAAATGAGCTCTGACAGAGATTACATAAAATCAGCTGTTCCACAATTCCCCACTTTCCCATATATATTGTGATATATCGTGATATTATCGATATTTGTGCAAACGAAATATACTTCTGAACATAAACCCAGCAGGCGTTGAGATAGCTGCTTACACTTAAAAGTACAATATCCACTTTCGAGCCTAGACGTCGTCGAAAAGTCGGTCCCCCCCGGGGGTGTGGGCCCCCGATGCGGCTTTCGTTCTCCGGCTCGTAGTCAAGATCCCGGAAACGGAACTGCACCTGGGCGCTCACACCGTGGCGGCCATTTCTCTACTCCGACAGGGATCTGGCCACTCCCGGGGCCGACTTGGAGTCTTCAGTCAAAGCTGCCAACACTATCGCACAGAGCAGTCCATCTGGAGGATTGCGTACACTAGTCATGATGCCGGATTCTTCACTCCAGTCAAGTACTTGCGGCGGCAACCGCTTCCGCTTCCCACACCCGGATCCTGCTGATTGTAATCGCTTCGTTTTGCCAGCGTCTCATCGACACGCTGCAGCCCACTCTTTTCACGGTCTATCAGTTCCTCGTTCTCCGGCACCGGTCAGTGACTATAGTTTCGATCTGAAGGAACTACTCGAACCCCATGGCATTGAGGGCCCGACTGACCAAGCTGAATCTGGTGGCCAGGCAGAGGGTCAGCATACACATGGGAAAATAGATGTTGAAGCCCTTCGTGATCGTGCCAGTGACAACATCCCTATGGTCCATTATCTGCATGTCTCCCAATTGCGGTTCGAAATAATGAGCGTGTGGATGAGGCCCAGGAAGTTGAGGCACATGGGCGAAGTCAGGAGGCAGTGGAGCATGCCACTGAAAATCAAGAAGTGTCCATTGGTTCTGGTGGTGGTACGTCAGATATTACAAGTTCATGAAGCGAATCCTCAAGGAGCAGGTGAGGAATAAGTAGCAGCGAACTCTCGTCGAAAGGATCTCAATGGTAAATAAATTGTAGGTCTGCTCGGCCCAAATAGATCACATTGGCAAACATTGGCAAACATTGGCCTTGAAGTGATCGTATTCCCGTGCGAATCCCTCAACCAAGGCACCTCTACCAGAGCCTAGCCTAGCAGCAGGATGAGCAGTTACAGGTCCCAGGTGTTGGAGACGCATGAGGCCATAGTCCTCAGCTCCTGCCAGTCCAGGAACTCCCTTTTGACTGCAATGTAGATGAACGGATTGACGCAGATGGACAGGTATGAGTATTCTTGATTTAATACGACTTCAGCGCTCCCTTGACAGTGATATCGTCTGCCTTTAGTTCCGACTGCATCAGCGGCATGGTGAGGAGCTGCGAGCTCCAGTAGATGATGCGCCACAGATAGGAGTCGCAGAGGCTGCCAGGTCTATATCAAAGGGCTGACATTGGCGTTGGCTGGCATTGTGGAAGAGTGACTTGTGGCTGGAGTTGGCCGATGCTCTTTGCTGGCGGCATCGGGTCGATGTCACCTCCATCGGAATGGTGAAGACAATCAGGAAGGAGAAACACCACGCTGTCAGCACTGAAAAGGTGACCAAGATACGCTGACTTGGTAAAGCGGTATAGCAAGATGATGATACTTAAGTAGTGAAGCTACTTTATAATAAACTGAATGAACACTAGAAACAAATGAAATACAGTCTCGGATGGTTAATACGTATTTAATAACATTTTACTACAAATTACAATATATAAACTAGCTCTACATCGAAGGGGGGGCATGCGAAGTGTTTCCGAAATGAATTTGTCTATGGCTAACGACTAAGGCAGTTACGAGGGGGAGGATGTTGGCGAAATAATAAGTTAGAACAATGTTAAAATGTACTTAAATGGCGACATAAATATCAGTATCAATATGAATACCAGCATCAGCATCAGCATCAGTTTCAGTAGGAGCAGTGGCTGGAACTAACTTAATATAGCACTCGGAAAAAAACATGTACACAAGTCCAGAAGTTAGGCAGTTGAATTCGATGTCGATCGATGTCCACGTTCGCGCCACGCTCAGTCAATTCGGTTGCTATTGAAGTGCACTTAGGATGGTTGGCCTTGATACAAGGCGTTCAGATAGCAACTATATATAGGTCCTTAGTGTCCAACTATTTGTAGCTTACTTAGGGTCTAACTTCGTTACGTTTTCATTGTACATTGCGAAATGAAATGGCATTTACTTAACGTCAACACTTTACACAGAAATTTACACATAAGTTTAGGAAGTCCTTGAACGATTCAATGGGAGGTTCTCCGTTCCTCCGTTCTATTTTCAATAGGATGCGGCATTCCCCAGTATCCCTCGGTGCTCCTTCACACATACTCTTCAGGCGGCGCTGGTCCACTGGATGGCATCCTCAGCGTCGAGGCCGCTTGGGTCTGCAGCGTCTGCTGCTGCTGCTGATTCTGTTGCTGCTGCTGCTGCTGCTGCGAAGGGGGGCCATTGGTGTCCGGCAGCTCGGCTATGTCCTTGAACACGCCCATCAGATTCTCGTAGCTGGGCCCCCAGTTGAGCAGGTATTCCCAGCCTGGCGAGGCCGTTCCGTTGGCCTTGCGGTAGATGCCGCTCAGGTGGTTCGCTATGTCCTCATCGCTGGCCACCAAGGTGCTAAGGGAGCCCCGGAACGAGGACTCGAATCCGTCATAGGCGTGCGGTGGAATGGGTGGGGTCTTGACCACACTGGGGTTCCGGCTCGGTTCCCCGCTCAAAGCGCGGGCCACGGGACTCCGTCCGTCCAGGAGGCTCTTGCTGGTCGAGTACTTGCCGTCGCCGCTCAGGCTATTGTTGTCGTACTCGATCTCGGAGCAGGTGAAGCTGTCGTTGCCGCTCTCGTCCGTGGAGGTGGAGCTGTGCGCGTCCACGTCCGTGTTGTGCATGCCGCCGCCCAGCGACATGTGCAGGGCACTGCTGGGCACTCGCGGCGCCTCGCTGCTGGAGGAGACGGCGTCCAGGGTGGAGACCAGGCTGCAGGTCCTCGGGCGGGCATTCAGCCGCTCGATCTCCTCGGCCGTCAGACCCATGGAGGTCTGCGGAGGCGCCTGCTGCGGCACCCCCGGCTTCTGCCGGCTCGCGCTGGAGCTCTGGCCGGAGAGCTGCGACATCACCGGACTGTTCAGGCTGCGCTCGCTGTTGCTGTGCAGCGCGTCCTTGCCCACGCCGCCCGAGCTGGAGGTGGTGGCCAGCAGGGCGCTCTGGAGCGGCTTCCCCGAGATGTCGTGCAGCGTGAGGATGCGCGGCTGCTGCGAGCTCAGCTCGGAGCTGGGCGAGAGTCTCGCCAGGGGCGTGCTCTGGTGGGTGCGCGAGGCACTGGTGGGCGGCGGCGGGGGCTGGCCGCCCTGACCGCCTCCCCGGCCGACGAAGGGCGCTCCATGGCGATGCTGCTGCTGCTGCTGGGCGGCGGCACTCTGGTGCTTGTGGTGCGTGTAGGCGGAGACGGGCGGAGCCGTGGCCTTGTACTTGCGCAGGCCGCCCGCCTCCCGGTAGCCCTTGTAGTGGTACACGATGTCGATGTCCGAGGGGGCTATGGAGCTGGCGTTCTCCAGGTCGTAGTGCTCCGGGTACTCGGAGCCCAAGTCCACAGAGCCGGCATGCTCGAGGGGCAGCGGGTGCAGTGGCGGCGGCATGGCCATGTGGTGCTCCTCGCGGATCAGCGGGCTCTTGCCCACCACCTCCCGCTCTATGATGTCCGGTCGCTGGGGACGCTGCTGCGGCAGCTCCGCCGTGGGCGTCAGCTCGCTGCGCTCCTTGAACTTCTTCGTGAGCAGCTCGGGTCCGACCAGATGATGGGCGCCCACAGGGGGACGCATGTGGTCGCCAGATCCCACTGGCGGCGATGGCGCCTCGCTGGGATGGAGACTGCGCGCCAGGACGTGGTCCTGCGACACTGAGGAGCTGCCAGCGCCCAGCACACCGCCGGGATGCTTGATCTTGAAGCCAGGCACGCCGCAGCTGAGGCTGCCGATCTTCTCCTGCTTGCCACGGAAGCGATAGATCACATAGGAGCCGAGTATGGCCACCACCAGGATGACAAAGAAGACGATCACAAGGGTGATCCCGAGGGGGTCGGAAACCTGGGCGGCACCGAGGCCCATGCTTTTGCTGCAGCCGGACTCCACCTTGCCGTGGTAGAGAACCTCTGGGAAGATGCTGCCGGAGCCGTTCAGGGGTTGCAGCTCATTGTTCACCGTCACATTGGCCACGCAGCCGACGAAGGCCTCCTCGCCGGGAGCCCCGCCCACGCTCAGGGTGGTCAGGTAGGGATCCAGGAAGTCGTGCACGCCGGCAATGTCCAGCTCATCGCCCGCCTGGCGGCCATCGATCAGCAGCCGGAGGCTCCGGCTCTCGCTGTACAAGCTCACGTTGTGCCACTTGCCATCGGCGAGGGAGGAGGGCTCCGGCACCGTCATGTTGATGGCCAGGTGCTGCCTGGAGTAGTACACCAGTCGGCCTCCGTGGAGCGACAGCGAGGTGAACATCTGGTTGGTGGCCGCGTACAGGAGCAGGCCCTGATCCACGAAGGTGCGGAAGAGCAGGCTGAGCATCTTGGGCGGCTCGTAGATCTGGGAAGCGGTGCTGATGTTGTGGCCTCCGGGGCCCACGCCCACCTGTCGCCGTTCCCTGGGCCCGCTGCCGTGCGACCAGGCGCTCTTGGAGCTGTACAGATTGTCCAGCAGCTGCATGCGCCGATGGATCTCGGACACGCGGAACTCCACAAAGGCGCCGCCACTCAGGGTGATGGGCTCCAGCGAGTCGGCACAGTCGGGTGACTGCAGCTGGCCGCCACACTGGCAGAGGGAACTGGACCAGCGGTCAATGCACTGTCCGGCGAAGCCTCCACAGCGCTCTGCGGCCAGGGCTGGCTGGCAGGCCTGGCGATTGCAGCCCGGCAGGATTCCCCGCTGCTGGAGGGGCGTGCTGAGGTTGAGGGCCCGTCCGCCGATGTGGACGCTGTGCAGGCAGCCCACCAGGTCATCGCTGTGCACCTGCCCGGGTCGCTCCAGGACGGGATCAGCGGAGGCGAGGCCGCCGATCAGCAGCGGCTGCTTGTTGAAGTTGAGGGTGCTGTGGGAGAGTGCGGAGATTAGTTAGGTGTCGTTAGGTAGTGCCTGATGGGTCTTAACTAGGGCAACACTTGGGATCAGAGAAGGCATAAAATTGTTGTTAACGCTTTATTTTATATATATTATATAGGGTTTTCCCTGATAAGTAAAGGTTTTCCTAATGTTTACACTATTCAGATTTCAGGCTCAATAAGCCTCCGTGTAGAAGTTAGCTTGTGTAACGAACACTTGTTTCGCTGCTTGATAATTTCTTTGTTTGATAATTTCCCAGAAGTTTATCATTTTTTTAAATTAGTTTGATGAGTGCTTTCTCCCTAGGAAGGGCTGTAAGATAAACCTTATCAAGGCAATTCATTTATTTATCTCCTAAAGAGCGCAATTCTCAATATAAAAGGTTGTCATTTTCTGGGAAATCATTCAGTAATGCAAAATGCATCCACAGAGCAGTGCTCTTTTGGGCCTCCTGGCCCTAGTTTTATTCTGTGGACCGAGTTCGAATGCTCAACCAGCAGGGCAAGGTGAGATTTTATCCTTTATACACATATCACCATCTAACATTGAACATTTCCTTTCAGTTGCTTCCAGATCTGCGGGCATAAGCCAAGCTAATCTAATGTTTATCAAGGACACGTATTACTACATTGAGGCCCACGCCCCCAAGAACTGGTTTAATGCCCTCTCAGCCTGCCAACAAATCGGCTACCAATTAGTCTCGCTCCAGACCGCAGAGAAGTACAAGCTGGTGGTTAATTTTCTCATCTCTTCTCGGCAACCAACATATTTTTGGACTTCTGGAAATGATCTCTTCTCATTGGGGTTACACCATTGGTATCCCGGTAACGAGACCATCTTGGACAGTCTTTGGGCGGCTAAGCAACCAGACAATGCGGGTGGAGTGGAGCACTGCGATGCGCTAACGAAGAAGAGTAAAAGCTACTCCTTGAGGGACTACAACTGCAATTTAGCTAAAAACTATATTTGTGAGGTGCCTGCTCCTTCAGCTACTGATGCTCCTTCTACTGAATCGTCTTCAACTGAATCTACTTCTTCTTCTACTACGAAATCTTCTACTGCTGAATCGTCTTCAACTGCTGAACCCTCTTCTTCTACTGCTGAATCTTCTTCTACTGCTGAATCGTCTTCTACTGCTAAACCCTCTTCTTCTACTGCTGAATCGTCTTCAACTGTTGAACCCTCTTCTACTGCTGAATCATCTTCAACTGCTGAATCTTCTTCTACTGCTGAATCTTCTTCTACTGCTGAACCCTCTTCTTCTACTGCTGAATCTTCTTCTACTGCTGAACCCTCTTCTTCTACTGCTGAATCTTCTTCTACAGCTGAATCTTCTTCTACTGCTGAATCTTCTTCTACTGCTGAATCTTCTTCTACTGCTGAACCCTCTTCTTCTACTGCTGAATCTTCTTCTACTGCTGAATCTTCTTCTACCGCTGAACCCTCTTCTTCAACAGCTGAATCTTCTTCCACTGCTGAATCTTCTTCTACAGCTGAACCCTCTTCTTCTACTGAATCTACTACTAAAAAATCTTGAATAACAAATTCTTATTCTGTTTTTGTAACGTAACTTAACTTGTATTTTATTTTGTTTACTGAAAAAACCCAAAAATAAATAATTACATTTGAATATTTGAATTGTCCTTCTATCTGTTTAAACCAGGGACCGTAATCATTATAAGTTTTATTATAAAAATCAAATGATAATGATTATAATTTGATTTTTTTCGTTATTTATCAAACACAATCATTACATTTATGTAAAAAAAAATATAAATCATGAATAATCATTATTTTTGATGAAAATAAAAAACTTTCAAAAATAATGATTATTCATGATTTGTATTTTTTTACATTTTTATTTATTTACATTTTTTATTATTTTTTTTTAATCAAAATAAAACTCAAAGCCAAATCACGCGTTCCGTGTAAGACTTTTTACCAATATTATTTCATATTCCGCTAAGCTACCCCTCAGTACCATTTTTTATAATTATCGCGGCAGGGTAATTTTTGGTGATTATGGGGCAAGATGAAGTAGAAAATGCATGCATTGACCTTGTGACCGCCCCTAAAATCCCGTTGTGATTTTTTCGCATTTGCGTCTTCTTAGATAATATAAAATGTTGAGCGAAACATATTGACAGTGAAAAATGTTGCACAACAACTAAATGTTGCTAGCAACAAAGCTTTCAAAATAATTTAATTGATATACATATTCCTATGGCAGCTTATCATATAGCTGTAGTATATATAGTAGTCCGATTTTGATAAATTTAAAACGAATAATACAAAATGGCCATATCTCAAATTATATGAAAATATAATGAAAATTGGTAAAGTTATAATTTTTTTCTCAAAAATTTCCGATCGTTTCTATGGCAGCTATATTATATAGTCGTCCGATCCGGCCCATTCCGACTTATATAGTAGTGAGAGCATATAAGAAGACTATCTGCAAAGTTTCATTCAGATAGCTTCAAACTGGAGGAAACGGACTAAAATTGTAATAGCCTGCAAGGGTATAAAAACAGCACAAAAACTTTAAGAATGTATTATTAAATTTCAAATTTTGTACTGAAGGGTAGCTTTGCGGTCCCTATACAAGAATATGAAATAATATTGGTAAAAAGTCTTACACGGAACGCGTGATTTGGTTTTGAGTTTTATTTTGATCAAAAAAAAAAATAAAAATCATGAATAATCATTATTTTTGAAAGTTTTTTATTTTCATCAAAAATAATGATTATTCACGATTTTTATTTTTTTTACTCAAATGTAATGATTGTTTTTGATCAAATTGAAAAAAATCAAAAAGGTACTTGATTTGTATTTTTGAAAAATAAAAATAATCATTATTTTCGGTCCCTGGTTTAAACTCTTCAGAGACTCTGAAAGCTATTGAAGCCTTCTTGTTCACACATGAACAAAAACAACTCCAATAATTCGAAATAAATATAAATTTATATGAAACAAAACGCCGTGTGAGCAGGAAAATTGCCAGCTCTCACGGTAAGCACTTCCCACGGTTGGGAAGCATATGGCCACTGCGTTGGCCTTTATGTAATAAGAATTTCAATGTTAGCTATATAAGGACAGAATTAATATTAATAAAATCAGTTTTCTTAAGAGAACTCAACACAACCAGCCTTCTTATTCAAGGTCTTGGTCTAAACACTTCTTATGTTAGTTAATTTCGTTGCCATCTCAAAAATACAGTCTTCTTATATGTATATCATCCCAGATAGATCCGCCAAAGTGTGCTCATCCCAAGACTCCATCAACTCATAAACCTTCACTTTCTACTCACCCCACTGGTCCCACTTCGTCGGCATAGCAGCTGGAGTCTCCCGGCATGCACTCCATGCACACCTCGCCCGAATCCGCGCACTTTGCCACGCTCAGGGACATGACGCGGCCATTCCGCGTGGCCGTCACCTTATGCCAGCCGCCGTCCGCCAGATTCTGCCCAGCAATCACCGTGCTGATGGCTGTCCGCGCTCCTCCCGAGGAGAAGTAGGCCTGGCCCTGCACCAGTTCGATGGCCAGGAAGTCGGAGCGGCCGCCGCTCTGAATGCCGTAATTGTAGAGCAGCAGGGAGTTGGGCTTGGTGGTGGCAAAGACAATCGAGATGTCGTTGGTGGTCACATCCAGGGCGGGGAAGGTCATGAAGGAGAGCGGCTCGAAGCCGTAGCTAAAGCGCTCACAGTGGCGTCCGTACCTTCCGGGTGTGCAGTTGCACTTGTAGCCAGGCTTGAGGCTGACGCAGAGGCCGCCGTGCAGGCAGGGATTCGGGCGGCACGAGTCGGAGACGCTCTCGCACTGGTTCCCGCGGAAGCCGGGCCGGCACAGGCAGAAGTAGGAGGAGCCGTCGGAGCTGCGCTGACAACTGCCTCCGTTCCGGCAGGGCTTGCTCCAGCAGACGTCGCTGCGCTCCTTCTCGCACTGCTTCCCATCCCGATTTGCCGGACACACGCACTGGAAGTCGCTGCCCAGCCGACGGCACTGGGCCTGCATCTGGCAGGGATTGGGCAGGCAGGGATCCTGCCGCCGGCTGCACTGCTCCCCGGAGAAGCCGCTGGTGCACTGGCAGCTGTAGTCGTGGAGGATGCGCGGACCACTCAGCACCAGCGTGGGACTGTCCACAATGCTGAAGGTGTGCGTGTCCAGCAGGCGGATGGTGGCGCTGCAGACGCCTCCATTCTCGCACACATCCGGCTCACTGCAGGGCTCGTAGCCCACGATGACCTCCTTCTGCAGCAGCTCGGACAGAGCTGCCCGCTTCTCCCGCAGGCGCTCGATGACCTGTCGCGGCTGCTGGTAGCTCCTCTTGACCGAGCGAACGGCCAGGAGAATCTCTAGGCTGGTGGCGTTGCCGCCACCGCCCTCCAGCAGGCTGTAGACCACCACCTCGCCCTCGTGGCCCCAGCCGGGACTTGAGCATCTCCATCAGCGGACGATAGTGCTGGGACAGGAAGTGCGAGGCCGTCGTGTTCCTCACCAGCAGGGACACCGTGTTGGCCAGCGTCTCGTTGCTGAAGCTCTGGAAGCTGACGCTCAGCTTGGAGCTCACATCGCCGTGCTTGCCATCGTTGCCCGTGTAGCCAAAGGAGGACGCCGTGGGCGTGGTGTGCGAGGTGGTGTAGAGGTCGCAGGCCCGCAGGATGGCGAGCTGATTCTGGGCGAGATTCTGCAAGCGGCAGCGATAGTCCCCCACGATGTCGATGTCGTTGGGCCGCACATCCGCCAGCTTCACATTGGAGGGCAGATCGCCATTGAAGAGGCTGACGGAAACCTGGAGATTCCGGCTCGTGGAGGGATTGTCGTTCTGGTCCAGCACTGTGATGCGCAGGGTGTGCTGCGCCTTCTGGCGGGGCTTGCCGCTATCCTCGACCTCGACCACAGCCTCCAAGGCGGGCGTTACCTCGCGATCGAAGCTGACCGTGGACTTGACCAGGCCCGAGCTCCTGTCCACTTGCAGCCAGGACTTGTGCTTGCCGCCCACCAGCTGGTAGGAGAAGGGTCCGCCATTGCGCGGCAGGTCGGGATCACTGGCCGCCAGCGTCATGATGGAAGTGCCGGCCGGCTCGTTCTCCGACACGTAGCCTGCGAGACCCTCGGGCGTGAAGGTGGGTCCGTTGTCGTTGACATCGTCCAGGTCTATGCGCACCGTGGCACTGCCCGTCTGCGGCGGCAGGCCCGTGTCTATCGCCCCAATCACCAGGTTGTAGGTGGCGATCTCCTCGCGATCCAGCTGGGCGGCCGTGCTGATCTCCCCCGTCTGCACGTCGATGCGGAAGCTCTGCTTGAGGTTGCCGTTGATGATGGAGTAGCTGAACTGGTTGTTCTGCGGCCGCACATCCTTGTCGACGGCCTTGACGGTGGTGACCTTCGAGCCGGTGGGAGCCGCCTCCGAAATCGTGGCGGTGTAGTAGCGCTTGATGAACTCCGGCGGATCGTTGCCGTCCTGTATGGAGATGATGACCTGCGCCTCGTCGGTGTCGTTGCCGCGGATGCTGCCATAGTTCTTGGCCATCACCATGAGCGACACCCGGTTCTGCGTCTCCCGGTCCAGATGCCGGGCCACATGGATCACCCCGGTGTTGGTATCGATGCCGAAGCCCTTGTCGTTGCTGGATCCCACCAGCAGGTAGTAGACGCGTCCGTCCTCGCCACTGTCCTTGTCCGTGGCCTGGACAGCGCCGACCCGAGTGCCCACGGCGGAGGTCTCGGAGACGTCGAAGTGGAAGGCGGGCTGCAGGAACTGCGGGTAGAACTCGTTCACCCCGAGGATGTGGACATACAGCGTGGCGTAGCTCTCCATGCTGGAGTCGGGGTTCTTGGCCTTCAGCTGCAGCGTGTAGGTGCGCCGCTCCTCGTAGTCGAAGATGGCGGCGGACGAGATGCTGCCGTTGCTGGTGTTGATGCTGAAGAAGTGCCTGTCCGTGCCGCTCGGCAGGAAGGAGTAGTGGATAATCGCGTTCTTCGGCGAGTCCTTGTCGGTGGCGTGCGCCTGGAAGACGAACGTGCCCGCCGGCTTGTTCTCCGCGATGTAGCCATGGTACTCCATGCGATCGAACAGCGGCGGATTGTCGTTGACATCGGTGAGGATGATGGTGAGCATGGCCACCGACTCCAGGGGCTGGAAGCCCAGGTCCTGGACCGTGATGTTCAGGTGGTACTCCTGCACCAGATCGTAGTCCAGCTGCTGTCGTATCAGGATGCCTCCCGTCCGCTCGTCCACACTGAAGTCCTGCCGCTCGTTGCCGCCCGAGATGAAGTATCGGAGCAGGCCATTGGGTCCCTGATCCTCGTCCGTGGCGCCCACCGTGAGGATGTTGGAGCCAACCGGCTCGTTCTCCAGCACGCTCACCTGGTAGCTGTTGGCCAAGAACTTGGGAGCGTGCAGGTTCTCCCCGGTGACCACGATGACCACGCGCGTCTCGTCCGACTGCGGAGGCACGCCGCGATCGGTGGCTCGGACAACCAGCTCGAAGCGTGAGTTGGGCGCGACTTCCAGGCGCTTGGCCAGCGAGATCCAGCCATCATGACGCCCTATGGCGAAGATGGAGCTCAGATTGGAGCTAACCAGGTAGTAGTCCATCTCGCTGGCGCTGCTCGCATCCTGCTTGTCGGTGGCATGCACCCGCACGATACGCTGGCCCGGCATGGCGTGCTCCGGCAGCGGCGACAGGTACTCCTCCTGCTCGAACTGCGGCGGATTGTTGTGCGCATCCACGATGTTGATGTTCACCAGGCACTCGGAGTACAGCGGCGGCTTGCCGTTGTCCGTGGCCAGGATGGTGAGGGCATACATGTTCTCCGGCGAGCGGACGTACTGCGAGTGCTTGAAGTGAACCGCCTGGGGGAAGAGGATAAGAAAACAGTTTATTTATTTTATTTTATTTATTTTATTTATTTTTTAGAAAATATAGCAAATTACTGCTATTTTAGACTGGTGAAAGTATCTAATCGACATTTATTTTCTTTAAATTATAGGTACTGAAAAGCTAATAGAGTTTGTAACAATGTTTTATGAAGTAATGTGGCTTCAGAATAATTACAAGGTTTATTTAGAATACATTTATTAAATATACCACAAGAACATGAGAAGAAAAAGGACCAGATTTGTAAGTGGTTCGGTCAGGTACTTTGTATTCTTTCTTATTTTCGATTTGGAGATGGAATATTCGTCAATATCACTTGAAATAAGTCTGGATATGTTTTTTTTTCTGAAAGATCATGGTTTTTTGTTTGGAATTAGACTATTTCCAAGCATTGAATGTATCCTGCAACATGATGGTGCTCAATGTCACAACGGATGGATGCATAAAAATTTTGTAAAGGACTGTATTCACGCTGGCGGACCATTGTTTTGAAACATTTCTGACATTAATATTATCCAAAATAGTTGGATATCATAATTTGTAAATCATTATTTAAAAAAGGCAAAAACTTTAAGGTCCTGCACTCGAAATAACAGAGAGTTTGTAAAAATGTACTCTTTAATTTCAACATACTTTCTATGAAAGGAGAAAAAGCTTCACTTGGTGTTTTTTTTTTAAATCTACCTGTTGTATCATCATTGGATGGTTAAATCTCGCGAAAATCTCTGGCCTGGAACTCACCTTCTTGCTGAAGATCTCCCCGGTGGCTGGGTCAATGCTGAACATGGGCGAGGGCTGCTGCAGGGAGTAGGAGATGACCGAGTTGGGGCCCTGCTTGTCCCGATCGGTGGCTATGATCTGGCCCACCAGGGCGATCGAGTGCTGCAGCTCCGGGAAGCTGAAGCTGTAGAAGCTGTGCTCGAACTCCGGCGCGTTGTCGTTCTGGTCCTGGATCGTTATGGTAATGGGAGTCTCTGCCCGCCAGGCGCCATCGAAGGCCACCACCTTCAGCACGTACTCATCCTGCTGCTCCCGATCGAGATGCCCCGCCACGGAGATGTTGCCGCTCAGCGGCTCGATGCGGAACTTCTCCCCGGGATTCTCGCTGAAGGAATACGTGGCATTCGCATTCGGTCCCAGATCTAGGTCCGAGGAGGTAACGCGGATCACAAAGCTGCCAATCTCCGCGTTTTCGGTGACATTCAGCGAGAAGAGACGCGTGAACTTGGGCGGATTGTCGTTCTTGTCCAGCAGATGGAGCAGCACACTGGCCGTGCCCGTGAGATGGGGCACACCCTGGTCCACGGCCTCCACCACGAAGGCGTAGTCGCCGAGCTCCTCCCTGTCGAGCCTCATCCTCGTGTAGATCTCGCCCGCTTCGGTGATCTCGAAGGTGCCCTCGTAGGAGTTTCGCAGGCGATACGTGACCCTCCCATTCTCGCCGGCATCCCGATCGCTGGCCCTGACCGTGGCTATCAGCTGCGGCGGCGACTCCTCCTCGAGCACCTCGGCATTGTAGATGAGCTGCTCCATCACGGGGGCATTGTCATTGGCGTCCGTCACGTTCACCGTGATCAGGGTGACGCTGCGCAGGCTGGGCGTGTCATTGTCCGCGGCCTCCACCCAAATCTCGTAGAGGTGCGTCAGCTCATAGTCCAGGCCCTCCTGTCCCACGCGCAGGACGCCGCTGCTGGCATCCACTCGCACGGCATCTCCGGTGTTGCCGCCAGCAATGGCATAGCGCATTTTGCCCGCCGAACCCTTCTTCGGGGATGTGGCACTCACTTTGGTTATGGTTTTGCCCGGCTGCACGTCCTCCGGCAGGGTGAAGTGGCTGTTGGCCATGTAGGAGTAGCTGGGAAAGAGGTCGCCGGGCCGCAGCTCCACCGTCAGCTCGGCCGTTGAGTTGAGAGGGCTGTCGCCGCGGTCGGTGGCGTAGATCACAAGGCTGTAGGTGGGGGACTTGCTCTTGAGCTCCAGCTTCGTGCTCACCACCCCCGTCTGGGCATTGATTTCGAAGTACTGCTGATCCCTGCCCCCCAGGCTGTACTGCACCAAGGCATTCGCGGCCTCGTCCAAGTCCAGGGCTCGGGCTCCGAACACAAACTCGCCCGTGCTGATCCTGTCCGGCACAGCCACGTGGTAGCTGCTGGCGTCGAACTTGGGCACATTGTCGTTGACATCCGAGACGCTGACGGTGAGGTTCACCGAGGAGGCTCGCGGCTCCGTGACGGAGCTGTCCTGGGCCATCAGCGTCAAGTGATAGACCGAAGTCTCCTCGCGATCCAGCGAGACAGCCGTGGTGATCTCCCCCGTCGCCGAGTCGATGTGGAAGCGCGTCATGTGCTCACCAAGCAGGCTGAAGCGCAGCTTGGCATTCAGTCCCTCGTCCTTGTCCGTGGCCATTGGCCTCAGAAGATGCGTGCCTGCGGGCAGGTTCTCGCGAACGGCGGCGTGATAGGATTGCAGCTCAAAGACCGGTCCGTTGTCGTTGATGTCCTGCACCTCCACGCGCACAATGCCCGTGCCTGTGAGCGGCGGCGAGCCCGTGTCCATGGCCACCAGCGTCAGGATGTACTCGCTCTGCTGCTCCCTGTCCAGGGGCTTCAGCAGGGCAATGTCGCCCGAGGAGGCGTTGATGCGGAACAGATCCGTGTCGCCTTCCTTGAGGAAGTAGCGGACCTGCGAGTTCAGCGGCGGAGTGTCGGCATCGTAGGCGTTCACGGTGAGCACGTAGCCTCCGTTCGGCGGCACCGTGTTCTCCATGACGCGGGCCAGGTACGGCGAGTCCAAAAATGTGGGTCGATTGTCGTTGATGTCCAGGATGCTGATGGTTAGCTCCGCCGTATCACTGGCGGGTTTCTCCAGGGCGCAGTCCTCCGCGCGAACCGTGAGCGTGTAGCGCGAGAGGCGCTCGTAGTTGAGATTCTTGGCCACCCGCACCACGCCCGTGTCCTCGCTGATGCTAAAGTCATGGTTCTGATCGCCCAGCACTATGGAGTAGCGGATGCGCCCATTGGCGCCCTCGTCCACATCCGTGGCGGATACCTGCAGCACCATGGCTCCGATGCTGGCGTTCTCCGCCACCGAAGCGGAGTACTGCTTCGGGTCGAACACGGGGCTGTTGTCGTTCTCGTCCAGAATGCGCACGAGCAGCTGCGACTCGGTGGCCTGGGAGGGCTCTCCGCGATCGCGGGCTGTGATGTTGAGGAGGTAACTGGAGCGCAGCTCCCTATCCAACGAGTCAACGACGCGCAGTAGGCCATCGGTGGGGCTCAGGGAGAAGGGCAGAGGCTCCTGCTCAGAGTCCGCCTCATCAGTCGCCGCCTCCTTCAGGAGATAATCGATGAAGCCGTTGCGTCCCTCGTCGTTGTCGACAGCCTTGACAGCGATAACGAGCGTGTTGATGGCCACATTCTCCCTGATCGAGGTTTCGTTAGCGGAAACGAAGACGGGCACCTCGTCGTTGACGTCTTTGATGAGTATCGTTACCTGGCAGAGAAGGAGAAGGAGAAGCAGAAGGGAGTGGGGTTAAAGCGGAGATCAGTCTTGGCTAATTGTAGTTTAGATAAAGCGGTAAAGGTGAGGAATGATAACGGGGAAACAGGTTTATCTGAGGCCTAAGACAAGTCGCCTAATTAATCAAGGAAGCCTCCCTGATCTAGAGTTATCCCTGATCTCATACGGCTATAAAAGCTTCAATCTACCTTCACCGTCGACGACAGGCGCTGCTGCTTCTGGTGCGCCAGGAACTGCTGTTGCTGCTGCCCGTGGTCGTAGCGCCTCGGCGAGCGGTACTTCAGCTTTAGCTGCGTCTCCTCCAGCTCGCTGAAGGAAGCAAACTCATCGGCGCAGTCCCGAGCGGTGACCGTCAGAGTGTAGCCCGAGCGATGCTCCCTGTCCAACTGGCGACGCGTGCGGATGGTGCCATTGCTGTCGATGCCAAACTCAGAGTCGGCATCGCCCGCTGTGATGCTGTACTCGATGAGTCCATTGTTGCCTGTCAAAGAAACGTAAAGGTTATTGAGAAATCCTTAGAGAGAGATTATCTATCGACTAGCACTCACCCGAGTCGATGTCCTTGGCTGACACAGTGACCACCTCCATGCCAATGGGCACGTTCTCGAAGACCTCGCTCGAGTAGCTCATGGGATCGAAGAGAGGAGCATTGTCGTTCAGATCCAGGACATTGCAGTAGACCGTGATGGTGGTGGACAGACTAGGCTGGCCATTGTCCTGGGCCTGCACGATGAGGATGTAGTGTTGCACCTGGAAGAGGATGAACAGGGAAGAGCAGAGAGCATAAAGGAAGCTCAGCTGAGACTGGCAGGCAACTCCTACCTCTTCGTAGTCCAGTCGAGCCGTGAGGGTGAGCATTCCGGTCTGCGGATTCAAGCTGAACACATCGTTGGCCCAGTCGGAGACCACGCTGTAGGATAGCTGCGCATTCTGTCCCAGGTCCGCGTCCTTGGCCACTATCTGGCCCACCTGATAGCCACGCGGCGCATTCTCCGGAATGTCGAAGGAGTAGACGGTGTCCTCGAATTGTGGCGGATTGTCGTTGGTGTCGCTCACCTGGGAAATAATCAAGAAACATGAAGATCTTCTGCTCCAGCTTAGCAGATCCGAACATACCTCAATGGTGGCATAGGTCTCCGTGTACTGCACCCCATCGGAGACCCGAATCCTGAGCTCGTACTTGCTCTTCGCCTCCCTGTCCAGGGTGTCGTTGAGCAGCAGCTTGCCCGTGGCGGGCTCCAGCAGGAACTTCCCGTCATGGCCATCCATCAGCAGGAAAGTCACAGAGCCAATCGTGTCCGGATCGTGGGCCCGCAGCGTGGCAATGGTGTGTCCAATCTCCAGATCCTCGCTGACATTGTAGGCGAACGGGGTGTCCAGGAACTGCGGCGGGCTGTCGTTCTTGTCGAGAACTGTTACTCTGACCTGGCGGCGGGAAATAAAGCAAGCGGTTCTCGTTGCGTCAATAACACTGACCCACTTTTGGGGGAAGAGGAGTACTGCCATCCAGCGGAAACTAGTTCCATATTTGGCACTAAATGCACAGCATACTCCATGTGCGAGCCCCCCTCCACTTCTGTCGCAATGTCAATCGCATTCCTCATCTCTCTCTCTCTCGCTTAACCTGGCCGGGGCCTGGGCTTGACCCGCTTACTGGCCTGCCTCTGACTCTGACTCTGTATCTGGCTTTATGGCCGGGCTATTATACGCGAAGCCAGTGGCCGCTGCTGGCCCGGCTGAACTTTCGGGTTCGAGTTCTTTATGACCGAGCGAATTATAGTTTTGGCCATTTCTCCAACTGCTCCGGCGGTCAGGCGAACACGAACCAAACTGGCTCCAGCCTCGGCTCCACAAAGTGTGTGTACCTTCGGCTGTCGCCATTGTCACAGCAAGAAACATTCATTTTGAATTTGATATGCCCGTGCGTGCAGCATGCAGACCTCTATTTGTTAGTCAATGAACTTGTTTTTACCAATACTTGATAGATATTAGCACTAGAAAAGGCCTGATATGGTAGCAAAACCTTTTAAAATATTTGGAAATGAATCTTTTAAGATTTAAATGGTGAATAAGAGCGATTCTAATGAAGTTGTCGCGGATCGATCATTGTGATCGATAGTTAGTAGTTTTTAATTCAACTTGTGATCGAATGTAATCGGATTTATTAGTCGAATGTGAAGACACACTGCGGTTAGCTAGAGTTAAGTTAATTCCAATTGTTACTACCACGGAATAGTCTGCCCTTTCTTCCGGGATCCATGGTGGAGTAGCCGTTTAAGGCAACTCCGTTCGCATCGACGCACAGTGGCGCATTAGATTCATTAGGGTTACAAAAATCATAACTCTTGAACCAGTTGAGATATTTTCATAATTTTTTTTTAATGAAAGGTAATTTTAGGACCTTTCGATTAAGTGGTCATACTATATGGCGTGTTAAATAGTAGATTTTATAATCGAAAATTAATCATTTTTGAGGCAGTTTTATCAATTTTTATCCAATTTCAAAGAAAACTTTTCGTTTGTTTTCTCTAAAAAAGCTAATATGGTGCATAAACAAAAACAAAAATAGAATACATTTTAAAGAAACAAAAATTAATTTTTTTGTTGACCAAATTTTGACCAATTTTCAATCATTTATGCACTTTTTGTTCAAAATAATCATTCAATTTTACATCGTTTAATATTTATGAAGAATAATTAAACATTATACATTCATTTCTGTTGAGAATATGAAAAATGGATGGTAAAGTGGAAACACCACATATGTTTAATAAATGAAGTGAGAACTTTTAGTTATAGCAAAAATCGTATATTTATGCATATAAGTTAGAAACGATAAATGTATCGAAATGTATGTACTTATGACTCTTCCTCTTTCTCTTCACTTCCGACAGAAGTCTATACATCAAAGATCGATACAGTGTAGCTGTATATTAGCATCCCTATTAAGAACCCAGTAAGAGTTCAATCGAAAAAGCTTTTAATTATTACTAAAATTTAAACTAAGCCTTAAGATATGTATTATTTATTTATATTCCTATCGAAAGACGACAGAACAACTCACATTTTCCATCAGAAAAAAACACAAAAGAAGCAACAAACCGGTACAAGGAAACTGCTTCTCCCCAGATATTTTGTTGCCTTTCTAAAGTCATAACCCCGTAGGAATACAGACTGTAACCGATGTCTAAGATACCTATAAAATATGAAGAATCACAGGGGACAGAGTCTAATAAACCCGAAGTAAAATCACCTTCAGACCTCGTAACTCTCTCGCGAGTCACACATGGAGAACAAGGACCCAGAAGGCCATAAATACGCCAAAAACAGAGTCGGGGCCGTGGACACTCGTAAAATATAGCATCGTGTGCTGGGATGGTGTTAAGTCGAGGTGCTGGGCTCTCTCGGCTCTAGAGTAAACAGTGCATTTGTAATAAAATGTATGCAAATTTGTAACATCGGACACCAGACACCTGGAGGAGAGCCAGGGAGGAGCTGGACCCGAGACGCATTAGAGAGAGATGCGGAGAGACTATCAGCAAAAGACCATTTTGCGTTTTGCAGGCCCGGCCCGAGAGCTCGGCCTGAAGTGTGTGGCGGCTAATTGAACTAATTTGAGCAGTGGAAAGCGGGTGCAGCAGCTGCAGAAAATGTAACCATTTGTCAATCCGCTTAATGGGCCCACGAAAGAGCCCATGGAGCACATGGAGCACATGACTCGCCGCGACTCCAGAAAGGAGCCACGGATGGCCATAAATTTGCCTGAAATTCCAGCCCAAAGATCGGGATCCAGGGGACATTTTGATGGACATTCGCGAGCTTGTTCGCTAGCTTTTATTTTTTTTAATTGCAATTATTTGCCAAAGCAGGCCAAGAATAATGACAGAGACTAGAAAGCAGCGATCGTTCCGAGTAATAGAACCAAGGAAAAGCACCTTACTTTTGTGCTATACTCAAAAATAACTCACTGAGTCTCTAAGCTTGGCAAAGCCCAGGATGGATTCAAAAGTCAGAGGTCTGAATTTACTAGTAACGTTCCCTGTCTGTCTGTAACGCGTATTAAATCAAACCTCTTAAGTAAAAGCTATTCACTTGATTAAAAACCCTCAACGACCCCGGGCTAATCTCTAAATCTGTCACCGATTTAAGGACCGGATGAGGGTTAGCGCGACTCGGCAAATATTTAAAATTTAAAATGGAAAACATGACAATCGTTTTAAACCAATGCAACAATGAATTGATTGAAACACTCTTCGCACGCGAGGCCACTAAAGCATAGTTGCTTGTACTAACCGCAGTCCCGGGGCAGCTTCGTGCACGAAACTGGAACTGGAACTGCTCTCCCCCGGACTCCTCCGCACCCCCCAGATTTGCATGCGTGCATTGTTGGCATACCTACGCATACAACGTGTCGGCCATGAACACGCGGAGGCTGGAAGGCAAGGAGTCGGGGAGTAGAGAGCCAGAAGAGCCCCTGCACAGGCAAGGGCGATTCTCCAAGGCAGAAGAATCTGGAGCCAAAGAGTGAAGCTCAGAAAGAAATAAGGCAGCAGCCTTTGTTCCCTCTCTCTCTCACTCTTTTTTGCTTTCAGAAACCAGTAAAGGTTCACGAGGGCCTGCAGAGTGAGGCAGTTGAGGTCCACGAATACCCTTCGACCGAGCAAGAAGGCACTCTGCGAATCCAAAGACCCCGACTCGAGACGGGTAAGGTACCCCGCCCGGCATAATTAAAGGCATCTGCCAATGAAGCAACTTATTATAATTCTATCCCTGCGGCCCATTTATCCGGAGCCGGAGCTGCGCTGCTCTGTAAAATATTTTCTCGATACACAGGTCTGTCTGGTTCGGGATGATCCCCCCGGGACCCCCAGCAAATTCATTCAGCAGAGATATGTAGCAGGGCCCAGGGACGAGGAGACCCCGACGCTGGCCTGTTAATTTGCATCTTCCAAGAGGCACAAATGCGTGCCAGGCCAGAGAAGGAGCTCTGGAGGAGTTGGAGTAGCTCTGGAGCTGGAGCTCAAGTGCCTGGCGTGTAATCAACATTTCATATCAGCACAAGACATTAAAAGCGCATTAGTGCGGTCTCGACTTGCGCTGATAAGCCCTTGGAGACTGCCCCAGAAATGGCCGCCAAGGCAACTCTCCCTTGTGCCCTCCAAGTCCTCATCCTCTCGAGGTGCCTTTCGGGCAGCAAGTAAAAGAAAGGTCGGCCCTCCGGAGTAAGTAATCGGGATCTGATAAGATCGTACATGAATTAAGAGCGAAATGATCAAAGTGAATATTATGTGGCGCAAATTCTGGGAAATGTACGAATAGTTTTTGTACTGCTTGTTAGAGAAAAAGAGTGGAAGCCAACTCCTTTGATTGACATAATCAAAGCGAATTCGAATTAACCTATTAAATAGTTTCTTTATTGTTAATTCAATTTGAAAATCCCCAAAATCTCACCATTGTCCTCGCCGTTCGCGGCTGTCCTCCCAGAGCAATGGCATAGACCTCCACTTCGTAGTCATCCGGTCCCGCCTCACGGTCCAACTCTGCAGCCGTGGACAGGATGCCCAGCTTGGCATCGATGTCGAACAGGCGATCCACCTGACCGCGGGAGGCTCCACTAGCCGCCGTGACATTGGTGACAAAATACTCGATCTCAGAGCCCGCCAGATGGGCGCTCACCGTCAGGATCGTGGTGCCAATAGGCTCGTTCTCATACACCGAGCCGGAGAGCATGTTGCGCTGCTCGAAGCGCGGCACAGAGGCTTCACTGTCTGCAGCCGATCCCGGAGTGATGATGGTGATGTAGACCTCGCTGCTGCGACGCTCGCTTTGCACCGCCTCGTCGGTGGCCTTCAGAGTGAGCTGATACCGCACCTCCGGCTTGTACTGGGCTCCGGGTGTAAAGGTTATCACGCCAGTGTTCCGCTGCAACCGGAACAGGTCCTGCTGCCCGCTGACAATCTCGTAAGTGACCAGGCCGTTGCTGGAGGAGTCGGCATCCCTCGCCAGAACCTGCATCACGGCCAGTCCCTTCTGGGAGCTGAGCAGCTTCGGCGGTAGGATCGCCGCATTCATCGAGACAAAGACGGGGGCATTGTCGTTGATGTCCTCCACGATCACAGTGACCAGCTTCTCCGTGGAGAGCCGTCGCTCCGAGGGCTGCGCCCGATCGGTGGCCACCACTGTCAGGCGGAAGGTGTCGATGGTCTCGCGATCGATCTCCCGCAGCGTGTGGATCACCCCAGTCTCGGTGTTAATGCCAAAGTGTCGTCCTGACGGCAGTTCCGGCTCCTGCTTGCTGATGGCGTAGCTCACCTTGCCATTGAGGCCCGAGTCCGGATCGTCGGCCGTGACCGTGACTATGGGTGTCTTCAGGGCAATGCCCTCCTTGATCTGCCGCACAATGGCGGTGCTGGGAAAGATCGGCGGGTTGTCGTTGTCGTCCACCACCAGGACGTTGTACAGGACGGTGGTGGAGAGCGAGGGAGTGCCGCAGTCGGAGGCTGTGATGTTCAGAGTGTAGCTGGTAATATCCTCGTAGTCCAGCAGCTTGTGCAGATAGAGGCTTCCCGTCAGGCTGTCAATGTGGAATGTGTCCCGGCGATTGCCCGCCGAAATGCTGAAAACCACCTGGCTGTTGACGCCCTGATCGGCATCACTGGCGCGGAAGCGCATCAGCTCCGTGCCCGTGGGACTGGTCTCTAGCACAGACACCTCGCTACTGGACTGTGTGAACTCCGGGGCATTGTCGTTCTCGTCGAGCACCACCACGGTGATGGTGGCATTGGAGCTTAGGGGGTTCTTGATGGCAGCATCCCGGGCGACCACAACCAGGTGATGAATCTCTTGCGACTCCCTGTCCAGGCTGCGCGCCAGGGAGAGCTGTCCCGTGGCGCTGTCCAGGCTAAACTGGCCCGCCTCGTTGCCCTGGGCCAGTGTGTAGTAAACGTCACCGTTCAGCCCCTCATCCGCGTCCTGGGTGTAGACGTGGGTGATGTGCGTCCGCTCGGAGGCGCCCTCGGAGATGGTGACGTGGTACGGGGCGCGCAGAAACTCAGGCGCATTGTCGTTGACGTCCGTGACGTAGACCATGATCTTGACCTTGTCGTGCAGCCGCGGTATCCCATTGTCCGAGACGGTGGCCTGCAGCATCAGCAGATTCTCGGTGGGAAAGCCCCATCGGGCGCCGCGCTCGTCCTCCGTTTCGCTCTCCAAGTTGCGATTCTCCTTGACCAGCGACTCCCGATCGAAGGGACGCCTGGTCTTGATGAAGCCGTTCCTGGCGTCTATTGTAAAGTCCTGCGTGTGCGTGGTCAGGGTGAAGCTCAGCTCCGCATTCCGCCCGATGTCTCGGTCCACGGCCGTGAGTTTGCCCACAAAAGTGTCGGCCGGCGCATTCTCCGGGATGTCAAAGGTAAACGAGCTGTTGGTGAACTGCGGCGCATTGTCGTTCTCATCGATCACATGGATCACCACGGGCACCACCGAGGAGCGGGAGGGCTCGCCGGCGTCCCTGCAGGACACAGTCAGCGCGTAGTAGTCCCGCTCCTCGCGATCCAGCGGGGCTCGCACAAACAGGAAGCCATCGGGAAAGACGCCGAACATGAGATCCTGGTTGCCCTCGATGATCTCGTACGAGATGCGTCCGTTCTCGCCCAGGTCAATGTCCGAGGCGGGCAGGGCGAAGAAGCGAGTGTTCACCTTGGTGCTCTCCAGCAGCGAGGTCTCGTAGGAGGTGTGGTCGAAGACGGGCGTATGGTCGTTGACATCGGCTATGTTCACCGCGAGGCTCAAGCGGCTCGAGAGCGGCGGACTGCCCGCATCGGTGGCCATTAGCTCCACCTGCAGCACAGAGCCAGGCTCCGCTCGCACGGGCCGCTGGAGGTAGAGCACCCCCGTGACGGGTCCAATGCGGAACTGCTCCTCGGGATTGTGGGTCAGGCTGTAGGTGATCCTGCTGTTGATGCCCGCATCCCTGTCTCGCACTCTGCTGAGATAGATCTCCTGTCCCACGGCCGCATTCTCCGGCAGCGAGATAGTGGGCTCCGAGTCCCGATCCAAGGCAAAGATGGGCGCGTTATCGTTGAGATCGACGACTGCCACGTTGACGGTGCATTGGCCGTACAGGACGGGGGAGGAGCTGCTGCTGCTGCTGGCTCCATAGCTGGAACTGGCCAAGATGGTCAGCCGATAGTGGGCTTGCTCCTCGCGGTCCAATGCGCGGGCAGTGGTAATGCGTCCTGTCTTGGCGTCAATGGCAAAATTCTGCGACCTGTCGCCCTGGATAATGTCGTACTCGATGGGCAGCGAGGGCTTGCCCAGGGGCAGGGGCTTCATCTGCACCACCCCCACCTCGCGGCTGGCCGGCTGCTTCTGCCTCAGCTGCTGCTCGTGATCCTCGACCATCTGGAACTCATAACCGCCCGCTCCCTGGCCGCACTCGAGCGTCTCCGCCTTGGACTTGAGCACAATCTCCACCACAGCGTCCCTCTGGCTCCTGCGCTGGCCTGCGTCACGTGCCGATACCAGCAGCCTGTAGCGGGGCTTCAGGTGAGTCGAGGAGGAGGAGGTCGTCGTGCCACGCAGGCTGATGGCCCCCGAGCGGGCATCCAGCTGGAAGAGGCCCTCGCCACCTGACTCCAGCCTGTACTCAATTAAGGCATTATCGCCGGCGTCTTGATCTGAGGCCGTGACACGGAGCAGCACCCGCTCGCCCTGCTCAGCCGCCGCCCTGGGCTTGCCGTCGATATCGGCCTCGGTGAGCGTGTAGATGTAGTGCCTGGGATAAAACTCCGGATCGTTATCGTTCGCATCGGCCACGCTCAGCCAGACGGTGGCCGTGGCCGACTGCGGCGGCGATCCCTGGTCGCGGGCGATCACCGGTATCTCGTAGCGAGCCATTTTCTCACGATCGAGGGCCAGGCGCGTCGTTAATTGGCCCGTTAGCGCGTCGAGGGCGAACTGGCGCGGATACAGGCGCTCCACGCTGGGCGCCAGGGCGAATGTCACCGAACCGTTGGTGCCCTGGTCGTGGTCGGTGGCCGTCATCAGAGCCACGAGCGTCTGCGGCGGCGCATCCTCTCCAATGGTCACATTCTGCTGCCGCTGCCCGAACTGCGGGGCCTCGTCGTTCTCGTCCAGCACCGTCACCTTCAGCTGGGTGTAGGCAAACTTGGGATTCGGGCCTCCGTCTCTGGCGGAGATGCTCAGCTCGACGCTGTCGCGCACCTCCCTGTCCAGGGGTCCAGCGGTGACAATCAGTCCCGTCAAAGGGTCCATGGCGAACCACTTGAGCTCGTTGCCCGAGAGAATCTCGTAGTGGACCTGCGCATTGACACCGGTGTCCTCGTCGGTGGCAGTGATCGAGGCCACATAGCTGCCCGAGGGCGCCAGCTCACTGAGCACAGCCGAGTACTCGGATTTCTCGAACACGGGCTCGTGGTCGTTGACATCGTTCACGCAGATAATTAGGTATCCTGTGGTAGTCCTCGGCGGGCTGCCCTTGTCCGTGGCCACCACGGAGAGGTTGTACTTGGCGATCTCCTCGCGGTCCAGGACCCCATTGGTGCGCACTATTTGGAGGTAGGACAGCGTCTCCAGCCGGAAGTGACCCAGCTCGTTGCCAGAGACTATCTGCGTGGTGGTCTGTCCGTTGAGGCCGTAGTCCGCATCTGTCACGGATATGGCTGCCACAACGGTGCCATTCTCCGCATTCTCATCCACATTGGCCATCCGCAGGGTGGGCGGAAAGTACGCAAAGCTGATGAAGGGATCGTGGTCGTTGTTATCCAGCAGATTCACCGTCACATAGGTGCGCCCATCCTGGCGGGGAGAGCCGTGATCGCGGGCAAAAACCGTGAAGACGCAGCTCTTCTGGTTGGAGCCCTTCACACTCGTCTGCTGGGGGCAGTTCACCCGGTCGGTGGTGGAGATGACCCCAGTCTCCGGATTCACGGTGAATTGGTGCTCCGTCTCGGCCAGGTAGTAGGTGATCTTGCTGTTGTCCCCCAAATCATTGTCGGAGGCCATCACAGTCACCACGGGAGTGCCAGGCAGCGCCGTCTCATTCAGGGACACATTGTAGTCGCTGTGGTCGAAGATCGGCGGGTTGTCGTTGACATCCAGGATGGTGACGTTCACCTGCAGGAAGCCCAGGCGCGGCGGCGTGCCTCCATCCCTGGCGGAGATGTTCAACTGGTAGCTGCCCTGCGACTCGCGATCCAGATTGCCCGTCGTCTCCAGATGCAAGTAGGAGTTGTCTCCGCTGGGATTTGTGGTGGTGGCCAGCCGGAACTTGTTGTCTACATTTCCGGCCACGATTTCATACTGATCCGTCACCCCGTTCTCGCCCGCATCCGCATCGGTGGCGGCGTCGATGAGCAGCCGCGTGCCAGAGGCAGCGCTCTCCGAGAAGGACACGGCGATGCTCGGCTCGGGAAACTCGGGCGCGTTGTCGTTGATGTCCAGCACCTTGATGCGCACCTCAATGGGATAGGTGGGCTGTGAGGAGAGCACCACCAGGTCGTAGTGATCGCGCATGCCCTCGCGGTCCAGCACTACGTTGGTCTTCACCTCGCCCGTCACCGGATCCAGGGTGAACTCCCGCGGCGGTTCGTTGAAGCGGTAGGAGAACTTGGGCTTGGTGGGTATGAAGCCCACCGAGGTGCCCCTCGGCTGTCCCTCCAGCACCTCGAAGTCCGCACTGGTGTCCACAGCCCGGGATTGCATCTCGCCCGAGGGCGAGGAGGAGCTCCTCCTCCTGGGGAAGGCGGCGTACTGCTCGTAAGTGGTGGCATAGCTGCGGCCACGCGGCGTCATCAGCTCCAGCGTGGGCCTGTCCTCGCCGGAGGAGGCGGAGGAGGAGGACTGCGTGACCAGGAGCAGGAAGAATAGCAGGAGCAGCAGCGAGTGCTGTCCATGGCGCCCCTCCATCTTGGCGTTAGCGGATGGAAGGCTTTATGTCTCTTTGTTTATACTGAACTCTTTACTTTCTTGTTTACTTTTTCTTTGTACTTTTCACACATTTACTCTGGCTTTTTGTCACACTTTTATGTCTTGTAGCTTACACTGAGAGCTCATCTTGGAATTTGAGTGATTTGTGGTACGCCGCTCACCTGAAAAGAAGGGAAAAAGAGCGTTTAGTTGCATTTCAAGAGGATCTTAGCTGGCAGGGGGACCAAGGAATTCATTATTTCATTAAAATATTTAATTTAATTGGTTTGTTGGCTTGCTTAAGCCTTGCTTGTTTTGGTAATGCTTTCAATTAGCAGCTTTCATGCCCCACGCCATACGCCAGCATATAAAACAGCTATTTTATACTTCGCTGAGCATAAAATTGGACTTGAAGCGAGCTCGAGCCTCAAGTCTGAGCGGTATATGAGGCGCTAGAGCGGAAAACTGATAAGTAACTGAATTATTTGAAGTAGTTTTCCCTATATATGATGAGTACATGTCAAATTTGTTAGATTAAACACAGAAATATATCGAAATATGGAAAATTCTTATGTGTGAAGACAAAAGACTTAGGCAACGAACTTGCTCTGTGAGCAAACAAAAGACTTAGGCAACGAACTTGCCAGAAAGGAGCCCCCATGAACCCTAAGCCTTACTATTGTTGAATAAATAACTGAACTAGGAAATAAGCAACATTTTCTCCTTCAACCAGTGACCCCGCCCTAACAGCCCAATCCCTGCCAGCCAGCCCACGCACTGCTCCAGTGCCAGAATGAGCTGCGGGTCCCCGGACCCGGAGTTGATTGAAAGCCAGCCTCCTCCCTGGGCTTTTAGGAAAATCTAATCAAGATTTAGGCGGCGTCTATTAATCAAACGAAATTCCGAGGAGCCAGCAGCAGGCACCGAGAAGAAGGGAAAATTTCCATTAATAGCATGCGTGTCAGCTTTTCGGACCAAATTAATGCTTTGTGGGCAATCTCTTGTTAGCCGGAGACGGAGACAAAGACGGTGGCTCTAAGAACTGCTAGAGAGCTCTCTAAAGCCAGCTAACTGATTCGTATTTCGTATTCGTTTTAACACTCTGGCTTACAGCATCCAACCCCAGAGGGCGGGCTGATGGACTAGCGAGCACCCTAGAAGGGTTACATGTATATTTTTATTGAATTAAATAACACACACGAGTTAATCACACAACCGATCAGTCAACTCATGATGGGTTATTTCTCGAAAATTAATTTGAGACCCAGCCGAGGTGCCTCAGCTGATATACCCCTCGAGCAGACCGCAGCTAGGCAGACCCGCAGAATCTGTCAGAATGTGGGCTGTGGACCGACGACGGATCGGTTCAGTTCGAAACGAATCGAATCGGATCGGATCTCTCTGTCTCCTAAAAATGCGTCGTAAATTTCGTTTTTGTTGTCCCAACTGAAGCTTTTCAAGCCCCTCGAACCCGTTCATTAATCTTCGAAATCTACCTGCTCTAATGGTATTGTTAGCTCTGCTCTCTGTTCCTGGCGATCTTCTCTGTTTTTTCTTCTTTTTTTGTATTTTTTTAGCTCTATCAAAGATATTTTTTGATGTGCCTGGGTGTGTGTTTTGTCTTCTTTTCACACACACACGCAGAGGCAGAGGTAGCGAGGAAGGTCTATGTCCGTCTCCAGTTTCTATCGCATGCCTTTGGCATTAGTAGTCCTCTGTCGAAATGGCTTCCTCGAATTTATAATATTGAAATGAAAGTGTCAAGAGGGGATTTCAATAAATAAAAGGATTTTTAATGGGAATTATCCTAACCAGTTTGATTTTGACCATTTTACGATATATTTCAATTGATTAAAGGGGAGCATTTGCTTCTATTTCAAGAAGTAAATGTATAATTTAAAGGGAAAAATATTTAACCTGCTTGTTTATTAAAAATTTTAAGGATATATTTGCCCTTTTTCGGGTGTTATCTAGTATAGAAATGGGGGAAATATTTAATATGCGAGACTTTGAATATTTTAAGAAGAAGTTCCATTGATGAAAAGGTTAAAACTTCTGTAAAACTCTTCCATATTCCAATCACAACCAAAAAAAAAGGTCTAGGCTTGGAAGTAAGAAAATTATAGCGGAAACTACATTTTCCCCTCCTCCATGAAAGTATTACTTTCATTAGCCCCTCTGTGCTAGCTGTTCCGCCTTGAACCCGCTCCGAAACTCATTTGGAGTTCAATATTCACAGTTCACAGCCGGCAGAGAAATTTAAATATGTTTCCAAAAGAAACACACGAAAGAAAAGCAAAGCCCATTTGTTTGATTGATGTATGCATATATGGCTTTATCCGTCTCCTTTACACTTTCCCATACGCAGCCCAGCGCGGGCTGTGGCTTATGGGCTATCTGGTTTCCAGGCCATTAATATCGATACCGCGGCTATTTTTAAGAGCTCATAAATATAGCCATACCCGGCTAGGCGACATTTGCATTGCAAAACTAAAACAAAAATCCCAACAAAGGGCTGAAGCCTAGAACCGCCGAAATGAAGAGAAGCGAAACCAGACCGAGGTTCTCGGACCGAGCAGCATCGTGATGATGCCCCAAGCGGGGCTACTCCCCGACTCCTACTCCGACTTCGAGTCCGATCTCGATTCGGTGCCTTATTATTATGAATTTTTATTATATTTGAGCTTTTCACTTTACATCTCACTGAGAGCTGCAGTTGCAGGCGGGACAGAGAGCGCGGAGTGGGGAGCAAACGTGTTTTTCATATTTCCATATTCATTTACATTCATCGCTCTCAGTGTCCAGGAACATTTTCCTTCTTTCTCCCTCAGCTGGGAGAAAAGTAACGAAAACAAACCGAAAAACGACAATTTCTCAGGCATTACGTGGCAGCTCCACTCGAACTCGGCTCGGCCGCAGCCTCCAAGCGAGCTCCGAGTCGGAGTCGGGGCTGCCTACGTCCATAATAACAATGTATTATAATAATCCAACTATTAATCTTGTTTGTCGATGATGTATGTGATGTACGCTCGTATTCATCGAAATACCACTCTCCGACTTAGCTTTGGCTGTGGACTTGACTTGGGCTTGGACTCAAAACTGGCGTAGCTCCGGCGCGTGGGCTTGGGAAAAGTGATTTGCGTTCCGCTCGAGCTTATTGATTTTATGCAAATCCAGAGACTGGACGGATTCTGGGGGGGAACTGGACCCGGAGTGGGTTCCGAAATGGAAATGGAAATCGCACAAGTACGTAAGTACCTGGCGCGGCACGGGAGGAGTGCAGTGGAGTGCAGAGGAGCCATGGATGTTTATGAGTACCTACCATTTTTCCTCACATTTTTACATGCATTGTGGCGTTGGTGTTGGTGTTGGTGCACACACACACTCACTCCCAGGAGCACTCACGGACACACACACGCAGCATATTTTTCTTTTAATTTTTTTTCTTTCAGCAAAACGTGTTTTGCCTCATTTTTCGCTCTTGTATATGGCTTGTTGCTGCGGCTGCTGTTGCTGCTGCTTGGAGCAACGTTGTTGGAATTTTTCACTTATAAAAATTTGCAACGGCAACACACACACCGAACGATCACACACACACACACACTGTGGCACTGAGACTGCACTTTGGGGCAGCGCGAGGTTTGGGGACACTGAATTCTGGCCTCAGCCTCAGCTGGACTCTCACGGGGTGTTGGCCCAGGGTAGTGGCTTTCAAAGGGAGGATGCACTGCAGCAGGAGGCACCAATCTGGGTGCACTACCTTCACTTTTGCTTGTCAAGCGCTCCACGCACGCGCGCCTTTCAGAGCCAACGGAGTCTCTCGGAATCGGAGTCGGAATCGCTGAACTCGCCTCAGTGGTCGCAACGGAACTGAGTGGCGAGCCAGGCCCCAGCAGAGATTCGGATTCGGCTCCCAGCCAGGCCTGGGAAAAGCCGTCGAACGGGTTTGTGGCTGCCAGAGAGCGAGCGAGCGAGCGAGCTCTCGGCTTCTCTCGCGGCTCTCAGGTAGGACTACCTCCTCTCTACCTGCAACACATTTTTCACTTGTTGCAGTTTCGTTTTTCATTTTCTTGTTCGCTCTCCCGGAGAGGCGTCTGGAAAGCCGCCCCTCCGACTTAGGCCATAACGCTGCCCGCCGAGTCTTCATCTCGTCTTGGTCTCAGTCTTGGTCCAGTCCAGTCCGACGAGATTCAATAGCCACCGGCGACCCATACACAGCGACAATAAAAATTACTGGCCCGCTCTGGGGACGGGGTTACTTCTTGCGACGCCAAGTACGCAGGGAAAAACAATTGGAAGAACAATAAATATTACAAAATATTGAATAAGAAATACGAATGTATACAAATACAGTCCAAGGAACTCAAGGATCTGCTTCCTAAGCTGACTGAAAATGATATTCAAATACAATTACACGAGAAATTTAAATATTAATTACTTTTGACCATTATCTTGTAAAGGAAACAGAAGGAAGTGGTTACCTTCTTCTGAAACAAATATGTGCCAGTCCCCTTCTATTCCTGATAGATAGATTATAGATTATGTCCTGGTCTGTTCTGATATCTAATCAAAGCTGTGCCGCATAGTTTTTCTCCTGATTTAGCTGTGTAAAGAATGTGGGATATTCTAGGGATATTCGAGATCTAAATACAATCTTTACAAGCTTATGAGGGTCCCTTTTAAGCACAAATTGAGTACTAAGAAACCTTTTCTAAGGCCTAAAACCGTATAGCTAATATCTAACAACATCTACTATTAATCATTAAAATCCCAACAAAACCCACTGGGACTTTGTTTCCTGTGCAACTCACTCGCTGTTTGCGTTGTTGTGCTCAGTCGTGCTCACTCGGTCCCACTGCAGTCCTCCAGCGGAGAGGCGGTTGAAGAGCAGGAGAGGATGGAGCACCAGCACAGCCAGGCCGCAGGTTCGGGGTTCGGAATTATAAGAAATTCTTGCACAGCTCGATCTTTCTCTCTCTCCCTCTCTCTCTCCAGTTCCCAGTCTTCCAGAGAGACTGGCTCTCTGTTTGTGGGCACCTTTTTATTTGGTTACTTCCCTGGTTCGCCTCCGATCTTGGGCCGTAGAATTTTGTTTAGCATAGAAACTGGTTTCAAATTAAAATTATCGCTGGTCATTTTTCTTATGGTTAGTTGTCGTTTACTTTGCCGTTGTTGTTGCTGTTGCTGCTGCTGCCGTTGGTGGTGCCTCATTTTTTGTTTTGTTTTCTGGAATTTCGGTGTTTGGTGTTTGGGACCTGCGTTTTACTTCCCTTCGCTGCCCCAGAGAGTGTGTGCTGCTGGTGCGATGGTGGCGGCGATCTTGCTGGTGTGAATGTGAACCTAGCTCTCGGTCTCAGTCGCGGTCTTCATCTCCTCCTGCCTGTCATGCGTGTGTTGTCTTGGACACTGGGCGCCCTATACGTGAGAAATTACAGGCAGAGAATAAACCTTAAGTAATCTTTTGTCACTTTACAAGTAACCTTTATGTTTACCCATTTCAAATCTCACTGAAGTGGCATATTGAAATCTCATTGAAATCATCTCTGCAAGAGCCCGTTTCCGAACATTACATGTCTTGCTTCACTTCTCTCAGTGTCGCCATCGAGAATGGGCTGCTGTCTGGGCTCTTGGTGGCTGCTGCTGCCGCCTGTCGGATGTCGCTGGCTGGCTCTGGCCATCTTTATTCTTATTAGGCTGGAAATTCGAATCTGGGACTGGCTGAATTCCAGGAATGCCTCTGACAGCACTCGAAATATCTAAGCGAGAGACCGAATTCGATCTTTATCTGTGTGAATATCTAGGGGTTAGCCTAAGCCTATGTCCTAGCAGAGGAATAGTTATCTCTCTCGTTATGTCTGGGAATATTCAGGGGTTCTGCTGTTGTTTAAGCTGGGAATCGCTGGCTGTGTCTGTGCTTTGTCACTCAGTAAAGTAACAGCATAAAAAGAGTTTTTTCCGATTTTATTTCTTTATGAATGTCGTCGTCGTCTTGGTTGCCTCTTAAATGCCACAAATGCAGCAGCAGCAGCAGCAGCAGCCGCCCCGGTCCGGTCGCATTCTTATCTTTTGAGAAATATTACAAAAACACGCAAAGCCCGGGCCAAGTCCTGGCTTCTTCCCGACAGCCACCAAAGGCAAACCAATAAAAATAGCTGAGCCTACCACTGTTGCCGTGGTTGCTGCTCGAGTCACTGCCGCTCTGTTCGGCGGTCGGGCCATGTGTGTTTATCGTTGCCTTCGTTCCATTTCCGACTTCTTCCCAGAGCCCAAGGCGCGGGCGATGTCTTGTGGAGTTTGCCTTCAAGTCCAGTGGCTAGTTGCTGGGCTGTCGTAGGTGTGATTCTGCAATTTCTGATGATGGAGCGAGGCTAGGAATATATATTTCCTTTGCAGTTCTTATACCTTAAATGTTTGTAAAATGTGTTTTAATTTAAAAAGATCTTTTAGCTATGAAACTTGAAATTTAATTAACTCCCACTTTAATTCAGAATTACCCGAAAATCCATTATTTTTCGTTTCCCCCAGTCCCCGTGCCTTCTGTTCTTCATTCTATAATTTTTTGAATTTAAACTGGCGCGCTTTTGGCCAAATCCAGTGCTGTATGCTGCTATAAAACAGTGTTGCAAGACGTTTGTATAAATATGTAACGTGATTTTCCCCACAACTTTAAAAATACAAAGTCATGGCCGAGTCCTATAATCCTAAGATGTTTTTCAAACTGGAATAAACTGAAAATAAAATTAAATTTAATCCAAACCTCAGGTGGCCTCATTCCCAGTGATTTAATCAGACCTGGAGGCAACTGGATGAGTTCTCAGACATGAGGTGACCTGATAAGTGGGCTTATCTCCATGCTATCCTCGGTTAGCCCCGATTAGATAATGATTTTCGTCTCACACTTAATTTATTTGATCTTCCAACGCTGCGGAAAGGAGCGAAAAAACACAAAACAAACATACATACGTTAAAGTACATACAATTAGCCCTAAGAATGATGCTAGCTTGGGTTGGGTTGAGTTGGGTTTAGTTACCTTGACTATGTATACTGGAGTGATTACATACAAATATCGGGGGAGTATATGGGGTTGTTGGCTAATGCTAATGCAAGCTTTCAAACTGCTCCCAAAAACAACCCCCCAACCGAGGATTCCTCCTCTAATCCCGCTTCTTTTGTGCGGCTGTCTTTTTGGTCACTGGCGTGGCTGCAGCGGGTGCTGGTGCCGCTTCTGTGCCTGCGGCTGGTGCTTCGATGGCTCCATTGGGCGTCGCTCCCGCCACCTTCTTGGCATCCTGCTCCATCTCCCCGGAGAAGCCAAACTCGTTGACGCGCTTGAGATCCACGCGGTACTGCCAGCGCTGGTAGAGGAACACAAAGAAGATGATGTCGTCGCGGAAGCAGCCAAGGCGATACATGGTCGGCATTTTGATGACAAACGCAAAGATGTCGTCGATGAAGGTGTTGAGGAACTTGTAGGTCATCATGCGCCACGGCATGTGGGCCACCGACTTGAGCTTGTAGTTGATGAACAGCTGCGGCGTCATCAGGATGAAGCCAAAGGTCAGCAGGTAGCCGTAGAGCATGTTCAGCACGAACGAGTACCAGCCCTTGTGCTCGTTGTAGATCAGCGAGTAGACAAAGTAGGCCACCAGCAGCGGGAAGCAGGCCCAGCCCAGATACTTGAAGGCCAGCTTGTCGTACTCCTTGGTGGAGCTCTCCGAGTACGAGCCCTTGTCGCTCAGGGTGATGCGCGGCAGGATGCCGAGCAGCTTCTGGTCGCGGTCGTAGTTGATGTCCACCACCTTGTGGATCTTCCACACCTCGATGCCCAGGCCCACGACGCACGAGATGCGGATCATGAAGTTCGTCTCGTTGTCCAGCACGTACAGCAGGATGATCAGCGACTGGAAGACCCCGAAGAACACCGAACGCACGGACAGGCCCTCCAGGGACTTGCGATTGTTCCAGAACTGAATGTCGTTCTTGAAGGCTAGCAGCTCGAACACCGAGTGCAGGATGGACACGGCCACGGTGATGCCCAGCAGGTAGATGTTTGTGTCCAGCAGCGTCTCCTTCAGCGAGTCCTGGTCCTCGTCACTCTCCTCCGGCTGGCTGGCGGCCATCAGATCGCCCAGCACATTGCCGGCCCACTTGTTCTTCATCTGCTTGGCGGCGTACAGCTGCCACTTGAACATGCCCAGCGGCTGGAAGGTCAAGTGCAGCTCCAGCTCCGGCGTGGTCTCATTCACCGGAAAGTACTCCCGCTGCAGGTTCCAGTAGTCATTTACGAACACAATCGGCAGGTACGTCTTGCCGCCGTCCACAAACTTCACGTACTCATCGAGCGGCGGCGGCACCGAGCCCTGGGCCCAGTTGGTCTGGTCCACCACCAGGTTGACCGTGAGATTGGGATGCCAGTGCGAGACGATGGTGTCCTTGAGATTCGCATGCTTCAGCTCGTGCTCCAGCTTCTCCTTTTCGCTGGCCAGAAGGTTGTAGTTGCGGTTCACGCGCAGCTTCTTGAACTTATTCAGCTGGTGCTGCTGGTGGCCCATGTGCCCGTTCTTCGCGTAGTTGGGCGCTTGGGGATCCGGACTCTCGCCCGATCGCGTCACGAAGGCGTGCAGGTAGACGCTGCCGTTGTTTATCACATGCTGGCTGGCCCGCAGCTTGAGACTGTGCGTATAGATGCCGTCACCGGCCGCGCCCGAGGTCCAGTCGCCGTAGGTGAGGTCCTCCTGCAGCCACAGTAGGTTCGCCTTCTGCTGGAAGTTGACCACATCCGGCTCCTCCGACAGCCACACGTGCAGGTCAAAGTCCGTGCCGTTCTCGAAGAAGTTCCAGGCCGTGATCTTTGGCCCCGCGTTGGCCACGCTCTTGTCCTGCGGACCGGTGGTCGGCTGTGGCCGTCGGAAGAACGAGCTCACAAAGTAGATGATGAGAGCGCGCAGGATTAGCGACTTGGTCATGGCGAAGAAGGACTCCATGCGAGTGGGCTGCTGCTGTTGTTGTTGCTGCTGCTCGCCGCCCGCATCTTGGGCCAGCTCAGCGTTGCCGTTGCCAGCAACCACCTGGGAAGAGAGAGAGAACAGAAGGTCGGCGCAGGTTGAAGGGGGTTCGTTGTTCGGGGCTCCGGAAAGTGGGCCAGCTTGTGTGGAAGGTCGTTGCTTACCGCGCCCTCGGCCGCGGCCTGCCCCTCGCCTGCTTTCGACATAATGTGAGGCGGATACACGTTTTTTCAGTCACTTTGCAAAATTTTAGGCCTCGCGAAGAACGTTGAAAATCTATCGGGTTAAATTAATTTTTCAGCTGGCTATCGTTGACCGCCTATCGATAGCGCTCACCTGTTGCCTATCGATGGCGGCGCCGTCGTCATCAATATTTCAAACTTCAAATAGAAACAACATCCATAGAAGATATTGAAAGACAGTGTGGGAATCGGAAAGACAGTATAGGTAAAGTCAGCCTATCTAGTCGGTTTCAATTGAAATAATATATATTAAAGTTGTAGAAGAGTTTTATAGTTTCACAACCAGTGTGTACACACTCTTTTAGGACGTGAACCAGTGGTTCAACCCGCGAAAGAACATATGTTACGCATTCAAAAAGTAGGTGGAAATAAAACGGTGGAATTAAAAAATAATTAAAATTTAAGAATTAGCATTGAAACTCGCTATTAATTAACAGGCCCACCGAGAGGGGGAGGGGTGACGTGTGGATTACCTTGTGAAAACAACGGGCCCGAGATTTTCAGAAATTACCCCCGGGCCTCGAATTTCTCTGTGCGGCCGTGGCAATTTGACAAACGCTAAACAAATATATAAAATAATTGTTGAGAAAACAATAGCCGATAGCGGTATCGATACATAACAATACCGATTCGACGGAAAGTAAGTTGCCAACAAAATAAATAGAAGAATTTTCAGAATTTTCGTAATCGCTGGTAACGTTTTTCGAAATCATCGATGTTGAAACGGAAACAGAAAAAATCATTCAAAAAATCGATGAATTGTTGAATTTTGTAATAAATAAAAATATCGTAATTCTAGTACTGCATTTATATGTAACAAATGTAAACATTGAGCTTTTTCAGTATTCTTTTTATTATTTTTTTTTTTATTTAAAATCGAACCTAAAAATATTAACTATACCAGAGTTTTGTTTTGAGATTAATTATAAGAATAAAAATGTTAAAAAAAAAGTTACGAATAATGCTTTCATAGCACCCCTTTTCTTTTAATTGTAATTTTTAAATTTAAATTTAAATCTGAAGTTTTGTCAAACATTGATGCATCGCTTAACATCGATATCAACAAAAACATCGACATACCTCGGAAAACATCGCTAAAAAACATCGATGACATCCGGTCACACTAAATTACTCTTTTCGACAAAAAATTGCACTTGGTAGCACGTTTCTTGAGGTAAGTTTGCTGAAATATTGCCGAAATGGCTAAGAAAGCCCGAAAGCGTGACACAAAAACAAGTGCAATGGCTTGAGTTTCCCGTGAGTGTGGCGGGGCAGTGAAAAAAGTTGGCGGTGGCCAATTTCCGGAGGAAAATACTCCAGCAGGTCGGACCTAACCTCGAAGCACCGCCACAAACACAAAATGTGACGCTTTCGGGGCAGGTTTTTTTGTATTCATTTTTGTATTAATTGACATTGTGTTGTGCTCGCAGCAACGACGCCGCCACCATGCAGATCTTCGTGAAAACCCTCACCGGCAAGACCATCACCTTGGAGGTGGAGCCTTCGGACACCATCGAGAATGTGAAGGCCAAGATCCAGGACAAGGAGGGCATTCCCCCAGATCAGCAGCGTCTGATCTTCGCCGGCAAGCAGCTGGAGGACGGCCGCACTCTGTCCGACTACAACATCCAGAAGGAGTCGACCCTGCACTTGGTGCTCCGCCTGCGTGGTGGTATCATTGAGCCCTCGCTGCGCATCCTGGCCCAGAAGTACAACTGCGACAAGATGATCTGCCGCAAGTGCTACGCCCGCCTGCACCCGCGTGCCACCAACTGCCGCAAGAAGAAGTGCGGCCACACCAACAACCTGCGCCCCAAGAAGAAGTTGAAGTAGACGACGACCACGATTCTGCGGGCTCCATGCTCCTGGCGCTGCTCCATGGTTAACCATCTAAGTAAATATATGTACAATGTGTGAAACCAATCTCCGAGAGAAATGTATTTGTATTTGCCACAAGGCGCAGCGCACTCGCCCCATTCGTTGTTCTTTCTCTGCTCGGTTGTCCCTGCAGAACGGGTTTCCTCGGGGAGACTCTTATACTGACCGCTCTCTGGCATCTGGTTCTAGTCTGCGTCCAGGAAGCGGGCCAGCGACCGCAGGTAATTGATATTCCATCTGTCGTTTGAGGAGGATGAGACCCTAGAGGAACGGGAATGGGGCCTATCGCCACGGATGGCTGCCTCTCAGACCTACTTGGCCACGACGACTTCTATTCGCTTCGAATACAGTTAATTGGTTTCATTGACCGCCGAGAAAGACACTTGTCCAGCCAACGGCTTCCGTTGCCAAGTGCAGAACTGGTTGTCTCCATTCCTCCTTTTTGCTCTCTCCCTTGGTCTTCTTTTTATGAATCTCTTAATAACCCAAGGGTCACCAAAGCGGGCGCTACCTGGTGACGGCCTCAAAGGGTTCGCGTCCCCGTGCGAAAAGTCCTGATAAACAAGACCCGATAACAACCAAGGGCAACGGCGGAGAGGAACGGATGCAGGAGGCGAAGGCAGAGCAGGGCCAGGCCCAAATTGCGGTCAACATTAATTAAAAATACAGCGAGGGAGTGAGGGACCCAAGGCAGATGTCCCAGGCGTCACCGAATGCTGGGGAGGAAGGAGGATGAGGTGGCTGCTGCTCCCAGGATGTTGGGGGGCCGCCGCCGGGCGCGAATGATGAAACTGCGGATCGAGCAGAATGCAAAAAAGGCTAACAGGCGAATTTGCTAGGGAAAGGGTGAGAGCAATGAGAAGCAACCGAAGCCACGGCCCTAAGGGCACCGTGCAGTGACCATCAAACTTTTAACAGTGAAGGTACAAAAAAAGTGGTACAGTAATGGCACAAAAAAAAAGTAGAGTAATGGCACACTAAAGTGGTACTGCTGTGGGCATATCATTAATATAAGGTTTTTTAAAGAAAATGATTTATTTATGGAATTTTTGGAACTTTGTTTGAAGAATTTATATTATGGTTTATGAGAAATTAATTAAATTTGTTATATAACTAAAATATTAATTTTATAATATAAATCTGAATTAAGTGTTTAATGGCCAATATAATCGAAAAGGAATCCATTTTCGATATTATCATTTTTTTCGATATTTAAAAATTCAATATAACAATGTTTATGATATTTTCGTTATAAAATTGATCGGTATATTAATGTCAATATTAATATAATATTACCCAAAAATATGTACACTTCTATTGGATAATATTTTTTTTAATTTTAAAAATTTGTTGTGAATGATGGTTATCTAAGCTTAGACTGTTAAAGTAATTTGAATCCTAATATTTATTTTACAGAGTCCCACTTTAATTAATGAAAAGAAAAGAGAAACCAAAGAACTAATTTCTTAAGGTAACCAGAACCCAAGACTTCCTCCCGAGCTCATGGCGGACCACGTACTCCGAACATGTCTCGTCCATACAGTATAAAAAGGTGTTACGTGCGGGGCAGGGGGCGTGGCACAAGCGGGGGCAAAAGTATTTTAAAAATTAAGGCGCTGCCGCCTGGAGGGAGCTGCTCGCCTGCTTATTTATGGGTACCGGGTCCTGCCTTCAGGCGGCCAGGAGGAGCTCGGAAAATACCCGCACAGGTTCCGGCTTTGGCTGGCTGGCCAACCAAGTGCGTGGCTTTCGGTTTTAATTTTTTTCCAGAGGCTGAGGCCATGCCACGCCACGCCACACCACTCCACGTCATCGCCCAACGGTGTCTTTTTGTCTTTTGGGGCGACGCCGCCTCCGCCATTCTAGGGCTTTTATGGGCCCCGCTCACAGTTTACATAACAGATGTGACCAGAATAATTAAGAGAGCGCTTCGTGGTCGCCATTCGCCTTCGATTCGACTGACCCAAAATGTCCCCAGGCCAACCCATCACATCGTCCTGCAGCTTCCCCGTCTCCGCCGGTCAGTCGCTGGTTTGACACTCTTAACGTTTTGGTCCCGGCCCCTCCTCCTCCTCCTCCTGGCGCCTGGCTGAGGCGCATTAATTTTGCAGAGCGGTGCTCCCGATACGCCCCTCCTTCTCCCCACTCCATCCCTGCCACTCCACTTTGCGACGAAAAGTGCTCATTGAAAATTGAACGTTTTCCGTGCCCCCTCCTCGCGCTAGACGGATTCCGATTCTCCTCGTTTCCATATGCTGGCGGGGATTGCGTGAGTTATGGGCGCCGCTTATGCTACAAAGTCAACTCCTGATTGCCTGGATAGTTTTCCCAATTCCCCGTCTTCCGCCTCGACAGTAAGTTGCTCTAAAATATGCACTTCGCGGGCAGGAATTCGGACTGGGGAGGGAAGAGGATGAGGCAGAGGGCGACTGGCTCACTGAGAGAGCGACCATAAATGGATTTTTCCATCGGGCTAAGAAGAATTTTCAATTTGAAATAAATTTCTGGCCCCGACTGGGGCATTCCTCGCCAGTGCCTTGCTCCAGCAGCTCTCCTTAGCCTCGCCCAGAGCGCGCCCCATTTTCTCTCTCTGTGGACGCAACGCCAAGTGTCCTGGCCTGGCCTGGCCTGGCAGGAGGAAGGCAAGGAACCCAGAAGGAACGGCTCGAGATAAGGCGCACAGCCAAACGTTTATAAATTGGGCGCTAGTGTGGAATCCCAATGGTAATGATGTCGAAGGGGCGCGGCGGAGCAGGCGGGCGACTCAACTGAGATGTCAGAAATACACACGCACAGGCCAATAAGGAAATATAAATTGCTCTGGCGGAGCACCGGGCGGCCCACGAAACCGTTGGATACACGGAGAAATGCAAAATAAAACTATTGATGGAAATATGTAACTATTTTATAATTGAGAAGCAGCATTAAACATTTTTACAAATGCCTAAATATTAAATCAATGTTATAGCTACTCATGTCATCACTTAAGCCGATTTTAAGCAATAAATTAATTTTTTAAAGGCCAACATTGCGTATACGTTATATGCATAAGATAGGTCAGAGGTAGGGAGGGCATGTAACGCGAGTAAAAGTCTGATTTTTATAGAAACAAAAATATAGAGCACAATATCATCTTAAAATTATCGTAAAAACCACAAAATATATCAAAATTCTATATATCGATCTTGAGCATATCAAAAACATGGTCGATTAGGCGAACATTTATAAACTAAAGATTTAAAGAACGATTTTCGAGTCGAATATCAAAGAGTATCGACGTAATCTCTGTCATTCAAGAAGTCTGTACTTAGTGCAGCATTGTTAAGTACCTGCACCCTACTTTTATTAGTTATTTGTAATAGTTTTTTTAGATTTAATTACATAATTTGCTTAGAACACATGGCAAAACTCTGTAAAATGCACACAGTAAGTACAAGTAGTAACTACAACCCATTCCATTCAAGCAGATAACTCCCCACTAAGCCTTAAGCCTCGCTTAGTCTTAAGTCTATTTAAATCTGTGTTTATTGACCGGCTCAGCGTCCCAGTATTCGCCTCAGTGTATCCCGATATACAAAGGCAGGCGGAGAAGCGAGCATGGCAAGGCAGTGCGTGTAATTTAATATGCATAAATCGATACTTGGCTGCCTTCTTATGCTTACTCCTCCTGCCCATGTGAATGGGATTGGCTATAGGCTGCTCGAGCTCCCACCAGACCCAGACCATCCCTTTGCCTTTTGTGTTGTTTGTGTTCTATTTTGAGCGCAAAATTGTTATTTGTTTTTACGTATTCTCAGCCTTCTTTCGCCCGGAAATGGCGGGAGCTTTGCATATCTACAGTTTATGGCTTTCATACAGTTAACATTTTGCCATAGATAAGCACTTCTGGCACCGCCATGTGCTGTCTCAGAGACTCCTCCCGCTTCCCGTATCCTCTGCCTGCTGTATGGCAAATAATTTGAAAAGTCATTTTATTCAATTTCAATTGTGTCCGTGGGGGAGTGTGCGAGGGCGGGGGCTGCGGAAGTGAATGCTCTCGATTTCATATGCCTCGATATGAGCGGAAGCCAGGCACAGGCACAGATACAGCTACGAGATACAGCTACAAGATACGGGAATGGACCGAAGGACAGAGAGGCAATCGGTTAGGAGACATATTGATTTCCTTGATAAATACTTAATAAAAACACACTCAAGTGGCGCATCCGGAAGCGATATATGTGCCATATCCCAGAGAATGGAATGAATCTAATCACACATTGCACAGGGCGGAGGCATTGCTTTAAGATGCCCCGACTTCCGGCCAGGAAGTTGGGCTCAAGTTGGGTCCCTGCGCTTTAAGGCTACTCTCCCTCGCTGGGGCAAGTCTATTTGCATTGCGCACAATAACATTTCTATAACTATGCCAGAGTAAACACAGAGGGAGAGAGATAGAGGAGGGAGTAGACTCAAGGCATGCCCAAGGAGCTGGGCCTGGGTCCCGCATCATCGACAGCCACAACTATTTTTCTTCCAGCTGAACTTTTGCCTGGCCTGAACTCCTCCTTCCCGCCGCCTGCTCCTCCTTGACATGCTCTGTGCTGCTGTGCGATTAACCAGACATCAATGGCCAGGCCAAAACCGAAGCCAGCTCAACTGGTAGCTGTGGGCAGCTCCTCCTGCTGCTGCTGCAGCTAGTCCTTCTGCTCCTTCTACGGCTCCTCCTCCTCCATTTCCCCAGTGCAGCTTGGCGCACCGCAAAGTTGGAAATTAGTTTGTTTTTGCTGTCAAGGTGCCGTTGGAGCTACTTGGATTTTTGGCTTTGTTGGCTTACATTGCCCCAGTGCCTGCTCCTCGCCGACCACACTGGCTTCCTTGGTTCACATGAAACGGCTGTCTGGGTGTCGCCTTTAATTAATTTTAATGTTTATTATATTTAGTTGGCTTTGGGCTGTAATTTAATTGTTTCTGCGATGCCATTTGCTTTACATTCTTGAGAAAATCTTAATATTAATCTCCCAAGAGCCCAGCTAGAGCTATAAAATGTGTTTCGTTTCAAATGAGACCCCCGAAAACCCTAACCAAACATCAATTAAAATGTAAAATCAATCGAAAATAGATTGAAATTGGTAAATTTCTGAAACTCCTGACCTGAACAATGCCTGGCATTGTCCGCATTCGTTCCATTCAAAGCTCCTGGGGATGGCCTGCACTCGCATGCAAATTAAGTTTTGCAATCCTCAATTGGACGCGTTTAAGTTGTCAAAGCTTCACTCACATGGCAGGGGTATGGACAGAGGACACTGGCCACACAGGACACACACAGAGGCACGGGGTCAAGGGTGCGAGAACGATAAAAGCATAACACAAATCAAATATTCTCAATTGTCTCTCCGTTGTTTCCTGTCTCGTCCGACGTCCTGCGTCCTGCGTCCAGCGTCCTGCGTCCATTTCCTACTTTCGGATCGAGTTGAGGCACTTTGCACAATTTCGAGTCATTAAAAATGCAAACGGCTTATTGGCCAGACAGACTCGACTTTGGCCAGTCCAATCCGCCTTGCTGTGTGGGTGTTGGGGGGCGTGTCCTTGTCCCCTGCCCCTCCCCCGGGAAAACCAATGGTCGGGTCCAGCTGTGTGTGTGTGTGTTTGTGTTTGTGCGCAAAAGTTTGGGCAACTTTGCTGTTTTTCAAAAATATTGACACGCAAAGTTTGTGCAATCACCAAACAAATTACTTCATCAATTTTACAAAACAACAGAAATTTAAGATCTTTTAAAAGTTTTGTGCCAAGCCAGCAAACGTCCCTAAAAACACGGAAGTGGATGTGCCCTCCCCTTCCAATCGGGCACTTTCCACATGGCCAGGACCTGCAGGTCGCCGGAAGCACTCACAGAAAAGGGTTTTGTTTAAATTCAGTTTAATATTTTTTTTTTTTATAAAAAAAAAAAAAAAAAGAAGGAGAAAATGGGAGAAAAAAAGGAGAAAACCCAACGAGTAGGTACAAAGATTAAACACTACGAGTAGACAACTAGAAGATACGACTAGAAGATAAATCTTAACACAACGAGTAAAGCTGACGAGTAAGCTCAAAAATTACAAATAAATTCTTCGAGTAGAGACGACGAGTAGACTTTATCAGTTAACAAAAGGATTTAACACAACGAGTAGAGACGATTAGAAAACAGGACGATAAAACGAGAAAATCACCAACAATCTCCCAGAAAAAGAAGAGACCGGAGCGAGAAAACAACGAATAAGTTAAGTTCGAACCTTTGAAGTCAATCGAATGATGTATAAATTTAACTGATATATGAATTGTTGAATAAATTATAAACTTAAAACTACCAGCAATATTATGTTTTTTGTACTAGTACCTATCTTTTCCGAGTGTACCTGCCCTCGGACACGCACCAGTTTCTGCAGGAGCCTTGGCGCGAGGCATCTAGGACGGTGGAGGCAGGAGCCCAGAGAAAGAGGCACAACAAAGGCCGGCAGCAGAAAAGTTTGCAACAAATTGCTTATGCTCCCAAACATACACAAATATACAGGGGGCCCGAGCCGGAGTCCTGAGAAATGGAGAAGCCAGGGACATGCGCTGGAACTTGTTAATTTTGACCAGCTGTCCCGGCAGTAAACTGCCATCCCTACACATCCTTTCGAGCGTGGGCGGAGGAAGGAAGGTCGGTGAGGGAAGTAAAAATGCTACTTCTGCATAAATGAAATCAGACAGATAGATGGGCTATAGAAACGTACTATATAGGGAGATTTATGGAGAGGGAGAGACACAGAGTCCTCTTGTGTGGCTTATGGCAACAATGGAACTTCCTTGCGAGACAGAGTCCTGCCTGGCGGGTCCTGCTTGCATTAAAAGCGCATCCCTAATTTACGTTCTGCTTGGCCGAAACCGAAATAAAATAATGCCCTCCCTCTGGCTTGTGCCCCGGTCGGCATCATCCTCTGCTCCTCGTAAAAAGTTCATTTGCAGCCTTGCTTGGGGCCAGAGCCAGGGCCAGGGAAGAGACAGTTTTGACAGTACATTTCGCAGCTGGTAACATGCTCTGCATATTGAATCGGCCATCCTTCCGCCCTGTTTGTGTTTATGTAACATAGTTCTGGGGTCGAGGCGGGGACACTTTGCGGAATTCGATTTTGACAAGTTGACTTCACTTATTTGCAAATTACTTGTGTACAGTGGGTCGCTCGGTCGTCTCCCCCGCCAACCACACGAGGTCTTGGCTATGGCTATGGGTATGTGTGTGTGTGTCTGTGTGTTTATCGGAATGTCCTGTCATTAATTGCGTGATACTTGGGAGGGCTCCCTTCTGCTCCTTGTCTACCATCGATGTCGCGCACGTGCTCATTGCCCTGTCCCAGGACGTTGTCAACTGGCGCGGCGATGTCCGTGACAAGTGGCTCATTGATTTTTAGCACTTTGTGCCCTGCTCTCGGACACTGGCAGGACACCAGGTCTGGAGTGGCAGTGGCAGGATGGGGGCAGTCTGATGGGCAATTGACGGTCAAGCGAACGGGTAATACGTGTCGGCCGTGTCGCTGTTTACGGCCATGCACGCTGAATTATTCATGCAATTATGGCCGCCGCCAACGCTCCTCCTCGTCGATTTCCATATGGCTGCAGGTGGGCACCCCTGCCTCCTCCCCCGAGAGCGAGTGTCGTTCGGCTGCAAGTTTAGCAATTTCATGCATTTCTGAATAATGTCCACAGTGGGTAGAGCAAACATTTGCCCAAAGTTCTGCCTGCTTCTGCTTGGTTCCTTGGTCTTCTCCTGGCTGGTTGGCATTGTTTTAGTTTCCTGCCCGAGGCCAGCGAGCAGCTGCGTCCTGCTGCCCCGTGTGTGGGGCCAACTTTGTGTGAGGTCTCTAATTAGTGGGGTCTCCGTGGACGCGCCTTGATCCAGGCTGAAGGTCTGTGAGGTATAAGTGCTGGCCAGGCACACCTGCATCCCAATCACCTGGCTAGTAACAAAGTTTCAGGACTTTCAAGGGGATTTTCAACGGAATTTCGTACCCACTACTTTAAAGAGTATCTTATTACCTTTGAATTTTTGTTTAAATATTTATTCAACTTCAGACTTAAAGTTCGCCCCGTGAAGGTCACTTGAGTGCGTGTGCAAATTAAGTTATCATCCGCACTCCGATGCACTCTGTGACGACTCCAAGGATCCCCAAGGATGCTCCCTGGGTGATGTATGTTGGCAAGCATGTCAGGCAGCACATAATTCCATTGCACACATTCGAGCGATAGTCTAAATCCTTGGCTGCAACTCGGGCTTAATCGCATTTGACTTTAAACTTGTGCAAAATTACAATAAAAATGGGAGGGGGGGAGCACTCCCTGCCTCTCCGCCTCGTTTCCACCCGCCACTCGCTAATAGTTTCAATTAGGAAAGTTAATGAGTGCGGCTATGTGGAGCGTAAAGGACAAAGTTTCTAGCTGCGCCTCGCTCTTCCAGGGGCACCGGGGTTCGATCTAACTAGGCGTGAATTTTAACACAATAAATATTGGCAGACAAGGACGAGTGCCACAGAGAGGGAGAGAGAGAGAGGGGGGTGCTTCCTCATGTTTTTTTATATCAATTTTTCCTTAGGACTTCCCCCGTGGTGCTTCCTGCGTGTTCCTGGGCTGCCTCGCCGCTCCTGTGGCTGCCACTTTTAATGACCAAAGTGTCAACGAGGCGCGCGACTGTGAAACTGCCGCATCCTGGCACATCTCGGCATCCTGCCACACACGCACCCACACACACACACACGCACACATATGGCGGAAAAGTTTATTTAAATCTGAGACGGTAATTGCCGCAGAACATTTATCTTAATTAAGTCAACTCCGGAGAGCCACGCGGCGACTCGGCTTCTATTTAAGCGGAACTTTTGTGGCGGAAACAGGACTCACAATGGCTACAGGAACTAGTCTAGAGGTTGTATCTGTCACTAGAGCCTAATTAGGCTGACTAGAAGTGCAGCTATCATCCAGTTAAACGATTGACTTCACTAGATATTGGACCTACAAAGCATTAAGCATTAAAGACGGCCCTAAAAATCAAGTAAATGATTTCCTTTCAGGGTATTCCGCCTGCTTGTTTCACTTGTTTTCTGACCCACTTCATTCTTTATCCCAGAACTCTTCTAAGCCCTGCATTTCTATATAAAAACTATCTCCTGACTCGGCGAAATATAACAAATATAAATCATTTGCTGGCTGCCGCACTGAAATCCGTTTGGGAAACGCCATAAGAGCTGTAAAAACTTGTCAAATTTCCTGCTACTTTTTGTGCTGCTGTTATTTGTTGCTGGGAAATTATATAACTAATTTACAGAGCATTGCCAACAGTAGGAAAAAAAAACAACACACTTTTCAATTACCACACAAAGGCAATTTCCGTTCGTAGTCCTGGCGGCGGTTTCCTTAGCCTTCGCCTTCGTCTTTGCCGAACTTAACAGGTGGACGACAGTTTGGATAAACGAGCTCGTAAAAAACGCATTTAATGTGTTTTTGATGACATGTCAAGTTGCCCCAGCCACCCACCAGCTTAAGAGCGGCACCTGCGGCAGCCCAGGCCGGGACATCCCGTGTTTTTTTTTACAGTTCAAATTTGTTTTGTTTCGCCAGCATACATATTGTGTCGGGGACACTGCAAATAACTTCCTTGCCTCCTTAACAATGCTTGTTTGTTTGAGGCAACGCACAACACAACACACAAAAACATACACACACGGAAGTGCGTGCATGGAACAAGGCCCAGCACTTAGGCGGTCCACAGTGCGTATACGTAGTAGTAGTTTTCCATTCTCTGCCAGAGAGGGAGAAATCATCTCGAGAGCTAGCGAAAATGTGAAAAATTCAAACCTCGAAGGGTCCTCTAAGTGCAGATTGTGCACGTGAGCTGAAATTTTAATGAGCAGCCCACGCAGTCCGCAGATAGAGGCATGGACCTGGACATGGACACGGACACTGCCACTCCGGGCTCCTGGCTGTCAGTCTGCCAGTCTGCCTGTCTCTCTCTCTCTGCCTGTGTATGGTAAGTAGTTGTGGGCTGCGGTGGTGAATGCGTTCGTTAGACAGCTAAATACACACACCAAGAACGGGGTGACATTTTTTCACAGGTTCAGGTTTACAAGCTACACGGAGAAAAAAAGGAAACAGGGAGAAAAACAATCCTAAAAAAACCTTCTAAAAGATCTTATCAAAAACAAACTTAAAATACAACCACTCTTTGTCTTAACTAAACTATGCTAAACTTACTTTAACATTTAACATTTTCATTATTAAAATCCATGTATAATCTAGCCATTTTATACATTTTTAAGTTCTCTGACCCCAAGCTAACCTCTCTTTTACCCACAAAACTCTATATTTAAATACTTTCCAGTGCATGCACAGGTTAGCCACGTGTCTATGAAGGCCTGATGGCACTTTGTTAAGCATACGCAGCGTGGGCCACAGCATAGGTAAGTGATTTTTAACTTATGGCTGTCAGTGTGGAAAGCATAAGTGTTGCCGGGCCTGGATGGATATCAACCCGCTCGTTAGCCCCAACCACGATGCCACCTTTTAACTCAGACCTAACCAAGGCGAAACTCTGCGAAAGTTTCATTGTCCCCATGATAGGAGAAATTTATTTTGCAAATAGGGAAAAGAAACGAGGCAGGAGACCCATCCCTCGATGGGGGATAGAACAAGGTCGATTAGAGCCGGGGCTGCGGATAGAAAGTTTTGCTTTGCCTTTACGCTCAATAATAATGCCCACCTACCTAATGCCGGATCGGGAGTGGCTGCCAAAAAACTGAAGCAAAGTTTCTTCAACCGGAAATTAATTGTCCTGACCGCAATTTCCAATGTCCTTAAAGACCAGTCAGCAAACTTCAAAGCAGAACAAAGAGCGGCCAACTAAAACAAAGGGCGTCCAAAGAAAAATGGCTGAGAAGAACAAGCAAAAGTACAAGGGTAATATGTTTGAGTTCTTAAAGCAAGGACGAGGGCGAAGGCGAGATGGCAGCCCCAGAAATTTTCGACAAGCACGACCAGATAAGCTCCCGGAGAACTCTCTCTCTTTGGGTCCTGGGTCCTGTGGCCCCTCCTTTTCTCAGCTTGACTGCTCCTTCATCTCCTTCTCCTTGGCCAAGACGATGTCGTCGGGGACAACAAAATGTGCTGCTAAGCATATTAACTCAAAAATGCACAAAAGCAAAACATAAAGTGGCCAAGACGTCCAGAACTCGTCCAGACAGCGACCGAGCAAGGGCCCAGATAAGATGGCAGCGACTGAAACATGTAAATGACTTTACAGAGGCAGCGGCAGCGGCTGATGGGGAGCAGGAGGAGGAGTACAGATGGAGCGGGAATAGCTTGTCGCTGTCACGCGGCCAGATGAGGGACTGGGTAAGCGCCAAAGGAAAGGTAGCGCGGTGCACAGAGAAAAACCAGGAATTAGCCCAACTTTATCCCCTAAGACGACGAAAGGATCCAACTTGAGGAAGGTCGTGTCTATCATATATTAAAGGATAAGATCCTGGCCAGAGCTCGACTACGTTTTCTTGTCATTACTCATACGCAGTGTGGGCCCAACGAGTTCTAGTTTAAATAACTCAGCGTCCTTCCGTTCGATCAGGTCTTTAAGCCCACTTTATCTGCCGTGTAGGAGGCGAAGAGGAGCCAGCCAGGACACTGCAGCAAAGTGTAACGACCAGGACGATGCTGTGCTGGCATTTACACAGCCGAGTAATAAAACCCAAAAGCTATGCAAACATTATTATGCGCTGTCCCCTCCCACGCTGGATGTTCATGAAGAGTTTATGAGATGGCAGCGCGCACAGCTGAGTTGACCAGATCCGGACCAGGAAGTCGGGGCCAGGCGGGCAGGCAGGCAGGCAGCCAGGCAGGCAGGCACCTTTGCTGTCACAGAGATACACTTGCAGGACTTCGCCCGGGGGACCCGGACCCGACTCCGGAATACTTTCAGCCCTGGACTCTGGAGCCCGAACGCTGGACTCCGCCAGACTCCGGTGACAGCCCGCAGGCCTAAGCAGCTTATAGAGATACACGGCCTCGTAAGCAGCAGATTACTTGGGAGCCCAAGTCCATCATAATTTAGCTATGTGCCGGAGACTGAGCATTTATTGATGAGCTGATGCCACTGACCTGAATGCCGGTCATTATGAATTTCATACTTGTCTGGAATATTAAAAGGACTAAGCTTGATGGCTTTTTAAAGCCGTACTTTAGTGCGTATTTTGAATTTTGAGTTATCTAAGTAGTTTTAGGTAACCTTTTCGGGGAGACTTTGGCCCGATTGGGCAATGGGGTAAAGGTTAAAGCGAGGTTTAAGCCTATTAGCCAAGTGGTAAGGACTTTGAGAGATGTACCATATATTGATGTTTCTATGCAGAAACTTCTTTAGTTGCAGTATTTGTATTACTTCAAGTAGTTAGTCATGCTCATTGACCATAAATCGTTATGGCATACAAAAAGCACTCTTAAGAGATCTAAAGTCACTCGCATCCTCCCATCCTCGTATTCCAACAAAGCTGGGAATCCGTCTTACTCTTGAACAAGAATTACCCAGTGTCCCCTCGTTTGTATTTTCCCCTGTTTATTGTTTAAACTCTAGTAGCTCATTTCCCACTCTGCCACTCATGTGTTTCGGGCTTGGAAGGGCCAGAAGGCGAAAGGAAGGAAGGGAGCGGGATATCCTTGCAATGCGCCATCTCCTTGGCATCCGGTTCGGTTCGGTTCGGTTCCTCTCTCGTCTGGTTTGGTTGCAATCATGCAATTTTAGCTTCAATTGAATTGAAACAATATTTTTCTTTTCCGTTTCCGCTCTGCCGCTTGTGCTATTTTCCCCCTGCTTTTCCGCAGCAGGGCTGCTCCGCCGCCCCTCCTTCTTGTCCTTGCGCCCGTCGAGATGCTCCGAAATATATCTATTTTCGTTGGCTGCTGTCAGCGGAGGCTGCCGGGCGAGTTTATATCGTGGCGTGGCGTGGCGTGGCTTGGCGTGCTTTTTGCCTCAGAGTCCAACTATTTTCTCCATCCTGCATCCTCCCGATGCACAGCGGTCGGTGTCTTTTACCTTTCAACGGTAGGAATGGTGTCCGGACTGAAGGAATGCACGCGGCAGGGGCGACGGGAGATGGAACGGAGCTGAAACTGGGCAGACCACAAACAAGGCAAAGATACGAGCAACGAAAAGGAAAAATTTATAAAATGTGAAAATAAAGCGGGTTTACTGTATTTTTCATGGCTTTTCCCCGGCTCGTTCTTGTGTTCTGCGTTTGCCTTTCCTTTCTTCCTGCCGAGTTCCAGACGGAAAGCGGATGAAACCAGGCCAGGGCAGCAAGACCAGGCCAGGACCAGACGACGATGTGCACATTGAGGAGTCCAATTGCAGCAATTCAATAAGGACACAGAGTCTGCAAACCGTGAGGCGTGAGTGGCTCCTTCGCATCCTTTTGCATCCTCGCTCGCCGACCTCTGGCAGACCCTTCCTTTCGAGCCCAGCCGCGCTCGTGGAAACAAATAAAGAATTTGTGATTTGGAAAATTAAATTTCTCGCTGAAAGCACACTGATGCCGAAGCCCGTAATAAAATTAGGTATTTTGAATTTCATTCGTGAGTTCCGCGTCTCTTGCCGCGTGCTCCTTTTACTTAGTTGCCCTTTTGTTAAAAGGAGTTGTCCTTCGCCGGCTCCTCCAATGCCGCAATAATTGGATCTTAACTTTGGTTTATGGAGGGGAAAAAGGGGCAGATAAGGAGTCAAGTTCGATACAAAACTCGAAATAATAAAGTGTAACCTTAAAAACAGGTTCAAGTTGGTACGTTTTGTTGTTAAGTTTTAAAAGAATTTGGTTTTGTTGTTGATAAGTCTTTAATAAGTCTTTATAATAATATTAAATTAAAACCTAGATAATATATGATACCTTCTTCTCGGAAATCAGTGAGTCAGCTAATCATGTTTCCTGGCAGCCACTCCCCAATGAGAATCGAGGCCAACTGACCGGGTTCCCTATGTTCCCATATCCCTTTGCCCTATCGACGTCCGTGGCAAACAACAAAATTAGCCAGCAAAACACGGCCGGCCCTGCAATTAGCATCATGAGAGCACTATGCAATTTTGATGACCAAATTGCCGTAGACGACGACCGGTCAGTGACACACTGGCCCGGAGACCCGAGCCCCGGGAGGACACAGGACACGGGACGCGGGACACAGGACAGTGTACTCAACTGGGCGATAATCATGGAACACTGCACCGCACGCTGATGCCAATCAAAATTCAAAATTTCGACAGAGGAACCACTCACTCACTCACTCACCTCCCAGGATGCCTGCGCAGGCTGCCCAGGATGCGAGGCTCCAGCGGAGCGTGGCTACGTCGATAAGTTTCCTCGCTGCCGGAACACAATGGCCGGCAGGTTGGCTCATCAGGCTGACCACTGCGGCGCTGTCCAGCGTCAAATTGTGGAGTGCTCGCAGCATTAAGCAGATAACGCATGCAAATGGGACACGGGGCAGGACCAGGAGCAGAAGCCGGAGCTGAAGGCCGGGCAGAAAATGCAGCAGTTAAAGTGCAGTTTCGGTGACTTCAAAAAACGTACACATCCGGGCCGGAGGACGAGGCTGGTGCATAAAACTCCATTAGAGCCATAAAAGTTAAAAGCATTTTGCCTTCTTTGCTCGCAACGGCTGGCAACTGGCAACTGGCAACTGCAGGTTCCCGAATCCAGACTGTCGACTGCCAAGAGCCTGCCCGGAGCGTTCGATTGTTGCTGCTCAGTGATTGGAAATGGGAGGGGGTTGGGGTAATGGCAAACGCAAACGAAATACAATAAAAATAAAGCGAGTAAGCGAAAAGAAAACGTTCTCCAGAGGAGAGGAAGACGACAACGGCGACGGCGACGCATTAACCAAACACGGTGAGTGCCAGAGGCAACAATAACCGTGCTTCGTGCTCGCAGCTCGGAGCTCCTTGCTCCTTCTGCTCCTTGACACCCCTTTTCCGCATCCTCTCTCCAGAGGCTGCGACATGTGTGCGAGACACCTTCGACCTGCAGCAGTGCTGCCAGGCTTTGGCTCTCAAAAATTAAGTAAAATAGTACCTTAAAAAGCAGGTATTAAAGTTAAGGTAATGATGATTTCTTTAATTTCTTCTTTTCTGAGAAGAAGAACTATCTATAAAATCCTAAACTATACTAATGAAGTAGAAGTAGGTTCATCCCAACCTAGCTAGCAGCTCGAGTGCCGTTGCATCCATGGGGTCATCCCATCTCCCTTGCCCGCATGGCGGATGACAGCTGGAACTGGACACCTAATGTGACGCCCCCTTGCACCGCCACCCTCCGTGTAATTAGCAAAGCAGGCCAAGTCCTGGGCCCCCAAACAAATGTGAACTTTTAATGAAACGGAACGGACCTCGGAGAGGAAGGAAGCTGCGTGACCGGTGGCGGCTCGGATTGCCTTTGTATCGATCTGGCCCCGATGACGGTGGACAGGAGCCAGCCAGGCAGGCCACGGCACGTGATGCTCCCATCTAGTCTGGTCCTGCTCCCGGTTCTGCGTAGAGCTTTTAATCCAACCCACATAATAAACGAATCCGACACGTCCCTGCAGTTGCTGGTGGCCGGTTGGAGGGCTGTCTGGTTGGATGGCTGGCATCGGGTTGTCCAAATAATTAAAGACGACAGCCGAAGGAAAATGATTATTTTTTCGATACAAGCCGGACCCGCATCCGCCACATGCGACCTCGGGGGGGAAGGCGGAAGAGGTGGTAACCTCACTGGGAAAAATATGTACTGTATTTTGTATTGCAAATAGAAGTAAGCATTGCTCATCATTAGCTAATTTATATGTGCCTTGGTTTAAGATCTTCAAAGGTTGATTAGAGAGAGATTAGCAGAGAGCCCAGTCCGTTCAAGAAATATTTCCTATTCATAAGTCAAAGTGAAAGAAAAGAACTAATCAATCTTTAAACCGAATACCGATTGTCATACCACCCTTAAGATTACCAAATTTCGATAAAACATTAATTAGACCTTCTTCGCTGCCATCCGATTAGGAGTTTGCCATAAATAATCATAAATTACAGCATTTTCCACTCCGCATAATTTTGAAAATGATTCAATTCCAAACTTTGACAGCGCAATCTTGATGATGGGTTGTGTGTGGATTTCTGCGAGTGTGCCTGTGCGGCGGGGTTTTATTATCATGTGTGGCGCTACCTTTGACCCAACCTCAACCCAAAGCCAATCCGACCTGGTCGGGGCCAAAACAATTCCCGGCAAGGGCCCATCCATCAATAACCACATCACGTTTTTGTTATAAATTTGTTTTATACATTTTTCCAGGGCACCGCCGCTCCACTTTATGTGCAAATTTATATGGCGCACACACACACATGCTGAATGGAGGTGTAAATCCTATTGGAGAGCGCTAATGTGAGCGTGTGTGTGTGCGCTTTTAATCAAAGTTCTTGATGCGTCAAATCCTTGTCGCGATGCCTACAAATTAACTTTTGCCGAGCGAGTCGCGTCGAGTCCCAAAGTCAGGCCAAAAGTTTCGCAAAAGAAATTAGCCCACCGCCTGCTCATTGTACTAGGCCAAGTCCTTGGCAGGAGGATTACCTGGGGAAAGGGTCCTGCTGAAAGCGGAGCACTCAAACTGCAATTATGGAACTTGAAGTAAACTTCAGCTGCTGCAAGACTCGCGTCACAAGAGGCAGCGGATGCATAACCATTAATGCAACATCTGGGGGAGGTTCCATCGGAGGGAGATTCGTTCCCAGGGAGATTTTCCTCTTTAAGGATCTGTTTCAAGCCCTCACGTTCATTTGGGTAATGACATTTTATTCACATAATGAAAAATCTAGCGAGAAGCTAAGGAAAACATTTCCTGTTTACATTCTCAAAATTGCCAAGTTGCAATTTATGGCGCGATTTGTTTATTTTTTGTGCTTTGTTTCTCTTTCAAATGCATCTATCTGAGTGTGGGTCTGTGTGGTGGGTGGTGGGTTGTGTATATGGGGTGTGTGTGTTCACTGCTTTTGTTGCCCCGGGCGTTGTGTGTGTGTGCCAGTCTGCTACATATTTTACAGCTTTGTGCGCTTGAAACGTGCCTGCTGGACATTAGTCGCCATTCGCATTGAGCTCGTTCCACTTGTCGAACGAAGGAGCAGCAGGAGCCAGAGGAGGAGTAAGAGCAGGAGAAGCACGAGCAGGAGCAGGAGCAGGACCGGCTACAGAATGAAGTGCTGGACAGGGTCGGCCCACACACATTGAGCTGAAGAATGCAATAATACATGAAACGCAGCAGGGAAAACAGAGCGGTCAGAGCTGGCATACCAACCAGCCATGGCCTCCGCCTCCTCCTCCTCCTCCTGCTCTCGAGCACAATAACCAGCAAGAAATGAGATAGAAATTGTGTTTTTGGCGACTAAAAGATACTCAGTATCAAGTGGTTATGTAAACAAGAGAAATACAACAATTACTTCAAAGTTTGGTTTCAAAGAAAATGAAATAAAGTTCTTCAAGGTCTCTTAATTCTTCAAAAATTTATTAAAAATATGACTCTTTAGGTGAAGACGACCCATCTAGGACTGTGGAGTCTAGGTTATTCCTTCAACTGACCTCCCAGGCGGTCTGATTGATTGGCAGCCTCTCAAGTGTCGAGAGGAGTCTCAAGTCTTTGGTCTCTTGCCGCATTACGTATACGCCCCGTGGAGCTGGTGGCACAGCCATCACTCATTATACCACGACCCCCGTAGCCCGTATGCAGCAACTGATGCAGCACCTCCCTGGGAGCACCACCCACCGGCCATTTTCTACACTCTTAGATAACTTTTTCACGCTGCGCCCGCCCCAGCTCGGGCGCGTCTTTTTGTTCTGAATACAAAAAAGCGCGCACAATGTGCAAAAGTGTAATGAATTTTTCCGCTGTTGGTGCACATAAAAGAAATGGACAACAACAGGGGTGGCAGGGGGGGAGAGGAGGCCAGGACAAGAGCAAGAAAATGAGGCAGCAGGAGGAGGAGCAGGGACGCAGCTGCATAGAAATATACTTTTTGTTCTCCAGCACTCACAAAGAGCGGCTAATTAATGTCATTGTTTTTTGACAGCGCAGCGTCCGCTGCATTATTAAAAATGCATTTGCCAAAGGACAACGAAGCAGCAGGATGCCTGGGTTGGGTTGGGTTGGACACTTGCGAAGCCGGAAACCCTTTTCCCCTCCCTCTCCCAACAGGATGCGTGGGCTGCTGCCTCCTTTTGTGTCTGGCCAAACATCACATCCCATCACTTTCCTTGGGCAAATACTACACGCGGCGGAGACTCGCAGGAGACTGGCATACAAAGGACCAAAAGGCTGTTTGCATAACAATTTCTATTGATTATTTTTGTTTGTATTGAACTTGCGTCGGCCAAACAATGCAGCCAAAGTATGCCGGGAATTCGTATTATAACCGCAAAACAAAGGACAAAGGACACACCGCACACAAGGTTTTGGCTAAAAGCCCCCGTTCCGCAACATCAGGGTTCGCAAATATTATCGCTCCAAATGCTAGTGTGGAGCCTGGAGCTGGAACCTTTTCCTAATTCAATTAGTTGAGCTCCCCCGAAGTTCCTTTGCCTTGGACGTGCAACAAATTCATTTTGCACCAGACTCCGCCTCCGCCTCCTCCTCAGCCGCTGTCTGCCCTGACTCGACTGCTGGTAATTATAATAAACAACAACTGTGTCCTGTTTACTTCATCATAATTAACATAATGGGACTTCAAGTACAAAGATGTTGACAGTAAACAAGAAAAATATGACAAGATTTTCATGTTGCCGTCGCGCGTTGCCGGTTTACGAGGCTCGAGGAGTAGGAGCCGGAGTCGGAGCCGGAGCAGGCCAAGGAGCCACCACCAGCCAGGACGACGGGCAGTAACTCTTTTGCCTTTCCCCCATTCTTGTGCCGTCTTGGCCATTTTTCCCTGTTACCCAATGTTTGTATTGTCATTGTCTTCGCAGAGGCCGTGTGTGAGAGGGCACGGCGAGAAAATGGATTTACTATAAAGGATAATGTACTTAAGCCAAGGCAACTTGAGTTAATAAACAATATGGAGGCTTTAAAGAAGGCTTAAATAGTTCTAAAAATCATACAAAAAAGCTGATAAAGGTTCTGATAGAAGACGAAATGTAGGAGCATTTATATAAAGATGTTGAAGTTCGACTCTCCTTCAAATTATACCGTTTCTTCCTGTGTATCCTTTGGCTGTATGTTTGGCTGTAAAAAGGAGTTGCTGTTGCTCTGCCTGGCCCTCTCCTTGGTCTCCTTGACGCTGCTTCATCTGTGACGGCTTTGTTGCGTTCCGTCTGTGCTCCGGAGTCCATGTCCCTGTTCGTGTTCGTGTCCCGGTCCTGCCGCGTTGTCCTGTCTGTAACGCACTCAAATTAATGCGACTTCATTAACACTGTTTACCCGTAAATGTGTCGTGGTCAGGAGGAGATGGAGAGCTGAGGAGCTGAAGCAGGGACAACGAGGAGCCCGGGCATGCAAATGCTTTCACTTTAAGGCGCGCATACTCAAATTACACCGCAAAAACGGCAGCCAAATAAGCAACAAAGCACTTTAAAATAATTTAGACAGAGGCCCCTGCCTACCTACCTTACCTTATATATTTATACTATATATTATATATTCCCCTCTAGGGGGTTGAGGTTGAGCCTTGACGCTGACGTTGACGCAACTTTAAAATGCGACATGTCATTTCCTACTGTTCAGCATTTCCCAGTGAAAGCTGCCGAGCTGCCAGCTCCCGGTAATTTGCTTGGGGCCACGCCCACACCATTCCCAGTCTCCTCCCGTGGGAGTAATTTTGCGTTTTGTATTTTGCGGTTTTTGTGTGCCTTCAGAAGCAGCGTCGCAGCTCCTTTGAGTTCGGTTTGGCGGCGTGTTTTTTCGCGCCACCATCGCCTTGTTTTTTATATCACAATCTTCTCACAAATTTGCTGAGCCACACACATATGCTCCTGCGTGTGGCTGTGTGTGCGTGTGTGCACTGAGCGAAAAGGCGGGTGCCTGTTAACCTCGGCGCTGGCAGATAGGCTTTAGTCTGTCGCACTAATCAAACTTTATCTGAGCAAGTTTATGCCCGACTCTGGCCCACCCTTTGGCATCCTGTTCGTCCTTGTCCCGGCTCCTCGGCCTCATTCTCCCAGCTCCTAAGCCGTAGTCAAACACAAAACACACACACACAACATTTTGGCCATGTAATCAAACACATGCGGACCAGGACAAGTACCCAGACGGGGACAAGGACAAGGATGAGGCTGGGCATGGGGACGAGGGCGAGGACGAGCTCTTACATAAGCGCCGCGGCTGTGTGTGCGCGCTTGTATTTGTTTTAAGATGAGTTAGAAATATTCGTGCTTGGTTTGTTTTATGGCACCATAAATGCTTGTTTCATTGCAAAGTCGCACATTTATTTCCTTTTGGCGTTTTGCGGTTACAGTTTGCGCCAGGCGCATCCTTCCCGCCCCCCAAACCGCACATTAAAGTCGGCTCGCAGGCGAGTGGCTTTAAAGCCCAGCGAGTGGGCGAGTGTGCGTTTGTGCAGGAAATCGAATATAACTTTACTTTATGCCCGATACGAGTCGGCGCTATATTGAAGTTTATGCGGGGCCAGGGAGCGGGCGGAGGTGCCGGCAGGAAGCTGCCATCCCCCATGTGCAGGGGATGGACAAGTCAACGCGTTGTGATAATAAACGCAAATGACTGCTACGGGAATTCGTGAACAAGCGACGCCTTTGCCCCTGGACAGAAAAGGAAACAGTACAGGGAGTTGGGGACGCTGGGAAGCTGAGGAGCAGGGAGCTGGGAGCTGGGAGCAGGGAGCAAAAAGCTGGGAGAAGGCCGCCTCAGGAGCTGCAAGCTGGGAAGTGGCAACAAAGGCAAGGGTGGCGCTGAAGGGGAAAAGAAACGGGACCACAACGGTAGCCTCAAGTTAAGTGTACTGAGAAAAACTTCTAATAGAAAAGATACAGAAGGAATAAACTAATGTGTTAACCGAATTCTAAATACAGACATGTAATTATTGAAAAGACAAAAAGAAAAGAAAAATATTACTTGTTAAAAATATAAAAATAAAATAAAGAAATAAACAAAATAATTAAATGTCGGCTTCCCTAAATTAGCTTCCATTCCTGTTTTATTTCATAAACATAAAAGCACAATTTATTTGTTTCCTTTTTCATTTTATAGATTTACAAAATAGTTGAGTTTTGTCAAGAATGAAACAAACTTGTTTTCAAATTACTTTTATGTTGAAATTTCACAAATTCTTAAAGAAAAATACTATTTTTATTAAAAATAAAGTTGAAATAATTCAAATTAATTAATTTAATTACAAGACCCAAACACCTCTTATATTTCAATAAGCCCCCTGTATTTAGTTTCCCTTTCTACAAACACACCCCTCCTTTCCTCACAGTGTAACCCACACAAACTCCGTTATTTAGAGAGCGCGCGGCGAAATGATTTTGAAATTACAAAACAAGAACGAAGAAGACGCAGTGAAGAAACCCGAGCCAAGGCTCATTACGCATGCCAGCGTTTTGGGAATACGGCAAGTTCACAGACACGAGGCGAGGCCGACTCGCCCTCGAACCAGAGAAGCCACAGCGGGGGAGGAATAGGGAGCGGGAACCTGAACCCAGGACACCAAGCGGCAGCAGGAGCAGCGTCAAGGGTGACACACAAAACAGGAAGCTTCGCAAAAGGACAAGGGCTCGGAGGCATCTTGAAAGGCGTACCGTACTCCGACCAAGGCAGAGTCGTTTTGGCCCGTAATGAGCTAAAAATAAGTTGCCTAGACCACACAGCAACAGCTAAGGCAGGCCGGGACAGGACACTGGAGTGATGTGAGCTGCCTGCTGATGTCTGTGCATGGTTTATGCATTAGCAGGAGCGGAGCAGAGTAAACCTCAATCAAGCGCGCGGAAGGATAGTAGTCCTGCTCCTGGTACTCCTCCTCCTCCGCCATTAACGTCTTCAACTTCCTGTTAGTGAATATTTCAATTATTAATGCTGCCGCGCACAGCCTCCCCGCTCACCCATTGCCATTCCCAAGAACACACATAAAAATGTAAAGCAGCGTCGACTGGGTAGTCCTGCGTCCTAGAGACTCCATCCTCCCGACTCCGTGCTCCCTTCCGTCTCCATGTTCACCTGCTGGGTTCGTAGAAACTTTAAGCTGATGACTACGGGGGCGATCCCAGCACTGATGATGTCGTTACAGTTGTCGTTGCCATTCCCCCAGAATGTCTCTTCCTGTCCCTCCCTCCTTCCTTCCCCCTAAGTCTCCCTCGCCCTGCTAAGCTCCTTCGTGTGTTGATGGCACATTGTGCATTTTTCATAATATGCCTGCAATCGTAAGTGGGAAATGTCGCCTCCTGCCCATTAATGCAGCCTAACTGCGCTGGGAATGGGACGTCTTTGGGTGCGTTGTTGTCCAAGGACCGCACAAAAGTGGCTTAGCGCCAAAGCTGGAAGAATGCGCGCTCCGGTCCGTCTGCGTCTTTGCTTCTGTGAGTGTGTCTCCCGGGCTTGCTGGTCTTCTCTGTGGTCTGTGCGCTTTGTTAACTTATCCGGCGGGATTGAAAACAAGCTGGTGCCCGGTTATGGCTGAATGACTCACTGACTGACTGACTGACTGACTGGCTGACGGACTGACGGACTGACTGAAGGACGAACTGAAGGAGGGACTGGCTGACAGATAGACAGGCAGAGCCAAGCCTGCCATCTTGACTGCCGTTGACATTTGAAGCATGGCCATTGGGAGAAAGCGGTTACACTGAGGGGAAAGCATCTTAGAAAAAGCATTAAGGAGGGATATACCTGCTCATAGCAGAGACTTCTGGCCACAATCCGGGCTAGCCCTTAATGTTATTACAGAATTTATGCAAGTAACTTCTGTCTCATCCCGTTTCTAGCCGTGTAACTTGTACTTGGTATCTGGGACATGCCGGGGGATGCAGCTTTTTGAGTTCTGCAGTCCGGGCTTAAGATTGATGCCCTCTCTCTAGGGCCGAAGTACATACATATATATGGAGAGTCGGCAGACCACGTGCCGCCATCAGTCATTGATACGCCTTCGTAATCGTTGTCATTGCCTCGGCAGCATCGGGAGCAGTAGCAGCAAATCCACGCCCAGTAGGGTCCAGGGATATCCCGGACTTCATTACCGCCCGCTCGGCACGGCGAATTCATTTACATCGGTCCTCAGGTTAATTTTGACAAATGGCTTCGATCTCCCTAATGTATTGGAGTAATTTAGCAAAATTAATGCCCTAATTAATCAGGCAGCGTCCGCATCGACTCCGTCTTCGTTACCATACCCCGGCAGTCCCCCTCCATTAACCAACCTCCAGGACGCCTCCTGTAAAGACAATCTGTCCGTTATCTGGGCCTTATCGATGTGTATTGGCTGCCTGTCTATTTAGCAATCAGTTGCGCAGCTTGTCTGCGTCTTACCTAGCCCCCACCTGCACCAGCACCAGCACCACCCCCAGCAGCTCCTTCTCCTCCGAGTCGTATAATGAGGCTTAGTTTGTAGCTCAACCCGGGTCTACGGGTGTGGCTACGTGAGCGCGTGAAGGAAGGGGAGGGGCGAGCACAATACGCCAATCAGTGTGGCAAATAAATTGGTATAGTTCGAGGTGGGTGCGAGTCTCAGTCATGCTGCTCCTGCTGCTGCTCCGCTCCTCGGCCCCGATCTAATACGCAAAGTTTCTGATTTAATGCCGCCGCTGGCGGGCAGCTGGATCTAGATTACAGGCCGTAATTCGAGATGAGCCACGTCTCCGCGGCGTTCAATTATCAACAACTCATTTGGAATTCGGCACCCTAATAAGCCAACAAATCTGGCCGTGTATAAATTAAGTATTCTTAAGTATATACTTTTCTGTTCTTTAAAGATCTTACATATTTTAGCAGCACACAGAGTGAGCTCTTAACAATTCCAACTTAGATCGGGAATCCTTTGAAAAGATACATTTTTCCTCCTGGTTTCCTCTGGAACTCTCGTGCATTTAAAAGTGCTTTGAGATATAAGTATATTTAAGTATGTTTTTGATTACAAATTAACGCTCTAGCTTTAATTTTCGACGTCTGTTCCAAATTATTTTTACTCTCCCTTACCCCAAGGCAGATAGCGCTCTGCCTAGGACCTATTAGATCGAAATCAAACAGCGATAGGCTCCGTATTTTATTGCATAATTATGTCATTAATATGGGAATCATAACAGATGCGAGGAAGGGAGCCGAGAAAAACTCAATTGCTAACAAAGATATTTAGCAATTTCCGGGAGCGAGCCCAGTTCCGCGCTCGGCGTTCATGTTGATAAATTCGCCTGAAAATAATTTAATTTTGTAATTTTGCCGTTACGACGACGACGTGGCTTCAAAAGGGAAAGGGCAGGAGGTGGAAAATGCCAGGCGAGTCTGGCCTCCTCAGCCGCGTAATTTTTCCACTTTCGCTATCGACTTTTCCGATGTCGCGTCGCCGCCGCTGCGAGTTGTCAGCTCGCCAAAACGCAAATTGGCATAAATGTTTCTCAGCATTGACAAAACGGTTTTGGCATAAACACGAAGCCCTATCGGTATCCTTGATCTAAATTGTGCACAACCGCAACCGATCAATAAGGGACGAACGGACGAGGCAGAAGACTAGGACGTGGGCTAGGACGCGGGCTAGGACACGGACTAGAAGGCGGACAAGTATATTACAGGTCTAGGCGTCGACGAGGTCAAGGATGAGGGCGGCGGCGGCGACGGCGGCGGCGTGGGAATTTCGCATAGAGACAAGTTTGGCCTTTCAACTTTTTGCCGTTCATAAAGTTGGCTCATCCCTCGCCGCCTGGGGCTCAGCACTTTCCTCCTTCCTTCCCGGCCACAATAAAAACTGTATTATGAAATTAACAAGTTGTAAAAGCAATTTTAATAAGCATTTGTGCAAATAATTGCCGTTGTCTCGCGCCATTTCTAGCTGCGACTGCACATTCTGGTGACAAGACAAGGACTCTGTGCCGCGTTGGCATATTCTTTTAATTTCGCAATTAAATATTTAATGAGCACAAACTGCTGCCGCTGCTGCTGCACTCTCATTAAGGTCGGGATGCAGAGGCATCTGAATAATAGTGGCCCCGGGTTTAATTGCCAGCATTTAAGCCAACTTGGCCTAAGCTCTTGACACAGACTGACTGCCGAAAACCTTTGATCCGCCTCAATGATTCACCTGGAATTTAATTGGAGCAGCTCCAGTTACCGCTCTCATCCGGCATGCAAATGAAGACGGTTGCGCCAGATGATTAACTGGCTTCGTGCGCATCGATTCCTGGGCCTGGCCAGGTGCCTAATTGTTCCCCAGGTGCCTCCATGGAATATGGAATGTTTCTGCGAATTCAAAGGCCATCGTTTCGTGTTATGTGCACTTTACATGCGATTGCAAAATTAATTGCATATATTCAGGCAGCGACTTTAGGGCACCCAGCCGCAGGACTCGGTCTCGGCTTTAACACCGCCTCCACGAAACGCGACTGGCGACAGCCGACTTTGTGCAATGGTCTTGCAAATCGAATGTCAATTTTCGACTCATTTCACGGAACACTTGAATTGGTTTGCAGGAACCAGAAGCCGACCAGCGAGCACGGCCCTCGTGGCGGACTTGTGTTTGTGCTCCTTTCGTTTGGCTTAATCGTAAAACTTCTGTTTTCGATGGCATCGACGACAAGTCCAAAGCCCCAGTGCACAGTGCACACCACACAGTCCAGTGTTGGTCCCAGGGCTCGCTGCCGGACCCTACCCAGGCTCTAGATTTGTTTTCTCTGCCTTTATTACAGCTGCCGTCGCGCTCAGAGCGTTAGAAGTTCGCTTGTATGGGTTTTTATGGGCGAGGGCGGTTGCGAAATATATATCTAGGCTTTATTATGGAATATAATTTAGGAGATCTCACTTAATAAGTGACAATTTAAATATATTTTACTTAACCCGATAATGTTTTGCATATAAAATAAGTCATCCTGCTTGAAGATCGTAGAAGGTACATCACATACAGAATGTAAATTCTGTAAAATGTAGGAATGGAAAATATAAAATTTCTATAAGGTATTAATAAACTATTACGAGATAAAATCCCAATGGAAAATATAGAAAATATCGTGAAGTTTGAAAAATCATAAGTTAAGATATCGAACACTAACATTTTTAACGTACAAGTATAAAACAGAAAATCGATGTATCTAACTTTATTACAACGTAAAGATATATAATTAATAAAAAAAAATTACTTGTCATCAAATATCTTAACAGTTTCGATAAATTAGGATCTTCTGCGCTTCCTAGTCAGGACAGCCAGACAGAATAAATAACTATATACCCTAGAGAATAAAAAAAAAACCTTGATAATGTGTTAATGTTCGTTTTTGTAACCTCTAGACAGGCGGTAGTTCTACTCAAAGTCTGTTTAAGATTTTGGCTTTTTAAGCTTTCAAATCGACTATAAATAAACAAACAATATTAAATATAGTTTTTTTTTTCACTCCATATTCCGTATCCTGCTGTGTCCACCCTCGCCGTGCACACGCAAGAGTACGTCCTGGTCGCACTACTGTCCGCCGTAATTGCGCAGCGCGTTGTGGCTCCGCGTTCGCTGTGGTCCGCCGTCCGCTTAATGCTTTCAAGTTCCAATATATATCGTCGATGGGCGCCACATACTTCAGCTGCAGATAGCGACCAGTTCAAGGCCTGAACACACCGAGCCAGCCAGCGAGCCAGCCAGCCAGCCGGCCAGTGGTTAAGCCCCCTAATTGCGTGGCCCCTGACACTGCCGCCGTCGTGCTCTCATCTCGCCGAGAGTCGCTGTGTGTGTGTAAGTGTCCCAAAAGTGTGTCAGCTGGGAGCTCTGGGGGAAGGAGATGGGGACGGGGACGGTTGTGTGTTGCAATTTCTGAATCGCTTAAGTTGTTGCTGCTTCTGCGGTCGATTTTCCATTAAATCGAATCGTCCTGGCACTCGTATTGGTTTTGCGGTCATATCACCGCCGTCCGTTGGTCACTCTGTACTCTGGACTGGGGACACCCTCTCCCTGAGCCACACCATCATTATCATCATCATCATCATCATCATCGGGGGCTGCGTCGTAATGGCCATGGTCTTGGCCATCCGAGTGTTTTTGGTAGTCAAGGAAATGGACTATCCACTGGAGTATGCTTTCCGTGGATAACAGTTCGAGTTCCCACACAAAGTTGCCGCGCATGATAATTCCGTGTGGCAAAGGATGTTTCCTGAAATATTTTCGGTTATATTTCCATATGCGACAACGTATTTTCATGGCTGTTCCATAAGTAGTAAAGTTCAGGGAATATATAATTCGGAAATCGAAGTGCAGCTGTGAAAAACCCGCAACTTTGTCTCACTTGAATTATTTGGAGGATGTACTATGATGTTTTGGTATTTGGTATTACTATACGCTCTATTCTATATATGAAAATCCCGCTGCGGTGGCCTTGATGTGTGACCCCGCTCCGCGCCACGCGGAGCTCCATGTCCTTTGTGCAGCGAAGTGCAAAACTTTTCAATGGGCAGCCGAGTGGAATTGACTGCACACGTAACCCCCAAACCGAAATCGCTCCCGGCGAATGCCAGCAGCTGGCAGCAGGACCTCCTCCGGCGTGCTCCTCACTCCTTTTTTATGTGTATTTCACAAGACTTTTAACGAATTTCATTTAAAACAAACTGCCAGGATACCAGAAAGGTGTCGCACCAGAAGAGATGAAAACGAGAACGAAACAAAGGCAACACCACCACAAAATGCTCCAATTATGTGTGTTATTTATGTATGTGGCACAGAGAAAGAACTCTTTTCGTTTAACAACTTAAGAAACATGATTTAATTTTAAAGTCAAGCTGAGCATATAGTGTTTTCTGCCAGTGCCCGGCTCCTGGCTGGTTGATTATTTATGGGCATCCCGGAAAAACGGGAGCATTCATTAAATTTGTATACAACCCAGCAGCGAGTGTGTGCTGCTGGTAGCTTAAATTGCCACATTCCCCATTTTTCGGGGGGAAACTCTTGCAAAAAAGATGGGGTTATGAGGGGAAACTCATCCTTTGCCCTTACATACTCGTATACTCATTAGCGTTGCGCTGCCCGTTATCATCAATTTGCATTAAATAACGAAACGCTAAAAAAGTTTAACGACTAAACAAATTGCCAACTCCCAGCGAAGGCGGAGCAGCGGCAGGCAGGGGATTCCCCCTTTTTTTTTGCCGTTGATTAACAGTTTGTGTGCTGCTGGAGCCCTGTGTGTGTGTGCGTGGTGGGTGGGTGTTTGGCTGGGTGTTGCCTCTTGATGTATTTATTTATGCGACACGCGAAATGATAGATTTCTGCCCTCCACATATTTATCAAAATGAAAAGCAGGAAATGCGGGAAAAGCGGGAGAGAGCGAAGGCGAAAAGAAACGGGAACGAAAGGAAAACAAAGCTCGAGGGAGTCAAACAGGACCTCGTTGTGGCAGTGAGAGAAATTGGGTGAAAGTTGAATTAATAAAACCAGAGACTGGTTAAGAAAACTGCCTATAAAGTAATATTTACAAGGGAATTATATTAAGAATTCAAGAAACTGGGAAATGTAATATAGAAACCACATTTAAGGACTTAAGATACTTAAGAAAATTAGTGAATAAACATTAAAAAAAAGGCTTAAGGCAAAATAATGATATTATTAAAGCACGTCAAGTTCTTGAATCTATACCTTTTCTTAGAAGAGCTAACCTATTTATTTTAGGAACCCTCTAGCTCCTGGTGTACTGCTCCCTTAGGGGCTGAGGCTGGCCATGTGGCACCTCCTGAGTAACACAGGGCAGCGGAGCACCGACTGCTGGCATTTCTTTTTGTTTTGTTGGCCTTTCGGGGCAATGTCAGGACGCGAGCTGAATGCCAAAAATGCGCTGATAAATTATATGACATGGCATCATGTGTCACACACACACACACACACACAGGGAGAGCACAAACACAAATAGACGTGCCAGGTTGAGGTGCTGAGCAGCAGGCGAAGATGCCTCCGCCGGAGACGCCTCCCGTCAGATTCGGAGGCAGCAACGCAAGTGGGAAATAATTTGAATAATCCCCATTGTTGGGGGAATTTGTCTAGCTTCGGGATTCGGATTCGGATTGGGATTGAGGGACGCGGATCGCACCTGGATGTGCGAATCGGCCTGATTGCCAAGGAGAGAATGTGTGCAGAAATATTTCATCTTTATGGCTTTAATATCCTGTGTGTGTGTGGGTGGCTGCAAGCAGCTGCCAATATCCTGTCTGCACTTTGCTAAATTTCCCAGGGATCAAAGGGCCTCCCCACCCTTCCGCCGCCGCCAAAGCCCAAACATATTAACTTAATATTTCGCTCCACTCCCCTCGCTCCCTCGGCTGCCAACAAAGGGGAGCGTTATATGAGCTTGTTTGTATGAGTATGAAATGACATTTTAATGCCACGTTATATTTTCATTGTTGTTGCTGTTTGTCACCGTCGTCGTCCTTGCGCCATGCCAAGCCAGGACTCGGGACACGGGACCGGGACTCGGCACCCGCTCGAAGCTCGCTCGCATCGAACGCTTTGTGGCAACATGTAAAATCCATTTATTTTGACATGAAACACATAAATCTATATTTGATCCATTTCGTTCGAGGGGAAAAGAAGGTGTAAAGTCATTTCCTTGGCTATAGAAATTCTCTCTTCCCTCCGGCTTTGTCTGCTTTTCCTTGCTTTAAAAAAAATATGAAGAAAAAATCAAATTTGACGTTTCTTATGGAAAATGACATTTATGCTTTTCAGGTTTCAGGTTGCCTTCACCTAATTGAACTTAGCCGGGGATAATACCCCCGAGCGGTGGGTTGCCTGCTCCGGAATGGTATCTAGTTCGCCTGCCGACTCCTGACAGCTGCATCGGCATCGCCATCGGCATCGGGTTGAGATCCTGCTTATGCCAGCTTCTGGTACCGGTGCCCAGCCCTGGATAATTGATTGCACACTGTGGCAGTGGCAGTTGCACAGTGTATCCAGCTGCCACGCCCACTGTGCACAACGCCCCATTGCAGAAACAAGTGTGTGCCATTAGTACTCTTCACTGTGTTCTGATCCTGCCGTTGTTTGGATTTGTTTTCGGGAATGTAGTGCCAATGCGTTGACAAGGAGTTGCAAGAGAAAGCATAGTATAGGGTAAAATAAATCGAACGGGGAGTGCAATTTATGGGAATTTGTTCTTCTAGTTATATCTTATTTGAAACCTTTTCAGTGTATAGGTGTAGAGGTGTATATTTTTATTAGATCTTATATACAAATTTTAAATTATGGTGTATTATGTGAGATTTTTATTCAAATATTTCCGTAAATATTTGTATAATATTTATTTATACTTCTTACTTAAATATTTGATTAAAAATTAGGATTATATTTTGTATTATTTATATTCAATTAATAATATTCCTTACGGATTTATGGCAAGTCGGGGTTTTATTTTGAGTGATAAGGGACTCCTGTTCAAGCTCATAAACAAAAGTGAGGTAACCTTAGAAATATATATACATATTATAAAATAATAATAATAATAATATAAAATATATAATATATAGAAATAAAATATAAACTTCATATAAACGTCACTAGTTTACTCCTTTAGTTAACACATTCTATAAAATAAGACCCCAAGAAATGTCGAAATATAATTCTAAATAGACCAATATAATTGCAATAGAGCATTTCTGTGCGACTTCATGATGTTTGCTAATTTGAATTATGTTGTTAGTAATGTTGCAACCATATTTGCCCCGCAAATGTCGTGGGGCCCTAGTTGTGGCTCTGATCCTGCTGCCCCTGTTCCTGTTCCTGCTCCCGATGCCCCTCCTGGTTGTGCTCAAACAGCATGCTGTTTCTGCTTGGCCTGCTCTTCGATGATTAATTGTATTGCTTTTGTTCTATTTCTGCTGCGTCTTTTGCAATCCAACGGAGTGTGTGCCACGATGTGCGTTCTGTGTATGGCAGTGTATGTGTGTGTTTGTGGGTGTTTATGGGAGTGTTTCAACTTTGTTGTTGGCCCGTATCTCGTGCTTCTGCTGCTGCAGCCAACGCATATAATTTATACGTATCTGCGCACTTGTGTATAGCCCCCAATGCTATATGAATGCACAGTACAAATAATTTCGATAAAAAAAAGAATTAAGTAGATTCGATTACTAAAAATAAGTCTTAATAATATATTATTATAATTATTTAACATAATCCAGTGCTCACAAATTGAATTGCAACATTTTCCAAGCAACATACATATACTAGGGCAACATACACATGTTGGATATACAGTTTCTAATACTATTTTCCACATAAATATGATTAGTAAAATGTACAAATCTTAACATGTGGCTGGTTTCATTTTCTTACCAACAATTTCTTTGAGCATTTCGTCATATTTATATTAAGGTTTCCCTCCTAAATTGGCAACACATGTTACTAGGAACATTTCTTTAACAATAACTTCTTGTGCATTCCACAATGTTAAATTGTTGTATTTTTGACATTTGTAAATAGCAGTAAGAAGTGCGTAAGCTATAAACACTTGCCAAGGTATAAATATATACTTGTGCAGTCTACAAAGTTAAATTAAATACGATTATATTAGGTATTATATACCTAAAGCTCAGCTCACCTGATATTCTTGGTTGAGTACACAGTCCAGCTATGATAATTGTTTCAAGGTTTGAAAGAAGCTTGCCTGCAAAAGAAACGATGTTCTTGATAAAATAAAGAAAATATGATAAAAAAATATGTTCACATAATTAAATAAACCTTAAATCTTGATAATCTTTATAGTTTTCCACTTCTTTTTTCTGTATAATTTTTTTGCCAGTGCAGTCGCCAGTGTTTCGCTGGCAATTTACATTGTTCGCCCAGCGCTGCATTCAAACAATGCGGTTTAACACTCGGCACTAACAGTCACACAGAGACACACATTCACTGGCGGCACACTCGCCCTGCGTCTGTGTGGGTGTCAACGCCAGCAGCAACAACAACAACAAGAGGGACAGAGCACAACACACGTTTATTGTATTTGACATTGTTTCAAAAGTTAAGTTGGATGTGGCCAGTGGCCACATCAGCTCACAACTTATGCAAGTCCGTCCGATTGTGAGTGTGTCCTGTGTGTGGTGGAGTGTGTGTAAGTGTGCAATGAAATCATAAATCTAGGATGGCAATTGTAATCATGTTGTCCTCCACAAGGAGCAGGGAGCCAGGAGCTGCTCTTCACGTGAAAACTTAAATAGTTGCATCTGCCAGAAGCCTGTAAATCTCTCTGTTAAGTGTGTTACACAGAAAGAAAACTACAGTACAGGAAAAAATAACAGAATCAGTTACACCAAAGTTCCCAAAGGTACATATCTCCCTTAAAGTTATTTCGTTTATAAAAAAAGCAGGCCTAGCTTAGAGACACATTCTGTAACCAAAATCAACACAAAAAAATTATCACATTTTAGTTTTAGTATAAATTTTGATCCTAAAAATTGATTAGTAATTAAAAAATTCAAAAAATGCCTAAAAACATCACCAAGACCACCCGGAAGCGCAAAATCATTCGAAAAAATAAGAGGTCAGCCCCCAAGAAGGTGCCCAAAACGGATCCCAAGCAGCAGAGCGTCTTGAAGACCCTCTTTGAGACTCAAAGGTCTGGGACCAAGAAGCGATCCTCAGGCACCAGGCGCCTCCCAACCCCACCACCGAACCAACAGGTCTGGCGGAGAACTGTCCTGCGGAACAAGCCCAAGCCGAAGCCCAAGGACAAGGTGCCAAGGCTCTTCCGCATGGATGATCAGACGGGGTTGCCGATGGACTACGAGCGGACCGTGGAGCGTGTGATGCACTATGTGAATCCGCACCTGGCCAACCGTCCCAATGCCGAGCTGGAGATGGAGGAACTGTTGACCAACGTTGTCATGGGCATGATGCGGCACGGCTGCCCGAATCAAAAGATCCCGGCCCACATGTGCTGCAGGGATGGAAAGATTTCGGGGAGCATGTGCTGCCAGGAACACCAGACCAGGCGTTACCTCCAAACCTTGCTAAAGTCAAATCCCTTTCAGTCAGATCAGTCCTCCAGGGATGAGTCCACGAAGCAGAGCAAACAGCAGGCAAACGAGGATCTCACTGACTTTCACAGCGCCTGGTGAGTGGGTTTTTGGAGGGTGACTACAACATATTTCTGGAAAATTAATTATTTCTCTCACAGCAAACGGGGACCCCGAAAAATCAGCCCCAAACTGGGTCCCACTAAAGCCAGTAAGTTCAACTTTAACCAGCTGAGGATCAAAAGTCAGTAGAGTTACTAAATATATATGCATTTTGTGATTCAAAATTGCCCTTTATAATGCAGGGAGTTTCATAGTTGATTTGTGTGAAGCATTCAAATATTTGTATTTTAAATATGGAAATACATTTCTCCTTCCAACCAAAATGAGTTGACTTTTAATGTTCAGGAATTTGTAATATCTAAGACTAGTGACGGTATTCCCCATTTTGGTGCGGTTTCTGAAACCTCAAAGGCGCAAAATGGCATAAAGCTTCTTTGACTTCCCATGCTAACTTCTCAAATTAAATTTGAAAATTGCATGTATTTTGCTGCAACAAAATGGCTTGAATAAATTCGTTCAAAGTGCCATGTCGAATGGCCAGTGAGGGTCATTCGGTTCGGCTCATATCTATGAATTTATTTGCGCTTTCGCAGTGGAAAATGGAACGAGATTTATGGCCAGACACTGCTCTGGCGGCAGTTCATCCGGCCCTGCGACCGCAGTTTCAACTCAATTCTACTCTCGCCCCCTCCCTGGCAATTATCACCGCAGACAATGGGCACTCGAATGCATTTAACAAATTGAATATAAATTCTTACAGCTTCCATTCTCTGGTCCCCACCCTCACCTGGGCAAACAGCCAATCAGTGGCCAAATCTTTTAATTAAGAAGTTTGCTCTCGCCCGCGGCATGGCGGAGTGGAGTGAATTGGCCGTGGCTACGTGAACGACCTGCTTGAGTATAATAAAATTCACGCTAAACTTAACTAATTTCGCGAAAACTCGATTGAACGTAAATAAAAGCCAAATGAAAATTTCACAGCAAGACGCCTGCCCCGGTTCGCCTTTGGCTCAATGCGAATCAATGCGTTTGCGAATAATTCATAAAGGAGCAAAAAATAATATCAGTCGAGCGTGCTAACAACTTGGCAGTCACCTCCTGCTGCTTCGGCTCCAGCTCGTGATCCTGTTCCTGCTCTGGCTCCTGCTGCTCCAGCTGCTGCCTCTCCTCCGCCTCTCCACCTGTCGGCTTTAGTTATTGATGAGGCTGCGCGTGTGGAAGGGCTCTGGCAATGGCGCTGGCGCTTTTGCGGCATTACGTATACGTAATATGCAATCAATTCTCGCACAAAGAAATCTGTTCGGTCGCATGCAGATTGCATAAAGGGTTTTTCCAGCCTCTCTGCTTTCGGCTGTCTCTCTCCCGTGGACAGTAAAAGCTGCTTTCAAAATGACGGCTGCACAGTAAAAAAAACAGGGAAAACCCCTCAAAACCCCAAATAATTCGCAAAGAAAAGGCTTGTTTCTTTGGGGATTTTCATTGTTTAATAGAGTTGGGTAACCATGCAGGGTATTCCCAATAATAAACATTTATCAAATTTATATGTTTTTAGTAAATTATTGCCAATGTATTTATATTTTTTAATATAATGTAAAATCAATCAATGTGAATTATACTATGTTTCATTGTCCGCCTGGCAAAGAAAAAATGCACGAGTCTCATATGTCATTCTCAACATTTTGCCATCCTGCAATAAGACACAGTTTTCCGAAATTAAATGGTCGTTGTTTGGGTTTCCTTTAGCCCACTTTAAATATTGCGCTGGCTTGTGCGAGGCCACGGATACGAAGTAACCATCCCTATTCTGATCATTGATACCCAGCCAGAACGTTTTATTTGACAATGTTTTTGTAACGGTGGTGAATTCCTCTTCGCTTCGAAAGGAGGCTAAGTAACCTCCCATCTGACGACACCATCTCTGGGCAGTTAACCAATCCACAAATTCTTCTCCTAATCGAAAGTATCTGGTACCGATTCGCTCGAAGCCCGGTGGTATGGTATTCCGTTGGTTTTCAATTTTGTTTAGCACCTCCTGAAGTTGGTTTTCAAGCTTCATCATTTTGCCTTCCAGTTTGGTTTGTGTCTCCTCCACCTTCGCTTGTAGCGTCTGAAGTTTGCCTTCCAGTGAAGTTTCTTCGTTTCCTTGAACCGATCCTGACCGATCCTCTGCCAAGGATTTACAAAGCAGAGTGCAGGCAGCCAGCGCCCAAAAGAGGTAACTTCCGATGTTGTGCATTCTTAAACTAGGAGAGAGTAAGACCGCAGCGGGCGAAAGTCTCCGGAGAACTGATTCCCGTATTATTGGAAGACATTCGAAGTGACATCCGGCTTCGACTGGGATTGATAAGATTTATATACAGATAAAGATGACGGCAGTCTCTGCGTTTATATTCATAATATATATTTATATATGTTCCGTGCTCTAAGGGCATTGAAATGGAGGTCAAATCTACACAATAAAATACAGACTCTCTTTGTTTAAGAGTTATTTGAATGATCGATCTCTTAATACATATTAGCGGAACTGGCCAGACTGGAAGACTATATTAAATAGATGCCATATAATCAAATTCAACCTGTATAAGTATGTAGTACATTTTCTCTCACTGCATGAACCCTCCATTGTTCTCTAGCATACCTTAATAAGCCTTTGAGTTGAAGCTTCTTTTGTAGCTGAATGGTAAAATGTATATTTAAGTCAAGTTTCAGCGTAAGTATTTAAATTAAATGGAAAAATATGGTAGATTCAATGAAGCTTTTTACATTTGTTGTTAAACCGAAGCTAAAGCCTGGCTAATTCCAAGCCAGAATTCTTGGCATCCTTCACGGTGGCCAATACCGATTGGGGCTGCACTTTTTGACCAGTGGAGGAGGCTATCGGTGCCAAAAGCACTGGCCACGCCCATTAGTTATTCGCAGCAAATTATGCCAAAGTGTTTGGCCAATACCTCCCACTGCTCTCACTGCTCCTCCTGCTCCACATCCTGCTCCTCCTGCGGCTCTGTCACCCTTCGATGCTCCTCATTGGGCGCGACAGCTAAAAAGCCAGCTACGACGCATTGATGTCAATGATGGCGACAAGTGCACTCCGCTTCCGCATCCGCGTCCGCATTGTGCCGCTGTCAGGCCGGCGAATCGATCGAGTGGCGGACGCGGAGGACGCGGAGGAGCCAGGATTGGAACTGGGACTGGGGCCACTTGAGCCAAGTTGACAGACAGCTCGCAGCGAGAGAGCGCGCATTTAACATTGTCTGAACGAGTGCCATTGTGGAGGAGCACTTTGCCAGCGGAGTGGAGCAGCGGCAGCATTACCAATATATTTGCAGGGGGAGGGTAATGGGTAGGGAAATGGGAATGGGAATGCTGGAGAGTGGGTCCTGCAGTTCCCCGCGTGCGGAAAGTCGGTTAAGCGCCTGGTAAATACGCCAAGTAGCCACTACTAGCCTGTGTCCCGTTCCCATCCGGCGCTGCTTTGTGTGCACTAATTTGAAGGGGGCTTCCCCTTTATCCGGGCATAATTTGATGCCTTTTTTAAAGCCAATTTCTATGCCATTTTGCGCAATACATTTGCCGGAACATTCCAGAGCACGCTCACCAGCTAATAGAGAGGGGGCCCTGGGCTTGAGAAAATAAACTCGTCAAAGGCTCAGGCTCATGGCCAGAGGCCATCATAATCGGTGGCACAAATATTCGAGTGGCTAATTATGAAGGAGGCACTAAGAGAAAACTCCAAATTGTGTTTATTTATTATCCCACAAACCATCTGAATATCTTACTTAATAGTTAGAACTCTTTTACCTTTTCTTATACAAAATCATCATAGCATCTAATTTCCATATTGCATTCCTAACTAGATGGCTGCTTTTTGCACAAGTGTAGGCCTTGGTCCTTTGCCCTCGACTGGGCGCAACTTAAAAATGTATAATTTAATTTTGCGGAAAATAATGTTGCGCGTGGCCGCTGAATATTCATGGCTAATTTATCAGCTGGCCCTCGTCCTGAGTCCTGCTCTGCCTCTCGCTTGGCTCTCTCTTGGCTCCGTCTCTTAATTAGCATTTACAAGAGCTAATTGGCATAAATAGCCAAGGAGCCGGGACAGCAAGAGGAATCCTCGAGAGAGTTTGCCGCGCGCGGTTCGGATGAACAGATGGATTTCGGGAATCCCTCCGGGCTCACATCCCACACACTCGCCACTCGAAGGAAAATGTGTGTCCACTTGAGGCTTAGCTGGAGGAGGAGTGTCCAAAAACGATTCGTGTTTGCCCAGCGAATGAGTACTGCTCATTGAGCAGGACTTGCAGCCACCCAACTGAACTCGCGGAAGTTCTTTTATTCTGCAAGGAAGAGGGAGCTCAAGTCCTGCCTCAAGTTCTGTTAAACTTTGCCCGAAACTCGACTGCAGCTCCCCTTATCCTTTGCAAGTGCAATCATGGCAGTGGTAATAATAATAAAAAAACTTCATTCCTGGCACTCACACACTTTGAAGGCACTTTGTAATGAGATGAGGACGCAGTGTTGACACAATGGCTATGAGAAATTTAATTTATTAAAATTTATTAGAGCAGACCATTTATGAGAATCAATTATTTTTTGGAATAAGTATTTATATATCTATGAAATTAATAATAACAGCATTCAAATTGAGAGAAGAAAGAACCGCAGATAATCCTAGAAATATAGCAGATTATACCTTTATATTTATAACTTTAGATAATTTTTCCATTTATTAAAAAAGGATCATTATTATTGGATTCAATACTTCAATGGCAGATAAGTTAAATTTCATATTTTCCATATATAAATCTCTTTTTTTTAACTTCCCATTAATTGTATCTATCTTCATGTTGAGTCCAGCTTACTTTTAACTACTTCCTAATTTGCAACCTCTAAGTAATCAAATACTTTTCCTGAAAAATCCGGCTAGGTGCCAGCACTAATCAGGTGTGGAACGTGAACGTGAACTTCCCTCGGCAGTCCTTGATTACCTCTGCCATTGAGTGTGCAAGGATTTTACGATTCCCGGCTGTGATTTCAATATTAAACTCATAAAGAGCGTTTCTTTGCAGGCTTGATTAGACAGCTGCTAATCTGTGCCGTTTGACGCGGAATCTCAGTTCCGTGAAGGGTACCTTGAAATCTCGCTGGGATCTGGCGATGACTGGACGGCGACAGATGGTCGAGCGTTCTGGGGGACCTAGTTGTGGCATGTTGCTGGCTAAATAAACAAACTCACATTGCTGGGGCCTCCCGTCAGCGGCACTCGGCATTGTCCTCCTGTTGCTCTCGACGACTGCCATTCGCCTGATTGCTTTTGTTGGATGTCCTGCTGAATCCTGCCTACTGCTTCTTTTCCACTGCCCTCTGCCTCCTGCCTCCTGCCTACTCCTGTGTGTGCTCCCATAGCTGTTGCTGTCGTGCAACAATATTGAGATATCGTCTCAAGTGTAAATTGTTATTGACACTTTGCGTGGCGGACAGAACTCGCACCCGACCTCGACATCAGAAATATCATCAGCGGCAGTGCCACCCCGGTTATTGCTCCATCGTCGTCGCTTGTTTACTCGAAGGTTTGTTTGTTTTGTGCATTTGATCAGCGACAAACAGAGCAGATGTCCAGATGGCTTCCTTGGGGAGAAAACCTCCAGCTCCTCCAGCCTTCTTCTCCTCCTCCTCCAGATGCTGTGAAATTTTTAATTAAACTGCAAAATGTATTCTCTCGCCTCCAAGTTAATTAAAGCTCTGGGGAAAAAAGCCACTAAAGAGACATGACAGAGTCCCCCTTTAAGCCTTCCATCACTGAATGTGAGCTGGGTTCATTGTCTCTAACACCAGCTGACCAACACTGCCACTCCTCCCGCTCCTTGCAGCTCAAATCAAACATTCAAAAGAGCCCAAGGAGAGTCGGAAATATGATTGAAGGCGAACCCTTCTGCTGTCCGAGGCCTGCTCTGGGGGGAAATTCGCCATAAAGTGAATCGTTTACTTGAGCTCATTTCAATATTCTGTTTAAGCATTTTATAATAATATCGTTGTGCCTTTTATATATATTAAATTCCGCTGGAGCAGCGAGTGACGTCTGGCTTCAGATTCATTTTTTATGTGACTCCTCGCTCCTTGGCTGCTTTGCTCCTTTGGCCTGTCCTCTCCGTATGTTAATAAAGTGCGTAAACTCGACCAAAGGCTGAGGCCGAGTCCTGGGAAATATGCATGATTGTGTTGTGCCGACCCATAAAGCAAACACACGTACGTACAGCCATGCATGGCGAGGAGGACATAAACAAGGACTCCGAATGACAAGGAAATCGTATAAAAACCCACCATAAAGTGCAACGCAGTCGCAAAATAAAGAAATATGGAGTCAATAAAGCCGGCTCCCCGATATCCGATGAGGCGCAATTTTCGGCCAAGATTTGACAAGGAAGTAGATGCTTCTGATAAGCAAAAACGTTACAAATTTCCTTGCAGGATATTTGGGGTCTTTAAAGCGGCCTTTAAATATGTTTTAAGCTCCGCTAATCCCCTCTCTCGTTGGCCAACTAAAAACCTAAAACCTAAAACCTAAAACCATTTCCAATCCAGCAACTTTCTATTAAGCATAATTTGTTTTCATTACACAAAAGTTGTGCCCGAAACTTTCTCTGTTCCATGGACAGGTCCAGGAGCCCTACCTCCATCTTCCCTACTCGTCCCACTACAGAGGTGGGGCATCTGGAATTTAATTGGGGCGGGTTGAAATTTATTTGCACGACGGGTGGGGAGAAGCATCAACAAAGGCTCGCAAAATCATACAGAAATCAGAAGCCAAAAATCACAAAAATGGCCCCGGGCTTGGGTATTTATTTGGAGAAGGAGCAGGAGCTGGAGCAGGAGATGACTCTCTCCCAACCGCCGCAAAACTTACAATCAAAGTTAAATGTAAAACTTTGCGGGCTCTCCAAGTCGTTTTCATTACTGTCGCGGCTATTACTCAGCGAGTGATTTGTGTTTGATCTCTGGGCCACTTTAGAGGCTCAGGGGTCCAGGGTGCCGGGTTCAGGGGTCAGAGCAGAGGCTCTTGTCAAACAAATGATTCGGACGGCAACAGTTCATTGCCTCGCCTTGCACTTCCAGTGCTCTAATGAACGATATCCTGCCAGATATCCTGTCGTTGTCGTCCGGCTCCCCCTAAAAAGCGGGGCTAATATGCAAAGGCTCTTATCTGAAGTGTGACTTGGCCAGGCGGTGGTTGATGGTCGGTGCTCGATACTCGATGCCCGATGCTCGATGGCGGATGGTAATGGTGCTGGCAATGGCAAGGGCTCAGTCCAGTCAAAAACAAACCCGAACAAAGCCGGAAAACGTGGCAATTGTGTGTCGGCCCAGGATATCCCATTCCCTCGGACATTTTCCGTTGCTGCACTTTGGGAAAAGTTGTCTGAATTTGCAATTTTAAGTGTGTGATTTAGAATTAATTTACAACATGTTTTCAAGGACAAATTTCGTAAGCTAATTTGTGAAATTTAAATCAATTTAAAAGCTAACCAAAGGCTGCAATGAAATGTTTTAAATCTGTCTAAAAGTATGACGAAAAACAATTTATTCAAATTGATATTACAATATCAATTAGGAATTTGTAAGCTCTACATTCTAAGCGTTCTTACTTTATATTTTTCAATTTTATTGACTTTCAATCGATTTTTCTTACAATCTTTAAAGAAAAACCTACATTTTCCGACCCAAATTCCCTCCATTTCCCGCTGTGTAAGCATCGCCGGGACTAAGGCGAAAATTGCCATTGTCTTGGACATCGCAGACGGACTCGTTGTTGGTGGTGTCGTTGCCAAAATACAAATATTCATTTGTATATAAGCTGTGAAGGTCGTTTTATGAGCCCCGGCCAAACCGCAACAAGCCCTCAGTCACCGCCATCAGCCCATCAAGCCTCCGTCACCTCCATCACCAGCGCCACTGAACCCAACCCAACCCATGCCCAGCCCAAACCATTCCTCCGGCAGGCAGCGAAGCGTGTAGTCCTGGTCGGGACCGATTTCACTCGCAAAACTCAGGCCCGGACCCTGCCATTCATTTGGTTCGTTGTGCTTCATTCATTAGCTTGCTTTCCGTTTCCGCTTCATTCAACTCTCCCGATGCCCTCGCCACTGCCTTTCCACTGACTTAATGCCATCGACATCGACATCGACATCGCCATAGACTGCGACTTCGACTTTGGCTACGACTTGGCCCCGTAAACCGTAGCCGTGGTCTACATCCTGCGTTAAATGCCCCGGCCTGATGTTTATTTCTATGCGGCAATTTTCGACTGACTCCGTTTTGGACCTTCCTCGGGCTCCCCAAGCTCCTCGAGCTCCTCGAGCTCCTTCGCAATTCATTTTCAATTTATCTTGCCTAATATCGACATGCTTTCGGGTATCGCCATTGCCGGGATGCTTGGCTGCCTGGCTGACAGCGAGGAGAAGCAGGAGATGAGTCCTTAGTCTCAGTCCCAAGATGGGTTCCGGCTTCGCTTGATTGTGTGGCATTTCGTGTAGCTTAGCTGCCATTTCACTTCTTGGCTTATCGACTTTTATTTGCGCATTATTTCAGAATTAATAATTCAATTTCGAGACGGCGAAAGTGGAGCAGGCCAGGCAGGCAGGCCATCGCTCAGACCCAGTTCGAAGCCTTAGCCTCGCTGGAATCTCTCTCGCATTCCGATTGATTCATTTGTGTGTCAACCATTTCTACTTGCTCCCATTGTGGACGCTGTAAATCTTTTGTTGCACTTGCGTCCTCTTTGGATTAACAATTCCGGCAAAGTGCTCTCCTCGCCGGTCCCGGCTCAGCCCACTTTCATCTATTTTAATAAAGTTAAAAGCCACCCGAAGCTGGCCGGAGCTGAGCTCTGCGCCAGTCTGCTGCTCGGATGCTTGACACATTGCCAGGCACTGGCCAGCCAGCGGAGGATTCCCAAAATTTAAAACTGTTTTTGGGTTATATTTACAGGTTTAGTATATTAGAGAGTGGCTGCTAGAGCAGAGTCCTTGCCAGAGAAGGGCGAGGCGGGGAAAAGCAGGGAAAGCCAGGAAAAGGCAGAGAAAGGGAAAGCACACACTCTCTCATTCATAAACATGCGCGCGGCTGGTCCAAGAGGAGCTCTAGTCATAGTCCTGCTCCTGCTCCAGCTCCTGCTTTTGCCAAGTCAGCCAGTTCAGTTTTTCCAGTTGCACTTTTCACCGTTCCCCAGTTCACACTCCATGCTCCGGTCGGTCCTCGCCTCGTCCCCCTCCTGGCAAGTGGAAAGTGCTTACATTTTTCTGGCAGCGGAAATGCATATTGCTTCCGGCCTTTTATTCATTTCCCCTTTGCATTTTTTGCGCATTTGCCACTGCCTTTGCCTTTAGGTTGCCTCCGCTCCTGGCCAAACAACTATTCCAAAGGCTTGCGAATCCTAGTTTTGTTTCGGGGTCGTTTCTATTTTTTTCAGAAGGCTCTGCCTGAGGATGAGAAGAGGTCAGGTTGGCTGGGAGCCCCGTGTCGAGGGGCTCTTTACAAATTTTTATGCTGCGGTCATGCCAAAATGCATTGTAAATGGAGAGTGTGTGTGTGTCTGCCTCAGTGTAAATAAGTTTTGAGTTTGTCTTTCGCTGATGTCGACCGCACACACACAGTGCCTCCTCCTCGTTTCACTCTTGGCCATAGGAGGGCAGTGCGAAGAATCGGCGGCAAAAAACTGCAGACTGTTATGGCTGCCAGGACCCGGACTCTTAGCTACACTACACTGAGCGAAATTATAAAAGTAGAAAACTAGGAAAACAATATTAATGAAAACTTGTATAGAAACCAGTTGAGAATTATAATTTTAAATATATTAAATAAATCTTAAAAACTTTTCAAAAAATCTTAGAAAATAAGTGGGAAGTCCAGGTACAGGCTTGAAACATATTACGTTTAAAGACTTTCTATACTTGTGTCAGAAATGGTAATTTTAAAATGAAAATAAGATTAAAACTTATAAAAATGTCACTAAGCATTAACAGTAAATTCAGGAACAAACTTATTTTGATCTTACTCCCATTTTTTGGAATCAGTTGGCAAATATAACAATAAATTGTGAAAACAACCCACAGTTTTTTATTTAAAATGAAATTCACTTCATTTTTATTCAACCAAGTTCCTTATCTAATATTACAAGGCATTGTCCTTAATTCTAGCACTGCCAAGTTCCAAAGGGCTTAAAATTCCACACCAGGAAATAGTACTAATGTGTGCCATTTCTCCGACGATTCCAGGCCTTCAAAGCTGCTAAAATTCCATATCCGATTGCCAAATAACCCGACCTCGTGTGTACACTTTCTTTTGTTGCGGTCTCTCCCACATTTGTGAATTTTTCCAGTGCAACACGTTTTCAGTGCCAAATTTCACACACAGGGAGAAGGAGAGATACTGAACGCTTTTCCCATCCCAGCTCGTTTCCGATTCTGTTTTTCTCCTCCTCCTGGCTGCTGATGTTTTTGTCGTTACGCTTTGTGTGGCACTGGAGCTGGAGCTGGAGTGCTGGAGCTGACGGGTTTCTGCGGGTCGGTGGCAGGCGTCAGGGTTCAGAGGGTCAGCTGTAAGAGGGTATCGTGGCCGTCGCCGTTGTCGTCCTGCGGCCATCATCGAGAGTGCTACACTAGAATTAATCTTTGTCAAGCGGCGTGGCTTTCGAGTCGCTCTCTCTGCCAGCGACACGGCCAGATGAGAGTCCGCCGCCGTCGCCACATGGCAATTGAGATACATTGACTGGGCGGAGGATGGCTGCAAATCGAAGGACCAATCCAATGCCAGGCTACGTGCACTATCTGTCGATCGGGTTTGGACAGGCCTAAGCCGGCGATTCCGCATGCCTCTCACAGCAACCCTTTGCTCTTGCCCCAGCTCTAGCTCTATATATACCACTCCAATTTGTGCTCCTGCTCCTGCTCCTGATACAACCCTTCTAGGCCCGGCTCATATGCATAACGTTGTCTGTGAAATTCGGCCTTGCCAGGGCCTCCACAGCAAACAAATTTGCAACCAAAGTGCTTCGCTTCGTGCACATTGGCACATTTTTAATACACTCCACAGTCCGGCAGGGTTTGCTTCTTGGTCCTTGCTCTCCTTTCTGTGAGTGAGTGGGCGTGAGTGAGTTGCTGGAAAAAATTGGAATACACATGGAAAAATTCTAGAGGGTTCTGTTTTACAGAGGGAATTTAGACTGCGTTCTTTGCAGGAGTTCTTTATTTCGAAGACTTATCTATGATTCATGCCATATATATATTCTGTTATATATTTATACAGAATTCAGAAGATTCTAGAATATCTTTCAACACTTCTTATCACATCTTTATAAAGTTGTCAGACATTTAGAAGCATCTGTAAAATACTTTCTAATGCATGCTTTAAAAACAATTCAAAAAGAATTCATTGCTTTCATTTTTACCCTTTTTTTTCATGTAAATAGTAGGTTAGCTCTTTAATATGTCTCTTTTTAATTTGAATACCCTTTTAAAATGTTCCACAACTTTTTCTTTCAGGGTGCTTTGCTCGGTAAGTAAGTCTAATCTCGTTCCGCACACAGACTCGCCTTCATCTTCACCCTCTTGCCGGCTGTAACACGTGTCTGGTAGTTTTCAAGTGCTTGCAGCTTGATTTGATGTAATTTATTGAAAATTTATACAAATTTGTGCTTGTCTTTGCACAATAGCCCTCGTGCCCAGCTGCCCCGGCCCCAGCCTGGGCCCAGCCTCATCCGGATCCACTCACTCCCTTCTGCGGGCCCGAACTCGTTTGTACTCTGTTATTGGCAAAAACTCGAACAGGGACCGTAGTCGGAGCCGGAGCCGGAGTCTTGTGCATGTGGGTCACGTAGCCATGTGACTTATACGAAATGCAAATGAAATAGTATATTCGGGGGGAGTTGGCAGGAGGATCCTGTATCCTATATATCCACGGGTGCAAGTGCCAAACTGCCCACATTCGCTCGGCCCGAAGTCGTTGTCCGTGTCGCTGTCGCTGTCGGTGTCCGTGGACACTTTGTGTGCCATGGCCATAGAATGCCAAAACCGAATACGAATCCATGCTATGCCAGCAGCTGTAATAGAATTGGTTTTTGTGCCTGGCCAGCCTGGCCTTCTTTTTCTCTGCTTGCATAAGATAAATGTGCGAATTTGCGCCAAGTGAAAGTGTTTTTGATAAATGTTCGAGGGAGGAACAGAGAGAGAGAGAGAGACTCCTTCAAATCGTAAATCGTGGCTTCGAAGGACGACGCTGCCAGTCCCGGGTGATCCTTTGATTATTATTCAACAACAAGACCACCCTTGTTGGCAGTCCTTTAAAGAGCCGTTGATGCCGTGGCTGCCTTGGTTACAGCTTCCATTTACCAACTTCCAGCATCCAGCTCTTTCTCTATTGTTCGCTGTCCGCTGTTTGATATTGGTGCCATCCACACACTTGTCCAGCAGGGCAGTCCTTGGCCCCCTCGTCCTGCCTGCTTTATGATTTCGTTTGATTGTTTTGTTGCCGGCGTTACTTTGTTGCCGTTTGCTGTTAGGGCCAAAACCCAGCTGACTGTCTGCAACTTTGCTGATTTCGTTGCTTGATTTCCTCTGCTGTGGCTGGTTCGATACCCTGCCGAGGGTCCTGGGGAAATATTCCTTGAATTTAAAAGCGACTTCTTAGAATATATAGCGCCTGAATATCGGCTCCCCCGTTCTCTGAATATTATTAAAAATTACTATAAATTGAATGAGGTTTTCAAATCACTTGCCAATAAAGAGCATTTCCGTTCGTTCTTTCTCCCCTTTTTAGTTTCTTTCCTTCGTCTTCCTTTTATTTTCCATTTCAATTTCGTTAAGTTTTCGCTTCTGGTGTCTGTCTGCCTGTCGTCCGCGCGCCTTTCACCAGGATACGTGTGGGTTTACGCTCGGACTCCATAATAGAATTATTTGTATCAAATTGTGGCAACCAAAAAATGAAATGAAATGAAAGTGGAGCAGTGGCGAGTGGCAAGTGGCAAGTGGAGAGCGGCGAACGGAAGACCACCGGCAGACGCACACTAACACAATTGGAAACTTGCACAAAGGCATTTTTATTCGCCTATGGCCAGAAAGTGCCCGAAATTGAATTAAAAGTTGCCACTTTTTTGCTCTGCCCTTCGACTCCGACTCTGGCTCCGCCGCCTCCAGCCACAGTGCTTCAGTTTCCTGGTGCAGTGGCTCCTCTCCTCCTCTGGTTGTTGTGTGAGCTTATCTGGGGCGCAAACATTCGGCTTTTCGGGCTTTCCGTTGAGCTGCGAAGATACCCAAGGACCTGCTGGCACCGCCTGCAGTGACAAATGAACCCGGGTCGGGGTCACCGCGGCAAAATCTGGAGCATATCTGGAGCATAACGGAGCCCTCTGCCTGCGACTGTTCGATTTTTCGGGATGCGAATGCAATCAGCACCTGGCCGCATTCCCTGTCGCTGCTGCAGCTGCTCCGGCTGCTGCTGCTGCTCCCTGCTCCTGTCGTTATGACACGGAGCTTTTGTGATCAATATGTTTTCGAGAGCACCTGCCTCGCCTTGCAATTTGTTAGCTTCCACCTTCAGTCCCCAGTTCCCAGTACCCGCCAGATAGTCACTGTTGACAGCAGCTCCCATTCCAGGCTCTCGTCCTTCTTCCTAGCTGCTGACAGAGACGAATGGCAAGTGCGACGTTCGCGCAATCAGCGGCGGAATAATCAAAAATGAAAATAAGCACTGCATACCTTTATGCGCTCCGCACGAGCGCCGGGAAAAGAAGAGAAAAACCTTTGCCGTGGCAACGATGAAAATATTTGCTGCTGCTGTCGGTGGGGGTTTTCCCAATAAAGTATGTATTTATTAACCTTTTTGCGGTTAATATTTCCAACGGTGGCTGTGCTCTTCACGCACAACTTGATGCCTTTTATGTTTACCTAACCTCAGCTACTTTGGCATGGCAGGCAGGCTTTCCATTAAGTAGCGGGTATTACTTAATATTTCCAGGTAACAATTTTAATTAATATTGAATTATTAGGGAGCTTGTTATGGTGAGTATTACAGAGTAATTCACAGATCTGGGGTACACTTTAAAGAAATTATTATTATTATTATTCTTTTCAGCAGAGAGTATTATTTTTGTACAGTGTTGTAAATTCACGTTTAACCCTTAAAGTTAATAAATTCGGAATAAAAGTCAACAGCCAAATGGATTTAGCCTAGGAATGTATATCGATGAGAGAAATTTGGTATATGATATCGAACATATCGATAATACGTATATTTAGGAATATATGTTATTATTTATTTGATAACATACAAATTTTGATATATCGATTTTTTTAATAGGAAAAAATATTTTATTAATTAGTACTAAAATATTTAAAATAGGGGGAATATCAAACCAATATTTTCTTCATAAATTTTTTACAAAATCATTAATTTTTTAATTCTACCACAATCAGAGCTGCCTCTTATGCATGCACCACTGAGACCAAGTCCTTTACTAAAGTTAGTCAGTCTCCCCCACCAGAGGCACCCACAATGACACTTGCCCCGTCTTTCCCGTCCTCAAGCTCCTTTGCCGATTGATTTATTGAGAGATTAATGCCAACGATTTCTTTTACTGCTGGCGCTTTAGTTTTTTTGCACTCTGCCATATTGGGGCCATGAAAGCGCTGTCACTTCAATGTGCGGCTTTCTCCCAGTGTTTCAGAGTGTGTGGGGTGTGTGTTCCCGAGTGTGTATATGCCTGGGAGTGTGTTTGCCTGCGTCTGGAATCGCTGCTCCGCTTTCGTTGGCCGGGAGCGTACACATGAGTTATTGGCTCGATAGTGCAAACACTTGCAGATGCAGACCTGGAACTGAAACTGGGATTGTGGGAGAACAAGACTTTGTATTGCCGCTGAAACATTCATAAAGTTTCGGTGCTACCTCTTAATCAGCTGTGGGGCTTTCACCTCTCTCCTAACGAAGTTATGCAGATTCCTTCCCACTTGGGCAGGCAGGCAGGCAGGCAGGTAGGCATCCTTTGATGTTTGCTCAATTAACATAGGCGAGAAGAGCACTCCTCCACTCCTCGTCTGCAACACTTAAGCGGATTATGAAAGTCTGTGCAGTGCAAGTCCTGATTTTTTAATAGTTAAAACTTCGGCAGCAACTGATGATTCGCGGAGGAAGCCCAAGGAGCAGGAGCAGCAGAACAATAGCTTAGACACAACGGCAGGAGCAGCCTCTGTGTCTATCTTTCGAGCACAGAGGAAGCCTTATCCGCAGACAGGGAGAGAAAAGGGGTAATGATTTGTGGTTTTAAAAATAAATGGGGGCTTAACAAGAGCGAAGCCAAACAATTATTAGGCCTTTTTTGGCTGCGCGTAACTCTTCTTGAACTCGAACTGTTTTTGGTAAAGGGGTTAACTTCTGTGTATTGAAATATTTAACAGCTTTTGTGATATTTTCTTAACCTAATGATAATTTTTAGTTGTTTTTAGAAAGCGTCACTATTTTTTTAATATTTCTCCTAATTTTCTAAAACTATCCTAAACTCAATGTATAAATTTAGGCTTAAACAATTCCCCCTCAAAGCTTTTCTCTCTGTTTACCCCAGCGCACACATCATAAACTTTTGTTGCTACTAGCTGAAGCCTTTTCAAAAGTTTTCCCCCCTCAAAACAACTATGGCCACAAAAAGAGCCCTTTTCCGGCGCTGCTCCGGCAGAGATGTGGATTACGCATACATTGAAGTGGCGGCAGCACCGCAGGAACCGCCTCTCTTCAGGACACCGCACACTTGGAAATGCTTAATTTGCTGCCAAATATACACATTCGGTGGCACCTTCCCTGCCTGCCACGCTATCTAACCCGAAATGAGCTTCGATGAGCCCGAATAGTTTCGTATTTCAGGCCAACAACTGTCGCTGTTAAGTGCTTTTTGTCAGGAAGAGATCTCCTGCTGGAGCTCCTGTTCCTGCCTCAGTTCCTTCTCTTTCCCCGCCACGATGCCGCGTAACTTCATTAACGCTCCCGAGGACGTTGACTGCTCCTTGCGGGTGTTGCATTTCGGGCGCGTTCCCAGGCGCTAAATGCATTTAGGGTGCTCGAAGGAGGAGGAGGAGCAGGTGGCAAGTGGTTCGTCTGCCTACGGGTAATTTCCTTCAAGGCAAAGCAAAGTTTAATTAATTTTCCTGCGGCTTTTGGCTTCGGCAGCGTCGACTCTTAAGTGGTTCTGCCTCTGCCTCTCTTCGCACAGATGCTCCCTCTTTTTTGGCCGCAGGTTTTATGTCTCTGTCAAAATACTCGGTTTCGTATTTTCCAATTTTCACCAGCTTCGGCTCACTCCATCCTCCTTGTGGTAGTTTCGCCTCGGCAGTTCATTATCTCTCCGCTTTTCGCATAGTTGTTGAAATATTTCACCACAAAATTACACAAATCAAATGCATAATTTGGGCACGCAAAACGAAAAAAAAGATCAAATGTAGTGACAGCATTTGTTTTTCGATTTGCGAACCGCAACGGCATCAATTGCAGTCCCAGGACCAAAAGGGACGGGATCCAACATGCAGGGACGACCACAATAAAGCATGTAAGTGGATTAAGCTCAACCACTCATTAAATTACGAGTTCGCTGTGCTATGCGAAGTGGGGACCGCAGCAACCGCAAAAACATCCTTTGACGAGCATAGAGGGACCCCCGTATTGATATGTCCTAATAACATAAATTGTCAAACAGCTGAAAGCCAGGGCGGACGTGAGTGAGTGGGGAAGGACCCCCAAGCTCACACCAGGACCATTCTCCCAGTGTCCTAAATGGCTGGCTGGCTGGCTGGTTGGCTGACTGACCGGAATGGTCGGAAAATATTCCATAAACCCAATGGATTTCCTGGCCATTAATGCGATTGTAGGGCACAGGAAAAAACCGCACCGTCAAGCAGCTTAAAGAACTGTCAGCTTCCCCTCAAAGGAGGCCATTGCAGGGGCGAGGCAGACTGGACGAATGACGAGGGCAAGGCGAGTCCAAGTCAAGTGAATGGCAAAGGGCCAGGGAGTCATCTCCTAGAGATGTCAATGGACAGCGCCCTGTAAGAAAGTAACAAGCTGCCATAACTGGCTGTGGACGGGATCTGGCCGGAATGGTGTGTGTCTGGGCCTGTTGCCAGCTTGGCTTATTGATTTTCGCTCTTTTTTCCCCCGGCTTACCTTTACTATTTGCTTGCGCTGACCTGTTGTGCTCCAATGCTCGTTATGGATACATTGTTTGTATGTGGGAAAAGAGCTAACCCGACTTCCTGCACTTCAATTAAAAGTGGAAAGCCATTTTCTCACACACTTCAGAGCTGAGCGAGGAGCGTAAATGAGAAAGAGAATGCTTGGACCACTTGTTAGGTGATTTAAATTTATAATTGGTATAGAATAGAAAGAGTTTTTCGAAAGAATTTTGACAGGACTTGATTTTTAAGGGTTTTTATATGATGTTTTAGCTTGTAAAAGTAACAGAGATCCCAGGTTTCTCCTGTCTCTCTTCTTAAGCTGAAATTATTTTAAATTTAAGGGTAAAACATCACCTTTGACAGCTTCTCCGTTCTTTATTCAAATGTAATACGTGGCCCAGGGTTAAGTATGCCGCTTTATGCTGCAGAGCCCTTCTTGCCCCGTCCTTGTCCTGGCATGCAAAAAAATGGCGTCCAACATTAATTGTCAGCTCCCCTAATTGCCTGTTTTGGTTGCACCAAAAATCCGCAGCCGTTGCCATTGCAGCAGCATAATAAAAAGTATCTCTGCCACACGAACCCCTGGCTAAGGAGGCATCGCGCCGCAGTCAGGAAGGGGATCTCCCGAGGCCTGGCCGTCCTTAACCCGAGCTCCCAGCTCTGGGCTGCTGCTGCCGCTGCAGCAGAGCTGACACGGTGACCTAAAGGCGACAACAGCCGCATGCAGCGGAGTCACGGGGACACAATGGAGGCCCACAAACAACGCACAGAATGGTGTGCTTTGTGCCCCGTTGGAAAAGCCACTGGCTGGGGCTAATAAACAATGGGCTCGAAAGGGGGACACAGGCTAAGGGGGGGAGGGGGGACAGGATAGCGTGGTCCTGGGGCCAGGATCTGGGTTTTCGGTGGCAGACGCATCTGAGACTTCCTGCCACTACTACTAGATGTTTTTAGCTGTTTTACGCTTTTAGGGCAATTTGGGGACAACGTGGCGTATGCGTATCGTGTGTGTCGTGTCTGCCTTTGCAGGTGTCAAGTGCCAAGTGTGTAGTTTACCGCAAAGTGCTGGCCCGCTCTTTCTCTCTCTCTCGGTCCCTCCCTACCATCATGCATGCGCCATGTTTTAGTTTTCATAACCCGAAGCGGTAAAAAATAACAACAAAGGACTAGGACGAGGACGAGGACCGGGAGGAGCAGCGTTTTCCATTCGACAAAAGCCACTGCGGCAGCTATAATGGCCACACCGCAGACGGGGCCTTAAATTGTTCAATTCTAAGGCCTTGCCCAGGCATTTATGAGCCAGGACAACGCGCACAGGGAACACAGGGAGAACCAGGAGTAAAAGGAGCACAAGGAGCTCAGGCATTGGGGTCGTTAAATGGCAGGACTGGCTGCCTCTCTGCATATATTGTTCAGCTTGCCAGCCTCTGCGACTTCAAAAAGGAGTGAAAGTTTTCTTTGTCAGCCATTAAAGCAGGCATCCTTCGTCCTGAGTTACACAACCCATATCCTACGAATGATTTATCCACTCGTTACAGTCGGCTAACCATATATTCGCTCTTCAAAGAGGGCGTAGCTCGAAATAAAAGTTTAGGCAGAAGCAGTTTTGGCAGGAGACATCCTTTAATGATGGCTTTAAGTTTAAGACCCGCAAGGACCCTGTGTGGGTGTGTGTGTGTAGCCGGGGCCAACAAATTAATTAGTTTTCAACACTCGAGTTACTTTAAATGGCAATTCGTATAATTAATTTCGCACACATTGGCACGAGAAGTGCAAAGCAAATCGAAATCAGCAGAGCGGCGCCCAAGTACTCAAGGCAAAGGACCTGCCGCTGCTGGAGCCTGCTAGGGCCTGGGCCAGGTCATGGGTCACATCTATGGCCACATTCAGAGAGATAACGCCTCGACTAAGAGAGAGGAAGACTGAGACCAAAGGAAGCAATTTTCCTGCCGAATGCCCTGCCACAAAGCGGGGGGTTAGAGTGTAGCAGTGTGTGTGGGAGTGCCTTGGCTATGTTGTGGTCGAGTCCAGTTCGGTCATGTCCTGACCAAGGACGCTCTACCCTCGACTCCCCCCTGTGCAATCACTCAAACGGCTAAGAAATCAACTGGCAAAGTCATAAATTTTCGGTTTGCAAACTGCAAATTATTTCAGCATCATCCTTTGGCTGCTTTTGCCAGGCAAAAGTTAAATAATGCAAGGACTGCACATGTGAGCAGGGAGTCCTGCCACACTCTGACTTGCCCAGTGAAAAATTGTGCAGAAATATTTAAACTGCAATTCCAAAGCGATTTGTTTTATGGCCCTGCTCGAGAATTGTTTCGTTTGGCAACTACTCGTGGTGCTGCTCCTGCGGAAGCTGCCTCGTGGAAAACTTAACTCGGATTTGATGTGGCCAAGCAGCAGCTGTTAATGCCGCATGATTTATGCCCAGATCCCTTCCAGGCGGAGCTCATTATATGCCACTAAATCAAGGCTCCGACCAGTGCGGGCTTAGGCAACATCAATGTCGCTCTGCAGTTTTTTTGAGGCTCTCTGTGTGCCGCTTCCGGATCCGTCTCCATTTCCGTTCCGTTTCCGTTCCGTTTCCGTTTCCGGTTGCAGCAGCGGTCGTAAATTTTGGGACAGTGGCCGCCGCCGCTTTGCATGTTCAGTTTATTATTTTATCTGCAGCTCCGCGCGGCTGCCAATTGTCCAGCGTAGCGCCTGCATCCTGACATCCCCCCGACACCACCAATGCTCCTCTGTGGACTCGTCCTTGTGTGCGAAATGATTTGTTTGACCTCCCGCCTGGTTGGTTCTCCTTGCGGCCCGCGATAAATCACACACGGACACAGGCCACAGGACACTCCCTGGCGCGGCATTTAGTTTTGGGGTTTGAGCTTACGGATTACCATGCATTAGTGCGAAATTAGAACTATTATATTTATAGCGCAAATAGTCCGCACATCATTTTGCAGCCAGGTAAAAGGCAGAAGCCGAAAGGACTACGGCTGTGGCAAAAAAATAATAATAATGAAAGAGCAAAAAAGCCTAAGCCTTTACAGAAGGAGAAATGTTTAGTTAAATGAATTTAAAACAAATAAAAATAATAAAATCAGATAATGTAAAATGTATATATGTAGATATTTTGTAGAATTAAATAGAATAATAAATACATAGAATAAATAGAATAAAAGCAGCTTGTTATTATTATATTAATGGTCAGATTTATCGTATTTTTATCGATATTCTGTTATTTTTTGTAATCCCTAGTTGACAGTGTCTTCGTCAGAAAAGGCTATATATCTTTCCCAACTTGCGTATTATTGGATCTTTGATAGTGTTGATTGACTTTTGGGAAGCTCTTTCCTAGTCAAGTTTTTCGGTAAAATTCTTATTAATATCCCTTGACAATATTCTACACTTAAATATTAATTAATTCATGAATAAAACCAAGCCTAGCCCTTCTCCCAGTGTATCCACAAAGCCATTAGACACGCCTAGCTGCCACTGTGGCCGCTGCCTGGCTGCCGCACTGCCTCCTCTCTGGAGCTGTGTCTGGCGTTGGGCTGTAATAAAAACATAAAATGTTGCACATTATGCAAACAAACACACACACAAGCTGGCACACACACACACAGAGGAGCGATAGAAAGATTTCAGCTTTGACGGTGGCGCCGCATGTCTCACACACACGAAGCTCGAAGGACGAAGAACGAAGGACACACGGAGGATACCTTGTGCTAAGCAAAAAGCAAACTCCACTCACCCACTCGGTGGTATGTGTGTGCGGAGAACATTAAATTTATTTGAAATTATTATTATGCGCATTTACCTAACATTTGCATAACCGTCAACGGTACACACACGGCGCACACACACCGCACACCCAGCTCTGCGGGCCAATTTCCCAGTGAATTGTGGGTGGAACTGGAACTGGGCCAGAGAGCAAAGGCCAACAACAGCAGACAACAGACAGCAGCAGCAGCAGCAGCAGCGGCTTATAATTTGATTGAAAAGTCCGCGAGGAGTGATCCTGGGAACTGCCTTCAACCGCAAAATTCCTGCGAGATAAAGAGATATATTTTTTGCCAATCGCCGCGGTAAACAATATTAAGCGCTCGCTTAAAGCGCTAGTTTTAAAAGGATAAAAATCTGAAGCCAGCAAAAAATAGATATTAAAAAAATGGGAATATATGTATGAAAACATGGCGTATAAATTAAATGCAATGCGCACTAGATTGCCCCACATGGCGCACACATCGGAAAACTGTTTTAAATAATTAAATGCTGGCGCTGCACTTATTTACACCATTTACCCAGCTCCGGGTGGGGGGTGTGTGTGTGCAAAAGGTGTGTACGAGTGTGCAGGGAAAAACAAGCTAACTGACACAGCTTTCAGGCAGCTAACAAATACCCTGCGGGCATCCTTGTAAAGGAATGTATGCGGAAATATTTAGATTTAAATGGAATATCTGAATTAAAGAAGGATTTGCTGGGCAAAAGATCCTTGAGCTAAGAGGAGAGAGAGAGAGAGCTGAACTGATGAGGAAGATAGGATGTAGGATAGTATCTACTTTTAAAAGATGGTAAAGAAAGCTTTACGTTGCCTAAAGCCATACTTGCATTCTTGCAAATCAAGTAGATAAGCTCTATACACCTTATTACTATAAGGGCCTTACTGCTGTACTTAAAATAAATCAGACGAAAATCCTCTTAAAAAATAAGGTTAGTACCTACATTTCCCTAGAAAATCAGAGCAAAAATAAGTCACCATAACCCCAGATGCTTGATGCTCTTCCTCTGTGTCCCGGCAAGGAGATGTTTTTATGTATGAGCCTACACACACTCACAATAAAATAATATAAATATTGCACACCCTGGGCAATGTGGCTTGTTTCACTGGTTACTGGTTACATTCGTTGGTTTTATTGTAGGATCCAAATGATATTTCATGTGGTTTCCTTACCCCCACAAAGCCTAAACCCCACCCAGCTGAAGGGCACTCGACAGTACGAAAGACTGCTTGTTAGTCACCGACTTCTCCTTTCCCTCAAAATCCACATAGATGTCAAACTCCAGGTCGAAGATGCTCTCGGCACTTGGTTGAATGCCGAACACGCCCTTGATGGACTCCCCCGAGCGCACGGGCAGCGGCGCCTCCAGGTAGAACACCGTCTGGTTCCAGTGCGTCCAGGGAGCACTGGGCGACGTGCTGAAGCTGACCCACCGCTGGCTCTTGCTGAAACCCACGTCGAAGTAGGCGAGCAGGCCGTGGACATGGCCGTTGCGCGTGACCTTCAGGTCGTAGAAGGAGCGGAGGGCGGAGGAGCCGCCCCGGATGGCGTACAGGTCCAGGGACTTCACCAGGTATACACGGCTCATCACCTGGCCGGCGGTCACGTGCTCCACCAGGGCCTTGGCGGCGCATCTGCGACGAATGGCGCTCAAGTCAAAGCCATGGACGTCGTGCCAAACGCCGAGATCTTGGTCCTGGCCGCGTATGGCGGTTAGGTAGAGCTGGGCGGAGTCTGGGAAGATGAGGCCTCCATTGACCAGCCACTTGTCCCGGGCAAATATCAACGACTCCAGCATGTTTTCCGAGAAGAGGCAGTGGCTGTTGAAGGGGGATTACAAGAGGGAGCTATAGCTAAGGCCTGAGAAAAGTTAACCCACCCCATCCAGTCGCAAATAAGGATGTCCACTTCCTGGATACCCTCAGGCAGTTCGATGTCCTCCACTTTGCCTCGAACCACTGTGATAACACTGCCATGACCATTCTCCTCGGCGATGCGGCTGGTGTAATCCGTGACACTGGAACCATCCACAGCTATGACTCGGCGGGCACCAGCCCTGGCGGCGAATATCGAAAGCATGCCCAGGCCACAGCCCACCTCCAGGACAACCTTTGTTTGGGTTTGGGGAAGATCAGTGTGAGCGTAAAGAAGCTCTCTGCCGTCTCCTTACCTTATTTTTGAAAGCCTTATTGTTGAGGATAGCCTCACGGTAGGCCTTATTGCGCACCGAGTCCTTTAGCAGCCATTCCTGAACCTCAAGGCGGGAATAGAGCTGGAAATACAGGGCCTCCTGTGCCAGACGATCCTTAAGGGTTTGATCCTCCTCATCAGCCTTGAAATCCTCCTTTGCTTCAACCTGTGACATTTTCCCTTGAATTTTTCTTGTCCGTTTGACAGGAGATCTTAACAGCAATCCCTTGGGTATCTGAGATCCGAGGGAATGACTTAATTTCGCCCGGCTAGTTTTTCATAATTAATTCCTTAAATTTCCACCCGCTGCCTGCGTGCATTAACTAATTAAAAAGCTCATTAGCGTACATAAATCAGCGTTATGCAGACGTAAATTTCATTATTACATCCCGGCAACACCAGATGACCTACTCCGGACAATGGACCGTGATGAGCTGGCAAATTGGGTGAGGAGAGAACAAGGAGAGTCCAAGGAGCGGTGTTTGCTGTAGGGATGTATCACTCACTCCCCCACCGTCCTGCGTCATCATCCCTCCGATTGAGGACATTGTCTTCGTCTAGTCGGACTCGCAATTATGGCCACACTGCTTCCGGGCATTCCCAATTCGATTGCGGGAATGTGGGGCCCACCGGGAAAGTGAAAAGTGAAAGATGTGCCCGGGCCAGCGAGCTGGATTCTTGACTTAAGCAGGGCACAGCGGAGCGTGAAAACATCATAAAGATGAGAAATTATTATCTGTCCGGGCTCAGGGCGCGGAGCGTGGTGCGGGGGCATTTAGCTGCTCTGTTAGCGGGCCCTGAATGAAATATCACATCCTGCAGAGGAATAAAAATCAGCGTCGGTAAAAAATACACACATAAGAAGAGTAAGCAGGGGACAGGGGACGGGGGACAGGAGGCAGGAAGCAGCCGGAGCTCGAACAGGAAGGCGGCGCACACGGATACACAGACACAGAGACGATAAACGCTCGCAGCGTCAAAAGACAATGACGAGGCAGGGTCCGCAATGGGAAGGGGATTGAGGGGGAAATGGGACTGGGATTGGGACTGGTCCTAAGCCGGGCCAAAGGAATATATATAGAGAGAAGAAAATAAAGCCAGACGAGCCTGGAAAGTGACGAAAAATTGTAAAAATAAAATATAATGGAGCCAAACGCAGGACTCAAGTCCTGGACTCGGGCGATAATTTTTTATTTGTATGCCAGCAGCAGCCGTAAGCTAAGAGCCGTCCGAAAAGGGGTTACGGGGTGGGGCATAAGTGGGGGTAAATACCGACACACACACACACTCTCAGAGAGAAGACAGGAGCAAATACAAACACAAACACTTTGCGGCCATCGCCGTCAAGCTGCGCGTTATCCTTTGTGTAATTTCTGGTTTAATGAGGCGGCATCGGTGCGGTCCTGTGTCCCCCCCATAGGTAAGCATTTTTACACTCATACATTTTTACGACTCGAGCATTAAGTTAAAATTTGTGTTAAATATTTTATTGTTTTTATGGCCACATGAACACCTCTTGCAGGGACACAAGGCCCCGGCAAATTATGAGATTCAACTCCCCCCGGCCCCGCTGTGGCAAGAGACAATCATTTAAGCCGCCCCCTTCTGGGAGGGCAGTGGCCTTGGTTGTTATGCTGCACGTGGCACGAGGGGAACCACCAGGGAAATGGAATCACAAGGCATAAATTCAAGAATATCAGACAATATTCATGGCAAGATGTTAGTTTTGCATGCTTGTGATTTTATAGCTGGGTTCAGGAGTGTATCTGAAAATCTGCTAAAGATTCAGTTTTCAACGGGTAAAAATGTACAAAGCTGTTAAGAATAAATAAAAAATGTTTGAATCAAAATCCGGAATATATGAGACATTACGTACTCCTACTTGGGATCATTATCAATTGCAACTAAGATCGGATGGCTCTTCGGAAGTCATCGTGGGATTCGCAGAATCTTGAGACTTACGAGACTTACCTTACCTTCATCCCTTAATACCTAGTTGACGTCATCCTGCTAAAACTTTAGTATTATTTAGAAGCATACGTATTAGTAAATAATTTGAAATTTATTTTTGTTGGAATATAAACCAGGTTCCTCTTCTTATTGTATATCCAGAGTCACTTTTATCCAAACTCCCTAAGAGACGTTTAGGATTTTTCAGACTGTAATTGAAATGTAATGCTTATAAAGATATGGAAGGATTTATAGAAAATCATACACAAATTTATGAAATAAGGCAAAAACCACTCATTTGTTGAATGACAAAGGATAACTTTTAGCCAAGCAGGACACGTTCCTGTAACTCTCTGGAGGAGGAACTGAGCAACTGAATCTTCCGCGAGTGCGTGTGGTCATTAATAGTTGGCAACTCTACCCAGATTGGTCAACTACACGGCAATCTGGGCACCTCCTTTGCCCTGTGGGATTTCGGCAATTATGGAATTGGAAATTAGTTGACTGAGCAGAAGAGGTCTTTGTGACAGCTGCCCGAAAGGACAGGTAGAATCAACTCGGCATATGGCACACTCTCTTAACCAGCGGGTGCCGGGACATACTTGACAGGCAGACACTCGAAGAGGTGTTCGTTCACCTGTTCAGCTGTCTGGGCGATGGCACAAATTAGTCGGAGCCATCAGGGAGACCTATTAGCCGGGCCAAGTGAATTATGATTACGGCTCTCGCATGCACACGGGGTTTATGGCATGTAGAAAGCAGAGTATTCGCAGATTTATTGCAGCTAAAAATCAACGCTAATATAATGCATAAATCAGAGTGCTTAAGTCAACATATTACGTGGGGCAAGGCGAGGGGTAGCTGCACTAAGACCAGGACCTGGCCAAGTGAAATTCAGCGAAAACGAAACATTTTGGGCTACGTTCTAGGGTGGCTCTTGAGTGGGTGGTGGGTTGGGGGTTTGTGGGCGGTGGGTGGTTTATTGCTGACAAATCGAGGGCGTCTCTCTCTCGCTTTTTCTCCTCTCTCTATGGCTCTCTCTCTCTTGGTTTCTCTGGGATTCTCTTTTCTCCATTTTGCAGAGCAGCGCAGGCGCTTAGGAATTCCCTTTCCAGGCTCTCCGCTTCGGGAGTTTCCTCTCGCCAGGAAAAAGGGAAATAATTCGAGGGGAAGCATGGGATTTTCTTGGCAGCTGTGCTGGCTAATTAAAATATTACACCGTAGGTCAGGCCCAGCAGCCGTGGGAATTTTATGACTTGCCAAAAGAATTGCCGCCCGATGCAAATGGACCAACTCATCGTGTCCAGATGCAGGTAGATGCCACAGAGATCTCACACAGATCTCCCAGAGCATTCCCAGGCATAATTAAAAAGCCATTTATGGACAAGAGTTCCACTAACTTAACCAATTATCTGACCCGTCCGCGGGGTCACGCTTCTCTAGCTTCAAACTTCAAAACAGAAATGACTTTTAACACATTTCCACTTTTCGAGCTGCCTGCGCAGGCGCTTTCCGCGCTTTCTGAGCGCCAAGCCAAAGTTTGGAGTGGAAAACGGGTTGGGAGTTGGTGCTGGTAGAGTTTGCCAGAGCATCGGAGCATCGGAGCAGCGGAGAAACTGGTTTTTGGGTCACAAAAACACAGCGAAGGGCCCCGAGAACAGGTAAACCCCGACGAGATAATTATTCAATGAAGCCGACTTCGAGGGCTTCTCCCCTCCCTTCGAAGTTCTTGCTCGGTTCTCAGGGTCCGCCTCGGGAAGTCATGTCAAAGGGTTAGGCCGAGGACAGGTTCGACTCGGGTTAGCCCAGCGAGCGGGTAGCGTTCGGAGCTGCGCAGTTTCTCTCCAGAGAATCGCACTCTCCCCATTTCTCTCTCTCGCAGTGTCTCTCCCTCTCTCTCTTTCTCAGGTACTCAGTCTCATCGCGGCTGCTGCTGGCGCTGCCTCCCGACGCGGATTTAGTACTCAATTGTTTTTCTGTCACGGCGTACGTGGACGCGGACGCATCTCCGCCAGCTTCCGAGGCAAGGCCCAAAACTCATTTTCAACCGCTGTCAGTGAGTGTCAGTGGGTGTCAATGTGCGTGTGTGTGAGCGAGAGTGCCCAGGTGTAAGTGCGTGTGTGTGCCTCGGAAAATTGACCAGAAAAATGCTTCAACAGATTTAATACGAAAAAATCAAGAGTGAAAATCAACAGAAAACAAAAAGCGGGCAAGCGGAACTCTCAAAAAAATAGGAAAAAAAGAAAACTCAGCCGCCACACAGCATCGTCACAAGGGGGTGGTGGTACAACCGCTCTCAATGGAAATTCGCTCTGCGTTTTTCGGCACTTTTCAGGAAAAACAGGACCACACCCGCGCGGGTGCACCAGCTTGAAAAGGGAAAAGCGGCAGAAAAGCCAAGAAAAACAGAACTGAGAGCAGAATGTGGAGTCTGCAAGAAAAATTCCAGTTTCCCAAAGGATCGCCGAAGAGAGACGGATGCAGAGAGAGAGTGACAGAGAAGGAGAGACGGAGAGCCATACCAGTTGTGCTGGAAAGGCGAGAAATTCTCGACGAGTTGCTGAGGGGCCAGGACAGTTGCGCAAGTGAGCAAATCCCGTTATTAGGGGCAATTTCTGTTCTGGCCGTTACGCATCAGCTGTTGGTCTTTAAAACCAAGGAAAAATCACACATATTTTCTCTGAAGTATAATCAGTAAAAACCCTTAAGATAACGAGGGTAATAAATCAAATTAAACTTCGATTTGAAGCTTCCTTTCAAGTCAGCAAAATCATTGCAATTTCTAAGCTTGCCCCATGAAAACCCTTATATTTCTGCTCAGTTCTGCCTTGGAAAACTGGTAATTTTTCCTCTCTCTCTCGTGGCTCCTGCTCACTCTCTCTGCTTCTGTTTCGGTTTTCCTTTATTTTTTTCCTCTGATTTTTGGTGGAGCTCTTTGCAGCCGCGCTTTTCCAGCAAGCTGGAGCTGTGTTCGGTTCGACAGCGCGCCGTCAGTCGAAGGTTTCAAAAAACGGCAACGGCACAGCTGTGAGCTGGAGTCCTCTAAAACTGCTAGGGTTTTTCATAAAGCAAAAGCCAGGTCTGGGGGAAAGGAGAACTAACCAAAAATAAGTAAAAAAAGAAACAAAAAACACCGCGTCAAGTGACAATTATATAATGTACTTCAAAGGCAAAGGCGTGACCCGACCCCTCTGATGAGTCACGTGCTGAGTGTGAGTGTGTGTCTGTGTGTGAAAATCGTAAAAATCTAAAGGACTATCAAGGAGCCAGAGTCCTGGCTGTTGACCAGACGCGACAATTACCACATCAAAAGAGCGAATACCCATACAATAATCCCGTTTTTACGCCGTATTGATTTTATTTGTTGTGCATAAAAGGCGCGGCTTTTCATCCCGAGTGTTTCCCCCCATAAATATATATATATATATCTACATTTTACGCCTTATGTCTTACGTCCTGCCTTTGTTTTCATCCCCTCCCTCTCACTTCCCTTTCCAATCAAATAGGAATAACATAAAAATCCATTGTGTCGAACGGAAAACGGTTTCAAAGTCCTTCGCAAGTGTACTCGAAAGTGTCATAAAGTATGCGATTATCCTGTAAACAAAGTGTAAAACGCGCAACCCAAAAAAGCAGCCAAAGTCTGGAGTGAAAGCCAGAAAGCAAACAACAAATAACTCACGGATTTAACGACTCTGAAGGAGTAGGGCTCCCAGGACAACTATAGCACCCGGATCTGAGCACGTCGTATAATGATTGCGCAAGTGAGGTGAGTCACACGAATAACTCCCTATACTCCCCATACTCTAGGACCCCAGTTCAGTCCGGCAGCTGAAAAACTGCTCCCCCGAGGAGGGCTACAAATAAAACTAAAACGCATTCAGGGGGGAGAACTAAAGGGCTCTGGGCCAAAATGGCCAATGCACTCTGCAAATCAAATACTTTCGAACCTCCGCAGGCTAGGATTTAATTAAAATTTATGAAATTTTCAATTACAAACGACAGAAGTGTAAATAAGTGCGAGTGCGGCACAATTCAATTACGGAATAACTGAGGCCAGAAAAAACACAGGCCAGTCGAGGCGAGGCGAGGCCAGCACTGCACTGCACTGGCTGGTGGCCCAAAAAACAAACAACTAAACTGGGCCAGAAAACAGGCGAGGCAGGGGAATCGAAGGGACAGGGACCGAAACTGGCAGGGGGATTGATATAGAGAGAGCCATGTTTGGCCGGGGCTAGGAGGCCTGATTGGTTTTGTGGCTTTGTCCACATCCTCCTCAGACTTGCAGACTCAGACTTGGCTCAGAGGGAAAGAACGAAAGACCGAAAGACAGAAAGATGGAAAGATGGACAGATGGTCAGTTGCAGTGTGGAAATAACCAAGCAGCAAGCAGCAAACATGTGTAACCAACGACAATGACGCTACAAAGGGAGCCAGAGTTATTAGTGGCCAGGAAATTGCAATTCCCCCAGAGCCATCCATATGGTTTATCGCTTCGCTTCGCTCGCTGGCTTCCTCGCCCTGCCCCCTGGCCCTTCTTGGCCAAATATTGATCTATTTGGATCGCGCGGGGTCTGTCTGTACACCAAATCGATTTACCATTACACCAAAAGACACATTTCTGTTTTTACACAGAGCGAGTCTGCTGTAAGTGGGTGCTTGCGTGACTGCCGTGTAAGGTCACCCACTCGTGGTAACCTATTCAAACGAGTTGCGACCTCGCTTAGCGGCGGCGATAACGATAACGATAACTATGCTCTCTCACGAATCCAGGCCTCCAAAAAAAATAAAAATAAAAAGCTGAAGCGTCATTAACAGGGTTAAGAAAACTCGATGTTTCTGTTTATCCGCCTCCAACTTATTTATATATTGTTTATATTAGATTCGGGAAAATTAAGAGAGATCGAATTTGTGGTTGCTCTTTACATTTAGATCTTTCGTTATGAGAACAAATTTGGTATATATCAAAGAGTTTGTGTTTAATTTATTAGTCAGACTAAAGGTTTCTTCTATTAACAGAATTTAAAACATGATCAAGGCATTTATTTTTTATAGTAAAATGTATAAAAATTGCTTTATTAACTGGTGAAAAGGATTATTAAATGTTAATCGAGTTCAGGAAATATTACCTTCTCTTATTTTATTTGAAATCTTAAAATTTTGTAGTTTATATGAGGAAAATGTTGCTTTATATCTAAGAGTTCATATTTAAGTAATTATTAGTCATTGCTGCTAGGTTTCTTCTGTTAAAAGTCTTCATAAATTATAGAACAAATTCACTAAGGAAGAGGTCATTTTCATTAATGAATGTTAAATGTATTTATTTTATTTGAAATCGTTAAGAAACGTCAAAGTTCTAAGGGAAAACTCATCTTAAAAGGTCGATATTTAATGCAGAATTAGCTACAAAAATGAAGAAGCTTAAACTTAAACAAGTGATCGATGTGATCGATAGTTTAGTACCTAAGTAAAATTACAATTACTGGTAACTATTTTGTTTTTAACTGCTAAAAGTCTCCATTCCCCCTCAGTTCTGTTTAGATTTCCTCAAAACAAGGCACCCAAACACCAAACAAGACAACGGAAGCTGCGGTCAGTCAGTCAGTGAGTCTGTTTGCTGGAATTTGTTGCCCCGATTCGGACCCAAAGAGATTATCCAACAATATACATGCTGTGAGAACTTTATCAGCGCCAGTTTCGGGTTTTTGGGTACACACACACACACACCTCTCTCGATCGGACAACTCCAGAGTTGGCGCCCAAATCCCACGAAACCCGAGACCCAAGCCCCAAGCCCCAGGTCCGAGATGGGGAAGGCATAGAAGTTGGGGTGGACTGAGGATGGGGGCTTCGGCTCGGCTTCGAGATCGGCTTACACAGCGGAGAGGTTCATGGTGTCTGTATGTACAGCTTCAGACTCCAGTTCGTGTATAAGAGAGCGGCGAAGTTGGAACTTGTTTTTCTTTATTTTTTTAATGTTGTTTTTCTGCTGCCGCGATAGATACACAGAATTTCCTGCAGCGGCAGCAGCAGCCTCTTGGCAGGGTATCGCGTTCTGCTAAAGGCGGAGTGGAAGCACACAAGATGCAATTTGCTGTCGACGATCTCTGGTAAGAGTCGGAGCACTCATACTCATACTCATACTCGAACGAATACTCGTACACGCACGGGGAGTGAGTGCAGGTAGCCAGGCAGCCAGGCAGCCAGGGTGGGTTCTCACATTCAGGTGAAGTTGCAGGGCTTCCCTCAGCACCTCGGCAACCTGGCACCCACATCCTCCTCCTCCTCCTGGTGACGCTTTGTTCTTGGTTCATGTTTTTGTTTGAGTTTTCCGCTGTTTCCTCTTTTTTTCACACTCCATTGGCAGTGAAGCGTTAAAATTGACCCAGTTGTTGATTTATTTTTACAGGCAAAATGTCGTGGCATTTTCCCCCCTCGCCGCCCTCTTGAAACCCGGAAAAAACAATGCGAATTTGCGTTCCCAATTTAAATGCATGCAATTTTTCTGTATTTGTGGAATATTCAACCAGCCAGGCACGATCCGATGAACCGCACTCTCCGCACGAATCGAATTGCTTTAAGGTCTTCCAGAGTCTGGGCCCTCTCTCTCTCCCTGCACGAATGCATTTTCAATTTTCTGGCCAAATTCCAGAGACCGAGGCAAGTTAAAGTTGCAAATTGTTTGCATTTTTTCTTTCTGCTGCAAGTACCAGTGTTCCCAGAAAAAGTGCTGGCTGGCAGAGACACAACTTTTTGCTGCTTTTTGTTGCCTCTTCTTTTTAATAACTATGCGGGTTTGCTTTTTGTTTTCTTACGGCCAAAAGTTTCTTCTTTCTAGCAGAAAGTTTAAGTGCAAAGCCGTTGAAATTAAAATATTTCCATGCAGACTTAAAGTTGGCTTTGGCCGTGCTAAAAAGTAGCCTAAAAAGAAGGCGCCCAAACACCCCTTGCTGGCCCCTTTGTGGTGTTCATTATTTCGTAGTGACCCATTAAAGTAATTTGCCACACTTGTCGCCGGGGCCATTAGGGCCCATTAAAGCGCAATCAGAAATCTTGTGGGCGATACCCAGCCCCTCGTCCTTCGAATATCAATTTGAGCAAAAACGAAAAAGTTGCCCAAGTCTCCCTCCCAAACCCCTTTTATTAGTTTTGAGATATCGACAGGCAGGCAGGCAGGCGGCCAGAGAACCCGGCTGGCTTTTAATAAGGACATTCAGGCCACAGCGGCAAATAGTTCAATGGACTCGTCAAAGACCCTGCTAAGCTTAGCGCTGAAAAATCAATATCCCTGGGTCCTTTCTTGGCGAGTTCGATAAAAGAAAAATACATAATCGCCGCTTTGCCTACACAAAGAGCTCAGAAAATGGATACTTTTATGTACATTTTCCTGGTTTTAAGTTACCCAAAAGACCCCAAGGGCCGGTCTCTTATTTCTAAAATACATTTTCTAGGCTCGAATTCAAGTTGAGCGAAGAAGTCTTTTAATTAAGAAATTTCTCTCTCTGCAGCAAAAGCAAACATCTGGAGTTGGTCAGGAGCCAGGAGGAGGTCGCTCTTGGGCTCAGTCTCTGGCCCTGCCTCTGGCCTTCCTTCCTTGTTGTTTGCTTATTCAATTTGGCGCTGTTTGAACTGCGCTGATATGCCCATTACAAGGTGCTCGGTGCTCGGTGCTCGGTGCCCCTCGCTCGGCGGAGCTCCATGACGTATACGTAATTACGTTTCTTGCTGCCGCCACGTTGCCACCCCCAGCGATTGCCACTTTAAAGCATGGAAATTTATTTATTGCATAATGGGAAAAGTTTTGCACTTCAGTCATGATTTGCCCCCGTCCCACACTCTGTCCCTGTTCATCGCCATCTACATCTACATCTTCTGGTGCTATTCAACTCGCAGCATTTCATTTGATGCAGCGGCCAAAAGACGTGCGTAAACAGGGTGGCTTGGTGGCTCCTTTAGTCTCCAAGTCGGGCTTCGAGTGCTAAACTTTTTTGCCCCGAATCCCGTTTGGCGTTTTTTTCCAGCCCGCCCCTCTCTGGATCCAACTCGAAATCAACTTTATGCGAGGCGCAAAAGAGCCAGGCAACGGCAGCGGCAAAGTTTATGGTCATGTCCGCTTTGGAAAAGTGGGGGAGGAGCAGCAGCAGGAGCAGGAGTGGGAGAAGGAGCTTGACAAGGAGCAGGAGTTGGAGCTGGGCATGGGAATGAGCAGAGGGGCTCCTCGGTGACTGGGAGACTTGCTGGGTGGCCCTTCATTAGCGTTGCCATTACATTTATTTATTTTTCCTTCATTCCTTCGCTGTTTCGGCAGGATGTCTGAAACACACTGGCAACCAGCTGCCCCTGCTCCTCGCAGTCTTGCCAAAAACTCCCCTCCATCGCTGTAGTTTCAACAAGTTTTTTGAAGAAAAAAAGTTCAATGAGACACACAACAAACTTGACATAATAGTGAAGAGATTTGCTTGTTGCCAGGACAGTAATCAGGGGACGGATCCAGCCACGCATGTCTGCAGTTATTAGAGCCCGCGTCTCGGGGTTTTTGGGTTTCAAGTTTCTCCATCGAATTGCGGTGGAAAAAGTTTTGCCTTTTTTTCAAAGCACTTTACAGGATTTATGTGAAGCGATAGAGAGAGAGCGAGGAACAGAAAGAAAAGATGGAAAAGTTTGCTAAATTTTCACTTCCTTTTCTGGCCTTGCTTTTGCCGCTTTGATATTTCTTCTTTGCTCAGCCCGGGACTGCATAAATAATAACACAAACTTTTATTATTAATTTTGCTTAATCGAAATGCCGCAATTAAGCATGGAGAATAAAAGTTTTGCCTTCTCCTTTTCCCTTTTCCCTGACTCTCCTTTCAAGCCTTCCTTTTGCTTGGACGCCCCCAGCTGACCCCCCTTTTAGTTTTATATATTTTCCCAAGGAAAAACTTGCAGCGGCAAAGTTTTCTGCACTTTTGCCGAAAATATTATTAAGAATTTAATTGCTTCAAAGCTGCAAGTTTTTGGGTGAAATTGTATAACGAATAAGCGGGAATCAACGCCACAAATTGTGCCTGGTCATGTCTGCTTCGAGGGAGAGAGAGAGAGAGAGTTGGCCAACACAATGGCCAATAAATGTGCCTACGAAACAATCCATTACACTGGCTGCTGTTGCGCAATGTCTCGCTGATAAGAAAGTGAAAACCAAATGAGAAGCACAAATGAAAAGCATGTAAAAAGCACAAATGTAAAAGGCACAAACGACCCTCATGCTCGTCGCCTCATTTCCTGTCCGGAGACCCACTGGCCGCCGTCCTCTGGCCGTGTGGCCATTAGGCGGCCCATTACTGGCCGCCCTCCTTTGTCTGTCCAGGCTGGCCAGGAACCCGCAAACATCCTGTTGATGTCAGCAAATTTTATTTATTTGTGGTTCGTGTTGTATTACAGCGTTTTAGAGCAATTAAAATTGTACAATGACCGGGTCGGGCCCGACTCCTGGCTGGCCATTTTGCATGCTCCGCAGTCTGGAGTCGGGAGACGGGAGTCTGGAGTCCATTTGGCCGCATTTTTGAGATCATTTAAAAGGCAAAGTGCCTAATGATATATTGACTTTGCCAGCCAGTTTCAAACTTGTACGCCCTCCCATTAAGGGTCCCAAATCGGAGGCGGACTGGCCATATTCTCCATCTAATTGCCCTTGGGGGGAAGGTGGCTCTGCTGGTGCAGGTAGAAACTCATTAGATTAAGTGATAGCTGTTCGCTTTATGGCCCCTATCTGGCAGTCGCGGAACATCGTTTCGAAATTGGCCAAGGATGCTGTATGGCCACTGGCCACGGCTCCTCCTCCTGCTGCCGCTGCTCCCAAAACGGAGCCAAGGATTGTCAAGGAGCTGATGCTGCTGGAAGGAGCAAGAGCTCATTGTTCTGCCGTTGGCCTACATCTGGGCTAGAGTCCCTCTTCCTCTCCCTGGGCTCAGGTCTCAGGTGCTCTCTGTTTCTGTTTCGCTAACAAGCTTACGAAGGGCTGGCCTAGGGGCTCATTGCCCAAATGTGGAGCAGGGAAGGCGGCAAGAGGAGGGCGTTCCATTTCATTAAAGTTTCAGGGCGTACTATGCGGCGTATGAGTGATACTAAAGAAAAAAGAGCCAAGAAAACAGCAGAAGGGACACACATTCCAAGAGCCCCCAAGGCTAAGAGGTGGCACTGGGAGAAATTAAGCAGGGAAAATGTGAAGTAAATTCCTGGTATTAAATATGTTAGAGTTGAAAGTTATTCAAATGATTTTTGAGGGTATATTTTCACCCACAATTCTTTTACTTGATATTTTCCTTAGTTTCTTTTATATTTCCCTCTGTAAATTATAAAACTTGTACGTGAAACGCTCTCCTTTTGCCTCGCACAATGTGCAAAAGTTGTAAAATTTGTTGTTTTGCCCGATACAAACACACTCTCGCCCTGCTCTCAAGTCCCTGTCGAAATGTCTTGGGGTGTGGCAGCGACAAGACCGTGAAGGAGTAGCCCGGCAGATCCCGGAGATTCCCAACTCCAGGCCGCACTCGCCTTTATTGAAGTGCAATGAGCTGTGGTCGGGGCGTGGCCCCGTCTTGTTCCCAAGTTGTTGCGCACAACATGCTTAATTAGTTTCTGAAGCCGAAAGGCGGGGGGTTAGAGGTCAGCCAGTCCTCCGCCCATGTGTGTGTGTGAAATAATTTGCGGCTTTTCAGAATGGAAGTGGGAATGGCTACCGTCCGGCCAGCGAGGGTTTTTAATTAAAAGCTGGCATCAGGCATCGTCCGCCATCCCCAATCCCCAATCCCCAGCACGTAATGCAAATGAGCGCCAAGTAGCCGCCGTGGAAGGAAGATCCGCAGCTCCGCATCTCCGCTGCGGTGGCTGTGTACGCCGGAATCCTGGGCCGTGTGTGCAGCCAACCAAAAAGCTGCCCCAGCAGCGGCAGCGGCAGAGGAAGCGGATGCCATAAAGTGCTGCCACCGCACGGCCAGAAAATAAAATGGCCGCCATGCGAGGCAGCTTTGAGGGGAAGAGAACTACAGCACTGAACGAAAATAAGAGGAGATTTTCAGGGAAAATATATATAACAAAATGTGTGCAGAACTTTCTTTTACTTTAAGCAAATTCTTAAGACTTCCCAAGAATCATAAGAGTTGGAAATAATTCTTTAGAAATCTAAAAACAAATGCAAGTTCCTCCGTTTCTCCGAGTGCATGGAAATGTGCAGCGGCTCAACGATGACGATTTCTGGTCGAAGAGCAGCAGTTAGATAGATGGCTGACTGACAGAGGAACAGAGGGGGATACGGGCTATGGGACACGGGACCCGGACACACATTTTAATGACAGCGACGTGGCCGACAACGACAATTCAGTTATGGGTCTCATGGCACACCGCCCACAAAAACACACGAAAACAAACTCGCACACAGCAAGGGCAGGAGGCGAACCAATCAACTGATTTAGTGCAGGTCCTCGTCCCCGGTCCCTATCCCGCCTCGCCCCACATCCTGGGTGTATCAGCAAATGCAATTCGTTTGCTGATTTGTCATTGTTTGACTGCCAGCCTGCCCCCTTGAGCTGATTTACAAATGAAATCATACGCCATGGCGGGCATTTCGGTAATGAAAATTCAGCCATAAGGGAAATCATTTTTCCGGCCTTTGTTCTATTTTAGTTGTGCAGCTTAGCTCTGTGACGGTGACGGTGACGGTGACGGCGACAGTGCCTGTGACTGTGCCAGGACACCGCACACTTAATGCGATTTTTAGCGGAAGCAGGAGCACAAACAGGACGCTGTGGGATTCGAGTGCGCTCTATAAATAAATTTTCGTTTTAATAAACTTGTCATAATGGCGGGGCACAAAAAGTTTTAATAACGCTCCGCACAGAAACCTTGACGTTATTAAAATTTTACATGTCATGGCAAAAAGGATTAAACTCAACGCACAAGGAGCACAACGTGTTGTCTCTGTCTCTCTCCCGCTCACCGGATGTATTAAGTTATGCATTAAAATGGCACTAATGACGTTTATACAGCTCTGTCAGCCACGAAACTTTCCTGTACACACACACACAGGACCCTCATCCTGGGGCTTTGCTCGAGTTACTTAATTGCAGTGACAACATTGGGGACAGAGCAGGGACTCCATCCCTCCTCCAGGACTGAAAATCGTTACAAAAATGCCTGGCTTGCAATTTAAAATACATCGAGTGTGTGTGTGCGGGTTCAGATGGGGGTAGCTTTACGACGCCAGCTTGTATTTACGAGACAGAAGCAGAGACAAATTCCGCTTAAAGCATTCCAAATAATTTAATTAAAATCACATTCCCTGGCTTTTTGTTCTCCCATTCGGCATACCTGCGGCCAGGTGATAAAATTCGCTGGGATGCCAATTCAATTAACTGCAACGGCACCCAAGTTAGACCCAAAAAACCCGTCCCCCAGATCGTTTCAAAAACTATCTGAGACAATAGAGAGCTCGCGGCTTCCCAAGGAGTCTCCAACACGAGTTTTACATTAAAACGCAAAGTTTTATTGCCAAACAACAGCGAAAAGTTTGCTCTATTTGTATAGGAAGCAGTCAGGGTTCTCCTTCCAATCTGCTAAGTGGTGTCCTTATCAGTTGTAGCTACAACATATTAGCTGCTTAATTTTACGGACGTGTGTGTGCGCCGCATTGGGGTGCGAGTCCTGTGTGTGTGCTCCAGGACGAGTGTTGAAATGGAAAACTTTTGTTTATTAATTTGTCAACGGCTCTTGGAAAGGACGCTGTTTGAGTTTGTCCAAGATTTAGGGCTGTCGATAAGGTTTACCTTTGCTTGTTTGGCAGGCAAGTTTCCTTCTTAGGTATTTTTGGGGGAATCCTAGGGGACTGGGAAGTGATGGGAGAAGAAAGGAAAGTGATTTTATATAAGGATTACTATTTCTTTATTGAAAAATTCGTAATATCTTCGATAAGCTCGTAGTTTTCCTTTTCTAACTAGTAAATAAATGTGAATAAATTTCGACTGGGTTTACTTAGAAAACCACTTGAAGAACCTGCAGGAAAACCAAATAATTGTCAAACTTTCTTTGGCTTTTGAATAGAGTTTAATAATTACAAAGCATTTCCCCTGAATTTTGCATTGCATGCACTGGTTGCACAGGGCTGACCCAGTTGAGATTGAGCTAAAGGGGAGGGAACCTCCTCCTCCTCCCAGAGGACGTCTGTTGTCACTTGATGCTCCTGACACTGACGGCTGATGGATGATGGCTGCAGGGATGTGACAGCTTCATCAAGTGCAGCCAGGTGCGACTGCAAGGCGTTCGCTTTTTCATTGATGGAAACATTTGCCGCAGGCAACCAACCACTGACAGATCCCTCTAACATCTCTCCATCTCCTCTTCTTTATCTTTTTTCCAGATGACGCCACTGCAAGTGAGAAGGATACGTTAGGAGCGCGGCGGCGTTGACTATGGGAACAGAGGCATGGGCGTGTGCGCGGACCTTGGGTCTCATCGATGGTGTCGGGCACTGAGCCAGAGCCAGAGCCAGAGCCGGCACACCCAGCAGCAACCGAAGGAGCTCCAGTCACAGTCACAGTCCCAGGAGCAGCAGTCCCAGCTCAGAGAAGGAGCCGGATCAGCGATTGACGCGACAACGACGATTCCCGCTACCGAAACGCTGACGGCATCGCCAGCGAAAACGGCAGCTTTCACAGTGAAAACAACGAGGAGAAGACGCCGACGAAGGGACGTACCCAGCTCCAGTCACAGGTCCACCTGCTCCACCGCCCAGGTGCTCCAGTTTGTGCTGGTCTCGTTGCTGGCCCTTCTGGCGGAAGATGCACAGGCGCACAACATTCCAGGTGAGTTTGGTGGCGGCTTTAATTAAATTTTCCCGGCAAATCGCTCGACAGCCCAAAGTTTTATTTGAAAAACGCTTTGCTCTTTCTTTGCACTATTTTTGGGATGAAAAATATAACCGCTGGAGAGGTGAAAAAAAGCAAAACTAAGCTCATGTGTGGACCAAGTTCGCTTGATTTTTATACGGTGCTCGGCGGAAAATTTAATGGCGCACAATAAGCGGCTTACGTGCGGCCAAAGCTGATTACATTTGGCAATTAGTTGGCAGAGAAGAGACTGGACAGTGGTCAGTACCACAGAGGTGGTAGAGAGAGAGAGTGGAGCTTTTATTTAGGCATTTGCTTGCCTTTTATTGGCCCAAAAAAGGGGTCAAAAAATTTAATCTTATTTGAATGCTGAATAACGAATCAGGCATGAAAAATGGCTGAAGTAGTCATACTGCCCATAGAGTTCCTTACAGAGATTTCCATATTAGCTTGCTGAATTCTTTAGATTAGAATATTGAATAGAAAAAGCACAACGAAACCATAAAATATATAAAATTCTATAAAAGAAACGCGGAGAGACCTTTGGCCCAGAGATTTATGTACTTGACACTCAAGAAAAGAATGTCAGGGGTTAACTGCCCTTCGAAGAACCTGTCTAGATGCTCGCCATTTCCCTTCGAGTTCCCCGAATTCAATGGTCTGACCTCCATTCGAATTTTCTGTTCTATTTCCTGATAGGCTTTCCGCCTCTACTCCCGCTTCCGGAGGACATTAAAAGTTGCCACTGGCTTCGCCCAATGTACCGTGTCGACGACGACGCCCGTCGAGTGAATTAATTCAATTTAATTTAGCCGAAAATTGGAAAAACCGCTTGAGATTCCTCCGAGGCGATGGCCACTTTGCCAGGCACGGTCGAAAGGTCAACGACGAGTTTCAGTTGGGCGGTTGACAGGACTCGAAATGAGTTCCTAGAAAGCGACTCAGCCCGGCTTTAATCAATGAAAACAAAGTGCGCTTCGCTGAATAACTCAAGCCAAAACTCGTGTCAAGTGCTCGGCGGGGGGCAGTGCCTGTGGGTGGGTGGGGTTTTTCGGCTGGAAATTGAGGAGTGGAAACGTCTGCCTTTGGCTGAAGGACATTCTAAATGGAATAATGAAACCACTTTTGCATGTTAACGCCATCAAAAGGCGCGACACACGCGGGTGCTCCTCTGACATGCTGGCTTCCTCGCTTCCTGCCACCCTCGAGAACGAGTACTTCCCAGGGCCCGGCGACATGTCTGCAACATTATCAAAGGGCAATAGACGCATAAGTACGCCCAGAGTGTACACAGAGAGAACTAAATTAAATTAGAGATATTTTAAATGGGTGAAAGTTAGGGTTTAGTGACTTTATAATTCCTTACTCGTAGTGGCAAGTAGCATTATAGCACTTTTAAGCTAGTAAATTACTTATACGGCTTTGAAAAGGGATTTGCCTAGTTTTTGGCTTATAATTCCCAACTGGATATAGCAGATTAAGTTATAATTATGAAACTTTGTATAGTTTTATTTGTTAAAAGTAACAAATTTCTTTGAATTAAGTAATGTAATTGGAATGGGCTATATAATTTCCAGCTGCTAGTGGCTGGTAACCCCAAAAATAGTGAAATATTTCAAAATTAAATACCATATACACAATTTGTATTCCAGTAAATTAGCCTTTTCTACTTATTTCTCCCTGTTTATGCCCCCCGACTTCATCAGCATTCATTTTCTACCCCATTATAAACGTTGTCGTCATTGTTTTTGTGTCGCTTCTGATGTTGTTTTCTGAATTTCATGTTGTTTTATTTTCCTTTTATTTCGGGAGCAGTGAGCGGCGGCTGAGTGGCGATGCAAATAGTCTGCCAAAGCTGGCCAAGTTAACATAAATTTATGCAAATGCCAAAGTCAACAAGCGAGCAGTGCATAAAGCGAGCAAGCGAGACAGCCAGCTGCTGGCTGGATGTTGGATGTTGGATGTGGATGTGGATGTGGATGAGTGAGTGACTGACTGGTTGAGTGCCTCCTGGCAGTAGTGGAGAGCGGCCAACAAAGACGTCATGTTGCTGGAGTCCCAGCCAGGACTTGTCACGGGCCCTTCTTCTTTTTACCCTGCTCTCCTTCCGACTCAGGAATTAATGCAAAACGCATTAGGATGATTTTTTGTCCGGACAATCAAGGCCAGTTTGCCAGCTTCGGACGCTGGTCGTTTGCCTAACCCTATTACCGACACAGATACAGGCCCAGAGATACAGATACAATGCCTCCTCTCTCGGCTCAATCGCATGTGCCCGGGGCAGGTCAGAAGTTGTTTGTTAACAAGTTTAGTGTCATGCCAGGGCCAGAGTCCGATTTCCCCAGCACCAGCTGCAGCTCCATGGCATCTTCAAGTGTGTGTGTGTGCGTGTGTAACCGGATATGCTCCCTTATTGGATTGCTCCTCGCCTGCTGCGGTTGCTGCTCCTGATGCTGCTGCTCCTGCTACTGCTCCTGCTCCTGCTACTGCTGTTTCCGACAATTCATTTGCATTTCCGTTACCGCTTGCCGAGCTTTGAGCTCTGCTCCAATTGTAAACGACATTTTCAGCCTGGCTGACCATGTCAACGGCTCAGAAAAGCTCTCTCTCCCCCACGTACTCACCCCCTCGGGGCGGTGCATACATAAATAATGCCGGGCACATTCGCACCTCGGCATGAAGCGTCCATCAAAGCCAGCAGCGGCAACAAGGAGCCTAATCAGCGCCTGTCAAGAGTCGCACCGCACTGCGTCCTTCCCGGTGCCACCCACTTGACCTCAGAGAGTAGTGACAAACGCTAATGAAATGTCACGAGGCGTTGTCAAGGCGGGGGACACAGTCAGTTGAAAAGGTAGAAAGCAAGTTTATTTTGTCAATCACAGGGGGAGAGTGAGCTCTCAGTGAGTTTCCATCTGAAGTGGGTGAGTGGAAAAAGCGTTGTATAACCACAAAATAGGGATTTATTTATGGGAAGATCAACCTGAAACTTTAGGAAGATCAATGTAAAAATAAAATAGGTAATTTGTAGTTATTTCGAGGCTGATAATAAGGCTGAACTAGGGAAAAAAGATTTATTTTAGGGAAGATCAACCTGAAACCTTAGGAAGATCAATCCAAAAACCAAAATAAGTAAAAATAAAGTAGCAAAGGATGATTTGTTTTAAGGAAGATCAACCGACAGACAACAATAATTAAGCTAAAAATCTAAAAGGAAGGTGAAACAACTGGTAATTATTAGAAGATGCTCTCTAAGGCTGAATTTGTCAAATGTGAACATTTTATAAAGTCACAATAGTATTAAAGTTTTCGACCATAAACTAGGGACATTTCTCTCAATAAGTAAATAAAGGCAATTAATTCATATAAAATAGCCTACTTATAAAGCCAAAATCATAAGATTTAACTAATTTATTTTATCTTTATACCTACAATCGCAGCTGGTATCTGTATCTAGTATCTAGAAAAATATTTCTTCCAGTGACTGATGACTGCAATAGTTTTCATAGTTTCCAGAGTCCGTCACAAGTCACAGACCTGCAATGGGGATAACTGATTCAGAACCAAAATGGAAGCCGGGTCAGCTATTGGTCCCTTGGGCGGGAATGGGGAGCAAAAACATCAGTCAATGACCAGCACTTGACATGTGACCGACGTAGCCATCAACAAATCCATTTAAAAGTAACCCCTGGCATGTTAGTTTTTCCATTCTCCACCAGTCAGGACACGGGATGGGACAGGAGGCGGGCAAAGGATGACATTTGACGGGGCCACGTAAATCGTGCTGAATGTCACGTCTAAATAGAAAGCAATAACGAGGGCGGAGAGGAATGGCTGCGGCTGTGGCTGCGGAATTGGCCGTATTATGGGCGCATCACGTTGGGGAATCCTTGCGGTTCTCGATGCCCAATACCCGTTTTCCGAGTTATAAATATCTGCTATATTTTCTCCCTTTCTTCTCTTTTCATTCCACAGAAGATGCCGTTCACATCACGGCCATACTCGGCGAGGGCGTCATCTTCAACTGCCATGTGGAGTTCCCCAACGACCATCCCGTGCCATATGTCCTGCAGTGGGACAAGAAGGTGAGCGAAACGGTACGATATCACAGTTAACATTTCTTCTCTAAACTCTCTTTTTTACATTGTTGTTCCGATACGCAAAAACAAAGCCAGAAAAAGTAAGAAACAGTCTCGAGTCACGAGAACAGACAGACCCACGCCAGCAAAAACGAACTATATGAAATCTATGAATACCAGCTATACAACCTCGTACTCCTCCCGAATACTACTACTTTATACTATATATACCCCCATTCAGTGTTCTCTCTCAGCTGTACTCTATACTCTATATAAGAGCCTTCCCTCAGCCTGAGTTGTTTCATTTCGTTTTTGTGTTTATTTTTTACGAGCTTCAAGCTTCAAATTCAGTGTTTGAGTTGATCCGATAAACGAACCAGTGCCCGCCACAGATACTACTACTATATATCATAACTCGTACCATATAGCTTGAGATTGATCGTACTCGTGTGTATGTGTTTATGTGTTGCCCGATTGGTACTTTGCCATTATGCTTTTCCTCAGTTCAAGTTTCTCTCATTGCCATTCCAATCAGTATCTCCAACTATATATCCTCCGGCCAGATACCGGAGGACGACACCCGACCTATCCACCAGCAAAACGAAGCGTGAGAAAGCGCTTTAAGGATAGTATCAGCTGCAGGATGAGTAGCGAAAGCTATGAAAATCCCCTGGCGTTACTCATCTTGGTTTTTATATTATCTTTAGAGCGGGCTTTTCTCATAACTCCCTTAACACACACACACACACACAACACACGACACACAGAAAATATATATACTATAATTCCGAAATTATTTTTGCGGCAAATCGAGATAAATACGAAAAAGATGAAAATTAATCAAATTATTTGTCAATTTGAAGGAACCGGGCTTCACAGCACCCGGAGACCCAAAGAGAGCGAAAGAGAAGAAAGCAGTCGAAACAAAAAAAAAAAAGAAAATTCCACACATTCCACATCCCCAGAGATGAAAATGAAATTCCATTTGCAAATCAAAATCAAATCGAAATTCGTTCGCAATTCACCGAAAAATCTATAGCTAAGCACACACACAAAACACAGAGAAAATCGCAGACAATTTCCAATGCCAGTTATAATTCCCACCCCCACCCCCCACTGATCCATGCAAATACCCCAACAATTAGCCGCAACTATTCATAGACGAGCAACAATTTATAAATATATATACATATTGAAATCAAATTAGACGTCACGGCCGCCAGGCCTGCACAACCGCCCGAAAAACACACCCCGCAGCAGTGGCAGGAGGAGCGCCGAGTTTTGCGGAAATATGCTAATATTTGGCCAAGTTGAGCCGCAGATAAACGGAGTTTGCCAGTTGGAATTCCATGGAGATAAGCGGCGCAAACTTTTCTGGACCATCAGTTAGTGACATATTTCCAGCCGGCTTTCAAACTGACTTCTGCCACTGCGAGCTCCCCGTAGGATAAGCAAATTTTATTCCAATCAAAGATGCGCAACACAAAGAGCACACCCACTACCCACTACACTCTGTCTCATGCCCTTTTTAACTCTTAAACTTAACTCCATCTCCGACTCCAGTGTTCACCGTTTTCATTCGACTTTATTTCGGTTTGTTGTAATGTAACGTAATCCAATTATTTCCCAGGCCATCCCTGCATGCTTAGTAGTTACTGCGAACTTTTGACGAAGCCAGCTAACGTGGGCAACCTCAAGTGCAACCTCAAGTCTACCTCCCACTTTGAACCTGACCCTCGACCTCAAACAGCTTACTTTCCATAATTTCAAGCACGCCTAAGCCGGGCAGGCAGGCAACTAACTTTCTTGGCTGCAGCCAAGGATACTGGGGAAAAACCGCAGGGATAATAAAGTGCAAGTGGTGGTAGATAAGGAGGCGTCAAAGTCACGACTGTCCTGCGGAATGCATGCAGCCTGCTCTTTTTGTGTGTGTCCTGAAAGTTCAAAGTTTTACAAGCAATTTTAATGCCAAAACAAAGTTATAAGTACTGCGAAAAAAGTGTGTGTTTATGTTTTGTCGCGATAAAAACCCACGTATGGCAGGAAGATAGAAATACAGAGAGAGAGAGAGTGACGGAAAGGACATTCAGTAAATGGCCGAATTAAAGGGATTAACATGGCTTTAGCTTTTAATTTATGCGCTCGTATTTCTTGCTCCCCCCTAGACGTAATTACATGCATTGCTGTCCCCATGAAAGGCACAGTTCCGTCAGTTTCCTCGCGTATCTTCGGGGAAATTCATTAAATGCTCACTACCGTCTCTCTCTTTAAAGAGCACAAAAAGGCAGGCGAAGAGGGAGATGGTTGCTCCCCTTTTGGAGGGCGTGAGGCGTCGCGTTGCCTTAGTTGCAATCTAAATTAATTGCTACTGAATAAATTAAGCGGAAAAATGTTTGCCGAGGCCAACTTATGACGCTTCTGCGAGTGCGAATATTAATTTCGGGGCCCAGGACAGCGCAGAACGGGACAGGCTTGGTCTTGCCTCCTACACCCACTCCTGTCTATCTGTTGGGTTGTCTGCCTGTGTATCCTGTGTGTCCTGTGTGTCCTCTGTATGTGCGGCTGTGTCCCTGGTTGGCTGCCCTGGTCCCGGGGCTGCTGCCAAAGCAAATTATTTCATACGTCAGCCGAGGAAATTATTAAAACGTCTATAAGTTTTAATAAGCGACACACACACACATAGCGAGCCTATCCTGTCTCCCAGGCCCGCTCGCTCGTCTAATTAAGGGAATAAATCGATTAGCTTTGGCTGGGGATAACATGGCGTATGAGCAATTTGCTTACCAATTATTTATGTATACGCAATTATGGCTCCTCCTCTCTGGGTATTTATTATTTCACCCCACAGGACCTGCTGCCCCTGTTCGGTGTTAATGCTTGGCCAGACTCTGGCCATGCGAAAGAATTCGAATCGAAAATGCATTCGGTTCAATGCATCCTCCTCTCTCTCGCAACGAATAAAATAAACAAAAGGCCAAGCTGCACACAAGGGCTTAGATATGCCAGGATTTCCTGGGGGGCGTGGGGGAGAGTGCAACTTGTGTTCAGGTTAACCCCAATTTCTGTGGCCTCTCCCCCTCTCCAAATATTTTACATGCACATTTTTTATCAGCACAAGCTAGAATTTCAAATGTATCTCTTCGGCCCTCGTTGTTTCAGTTGCCACACACACACCCAGAGACACAGACGCAGAGACACAGATACAGATGATTTATTGTTGCCAGCGTGTGTCCCTGGCACACTACGTAGTGTGTGTAGTGTAGTGTGGTGTGTGCTCCTCCTCCGGCTGTTGATGAGCTTGCCGGCTGCTGACGGGGGCAGGCGCTGAGCCCAGGATCTGGGGAGTTTGTTGTGTTGACAGTGAAAATGTGTGACCATGTGAGTGTGTTCGGGCTTGTTTGTTGCTGGGCTTGTTTACCATGCGGCAGCGCAATTTCTCCACGTTAACGTGATGAGTTTTTGTTTTGACTGTTTTTGTAGATTTTACTTTTACAAGGACAACACACACACAACCCACGACACAACACACAGTCGCAGTCACAGCCACAGTTATGCCGTGTCCTGCCCCCGGCGCTGTCGCAACTCAATTTATTTGTGACAGTTTGTTAGTTGTTTGCCTTCGTTGTCGTTGTCGTCGCGAAAGTTTCCAGAATTCCCGATTAGCGTACGCAGTTTAATCTTTTTCCCAAACTATTTTTCTCATAGTTTTCTGTATTTTATTTCGTACTTTTTCTAATTTTTCCCTCTGTTTGTATGTTTGCACCTGCCTGACAGCTTAGATTTAGTATTTAGTGTTTAAACTTGACTCTTTGCATGAATTTAGCAAGTAAGCACACTCTTTGCTGGGGAGCAGGAAGCTTCTAGGCTTCTCAAGAACCCTTTTATCGAAGGAAAATATATCCAAAAGTCAAACTAGAAACTAGAAACTCCCTACTCCCTGCTCTCTACTGTACATAACCCAACTCGCGACTCATTAAACCGAATCATAGCCCTAGGCCATCCACTATACTGTGTCTCTGTGTACCTTGTAAATGTAACCAAAGACAAGATGAATGTTTAAGATGCATTTTCAGATGAATTATCAACAAAAGCTACTTAAATTTTAAAGAATTTCTTACATCTAAAATCTTATTCATTCACTTTGTCTTAATTGTAACCCCGTAACCAAAGTCGAGGCTCGTACAAATCGTACACCGCCGTTTGTCGTTTGTACAAAAATGTCATGGCACATTATTCCATGCATTATAACGCATTCCAGACAGACCAAGAATCAAGAATCAACCTAGCTGCCTTATCGTAACCGAAAAGAGAAAACCTAAAGACTAATGTTTCATATCACCTCATCATATACACGAACAGGGCTCCGATCTGCCCATCTACATCTGGTATGAGAGCTATCCGGAGCACATCGAGGAGGGCTACAAGGGACGCGTGTCCCGCGTGTCGCAGGACTCGCCCTTTGGCTCCGCCTCGCTCAACCTGACCAACATCCGGGAGTCGGACCAGGGCTGGTACGAGTGCAAGGTCGTCTTCCTCAACCGGGACCCCAAGCAGCACAAGAACGGTACATGGTTCCACTTAGACGTACATGCACCGCCGCGCTTTAGTGTTACGCCAGAGGATATTATATACGTTAATTTAGGTGAGTTCAAGACCAAACCCTCTGATAAATCGCGGGGCCATAAATAACCGGGCGGGGAGAGGGCCGAGCACCGTTCCTCATATTTGGTAAGAAAGCTGCGACAGATTAAGTGGAGACCCACTTTCGAGTGTGTCAAATGGCCGGCCATTTGTTGCAGCGCCCCGAATGAGTTTGTCACCTTGGAACTTATTTCCCGGGGGGAGTAGGACAGGCAGGAGACGGAGGAGCAGGAGTTATGGCCGCCCATTTGTCATCTTCTGAATGGAAGAGGTTCGGCAAAAGGGGCTTTGGCTGAAAAAATCGATAAGCGCTTTATGTTCGCAATCGCATCAAATCAAATTTCCGTCGCTTAATCAAAGTTAAAATGCTTACAAGTCCAAGTGGCATGGCTCCGGAGATGCCTTCGCAGAAAACAATGGCAGCCTCGCCTCGCATCGCCGGAAATGCGTTGAGAGAAAATGGCGCTGCAGCGCATAAATCACACAAACACAAGGCAAACACAGAGACACAAAGAGCACAGAGGAGGCGTAGCAGCTGTGGGAGAAACTGCAACAAAGAGCCTGCCCGCCTCCCAGCCTGCCAGCCTGCCAGCCTGGATCCATTGTCTGCCACGAAGGACAAAAGGCGCAAAGCCACCTCCTCCTCCTGCTCCTCCATCGTTCTGCTCCTTCTTCTTGAAACCAAAAAGCGTAACAATTGCCACCATTTACCTTATTAATTCCTCACTCTCTCGGTTCCCTCTCACACACATTTCCTTGCAGGTGATTCAATTATACTCAATTGCCAGGCCGACGGCACTCCGACGCCGGAAATACTCTGGTACAAGGATGCCAATCCCGTTGATCCCTCGCCCACGGTGGGCATCTTCAACGATGGCACCGAGCTGCGGATCTCCACCATTCGCCACGAGGACATCGGAGAGTACACTTGCATTGCACGCAATGGTGAGGGACAAGTCTCCCATACGGCCCGTGTTATAATCGCGGGCGGCGCTGTAATCATGGTAAAAACCTAATACAAATCACTTAATATTCCGAGATAATTCTTAATAAGAGGGGGACATATATATGTGAAGGAAATAGAGGGAGCAATAATAAGAGGGGACCAAAGGTTGTCCTGGGTAGCAGCGAGGGTTAGCATTGGCCTCGGGAACTCGATTCTGTCCCGCACGGGTTACTAATACCTAGTTTTATTCTTTACCCATTAAACCCTTAAACCCTGAACGTACCCCCACGTAGGATAAGGCGGCGCCCGATAAACACACTCGCACCAAGTCCAAATCGAATGCCGTCAATGAGAGACTGACCATCCGAGTAAGTGCCAAAAACTCAGCAAACTCCGCTCGCATCTCTCGCTCCAGCATCCTCTGCATTCCGCATAACCAGCTCAGCGCTTTCCCATTAATCCTGGATGCTGCTGCTCCTACTGCTCCTCCTCCATTCACAGCAAACTAATCACTGCAAAGGCTTTCGTCCGGGTTCCGGGTTCCGGGCTCTGGGATTTTTGGAGAGCAAAAGCGGCCAAAGGCTTCAGAAATCACCAGACCAAAGCATGTCCAGATCCCGCTACCATTGATTCCGGTTTCCACCAGTCCATAAAAAGCGTGGAAACTTTTTCTGTGTCGGCGGTGCCCTCATCCGGCCCGTATTTACATGCTCCTCCACACACCCGGCCCACAGACACACAAGGAAACACACAACAAAACAGAACAGCAAAGGCAGGGCGGGCACATGCACAGGAACTCCTCGCTTGGTAGTACACTTGACATGGTCATTCGCCTGGTCTGAGTCTGAGGCAGATCCCTCTATTTACAGCCAGCATACAAGCAAGCTCACATGCCCCCGCGAAGTCCTGGGAGGTCCTGGGAGGGTAGCTAGCTCACTCGGGGCACAGTGTGCCCATGTGCTCTACGTCGCCGTCGTCGTCGTCCTCGTCGTCGTCTGCCTCGCTATGTATAGCACACTTTTGTGCGCGCCCGCTAATGCATTTGCATTTCGGTTATTTACAGTTAGCTGCAGCTGCAGGAGAAGCACCCTAAGCCAGCACTGAGAGAAATGTTTGTGGGTTATTGCAAATGTTAAGTAATTATTTTAATACCATAAATAAATAAAAAGAACATTCGTTTAAAACCAACAAGTAAAGCAAGTGCTTAAATATATGAACTTAAGTAGCAAAAATTCATTACAACCCTTATAATAGAATTCATTCTTATTTCAAAACACCTTTTAAGGTGTTCCTGGAAGAAGCAAACTAAAATTCAAGCTTTTACACACATTTTTTACAAACAAGTAGCTCCAAAATCATGAAAATAATAATTTTTGACATAGTTTTTTTAAAATAAAGAGCAAAGAAAATATTAAAAACAATAATATTTCCATCCACTTTAAGCTCTCTATAAATTAGCAAACATAAATTTAAAAAAAACCCCAATCTCAGTGCAAAAATCCTTCCGTTTTTGCCTTTCCTGTCTACCGCTACACGCCACAAATTGCTGGCGTCTTGAAACGCTTGAACTTTGACCTTTTGCGAGCTTTTCAGGCCAACAAGAGCGGCCGGAGAGGCAGCTCCAAGAGGCCTTAGCCTTTGCCAGAGAGTGAGAATGGCGCACATAGCTCGTGCTTCAATTACCGCTCAACCATTTTGCAGCAATCCTGGCCATAAATATTGCAATAACATTTATCTGGCCGCAGGCAAAGTGGACATTTAATATAGATTGCCCCTGGGAGAACCCGAGTGGAAGTCCGAGTCCAAGTCGAAGCCAAATCAAAGGCACAGGCCAATTCAATTTACGGGCCGAGTTGTCGTCGTCGTCGTTGATGTGAACCCACATCAATTTTGGCCATAACTAAAACTAATTCAAATGAAACAGTCTGCCGGCAAATTGCCCGAAAGCAAAGCGGGCCCATTAAATAAACCAGGCTGAGAATGCACTCATGCAATTACCGGGACACACAGGACACACACGGGCGAAAGGGGTACGGCTGGTAATGCTTGGCTGCCTGACAGTTGACTGACAAGTTGTCAATGGCAGCCAGCCAGCCGAGGGGAAATGTCATAGCCGTGACAGCAGAAATGTTACTTCTCGGGAGCGCGAGTGCACAGGGATACATATCGATGACGGCGACAGCCAAAAATTAGCTGTCAAGCTCCAGGCTCCCCAGGGAAGGGAATTGGTTGGTAGTGGGTCCTCCCCTCATGGCCTCATGATTTGAATTAGTCGAACAGTCAACAGTCCACAGTCAACCGTCATAAGTTTGCAGTTCGTTACCCAGTTTTGGAAACCCCTTTTACTCATAGCACCCCTCACTCCTACGCCTTCTTGTGTCCACTCCCGTACAGGTGCCACCGACCAACCAAACCAAAATCGAGGGCGACAAAGTGATATTCTCCTGCGAGGCTAAGGCGATGCCCGGCAACGTAACGGTGCGCTGGTACCGGGAGGGCTCCCTCGTCCGGGAGGTGGCCGCCCTGGAGACGCGCGTCACCATCCGCAAGGACGGTTCGCTCATCATCAATCCCATCAAGCCGGACGATTCGGGCCAGTATCTGTGCGAGGTGACCAACGGCATTGGCGATCCGCAGAGCGCCTCCGCCTATCTCAGCGTTGAATGTGAGTATTGCACGGAAAGTGGTTGGGAAAATTAAATCTACTAGCTGAATATTTATTTTAAAACTTTATTAAAAAGATCGAAAATAAACATTCTTTGAATACTTCATAAACTCTGAAAATTTTAATGTTTTAAATAGCGACTTAAACTAATGGAATAATCGCTGGCACTGGCCCCGGCATAACTAATTAGTTGGAACTAATAGCCTAATGAGTGCCGATTCTGTGCATTCTAGTTATCAGTTAGTTTAGTCCTAATCAATGGTCGTCAATTTATTGGCAAAAATTCCGTTTGAAAGGCTTTTGTGGCATGGCTTCATGGGTATTACGCATTCAAATGGAACTGAATTGGCCTGCCACACACTCGATTAGGTTATATCGCAATAATCCGTGACTAATCAATCAATTTCCCTCTCTGCCTCCCCCCTAACCAGACCCCGCCAAGGTCACGTTCACGCCCACGGTGCAGTATCTGCCCTTTAAGCTGGCCGGCGTGGTCCAGTGCTACATCAAGTCCAGCCCCCAGCTGCAGTACGTCACCTGGACGAAGGACAAGCGCCTGCTGGAGCCCTACCAGATGAAGGACATTGTGGTGATGGCCAACGGATCGCTTCTGTTCACCCGCGTGAACGAGGAGCACCAGGGCCAGTACTCCTGCACGCCCTACAACGCCCAGGGCACGGCCGGCGCCTCCGGCATAATGGATGTGCTCGTTCGGAAGCCGCCCGTCTTCACGGCAGAGCCGGAGACGCTCTACCAGCGGAAGGTGGGCGACAGCGTCGAGATGCACTGCGACGCCCTCGAGGCGGAGGGCACCGAGCGGCCCACGATCAAGTGGCAGCGGCAGGAGGGCGAGCAGCTGTCGGAGACGCAGCGCAACCGCATCAAGATCTCCGGGGGCAACATTACGATCGAGAATCTGCGGCGCGAGGACTTTGGCTACTACCAGTGCGTGGTCTCCAACGAGGTGGCCACCCTGATGGCCGTCACCCAGCTGGTGATCGAGGGCACACAGCCGCATGCGCCGTACAACATCACCGGCAAGGCCACCGAGTCCTCCATCACGCTCCAGTGGCTGCCAGGCTACAGCGGTGGGTCGGAGTACAAGCAGGACTATACGATCTGGTTCAGGGAGGCCGGAGTCAACGACTGGCAGACGATCTCTGTGACGCCCTCGGGCAGCACCCTGGTGACGATAAACGGACTGGCCTCGGGAACTACCTACGAGTTCCAGGTGGTGGGCAGAAACGTCCTGGGCGACGGGATGATGAGCAAAGTGATGACCGTGCGCACTCTGGGTGAGTTCTCAGGATCCTAGTGTTCCCTACGTTTTTTCCCTCTTCCGTTCGCTTGCTCTCCTATTTTTTGGGTTCTTGCTGCAGTCGCTCCCCGGCACATCTATATATATATATATAAATAAATATCTATATATATCTCATGAAAAATCCTTTGCACAACTGATCTGGATTGGCTCTAACATAACGCTCTCTTGTTTTCTCTCGTTTTCTTCTCTTTTTCCTCACCAACCTCCATCGAACCAAAAAAAAAAAAAAAAAAATGAAAACAACAAAACGCTACTCGATCTCTAACTTTCTCATACTAATCATGCGCGCAAAAATCAAATGCAAAATGCCAATGACCACGAATTTTTCCTGGGAAATCCAACCAACGGAAAATTCGGGTTCACTAGAAGACGCTCCGGCAGCGCCACGTAATGTCAAGGCTGCAACACAACCGCCCGACTCATTCTTTCAGCTAATGCCAGATGAAGCTGGTAAGAGAACCGAACCCTCAAGTCCTGAAAGTCCTGAAACCGACCCGCACCCCCTGAATCCCCGCCGCCCCCTAAGTCCCCAGCAAGCATAGTTGTAATGTGAATGTAAATCGACGCTCAAGGAATTAACTGTTTAAAGGACGGCTCAGCGCAGGCTGAGCCTGGCAAGAGTCCTGAGAGGCATTATCCTTTGCATTATTTTATTGCTGCGCCCGCGTTCTCTGGCCTTTTTTCCGTTAACTGTTGTTTTACCTGACCTTTAGGCTTTAGACTTCAGATTGAGTGATGTATATATGAAGCAGTTTACACCTATTGTGGGATAATTATTTATAGATAATTATTTATAGATACGATAAAGCTATATGGATTAATTTATCGAAAAATGGCAAACGTTTGATTTATCGAATTTTTAACTATCGAACAAATAGCAGTAATCCATAAATTACGACATTTTTAGTTTTATTTATTATTTAATATCGATACATTTTTATGTTCATACTTATATATCGGTCTGCGCATAAATATTCCATATACTAGTAGTATGGATAAATCGAAATGTTCGGCCTTTCTTATCCGATAGATATTGAAAATTATAGCATTTTTCGTAGAAGATAAAACAGACACAACAAGTTTTTTACTTTTTCTTTTTAACATTTTTTGATAATTTATACTTTATAATCATTTTCAACAATAAAAGTCCGATATATCAAACAGAATATATAAATATATATTAATCAACATAAAATGTCGATTTTTTTATATTTCCTTTGTTCTCAAATATCGGTACAGTTTCGATATTCCGACACTTAAAATGGGGTCTTTTTTGAGGGTTTCTTTTTCTTTTAAATATTCTAAATTTAAGATGGAAACTATAAAGAGTACACACCACCATATTGCATGATAGTATAGATCTAGGAGTTCATAATTCAAGTAATTGCCTTACGGAATAAATGAATGAGCGAGGATTATGAAAGCACCTGACACATTGAAAAACTCCCCTGCCCTATTCCCCTAGATTGCATGAGGCTAAAACCTAGCTGGCTAGCTGTAAATAGCTGAATTTATTTTTAAATTCCCCTCCTCAGTTTACATTCCACGCTCCCCAATGAATTCAATATGGAAGGAAAGAGCCGAACAATTAAATATTCAAGCCAATTATAGCGCCGCTCGGATGGCAGCCCGATTTCCGTCTGCCCTTCTACTATGTATTCCGTTCTAGACTGGTTATTGGCTGCCAAAGCACACACACAGACACACACACGCCCCGAATTCGCGCCATTTCCCACGGGCCATAATTTGCGCCACATGAGGACAGGATTGGTGTCCTGTATCCTCTCTGGCCTGGAATTACAGCAGATCCGTGTGCGTGCGTAATTAAAACAGTTTGTCCCACATTTAATTATTTAAATTAATTGAACTGTTTTTACAATTGTGGCACACAGCAACAACGAGGACGAGGATGAGGACGAGCACGAGGACTACGGTTCGCTCGTTCTCCTGCCGTGTCTTGCAGGTTGTGTGTGCGGTCGATATGACAACGCCCACGCCCAAAACAAGGGGGTGGGGCTGGCTGGCTGAGGGCGGCGTAATTTAAACAACCATATTACCAAATGCCGAGGCACATTTAACAAGCGTTTTGCCTCTTGCCACATCCTTGCCACCGCCCCCCACCCACCGTCCTCCCCCTTTTGTGGGCGCTGTAGGTGCGGCAATTTGAATGCCTTTGTCGACGTTGCCGCGTGTTTTTCCAACCGCTTTGCGATAATAGTTAATTTTATCCTCGTTCTCTCGCTCCCTCTCGCTCTTGCTCCTTCTCTGTGTGTTAGTTTAGTATATACCCCCACCCCCTCCCACTCACACACACACACACACACACACAAATAAATGTTTTCCCCCATTTAGCGTATTTAATTTAGCTGCATTGGTGTGCGTGTGTGTGTGTGTGTGCTTGGGTGTGCGTGTGTAACAGTGCGTATACGTGTTTTGGCGCACGCGTAGCTTAAAAAATCGAGGGAAAAACAGAAACAGCTACAAAATAACAGCAGTAGCAACAACAACAACAAACAGGATAAAACAGTAACAACAAAAAAACAAGAAACAAAAAAATATATAAGCAACGACAGGCGGCAACTCTGGCGGCAAATGTGCGCCGTTGTTGTGTAATGCAACCCTGGATATTCGTGTACGTGTTGTGTACCTTTTTTTGGCGCTTGTAACGAAACACCTCCGACGAAAAAAAAAAAAAAGAAAAACCATCCAATGCCACCCTCCGTCCATCCCACCGTCCATTCGCCACTACAGACACCACCGCCTCCGCCTCCGCCTTCGCTGCCTTCTCATTTTCATCCTCAGCAGAACAGCAGCCAAAACGCCTCGCCGAAATTGTATTTCATTTCGGTTTATATTTTTTGCCTATTTTTCTGATAATATTTTCCCATATATAAACTTTTTTATTTCCTTAAATCCTGCATAAAACATCAACGGTAAACCAACCCCTTCTGCTGTCACACGTGCGCGCATTTGTTTATGTCAAGCAATTTCCATACGCCACGACAGCTCCTCCCTCCATTCCGCCCCCAGGGGCGTTGCATGGCAGTGCGTGTTGCTGCTGCTTTTCATGGCAGCGCTTAAAAATTAATAACAACAATGCGAGCTGCAAGGCAGCAAGCGCACTCTGGCCTCAACAGTTGCAAAATTTCAGAGCTGACATTCGGGGAAATAAAGCAAGTAGAAGGAACAACCTTAGCTGGAGCACGAAATACCCTTTAGTGAATAGGGTATACAACAATTATTTTAAAATATTTAATAACTATCATTAAAGAGAAAATAAGGCTTTGGATAAATTAAAAGGCTTAGGGGTTCCAAAAGAATATAAGCAAATAATATGTTTTTAAATCCATACCGAATTTTTAAGTATACTCGGCATAGTTTTGGTCCCTCGAGCCGGATTACATATTTTGTCTAAGATTTCCTTTGAAATGTTTGTAAATAGATAGCTAACCAAGAATCATTTGATCCCAGACCTAATTTATAATATTATTAAGATATTTCAAGTTTACAAAATATTTAGATAAAACAAAGAATTATTGACTTTTAGGCTTAGCTTCCCTAGGAATACAGTAAAGAACTTTCAACTTCTAGAACCAATCTGAAACAGGCACCATGCCCCACAAAAAGAGAAGTGAAAACTAACCGAAAAGAAAATGCATGTCAAGGCTGATTATAAACGAGAAAACACACACACTCGACTGGGATGTGTGTGTGCGTATGCACTTATGAATATTCAATGCATTTTTCACTGTCATAATTACAGCCCCGAGAGCTCTGAGGTCGTGTCAGGTTTTTAAGGCGGAATTTGCATTCGATCGAAGGGAAAACTAATCGATAAATCTCTCGTGAAAGGGCTGACCTTGCTCTGTAGTTAGTACACCCTTCGGTACTTTGGTTTGCACTCCTTCACTCCTTCACTCACAACTCTTCTCACCGCACTTGCACAATACACACACACACACAATCACTTTAGTTTTAATATTTATTTACAACAGATTTGAATTTGATTTGAATTTTGCGTTCGTTGCTGTTTTATTTGCAGACCTCTTAGCCTATTTTGACATTTACTTTCACACCGACTCGAGCGGCCGGCTAGTTTACTCGCCGCCCCAGCTGAGAGTCAAAGGTACTCGTATCGGAATCATAAAATCACTTACATTATACACTTAATATTGCCTAATCCCCCAAGCCCCAAGCCCCGTGTCCCGTGTCCTGCCTTGCACTCATTTTTAAGTATTACCTGCAAGCTGGCGACTGCAGATTTACTGCGGGTCACACCCCCCTCGAAAAGGAGAGACCCCTGGCAGCGCCATAAATAACATTTAACCGAGCGACGACGACACTCGCAGGCGTGTACCCTTGCCAGGGCTTTGTGTACCCTGCGTCTACCCTTGACATTTTTACAGTCCGTCCGTCTGTGTTGTCTACCCATCTCATTTGGGCCTCTGGCCTGCGCTTTTCCTGCCGTTTTCCCGGGCCATTTTGCTTGTTTTTTTTTTTATGTTTGTCACTTGTCTCGTTTATGTTATGTCAAATCTGCGCACATTTTTTATGCGGGCCGTGGATTAAAGGGTTGCCAGCCCGAGCCCCCTCCCCATTCGCATAATCAACTTTTGATATATGCGCTCGAGGATGCTGAGGCTGCTACTACTGCTGCTGCTACTGCTGCGCTTTCAAATCCCGCGAGGGCTCTTTAAAAGCATTTTTAATTAACATACATACATACATAATGAGCGTGGCATTTTTCGTTAGCGTCATCATCACCATCATCGTCATGATAAATGGCTTGCACTTATTGCCGCAGCTCTGCACCCTGACCCCGGAAATTATAATATCCTCGCATTCGCACCGTCAGCAGCTCAAATCTAAGCTCGCACGCAGATCCTCAGATACTTAGATACTTAGATACTCAGATACAGACACTCACCCACACTTGACACCGCTCACACATCGTTTTAAATGCCGTTCAAAATTTCATGGGGAGAAGGAGTGAATTGGAGGCCCATTTACATGACATATTGTGTATTTTTCCAAGCAGCAGTTTTAATTTGCATTCCGGAGCCGGAACTCAAAGCCAATCCCAGGAGACGACCGGCAGTTAATTGCATCTAGCCTGGGAGTATAAGGTCCTGAGAGTTCAGGTTATCTATGCCTTTAATTCAGGGCAGGGAGTATCCTGTGGGGGTACTTTTTATCACCCCTTCGAAAGCGAAGCGGAAGTGGGGCCCACAAGTATTCAAATGCGAAAAGCGAGTTACGAAAACGGAAAGTTTTATGTGTGTATGCTAATTAAAATGTGTTTTTGTCAATCCCGCTCCCACCTCCAAGGCTCCCCTCGCCGTTGTCATGAATAAATGCATGCAGAAAAGGGATAAAAAAAAGGAAAAGGTTTGAAAGAGAGTTGCAAAAAGCCAAATGGAATTTTCATAAAGCTTTTAAGCGAAACGAAAGAAAAAAAATCAGAGAAAGCATGGAATAAATAAAATCGCATCTAAAAACCTGCACTGGGAAATATATTTAAAGTGATGATGAAAATATTTTATGTATTTTTGTAGTTATTTTTTTAAGTTACTCAGTTGACAGATAGCTTTGTAAATCGTTGAAAATACAGAAAACAAGGAAATAAATCATAGAATTTGAGTATTTCTCTTCTGTTAAGCCATAAATATACCCATTTAAATTAGGATGAGGCTGGGAAATTGAACCAGGGAAGGTTAGCATTGGCAAAAGGTAATAAAAGAAGGGCAGTGGAAAATCCCGCGCGCAAATAAACAAAAGCATAAAATGAAATGCAAATAAATCAAAAATAATGCAAACGATTTGGCCAAACACGACCAGCCTACACTGGAAATATATAGTATTTGTAAATATCAAAAAAGGAAAATAAATATTGCAAAATCCGGGATTATCTCCCATCAAAACAGAATTTATGGCTCCATTGTGGTAATGTTATCTTTGGCCATTCAATGAATCATGAATTATATTGCTAAGTTTGCAATTGTTAAGCCCCGCAATTATTTTCGGTGTATGCATATTTCGATGTCGGATTTTACCTTTGTATTTTTTTTATTTGTGTGGGTCTTAAATTGCTGGCTGGAAAACAAGGCAGGACAAATATACCCGCATCCCTGGCTCCCTGCAACGTCGCCTTGTGTAGACACTAATGGTTCCTTTTCTTTGCTCTCCGCCACAACAGGTCCCAAGCCCGGCCCGCCCAGGAATGTGTCCGTGACCGAGGTGTCCAATGGATTCCTCATCACGTGGCAGTCGCCGCTGGAGCGGGCGCACATCGTCAAGTTCTATACCATCAAGTATCGAACGGATGCCCAGTGGAAGACCCTCAACCGGGGCCAGATCCGGCCGGAGGAGACACAGTATCTGGTGAAGAACCTCGTGGGCGGACGCACCTACTACTTCCGGGTGCTGGCCAACTCGGAGAAGTCGTACGAGTCCAGCGACGAGGTGAAGTTCCCGGTGCCGGCACGTGTCAAGCACAAGGCGATTACCGCCGGCGTCGTTGGGGGCATCCTGTTTTTTATTGTTGCGATCATTTTATCGGTTTGTGCCGTAAAAATTTGCAATAAACGTAAACGACGAAAACAGGAAAAAGGTAACACTGAGGCCAAAAGCTAACACACACACTTGAAATGGTTTTTGATGACAAAATCACAAATGATATTTAATAATGTTAATGATTATAAATGCCACTCTGCCTAACGATGATCCGAACCGTGCGATAACAAATACTTGTAGCATACTAATCGTAATAATCGTTTTTAATCGATGACGATGACGATGACAATGTTCTTGTTGTTGGCGCTGAACGCAATGTCTGAACCCTGAAACGATTAACCCTAACGATAACAGTATAACTAACCCTTGAGGCCCAAACTAACTGATTAACTAGTAATCAATTTTAATTTTCTGACGGCGCAGGCCACTCAAGTATCGATAGCTTCTTTCTAACTAATTGCCGAAAACTGTAACCTATAAGCGATAAATATTAGTTACTAATTCAAAGATTTTATAACGGAGAAGATGCGTAACGCCATAAAATGCTATTTAAATATTTTTATGATACCCCTTTTCTTGAATTCAATTGAATGGGCGTTACGCATCTTACTATTATAAGGTCTTTGCTTAATTGCAGTGCTTTTTTGAGTTCCGCTTGGGCTCTCAGCCTTTTGAGTTTTGAGTTCTTATTGCAAGAAAAGGTCTTCTTTCTTCGTTCCCATTGGATTGTTCGACGACAACAACAACAGCACATTGGAATTTGCATTTGAAGCCGTGTTTTTAAATATACAATTTATATATTTTTTGTGACGAAATTTTCGCATATATATGAAAGTCTCTTCATAAATTATGCCTGTCTGCGAGAGTATGATGATTTGTACGTTTTCGTTGTAGTTGTGCAAGTAAAATTGAGTTACAATTTGGCAAGAAAGAAAAGTTGCTTCAAAATCTCTGTATATATATATTATATTTACATACTAATTGGATTTCGGTTTGCTTTCCTTCATTTGGTTATCCTTCTTCCTTTCGGTTTCTGATTCTGATTTCTCTGAGTTCTGAGTTCCACCCCTGCCCCCATCAGTCTGTGGTCCCTGCTCGTGGTCCCCCTCCCGCCGCGTAGATAAAAAGAAGATCTTAGTTAAAAAATCGGCCACCATGAGACTCCTGCAATTATCCGTTTTGTGTTTGCCCCCATTACTTAACCCCGTGTTACTTTTACTTTGGTATCATTGGTCCTGTTACCCAGCCTTTGCCTGTCTGTATATCTTTGTACCAATCTGGCTTCCTAACCGTATAGCGCTTTGCAGCCTGTTTATTTCCGAATTGGAACTCAAAGCATGAACATCGTATAAGTAAATATTGCTACTACAACTACTACTAGTATTTGCCACTTTAGTTAAGCATTAAGCGTTGCGTCTGCCTGCCCCGAAAGCCTCCTTTGAAACTCCAGTGCGAAGTAGAGCGGAAATTGAAATGCCACGTCCAGGAGTCGTGCCAGGACATCCATTATGCGAGGCTCGAATCAAATTGAATCGAATCCCACCCGGACTTAACTGGACCAAACCAAACCAAACAAAACCGAACTGAACCCGAACCGCCGTGCCAATATCGAACCTCTCCGTCTGTCTCTGCCTTTTGTTATGGTTTTTCTGCTTTCAACCGTATTTTATTTAAGTGGATTAATTAATGTTGCGTTGTTTAAATCAATTATTTATGTATTCTTTCCGAGAACCCCGCCCCTTGCCCGCAACACACACTTTAAACACAACACAAGAGCAGGGAAATTGCGAACTTTTGTTGAAATCAATGCAGGCCATTAACTGCGAAATATTATGTACATATTCTATAGCAGAACAGCCACATTGTTCGCTCAGTAATGCATTTTTTTTTCTCGATAGCGCTATACTATCTCAATAACGATGATAATGATAGACAGTGAGATGAGTGAGGGAGAAAATACCTTTATCTCCGAACCATTGACAAGCATGTTCTTGGCCAAATCGTCGTTGTTTCTGCCCAGGGCTGAGTTCATGACAGATAAAGGTATTTGCAAATAAGAGAACGAACCTAACTATATACATGGCTGATGACCATTTATATAGCACAATACTGGGCAGACGTTTTTTGTAAACAATTCACGCACAAAGATGGTAAAATATATTGAAAATAAGGCCCACAAAACCAAATGCCGATAGAGCGATATATACAAAGCTTATGGAGAACCGAATCCAAGAAGCATAAAATGATCGCGTCGCCAATTGATCGGTTATCCAGTGCAGCGTCCTTGGTTGCCCAACTTCAGGGACTCCTTGCAAAGTATATATACCCCAAGGAGTCCGAGTTGGTCAGCCAAGAGGCGCCAAAAGCAATCGAAATTAAAGTAAAAGACAAAAGATATTAAGTAGAAGCCCCCACTAAGACCCCAACATCGGTGTGCTAGCAAAGGGTAAGTTTTTGCCAATCATTATAAGTCGATGTCGTGTGCCACAGATCCTGAGTACTGACAAAAAACAAAACTAAAGGTTATTTTCAGACGAGTCTCCTCCAACCCCAACCACCCAACCAAGTACCCAGTACCCAGTACTGAGTACCATCCAACTAACCAACACTTTGACACCACCACAAGCCACCACCACCACTCGTCTCTGTGCATCATCGATTAAGCATCCGCATTCCACAAACAATCCGCAATCTGTCGGTTCTCTCGGCTCCGTCAGTCAGTGCCGTTCAAGCCGCACTTTCTCGAGTATCTCAAGCACCTCACAGACTCATAATTACCTCGAAAAACACAACACACACGCCACACACCCACTGAAGCCGAAACAAAAGCAAATACTCTCTCAACACCTTACGTTCGTTTTTTGCGAGAATCACTTTCGAGCTTGTTGTGGCTCAACTTTTATGTTGTTTCCGCTTCCGTTTTCCTCCTCCCTCAGTTATCGTTTATCGGTTTACATAATTCCCATAATCAGCAATACATTTGGTTTTCGATTTGCATTCAACTTGTGTTCAGTTCCGTTCCGTTCGCCCTGTATCTCTCTGTATCCTCTCTATGTTTTCCGTTGGCACAATTCGCAACTTGACCATTCAAAAGCCATTTCACGTGTCATTGTTTTTCCAAACCATTCGAAGCCAGATCCTGAATAAAATACTGCGAAGAGCACACACGGCTGCATGTACTACATACTACGTGCCACCTCGGAGTGTGTGTGTTCATGATGATATATATGTACATATACATGTGCCTTAGCTTTCCGCATATAGCCGTATGTATATCGACCTAGTAGGTGGGGTCAAGCCAGCCCCGATTGTGTCTGTGTGTGTGGGTGTGTGTCTCGAATTAGTCTGTCATCGACGACGACGTCAAGTCCCAGCTGGCCCGGAGGAAGCATTAAGTTTCGATTTAGTTTGGCATTGTCCCTCCACTATATACATCCGTATCCCGTATCCGTATGTCCCTCTGAGCGGCCAAATTAGCCTGGCTCACTAATTGGCCCCGCATACATGTAATTGCAAGCGTAATCAAGTGAAACAAACTAACAACATAGCTTAGTCGTAGTCATCTAACTGCTAACTGGTAAATGGCAACTGTTAACTTGTAACTGCTAACTGGCGACTGTTTAATGCTAACCGTTTACCCCGACTGGTGTGTGTCCCCTAGTAATAGCTGCTAGTTAGTTACTGCTCAAATCTAAACAATCTAAACTTATTAGCGATGAACACGACGACAACGAGAACCAGAGTGTGTGTAGACTGACTATGCTGGCATGCAAATTGGCATAACCCACGGGAGTTCAGGTGTGCACAGGAAGAAAAGTGATAGAGTCACAGATAATTTGTAGCTTAAACATAGCATTTTAATATATTATATTTAATACTTTCAGTAACTAATTTAGACTCTGTTTAAAAGCACTAAGTGGCGCCCAGCGTGGGGTAGATGTATGTCGAAGCAAAGATGTCCGTTTGTCGCTGAAATTAGCTTTGAAAAATTCAAAAGGAAAGCATGCCGAAGCCTCTGTATCCATATTAGACTAAACTTAGCTAGGAGAAGACAAAAACGCGAGTCAAAGATGCACCACGAAGCTATAGAAAGACGTAAGGGGGTACTTAGCTTTCCAAATTAATAAAATCCAATTTAAATCAAATTTAAGGACAATGTATTCTAAAACAGATACAGACTTTTCTTCCTGTGTACATAACCTCAATTTTGGGGTCCCGCCCTCGACAAACAGCGCGTTATGCCACTTTTTGTCCTCGATTTAAACAGAATTTTGACCCAGAGTAATCGCATTTATATATATATATATACGTCTATATGTAGAGAGCACCGTAGATACATATGCATATACATTAGCATACATCCATTCTCGAGCCTGAACGCGCGTACCTGTGTGTGTATATAGAGAGTGTGTGTTTAAGGGTATTTTATTTACCGGATAGGACGGCTCACGCTGCACGCCAAATTAATTGTAGAAATTATACGTTTGCAGAGTTCAACATGGTAGCTTGCAGGATAACGGACGCTCGTAACATTGCCGCCAATAATCATCATTTGCACAATCGCAGTACGGGCTCAATTTCCTCTGGTCAAGTGCCTTTAAAAAAGTGAGTATCGCCCAACGCTCGAGCACTGGGGTAGCCCCAGCTAATTGGATACCAAAATTCTCCTGTATCTGTAATGCGCTGTCATCTATGTGTATATCTGTCTACCCATATTTCACTCTCAATTGGCCCACCAACGCCATGCACCACCACCACCGATCTTCTATATCGCTCTCCAAAACTATAGCAATACTGAACATTACCGTGATTATGAAAGCGTTTTTATAGTTCCAGGTCCATCCTGTCATAATCAAAATCGTAAGCAAAACTCCTTCAACTTTTTAAACAAGTTTTCTTAGACATTCTCTTGAGTTCGAGTTTCGCTTCAGTTAAGTGATTTTCCTAGTTTCAGTTTAATTAGGCGAATTAAGGGCTCTGCCCGAGCCACGTTTATGTTAAAGTTTGCTTTCTTTTGAGGTATTTTATACTTTTCTTTCGTTTTCCCAGAAGTTATGAGTTGTTAATCAGCCAGATGACCCTTCTAATGCTCTTCCACCTCCTCCGCAGGTACAAACAAACCCGAATATCAAGTCTAACCGCCATACTCATTGCCATACTCCACTGGATCTGGCCGCCGGATCGCTGCACCAACTGCCATTCCATCTACAGCTCGCCGAACCTCGAGGACGGGGCTGAGGGCGGCCGGCGACGCTCTGTGAGTCGCATTCAACGCAGCCTCGACGGACGCTTTGTGCTGGATGTGGATGGCTCCAAGCTGGGCTACTCCCAAACCACCCTGGACGCTCCGGTGGACGTGGTGGATGGTGGCCTTTTCGAGCGGCGGAACAGCAATGTCTCTCAGAAATCCTCCAGCGACGACGGAGGGTTCCTCTCGCGCCGCAACTTCATCACAGCGCGAGCCTCCTGGCGTCGTCCCCTGGTGGCCTCCTCCAGCCAGCTGAGTCTCCAGTCGGCGGCAGACTCAGCCCGGGGCTTCCTCCAGGGCCTGCTCAAGATCGGGGGTGTGGCCAAGCAGCCCTACTTCGACGAGGCCGCAGTGAGCGGAGCCCGCTACCAGAACGTCATGCGTCCCTATGCCAGCAGCAGCTCCCACAATCTCTATGGGAACGCGGACCGGAGCAGGCCGCTGCACATCAACACCATCAGCGGCAGCCTCAGCCAGCAGCAGCAGCAGTACACGCCCTCCAGGATCTCGCGCATCTTCTCCAGCTCCCCGCAGCAGCAGCACCAGCACCAGCTGAGCCACCTCCAGCAGCAGCAGCAACAGCTCCTTCTCAGCAGCAGTGGCAGCGGCTCCTATCCCACGCACTTCAGCGACCTGAGCACAGTCTATCCCCCCAACTCCGCCGAGCGCTCCTCGTCGACGCACAACCTGAGCAGCAGGTACCGCTACTACTCCCAGGAGCTACCCTCTTTAAGAACCATACAGGAGGAGACTCGCCGCCAGCAGCAGCAGCAGCAGCAACACCATCCCCTCGAGGAGCACTTTGTGCCGCTGCAGCTGCCCTCGCCGCCTTCCTGGAGGAGCTACTACCAGGCGCAGGCCCAGCTGCCGTATCACAGCTACCGGCCTCGCACCCGCTGGTATCCGCGGCACCACTCACGGCTCTTCGGGAGCCGCCAGCAGCACCAGCACGAGCTGCTGTCCCCGCTGCCAGATCTTAACCTGCCGCTGCGCAGCGGCCTCTCCATGAATCCCGGCGGCCTGGAGGCCTCGCCCGAGTCCCGTTCCAGCTCGAGTGGCTTCGGGTCGAAGAACACCTCCAATCACCCGGGCAGCACCAGCGAGTGGAGGCTGCTGCCGCCCTACAGAGCGCCTCCATCGCCGCCCAAGCACCTGGGCTACTTTGGGGCATCGCAGCCGGGTGGCGGCCAGCAGGCCCAGGGACAGACGCCCCATGCCGCCGGGGGCGCCTACTCCTACCCGAGGGCTAATACCCCGCCCTACACGATGGCCCACTGGCTGGAGATGATCTCAAGACTGAACGCGGCCACCGACAGCAACCTGCCCAAGGCCGGCGCCGTCTGTCCCGTGGACGTGGGCAGCGTGGACGGTCACTATGAGTTCGACCCGGCCACACCCACGCCCAGTGCCTCCAGCATGCTGCGCGAAGATCTCAACCTGCACATAGACACGCAGTTGCACCCGTTCCACCACTACCACCATCACCACACGCTGGGTCCGCTGAGCGGGAGTCTGCTGCACAGTCACGCCCCCTACTCCAGCTCTGTGGGGAGAGGAAGCGGAGGAGGAGGCAAGGCCAGGTCCCTGCCCCTCCACCTGCCGCAGCGCTACGACAACGTGGAGGTGAGGCTGCAGGCCATGCGGGAGGAGTTCTATGCCTACCGCAAGCGCCAGGCCATGCAGCAGATGGAGAGCGTCTGCTGAGCCACTGAAGCGTTTAATTGGGAGACCCAGGAGCCACTCCCAGGTGCACATCCGCAGGCCTTCTGTGCTTCAGTTGGCAGCCACAAAGCGCGCGTTACTCACAGAGCCAGAGAGAGATAGAGATGGAGAGAGAGGCGACACATGATACTCGTAGACACTGGATCAGGCCCCGCATTCGGAGAGGAACTTAAAAAGTTTGGACCCTGCAAGCCCCCAAGACCCCTCCCCCCCAGAAACAATTAGTAGATTTAGACGGAGAGCGAGGAGAGCTGTGTACATATATTGCAAGGGGATGCACCATTCCCGGAAGTTTAAGCATAATATTTAACAAAACTATAGCAATTATAGCAACATATTATTACAGAACTCGATAAATGGATATTTAACGAAAGCAAGAGAACAAATTACAATTACAATTAGCTATTATTTAACACTCGTGTTGGAGCATTAAACATTAATTAACGAATCCACAGCGCGTAAGCCTAAATTATGTTCATTACGAAAACTAAACTAAACCTAAAGTTAATACGGAATATGCTAGCTGTTAAGCATTTAGTTGTTAACAACTAACAAAGCGCAGAAAAAGTAATTAAAGAAAGAAAACGAAAACGAAAAACATATAGAGAAATTGTTTCATAATTAAATTATTTAACGAAAAGAAAACCTACAAAGAATAAAAACGAAAACCAGTTTAATGAAAAATTTAAAAGAAATATAACTGCTGCATATACGTTTACTGTTGACCTACACACACACACACACCACACCCAGACACACACGATAATTAACTAATTAATATTTATTAACCCAAGAAGTAAAGGAAAACAAAACGAATCAAAGCAAAAATCGAAGGAAAACCAAAAAGCGAGGCGATCAGAAAACTATTCTTTCCGACACAGCCCAAGACTACGTCAATGAATAAGCTAGGAATATTAGAGGGGAGCAAGGTGAGAGGATAGAGGAGAGGAGGATCCCGGACACGATCCCTTATCGATCCCCATCCCGAACAGTTTCCTGGGTTCCCCCGCATACACATGTAGAGAAAGGTATTGATTGGTCTAGGTTATATATCGGTCAGTTGTGTAAGGAACAGCGCCGAAACGCGTTCGGTTTTTTAAGTACTTGTTAAACGATTAAACGATAAACGATAAATTGATTAACGATAAACGATTAACGATCAAATTGTACGGAATGAGATGGTTTGACACAACTTGACGCCAAAACACTGCCAGAGCGAGAGATGCGTGACGACCGCGAGAGTGTGTATAACGTATGTGTAAATTACAGAGCATATATACAACTATAATACTATAAATAATACCACACATAATAATACAAAAGTAATGGATAATAATGCTAACGATTAACGATAACACTACTTCAGGGGAGGGTTTGAGCGCGAAACAAATCAGAACAAGAAGAAATCAACTACGAATCCGACTTAATGATCTCAAGCATTTCTCTTAGCCTTCGACAGCTGCGAACTACTGGGTTCCCGTTCCCCCAATTTTTGACCTTTCCGATAACTGATTTCCGATTTCCGATGAGTGATTTTCAATTTCCGATAACCGAGTAAAATAAATCGTAAATAGATGCTAGGAGAGATATAAATCGAGTTGTGTTGCAATGCATATTTTGTAAATGTTGAGAGGGTATTCTTCAAGTGAATAAGTTGACTTTTGTATTGCTTATAGGAACACCCACACACACACACACACACTCCGATACACAGACACACACATTAAGCGTTTAACTAGAACGAAATAAATTAATTAATTAACAGAAGCATTAATGGAAAGCAAGAATGAGCGAGAAAAGCGCGAGAAATTACAGCATAAATTGAATTTTAATTGACGATGGAAGAACAGCAAGAGCGCAGGACTTAACGGCAAATAGATACATATAAATATATATATGATTATTTATACGAGTGCATGTACTGGACACACACATGTACATTAAGTGTAAGAGGATACATTACAATCTAAGTTTAAGTAAATCTAACGCTTTAGTCTGCCACTTTGATTTTTGGACAAGGTGCGCCAGTTAACTCTTCGACGAACGGAAATAGGAACTATCAAACGGAAACAAAAATAATAAGTACCATATAAGAAAGGGAAATCTATGAATATTCTTTTGTGCACCACCCACTCTTTCTCCTTCCATTCCAACCGTCATTTCCCCGACACACCTTTCAGCTTCCAACTTTCGCCTCACTTTCCACAAGACTTTTCCCACACTGCAAGTTCTCCAATTCAGCATATATATATACATATATATATAAATCGTACAAGGATAAAAAATCAGTTTAGAACGAATATATTGTAATTAAACACAACAACACACAATTATAAAGAGAAATTAGCAAAATGAACAAAATTTTTAAACAAATAAAAACTTACAAAAGAAAACAGAAGGGGAAACCCAAGAAAACAAAACAAAACGAAACGAAAAAAAAAGAAAAACAAACAAAAAACAAATAAAAATAAAAAACTTGAAATTGATCAAATAAATCTGTGGTTTATCTCTCTCCCCCTCCTCTCCCAGTGTAGGCCAACCCGGAAGCTGGGCCTAATTGATGCCCACGAAGTGAAATATCACTCATACGCCACAGTGGTCGCAATTAAAGTAATGAAATTCACGCAAATTCCGCATAAATAAGGCACGCAGTGTATGATACTCTGCCCTGCTGACCTGGTAAGGGTATTCCCACACTAACCAAGAATCCATCGATGGCAGAGTTCAATCCACACTTGGGCCAGGCGATCGCCACTAATTGTTTAAGTGGATAAACGTCTGCGAAAGCGAATTGTGGGGGAGACTCGGCTCTGGCCAGACAAAGGAGCCATGGAGCAGCCGGCGTGGGCGTGTGTCAAATGTCAAAAGCGTTTGACAGCCCAGAGAACAGTCTGAGACCGAGCAGAAAGCATAGAAAAGCGATCGGGTTTCGGCCTCAGCTCGGCGCTCATCTGCCACTCGTTCTGCAGCTGTGATCGCGGTCCGTTCTCGGCATTTCAGTAGCGCTTCTCCAGCCGCTCTGTGCAGTTCGCGACCCCTTCGAGATCCGCTAGATACAGATACGGAACCAAACTGCGCACAAAACAAACTCATATAACGTATAATATATAGCGTCGGGTTTCGTTTCGTGCGCCTCAGAAGATTACACCGCGAGCTGGCTCTGCGCCTTCGTTGAGGGTCAATTGACCTGATTTCGGGTTGAATTTTAATTTGATTTTCGCGCCGCCACGGAAACGGGATTATTATGCAAGACGACGCCGCGCCAGAGTGACCGAGTGCAAGTGCATCCCCGAAACAGAAACAAAAAACCAACCCAAACACACACACACACACACAGTGCTTGCAATGCCCGAGAATCGCAGCAGAACACTTTGGCTCGATGCCGCGGCAGCCGCTCTTCTGGCGCTCTTAATGGGCGCATCCTGTGCCAGCGCCGCCCGCGATCATCGGCGGCAGACCAACCTGGAGGCCAAAGTCGGCTCCCATGTGGTCTTCAACTGCTACATCGACTTTCCGTTCGACTCTCCCATCCCGTACTTGGTGCACTGGAGCAAGGATGTAAGTTGCAGGCGCAGGCTCCTCCTCCCGGCTCACTCCTTCCTCCTCACTTATTTATGGGCTTTCCGCCGCCGCGCACGCAGCTTGTAAATGAAATTGTCGAAATTATTAATTTATCAGACACGCGTAGGTGGTCTCCGGTCTCCGGTCTCCCGACTCCTTACTCCTTACTCCGCCGGGTCAGGTCTGTCGTGGGCCCGTCCGGAATGCTTGGTTAGCCTTAATTGCATCTGCTGGACGTTGGTGCAGCAACGCAGCATGGAACGCGACTCTCACATTCATTAAAAGGGTCGGATTTTACGATGGCACTGGCCAAAAAAGGTTTACTGTATTTTTAGAAAGAGTACTTTAATAAAGGGAAATTATAACAAAATCCTACAAATGTGACAAAAAGAGTTAATAACTGTTTCATAAAAAAAGGAATGTTTTCAATTCTTAGAAAATATAACTTGTAAAGTATACACAGATATAGGTGCATTTAACAAATATTTGTACTAAATAACAACTACGAAAATAACTTACTAAACTAACTAAATTATGCAAAAAATATACTATACATAAACTACGAAAATAACTTGCTAATGGTGACATTTTTTTTTTATGCTTGTTTAATGAAGGATTCCTTGATTTCTTTCAACAAATGCACTTTTTCTAGCGTTTTTTTAATTCAATTTTTGCCTATTTTATTTTTATTTTAAATAATAAAAATATTAATACACATATTGAATTATGTATGCAATGCTGGTTCAAACCACAATTATTTTTTTTTAACAAAAATGTCTCGAAACAAAGTTCAAACTTTTAATTAACTAAAAATTTCCTTTGCATGCACTTTAAATGTAATAATATTTTTATATTCGGACATTTATTTAATAATTATTTATTATTTAAAAAAAAAAAACTAAATTAAATGAATTCCAATGTAACATCTTGGCAAAAAATTTAAAATACTCTTATTATTACTCTATCTGAAGTATTTATTTAATATATTTTTTTCGTAGTAATCTTTACAATTAATGTTTGGCTTAAAATCTTTTGTCTAAAAAACTTAAACACACAAATTTTTTATAATAAAATAATTTAATTTAACTGTGAATCCTTCATTTTCCTTATTTTCTCTGAAACAGCTTTTCAATATGACCTTTTAAAGTGCTCTAATTAGTATTTCTTATTTCTTTGAGTGCATTCAACGCGTTGCATCGCAGTAAATGCAATCGCGCTCCCACTGGGGGTTGGCTTGTGGCCAAGGGTGGTGCTGCTAGGTGGTTGCATCGGTGTACGAGTGTGGTGCCCGCCCTTGGCTACTAATTAAAGCGCAACCACATGCAGTCGATCGAGGCCGCATCCTGGTGCCTGCCTGGCCGCCGCCTTCCTGGCTTCCTGCATTCCGGCATTCCTGCCCCCCTGCCCACCCGCCTTCCCTCTTTCCTTCCGCCTCTGCATTGCCATTTAAATTTTAATTTGACGCCCCGCACAGATTTCACTTTAAATTACCAACAAAACGCCAGCAAAAGAGTGTCAATGTGAAGTGTGACATCAAAGACAGGCAGACAGAGAGGCATAGGGATCGGGATCGGGATCGGGAGGGGATGGGAACCGGGGTAACTGACACACTGCGAGTCGAAATCAATTTCAATTGGATTCAATCGAATTGAATGGCTGGCATTTGTTGACAACTGTGAGTAATGCAATTTAATTCAATTGCAAATTCATTGCAGACGCAAAATATGTGGAGCTCGCGCGCTCTCTTGTATTTAAATCGACTGAATTACTATTCATCGCACACACGCTCCTCATCAGTCATCCAGTGACCCCGACGGCCCCTCTGCGGGGCCTCCTACTTTCGAGGTAATCGAGGGGCTGGGTCGCGCTTATGCTTTTTTTTACTATTTATCCAGCTTAATTTGATTCTGCTCCAGAATCTGTTTTTGTTCTGTCACTCTTTCTGTCTTTTTTCATGCTTTTTTCTTTGTTTTCCCCGGTGGTCACTCCCCTTCTGGTGCTGATTTTTTCGGTCAGCGGGTCATGATGTCATTTTGATAGATTCACTTTAATTGCGCTTGAAATAGTTGCCACTTCGCCAGTAATTAAACAAAATTCCAGCAGCTCTGGGCACTAAGAGAGAGCGCGTGAAATATGCATAATCGGCCTGATTTATGGGATTATCTGCAAATGTATTCCATTTACTGTATGTGAGAGAGAGACTTTCAGGGTCACTGCGGCGGGTCTAGTTTTGCTAAAAATTTTCGCGCCACGGCGACGTTGCGAAGGCAAAACAAAAATTACCGGATAAATCAAGTTACGTTTTTCGTAATTTGTTAGCTAATGCTGATAAATGTGTGTGGTGTCGTCTGGCCCGACACACAGTTGGGTGTACCCACTACATAATCATGGTTATGTGTCGGCAGGGAACGAATCTTGAGTGCACCATAATCCCCACCGTCCACAATGCGAGCAAGGCCCGGCGATGACATTGACGATGATGCCTCTGGGGCGGTGCACTGCATCTTGATGACTGTTTCCCGATCCCAATTAAAGCCGCCAACCTAAAATGTCAATAGATCAACTGACACCCACGGCAGCAGCGGCTCACAATTAATTTTGATCCACTCAAAACTATTTTTGGCGGCTAATTTTTATGATATAAATTGTACGATAAGGAGATTAATTTCAATCAGCAAGCTGGAATAAATAGCTTTTTTTAGACTTTAATAACAGTTTTTTTAGTATTTGCTATTTGGTGTGGATACCATTCGATTAAGTTCAGAACAAGTTGGTGTCAAAGGCAGCTGACAATTATTTTATATGATTTTTATGTAAAGAAATAATATCTTCAAATTGTTTTAAACAATTTTGAAGTCCGATTTATTTATATGATCTAAAAAAAAAAGGTAATTGTGATCTAAAAATATATACAAATTTGATAAATTGTAATTAAAAATAATTAAAAAAGTTTTCTAAGTACCAGAAATAAATATATATACTCGGGGTTTTAATTTTATATTACTAATTCTTAATTTTTTATTAAAAGAATGATTGGGATCTAAAAAAAGGAAAATGTGTACTTTTAATTAATGATTGGAATAAATTAGTATTTTAACCAACAATAAACTGTTGACTATAGATTATATGAATAAAAATTACTTAATTAGATCAACCCTATTCATTTTATATTACTAATCATCAATTAGATCTAAATATATACGATTTTGATCTAAAAGAAAGCGAGAAACGAAATTTGAAGCTCTTTTTAGTTCAAATTGATTTTCCATCAAAGAATAATTTGGTATTTTCCCACATTAATTTAATACTTTTCTCACACACTTTATTCCAACATGAAGTAAGATCAAATCCAACCCCGTTTCATATCCAATATATACTAGATGCATATTTGTTTTCTGTGTGCCTGCTTGGCGCTGGCAGTTGTGCGGTCGCCGGCTATCAATAACCGGGGGAACCGAATCCCTAGCATGCGGTTTATGGGTCCACATTTAACTGTCGGTCCTAGCACGGCAGAACTATAAACACGGATGCAGATACGGATACATTTACGGATGATACCCGGGCTAAAGTCAAGTGCATAAAAATGCGATGCGTTTGTTTAGAACCAAAGCAATTAGAGCAGCCAGCGGCCAGCGACCGCAGCGCCGATTCAATTGCATTTAAATAATTTAAGCTTAACTCCTCCGCCATATGATGCAACGCAAACACATTCTGTTTGCTCGCATTAATATTATTATTATTGCGTTTTCCTCTTTTTTCCTGTCATATACAAGTATATAACAAATATTGACAAATATATTCAGCATTAATTAAAACAAAAATAATTTAAAATGCCACCATCCGAAAAACGAGCCGCAAAAAACGGCATAGAAGCTACAAAGCCATCGCATTGAATTATTATCCAGCCATAAGCCGATAATATATGGCCTGTAAATCCAGAAAAACTTTAAGGAAAATTAACTTTAAGCCGTGCAGAGTGTTTTTCTATGAGAAGGAGGTAATGTTATTAAGGGGAAAATGATTAATTATTTTATGAAAAGCCCAGAGGCAGATTGTTAAATAATCAAAATCTAAAGCAGCCTTTAGAATTATGTATATTGATGTGGTGTCCCAACAAATCGGGATTAAGAGATTTAATAAATAACTCTACTTATTACTTAATGAATAATCAAAACGAAAAGACTGACAAATTAATACTCTCAAAAACCTCTTTACAAAAGCCATATCTCCTGAATGGACAGCTTAATCTCCACATCGCTTGCTAATCCAGTTTTCAAACTTATTTAAAGTGCATTCTGCACTACGGTACATGTATAGTAATACCTGGCAGAGAGTGCTCTGAGCCCCATTCCATGTAAATCTTATTTCAGGGGCAACAGACAGAGAGAGAAGGCTACCATTGAGCATTTCAAGTGCGCCGCGCCACGTGAGCCCATTTAAATTTGTCAACAAAGTAGCGGCATGGGTCCCACGCCTCCTCCTCCTCCTCCCCCTCCTTATCCTCCCTACCTCACCCCTCCCGGTTATTGTTATTCTTCTCGAGGGGGGTCTGCCGGGGGCTCTGGCAAAGCCGTTGGCCACCGCTGCGCCACGTCACATGACGGTCACAGGCAGTACGAGCTCAGCGGGAGTTTGCGAAAATTATAATGGCGCATAGGGAGAAAGGGCAGGGGAAATACTGAGATGCATAGATACAGAGATACGTACGATAGATGCTGAGATACTCGCACAAGCATAAACAATCTGACATTAACTGTTTCACTGCGAAACGAGGGTGGTGTGCGGGGGCGGGTTCTCTGGCTCCTTCATGTGGATTCCGCATTGCCGGTGATTTACAACTGCAATTGCAGCCAAAATCATAATCATGCCCAGCAGTGAACAATTGTGTTTACGTATTTTGTACTCGAGACAATGCAATTTGCAACAAATACTCATTTAAATCGTAAGATATTTTACACAGAAATCAGGCAAATACATTGCCTGCAATTCCAAGCTTTACAATTATTTCAGGCTAAGGAGATAGACATATTTAATTATTAAATATAAGGAGATGTGCCTTGTATTACAGTAAAATATATAAAGAAACAAATTGTAATTGTAAAACCAGCAAGAACATACAACAAATACTCAGATATAATTAGTAAAACATTTACTCTTCCTAAAATAACAAAGAAAAATGTGCCCTGCAAGTCGTTACACTTCAAAATATTATTAGGTATTTTAAAATCCAATTTGACTCAAAAATAAAGCCACAGCTTTATGAAAACCTCCTATAACTTTTAAAGAACATTACTTTATTCTAAGTTAATACTTAAACCATGTAAATTAATTATTCTTTGCTTTTACAAATACTTTTCAAAACCAGAACAAAAAGATCTTCACTTGGTACGAGCAAGAGACCTCCACCAATGACCTCTTCAACGGACGCCTCCATCTGGTCGAAAATCACCCGGAGTTTGGTCGAGCCTCCGTCAACCTGACTGCCATCCGGGAATCGGATCAGGGCTGGTACCACTGCCAGGTGATCTTCCCCAATCGCTCGCCCTCCGTGCGCAACAATGGCACCCGCTATCACCTGGCCGTGCAGGGTGGCTCCCTCATTCGCATCCCTCCCGTCAATCAGACCATCCAGGAGGGACAGACCGCCTTCTTCCACTGCGTCATGAAGTATCCAGACAACTCGCAGGCCTCCTGGTACAAGGACGGAGTGCTGCTGCAGGAGGTTCAGGATCTAGTGCGGCGCTCCTTCATGGGTCCGGACGGCAGCCTGAGCATCGATCCCACCATGATGAGCGACCTGGGCGAGTACGAGTGCAAGGTGCGGAACAGCGAGGGCGAACTGCAGACGGCCAAGGCCTTTCTCAATATACAATGTGAGTTTTGTATATAAGGGGATATATGAAAGGGTAAAATCCAGTTAAACATGGAAATAAACCCTTTAAAAACTGTTTAACTGAACAAGATTATATTTACATCCAATGGATTCAAATAAATATTAAGCGAATCACCCTTGTTTAATCCAATTAATTATATATTTCTCCCCCTATTTTTGCCAGATAAGGCCAAGGTAATCTACGCCCCGCCGGAGGTATACCTGCCATACGGCCAGCCCGCCGTCCTCGACTGCCACTTCCGTGCGAATCCGCCGCTGAAGAACCTGCGCTGGGAGAAGGACGGCCTCCTCTTCGACTCGTACAATGTGCCCGGGGTCTTCTACAAGATGAACGGCAGCCTGTTCTTCGCCAAGGTGGATGAGAACCATGCCGGCAGCTACACGTGCACGCCCTACAACGACCTCGGCACGGACGGACCGTCGCCGGTCATCAGCGTGATTGTGCTCCGTCCGCCCATCTTTAGTGTCACGCCCAAGGCCATCTACATCCAGAAGCTGGGCGAGGCCGCCGAGCTGCCCTGCGAAGCCATCGACCGGGACGGAAACAATCGGCCCTCCATTGTCTGGAGCCGGGTGAGTCCAGCATTGTCATCTCCATCGAGGGGAGATGGGGATCGTGCAGTCTCACTTGATTGCATTTTTAATTATGCATGCTGACTCTGACTCCGACTCTCTCTCTCTCCCTCCCATTTGGCAACCCGCCTAATTTGCAGAAGGACGGCCAGACACTGCCGGCGGACAGGTTCAGCCTCAGCGGAGGCAACCTGACCATCACGGGCCTGGTGGAGTCGGATCGCGGCATGTACGAGTGCTCGGCCACCAATGAGGCGGCCACCATTACGGCGGAGGCCGAGCTCATGATAGAGAACATAGCCCCGCGGCCCCCGTACAATCTCACGGCGAATAGCACGGAGACCTGCATCACCATACGCTGGCAGCCAGGTGAGAGGGAAATCACGTGGGGGTAAATGGGAGGGAAAATTGGAGGGAAAACGGGTGGGAAAAACGTGAGGGAAAATGGGACGGAAAATGGGATGAAAAATGGGTGGAAAAATGGCCGAAAAAATGGTGTGAAAACCCAGCACAGAGGACGAATGTTCCCGATTTAATTTGAAATTGAGTTGAGAGTGCTTTCGCTTCCCCTGTTGGGAGGTAGTCCTGTGCACTTGTAAATAAATCAAGGCAATGCCGCATTTCCATACAAGGAGGCTTTCCATGGGGTGAAAAGTGTTGAGATGTACCAGAGGAAAAGTCTGATATGTAATTTGGAAAAAAATGTCGCACTCTATTTTATATCGAAAATCACACATTCGATTTATTAAACATCGAAAAATACAGCACTTTATGTTCATAAGAAATATCGACATTATATAAAATATATATGGTTTAATGTATCAAACAGAAAATAGATCTTTTGTACATATCGCACATTAATCAATTACCATATAGATTTTCATGTCAAATATCAGAATAGTTTCGATATATCCACATAACTGGGAGGGAGCCTTATTAGGTCCGAAAATATAAAAATATCAATAAAATATTAAAATCTTTGATTCATAAATTGCCTAATATTTATTAATGTTTTTCTAATCTTATTGGTTGGATACATCAAACATAATATAGATTTATTCAATATATCCACATAACTAGGAAAAAGTACCTTCTTAAGCACGAAAAATAAAGAAAATGTCTACAAAAATCCACACATCTTTATTTTCCCATTGTTGTTAATGATTTTGTAGTAAATTTTAAATTTACTCTAAACAAAAGTAAAGTGATTTTTCTTGAATATTATCATTCTTTCCCTCCCAGGCTACCTTCGACCCAACCTGGAATACACCGTGTGGTACCGCCTCACCGAGGCCCCCGAGTGGCGAACCCTACGCGTGTTGGACAAAAAGGTGATGGAGGCCACGGTGCAGCATTTAGTGCCTGGCAAGGAGTACGAGTTCATGGTTCTCAGCCAGGACAAATACGGCGACGGCATGTTCAGCAAACAGTTCCGCTTCCAGACGCAGGGTGAGTACCCACACACCATACACATCGCTAGAAATTTATAAAAAAGCCTCCTCCAATCCCTGCAGCCTCACCCATCAGAGCCGATGACTTCGATGCCCAGCAGCTGCAGCACGATGACCTGGGCCAGATGCCAACCTCTGCCACTGCCGGGGGCCTGGGTGCGCCCGGGAACCTAACTGCCGTCAGCAATCAGCTGGGCTGGCTCCTCCACTGGGAGCACCCCACGCAGGGACTGGAGGGCCTGCGACTGTACGCCGTGCGCTGGTGGAAGGAGCCCGGAGCACTTCCTCATCGGCCACGCCGAGACCTTCGACAACTTCTACCAGCTGCGGCACCTCAAGGAGGACACCACCTTCAAGGTGCAGGTGGTGGCGGTGGGCACGAACACTCACCTGTCGGTGCCCAGCCACGAGCTCCTCATCGACGTGCCCTCGCAGCGCAAGGTCCGTGCTCTGATCATCGGCAGCTCCGTGGGCGTGATCTTCCTGCTCTGCGCCCTGTGCGCTTTTTTATACGTGAAGCGGAGCTGCCTGCGGCACCTGTTCGCCGGGGATAGCTCCGCGGGGGAGGGGGACGAGGATACGGCTGAGAGCGGTGACTGCGACAGCGATGAGCAGGACAGCGTCAAGATCCGTCAGTCCTCCTGAGGCTTGCTTCAGATCCGCTGGCGCTTCGACCAGGCCAGTGGCCAGTGAGGAACCGGGAAGGAGGAGGCAGGAGATTGTTCAACGTGCACCAAGTCACCGTTTGTGTGTGAAACTGACTTTTAATATACGTCTCTCTAGCTGCTATCTGTACCATAAACTCCACTAACTGTAAAGCTGAACTAACCCAATTCGAGAACTAATTAAATCAAACAACAGAAGACCCTTCGAATGCGTTGAGTTTTGGGTGAAGTTTTTGGGTAAAGTCAGGGAGGTCCTTCGTGAAAAAATTAATTAGGATATCCTCTTAGAAATTGGCGTCCAATGATTAGCCTTTGGTCTTTTCCTCCTCTGGTATACCTATCACATTGTCGGAGTAGGAACGATCTCTTGACATTCGCTTTTAAGCTACCCATGTATCTCCTCAAGGCTGTCCAAGCATCTGACACAATGAGATTGATTCAAGAATGGGTTTAAAGCAATATGATAAATGGACTAAACTAAGACCCAAGTGCTTTCTTAACCAATTTCTAATTCAATCGAATAATCCATCTGCAAACTGCAAAGGTATACCAAGTTCGGTTATCGAAGTTAGCTATCTTTCTTGTCTACATTATATTTTATTGATACAAGCTGTTTTCAATATTCCATAAAATAATAAAACTTGAATTACCCGCCCTATGGGCAGCACTTTTCCAACAGAGCTTTTCCCATAGGCCTCATATAGTCGACTCTTTCTTGCCCGGAAAAGCACTTAGCTTTTTTTAAAGCTAATTCAGAGACAGCTTTCACTTTTAAAAGCTTTTTCCGTTGGATTTAAACCATAAGAACTCCCAAGCCAGACACATCGGTCATTAACTGCCTTCGCCCACGTCCGTCTGTCTGGCACGCCACCAACCCCCAAACATGACGTGCCACCCATTGCGAGCAGTTAACAGCCAATTAACGAGTCTGTTATGCACTGTTAGTAATCGTTTTCAGAACCCATTCGGAACCCGTCACGGAATCAATGTTCCCAACTAAACCAGACTTTGGACTGTCGGGAAAACACCTGAATGCACCGGGTAATGATCACTTTGACTACCAAAAGTTTCACTTAATGGCCTAGCAATTTGCATAAGGTTGCTAGTAGAGAACTTGCACTTGAAATTATATCCCAATCAAGCGAAGCTGATAAGGAACTCATACCAATAGGGCATTCCCATCGAAACCGAAATCGAAACCAAAATAGATGCGATATCGAGAGCGGCAGCTATCGTCCATTGGCACTTGCATTGGCAATTCCACTCGATTGTTACATAGCCGAGCTGACAGCTAAAAACAAACTGGAACTGATATGGAAAAGTATGAAAATAAACTATCATTAAGGTCGCAGCGATTAGTAGTCGCCGTCCCCCGGACTGCGCATTTAGCCAGGGAACTAGGAACTTGGATCGAAGCGGAGTACAGCTCACGTTTCGTTGGTCAATCGGCGAGCGAGCTGGGAGGAGGATTACTCATGCGGCACTGATATCGACCACCCGATGCTCCCCCAGCTCCTCTTTCTCGCCTCTGCTCTGCTTCTCCTTGTTTTTGTTTGAATTCACTTTGTTTCAATGCTTTGTTCTGCGATCGTGCGGGTTCAAAGTTCGCTATAAACCCCAGACTGGCAAGTGATCGCAAAGTGCTGTCTTCGGTCTCTTTTTGGTTGAGAGTAAGTAATAAGGTTTGTGATGAATGAACATAAGGGTGGAATGTATCATTAGAACATAATTAATAGTGCATAATAATAAATTATGATAGATTCTGAGGAACATGATGAGACAGACCTTGTCACTATCATCTTCATTTATAAATAAAAAAATGTCGATTTTAATTCATATTTAAAGGGTTTTCTTGGAAAAAGAACTTCTCATAAGAAATTACTAAAGATAATTCATTGAATTTTTAATTTTAAACTTTTTAACACATCAAGTGATTTAAAACACCTCAAAAACTAGCAGATAATGTTTAAGAAATGCTCAGTTCATTAAGGATCCCGTAACTAAAACATCTTAGGTATTTTATTAAATTTTTTAACTTAAACTTTCTAACAACAAATTACATTAAACACCTTGAAGAATAGCATAATATTCCCAAAAAAACGGCAAGTAATCGGGATAAATACAACCTATAGTCCCAAGCTGTTTAAAACTAAACAAAACGATCAAGAATAGTCACCCTAGATCCCATCACAGCTTATATTGTATCATTAAACTTAATATATATTAGGTTTTGCGTTTTAGCCTAAAGTAGAGCACATTCCTCTCGCCCTTTTGGACTGAGTAATTCGTATTTAAGCCCATCATTAAATTGTAAATGCCACACTTTCATCCCGGTGTACTCCGGGAGTTTTCTCAGCTCCCTCAAGATTCAAGTGCAGGCGCACCCAACTCGCTCACCACATTTCCCACTGGGGGCACACACACTCGGTGCTCGATGTGTGTTTACAGTCAGCTGTTTAGGAGCTCGGAACCCACACATGCGCACAAGCGGAGTGTATGGCCAGCATTTGAATTGAAAAACCGAAAACTGAACGTTGGACAGAACGAGAGAGGGCACACACTTCCCATTGACGAAACCAAATAGTATCTGAGACGCACTCACTCACTCACAGATACAGATACAGGGCGCTCTCAGCTGCTGCTGCTGCTGCTGCTGCGGCTGCTTGGCTACGACAGTCTCGGTTTCAGTTTCAGTTCTTCGTCGTCCGCGCTGCCTGAACGTTGTTTGCTCTCGGCTCCCCCTGCTGCCAAAGCGGAGCGGTTATATTGGGCAGGAATCGAGTAGAACCGAATCGGAACGGATCGCGTTGAGCAAAAACCCGTTTTCGCCCCCCCAGCTGGAGGAGTTCCCCACTCGCGAGAGAGAGACTCCATCGTGTCCGTGTCCCGTGTCCAGGAGGAGTTGTTTTCTCTCTGGCATTGTTTTGTTATTTGTTTGTTTGTTTGCTGCCTCGACCGTAACAAAGGGGGCAGCAGCAGCAGCAGCAGCAGCAGCAGCAGTAGCAGAGTATCTCAACAACTGAGTAACCAAGTATCTGAGTATCTGAGTCTCTGAGTATCTATGCGGCAACCGACCAAGTGCTAAAAGTGTTTGATGAGCGCGAACGGACTGTGAACTCTCCCCATCTCTGGCGGTGGCCAAAAAATAATATAAAGCCAGCAACAAATAATGCTATATAATGCTAACAAACCGAAAACACGTTTTATGCCCTCTGTGTTTTGGCCGCCGCTGATGTTCTTCTTCTCGGAAAAAATACTCATCCAAAACCAAAGGTGAGCACGTTCAATTCGAGTGAAGTAATTGCGTCGCGGAAGGGCAACCTCCTGCACTCTGTCAGGGTAAAGAACCCACCCCAAAAGAGTATAAACTCCGCAGCTGGAGTTGGCACCCGCTTCCGCGCTCCCCGCTCCCTAAAAACTCTTGTGTATCTTTAATGTTTTCCTGCTTGTATCTGAAAAGAGCGCCTGCGCTCTCTCTGGGCAAACCAAGAGATATTTTTGCCAAGTTCTCTCGTGAAATGTTTATAATGCCCGCCATTTGTTTATAGCATATGTGATGGTGATTATGATGAGGATGAATATAACCAGTGGTCGAAAAAACTCAGCAGATCAGGCCACCTTTTAGAGCAGGAGCAACCAACTCCACGGCCAGGTGGTGTGTCTGGGCACTGACCTACTTTGATTACGGTTAGGGTAGGACCTCAACCTCAATCTCAACCCCATCATCATCATCATCTTGGCAGTGGGTCATCCACCCACAGGGACCTCTCTCGATGGACTCTCGTTGCCAATTAAAATTCCCCGAATCTGGCTAAGAATTCCCCACCGTCCTCGCGTCCCACCCAATGACCGATTCCCAGATTAGACAATCCGCAGCTGTGCGTGGCCAGCTCGCTCGAGTGGCGATAACGAGTCGATGGCCGACAACAGCTGGCCGTCGGCGGGCCATAACCCTAGGTTCCTTGGCTCTGGCTGCGATTACGCGCCTTACATCTCCGTCCGATTAGCGAAAAGGAAGCCCGGGCCAGTAGCTCGGAAGCCTATCGCCCCCGCCCATCTAATCGCGAATCGCTTAAATCGCGCCAACCGACCAGCAAACACAAACAAGAAAAATAGTACAAATCTGTACACTGTACGGAAATGTGAGAATATTTAAGGCTAAACAGAAGCCGGCAGGCTTATTTATCGCATGTTTGCATACAATTTCATGCTCAATAAATAAACAAAACACCCAAAGATATCTCTCTGATTAAGCGTAAGCAAATAATATACAGATTTCTGGTGCTTATTTAGTGTTTGCTTACGAGGTTTATGTCTCTGGCAGTGGGGGAAGTGTATTTTGCGAGAAGAGATCTTTTAGAAATTTAAGAAAATATGTTTCCTTTAAAATTGGCTGGAAATAAGTGGGGAATTTTTGAATATATATACAAAAAAAAGATTGAAGCTGAACACGAATCTAAAGTATCTTTTGCTCGAAGGCATGCCATTTTTTTAATTTCGTATTAGAAGCTGGGAAATTTATACGTTGGTTATATAATTACTCTTTGTTTTTCTTATTTTATTATATATATGTTTAAAAAAATAACTATTTATATTTGTAAAAGATTTTTGTTATTTTCCTGCTTAAAATTCTAGCTAATCCAACAATCTAGTGAAACCTCTCTCGTAAGAATTGTTTCTAGTATTTGTAAAATTTTCGCTCAGTGCAGGGACTTTGTGAGAATTCTCATCGTTAAACGCTTAAATGAATCGAAATCTTATCAGAGGACGGCCACCTGCAAAAGTCCAGTGCAGGCAAACCCAGGGAATCGTCGATGCAGTGGCTTTGGCATGTGCTGCGAGGCCTTCCCCAGTGTTTCCCCGCCTGGTGCGGATGCACTGGACTAACCACAAGTTCTTGGCCGGAACTAAGGCCGCTTCAAGTGCCCAGCCTGGCCCGGCCTGGCATTGGATTGGATACTGAATGAACATCCAAGTATCCAGGGCTTATCGAGACCCAGCGTTCTTGACGGGTGTCGTCGTGTCGGTGTCTCTCTGCCTCAAGTGGGTCTGGGTCTCGGTCTGGGCTGCTGCTGGCATTGTTCAGTAATTAGAAATTCATGTTTGCTCGCCGCTGCCCATTGAGCAACCTCCGCCACTTCCTGGCCTCTGTGACGGTGTGATGTAATGCTGTGCGAGTGTGCTTTTGAGTGCCTCAGAGTGTGTGTGTGTTGGAATCAATAAGCAATTGCCTCGTGCTACCTCCGATTGGAATTATGCCTGATTTTCCGCTTTATTATATTTCTTACTTGCAGAGCTGAACTGAGAACCACATTAAGTACGTACTTCCAATCCAGATGCCAATTCTCAAATCCCAATTAAGCCGGAGCCCGCGAAAGTCACAACCAGAATAAACACACAAAACGCGAGCCAAATGCTGACGCAACTTTGTGCCAACTGAAGAAAAAAGCAAGCCACATTTTAGGAATTCTCAAAGGAAAACCAAAGGTAATCCCAATCACCAAACACAACGCCATGAACGAGCTGCAGGCCTCCAGTGTCCCGCTGGTGGACAAGTGCTCCGCCCACGCCGTCATACTGCCGACGGCCAAGAGTCCCAACAAGGTCTCCGACTCAGCGGCCACCACAACCAAGCCAAACGCGGTGCTCTACACGTCCAGTGGCAACCAGATCACCACCACGATTGCAGCTAATCCCCACAACGGCCCCAATGCCAGGCAGCAGGAGCCAGTGCCTCTGCTCAACCAGCTGAAGCTGACCAACGACCTGAAGCAGGGCAGCCACGGGTGAGTCTCTCTGTCTCCAGTTCTCTTTTCCCTAATTGCATTAGCAGGGATTAGGTTTAAGTGGGTGGGGGGATTATGGAGGAAATTGAATTCATTTATGTCCTGTATAGAATTGCATTCTGCAATTCAATCCAAGGACACAGGCCTCACCGTGACTGTGGGTGGAAAGGAAGGCATTTTGTGCTGCGGCGACACTTCCATTTTTAGCGCCATTAGACACAAATCAGAGCCAGGAAGCGGGAGTGGGAGTGGGAGTGAAAGTGAAAGTGGGTGGGGCCTGGAGGAGCTATTAATAAGACCGCGTCAAGTCAAAATTAGCACGCATCTGTGGCGGCAGAGCTTCCTTCCGCCAGGAACATGCCACCTGCCAGGCCGAGCCACGCCGCACCATCAAGGTGTGTCGCAAGAGGAGGAGCCAAAGGAAGCGCCGGAAAATCGATGAGACGACTCCGCCGTCTCACAAATCGCGTGTCGGCATGGAGAAATGGTGCCAGCCACGCCTCCTGCTCCTGCGCCCACCTCTCCTGTTCTCTCCTCCTCTGAGAAATTATGCACAGTTGTAAAAATAATTTAAAATGTAGGCGAGTTTCCAAAGGAAAGCCTGGGGGTCTTATGGTACTACAGAACTTAAGGCTCTGTTCAGCGTTCAGCAGCCTTGAAAGGTCCTTTGGCAGCTTAATTAAAATGCAAATGGAAAATCCTATGCTAAGTGCACACGCCCCCACGTCCACATAGAAATCAATGCAGGTCACAATCTAATTAAACTTGCGGGGAAATGTAAGAGGCAGAGGTGTAGGTAGAGGACATGAGCTCTGTATGCTGCACAATCCCGGCAATCAGGTGGGCCAAGACCAAGGTTTCCCGGGGAAAAGAACAGGAAGGCACAGGAAGGACAGCCATAAAGAGCGCCTTAAATGCCAACCTATCCTACGTGTGTCCTTTCGACCAGCAACGCCCCCTATTACCGCTCCCGCTGTCGGCACTGCCATAAATAATAAGCCACAAACGCACACATGTGTATGTGTGTGTGCCAGGGGACAGGAAAGACCAAGGGGCGGTGTTGGAAAAAAACATGTAACAGTGAATGAAACGCCGCCAAACGGCAAATGCCGTAAAAGCCATAAGACCAAGCAAAACAATACAAGAAGAGGCAGACAAAAGGGGTCCTGCGGCCTCAAAAACTAACAACGAATAGAGGATGCTCTTTACGTGACAATATCAGTAAACAATTCAAATAAAAATAATATATATTTAGAGGCTCCAAATTATGGGAATAATATTGAATCAAAACCTAAAGTCTGCCCTTGTAAGAAACCCCTTTCCACTATCAAAACACATTTCTCCTTCGTAGCTTAAGAAACAAAGAGACTCTCTGAATTGTAAAGTGTAGTCATAACCTCTGGGCCCAAGAGGTAGAGGGGGAGAGGGGTGGGGGAAGGACAACAGTCGAGGACCTCGCGGCGCCGCGTGCCTGGAAAAATCGAACAAGCCGCTGCCGCCAACCCAAAAGCTGTCCAAAGTCGTGTGCCGCAGTCAGCAGTTGGACGCCGTTCGGCTTTTTAGTCCTGCGAGAGAGCGGCTTGCGGCGAAACAGTTGTCCTAGTATAGTGTTCGGTTTCTGGCTTAAATATTTATGTGCTTATTAGAAAAATCAAAAGCTGCTACGCTGCCCATTGTCCGCCACGTGGTTGAGTTTTTACGTGCAAAAGTTATCTTGTTTTTTTTGTTTGTTGGCAAGCCATACGCCGGGTTATGTAATGTGAAGTTGCCGGAAAATCCACACCGAGGCGAGGAGAGTGCGGTAGTGCGGAGTGCTCCTTCTCCCACAGTGCAGTGCCAGACTCTGTGACGCCTTCTCAAAAGACAACCTGCGTATCCTTGAGGGCGTAAAAGTCAGTCCCAGTCAGTCAGTCAGTCAGTCAGCACTCGAAGCGAGGCTTGTTGACCTTCTCCCCCGCTTCGAGGGCACAGCTGACAGCCAGCAGTGCTGGACAGGACCTTCTCCCACGCTCCACGCCCACACAGACACATCCGTTTCCCCATTTGATTGGCCTTGCCCGTTTCCTCAATAGTCCTGAATAGGCCGAAAGCCCCCTTTGATTGTTCCTTTCCAACCTTAAGCCTTGAAAGGCATTCGATTTCTGTTGAAGGGAATACAGAAGAAAGCTTCTGACTACCCTGTTACGGCTTCTGAATTCATTTCAATCAGCTGGGAATAATTTATGGCATATTAAATGCATTAATTGTGTATAAAAAGAACACTCGCTTGGGGTTAAAGTCAGCCTTGATTTGTGTTTTGACAGGATTTAAGGGTATCTAAAGAGTTCGTTCTATGGACAAACTATGACAAACTCTCTGCTGAATAATGTTTAATTGAAAGCCATGCCACACTATCCACACTTTACCCTCTTTTCCCCCCTCTAATTCTTGCCCCGATTAATTCTTTTATTAATCGCAATAAGCACTGTGTGTCTCCATGGCATTTATGCGAATCGCTTTGCTTAATTGTCGCCAAGCTGCGGATGATCTAAGCCCCGCGCGCCAGCTCTGGATATTTCCGGTCGCGCTTAATCAGTGTAACTGGCCAAGGTTCGCCGCGGATTGTATATTAAACTGTGAGCTACATAGCTTAGTAAGGCTGCACAGGGGCCCCAGCTGCTACAGTAGCCGGTTTATGGCCTGCTATCAATCAATTAAATAGGGCCCGCAATCGATCCTCCAACCTGGCAACAATTACCACGCATTAAGATTGATAAGCCGCCACGAGAGAGAGCGGGGCAGAGCGAGCTACCCGGAAGGGATTGCGTGACCAGGGAACTCCATTTGAATTTAATTGAAGGGTATGGGTTCAGTAAAGACAAGAGTCTTGTCTCTGCTCTGGTCTCTGGTCTCTGCTCGCCACTCTCTGTGTGCTGGGTGCACATTTCGCAACTTCGTTGGGCCTTCGTTGAGTTCGTTGTCGTTGGGTTCGTTAACATGCACTCTGGGTGCATGCGCACTTGAAATGTACTCGCTCCCCGGGTGCTCGTGCACCGAGATATTCGCGGGAAACGATTTGCGACTAGATATATGTACATACGTATTCCGCCGCTGGCAGAGTCATATTTATCGTTGTCTCGGAGCGGGGAAAAAGAGGCCAAAGCAAAGCAAAAGCCAGAAGCAAAACAAAGCGAAGGCAGATCGAACTGTGGCACAGCAATGACGCTGAATATTGTTTATCTGTAGCTTTGTGTGAGTGAGTGAGTGAGTATCTTTGTATCTGAATTCACTTAGCATGGCTCACAGCCAAACAGCTGACTGTTGGCAATTTTCCCCGCCATAGCCACGAAATTAGAGACTTTCGGAAGAGTAATTGTCTTGCCTCTATACACGGAGTATAGAAATCCATTAAGTCGCAACTATATTTAGAGAAAGACCCCTAATCATTATAGAATTATCATGGGGCCTTAATCACTTCAATTCCATTCACGAAACTATGCAAAACTTTGATTTGGAAGCACTTGAGAGGCAACAACAAGGGTAATTATCGGTTCTCTATAGGAATTTATTTATTTATAAAGTGAGATTTACACTTTGCTTGAATGAATCTAAAGTTTATTAATATTCTTGTGCGGCCTAGGCAGTTTCTACTGTGCCATTTGTCACAGTCATTCCTCAGGTTGTCACCTTGTCAGCAGATAAGTAGCCACTCTCCCCTGTAGCTACACTCCCCTGTAGCTAGATACACTGACCTTTAAGCCCCACCCGCCCCCATGTGCTACTTGGCTTTGGGCTTTCCTCGCATCGCGGGGCTTCGGCTTAGCAATCAATCAATTTCGCTCAACCAACTTGCACCCAAAAGATGTAATGTTAATTGGCATTGGCCCGCTGCAGTTATCAATCGAAGTCCGTCCGGCATGCGACCAGCCAGGCACTAATGAAAACGCACTCGGCAAGGTATTTCATGAATGAAACAAAGCCGCTGAGAACTTTGGCCTTTCAAACGTGGAATGTGCTGCGGGAACTAGCTGATTGATCGACTGACTGACTGATCCAGGTCGCTTGGGGGGCACATCATGAGCCGCTGCTGAGCAGAGGAAGCAGTCATGGAACTCAAGCTGACCCGCTGCATCAGCGCGGAGAGTGGGGGCATACAGAACTCCAGCTTTGAGACGGCGGATGTCCATCGTAGGAGATCCAGTGCCTATGCCGAGGCCTATGCGGAGATGCGGCAGGAGCGTTCCAACCGCTCCCTGTCCTTGGTTCAGGCCAAGCTGACCAAGAACGGCGGGGTTAGCTGCGCCCTGCAAAGGTCAGAGGACGACTAGTAACCGGAAACTAAGCTCCTGTAATCCCAAAACCCTCACTAAAACCACTCCCTATTTCTTCTGTCTCCTTTCAGGTCCCAGAACAACCTCTGCAATGGTGGCTTGGGCAGCAATAATCACGGTCTGGCGCCCAAGGTGGACAACAGTAGCGCCGCCGGTGCCGCCACAGCCAGTCCCAATGGCCAGAAGAAGGGCACCATTGCCCTGTCCCATCTGCCCCAGCGGCCGCCGGTGGACATTGAGTTCTGTGATATCTCCTACTCGGTGGCCGATGGCCACCGACGGGGCTTCAAGACCATCCTGAAGAGCGTGTCGGGCAAGTTCCGGAATGGCGAGATCACGGCCATCATGGGACCCTCCGGCGCCGGCAAGAGCACGCTGATGAACATCCTGGCGGGCTACAAGTGAGTGCTCCGATATCCCTTCTCAAAGAGTTTCCATAACCGAGTCCCGAATCCCCCCTACAGAACTTCCCAGCTCAGTGGCTCGGTGCTCATCAACAGCAAGGAGCGGAATCTGCGGCGCTTTCGGAAGCTCTCCTGCTACATCATGCAGGACGATGTGCTGATCGCAAACCTCACTGTCAAGGAGGCCATGATGGTGGCCGCCAACCTTAAGCTGGGCAAGAACATGATCAGCTACGCCAAGGTGGTGGTGGTGGAGGAGATCCTCGAGACCATCGGTCTGAAGGAGTCGGTTAATACGCTGACCTGCAACCTGTCGGGCGGTCAGCGAAAGCGCCTCTCGATCGCCCTCGAGCTAGTGAATAATCCACCCGTGATGTTCTTCGACGAGCCCACCTCCGGCCTGGACAGCTCCACCTGCTTCCAGCTCATCTCGCTGCTGAGATCGCTGGCCAGGGGCGGCCGCACCATAGTCTGCACCATCCACCAGCCGTCGGCGCGGCTCTTCGAGAAGTTCGACCACCTGTACCTGCTGGCCCAGGGCCAGTGCGTCTACGAGGGACGGGTGCGGGGTCTGGTGCCCTACCTCTCGTCCCTGGGCTACGAGTGCCCCTCGTATCACAATCCCGCTGACTATGTCCTGGAGGTGGCCTCCGGGGAGTACGGCGACGCGGTGCCAAAGCTGGTGCAGGCCGTGAAGAGCGGCGCCTGCAAGAAGTACGCGCACAAGGACTACGTCCGGACGCTGGTCCCGAAGAAGTCCAATCAGCACGAGGTCATCAGGGCTGAGGGCGCGGCAGGTGCGACAACCGCCACCCTGACCCTGGAGGACGAGAAGCCGCCGCTGGAGGACAGAGAGGGAGGACCACTGGAACCCCCGACGGTCGGCGACGATCCCGCGGAGCTGAAACCACCGAAGCTGGAGACGCAGCAGTCACAGAACTCGGACTGCAGCGTCGTCAACATGCCCACGACGGCCCTGGACGACAGCTGCAGCTTCAGCTCCTCGAAGGGCACCCACAATGCGGTGGGCTCGGGCCCCAGCGCCGTGGTGGGGTGCATGACCTCGCTGCTGGACTCGCACGAGAGCGTCGTCACTCTGCCCAACAAGACGGGCTTCCCCACCAGCGGCTGGACGCAGTTCTGGATTCTGCTCAAGCGCTCCTTCCGCACCATCCTGCGCGACCGCATGCTCACCCACATGCGCCTCTTCTCGCACATCATCGTGGGCGCCATCATCGGGATGATCTACTACGACGTGGGCAACGAGGCCAGCAAGATCATGAGCAATGCCGGCTGCATATTCTTCGTCTCGCTGTTCACCACCTTCACGGCCATGATGCCCACCATTCTGACCTGTAAGTTGTCTGGCAGTTTTGGTTAATATCCTGGAACTTATGGAGTTATATTCTCGCTTGCAGTTCCCACTGAGATGTCGGTGTTCGTGCGGGAGCATCTCAACTACTGGTATTCCCTGAAGGCCTTCTACTTTGCCAAGACATTGGCGGACATGCCGTTTCAGGTGAGATTTCAAGCGAGGGATTAAGGAGAATTAAATAAGATTAGATGAGGGAATTTAAAGGAGAAACTTAGAAATTGAGTTCAAGAATAATTATAATTCCATTTCTACATCTTTTTAAGTCACAGTTTTGTATTCCTATGTGGGTTTTGCTTTCTTGTTGTTATAATAACTCCTCCTCAAAATCATTTCTTTGAATGTTACAGCTAATATTCCTCCACTAATAATCTCTCTACTCCCTTCCAGATCGTCTTCTCCAGCGTCTACGTCCTGGTGGTGTACTATCTCACCTCACAGCCCATGGAATTGGAGCGGGTCTCGATGTTCGTGCTCATTTGCGTGCTTAACTCCCTGGTGGCGCAGTCGCTGGGTCTCCTAATCGGAGCGGGAATGAATATAGAGACGGGTGTGTTCCTGGGCCCCGTGACGACGATACCCACGATATTGTTCTCCGGTTTCTTTGTGAACTTTGACACCATACCGGGCTACCTGCAGTGGGTGACGTACGTAAGTTATGTACGCTACGGCTTCGAGGGTGAGTTTATACTTAAGCAGCTTTTTATGAGGTGCCCAACTCACTCGAGACTATTTATTTCAGGTGCCATGGTGGCCATTTATGGCATGGACCGTGCCAAGATGCAGTGCAATCAGATGTACTGCCACTATCGGGTGCCCAAGAAGTTCCTCGAGGAGATGTCCATGGATAATGCTCTGTTCTGGGTGGATGCCGTCGCCCTCATCGGCATCTTCTTTGCCCTGCGCATCGTGGCCTACTTCGTGCTGCGATGGAAGCTGCACATGATCCGTTAAGCGATCGGGGACTTGTTCATAGCCTTAGGTTACTATCATTATTTAGACATCACCTGTACATACAATATAAAGGGATGGGAAGGGATAGAGAGGGGAGGAAGGAAAGCGCCAGGAGGAGGACGAGGAGAAGAAACTGGACTGTAGCTAGGCATAGCTTTCTACCGCACATTCTTCATTCAATTTCTCCCAGCTTCTAAAAATATATATAGACCCGACTATATATACAAAACGGAATTTATACACATTCAAATACACACATTCATACTAAACGTACACACCGAGGCATATAAATTCTTGTGACCAAGCAGAAAAGAGTCTGAACTTAAGTAGGTTGAAAAATACACAATTTGTAGAGCAGCTCTCTCCTTCCCATAAACCCTCTCCTTAAGACCCTTTTTTAATGAATCATAAAACCCAGTAGAGATTGTGCAATAGCAGGGCCAGGATCAGGGGGCAGGATCAGGAGCAACCATTCCCTTGTGATAGTCGGAGGGCGGATTTTGGTGATATGAAGCAATTACTATTAGTACGAGTGCAAGAGTGGGGGCAATCGGCGTATATTTGTGATTATTACATTTTAATTTAGTAACTGTGTTTAGTTTAATTTTTTGATACGTCAAACTACATTTATCCATGCCAAAATAAATGCAATTTTCATTTGAAAAACAAAACAAAACACACCTTTATTTTCCCTTTCTCCCCTTTTTTGCCTTTTTTTAAACCTTTTTTCCTATGCCAAAGTCAGGAGCGGAGATCGTTGATCCTAGATCGGTATTACGGGTTGGCAGGGGTTTCTTCTTTCTGGCAAAACGAGTGATAGTTAAGCAACAAAAAATTAATAATAATAATGAATATTAATAAAACCCAAAACAAGCAACATATTCAGGCTCCTCGGAGGAGTGCCCCTTATAAATATATATATTAAAAAGATATACATATGTATAACTCAACATTTATTGTACATTTCGTAGCTCGTAGCGCATGATATCCTGTAAAATTAATTTAAATTGGTAGAGTATTTTCTAATAAAGATCCCCCCCTAATCATCATCTCGAGAAACTTGTGATTTTCATATTTTCCGCATTTCCAGAAAAATAAAGAAAAACAAAAGTCATGTTTGGTATTTTTCAGTATTTTATATTTGCTAGCGCCACCTATTGAGGTTTTTTTAAATGCCTAGCGGGTACAAGAACCCAATACCCTATTTTGTACAAGCACCATTTTGAGCAAAATTTAATTTTACATATATTTTACTCTCAAAATTCAATTAATAGGTGGCTTTGGCAATAAAACTTAACATTTTAAGAGAAATATTAAATTGTTTACAGATATTTACAAATTAAATACAGAGGGCGCCATAGCGGATTCGATCAGTCAGCGGCAGATGGCGAAGCAGCTTAAGAACAGAAATTAATTCAAAATTTATATTTAAAAAAATTAGCAAACCTCGTCAAGCCGACGTTTGTATACGCTTGCAGTTTGTAGATGTATTATTTCAAATTGGTAATTGGTAAAAAATCAATTATTTCCGAAAAGCTTGTTAGTTAAAATAAAACATATCTAACATTACAAAAAGTTACAGCACTGAGAGAAAACCATATATCCCCTTCAGCTTTATATTAAAGGCTCGATATTCAAGTAATTGAAACATTTTCCAGTGTCGCAGGCTCACACATATTCGACTGAAGCCTTGTATTTCTAACATCAATATTGCAGCGCCGTTTGACATTTTGTTAGGACAAGCAGAGGCAGCAGCAGAGAGGTTCAAGGGGGGTAAAAAGGGTATAAAAAGGGGCTGGGGGGGGTAGAGTTCAAAGTGCGAGAGGGTTGGCGGCAAAGATGCATCTGGGAATGGGGGCAAAGGGAGCGGAATGGCATGGAATTGGCGGGTGTAGTTGCAATGTCACCGGTCAAACGGAGTGATTTTTATTGGCTTGTTGCTTTTTCGATTCACTGATAAATTGTTAATGTCACGACACACACACACACACACATGGGCTGGGTAAAATGGCAAACGTTGCAAATTTATTATTTATGTCCCCGCTAAGCTTTGTGCGCCCAGAAGGGGAGGCGGGAGAGGCTGGGCCAGCATTCCGCGACATTTTTAGTAAAAACATAGAAAAATACACCTAAAACAATTGGGTTTTCTAGTTTTGTTATTATATACACATTTATTATAATATTTAGACAATAAAATAATTATAAATAATCAATGAAAGATTTCTAGTTTTGATTAAAAACGTAAAAGCAAGAAAATGAAATCAGAACTACTGGCATTGAAGTCGCCTTTGATCAATTAAATAATTAAATATATTACTTTTAAAATATTTACTAAAAGAAAAAAAGATTAATGATTGTACTAAAATTATTATACAAGTTAAGAATTTTTCTCAGTGCATTTCCCTCAGGAAATTATGATTATGTATATTTTTAAACAATTTAAAAGAATAAGAAATTTAGTTAACTTTTAAGATCCATATTATTACATATTTGTATTCTAATTTTTAATGTAACGTTTTCCTTTGGTTATTTATTATTTCTTAAATATTTGTTTAATTTCTCTCAGTGCATCTCCCTCAGGAATTTATTACATATTTTGACTAAAATTTATACATTTTTTGCATGTTCCAGCACACAAAATGCAAGCAATTTCGAGCTAAAAATTCTATAAATCAAACAAATGATTTGGGACAAAGGTGTGGGCAGTGCAGGGGGACAGTCTGGAACCGTGGCCATTATTGTCAATTCGGGGAGCCCAATAACAACAACAACAATGGCAAGAACAACAGCAACAGCAATGAGGCAAGTGCAATTCGCACTTTAATTAATTAGACATTCATTTGCAGCATTCCCCGAGGCAAGGCCCCTGCTATCTCACTCTCTCTCGCTCTCTCTCTCTCTGTTTGGCGATTTGTAATGTCCCCTCGGCACCAAGTGGCAGGAGGCAGCAAGCAGCACGAGGCAGGAGAAGATCGGTGGCAGGTGGCAGCAGTCAGCAGTCGGCATTATGCTCCACAGGCGTAATGTAATAAATTAGCACAAACATGCCACTAAAATGGCACGCCCATGCCGGACGCCCCAAAGGCGTGGACTGACCCGCTCCCGCTTCCCGCTCCAAAATGCTGTCAATGCAGTTCGCATGCCAATGCAATTCCCATTCTCATCCGAATCCAACTGCACGCCGGGGATTTGGCTTGGGATTTGCGCACAATGTGTTTAGTGGCGGCAACACCAGAGCGAGCACTCTCTCCTGGCTGCAGAACGAGGAGGAGTGGAGTGGAGTGGAGATCCTGTGACGAGGACAACTAAATCAAATGAAATGTATGCTATGCCCTGCAATGCATAGCCAAGTGACTGAGGGGCCAGTGGCCCAGCTGCTGCTCGGGGACTCGGGGTATTAATTGCAAATGCGACTTTAAAATTCAGGTAACTGCATCACATGTAATATAGATTTGTGTCACAGAGACATGTATTTGGGTTTAGAAGATGGCCAGATAATAATTATGGCTATAAGTGAAGGGAGTAATTGTTGGACTGTAATTAATTCAAACATTTAAAAATGAGTTTAGATAAAGACTAACTAGTATCTTAGGTGGGGAAGAGCTGATATTTTATGGTACATAGCCTATTTATTTCTTAGAATAAATAATAAATTTGAGTCTTCAACGCAATTTTTAAATATTCTGGATAACCTTATAATTAATTATTATTATAGGCAATTTGTATATTTAAACCCTAAAAACCGAGCTGAGAAAATGAAATTATTTAAAAGAAATTAAGTTATTCCTCTTTTGATTTTTTTCTAAAGGAAATAAAGTTTTTTTCTTTTAATAAACAACTTCTTAAGATTTTTACGACCCAAAAGTAAATTAAAATTAAAGTTAAATTGAAAATAAGTCACGAAAGAATTGAACAACAAAAAGTAGGTTTGCATAAAAGGATTTCTACAAGTCAAGTGCGACAAACCCCGTCAAGTACCCAGACCAGCCATCAAAAAGCCAGTCAAGTCTATTGTTAATTAAAAAGTATTTATATTACATGTATAAAGCACAAATAAAATATAATTTATATAAATAAAATTATCATAGTCAATATTAAAAATTTATTGAATGTTAAGCCCCTTCTCCAATGCCTGGCCACTTCTGGTCTCTCCAGGAGATGCAGTCTTACCCCCGTAACCCTAAACCCCGCTCGAACTTTACACTGCACTCGAAATTTATGGGTTTTATTGTGTGATTTATGCATCGCTCGCTGCTGGCCCGCTGGCGCACGCAACTTGGCTGGAAGAGAGCGGAGGAAGTTGCTGCGGCGGCGTGGAGATTTTTACGCCGGAAATGTGCCCATCGACTGCGTGTTAAGTCTCGCACACACACACATAGCACACCCCAAGTACACGCACTGTCAGTGCAGGGGGCAAGGGGCAAGTTTTTTATGACCGTCAGTTTTTATTGCCGGCCAGTGCAAGTTCGCTCGCCCGCTCGTGTTTTACTTATTTAATTTCTCAGCTCAGTTCAGCTCTGTGTCCGCGTCCATGTCCGTGTCCATGTCGCGGAAAGAGGAGCAGGAAGGTGGAAGGTGGCAAGAGGAAGGGGAGGTCATACACCCGTCCCGGTAATTGACAGCGGAAGGAGCACGTGTGAGGTCATTGATATGGCGCAGACCCGCTAATGTGTCTGCCTTCAATTCCATTTCCAGTCACCAGTCCCCAGTTTCAGTTCCAACAATGGCCCAGAGAACGTGCCATAAATTCCAATCAAAAGGTGCAGGAGGAGAGGGAGGGCCAGGCCAGGACAGGACTTTCTGCCGTTTCAGTCAACAATCAAGCAGATTACGCATACGCCCCGTTTGCCAGTCACAGATCGCAGATTCATCACAGCCCAAGGAGGTCAGGGGTTAATACCAACTGCTGAATTCACTTACATCATGTTTCGAATAATATTTGGATTCTTTAATGAATTTAGACTCATAATAAACCTAATTTAATGCTTGAAAAACTTTGTAAATTTAAAGAAAATATTAATTTGTGTAAAATATCATGGCTTCTAGATATACGTAAATAAATATTTTCCCCATCAAACTTTAAAGCCACAACTGATAATTAGTATATAAATTGTTAAATTTAAAACAATTTTCCATCAACATAAATTGCGTGAAAAGGCAAACGAAATACAATACACTTTTCCTTTTCGACCCTAAACCCCACCTAGAGCCCCATTTTTAATGGTTGCCAACTTGAAGTTTAAAACCGTGGAAATAAAAGAAATTTATTGCACTTTTGCAATTATTGCAAACCAAAGCCATAACCCAGGGCCAGGCCTATGGAGAACAACCATTCTCAGTCCCATTCCCAGCACCATTCCCAGTCCCATGTGCTTGACATTGCGTTTCACGCCTCGCTAACTTGTTGGCCATGGACACACACTCACCCGGCGGCACTCGGAGGGGCTGGGGAGCAGAGGTTGAGCCTCTGGGCTGAATGAAATTCCATTTTTATTGTTGCTCGACACTTAACTTTATTAATTTTGCAACCAATGACGAGTGCGGAGCCCGCTGCTTTGGTAATCCATTACCGCAGGTGCCGTAAAAATGCTTAGTTTACGATTTGCGATTAACGCGAAACAAGTGCGCCATAAAAGTGGCAGTCACAGTTGGGGTTCCCCCTGTCTCGATTTGTTCTCTCGCTCCCTCGCTGGCATCTGGCCATTATTCGATTAATTTCAATAAAACGAATCGAAAATTTAACAACCAACACACAGGACCAAGAGCAGGACCAGGACGACACACAGTTGACAGCGGAGTCGCTTTTGGACATAAAAATCCTTGTAGCAGCTACAAAATCCGGCTGCCAAAGTGACACTAAATCTTCGAGCGGGCGAAAGAGAGAGAGAGCCTTTAATTAAAACTTGCGACGCTGCTAGTCAACTTTTACGAGGGAGGAGCACAGTGGCTCTCCTGGCTGGCGCCTCCTGGGAATAGCCTCCGCCTCCTCTGACCAAAATTAGGCTGACAAATTATGCAAAAAGCATAAGTGCAAAAAGCGGCCCACTTAATCACTCAACTTCCACTTCCTGTGCCATCCTAGGGCCCAGATTCTGTTGCTCCTGCTGCTGCGGAAGCGGCATCAGCCAAAAGAAATTAAAGTGAAGTATGCCCAGAGAAAAGTTTGGCCGCCTTTCAAATGGTCTCCACACCGGATGGCGGCGGCCAAAACTAGAGACGACGACAAGGACCTCGCTTCGAAAGCACATAAATTTTAATAATTTATCCCATATTACTCCACTTAAGTCGTTTAGATTTTCATAATAAATTAATAACGACAAGCGCTGCGACCTTGCTGTGGCAAGCTCCAGCTTCTGTGCCTCGTACAGGGAGAGAAAATGTGGTCAAGGCTTCTTTATTTTGAGAGAATTTATTAAAAGAACCATTAAGCATCAAATTTAAACTTCGATTTCAGCTCTTATGTGGTCTAAAGTCCTGTTTAATTCCCAAGAAAACCCCCAAAACACCCTAAACTTTCTCCCAGTGAACGTCAAGGTCCATTCCTAGGCCCATTTCGGTGCCCCGTCAATTGCCAAAGCACAAAGATTCCCAGATTCCGGCATTGGAGCGACTATTAAAATGGCTAGAACTGATGCCAGTGATGATGAAGATGAGCGCTGCGGCCTTGTCGAAGGAAAGCCTAGGATCGGGGCCGCCGGATGTGCCACCACTCCCAGCTATGACCACGTGCGTTTTGGGGCCATGTTCGTGGCTTATTTATACGCTTAATTTGCGCCACAATTTTATTTACAAATTGTTGTTGTCTGGCCCGCCGAAAGTTGTCTTGTGGTTGGTCTCCATCTCCGTCCCCGTATCCGGCCGCTCCTTCTCTGGTTGGCTGGGCCCCGGCTGAGATTTGCGGCATTTTCGGTTTATGAGACAAAGGCGGAAATTTATTGTGCCTCCTTCACGCACGGTCGCGAGGGGTTTGCGGCTTGCGAAATTTATTGGCGCTCGCCGAGCGACAATAACAGCCGGCTGAAGTGGCCCCCGGACACCGGCACTGGCTCCGGTTGTGGCTCCAAGGTGCAACGCCTCGTTGATTAGGCCCGCAGCGAGTGGGAGGAGAATGAGGAGAGGGCGGAGCAGGAGCAGGAGCAGAACAAGTGCTTAGCGAGGGGGCTGCATCTGGAGAAGCGTCTGTTAACAGCTCGTCAAATACAATTTGCACGATGAGGGCACTCGCCTTCTGCCATGGCTCCACCTGACTCGTCTGTATTTACACTCTAAAAAATCAGATTCTTATGGAGGCGCACAGGATTTATTACGTTCAAAGGTGGAGGTTTATGAGAGTAAAATGATATTCTAAAAATAAAATCTGTGCTTAACTTGGAACATAGTTCAATGTCAAGTTGTGTGGTTAAAATCATAAAGATTAGACTCATGAAAAAAACAGACATTATTGATCATTATTCCATTTAAAAATATTCCATTCTTTATTGAATATATATACTGGGCATACATTCTAGGGTTTTCCTAATATTTGCTCCTAATTTTCCCCTAATCTTAGTAACATTTTTGTTTAATACCTTTCCCTTTTTCTTAATAATACACCGGTAGCTTGTTAACCTTAGCTTGCCTATAAATCAACTATTTAAAGTCAAGTTCCCAACATTTGAATCCACAATTTCGGTGTATCTCCTGCCTAGACTCATAATATATCTGCCTACCTGGCTGTTTATCAAATTCCTGCGCTGTCGAACTGAGAAACTGGCAAAACACACACACACATCATGAAGCGTTTTATTGTAAACAGGATCGACCTGACTGGGCTCGCTTATCCTTTTCCCCTGGGGGCCACTTGCATATTTACAACATTTATCAGACCAGCCTTGGTCAACTGCTGCTGCTTGACATGCACACAGTTTCCAGCTTTTTCCACCTGGAAAAGCGGAGGGGAAAAGCCAACGACCAACGGCCATCGAAGCTGTCATTATAGATTTTGCTATGATGGAAGGCCGAACAAAAGTTTTTGTCTGTCGAGCTGTCGGTCTGTGCTGGGGTTTTTCCTTTTCCCCGATTGACTGGATGACAGCAGGATGAGTTTCTTTGCCCCTCTTCATTACTGTGTCTGTGTGTGTGTTCATTTTCCCTCTCTAAAATTTCAATGGTAGAGGCATGTGTTTGCCTGTGTCGCTATCTGGGCGTATCTGTATCTTTCGGCTCTCCATCTGCATCGGCAGCATCTGCATGAGCACGAGTATCTGTGTGTGGGGATTGTATGTGTTGGTTTGAAGTACCATTGAATTGATTGATGTTTGATGCACTCAACCACAACGATATGCAGCTAACCGCAACGCTGTGGCTGCCTGCAGCTCCTGCTGCTCCTTATCCTCCTTTTGCGGCTCCTCCTGCTGGCCCCCTCTGTCATTGCGCATTTGTGTAGCATTCTTTTTCGAGTGCCGCAAGAAGAGCAAAATGAATTCTCCGAGAGGCAGGGCCAGGCGAGGCATCAAAGATGAGCCAGCCATGAGTTACACATCGCGAGGAGCTCGAGACTCGAGTGCAGTAATCTGACCGCACATAAATTCTCGCCCTGTTTCGCACATAATACTTTAAGCTCATACAATATACATACTTCATATATATATTTCAGGGAAAGGGGTCCTTCTCGCTGCTGTATCGAATAATAAATGTGCAAAAACGTTTTGATTTACACCACTACTACGCTTTTTTAATCATATTTAAATAAATTAAACATTTATTATAGAAATGCAGCCATAAATAAATTGAGTAAACAACGCGAACAAAGCTGAGGCAGCAGTGACTCATCTTTCTCTCTCTCTCTGGTCGGGTTCTGTGTTTGTTATGGAAACGCAATTACCCATCAGTTACCGCTTAGCCGCAGAAATGCCATGAAATTGAAACTGAAACAAACAAAGACCAGGCCACAGAATGCTGCTCCTCTCTCTATGCCAAAAGGCCTATTAATCATGCGGTATTTTTAAGTTGTGACAAACTTTTTAGGCTTCTTTCTAGGATATTAATGGAGTGTATTTTATAAATGTTATTTATTTCCGTTTTTTTTTCTCTGCTGCCCCAATTGATTACCATTGACTTGTTTACTCAAGGCTTAAGCATAATTGCCACACAAAGCTGTTGAAATTAACCACATTTATCAAATCGAAATGGCAATGGAGCGTTGAGAAAAAATACTGTCCAAGTAAGGGTAAGCCTCGCCTTTCTCTGAGGCGAATGCACAACTATTTTCGCATTTTGCACTTCCGCTATAAATTCAGGAATTTATGGTGCGTATCACTCGCCGGAATGTTTTACATGCAATCCTTGGCCCCGTGACACGAGCAACACAACTCAAGTTGCAAGAAGCCATGAGGCACCCTGCGAAAAGGGGACCTTCATTAGGCTTTTAATTCTTGAAATAAATCTTTTATGACCACAAAAACCTTAGATATTAGATTTTCCATATATAATATTTTAAAAGAAAGCAGGACTTAATTCCTTGAATTTTTTTATAGGAAAAATCATAGGAAACCCAAAAAACATTTTTTTTAATCAAAACATAATTATATACAATACAAATCCAAATTTAATGATATTAAAAAATAAAGCTGGTTTTTAATCATAATTAATTAATAGGTACACAATACCCAATATAAATTCTTTAAATTTTAAAGGATAAAAGCAATTGTTCCGTACCTATTTTATATGGAAAGATTAACCTCCAAAATACCTTTAATAGAATATTATTATAAATGTATAGTGCTCTATAAGTTTCCTTCTGCCCAAACCCTTATATTATCCTATCCAAAATTCACTAACTACCATTCTCTTTTATCACCACCAAACCATTTCTAAATAAATAAAAAGGTCGCGTATTTTCCTTCAGTGTCTGCCTCAAGATGCTTCCTCGGAGAATGCGTAAACTCCCGCAGGATTTGGACTAGAGGCAGCAGCAGTATCCTTCGAAGAGTTATGTGTCTCCAACTGAAGCCGAAAAACTTTCACGACTCCCAGAAGGCAAAGGCAGTAAAAGCCCCAAGAAACAGCAATGGACAAAAAGTACTTGGGAACCGTCTGCTTCTGGTAGACCCTGTAAAAATATGAGAGCCTTGGCTGGCGTTGTGGCTCCTCCTCCATTTAATGAGAGCCATTCCCGGTCCAAGGGCTAACCAGTTGGGACAAGTTTAAGCCACAGATGGCTTTACCGGGATGGCGACGCGTCGCTGCAGCTGACTGCTCCTCAATTCGCTGCCGCATTGCGATTTGCGCTAATTCACGTGTTTCCGCTTCGCGCAACTTCGGCACTGCACTCCCAGCATCCTTCGAGCTCTCACAGAGCCCCACTTACCAGAGGTCCTTCTCCCCCAAGCTGGACCGGGTTGTTGCCACGTTGTTACAAGGAAAAGTGTGTACGACTTTTAATTTGCTTGAGATTTGCTTGGGTTTAGAGGGAAATTATAAGGAAATATATAGAGTCCTCTTAATAATTCACTAAATATCAACTTGGCTTTAGGTTTTTATCTATTTTCTAGACTTATTAGTACTCTTTCTTCTTCAAAGTTCGAGGTTTAACTAGAGAAACCTTTCCTTAGTTTCTAAATCATATTTCCCTGTGTGTAGAGTAGTCAAGGACTCACTTGCAGAGCAGCAATTACTAGTGGTCGCGGCTTAGCGCTCTTTTCTCTCCCTTCCCCGCTCCCTCCTTTTGCAGGTTCACCTGGACAGGTGGCAAAGTTTAGAGCTGTGTTGCCACGGTTGTGATTCCAGCGCAAAGTTCCGGCGTTGAATTATCCCAACTTGCCGGGCGGATTGGAGTGTATACGCATTGCAGTGGAGTTGCTGCTCGAATCTCGACTTAATTGTTCCCAACGTTTCCAACACAATTACGCAAAGTTTGTGGATTTGCACTGGACATTTAACGAGCTGTCTCTGGCCCTGGATTGAGTAGCGTATCAATGCTGCTTGTCCGAGTTGCAAAACTTTACCAGCAGATCGAATTTGCGTCAACTTTTCTCCAAGAGAGAAGCCCCATTCATTCAGGGGCCTCTTCCACATCATTTCCGTAGCCAGCTGGCTTCCTTCTCCGTCTAGCATCATTATTTATACGAAATTTGCTTACAAGGTGCTTACAATTTTTCCAAATATGCCAGCTAGGAGCAGGAGCAGGACAAGGAGCAGGACCAGCACCAGGACAGACAGACAGAAACAGCCGCACTCAAAGTGTTATTAGTTGGTCGAGCACGGAGGGGCAAGCGGAAGGGTGAGGTGACAGCCAATGCATCGATAGCAAACCATGAAGGGGTCGTGCAGAGAGAAAAAAATGATGTACTTGTTGAGTTTATTATAATATTTAAAAAACAATACAAAAAATGTATTATTAAAATTATGTTTTAGAGTAAGAATGATGTTACCATGGTGCCAGATAAACAAAAAGTTTATAGTTTTAAAGATCCATATGTTTATACGAGCAACGGACAAATTGACGGATAAACCAACGGACAAGCTAATGAATAAAACGACGGACAACTAACGGACAAGCTGACGGAAAAATCTGGATAAATTTTTAAAATTTTGTGTGGCTAAAAGCATTCAGAGTAAAATTAGGAAGTTAATACTTTCAGCCTTACATTATACAAATCCAAATCAATATGTTTTTCATATTTATACATATATAAGTATCAATATCTTTCTTAAACCCAACCAGCATAATATAAATCAAAGATTTATTTTCAGTGCACTTTCGCCACCAACATTTGCATTGCCGGCACTTGAGTCCCATATAAAAAATAAAAAATGAATTGAAATAGCAGTATCCATTTGATTCCGTTTGCCAGCGATGCCTGGCACCTGGAGGAGGTGGGTCAGCCATCGATTTGAGTGCGGCAAGGATTTCATTTCCCGAGGCACTTTAAAGGAGCTTAAAGTCTCCGCCGGGAATTAGCAATCAATGCATGATGATGAATTGCAGGCGATACAGAGGCAGCTGGCAGCTGCATTCAGATACGTATTCTGGATCCTGCCATCGATTCCGCGATATATTGAAATTCCAGTGCGGTCTGTAGCAGAAGGATGTGCATCCGCTGGCCAGGACAATGCACAAAAAAAGGAGGAGGAGGAGAAAAATAAACAAAATTAACGGCGTTTGCCGCTGCTCCTTTTCCTGGGCCGGCAACTGGCTGCGTTTTTGGTCATTAGAAGTGACAGTGCCGCAAAGCCACGCACTGGGCAGGTCCACCCACCAATCGTCCTGGTGCCAAACCCCCACACCCCTCGAAATCCCCGGCAGTCACAGTGAATGTTCAGCGGCTGTCCCGTTGTCCCCCGTCGGTCATTTGTCCTGCCTCAGTTTTTGGCCTGAGTTCAATTTTCTGGTCATGCACATGGCAGCCGCTGCTGCAACAGCAGCAGCCCCGTCGAATTTTGTTCATTAGGCACGCACACACAGGGCTCCTCTGCCCACGGTGACTAGAATTGTTCCGTGGAGAGGCGGGATCCGCAATGTAATCAACGAAATCGCTGGAATCGCCAAAAATCGGCGTTTTGTCTAGGAGCGGCTACAACAGCAGCAGCATTGGGGGAGAACAAAAAAAAAAAACCCCGGGAGCGGCGGACGGACAGCGGTTCCGGCACCAGGACGTGGACCCAAAACCGGACCCGTATCCAGGAGCTGCCTAGAGCAACACACGAGTGGAAAAACAATGGAGGATAGAGTGCTTAAGTGTGGTATGGCCTCATGAAATACCCTATATTTCTACAACAAAAGGTTAAGTAACGGGTGAGCGTATATACTAAGTTTAAAGTTTAGTTAATCAATAAATAAATAAAATAAAAAAAAAAAAAAAGTCTGCTGAAATAAATCTAATGGAAAGGTCTCCTCTTTCCTGCGATATATTAATAAAACCCTTTCAAATAATCAATTAATAAATTTATTTATTCATTTAAAAACCCTTTATGCCACAGTTACCCCTTTGAAAGGGTACTAACAATCAGGGTGTAGGCTTTTGCTGTTGCAACTGCAACTGCGGCCATTAACGGTAATTCCGGCAGCGCTTTTAATTGCGCATACAGCGAGGCAATAGCATGGAAAATGAGTTGTGGCCATGGATTTTGAGCCAGCGATTGCACACCAGGACCTCCGAAATCAACAGATTATGATGGAGCTATAGTAAGGACATGCCTTTCGGCCTGCTGCTGACAAGGCACAAAAGCAAAATGTTAACGAATTGTTATCAAAAATATCCAGTAATAATAGTAGCTGCAGGGCACAAAGACAGCACAGAAAATGAATTATAATTTTCTCGTGGAATAAAACCATTTAATGAACCACTTTTAAACATTTAAGCTCCAGAATCGATGTTTTTGACAAGTAATCATTCATATTTATTAAATTAAAACCTAAATAAACCCTTAACTCATGGATTTCCCATGCATTAAGCAACAGTCTGAGCTGTGTTTACTCGCTCAGTTCATCATGTCAGACACTTTCAATATACTGCAGACTAATTCGTGCAATTACGAATTGGTGGCCTGCCAAGGGACCCAGAACTAAACAAAAGTCGCATAAAAGTAATGCGAGATGGTACGGAGGAGGATGGTAAAAAGGGGCTAAATATATAGAGGAGGAGGTTGGGTGCATGGCAATGTAATGAAAAACTCATAACCTGTGGCTTTTTTGTCATGCGGTCACACGCACAGACAGACAGACAGACAGGCCCAACAGACACACACAGAAAATCCAAGCCCGAGGACGACACGCAATCCCCGCGTTGAAGTTGTGCCAAGGCAAAGCGTACGAAGAAACTTTTCCCTTTGGCCTTTGCCATCGACTTGGGTTACTGTTTCTGTTTCACATTTCACATAGCCAACTTTGAGGTCTCCCTCACCCCCCAGGCAAACGAAATTGAAACCCGTAAAGCCCAATTCCACCGCCCGCACGCCTTCAATTTCACTTTGACATACTGAAAACGCAACGAAAACTTCTGTGCCGCGTTGACAACTAAATTCGATATCGATTTGATTTAGTTAAACGCTGAAACGTCGCCTCAATGGGAAAGGGAATGGCTGTGGAGATGATGACGATGGCAGGACACTTTTCCCGGGCCGCCTTGGGCAATGAAATTCCGCATGATTGTCGCCTTATGCTGTGAAAACAAACAAACAAATGGACGGGACAAGGCGGAGAGAGGGAAAGCAAATAGAAGGACACGCAGATAGGCGAAACTGCGATTGAAAATTGGAACAGGGATTTGACGTACACTCTGAGAAAATGGGAGGGAACATGCTTTATTTATTCTGAATTTATTATTTAATAAAAAAATCTAAATATTTAATTATTTTTGTGGAGAGTAAGAATCTTTCCATCAAATTTGATAGCTCTCCGAGATCTAGATTTGACGGACATGCAGACAAGTGGACAAACGAGCATCACTAAATTAATTCCATGTTTAACCTATTAGAGAGATATTATCAACTTCCGTAGCTTTAGGTTTTATAATCTTTAATCTCTATAGGTTATAGGGATAACACAGGCTAACGGACAAACGGACAGACGGACAAGGCTAAATCGACTTGTCTGGTTTTGGTAAACAACTATAGAAACCTTTTACATGCTTATACTGATATTTTAAGACTTTTTAAAGAAATATAAAACCTTTTTTTTAGCTTTCTATATTTCATTTATAATTTTGAGTAGTAACCCTTTTTTTCGCAGTGTTCCGCTGATAACTGACATTGGTTTTTGGGGGCGTGGAAGCAGAAGACCCCAAGACCATCAGCTTAGGCGCGCGAAAATGACTCGAGGGGCGAATGGAGTGTGTCGAGATGTGGTGTGGAGTGTGTGTGGCAACGGCTCCTTTGATAACCCGGCCGCAGAAGGAGGCGTGGTCTGGCTACTACTCCCCCATGTCCGCCTGCGTGTCCTGGAGATAGAGAAAGAGTGAGAGAGAGGGAGGACTGCCAACACACTTGGTGTTGGCAGTAGTAGTGGTCATATGCAAATTAGTGCAGCTCCTGCATGTGGCCACAGGCATTACCCGGTGGCTCATGTGAATTTCAAATGTGCGCCATGTTCTGGTGCTTCTTCGACTCCTTGGACTCCTTGGGGCTGGGTTCCTCCTGGTGCCTCACTTCTGAGGCGGAATAGGGATTAAGTTGCTGGCCGCAAAAGATGCGGGGAGAGTCCAAGCTCTATCTGGCATTTTTATCTACATTTCTTTCACATTTCCCCCGACTTGCATCATAAACAACAAACGAACATGAACAGAGAGAGCCAAAAATTAACATAGACCAAGGACGAGGCACGCCTACACACATGGACATGGCCAGTGGCAGTGCCAGTCCCACAGGACGAGCATGTTGGCCAGAAAACAGGGCAGAGAGCAGAGAGGTGGAAAGCCAACAGACGCCATCAAGCGAATTAAAACCAAATCACTTACAAGCGGCCAAAAGTGTTAACGTGTAAATTTCCATTTACCAAGATCGAAGCCCTCCGATAGCAGGCAGACACTATAAACATGCAGGGGGCGGGGTGCCAGGTGCCAAAAGGGGGGTTGGCTCTTACCCTAAGGCAGGTTAAAAATAAAACTACTGGCCAGCCCAGGCCAGGCGGCTCTAAGCGCTTGGCCAACAGGGATATACCTATGGTACCTATACATGTACAACTAAAGGTGTTGTGGGTGTGTGCTCCTCATGGGGGGCGCGGGGCCGGTACCGGGTCTAAGGGAAGCAGTTAAGGCGCACACACATACACACATTTACATGCATAAATAAGCAAGGAGCCCCGGCAGAACTTCTTAACTCAATGAATTCTCCCTGCAATTTCGTAAATTAACACTTTGGACGTGGGAGGCGGCGGAGTCGAGCTGGGAAAATCACACAGGACCAAGGTGCACAGGGGGCTGAGAGGATGGGGCATAGACATTCTCGCA